>HG992178.1:15495834-16885741 GCA_905220545.2 Melitaea athalia
ATATTTCTCTGTACTTTCATTAGTTTCTAAGTAGAAAATATTTAAATTAGATATTAATTACATAGCCTTTTCATGCATCGCCATTTCGTTCGTGTTGTAAGTAATATCTAATAGGTAGTGAGTGTCAAAAGGTGTTAGAGTGTCTAAAGGTTACTCTGTGTTTTGATAAATTTTACTCACACACAAATACCGAAAAGTACTTTCGGAAATCAATTTTGACAAATTTTACTCACACACAAATACCGAAAAGTACTTTCAGAAATCTAATTTGAAACGCGCATACAGGCTGCACCCTGCTAATGTTGCTAGTGTTATATCTTTCAGTTTATCAACAAACTATTTGTATACAAAAATTACAGGAAAATATTTAAAAAGAAAATCAGATAATTTTATATGGATTTCCTAGTATACCATGCACATGGTTTTGGCCAGAAATGAAACAATTCCAGTATGAACGAATAAAAACCTGATGAACGATACCAACCCTATAAATCTAAATTCTTGTCTGGTAAATGTACTATTATTAGTATTATTATTATTTGCTAAATATAATAAATATATGTTGATGTTTCATTTAGTTTAATTCCTCATTATATCCATATTATTTTCAAGTAGAGGTAGTACCTATTACTTTATCTGTGGAAGTACACTAATTCTATGGCCTTGCATAGCGCCATCAATCATATTAAATTTACCAATATCGAAATTTAACAACATACATTGCAGCACTATAGTAGTCTATGGTTACACATTCCGCCATATTTGTTTACCTTTTAATTCTTTTATTTTTGGATGAACTATACCGTGTTTTTTTACCGAATATATCCAAATTGCCGTGTAACACGGCAATTGCCGTGTAAATGGCAACGCTGCTCTGTGGCACACAACTATACAGCCATAGTGCGTTTTCCAATATAAGCACTAAAGCGCATTATGTGGTATAATGCTCAACGCTCAACGTTGAAAGTTCCAAAGCTACAGCTACGCAGTACGCTTCACACAACGAGCACTCTCAAAAGTAGGGCTTCCGTGTGCGTGCTTGCAATGGATACCAACTCAGTGGTGGCTCAGTGGTTTAGTATTGTGCGCCACTGAGTCGCATTATGCTCTGTAATTGGAAAACGCACATAAATTACTATTTAGATGCTCAAGAAATAATAAAATAATTACAATAATTTCAGTAAAACTTAAATTTCTATATTATTATAAAAACGGTAAACAAAACAGTGTATTTTAATAAATTAAAAATATACATGAGTATTCAATATTTATGAAAAAATAATTAAATTATTTATGTTGTAATAGTTCACATTAATAGCTGATAATAACATTGCATTGCTGTTTAATGAATTAAAAATCGTTCGATTTTCAATCAGCTTTCCATAAAACCACGAAGTATAGATATACTCTATCCAAAAAAAAAAGAATTGGGTGTGTTTGGCCGAAGTAAGTACTTACTAAATTTAGTAAGTCACTCACTATACTTACAAAATTTTCGGCCAGAACACAAAATAAGTGCTAACGCAGTAAGCATGGCTTAATATAAGACGCCATTTTGCTTATTGTTGATGTAAATAAAACCGTGACAGAAACAGATCAACAGTTCAGATACCTAGACAAGTAGACAAGCACTGTTATAATAATTTTAGATGTAAAAATGAGTGATAATTCTTTAATCGTATGTTCCTATGTTTTGTAATATGTTAAGTCAGTAAGTGTAAGTCTGTCCTGGCCGAAAAGCGCTATATTCAGCCTGTAAGATTTTATTTTTTTTATGCTTACTGGCTTAGTAAGTTTAGTAAGTACTTACTTCGGCCAAACACGCCCACGGCCCCTTAAAAGGTAAACAAATATGGCGGAATGTGTAACCATAGACTACTATAGTGCTGTGATGTATGTTGTTAAATGTCGATATCGGTAAATTTAATATGATGCATTTCTGATGGCACTATGCAAGGCCATAGAATTAGTGTACTTCCACAGATTAAGTAATAGGTACTACCTCTACTTGAAAATAATACGGATGTAATGAGGAATTAAACTAAATGAAACATTAACATATATTTATTACATTAAGCAAAGGCGTCGCCAGGGGGGGGGGGGGGGGGGGAGGGGCAGCGAAAAAAGTGAAAAGCTTCATGTGCTGTCGACTTTACCTACAATTCATAGGTACCTACTTTTCTCATTCATAGAGAATGAGAAAAGTATGAATTGTAGTAGTTAAAGTCAACTTGCCCTCCTCCCCCTGCGCCATCGGCTGGCGACACCCTTGACATTTAGCACACCATACTATAAGGGGGCGTTCAAGTATTACGTAACGCAAATTTTGAAGTTTTTCGTCGTCGAACGTAGGAAATTTATAACTTCTTACAGTGAAAAAAATCCTGAGAAGGGGAAATCTCAACTGCTGCGTAGGAAAATGAAACTATTAAAGTGGATACATTAGGGTACGGCCTCATGCAGCCGCTCGACACTCGTTTCCAGCGACAAATCTGGTCACGTGACCCCATTTTAAATTTCCAGCTACTCAAAAAGGTACTACGTCATACAGCCGCTTGTCGCTCGTTTGCAGCGACAACCTGGTCAAGTGACCCATTTTAAATTTCCCGCGACTCAAAAAGTTGCTACCTCATCACAGAGTACAATAACTATACGGGAATACCTCATGCAGTCGCTCGTCGCTCGTTTGCAGCGATAAATCTGGTCACGAGACCCTGTGTTGCTAATTTTCTAACCTCCTTCATAGCTCGTGGCAGTAGGGTTGGCAACTTTTTTTGACAAAAATAAAATAAAATAGTTTGGATAGGAAAAAATAAAGTATTTTTCAAATTTTGTTTTTATTGCTTTAAAAACGTATTTTTGTGTGCTTTTAGCACATGCTAAATTGTTTTTGTTATATTTGAATGTTTCAAAGCTTGTTTGGTAACCAAATTTTAATTTAAATAAACAATTCGTTTTTAATTTTTATTGACGCTCTATTTCTCTCTTCTCACCACTTTATATTTATTACTGAAAAAAAAAACCTCTTTTAGTGAAAACTGAAGTGACGGGAACGGAGAGTAAATAAGAAATATTTTTTTATATTTGGTAAGCTATCAGATGCACTTTTACGTATATATTGCAATTTTTCAACTGTACTTTTCACTACCTAAGTGTTTATCATCATTAGTGAATTTTCTTTGGATCTCTTTCACTTTAAGTCTTATAGATTCGGAATACATAATATCGTCCATCTTAATATTTAATCTGTCTTGTAATTTGGCCTTTGTAATTAGACAAACATATTTCAAAATTTTCAAATTTAACCTCATTTTGTAGGCATGTAAGGAAGTATTGAAAAATAAAGTATTTTCACATATTTTATTTGTATGTAAAAGTATAAACTATAAAGTATAATTGCCAGAAATAAAGTACAAGTTATTATAAAGTATGGTTGGCAACCCTACGTGGCACTCATGGCAGTGATATACAAGCACAACATATACAAGCACAGAGTACAATAACTATACGGGAAAAGAGAGCCAACTCCGCTATTTTTTTTGCAAGTATGGAAAGTAGCGCCTCTGGTGGATGTTTGGTGCAAACTACGATGCCATAACCTATATATAGGTATATATAAGTACCTACCTATTATACGTACCTTAGTTATTTTATTTAATTAGTTTTCCTGTATCGAATCAGGTTTGTTAAAGTAATAAAATCTATTACAAATCAGTCCCGCAAAAGGAGTGATTTATGTAATGGATTTTATGTTTAGCAAACCTGATGATAGATATGATATTTACATAATAAAGAAAAAGTAAGAACAGTTTAAAATAAAACAATTGATTAAAACTTAATATCATTTATTTTTATAGTTCATATAAAACACAAACGTACCAAAAACACAAAAACAACCTAAAACTCAACAATATCAAACAAAAACTTATATGAATTTAAATTCAAAACGAGAGCTCATCGGATTACACACTTGAAAATCGTTTTCACTTTTGAAAATTTGCAGTCATCAAATCACTTAAAAGTACAATACTTTATTAATAAACATTCTACATAGTTATTTACAATAAAATATAATTACAAATAGTTTTGTTACAAAAATAACCTATCTTATTCTTTTTTCACATATTAAATGTCAAAATTCAAAAACTTCGTGTTCGTTTTAGTTTTATAATGTTGCTAGATTATTATTTTCATTTCCCACATATTTTGTATTTATTTAGTTGAAAGAACCGCCAATTACATTTATATAGGGTATATAATTGATTTTTTGAACTTCAATTCATTTCAAATGTATTTAAAAGTGATTAAATTTTTAATTTGTATCTGTAGGCCCAGTAAAGGTAGTTTTATAAACACCCTTAAGCGCAATATACTATAACAAGTGGCAACATCCATATTTATCAACAATTTGATACGAGTAGAAGCGACATCTATAAAAATAATGCTTAATTACAGAACTGCTTTACCACAAATCGACACCAAACAATCACCAGATGCCGCTTTGATCGATTACTTAGAGTGTACCCCCCCTGTATACAAGTGAAATAAATAGGAGTGCATACAAATAACAATATCTGTATTTTCGAAAATTGACGAGATGGCCTTTGTTGAGAAGTATCAAAAGTGGGTTGACTAGTGTCAACAAATTGCTCACAGAGACAGAGCACGTATTCAGGAAAGTTTAAGTATATTTTAGATAGACGGCAATAATAACTCAATTCATGAAAATTTTAGTTCAGTAACTGTTTTACTTTAAAGGTGCGATATTATCAATCTAGTCAACATGAACAGTTTTTGTCGCTTTAGACCTTTTAATGAACACAATCATAAATATTTATTTTAAACTAGGAACAATAGGGATGAATGCCAAAAATATCGGCAATGATCTTTTTGTTTTATTTCAGTATCAAACTGTTTTCTTTATTGATTTAACAATCATATATAAATATCTTAAAAATAATGTCCTTACATATAAAAAATAGAACCAGTTAACGTCATAAGTGTCCGACGCAAACCTCAGAAATTTTTGGTGGACCAGATTCAAAATCTCGATGACCGTTGCCATCCGTTCCGATAGTGTTAACGTCTCAAATTAACACCCACCCCCAGTAGGAATCCATCAACATCGTCCATTTGTGGTGGCGGAGGTAGTGTAGGCACTGGTTCCTCTCTAGACATTGAATCGGCAAGTACGGTTACAAAACTACAATGAAGAAAAAAATATATCGTTTAAACGTATATATGTCCATACTTTATTAATATTAATTAAAAGTTTTAAAGTATTTACCTTGTCTGAATCCATTATTTAGAGCGATTAATTAAATAATCATTGCAGCACCACACTTATGTCGACTTATCTATCTCGCTAACTGACTCACGATCCTTTCCCAGCGACAAAGCTCAACATTTTCAGCTTTATCGCTACATGTCACGTGACCAGATTTGTCGCTGCAAACGAGCGACGAGCGACTGCAAAGGCCGTAGCTCAACATTTTCAGCTTTGTCGCTACATTTCCTGCGATCACATTATCCACAGAGCACAATACTAATTATCGCTGGAAACGAGCGTCGAGCGGCTGCATGAGGCCGTACCTTTAAACGAGTAACTTATTGAAAATGGCGCGCTCTATCGGCAAAATTAGATTATTAGAATTAACAGTTGTCAGTTAGTAGTCGTCTAAATTGAGACTATTCGTTTAACATTACGTTCGGACTCCTTCCTATCTATACTTTGTGCATAAAACTATTGAAAGTACATATTTTGATTTTGTGTTCGAGTATCGATAAAAGTTTCGATACATCTGTCATCTTTTGCATTTTCGAATAGGGTACTTTCGGTAGTGAAAGATAAATTATAAAACTTGATAAAAATTAAAATTTATGTAGAAATACACTTAAATATTCTGATTTGGAATCATAAAAGCACATTATTTATTTATTATATTGAAATTAAAAGTCGTATATTTTAATCTGTATATCACGTGACCTAAAACACGAGCCGCCATGGTGTGACGTCATAAGGGCAATAACAAATAATCCAAAAATAAAGTTTCGTCAGTGCTGTAAACATCAACTACTAACTAGTAAATATCTATAAACTTTAACTTCAAGGAGTAATAGTTGTGTCCTTTCGTTAGCGCATATTCATTTGTACCTATTTATTTATTAAAATGCAAACCGGTTTTGTAAAAGCAGATAGTACGAATCTGCCAAAAATTGATTCAATGATGGTTACAAAGTTTTTTGCATGTAACCCAGACTTCTTTTCTGCCGAATTCCGGAATGTTAAAACATCTTTGTAAGTATTACTTGTTATATTATACTGTTTTTCTATGTAAGTGCCAGGTGTACCTAATTTGAAAAAGAATATTAGAAAGTGTTAGGTTATGTTTTATTCCTTACGTTACTGCCAAATTAAGACTTCTATTTTTTTTTCACAGATCTACAAGAGAATCGTACGGTGACGATGCTATTGGGTACGTGCAGCTACAAAGGACCCAAAATACATGTACTATAAAATGTACAATATGTCCAGAACATAAGGTGCGCACCAAGCCATATTCTGTCACACTTATTGTAGATGAGCAAGAAGATGATGTGTTACAAGTGACATGCCATGATTGCCCTGCATCGACTGGTGGTTGTAAACATGCTGCTGCGTTTTTAATGTGGTGTCATCGTCGTAGCGAAGAGCCCTCATGCACTTCAATACAATGCTATTGGAAAAAATCTATGCTATCAAAGGTTGGATCTTACTTAATAACCACTAAGGAGATGATTAAAGAAAAGGTAAAAACTGATGAAGGCAACAGTATTGATACAGTGACAAGTGTGGTGGAAGATTTTTTGGCAGAATCAAAAAAAAGAAAAATTACTACATGTCAATACTTGAAACATGAAAATGATTTTGTTTGCAAAAAAACTAATATGCTCTCATTACATTACCTAATGTGTAGTAAAAAAAGCAATGATTGTGATGAATTTTTGAAACAAATAGCACATGTTTTTAATTACATAAATATTAGAAACGCAGAAAAAGAGACCAGGAATCAACATAGAAGTGGATTATGGTACGAGTTACGCTATGGGAGAATTACAGCTTCAAAATGTTTTGAAGTAAGCAGATGCAAAACCTCTGATGGTATTTTGGTCGCAAGTATTCTTGGAGCAAGAACCATAGAAACAACTGCAATAAAACGAGGTAAAAATTTGGAAGATAGTGTAAGAAAAACTGTGGAGGAAAAATTGGGCAAAAAAATAGGAAAATGTGGATTATATATATCTGAACAGAATCCTATGATTGCTGGCTCACCAGATGGTATTTGTGAAAAAATTTATACTATAGAAATTAAGTGCCCAAGTAGCAAGAAAACTGAAAAAAATTATATTAAAAATGGTGCTATCACCAAACAATATTATGCACAAGTGCAAATACAAATGTATTGTGCAAATTTGAATAAAAGTTACTTCTGTGTTGCAAGCAGTGATTTTGAAAAAGACAATAAAGTTAATATTATAGAGATTGACTATGACCAAAACTATGTGTCGGAACTGCTCCACAGTGTTATCTCTTTTTGGAAACAAAATATTTTCCCAATTTTATACGAATCTGTAAAAATATAATAAAAGAAGTAGTTCAAATATATAAATTTTTTATTTTATTTTTAGAGAAGTAATTCAAAATTACAATTAATACTCATTATACCTCGGCCGCTCAGAGAATGCGTTTCTGACACCTCATGTCTAGTGATGTACAATAAATAACATTAATAATATTTTGTAACTTTATTTATTGCATTCATTATGCATATTTATTCAATTTAATTTATATGTTGTTATTTTTTATAGGAATTATATTTATTAAATACTAGCCGACCCGTGCCCACTTCGTTGGGCGTTATAATCCATTTCACATAAGAAGGGTACGGTGAAATTTGATATGTTCCATTACACTCTCACTATTTTCAGCAAATCAGATAAATATAAATGTTTTAAAATCATCAATTAATTTCTAAGGCAAATAATAATGCTTGATTAGATTGAATTGTTGACACGGCACGTCAGAGGGCGCAGGTTCAAATCCTGCTGATTTAAAATCTTTATATATTTTTATCTTTTTCCTTTTATCTTGTCACTCCTGAATAGTGTAGCTTTCTGTTAGCGAAAGAATTTTCATGATCGGATCAGTATTTGCGAAGATTACCCCGTATATACAAACAAAGTTATAAACTTTACCTCTTTATAATATTAGTATAGATTCACAATGTAAATAAATGTTTAATCAATCAATTAATTAAATTGAATCGTAATTTCTGAATGTAACGAAGGGAAAAAAATAAAAATGCATTATTTATTGTAAAATGTATGTAATGAAAAACATAGTTTTAAGCCTTCAACAATGAAAATTATGTCATTTACATATATCATTTTTTACCAGAAATATAAAGTAGTAAGTAATTTTAGTTTCAACGTTTTTTTTTTTTTTAATTCATCTGACTGATATTACTAGATCCGGAGCCAGGTTAAAATTCGGTCAATCATTTCCTCCCAATCGAAACTTCGTAACATGAATAAGGGATTTTTTTTATGAATTTTAGTCTTTGTCAGCTGCCACTCCATGGGTGGGTTGGACAGTGACAGCCTCCTAAACATCGAGAAAAAAAAATTTTTTTAGTCATTTCCTCTCACTTCAAAATTTGTCGGATTATAGTTTACCTAATATCTTGAAGGAAACATAACGTCAGCTGGCCATAACATGGTGGATTATATGTCAGCTTTTTTTTTACATATTTCAAGGTACCAGCTGACAAACTTTCCACCGAGATACAGCCAGCTGACGTTAATTTTCATTCATTGTAGCATGTAAACTATCACCATGCAAATTTTTAGTTGGGAGGAAATCACTGAAAAAAAAAAAAAATTACATGTTCAAGCAGCCAGCTGACGTATAATCCACCATGTTATGGCCAGCTGACGTTATGTTTCCTTCAAGATATTAGGTAAACTATAATCCGACAAATTTTGAAGTGAGAGGAAATGACTAAAAAAATTTTTTTTTCTCGATGTTTGGGAGGCTGCCACTGCCCAACCCACCCACGGAGTGGCAGCTGACAAAGACTAAAATTCATTAAAAAAGTCCCTTATTCATGTTACGAAGTTTCGTTTGAGAGGGTATTGGTCATGTCAACCTGTCACGGGCTCCCGGTCCATTATAACACTAATTTTTTTAAGTTTTGTTTGAGCATACCTTTATTATATTATTAACTTTATTAAATACTAGCCGACCCGTGCCCACTTCGTTGGGCGTTATAATCCATTTCACATAAGAAGGGTACGGTGAAATTTGATATGTTCCAATACACTCTCACTATTTTCAGCAAATCAGATAAATATAAATGTTTTAAAATCACCAATTAATTTCTAAGGCAAATAATAATGCTAGATTAGATTGAATTGTTGACACGGCACGTCAGAGGGCGCAGGTTCAAATCCTGCTGATTTAAAATCTTTATATATTTTTATCTTTTTCCTTTTATCTTGTCACTCCTGAATAGTGTAGCTTTCTGTTAGCGAAAGAATTTTCATGATCGGATCAGTATTTGCGAAGATTACCCCGTATATACAAACAAAGTTATAAACTTTACCTCTTTATAATATTAGTATAGACTAACAATAAGTACATTATCTATACTAATATATAAAGCTGAAGAGTTTGTTTGTTTGTTTGTTTGTTTGAACGCGGTAATCTCTGGAACTACTGGGCCGATTTGAAAAATTCTTTCAGTGTTAGATAGCCCATTTATCGAGGAAGGCTATAGGCTATGTGTCATCACGCTAAGACCAATAGGAGCGGAGTCCACGCCGACGAAGTCGCGCGCAGAAGCTAGTATATTATAAAACTAGCTTCTGCGCGCGACTTCGTCGGCGTGGACTCCACTCCTATTGGTCTTAGCGTGATGATATATAGCCTATAGCCTTCCTCGATAAATGGGCTATCTAACACTGAAAGAATTTTTCAAATCGAACCAGTAGATCCTGAGATTAGCGCGTTCAAACAAACAAACAAACAAACAAACAAACAAACAAACAAACAAACAAACAATCAAACAAACTCTTCAGCTTTATTATATTAGTATAGATTAAAATGTTTTATTTTATATTATACCGAAAGATTATATTAAGATTACAAAAATATTCGATTACAATTGCCCCGTTATTTTGTCACATCACTACAAAAAACAGACAAACAGTTGACATAACCTTGTAGCAGCGCCGTTTGACGTGGTTTGACTTTTAAAAGCTATTGTTTTTATATTTGTTAATTAAGTAATTGTAAAAAATTTAGCCCAAAATTAATACATTTATTGTATGTTGGCATAATTATTTGAATTTTAATGTTATCACTCGTTAATAAGGTATATAAAAGATATTTAAAATTTTGCCTTAAATTGTACGCCAGTTCAAAGTAACATCGCCCAATCAATCACAATCTGTCAGAAACAATGATGTTAGAAAAAAAAGAGGACCTTTTTTCTTTTCTAATATCATTGGTCAGAAACGCATTCTTTCAGCGGCCAGACCATAATTTACAAACATTACAACTACACACAGTTGTAAAGCTACACTTGTGAGCAAAAATATGGAATAATCCATGTGTCTAAGTTATTTAGATATTAGTAACCACCTCAATTGATTCTATACTGAAGATATGTTGACAGAAGCGTGGTGATTCCATATTTTTGCTTGTAAGTATATTTTACACTGCAGAAACATAAGGCATTAGGAAGTACCAATAGCATTATTGTTTATTTATATACAAATCATTTCTATGTATACCTCTATTATAATGACATTAATATCCTTAAATAATCCAAAAAAGTTGAATTCTTTTAATTATATAGTTAAATAAAAATTGTTATTCATACTTAAATTAATATTGAGATACAGTTATTTAACTAGTTCAGATAACAGGTGCAATGTATTGTACATATATTTCTTTATACTACCTTAATATTGTAAAAGTGTGAATTGTGCTTTTATTTGTTACCAATAAAATACTTTTTTTTTAATTGAATTTTACATTAGTATTAAATGACAATTATTTGATTAGGGAATCTTGCAGATTTATAAGAGCACAAGCTGTTACAATACACTCATCAAGAACTGGAATTAAATTAGAGTTGACAACTGAATGAGGTTTCAGTATACTAAACTCACGAATTCTGCGTATCACTCTCTCTATGTGAATTCTAAGGCTTGCTATTTGTTTGGTTAGCCTGACTTCCGATTTCGTAAGTTTGGAACCAATACTAACACTTGGAGGCCTCATTAAAGTAAAATTTCTTTGTTTTAAATAATGTTCAATATGTTTGAAACCTCTGTCTGCTAATATACAACTTTTAGGTTCTAACCTATCCAAAAATTTACAATGTTCCACTAAATTCACATCGCTAATCCTACCCCCATATCCAGGAGACACAAAACTAATTAGTCCATCAGGTGTACAAGCAACTAAATATTTTATTGTATTTGCTTTCTTATATTCAGACCAAGTCATTGCTTGACGTACAGCTATTGTTGGCTTCTGAATTTCAATTTCCAAGCAATCTATGATGCAAGTAACTTTGTGAAATCGATGTCGAAAAGCAATAGGTAAGTTTCGTTTTATTGTTTCAGGACTAAAAGATTTTATAAAAGGAGACAGTGCCTTGCTTATCAGCGGTAACTTCGTAAGAAATATTTTACTAATTTGTGAAAGTGATAACCCAAAATCATCAACTAATTGCGAAAATGTTCTGTTTAGTCTTATTTTTGTCAAACACAATAAAATTTGTTGTTCTGTTGTATGTGTATGCCTCTTTATAATATCTACTAAAAAATAAAGTTCTTTAGGAATTCCCAGATACAGTCTACTATTATTTTTAATTTTAGATAAAGTGTTTTGGTAATTTAACTTTTGTTCTTCTAGTTTAAATTCCTCAGGTAAACTACTGTCAGAAGTAGTCTTGTACTTAGATGGTGAAGACCATTCACTTGATATGGATGGTGTAAGTGACAGTTCACTATCAGACTTTTCATCAAATATAACTGATAATTTTCGTTTAGCAGACCTTGTGACTCCAGATGTACTAGGATTATCTATTTGGCTTCCTTTCATATGAGGGGATGTTGCAATAGACACACTAGATTTTATCGGGGAAAGAGATTGGTCTTTTATTTTGAATTTGATTTGGGTAGATTTACTTCTGTAATGAGCTGATATACTTGCTTGTACTACTTTGCTTTCCTGTGATAGTACTTGCACCTGGATTGACTTGTCAGTGGTCAGTGCTTGAAATTGGGTTGCCTTATCCGCTCTATTTTTCTCAGATTCAAGTACTGTTAAATCTGAAAACAATAAATGCCCATAAATATTAAGTACTAACTTTAACATAAATTTTTGGTTAAAAATAGTAATGCTCTAAATAAGTTAAGAGTACTCAATAACACTAAGCTAATGATACAGTAACCATTGCTGCCCTCTTCAGTACACTTGGACTGTAATACCTGGTTTAGATGATGTTGCTGTTGGATCCATGTAGTCTTCAGATAGCTTGTTGATTTCAGTCTCTTGAACAAAATCCAGTCTTTGTGTGTTTGTAAGCGCTGACTGGCTAGTACTTGGTGACAACCTACATTTTTTCTCAGTATGAAAACAAAATTTAGATGGGGTGGTGTTTACTTTCATTTTAACATGTTTTACAGATCCCATTATTTTGTATTCCATATAATTCTCCATATCTTTTTCCAACTGAAATAATATGCATTAATTACTAATTTCTTGATGGCTTTTATAGTAATTGTAGGTTATGTTACCATCAGCTTTATTTATACATATCGACGCTTGAAAGGCAATAATTACCAAGCGACATTTTGGGCGATATTGAGTTATATATACCGTTGAAATCAGAAAAAAATTCTGCGTCGATTGCTCTTACTCTCATGGCGCTAGGGCGAAGTTTGTTGTCGCTTGGTAACTTAAAAAAAAAACATATTTTCACAGATTTCGGCGTCCAAGCGACAATAATTTTACTGAATTATCATTAAGTTTCACTTAGTATGTATTCTATTTTTACAGTTTACACTTAGTAATTTTTGCCTAAACTCGAAATAATGCGTTTAAACATAAAGTATTTTCTGCCTTGCATACCTAGGGTATAAAACATTGCTTAAGAAATTTTACTTGATTATTTTTTTTTCTCTCTCGTAGTTTAAGACTTTTTAGCACACCTTAAATATGTACTAATTGTCGCTTAGTAATTTTTTACCTAAATGCAATTGTTTTTAAAAACGTAAAGTAGTTAATATTTACCTGCCTAAAAATATATATTTTGTAAAAAAAAAACTGATCAGAAACACATACTTGACGTGGATGATTTTTTGTTTTGATTACATAATGAATAGTAAGGTAGGTAACCAGAAACCCATTCCAATTTTAATTTATTTGTAACAATAGTTTTTGACAGCAATTTTGTTCTTTGAGAGATTTCACTGCAACATTCATGTGTTAGAGGCTTACATAGACGTCCATTAAGCTTTGTTAACTTGTTAGATTAGTCACAGGCCTAAAAACTCCACCAACCTGCAATACGACAGTGTGGCGGAGTATGCTCTAATTCGTCCCTTGTCAGATGGAGGTCCATACTCAGTAGTGAGTGATTGTAGATCACTACAACGGCTGTTTAGGTATTGATGAAGACGATAAAATTATCCATCGAAAACCTTTATCCAAAAGTTTTTAATGCTGTGTACTAAAACCTATAAAATTCTTAGTTACTTGTACTAAAAAGCCCTACACTTACCTCATTTAATTTGTACTATGGTTAAAATTGCCTGACAGAAAAGTTTTTCGATTTTTGTTTCGATCATTTTACCTATGGATCAAACATCTGTTACTTCTGGATGCGTCATTTTGCTTCAAACACCATTATGAAAAACTGGGGCTTAGTTAATTTTACATGGTTTATGATAAAATTTTGTCGTCGTTGAGTAATTTTTACCTGTTTGTGATTTTGATTAAAATTTTACTAACCGACCAGTGTTGCCAACCCCAAGAAACTAAAAAACAGCAGATAACCAATAAAAAAACAGGAGAAAACAGTAGGTAAAGTAAAAAAGGCAGATTTCATACTTTCCTCGTATAATTAAAACAATCACCTACTTTTATTAGTTATCAGGACTCACGTACATAGTTATATTTTAATATTTATCACAACTTAATAAAAAAATAAAATCAAAGTAAATTTATTTTTCATATTCATTATCAATTGCCTCATCTTCAGTATTTTCAAACTCATTTCCTTTTTTAAAATCATACATATTATTGTTTTTCTTTATGTGCCTTTTTGACTTCAAATGAATAGCAATCGATTATTTCGGATTTAGTGTGTAAAGTGTGTAAGGCTCCTTTAATAGTTTTAGTCAATATTTACTTGCGTAATTTAGTTTTCAAAATATTTATAGCTGAAAATAATCTTTCCGCGGTGGCGCTGCTGTGTGGTAAGCACAAAAGTTTCTTCACCAATTCACAAAATTCACAAAAAATACTTTTGGAGAATTTTGTACATGATTTTCCAGTGCATAAAATATGAGTGTCAATCACATAAGACTCAGGTCGGGGAATTCCTTATTCGAATCCCGACAAGAGTACATAGTTACATACTGCCATCTAGTATCATTGTGTATTATTATATAGTGGTTATCAAAACATATTACATAGTGTAATAGTTGACGCTGTATGCTAATTGAAAAACAGTAAAAATTACAAATGAAACAGAAAACAGGGACATCGATGTAAAAACAGCAAATCTACTGTTAAAACAGTAGGGTTGGCAACACTGTAACCGACACTATTTCTTAAAATATTGAGAAAATGAATAATCTTTAAATATCAGTTTATAAAGCTATCAAATTGGATTTAAAATTCGTTAGAATCAAGTAGCTATGACTAATAGGCGATTTTTAATGAATTTTTTTTCAAAAAAAAAGACTTTAAAATGCTCTAGTGTAAAGTTGCCAACATGTCGCTTAGGAATTATTGCCTTTCAAGCGTCGATATATACTTACATTGAAATGATCCTCACATAAATACAATCGACTTTTAGTTGATAATGACTTAGGATCTCGATTTGCGAGCCCCAACCAAATATTCCTCATTTCAATATCATCTGGCACTTTGATGAACAACTTTTCTGGAGTTTTATTGCTATTATTTGTACAACTAGACACTACACACCAATGATATCTATTGTAATTCATATTTTATATATTTTATTTTTACCAAAAAAAAAAACTTGAACGAGCTCGATCTTATCTTGCAAATCTTGCAATTTGCATTACATACGTCAACGTCAATACACTTTTGTATTTGCCTATATTACGTCACCAAAATGGCTGATAGCGTTTTCGCGGGATTAAAAAAGGTTTAAAATTTAATTTAATTTTTTGGCATGAAAGCGTGTTTATTTTGCCGAAATATATATTTTTTGTGGCTTTTTATTAGAAAATCAACATTTTGAAGTACTTTTTCAAACATAGTGGAATACCCTATTGCAGCTACTTCACTATTTGACTCCACTCTATATACGTGACATTGGCGGAATCAACCGTGCTCCACTGGCACAACTGAAAGCTAGGGATGTCGGAAATGAAAAAAAAATCGATATATCGATGTATCGATATTTATAAAAATATTAATATCGATGACGATATATCGAAGAAAAAAATATCGATATATCGGTCAAATTTTAATTTGGCTGAGATGAGCTACTAATCCATATAGGATGATCAGTATGAACTCAAAAAAATTTATGTATTTAAACCCTTTGCATAAGTAAAAAAAAATCGAAGATTTTGCGTTGCTAAACTAATAGTGTATTTAGCTCAATATTATCAATAGTAATTTTTTAATACATTGTTAATTATTTTAATGTAAAAAAATCTCAATAATAATGTACGTATTTCTATTCCATTTTATTAGGCAATAATTACAAAAATATCAAAACCTAAAAAGCTATCTTCTAACTACAATCGACTTATATCGATAATACTGATGTCTGGTAAAACTCAAATGAGTTTATGTGGCGTCTTATTAATTTATATTCTTTCATGTATGTTAATAAATAAAAGTAAAAAAATAAACATATATTTAAAAGCTATTTGTTGTAAGCAAACTAGTTTTTCTCCGGTGGCGAAAATAGGAAACTCTGCTCTTTACATGCAGTACTGTCAGTGTTTAGTTACATAAATAAAATAAAATAAAATCGTTTTTGATACTATTTTCGATATTGGATATTTTGTATCGATATATCGGATCAAAATAAATCGACTAAAATATCGATATATTGGATAAAAAATATCGATACATCGATATATCGATACTTTTCCGACATCCCTACTGAAAGCCACTAAGCCACTAACCAACCAATCAATCACTATTTGACATTGTCAATGTCATGTGCTTAGTAAATTATTTGAGGTTTTGTTAATTTGTTTGAGGTTATAAAAATGTGAGAGTGACAAATTGACAATACCTTAAAGTTACAATAAACTACAGAATTTCACTACAAATGATATATTTTAAATGGAATTGAGTATTTTATTTGTAAGGCATATCTTCACATAATGGATTTATTTGTAATAAATAGGTATTTTTGTTTGTTTGTGCTAATAATAAGAATATGTACACGTTTGTGGTATTTTTTTCTGATATTAAATAAAATAATGTTTATAAAGATGTTAACTATAAATAAACTTATACAGATACACGGGCAGTAATGAAAACTCTGAGATTCTCGATCAGGAAACATTACATTTAAAAAAATTAAAACAAAAAATTGAAGAAAGAAAAAAAATATATAATATAAAAAAAAGGACACCAGAAACTATAACTTTAAAAGAACATGATTTGTCAGATAATTTGGAAAATAACAGAATAAATATCAATGAAAACAAAAGCGACGAAACTGTGGAAAACAAAAACGTAGAAGATGATCTAGCACCCGTTAATGTTCCTGCAAAAACTAATAAAATAAATAAACAACAAAATGAATTTAAAGTTTTAGGTAATACAGATTTTGAAAAGAAAACTAAAGTAAGTACTTTTAATGTATCTTGAATAAAACAATTTTAATAATACATTCTTTGGGATTTTAACAATATTTCTTTTTAGACTGACAGAGTTCTACCATACTGGCTCTCTCATGCTTATAGTGTATCTAAGGATTTGCAAATCTTGACATGTTCTATAGAGAATCAAACATGGCTTGACAACACTCTTAAAGCTACATTATTAAAAGAAGGTGTAACACATTTGTTCCCTGTTCAAGAGCAAGTCATCCCTTTTGTTATAAAGGAACACAAATTGCCAGAACCCTTTAGACCTCATGACATTTGTGTTTCGGCTCCAACGGGAAGTGGAAAAACTTTATCATTTGTATTACCAATAATTCAAGTAAGTTAAGTTTGAAATAAACTAAGAAATTAAAATCTGTTTTTTTTTTTTTTTAATTTTGCCACAAAATAGTAATAACAATTTTTTTGTTCCAGAAATTGATTTTTCCAATAAACAAAAATGGATTTAATAATGCACTTGCACAACTTATTGATCATATACCAATTATAACAGCTTTCTATTGTTGCTTTCAGGTTTTAATGAAACATCTTGGTCATCATGTGAGGGCATTAGTGGTTTTACCTGTGCAAGAACTGGCAGCACAAGTTGCTAAAGTGTTTAAAAAGTATTGCACTAACACTGGACTTAAAGTTGCACTATTAAGTGGATCTACACCCTTACATAAGGAACAACAGCAAATAATGAGATACAGTAAGAATTGTAGTATTAAGTTGAATACAGTAAAAATATATGTGTATCATAATTTTATTTTTTTAATTATATCTTGTATATTTGCAGCAGAAACATCAGATTGGATATGTGAAACTGACATTATAGTATGTACAGCAGGCAGATTAGTGGAACACTTACAAAACACTGAAGGATTTTCATTAAAACATTTGAAATTTCTTGTCATCGATGAGGCTGATAGAATAATGGATAATGTTCAAAATGATTGGCTTTATCATCTAGACAAACATATTAAAATAGAAAGTGAAATTTCCAACAAAATCTCACATTTAAATTGGCATAATATAAGTTCGCAAAAATCATCTATACACAAGCTACTATTTTCTGCAACATTGTCTCCTGACCCAGAACTATTGGAACAATGGGGTTTATATCAACCAAAACTTTTTTCGGCTGCTCCGATAAATGATTCAACAGATAATATGATTAAGAAATATACAACACCAGATGAATTGCAAGAACAGTTTGTTGTCTGTACAGCTGAAGAAAAACCACTAATTTTGTATCATTTCCTTTCCAACCAAAAATGGGATAAAACTCTCTGTTTCACAAATTCTGCTCAGTCAGCACATAGACTGACAGTACTTTTAGATACTTGGGGTAAAGGGAATCTTAAAGTGGCAGAGTTATCAGCGGCATTGAATAGAACAAACAGAGAACAAGTTTTAAAAAAGTTTAAGCACTCTGAAATTGATATGTATGTGTAATTCTAAAAAAAATGTTATTTAATATACATATTCCATGAAATTAACTAAATATTTTTACAACCTTTTTTTTATTTCAGAATTATAAGTACTGATGCCTTAGCTAGAGGGATAGATATACCAGATTGTAATTACGTTGTATCTTATGATCCACCTCGAAACATTAAAACTTATGTTCATAGAATTGGCCGTACAGGTAGAGCAGGACGCAAGGGAAATGCTGTTACCATTATTGTCCATAATCAAATGCAAATGTTTAAGGTAATAAAATTATTTATATCAATAACCATGCAACTTCTAGTAAAAATTTTTTTTTCTTTAAGAGGAACACTAAATTCATTTTTCTATACTGATCATTGTTGTTGCATTCAATAGCCAAATTCTGTTGGACTTCAGGGGTAATTTTTTTTTTTTTTTTTTGCTTGAAATTAAATAATATTGCTTAAATGCTAAATAACTTATTTTGTCTAGATTTTTAATTACCGTAATTACAGAAACCGGCAACAAAAAATTTGCATTATATACTGAGTTTTAGTCATAATAATTGTGTTTGCTCGCAAACGAAAAAAAACCGACTTCAATTACATCGACAAGTAATACAACGTAATAAGACGAAAAAATAGTCAAGTAAATACGCGCTATTAAAGATTACTCAAAAAGTTGTAATCAGTTTTCGATCTAATTTAAACAAGACTACAAGACAAGTATTAGCTTTCGATTAAACATTAAAGTAAGAATCATCGAAATCGGTACACCGAGTATAAAGTTATGCGGTATAATATAACGTAGGTCGACGAAAAAGTAGTCACGTAAATACGCATTATTAGATATAACTCTAAAAGTACTTGTCAGATCTCAATTAAATTAAAATGGGACCACATGACACGCAACACCTTTCAATTAAAACAAAATTGATCGAAATTGGTCCACCCAGTCAAAAGTTCTGAGCTAACATACATAAATAAAAAATAAAAAAAAACATACGTGTCGAATTGAGAACCTCCTCCTTTTTTGGAAGTCGGTTAAAAAAAATTATGCTACTTCCTAAACATCTTCCTGCCAAAAACGACACACTGACGACACGACAGACAGAATTTTTAAAAAATTGCTTTGTGGACCAAACATAATAGGCATGACGAAAGATTTTGAAAACTTCTTCCGTAATGTGGGTACACATTTACTATTTACAAAAATACCTATATTTCGGTAATAAACTTAAGTTTAAGGAAGATTAAAACGATTTTTCTAATATTTTTTCAATGTGCGCGGTAAAACGGCAGCAGATGTCATGACGTCGGCTCTGACGTCACGGTATGACACACTTTGGACGCGTTCAACCTAAGAACAGCATGAAATTAAAATTATAAATAATGGGGATAGAGTTCCAGGAGCTGCAAGTTTTTTTATTGGAAATTTCCTCCTCTTTCAGAATCTATTTTTGAAATTTCTTTAATATTAATAGTTTATGAAATATTGGCAAAAAACGGAAGGCAATTTTTTTCCTTTTTTTTAATTGTTTATAACTTTTGCAATTTTTGATATGCAAACAGATCTTATTTCTAGGCGATTCCAAATCCAATGAGCTATTACACATAATTTTAAGAGCAGTATCTCTATTTTCTACCTTTTTCAACTTGTCAACTAGAGTGACTTGTAGGTGAACGCGCCTGACGTATTATATTGGTGTTATAGCGTGACGTCATGCGCTGTAATTTGTGTTTCAATCAAAATGGCCGATTGCAGTATTTTAATGTTTTATTTTATTGAAAATCACAATAATCTTATTATTTTACATGAAACTAAACCAGTATTTTGAATTTTTTAAATATTAGTGTTCCCCTAAAATCATTAAATTGACGATTTTTTGACACTGTCGTCATGCCCATACTGTAAAAAAAACAATCGAAGCAATCAAAATGAGAACCTCCTCCTTTTTTGGAAGTCGGTTAAAAATTCTTTTGCATTTAGCGAAAAACTTTTAATTTTGATGATATAAACAAATAATTTTAATTAAACTTTGTATAGAAAACTAATCTATCCTTGTGTTTATAGGAAATTTTACAATCTGGAGGAAAAAATGAAATACCAGAATTAAAAATAGATCAAGATGTTTTAAATCAACTCATTGAAAATTACGAAAATGCTATACGCGACACAAAGAAATCAATTAACGACGAAATTCATTCTAAAGTAAAAAAATCTATAGAATTAAAAAGAGCAGCAAAATCAAATAGCAAACCACAACGTAAAAGGAAATATAACGAAAGTAAACCAAGTAATGTGTGATGAATATTAAATACTATTGTATGAAATTTTAATAATTCTGTTGTTTAATTAAAATATTGTATTATTCATTATTTGTTAATACATTATTAGCTCTTTATATGCGTAAAATTCTTTCGCATATAAATAGTTAAGGTATGTTTATAAAATACCTTCGCAAATAAGAGGAAGGTCACATACTGTTAAGTTTTAGACTGCATGCAGTATGTACCTACGTATGTATATATAATATACCTAATCTTGCCCTGTAAAGTAAAATTTTCATTTTATGAAATATATGAGGTATACTTCTTCTAAACATTAAATAAAGTTTGTGATATGTCTAGTTTTGATAAAATAACTAGCAATTTATTAGCTACTTAAGACAAGTGTTATGTAAGAATTGTCGGGGAGTCAGTGCAGATAGTTATTAATGACGGTACCTGTGTTGTTATTATTATTCATCTACCCTCACTCATTCTATTATTCGAGTCATTCCTTCGTGCATGAAGGACCGATGCAACCGCAGCTCAGGCAGTCTTGGCTCTGGCGTGGCGCGGTGCACTTGTGTATCCTGCTAGTAGCTTAACAACTCTTGTAAGGGTTAGTTTGTGTACACGAATTGTTACATTATATTGTGGGCAACTCGGGCAGTGGAGGCGAGCGTTAATGCGCATTTTAAAGACGGCCGTCTTAAACCTAGACTCGGGTCGCAACTCCCGGGCACTGCCTTGAGATGTCACTCTGCCACGCGATAGACGGTACCTACCCGCTCGGTGAGTCCATTTAATACTTAGTAGTTAGACTCCACCCCGTTTCTGTGTAACTATCTCGTGTTAAATTACATTGTTAATAAACCGGTTCGGTCATCCGTCGGTTCTTCTCCTACCTACTTCTGATCTGCGACATACATATTAATTTTATTCTCTTCGAATCCCGCTGGGTCGAAAATTTTGATATGATAATAAAAAATATAAGTACAGTATTTTATACGGTTTGTTAAAAATTGTTTTTTCTAATAAAATTAGTTTTTAAAGTCACTAAACAAATATGATAGATTTTTTTTAATAGTATGTACTTATTTAATATTTATTTCTTCATTATAATGGCAAAAAGCATTTAATTTGAATTTTATCATGACGAGGCTTCATTTGAATAAATTATTATCACATATTTGTGATTTTATGAAAGCATGATACATATAGTTTACAGACAATAAAAATTTAAGCTATGTACGAGGTATCGAGGGTAGCTAGGGGCCTTCCATAAATTGCGTCCACGTAGGGGGTCCATGACGTGTGACATTGTGTGGCAAGGGGTGGACCGTAGAGAGGAGTAAAAAAATTTGTGACATCACATTCCAAAATATAATATATTATATATGTAGTTGTTAGTATGTATTAAAATAATTGAAATAAACATAATGCCAGAATATTTTTTTTTTAATTTAATAAATAATAATTTGCGTATAATTGTAAAATATGTGATGTTATACTAGGTAGGGTCTCACAAATGAGTTGTGACCAAGAGCGGATCCAGCTTTGGCGTCAGGGGAGAGTCACATAGTATTGGTCAAGGCGCCAGGGGGGGGGGGGGTCACAGTCGTGGTCAAGTCACAAGAACTTATGATTTAATTTTGAAAATAATAAAAGATAGAGGTAAAAAGTAGATATTTTATTAATGAATGTAAGTACTGTACTTAAAGATATCTATATTGTGACAAAAATCTTGTTTGACAATTTTAATTAGTGGTCCACCTAGGTTCTTGACCCAGCCCAGGGGAGGTCATGACCCCCCCCCCTCCGGATCCGCCCTTGATTGTTACCGTCTGTGATATGGACGGCGGAGCGTGAGGGGTAAAAAAAATCGTAATTTATGGATCCCTATAGCTATTCTAAGGCTCGTATAGGTAGAAAAACAAATTATATATAATTCTTTGACTAGTATAAAACATCAATTTAAAACTATAATATAAAATATATCTGGGCATTATAAAATAAATTTCTTGTGTAACATTTTACACAAAATTTTAGATATAACGTTCACAATTCTTGTATAATATTAACGAACTTTCGACATTCATGTGATAAAAATATAATGTTCCACAGGAAACTGAACAGGAAAATGAAAATCGCTGCTCATCTTCCTAGATGACGTATTTAAATTGAAATTTTGTTCATTTACTTAACAATAATTATGATACATTTTGTTCTTTTCGATAATCAATGTTTCTACAGTATCATAATATTATCTACTAACAATTTAAGTTAAATATTGTTTGTATAGAAACGAAACGCATTTGGTAAACTAGTGATATTTTTTACAAAAACATTAGACTAGTCGCAAGGGAGGTAGGATGTTAATCCAAATTGATGGTGTAACAGTCAACACTTGTCAGTAATAATTTATGTAGTGTTTACACTTAAACAAACTAAGTAAGATCATATATACGTAACAACAGTTACGTAAAATTAGAGTACTTTCAACAGAAAGTATTCTAGTTCCTGGTTTTACTTAGCTATACAATGTTTAATACACTATTACTACTAGTCTGTAGTATTTTAGAACTTAAATAAACTGCACCAGCAAATGCTAAGGCTTTTAGTTTTTAGTCTCATATTTTTTATGCACTGTATAATGGGCCCCGTAAACGATCAAACTTGTTTGTCAAACATGTTTGATCAAACTTCATGTTTTCATATAAATAACATATCAAAAAAAACCCGCAGCCCCGCACACGATCAAATAATTTGACAAACACGTTTGTCAAACAGAAATTTAATATGAAGTTTGATCAAATATTTGATCGTCTACGGGGCCCACAAATTTACTTTCATTATTTCAGTTTCCATAAAAGAAGTGACAAAATTTCTCTTTGCAGACCTTGTGAGTTAGACTGGTTGCAATTTTTTTTTTTTTATTGAGGGAGTCCAAAACCATTTCATCATATTGTCGAAATTATATTAATGTATACTAGAGTTGACTAAACTGTCTTGAACAAGGTTATTACATTACTACATTTACAGTATCTTTCACTTTATTTAGTATTTTTCCTTAAAAGAAAAACAAAATATGAAAGTACAAGTTTCGTGATCAGAAATTTTTAATGGATAAGTCTTATAATATAAAGTTATTGTACTATTTTTGTGAAATTTATAATGTTCGCAAAAAAGGCTGGCAAAATTGGTCACCATTTATCAATAAATAGAGAATTAATATCTACATAATTTATACAACTTAGATGTAATTTTTTCTTTAGATAATTGTCACTATAATAAAAACACCAAATATATATTGTTATATCCACAGATTTAACTTTCTTCAATCTATGGTTGTATCAAATACAACACTACATCAAATTTTCATATCACAATGTATAAATCATTTATTCATATAAAAATAAAATTAGATTCATAGTTTATAATGTCTCATGAGAGGCAAAATTTTCATAACTTAATACTTGGTGGGACACAAAAAATTATATTATCGATATGTTTAAAATTTAATAAGATCTTCTTCTGCATTTTTGGCTAAATTCTCTTTACTTGAATTAACATTGTTCTTTATATCTACATTACTAGTAGCTATAGGTTTTGGTGATATTTTTCTTTTGGGAGGTATAGGTGCCACATCCAAAATCCCTATGTGTACTAAATTTTTACCTTGATCTGTTAACATTCTTATTTCTTTATTAAATTCAATGTGCTTGCTTCCTGGCGATAACTTCTTTCTAACTGGGGGGCTTGGAGCAGCTCGAGAAAATGCTGGACGGTTGTCGAAAATTGATGTATCAATAGGATTCAAACATGCAGTTAAAACTGCTGATGTTTTACATTTTTCTAATGAATAATGTTGCTCAATATTGGTATCTTCCTGTTTAGTTTCACTTACATAAAATGTTGTGTTTTTAGAATATTCAGAATGAAGATGTTTATGTGCTTGCAAATCAGATTTACTTCTTTCAAGGGTAAAGGCACCATTAGTGTGAAGATGACAATTGAATGAAGTACTATTTGAATTACAAGCTGGAGCGGTGGAAAAAGGCACAGCTGGGGCCCACAAACAAGCACCATCATTTCTTGGAACCAATAAAAGAGGATCCTGAAAATTGCAAATAAAATAATATAATATAATACCACATATTTCAAGATTTTTTTATATGACAAAGGTGTTGTTGTTTACCTTTCCAGTTATTGCAAATATTTTTGATTGCAAAGTATGAAGTTGATTTCTTAAATATTCATAAGAACATTGACGTAGTTTCATTACCCATTGAACTACATTATCTTCACTGCGCGCAGCAAATATGTGTCTTTTTTCTGGCTCATCTCTGAAAGGTTGATTAAGCATCACTTTAGATAAAAAAAATTATAGACAAAAATAATCCTCACAACCATATTTTAGTAAACTCACATGAAAGATATGGAAAACGAGAATGATATACTTTGTCCATGTTCCATCTGTATAGAAGAATTTTCCATAACAAACATTCCAGCAGGATTTCTAGTGTCAAACTTTCCCATTTCACTTATTTTGAAATAAAATAAGTAATTATTAATAAGTCGAAACCATCTCTCTTTAAAAACTGTAAATTAGTATTATACATTAATAAACTACACTAATATATTAAGGAAACTAAAGTAAAATAATTACAAATCGCAATTATTAATATATTATATTTTTTACATAAGATTAAAAATATATTATAAAATTATGCTATAAAGACTAAAGTAAAAGTGGACTTTCTCCAACATTTTTTTTAATGATTGAATAATGTCAATAATACCTGCTTGATTACGATAACTTCCATTCGAAACCTTTTTATAATTCAACCTTCCTTCTAAGAGACATGGTTTATCGCTCATAAGAGCAATTTCACGAATATTGCATTTCATTTGTACTAATAAGCAATCAAAATACTTGGTTAAACAACGACAGTAGTTATAATGTTAGGCACATAGTTAATGACAATAATATGACATTACGAAAAACATTGTTTTAAAATATTCTACTGTGCTTAAAACGATTGGAATACCAATATTATGTTTTATCTATGAATGTTATATGCGTAATTAATTAATTAGATATTGCTTTTTATACTATATAATAATTATATTGTATGACAAAATAATGTACCTACTTGGTACCTACGATACAAAATGTCAAAATACAAATTTACAAATTTTTGAGTTTGAGAGTTCCACAGGCAGTGTTGCCAAGTGCCAACTCTTGAAAAAACATTGCCCTAAATCTTTTAACAAGTCCCTAAATTTAAAACAAAACCCCCTCTAAACCTTAAATTGAAATTATTTAAAAATCAGTCGGATTATTTTCTATTAGTTTTTATTTTTAGAATAATTGAGGAATTGTTATTTTTCATTAGTTTTTTATATTAAAATATATATCGTTCTGACAAATTCAAAATTCCTGAAAAAATACCCTAAAAAAATTTGTCCCCTAAAACTCCTGCTATTGGCAAAATATCCCTAAATTTAAGGAAAAATCCCCAAAGTTGGCAACACTGTCCACAGGGCACAGATTCCCCATATCTTACACCGGCTCCACACGTTGGCCCCAATATAGGCCCCAACGCTACTCGTCCAACGTGTAGATCTAGAAAATGGCATGGGTGCCAAGTCCCAACGTTGGGGCGAGCGTTGGTAGTTGGCCGGCTCGTGTCGGTTTCATCAAAGGAATCTGCGCCAACGCTCGCGATCTGTCCACACGTTAGTGCTTTGCTCAGTTCTGTTGCAACACGCAGCGAGTCCGTACGTCGAGCGAGAATGGCTTCCTCATCCACAAAATCGCCACCAGCATGGACAAATGAAAAAGTCATAGAATTTATTGAACTTTTAATAAAGTTCAATAAATTCTATGACTTTTTCGCATCCAATAATATGGGACGCAACTCGAAAGGATCATAAAAATAAAAATTTATAATTAGCTGATGCATGGCGCAACATTCAACAGAATATGGGAATGAATTCCTCAATTGAATATTTTAAAAAAAAGCGAGAATCATTAATGAGCACGTCATATCGCCTTTACAGAAAAAAAAAAATTAGTGACTACTCGATCTTTGACGTGGATTTTTATTTTTTCTCTTTTAACAAATATAAATGTGCACTCAGTACATACTATAAAAGCGCTTAGAGCAGTTTCGATTTCTATATCGGACATCTTAACATTGGCCCTGACGGGACAGAACTAGTTTATTAGGGTGCATTTTCATGTGACGCTAGACGCTGGTTTTGAGCGTCAAATTTGGTCACGTGATGACAATTGAACTATGCGCCATCTTGAAAAAATGGTAGCGATAAATTTCAGCGTTTAGCGTCAAATTCAAGCGAAAAATAAAGAACGTTAGTATCGATTATCGAATCGACTTTCGATAATCGCTACTAACGTTTTTTTAGTTTGAGAATTGTTTAATTTTTAATACTTGTGAATTTTTTTTTTATTATAATAAAAAATGTGTTTATTAACTATTGTTTATTCACTTTGAATGACAATTAACTTTACTGAAAGATAATTTTTATAATGTTGTTAGTATTGAACTAAATAACACTACACTGCTGAGAGGGAACTTGTTTATTTATATGCGCCATCTTGTATTTTAAGATACAAGGTTGCGCTTGACAAATTTTTTTGAACTGAGATACGGGATTGTGTTTTGTTAAATAAAAAAAATTGAATGAATAATTTTGTTTATAACTTTACAGATCTATGCGCCTATATTTATTGATTAATTTCATTTCAGTACCTATTTGTTTTTATTTATTTCAACACTCGCTATTTTTTACTTGTAAAATCACAAAGTAAACGCTCATTGTTGTTTTAATATAAGGATCGATTACTATTGATTATCGATATAACTGTTCGAGTTACGCTGACGCTAACATCACCCGTTGAAGGTGCTTTTTCAACGTTTCGCTACAATTTTTTCAAGATGGCGCAAAGTTCAATTGTCATCACGTGACCAAATTTGACGCTCAAAACCAGCGTCAAGCGTCACATGAAAATGCACCTAGCCAACGTGTGTACGCATCACTGAATTTGCAGTCCAACGTTGGTACGAGCGTTGAGGCCAACGTGTGGAGCCGGCCTTATACTATTAAACGAGCAATTTTCTTATATATTCTATACTAATATTATAAAGAGGAAAAGTAGAGGAAAGTTTATAACTTTGTTTGTATATCGGGGGCATAGATCGGGGGTAATCTTCGCAAATACTGATCCGATCATGAAAATTCTTTCACTAACAAAAAGCTACACTATTCAGGAGTGACATAGGCTATACTTTATTGTAATTGTACAAAAAAATTCAGTAAATAAGAAAAATATTAAAATATATTAATATCAAAATGGCAAAGAAATAACGTCATCTATCGCTATTTTTTAGTCTATTTATTTTATTTAGCCTTATTTTTGTCAATCGACGACGAAGTTTTTTCGCTTTTTGATAGATGGCGTTGGAGCAACATTTTATTTATAAAGTATGTTATTTGGTTCTGTAATTTAAAATAATAAATACACGATATTCATAGGCGGCGGAGGGCGTGGGCGGTGTGGGCGACCGCCCACGGCCTCGCGGTGCAAAGGGCCTCGCGCCCGACACCCGAAAATAAATTTTAAAAAGTATGGAAAATCCTAAAGTACACGGTAAGTGAGTAAAAGGCAACAAAAAACTTAACGAGGTCATTCGTTCAACTATTTTACACGGACCTCATATTTTTTCATACCGGGGGCCTTATATGAAAATCGATTCCTAAAGAGTAAACTCCAAAAAAAAAGATCCTGAAATAGGACGAAATTTCCAATAAAAAAATCCAGACTCTCAGAACACTATCTCTATTATTTGTAATTTTATTTAACGCTGAAAATAGTGCTCTGCGAGGTCGTTACGACATAGGCCGCCCAAAACAACCTGTGCCAAGCAGGCTTATGGTGGCGGAGGTTGTTTTTATAAATTCACAATATTAAAATTAGCCGATAAAAAATTGTTTCATCTAATTAACAGATGAGGGAATATTTTGCTATATCCCAGATCTTAGACCAATAGGTCCATCTAATTAATTAGTCCTGGCGTGATAAAGATAATATTTGTAATATAAAATTTATTTACCTTTATTATTTTTTTTCTATTTTTTTTTTTATTTAACAATTTATCATACGTACAAAACTTACATAATAAATTTGTCATGAAGACTCACGTATAATGGGTGTGCTTATCCCTATAAGAGATTTCTTCCAGCACACCCAATTTTTATTCATTTAATGTCCCAAAGAAGTTAAGTAAATATTTAGGTTTTTTTCTTTATTAATAAAAAAACTGTTTAACTTTAAGTGATTTTTTATTTTACATTCCCTTCTTTTTGCACCATCAGAGGGCCTCGCAAATGTACCTTGCCCACATTAAATTTAAGACTTGCGCCGCCACTGACGATATTATTATTATTATTACGATTTTATACGTCAAATTCTAAACAATGAACCTAAACAGTACTAACAGTAAAACAGTACTAAGAGCTACACAACATAATTGCATCACAAAGATAATTAACGCCCAACGAAGTGGGCGCGGGTCGGCTAGTTAGGGATGTCGGAAATGAAAAAATATATCGATATATCGATGTATCGATATTATTTTATAAAAATATCAATATCGATGACGATATATCGAAGAAAAAAATATCGATATATCGATATATCGGTCAAATTTTATTTTGATCAGTATGAACTCAAAATTTTTTATGTGTCCCCTTGCATAAGTAAAAAAAAATCGAAGATTTTGCGTTGCTAAACTAATAGTGTATTTAGCTCAATATTATCAATAGTAATTTTTTAATGCATTGTTAATTATTTTAATGTAAAAAAATCTCAATAATAAAGTACGTATTTCTATAATTATTCCTTTTTGTTAGGCAATAATTACAAAAATATCAAAACCTAAAAAGCTATCTTCTAACTACAATCGACTTATATCGATAATACTGATGTCTGGTAAAACTCAAATGAGTTTATGTGGCGTCTTATTAATTTATTCTCTTTCATGTATGTTAATAAATAAAAATAAAAAAAAACATATTTAAAAGCCATTTGTTGTAGGCAAACTAGTGTTTCTCCGGTTGTGAAAGTAGGAAACTCTGCTCTTTACATGCTGTACTGTCAGTGTTTAGTTACATAAATAAAAATAAAAAAATATCGTTTTTGATACTATTTTCGATATTGGATATTTTGTATCGATATATCGATATATCGGATCAAAATATATCGACTAAAAATATCGATATACTGAATAAAAAATATCGATACATCGATATATCGATACTTTTACGACATCCCTACGGCTAGTATACAATGTGGGGATGACAATAGAACGATAATTGAAAACACCGTTAGTACTAGTATAAAGAAGTATTTCAAAACCATCAGATAAGTCCTAACATCAAAATAAAAAAAAAAGATTTTTTCATACAAACTAATTCAATTTAATTTAATAAAATTTTATAACATCATTTTTGTAACTACAGGATCACTGACCCGTGTGTTACACGCGTCATCGCGCGGTGATCGCGCGTGACCTTCTTTCTACGCGGCATAATCGCGTGGAAATGGTTTGTGCTTGTACCTACAAAACTTCATTATTTTGATTGAATAAAAAATAGTAAGTTAGAAAAGTAAATTAAAATAAATTGTTACGCATTTAAAATTAAATTGAATAAAAAACTATTTGATTTAAATTTTCTCAAACCATCATTTTTTTTTTAAATATGCAGAACTGATCAGTAGCCGATACTGAATAAGTTATTTTTTTTTAAACATTAGTTATTATAATATTATTTGGTCTGCGAACTGTCACTAAATGGCAATGATTAAAAATTGTGCCTTTTTGTGGCAGTCGATGCCATAATATCCATTTCTTAATCTATGATTTTAAAAATAATAATAGCTGTCCTTGAGTCGTTAACCGCCGGTTTTAGGGTAGGTCAGGTCTTTAGTATAATACATACGTAGAAATTTTAAAAAATGAAAAATCATAATTTGTGACTAAACTACTGGATGTATTTTATTGATTTTTTGTATGTGGGCTTGGAATGTCATTACATATACGCTGTCCAAGTTATCGTTGTATTATAATCCCCACCCTGTATATATATAATCTGAATCTCGGAAATCGGCTCCAACGATTTTCGTGAAATTTAGTATACAGGGGATTTCGGGGGCGAAAAATTGATCTAGCTAGGAATCATTTTTAGAAAATGTCGCTTTATCCCTGTTTTAGGCAATTAAAAAATTGCTAAAATATCGTTAGAATAGGAAGGTTAATTTCGCAATTGTCTTTTAAGTTGGAATAGCTCAGGTGGGAAATCGGACGGTCGAGATTGGTTAAGAAAACCATGGTTCAAATCTCAGTCCCCAGATTAATTCTTTTTTCTTTTAAATTTCACTCGTGATTTTTTATTTAAATAAAAATAAAATATAAAAATACCGAGAAAAAACAAAATAAAAAAATAAAAAAAATTAAAATACCGAGATAGGCTCGGTCACCCAGGTACTATACAATTACAAAGGGCTCCGTAATCCGTATAGTTAGCAGGTAAAATGATCATTTTTTGATTATAATTACAAAAATCACTAGGGCACAGATCAGGCAACTTTAGGTAATCATTTTTTTACTTTAGGCAACAATAATTTGTTTATAATTTTTAATGAAAAACCATTGAATAGTATTAGCAGAAATAGGTTAATGTTTAAAGTTCTTACTGTTGCATTCGTTAGGGCATAGTTTAGGCAAGATTAGGCAATTGTTTTAGATTATAAGAAGCAATAATTAGTAACAATATAATAAGAATTATAGTGCGTTTTCCAATTACAGAGCCTAGTGCGACTCAGTGGCGCACAATACTAAACCACTGAGCCACCACTGAGTTGGTATCCATTGCAAGCACGCACGCGGAAGCCCTACTTTTGAGAGTGCTCGTTGTGTGAAGCGTTGCTGTTGCTTTGGAACTTTCAACGTTGAGCATTGTCAATGCTCAACGTTGAAAGTTCCAATGCTGCATTGAGCATTATACCGCATAATGCGCTTTAGTGCTGATATTGGAAAACGCACATACTCTTTCCGTGAAGCCGAGCGCTCTGATTGGTCGAGCCGTACGACCAATCAGAGCTCTCTCTTTCCCTGGGGTAGGTAAAACTAGAATTGGAGTAGCACTGTGACGTTTATCAGGGTTACCGTAACAAAAAAAGAAATAGGTAAAATAATAATTTATGTTTTCTTTTTATTTAAGAATATATTTAAAGAAATCAATTTTAATTATGATTTGCTGACTTACAACATTAAAACACAATTGTTTCAACGCACTATTAAATCAACCATTTTTTTTATCAGAAACCTTTTATGCTGGCAATATGAAAGAACGAGACACAAGGCCTCCGTTGTGACTTGTGACCTTAACCGCTTGGCCACGACTTCGGTCTTTGCGGCGAGCGTTGCGGCGGGCGGCGCGGCAAAACAGAGTGGAACGGCGCGCATGCCATGGACTTGTAGTCGCGTCAAAGTTGCGTCAGCGGTTTCGTGCGATCATTGCGAACTCGGTTGTAATAGAATGCCATAAAGTTCAAATTCAAATTTCCAGCGACGTTGCGGCGGTCATTTTCAAAGTGGCCTTTGTGTACCCGTGTCGCAATTTTTGTTTAGCGCTACAGCGTAGTTTTGCGAAATATAAGCCTTGATACAATGAATTAAGTATCATATTTGAGTAAAAATGTAAATATAAAGTAAATCTGCTTTTGTTAAAAATTATATAAAATCAACTAGTGGCGGGATTTTTTTTTGCAAATCAATTAATGTCGTAGTACCTGGGTGACCGAGCCTAGCTCGGTATTTTTAATTTTTTTCTCGGTATTTTTATATTTTAATTTTATTTAAAGAATAAATCACGAGTAAAATTTAAAAAAAAAAAGAAAAAATAATAATCTGGAGACTGAGATTTGAACCCGGGTCAACACGATTCGACACCCGCCGATTTCCTAATTAAGCCATTACAGCTATGTTAACAATGGTGAAATTAAGATTAGTATTCTAATGATATTTTTTCGTTGCCTAAAAACAGGGATAAAACTACATTTTTTTAAAATGAATCTTAGCTAGATCAATTTTTCGCCCCCGAAATCCCCTGCATACTAAATTTCACGAAAATCGTTGGAGCTGATTCCGAGATTCAGATTCTATATATACATATACAAGAATTGCTCGTTTAATAGTATAAGATTAATATAAATCGGCCAAGTGCGAGTCGGACTCGCGCACGAAGGGTTCCGTATCATTGACTAAACTAAATATTCTGTAAAATATTTATTTAATTTTGACGCCATCTATGATGCTATTAGAAAACTATTATTAGTCTATTGACTATTATTATTTGTTATTATTATTATTAATTATCGCCCCCCTAAATGCTTATTTTATTTTGTTTTTAGTATTTGTTGTTATAGCGGCAACAGAAATACATAATTTGTGAAAATTTCAACTGTCCAGCTATCGCCGTTCTTGAGATACAGCCTGGTGACAGACGGACGGACGGACGGACAGCGAAGTCTTAGTAATAGGGTCCCGTTTTACCCTTTGGGTACGGAACCCTAAAAAAACGATAACGTGATGATTAAGAAAAAAATGGTTTTTTTAACAACATTACTTGAATTTTTAGTTTTATTTTCAGTCTTTGTTCAAATTCGAAAATTATTATAAGCAAAGTATGAATATTTTTTTTTTACTTTTATGCCGCGATCTTGTTAAACGACAATCATTTAAAATTTTAAACATTTCATTTCATTTACAGTATTGAGACGTAATTTCGCGAAAATTTTGTTAGTTAACAATTGTTTAACTTGTTTACAGACATGGTCAATGTAAAACGTTTTCCTTTCTTTCTTCTTAAAGATTGAAATGTTTCATTTGATGCTATACGGTAATTTACCAATGCTTTTACTTTAAAATCATTACGTTTTCCAGCTTTGTTCACAAAACTTACAGATTATTAAAATATAATAAAACACAACAATATACACTAATAATTTTGAAGTTAAAATTAACGAAAGGATCATGAAAAGGAAATAGCACGGTTTTGAAGCAGAAATAAGTGCAGTAATCAAATTAATTCTAAAAATGTTCAGTTTTGATGTAGGTAAATATTTTAATCTTACATGTATAAAGATACATTTTGTTGTAAATAGCTAGTTTTGAACAAAATTAAATAATTTGGGTACATTTTTTATATGCAATTGACCACTTTTGTTGCATTCTGAGGTCGAAAACGCATAGAATTTAAAAAATTCTACATTAATCGAAAAAAAAAAAAAACTTTATAAAGTGTAATTATCCACTTTTGATCAGACACTCCTCAACTTATGTTGAGGATGTTTTGATAGCCATATAGTGGGCCTATTCAATATTTCTGTTTTAGATAACTCTGTATCCATTTTCCGCGCGCGAATCGTCTAAAAAATTTTGTTCCTAGTTTTACCGCCCGAAACGCTCGTCAATAACGCTCGTCGTGCCGCTGTTGAAGACTTGGCATTCTTCCTTTCGCGCGTATCGTTGTTTCCCCTACGCCGCGACCCGCTCGCCGCCGCCGCCCGCCGCTCGGTGCAGCCCGCGCCGCAAGACGCGCCAGCGGTAGGGACGTGGCACCTCTTCTATACAGCTATACGATTGTTTTTACCGCTCGCCGCTCGCCGCTGCCGCTGCCGCAGGCCGCTCGCCGCGCGTAGTCGTGGCTAAGCGGTTATGGTTGTGACTCTGACTCTCTCGGCTCGGTTTACCTCTGTTGCCAACAGAAAAATAATACTTAAGACGTTGAATTAGTGTTCATTTTCGTAAATACAAATTTGCAGAGTACTGATAGTATATTACGCCCATGCTCGCCGGGTGTAAAACGTATGTAGTGGTTAAAATATTATTAAAAACCACAGAGTACATTGAATATACGGGTACGACTCTTTGGCCGGGTGCTTGCCGGTGTGCTATTGGTTCCACACACAACACAACACACACACACGTTCGACAGCTCACTCCAAAGCTCGCTCGACGACGACTCAAAATACTATCGCACAGACGCACACAAGTTTTAAATTACGAAATATATTGTTTAATGAAGAGAGAGGCTGATAATAATGCAGTTAAGAATTTAAAATAATGTATGAACGACACCCACGACTTAATGAAGGAGTTTCATAACATTACTTCAATTTTTATGCAGTTAAGAATTTAAAATAATGTATGAACGACACCCACGACTTAATGAAGGAGTTTCATAACATTACTTCAATTTTTTTTAATTAGATTCAACATTCTACACTGAATCAAACATGTTTTTAATTCTATTTAAGACGAAAGGATACCGGCTCTTTCTCCATACAATCAAATATTTTTGTAAAATAAAACTTTTACCTGCCATGACCGTTTTGTTTTTTTTTTCATATTCTTATTATATTAGGTAGTAGGAGTCTTCAAAAACTAGAAATATTGCCTAATTTTTTGTACATTTTCAGACACTCATAAAAAAATAATAATTCATATTTACAAAAAAAAGAAAACGCCGGAGCGGCATAGCTGAAGGCTTTGTTTATTTACGTTAAAAAAAAAAAAAAATTGGCATGTTTCGGGGAGAAAACAGTCGAATACGAAATGATGTTTTGGTCAATAATTATCTACCTAAAACGGTCTGAGCTGCAGTTGTCCCTTTCTTGCTGTTTGTGGGATAGGTTCATAGGTCTGAGGGAGGGAAGGGTCAAAGCAGTACGTATACACGCCAGCGAAGTGATGCCTTATAGTCGATAATTATATAGATACACTAGTGATGTATTATTTTGTCGATATTTTCAAAAATTCGTATTAACAAAATTAAATAATCTCTCTTTTCATAAACTACAATAAAACCTTATTTGGATGCGGTTTTCATTGTAACATTGTGCAAACCTGGGCTAAGGGTAGGGGTAGGGTAGGGCTAGGGTTTCTCTAACAAATAAAAATGATAATTATGGTAAATAATTTACTTAAATAATTATGTTGTTTATGTTTTTGGTTTGACCATAATTTTGGCTAACGGTAGTCTTATTTCTGAGGCAAAGGAAGGATACTGTAGAACGACTGACGGACAGACACTAGGAAAAGTAGGTTAACTAAATAAAGCTACAAAATATCAAAATAAGAAGCATTGTTTTATTCAGTTCAAGTAGGTAAAGAGCTAGCAAAAATTTTCTAATATTGGTTCTATTAAATTCCAGAAAGCATCTTTCATTTTAACCGACTTTTAAAAAAGGAGGAGGTTCTCAATTCGACTGTATTTTTTTTAATGTATGTTCTCAGAACTTTTGACTGGGTGGACCGATTTCGATCAATTTTGTTTTAATTGAAAGGTGTTGCGTGTCATATGGTCCCATTTTAATTTAATTGAGATCTCACAAGTACTTTTAGAGTTATATCTAATAATGCGTATTTACTTGACTACTTTTTCGTCGACCTACGTTGTATTATACCGCATAACTTTTTACTCGGTGTACCGATTTTGATGATTCTTATTTTAATCGAAAGCTAATACTTGTCATGTAGTCTTGTTTAAATTAGATCGAGATCTGATTACAACTTTTTGAGTAATCTTTAATAGCGCGTATTTACTTGACTATTGTTTCGTCTTATTACGTTGTATTAACTTGTATTAAGTACTTGTCGATGTAATTGAAGTCGGCTTTTTTTTCGTTTGCGAGCAAACACAATTAGCAATTTTTTGTTAAATGATTCCTTTAGGGCTCCACAAATAAAATAGCAGTAACTTTGTAGCCTTTCCAATATTTTTTTTTAAATAAATTTGGACTACTCTACTGTAATGAGTTAATCATGGTCAAACATTAAAAAAAATATACGTGGCGACTTTAGAACCTCCTCTGTTTTTCTTCGTCGGTTAAAAATTCTTAATCAACCACAAAATAATGAAATAAAAAATCAATAGGTGGTCCTGAAAATCTGTGTTAGTAGGTTTTATCCCTAACTGAAGCCGAGGACTTATCTTTTTGTGAGACACACTGCCACCTATTATTAGTGACTATTATTTTAAATGTCTTTATTGTTAGTTCTGAGTTCAGTTGTTTCAATTTCTTTTTTTATATTATTATTATTATTATTTCTTTTTATTTATAGTTTGTTCTTCCACATTTATTTTGATGTTTTTTTTTTTGTAATGTACTAATTTTTATCTTAGGGGCCGTTCAAGTATTACGTAACGCAATTAGGGGGGGAGGGGAGGTCTTGTAAAACGTTGCGATGCGTTACAGGGGGGGAGGGGGGGTCTCGAACAACGCGTTACGTAACGTTGTTTTTTATTTAAATAAAAAAAACTAGTGTACTAAAATCTCTCAAATTGGCAACCCTTTTCGTTTATATCCCTTTTTGTATATACAAGGTGTGGATGACAATAGAACGATAATTGAAAACACCGTTAGTACTAGTATAAAGAAGTATTTCAAAACCATCAGATAAGTCCTAACATCAAAATCAAAAAAAAAGATTTTTTCATACAAACTAATTCAATATAATTTAATAAAATTTTATAACATCATTTTTGTAACTACAGGATCACTGACCTGTTACACGCGTCATCGCGCCGCCTTCGCGCGTGGCCTTGTTTCTACGCGGCATGATCGCGTGGAAATGCTATGTGCTTGTACCTACAAAACTTCATTATTTTGATTGAATAAAAAATAGTAAGTTAGAAAAGTTAATTAAAATAAATTGTTACGCATTTAAAATTAAATTGAATAAAAAACTATTTGATTTAAATTTTCTCAAACCATCAATTTTTTTTTTAAATATGCAGAACTGATCAGTAGCCGATACTGAATAAGTTATTTTTTTTAAACATTAGTTATTATAATATTATTTGGTCTGCGAACTGTCACTAAATGGAAATGATTAAAAATTTTGCCTTTTTTTGTGGCAGTCGATCCCATATCCATTATTTTTATGCTCTATCTTTTTAAAAATAATAATAGCTGTCCTTGAGTCGTTAACCGCCGGTTTTAGGGTAGGTCAGGTCTTTAGTATGATACATACGTAGAAATTTTAAAAAATGAAAAATCATAATTTGTGACTAAACTACTGGATGTATTTTATTGATTTTTTGTATGTGGGCTTGGAATGTCATTACATATACGCTGTCCAAGTTATCGTTGTATTGTAGTCCCCACCCTGTATATATTTATACTTACCGCAAACGCGATTTTTTTAAGCGACTTTTCGGTAGTTTTCGCAACAAAGTTGTGACCATTTTGATAAAAATGGTCAGTTGTGGTGTTACGTAACGGGGGGGGGGGGGGGGACAGGAAAACGTTACGGCGCGTTACATGGGGGGGAGGGGGGGTCAAATATCTTCAAAATTTGCGTTACGTAATACTTGAACGACCCCTTATGTTCATCGTTTGTATTTCAGTGTGTTTCGCAAATAAAGCGCTTATTATTAGGTATTATTACGTAATTTGCCTAACTAAAAAGACATCAATAAAATAATCTATACTAATATTATAAAGCGGAAGAGTTTGTTTGTTTGTTTGAATGCGCTAATCTCAGGATATACTGGTCCGATTTGAAAAATTCTTTCAGTGTTAGATAGCCCATTTATCGAGGAAGGCTATAGGCTATGTATTCATTATGCTTAGACCAATAGAAGCGGAGTCCACGCCGACGAAGTCGCGCGCAGAAGCTAGTAATTTATAAATTGGAACAATATCAAACATTATGTACTGTACACTTAAAAATATCAATACGGTAGTCCCTTGAAATTTTATGCAACACCGTACCCACATAATAATCTGTCGGAGGCATAAAATTGGAGGATTAGTCAATCAGTCTCTCTTTGTATATGTCACCAGCATCTCATTTGTTTTTTTTTATTACTATTTTTAAACATTTTATATCGTCCCAATTATGTGTTACGTATAACCGCGACAAACATGAGACATTACAACTTATATGTATACTATTATTATTATACTTATTTTGTTGCGTACGTATGTGTGTATGTACCTATGTATGATTGTTATATATTCTTTTTTTGCTTATGTATTTATATTTATATACCACCTGCCCATCTGAAAAGCGATATCCCTTTCATTATCAGGTTGTCTGGAAGAGATTGCTTTTTAAGTTTTTAGCAATAAGATCGCCTGGTTGTACAATTTGTGACTATAATTGCTTGTAATGTAAATTTTGTTCTTTATCTAAATGTACAACAAAGTATATTATTATTATTATACTATGACAAACATATTAATTACTATGTATGTATGGCTACAATACATTTATCATGTATACTATATGTATGTATCTCAACACCCATTCTTACATACACCTCAACCATGTAATTACATACCTAATTCATAAATAAAATAATTAAGTATTTCAATAATTACTTATATGTATATTTTTTATAAATATACATAGAAATAATACAAATATAAATATGTATATAAATACAAATATTACACCCAGACTCGGGCAGGAAACGAACCCGCAACCCGCGGAACAGAAAGCAGGGCCACCACAAACTGCGCCAACGGGCTAATCAAATAAAACAAGTAAAATACAGAAAAATAAGAAGCGCGGGTGAAATGCACACGCACACTAACACCACGCCACTCACACATAGACAAAGCAGTGCGGGGTTTGCGGGAGGGGCGGTGGCGGCTAACAGCAATAGTCAGTGAAACAGGAACAATTTATTCAAATACTAGTGTCCGACCGAAGTTTCGGTTTCGGTTTCGGTTTCGGCCGAGTTTCGGCCAAAAATCAAGTTTCGGCGGCAGTTTCGGTTTCGGCCAAAATTGGCCGAAACTTTTGCCGAAACCGAAACTGATTTCGGAAGTTGTCGTGCACACTCGCCTAACTGTTTTCAATATTCAAATGTTTACTGTTGCTTAGTAGTGGGTTACTTAATTCTAAATGTAAGTATGGCTGTCCTACAAATTGTGATCTAGGTACCTATTTTTATTAATTCTAAATGTGTGATTTGATTATCTTTGTCGAGACTGGAACTAAGAGTGTAATAGTAATTTTAGTAATTATTATTTTTATACATATAAGAGGTACCTAAAAGAGATTGATGATTCTTGTAAGTACAAATACAAACCAACCAAAGTATTAATTAATAAGATTTCAAAATACCAATACTTTTTAGTATTTAATGAAACAGTAACAATTAGTGATTTGATTATTGATAACTGATAAGCATTTTGCTATGAGAACTTAATTTGAAAAAATAATCAAAATATTATTAATATTTTTGAAGTGAAACTTCTTTAGGCGCATGAGGGCTAAAATTTGAGCGACCGGTAACGTGGCAGCGTCATGACGTTCATTACTTGGATGGGTGACCGCCTGAGCCACTGCGAAACGTTGTCTTTTTTTCAACTAGTTTTTGTTTTTGTATTTTAATTCGTTTTTTTATTTAATTAGTGTTAATTGCCAAAACCTTGTCCAACACAACCAGGAGCACAAATTAAACCAGTACTAGAGATGCTTCAACTTGATATATTGGATTGTTCAATAATTAGTTAATTACACAAATGTATGGTGGTCATATATGTACTAACAAGAAATAATTTTGCCAGCGCGATTTAATCTACTACTGGCACCATTTAGTCGTAGACGTCTTAAACTTAAACAAAAAAAACTCAAATAATTGTAAGTTGCAGCATTAACGATTAGTTTTTTTTAAAATTAGTTTGCCAAAGAAGTTTCACTTCTGACATGTGTATTTTGTACGCACGCAATTTTTCTTATATTATCTATACTAATATTATAAAGCTGACGAGTTTGTTTGTTTTTTTGTTTGTTTGTTTGAAGTTTGAACGCGCTAATCTCAGGAAGTACTGGTCCGATTTGAAAAATTCTTTCAGAGTTGAATAGCCCATTTATCGAGAAAAGGCTATAGGCTATACATCGTTAGGTTAAGACCAATAGGAGCGGCGCACCAATGAAGAATATTTCAAAATCAGGTTTTTTTTTTCCATTTTGAGTGCTTCCGCTACGACCACTGCGTAAACAGTTAAAGTTTCGCAAAAATCATGTATGACAGAATTGTTTCACTTTAAAAGTCCTAAAAAAAAGTCCGCGACTGCGTATGTCTATCTTTTAAGGTTGGCTTACTATAACCTTTTTTATGCTAAACAAATTTGTTCTAAAATAATGCAATATTTGCGAAGGTGTTTTTATTTTTTTTATTTTTTTATTTTGTAATTAGGATAACCAACAAAAGATACATTATTACTAATTTCTTTCACATGTGCTTACAATAGAATGTTAATGTTCTTTTAATTACAGGTTATCACAACATGCATAATCACGTCAAGTAGGTAATACAAAGAATTAGATTACGAGTTAAATAATATAAGAAATAATAATAATTAAGTTTAAAAATTAAAACCAAAATTTAAAAAATAAAAATTAAAAAAATTAAAAAATTAAGAATTAGAAATTAAAAAAAATATAAAATTAAAAGTCAAGAAATTTAAAATTTAAAATTAAATAAATCAAAAATCTAGTTTGATGCGCTAGTCCAGCAACAATTCAGAAATACCTGATAAAATACAATATCAATAGCACACAATAAAAAAAAAAACAAAAATAAAGAAAGGTTAAAAAAATAAATAAATATGTGAAACAAAAAAGTCAAAATACAATGTCAAAACTATAAAATTACAATGTCAAAATTATAAAATTACAATGTCAAAATTATAAATTTAAGTATGTCCAAATAGTATGTAACACGTCATTATAAAATTAGTATTCAAAAATTAAAAATTAAAAAATCCAAAGACAAATATTGAAAAATTACTTAAATTTAAAAAAAAAATTAAAAATTAAGGATTAGAAATTAATAATGGACAATTAAAAATCAAAAATTAAAAACAAAATCAAAAACAACTATAGTCAATCGAAAAGTTACAAATTACAGTTTATAAACATGATATAAATCTTTATGCAAATAAATACTTTTTTTGTCACAAGTATTTAATTTAAAACAAAATTGCCCTTTACACCATTCGATTTCAATAAATATCTTAGGAGATATCGCAGTTTTTAAAAAACATTGCAGCAAAAATATTCACGATTCAGCCTGCAATATCCCACTGTTGGGCATAGGCCTCTTCCCCATGTAGGAGAAGGATCGGAGCTTAATCCACCACGCTGCTCTAATGCGGGTTGACGGATATTATATTCCCTACTATGAGTAACGATCGCTATCAGCTGTACATGATAACAACCGGGACCGACGGCTTAACGTGCTCTCCGAAGCAAGGTGGGGAGACCCACAAGGACTGCACAAACACCCAGACCACGTCAAACATCTGTATGGCCAATACAAATGTTGTCGTGTGCGGGGATCGAACCCGCAACCACCCGCGCAACAGCCAATCGCAATCCAATGCTGTTACCGCTGCGCCAACGCGGCGTCAAATAAGCAAAAATATTATCAAGCTGAAAAGTTTGTTTGTTTAAACACGCTAATTTCAGAAACTACTGGCTGGAATTTAAAAAAAAATTTTGCTTTGGATAGCCAATTTAACGAGGAAGGCTATTTTCTCCTTCAATTACCGCGTATGAAACCGTGGGGCACAGCTAGTATTAAATAAATGATTACAACAAAATTAATATACTGTTTCCATTTCATGTCAATAAAAAAAATGTGTGTAAATGGGTAAAATGCACCAAATTTCAGTATTGTAAGGAACTTTATACTTGACCACGTGAGTTTCGGTTTCGGTTTCGGTTTCGGCCGAAACTGTAGTCATGGCCGAATATTCGGTTTCGGTTTCGGTTTCGGCCGGAAATCGACTTTCGGTCGGACACTATCAAATACCTATTTTTCAAAAGTCTCTTCGGTATCCTTTCCTCTTAATATGATATCTATATATTTTAATGTACCACCTATTAATAACCATTAAACGAAGCTGCGAGCGAAAGGCTAATTCAAAAATAAATCAAATAGGTTTAGTGCTTTCGTGCGCGACACGACTCATGCGCAAACATACCCCCTCCAGTTTCTTTCAGCGTTCTTTTTACATGACGCGAGTTATAGTCTTATAGTAGTAGGCGGTTTTATTTATTATTTTTTGTTAGAAATGAGATATTTGAAAATCTTACTGATCAAAAATTATAGACATACGGAATGACCGTTAGATAACATCCAAATAAATTGAAACCATACATTCCGGTAAAGAATGTGAACGTATGGATCAACTTAAGCTGGCGTATATATCTATTTCCTTCAATTGAGCATATAAGATAAACATACCAACATAAATTGCTTTATAAAGCAATCAAGAATGGAGTCACGGGTATAGCTAGTTAAGTCAATAAAACCATCTGTATATAATTACTCATTTATTTTAACCTTTTAGTACAAAATAAAACTAGTACACAGGGATACATCTCAAACCTAGCATTTGCAATGTTGAAAAGTCCGATGCTTACGACAATAAGTCTTCTCATTTGTACTATTTTAGACACTAATGTCACACTGATTAGCTCATTTCCCCATTTAAAAAAATAAAGGTTAGTCATAACTGAATAATGTAATCACTCTTTGACATAAATCTCGAAACGCTTAATTTAATACCAATCAATATACACTACCTCATTACTGGTACTTAAGAACCGATTTATAAGCTAACTTATTTTACAAATACACATTTTTGAGGTTTGGAGCGGCATTGGTGAGTTTACAGGCACAATCAAACCAGTGCACTCCGATGTTTATAATACACAAAACGACCAAATATAATCCTAAAATATTTCCCAAAATTAATCGATTGAAATAAGATAACGTAAATTAGTTCATTAGTAAGGTAATTATTTCATTTAGGCCTCTAAAAGTGTGACAGATTTATAGAATAAAATTTGTAATAATAATAAGTCGTTTATGTATTACAAACATCATAAAATCTTGAAAATCTCATTCGCTGAACGCAATTTTTGTCGGTCTTAATTATAACCATTGCTCAAGTTTAAAATTACTTTTACGCTATTATTTAATCCCATACCAATATAATTTTGAAAATTCTTACTTATGTTTTAATAGTGCACCAAACGGATATGGACATTTACAAAAAGGAAACAACACAACATGCAAGAATTGAAAAAAAGTTCACTTTTTATTAAAATGTCTCTAGCGTTAATCTAAAAATGTTCTACCAAAGTGATTAAAATAGTTCGTCAATGCCCATACCCAATTTTCTGAATCCCCTTTTACGAATATGAGTAAAGCTGCCAATATGAAATATATAAAATCTCATTAGGTCAACCATTAAAAATAAATTCAAGTTTAAAACTGTATTTATATAAAATAAATGTATGAGCACATAAAACGAGTAATATATATATATACCATGTATTCATGAAAACATATTGCCTTCATGATAATAGTAAGTACGTTATCATAATATTCCTTTAATAATATAGTAAAAGCAATTATTACATACATAAAAAAAGTTCGTATGAGGAGTTTAAATTTTTATGTTATTAAGCCTTATTGCTAAAAGGCGGATAAATCTTCGTGAGCTTTTAATCGTGTAAAAATTACATACAGGAATATCGATATAGCGCCGGTGATTTAAAAACTACGAAAACATCAAAAGTACATAGACCCTGTTCTAGCAATAACTACCTATAATTTCTGAGTTGTGGCTTGCATGCATGTATACTTATATATTTTTACAGTGTTAGTTAATAAGGCATTTACTTCATGGTTTAATATGTAATTATTATTTCTTTTATATTGAAGTCTGTTACAAAAGTTGAACACATATATATGTTACTATTATTGCTTCTTGTACAAAATATTTCACGGAATGCTGATAGGAAAGTATTTGATATTGCTAGTTTTAATAAACGTTATGCGTGCTAACCAAGATTTTACACCGATCTTTTAGTAACAGTAACTACAAAAAAAGGATACGTTCGTTCTTTATGTCAAAAGAATAAAAAAACAAATATTTTTTTTTTTTATGAAAAACTAGGTTGGCAAACAAGCGTACGGCTCACCTGATGGTACGACCGTAGCCTATAGACGCCTGCAACACCAGAAGCATCGCAAGTGCGTTGCCGACCCTATCCCCAATCCCCCCAGGAGCTCTGGTCACCATACTCACCAACAGGAACACAATACTGCTTGAAAACAGTATTATTTAGCTGTGGTCTTCTGTAAGGTAGAGGAACTACCCCAGTCGGGCTGCTCCATATTTTGAGCAGGAAATTTCCTGCTGTGCCCTACCTCAGTTACAAATACAAAATAAATCGTCCATTACTTTTAGACCTTAACTGTATTAGTTCACGTAACATGGCTAATATACTTTTCTGCATTAAATATGTAATTCTTTATTCTATTTTATTTATTGTAAAATTATTAGTTCAAATGATTTTTAATGCCTGCTCCGAGATAAGCGTGCATGTAATAATTTTGGCACGACAAATGATTTTTACACCTTAATTGTAACTCATTAAAAAAAAGACTTGTAATTTACCTACATTTTGAATTTTATAAGTTTTTTAATTTATTCAATATTTTTTTACACATCGAGGTATATAAATAAAGGAATACGAACGATGGTTTTTCAATTGAAAGTTTATTACAATATGTTATTAGGATTCTTGAAAAACTCCTTTAATAATTTATCATTTTGGATTAATTAAATTATTTGTTATCAGAACGTAACATGTGATTTAGGTAAATTTTAGATTATTAATGTAAAAATAACAATTGTACCCAACAGAAATAATTAAATATTGATTTGTTTCTTAATTATACAGTTTATTGTTTTTAAATAAGAGAAACAGACCTCTTTGAGAAATGTAATTTTTATTTATTTGGCTGTAATTAGTAGTTTGATAATAATTTAAGTATGTACTTTCGTTCATTCATTGATTTCATATGAACAATGATGAACAAAAAAGATACCTAAAATTGTGATTTAATGCATGTAAAAATGCTAAATGACCGAAACACTTAACAAATTGTATACGACTTTAATTGTTTACATATCACATGTTTTACGTAAAATTTTATATTGCGTTTTCTCACCTAATCATCAATTGTTTCCATCCGTATTGCTCAAAACAATTTATTACTACTATTCTGTTACATCAAGAATGTACCATTAAGGCAGCGGTTATAATTTAAATATTAGGAAGATTCTAATTTTTTAAACTATTTTATAACCGTAATATTCCAAATGTAGACCACCATTTTACTAGTTTATCTAAGAATTAATTTATATTTACAATTTATTTATTTACACACGTTATCGAGCTTACCGATTTTTAAAAGAAATGATTCACATTATTCAGTCTGAGCTCCATTAAACATCAAAAACGAAACACAAAAACAATAAACGACCGATACGAAAACGAATCGCTGCACGGTTACCGAATCGTGTATTTCGAACACTAACACCTAAATGAACACATGAAATACAAATCCGTCGCGGCGCGATAGACGGTTCGACGTCTCAAGAGAACGACGACGTAAACCTAATATCGAATAATTACAATTCTTAAACATAAAATAAACTCATCAATATACATAATTACATTATATATTCGAAAAAAAAAATAACAAAGTCGACAGTCAACATGCGAGAGGAGCCGCGATTGTGGCGCCCCCCGAGCGGCAGTGTTCGGTTACGCTAGCGGCAGCGCCGGTGCGAGAAGTGACACACGCGGCAGCGCTAGATGCGCGGCCGTCACATCGGCGGCCGCTCCCAGTCCACGGCGGCCGGCGGCGGCGCGCCGCTCCACGCGCCCCAGCGCTCGCGCCGGAAGAAGCGCTTCTTGAAGTGGTGCGGCGGCTGCGGCGACGTGGCCGCGCCCGCCGCCGCGCCCGCCCCCGCCCCCGCCCCCGCGCCCGCGCCCGCGCCGCCCTCCGCCGGAACCCGCGCCGCCTCGCCGTGTCCGATGCCCGAGTCCGGCGACGTGTTGCACGCCTCGTCCGAGCGCCTCCGCTTGTCCTCCATCGCCGTGGACGCGAAGGATATTATCTGATCGAACCGAAACGCTATCCGGTCCTGCCACTTGCTCTCCTCGACCTCCTCGCCGCCCTCGCCTTCTGAAACGGTGGAGACATTTATGAGTACCGTTGGGCGAGCGGGCGGAGCGCAGCGCGGGGGGCGGGCGTCACCTGGGCGCGCGTCGGGCGGCTCGTCGGCGAGCGGCGTGGAGGTGTTGGAGTGCGGGTCGGGCGGCGGCGTGCGGCGGCGCTCGTCGTCGGCCGCGCCGCCCGCCGCCGCGCCGCCGCCGCGTCCGCTCCAGTATTCTGACGCTAAGACGCGAGCTTGGAGACAAGCGGCGAGACCTATTGTGGGAAGGAAAATGTATAATTTAAAATAAAATATAAGGTTAAATACGCACGTCACATATGTATAAATACAATATATATGTCGGAGAGTCAATGCAGATAGTTATTAATGTCGGTACATACGTTATTCGTCTACCCTCACTTATTCTATTATTTGAGTTATTCTGTGTAGTTAGCTTCTGCGCGCGACTTCGTCGGCGTGAACTCCGCTCCTATTGGTCTTAGCACGATGACACATAGCCTATAGCCTTCCTCGATAAATGGGCTATCTAACACTGAAAGAATTTTTCAAATCGGCCCAGTAGTTCCAGAGATTACCGCGTTCAAACAAACAAACAAACAAACTCTTCAGCTTTATATATTAGTACAGATAAAAAAAAAGTTAAGTAAAGTCCAGAGACTAGGACCGCTACGGGTACGCAACCCCAGACTGCTTTAGCTACTGTGTCACACTGTCACAATAATTTTATTGCATTGATATTTTTTCCTTGTATCCATTTTATGTTTTTGAAATGGAATATTCTTAAATAAACTTTTATGTGCCTATAATGGAGGTAACACTCAATTTGTTTGTACTCTGGTGTTAATTATTGTGAATGTATTAGTGTGTACCTTACCTAGTTGGTACATTATTATAAATAAATAAACAAATAAATTCTTACCCTCTAGCGGTTGATTCGATGCGACCGGTTCGTGGTAACGTGCACTCATGTTAACAGTAGCATTTATAATACTCTGATTTGATATTTCCAACGTGCGTTCGATTTCTCCGTTAACAAGGTCGCCGATAGTGCGAGCACCGGGCGCAGCGAGCCTCTCCTGTGATAAATGACGACGCAGTGCAAGTTTTGCCGGGGAGACCTAAGTACAAAAAATATCTTTATAAATTAAAACTGAGAATCACTTTGATATTCGATATACGAAAATGTTTTTTGCAAAAAAGTTAATATATACAGGTGTCCGGTAATTAATGGAAAGCCCCGCAAGTGCTTATAGGGGGGCACGGGGTCAACTCAGAAAAAAATAAAAAATAAATCTATCTGCAACGGTCTAGAATTTTTTTTAAATTTTTTTCTTAGTACGAAATTTGATACCTTTGTCCAAACTTTTTGGCACTATGCATGGAAATTAAATAAAAAAAATTGCGTGTGTACAAAGTACACATGTCAGAAGTGAAACTTCTTTGGCAAACTAATTTAAAATTATTTACATAGATTTACAAAGTAGTGCGGCGTGCAGCGCGGCGTGCCCTTCCCTGTCGTTTTTCCGTTGCATCCGGTTTGAAATCACATTCTAAAGAAGTTTCACTTCAATAACGAATTGATTTTCTCTGGAAATAACCGTGGATATTTAGCCTTGCTATCGCGAATTATAAAATATTTCTAGCCACAACTGTTTCTTTTTTCAAATGTTTAAAAATAAAAAATGGTGTATTCGAATTTTTTATGATAAAGTTTGAGCACCTGTTGTATAAAAAAAAAAACATAGGGAAACCTATGTGGCCCATAGCTTAAAAAACATGCGTTTCTTAAATGGTGTTACATTCATTTTTTTATTGTGAAATTACCGAGATATGGCTATTAACAGACTAGAACAATGATTTTCAAAAATTGAAGATTTATTAAAATGACAAAAAACTGCTTGCAATAAATTTAATTTTAGTAACTGATTGTGTTTAAACGCTGAAGTGAGCTGACCTTGAATAGTTTACAACCTGCCGCCTGTGTTGCTTATTGTGTGAGAGAGACAAACAATATTAATTGTATGCGAGTCACAAGGATAGATGTAAAGGAAGCTTCCTTGCCTTCATTCTATAAATAATAAATAAATAAATATCTAGACAATACACATACTTTTGTCTGTTCCTAAAGTAAGCAACTTAATGCTTGTGTTATAGGTAACAGCCGACTGGTCTAGCTACATTTTTTTTTTTTTCGATAAACATACTTATAAATAATACATATATAAATAAATATGTATATTACACCCAGACTCGGGGTGGGAAACGAACCCACAGCCCCCGGCGCAGAAAGCAGGGTCACTACAAACTGCGCCAACGGGCTAGTCAATTCTATGATTTGATTTTTGTTAATTCGTGTTTCGATACCTTCGACATCACGTGTTCTTTTTTTTGTTCTCGTGGCTTATCTTCGATTTACGACCACTCGGCGTTACTATCGGACTATTAGTGCCCGGCTCAATGTCCACGATACGATGTCGTGCAGTTTTACGACACGATGTCGTGCAGTTTTACGACACGACGTCGTGCCGTGGCGTCGTGCCTCAGCACAATGCCGTGGACGGTGTCCACTAGGTGCGCCGCGCAACTTGACAGTTGATATTTCGCAGTTTGTGAGCTCGGGCGTGCTTGTCTAAATATGGATCGCGAAAAAATTATTTTACTGTTGTTACTAAGACGACGAATGAAAAAGAAATACAAACAGAGGAAATTTTGGGTAAATCCATATATTCATACAATGAACCAAGACGGAGGTTATTTTAAAAGAAAATATGGAGCGCTAAAAATATGTGGGCAAGAGAAATTTTTTGAATATTTTAGAATGACAATATCAAGTTTTGAAGAACTACTTTCCAAAGCACCTCGTTTTTTATTGATATGACATGAAAATGAAATATAATGAGATGAACTGAAATGAAACCTAACCAAACTCATTCAATCAAATCATTAAATCTGATATTGAAACAAATTAGTAGCTTCTTTTTAGAATTATACGTATTTGCATGAATCATAAAAACTTCTATGAATTTTTTTAGTAAAAACTTCATGGTTGGTTTTTCTTTTTAATAGACATTATTTTGACAGTTGGGAAAGAGAACGCACGAGCGGGAAAGGTAAAAAAAAGCACGAGCGGCACGACGTCGTGTCGTAGAAAGTCACGACGCCGTGTCGTAAAAATGCACGACGTCGTGTCGTAAAAACTCACGACGCCGTGTCGTGAAACTACACGACGCCGTGTCGTGAAACTGCACGACGTCGTGTCGTGGACATGGGGCCGGGCCCTTAGTGTTTTGCATTACGATTGGGCTGTTATTTGGTGATATTTCAACGACTCCGCATTCTACTGGACTTATTGTTTTGCGCACTGTTGTATATCCTTAATTTATTATCTGTTATATTGTGTCTATGTTAAGTACTCTATAATTATATCTATCGTCTATGTCTTCTCTTTGTCTTGTTCAAGTCTTATTCGTAATAATGTAATGTCGAGTCATGTCTTTGAGTCTAAAAAGTCTAAATAATAAAGTCGTACGTATCCAGTCAATCAGTCTTATTTATTACACCTAGCATAATAATATATGGTGTCAGAATTCGCAACAAAGTCAAGAATATATATATTTTACGTCATCTGAAAGTCAATAGTAATAAAATTGAAAATTCAAAATGTCGACGTCTACAATACAAAACGTGGAAGCATGTTCACAAAGTCACAACTTCAACAATGTACCAAAATTAATAATCGCAACAAATCAAAATAACAATTCTAATTGGAAGAAGTGGTGGCAATGTTTTGAGCTTTTTCTACTTGCGTCGGATCTGGAAGATGCATCCGAGAAAAGGAAAATAGCCATCATGTTACATACGATCGGAGAAAAAGGTATTGAGATTTACAATTCATTCAATATAGACATTAACAGAACAACTTTAAAAGATATTAAAATTAAATTCGACAATTATTTTGAGCCTCAGAAAAACTTAACTATTGTCAGACATTCCTTTTTTACGAGAATGCAGAAACCTGAAGAGGGAATTGACACATTTCTTACGGACTTACAAAATATTGGAAATAAATGTGAATTTGGTACATTGAAAGACTCATTAATTAAAGATATTTTTATAGCTAACATGAGTTCGAGATTAACACATGTTCGTCAAAGATTGTTGCAAGAAACGGACCTAACACTCGAAAAGGCTATATCTATTGCTAATAATGTCATCATGGCACAACAAAATGCACAAACAATGGAAAATTCTCAATATTCAGATAATGTTTTACATATATCACAGTCATATACAAAGTCACAGTCAAAGAAACAGTCTACAAGTAATAACAGAAATAAGTCAAATAATAAAAATCTTCACAATCAAAATTTTGCTAGTCGACGTAGTCAAAGTCCGGTACCAAAGACAAGTAACAACAATAAATGTACTCATTGTGGTCAACATTATCATCGTTTCAAATGTCCTGCGTCAGGAGTAAGGTGTAAAATATGTCACAAGATTGGACATTTTGCAAAATATTGTTTTTCCAATCGATCCAACATTAGATCTTTAGAATCGTCTTATCCAGTCCGAGATGTCAACGAGGAATCAAACAATGATCCAGAACAATTTTTCATCGGTATGGTGAAGAGTGTCAACAACGACAAGTCATGGTATTTATCAGTTCTAATTAATAATGTTGAAGTAAAATGTATACTTGATTCAGGTGCTGATACCAATATAATGTCTCTTAATACTTTTAACAAATTAAATTTATCACAGTCTATTATTAAAAGTTGTAGTGCAAATGTCAAAGGTTTCGATGGTTCGTCTATACAAGTATTTGGTCAGTGTAATTTAAAATGTTTTTTCAATAATTGTCAAAGATACATATTATTTTTAATAGTAAATATCGATTGTGCTACTGTATTAGGTCTTCCGACATGTGTGGATATAGGAATATTAAAAAAAGTTTTTGCAGTCAACAGTAATGATAAATATCTGTCTAGTAATCAAATTTTAGAATATTTTAATGATGTTTTTCATGGATTAGGATGTTTACCACCTGTCTGTCACCTCAAGTTGCAACAAAATGCAATTCCATGTGTTGATCATCCCAGAAAAGTTCCATTTGGCTTAAAAAATAAATTAAAAGAAGAATTGGATCGCATGTCAAAATTAAAAGTCATAGAAAAAGTCACATATCCAACCGAATGGGTAAATTCTGTAGTCGTCACTGTCAAGAAATCAGGTCAGTTAAGAATTTGTCTAGATCCGAGAAATCTTAATAAATATATAGTCAGAGAACGTTATCCTCTTAAAAGCATAGATGAAATTAGGTCAATATTAAATGGTGCTTCATATTTTTCTCATCTTGATGCTTATTCAGGGTTTTGGATGTTAAAACTTGATGATGCTAGTTCAGATCTTTGCACATTTCAAACTCCTTTTGGTCGTTATCGATACTTAAGATTACCTTATGGTATTAACGCTTCCTCAGAAATTTTTCAAAGAGTTATGTCAGATATTTTTTCTGATATAGAAGGTGTTTTGATTTTTGTAGATGATATTTTAGTATTTGGTGAAACAGAACAAATTCATAATCAAAGATTATTAAAAGTCATGCAAAGGGCTAGAGAGGTTAATTTAAAGTTCAATAAAAATAAATGCAAATTTTCAGTCAATGAAATATGTTTTTTAGGCTATATATTTAGCAAAGAAGGTGCAAAAGTTGATCAAAATAAAGTTAAAGCTATTCTTGATATGCCAGATCCAACTAACGTCAAAGAATTACAGAGAATATTAGGAATGATTAATTACTTAGGACCTTTTATTGAAAACTTGTCGGATAAAACAAAAATTCTTAGAAATCTGTTAAAAAAGAATACTATATGGTTATGGGATGAAAATTGTAGTCAATGTCTTCAGTCATTAAAGGAGGAAATAACGAAATCTCCTATCTTAGTACATTACAATCCGAATATACCTCTTGTTTTGTCAGTAGATTCATCAAAGTCAGCATTAGGCGCAGTTCTCATGCAAAATAAACAACCTATTGCTTATAGTTCTAAAACTTTAACAGCTACACAAGAAAGATATGCTCAAGTCGAAAAAGAGTTATTGGCTATTCAATTTGGTTGTGAAAAATTTCATCAATATGTATATGGTAATAAGGTAACCGTACATACTGATCATAAACCGCTAGTCTATTTGTTTAAAAAACCATTAAATGATGTACCAGCAAGGTTACAAAGAATGATGCTTTCATTGCAAGCTTATGATTTAAATGTTATTTATGTACCTGGTAAAGAGATGTATATTTCAGACACACTTTCTAGAGCAGCTTCAAAAGAAAATTTTATTCCTAAATATGAGTCAGATTTATCTTTTCATGTTAATTCTTTATATTCTAATTTAGCTATTAGTCAGGAATATAAAAATAAAATTTTAATAGCTACTAATTCAGATAAAGACTTGCAAAAATTAAAAAAATATTGTCTAGAGGGATGGCCTGTCAGTAAAAATAAAATGGATCCTTTATTAAAGTATTATTGGAATATTCAAGGTGAAATACATATTATTAATGATTTATTGTTTAAAGGTGATAAGTTAATTATTCCAAAGTCAATGCAAAGTGAAATGTTAAGAAAAGTCCATGAAGGTCATCAGGGTATTAACAAATCTTTAAATTTAGCTAGAAGTATTATTTTTTGGCCAAATATGAGCGCAGATATAAAAAATTTAGTTGATCAATGTCTTATTTGTGCTAAATTCAAACCAAATAATCAACAAGAACCTCTTCAAAGCTATGATATTACAAAATTCCCCTGGCAGCAAGTCGGTATTGATTTAATGTATTTTAATAACAAAAATTACTTGGTAGTTACTGATTATTATTCCAAATTTATAGAGTTAGCAATATTAAATAGTCAATACACAGCATCTAATATAATAATACAATTAAAGTCTATCTTTGCTCGTCACGGTATACCCATGAAATTAGTGTCTGATGGGGGACCTCCGTTTAATTCTGCTGAATTTAAATCTTTTCTATATTCTTGGGATATTGAACATATTATGACTAGTCCATATCACCCGAAGTCTAATGGTCAAGCTGAAAGTTCTGTTAAAATTATGAAAAATTTATTAAAAAAATGTTTAGAGTCAAATACAGATCCTTATATGGCATTGTTACAATATAGGAACACACCTAAAGCTAATTTTCCATCGCCAGCTCAATTATTAATGTCTAGAAATTTAAGAATGCATATACCAATTACTAATAAGAAACTTAAACCAAAAATTGTTACTTTCAATGAATATAAAAATAATTTTGAGAAAAATCGTGCTCGGAGTAAAATTTACTATGATAGAAATAAGAAACAATTACCATTATTACAGCCAGGAGATTATATAACTTTTAAAAAAATGCCTAACTCAGATTGGCTTCCTGGAAAAGTCATTAAAAGATTAGATTGTCAACGTTCATATATAATAGAAGACGCTGAAGGTAAAAGATATAGAAGGAATAGATTTTTAATTAAATTTAATTGTAATGATAGTTGTCATAAGTTTGATGAGATGCAATCCAACAATTCTGAGGAAAGGGATAGTCAGCAGATGGATACTAATGATAAAGAATTAGATAAGAATATTAATTTTCAGAACTGTAATAAAAGTAGATCAGGTAGAGTAATTAAGAAACCAGTTAGGTTGAATTTGTAAATTTGTAATTGTGTTAATATGTTATGTATTGACTATTGTTTTCAGTATAAGTTAAAAGTTTAAATGTAAACTTTATTGTATAAAAAGGGAGATGTTGTATATCCTTAATTTATTATCTGTTATATTGTGTCTATGTTAAGTACTCTATAATTATATCTATCGTCTATGTCTTCTCTTTGTCTTGTTCAAGTCTTATTCGTAATAATGTAATGTCGAGTCATGTCTTTGAGTCTAAAAAGTCTAAATAATAAAGTCGTACGTATCCAGTCAATCAGTCTTATTTATTACACCTAGCATAATAATATACGCACTACCATTGGATTATTGTTGTCAAGACGATACTGAAATGCCCCACACACAGTACCCTGAATGTAAATCGCACCTGAGTGTAGTCAGGTTGCGCGGCGTGCTGATGTCGCAGGTCTGCAGTGCGCGGCTCGGGCAGCACGTGCGGCCGCGCCTCCCGCCGCTCGTAGGCGAAGCGATCGCGACGGACGTCCCGCGCGTCTCTGACGTCACGTACGTCCCGCACGTCTCTGACGTCACGCACGTCTCTGACGTCACGCAGGCCGCGCGAGTCGCGTGCGTCCCGCACACTGCGGTAGGGCGCCGCGGCGGGCGCGGAGACCGGCACCGGGCGTGCAGCAAAAGGCGCAGCGCTCGCCGACGCCGGCCGCACGTATCCGTTCGCGTACGCGTGATTGGGTACAGCTTGTCGCGGCTGCATCGATGTAAGACCAGATATAAGGCCGATGTGATTGTTTTTATTTCGTACATAATTTTTACAGATTGTTGTGGTAAAATTTTATAAAAAAAACAATGGCATTATTTTAAAATAATAAATTGAAACAAACAAACGACGAATTTACCTCGAGCCGTGACGCTTTCCGTTGTTCCTGGTCCTCGTTTAGCACCGAAGTGATGATACTCTTGAGCCTGTCCTCAAAGTTGATGACTTTCGGCGACTCCTGCACTTTGGCCACGACGTTGAGCGGTTTCTGCGACTTGCCGGGCGAGAGTCTGCGCGGCGCCTGCAGCGGCGCGCGGTGCACGTGCAGCGGCGGCCCTTTCGACTGCCTGTACGGGACCAAACTACTTTTGTTACGATAAAACTTACTATGTGATTTATTTCTTTTTAGCGATTTTTGATGTAATAGTAAAAATGTGCGAAAGATATTATTTTTTTTGTTTTTCTTACCATTTTATTAAATTCGGCTTATTTATTTATTAAATTCGAGACTAAACATTTTTGGCCTGTTTTGGGTCTTGCAATTCAGTTTGTATGCGATGGGCGTGCTAGAACTTTTGCTCTAAATAACTTTAAACTGCCTTAATAACTGCTTTGTAAATTACTTAAATATATATTACCTATGATCTGTGTGTCTATCTGGATCCCTCACATACCCATTGACGATCACGTTTGGTTTTGATATCTTTGCAGCCTCTATTTGTCGACCAGTTTCTAAAATTTTCTGTGCTAAAATTTCAGGATTCTGTTCTTCTATTTTTCCAACATCCGGCACGTCCGGCCATTCTTGAGATCGGGATCTATGCTCCCTGGATTTCCTTGGTTTTGAATTAACCGTATGTGGTTTAACAGTAGCAACGGGCACCGTCGGTGTCGGCGCTTTTTGTTGTTCGCTAGCTCTTTCCATCTGAATTATCTCACTCTGCAAATGTCCTACTTGTGCGTGAAGTCGTTTTCTATGTGCTAACGTGGCCGATATCTCTTTTAAAATACAGTCGTGCGCTATATTTTGTGTGATCTCTACATCTGGAGGTATCTGTCCCAGCTGTCTATATTTTTCCGTTATTTCATACGTTCGTTGTTTCACTAACATAGCCTGTTCAGCCTCTATACTGTTTACCTGAAACGTGACATTTAATAAGGACAATAACTATCGGCGAAGAGTAGATTCAAAAAGCCATAAATAAATTACCTGGGCCTGCAATTTACTAGCTTTACTCTGCAACTCCTTATGGCGTCCCACGATTTCCTTGGCCTTTGCCAGAAGATCCACGGTATTGTTCGCGTGAATGCCGAGTTCGCTCATACGCGCCTTCAATAGTGCTACGCTGTCGCTGATCAGTACGTTTATCTGTTTGTCCAATTGAGAGGCTCGTGACTTCAATTTTTGATTTCGTTCCTGCTCCAAAACAGAATCGATTTACTATAGTGTTTATATTAAAAATCAACAAGAGTAAATAAAAATATTTTAACATAATTATGTCAAAAAACACGTCTGATGAAATAAAAAAATTCAAAATAAGCGTAATAAAGTAAGTAATATTTAAATTGGTTTCCCATAACAGAAATGCTTCAAATTTTAAATGAAATTAAACAAATATAGTTTCTATATATCTATACAAATAAATAAAATTGGACTGTGTGTTTGTAATATTAAAATAACCGCTTTTTACTAAAAGCATGGATCTATACACGGTACATATACCAAAATAACATTTTTATAATTTTTGTCTGTCTATCTGTCTGTTTGTTCCGGGTAATCTCCGAAACAGCTGGTCTGTTTTTGACAGGACTTTCAAGTTTCACATATAGCTGATGTAATAAGGTGTAACTTAGGCTACTTTTATTTTAGATTTTTTTTTAAACTGCGAACTGAACAAAATTTTTTTGTTAAATTCCACGCGGATTAAGTCGCGGGCACAGCAGTTAGTTTGTAAATAATTACACTCAATGGACAGCAAAAGTTAGGTGTAGAAACTCAGACTCCAATAAATATTTAGTTCTAAAACATTTTTGAAGTAAAGCTTCTTTACTCACGCTTGACTTGGACTTGGTTGGGAGTAAGCTGGTGAATGCGTGACAAGAGTTCAGTTACGAAAAGTGTGATCGGCCGAGGCGAACGGAAGTTGACAGAGAGATATAAGTTAGTGAAGAAAGTGAGAGAGTTACGTTTCGTAAGTTTTATTTCAGTCGTGTGGTCTAAAAGAACACTCGTTTTTTTTATACATGGCTCGCTTTATCTTAAGTAGCGCTAACATTATTAGGTATTTATTTATAAGACATACAATTTAGTGGTATGTATATTTCTTGGAAATGTACCGTTGATGCACAAGGATTTTTTATTATTATTGGCATCCCTTGTTGCATCGATCAGCTGTTGTGACCTGCGCACCCCTGGGTGATACACACTAGGTCTCGGGTCGGAGTGCGGTCATCCTTCTAACCTTCTCCCTGTCGATGAGCAGGCGCACGTCCGCGGCGTAGTCGGGCGCGGCCATGCGGCGCAGGAGCGCGAGGTACTGGTCGCGGAAGGTGTCGAGCAGCAGCTGCAGCGCGTAGGGCGCGTGCGGCGCGCGCGGGATGTCCAGCTCCGAGTGCAGGCGCTCGGCCGGCTGCAGCGCCACGCCCAGCGCCGACAGCCGCTGCTCCACGCAGCCCGGCGGCGGCGCCGTCTCCTGCGGCACGGGTCACACTCATCTATCTATCTATTAGCTCTATCGCTTACTCGTATGGACGGCTCAGTATTTTGTAAAGGTTGAGCAAAATGTAAAATTCGATAAGTAGTAGAAAATTAAATTCTTTTTATTTACTGCAACTTTTCAGTTAATTTCACTATCTACACTACTTAAATAATAGTTTGCCGAGGTTTGGCCAAATATGCCTAAAATTTCCGTATTAAAATCTAAAATGTCAACACACATTATAATTGCCCACAAGCGCTTAAAAGAATTACTGACACTAGACGACGTATCCGGCTAGCACACGGTACATGCCGTCGCATCTACGATAAAAAAACTTGTTTTAGTATAGTATCAATATAACGCATTTTGGTGTACCTAAGGTGAGCCGCGTGGCGTTTAACACATTATGTGTGGCACCTGTTAAATCTAATTTGCTCAAATATTCCCCCCTTAAAAAAATCACTTATGTCACAAGCTTTGCGGCTGTCGAATAAAATTTAAAAATGTTTATTTATTTAGTGAGTCTACTGAAGACGCTCAGAGGCCAATTGCGGATTTCCCTTGAGTAAAAGAGTAAAACTATTGTAACTTCCAGCAGATTAAAAATAATAAGAATGTGTGGATTTAGTGCAGCTGTATTTCTAGCAAGATAATTGCCACCTTTATAATAAAACACAGTTTTTTTAATGAGTCCAAAAGTATATATGTATTAAGTCCCCTCAGATATAATACACATATATATGCCAACGTTTCCCTTTTTTAATCCTCGAAGCACTTTAAATTTAATTGAGCGTTGTCGTTCAGCTCCGTCACGTATACATATAACTATAAGCTAGTGTAGAGGTCAGTACTCACGGCGCCGTTGCGCAGCGTGGCGGCCAGCGTGGTGGAGTGCAGCAGGTCGAGGCCGGCGATGGCGGCGGGCGCGGCGCGGCGCCGCTTGGAGCGCGCCACGCGCCGCCGCGCGCCGCCCGCGCTGGCGCTGCGCTTGTTGCTGGCGCGCCGGCTGCCGTCTGTGTGCAGGTACACGCGCTACATGTTTACATTCATCGGGAGACACGTGGATTTATACGTGTACGATTACCTGTCATCTCCCCACAGTGAAGTGCGTGTCGATGAGCTTTTTTAACACAATGTTTTTTTTTTTAAATATTGTTATGTTCATTGAAAATCTATCTTAAGTATATACTGCTCTATATTATTGTTATTCGTATATCTGAAAAATTCTAAATTTACCCTTCTATTTTCCTTCATATTTTTAAACTTTCGACTAGCATTTAGCGCAGATTGCAATGGAGGGGGCTCTCTGATTCAAGGGTTCTATAATCGATTCCCGCCCCGAGGCTGAGTTTTATACATATATTTAAATATATGTTTGGCAGTGAGGGAGAGGAACAAGGTGTGAAGTTCCTCATCCAGCACCACAAAGGGAGTGTGGCGACATCTATCGAGCCACATACGAACTGACGATTCTAGATCACGCTATCGAAGTTTCCAAAGCGAATGAACTATATATACAAGAACCCGACAACAACCGCTGGGGCAGTAGCCCTACCAGGCACAACACCCGTCTGGTTGGAGGATCCTCCTGTGGCGACATCTATCGAGCCACATGTCGCCACATGTACTATTTAAATGTTTATTTAGTAAATATTATTTACCACTAAAAAACATATAGCTATATGACACGGTTGTTCCTTAGAATATATTTATTTGTCTATGATTGTTTTCACCCAGCTATTGGATCAGACAGCCGAGAGGGCGGTACTCACTGGAGTGCGGCGAGGAGGCCCAGGGCGCGCCCCACTCGCGCGGCGCCGGCTCGGGCCCGGGCGGCTCGTCCTCGCTGGACTCCTCCTCGCTGTCGTCGCTGGAGCGCCGCACCACGCGCCGCTTGGCCGCCGCGGCGCGCGCGCGCGTGCGCCCGCCCTCGCCCCTGAGCGACAGTTACAGTGGAGAACGATTGTGACATAACGGGACTAATATAGTGGAATCACCATAATGTCATAAATCTATACTAATAGATAAAGCTGAAGAGTTTGTTTGTTTGTTTGTTTGAACGCGGTAATCTCTGGAACTACTGGGCCGATTTGAAAAATTCTTTCAGTGTTAGATAGGCCATTTATCGAGGAAGGCTATAGGCTATGTATCATCACGCTAAGACTAATAGGAGCGGAGTCCACGCCGACGAAGTCGCGCGCAGAAGCTAGTCATTTATAATTCTTCGAAAATTAATCTGTCATGTATGAGAATCGAACTGTTCGTGATTGAGTAAAACTATTTATTTTTTGAATAATCAAACTCGGCTTAGTTCGACTAATGTAGAACAGAAGCTGAGAAAACCTTAATAGACGCTAATTTGAATATATTTATTTTTAATTTGATATATAATTTGTTTTGAAACTGATATTATCATTGTTATCTTATAAAATTATTCTTAAATCATTATAGACAATAAAACTAAGTTGATAAAATGTGCTTGCCGATAAAACTTAAAAAGGAGTCCCGGCACGATAAAGGGACTTATATAGTGTGATAGCCCTTTATCCCCCCCTCGAACAAGAAAGTTCCCGTCTTAACCTAATGGGCGTGTTTTTAAAGATATAAGGGCTATAACAACTCTTCAACTTGGAAATTAAGTGTAGTGGCGCCATCTGTTGTCGAGTATTTGAACTTCATTCAGAACAACGATTATTTGGGTTGCATTTCGAAAGGCGCTGCGAGAAATTGCAGCATGTGTAGTAATGGCGCGAAATTTAAAATTCGAATTTCAATAGTCTTACATCTACACTAATATTATAAAGAGGAAAGATGTTTTTGTTTGTTTGTATCGAATAGGCTCCTAAAGTACTGGACCGATTTTAATAATTTTTTCACTAATAGAAAGCTACATTATTAGGAAGTAACAAAGGCTATATTTTATTTCTTAAAAACTTAGACATGTGTGTTGTTTTGTTTCTCGTGCGCTACTTAAATGCTTAAAGATAAGACGAATTGATGTACGACTGAATTATAGGACTAAAAAAGATCTACAAAAAAGTTCACAAAATAATTATTTTACCCAAGCGAAGCCTGCTAGTTAGTATAAAAAATTCACAAAACATGTAGGTACTGATGTTTTACGCTTCAACAACGGTCAACGTTTTGTTTCAATGATGTGGAATGAAAGAGAAAAGTCAGGTTATTATGGATGAAAGCAATCCCTAGTAGCGGATACCTGATGGGGCGCGGGCGCGCCAGCTTGCGGCGCCGCTCGGGCAGCGAGCCGGTGCTGTGGTTGCTGTTCCCGTTGAGCAGGTCGGGCGTGGGCTGGCGCGTGGGCGGCGCGCTCGCATTGCGCTTGTCGCCCTCGTCCGCCGCGCCGCAGCCCTGCGCACCGCCGCGTTATACACACGCTCTACACCGCACCGCGACACGCGTCACACGCAAGCGAGTCGCGCGCGTGACGCGTGTCGCGAGTGTTCTCTTACGGCGGATTACTGCGACGGTTCGGACTGGCGACGTCTGAAGATTTATTATTTATTTTAAGAGGTGTGAGGTTTTAAGTTCTAAATCTTTTAAGAAAAGCACTTCAAAACTTAGTGGCGCTTACCCAGATTTCAGCGAGCTTTTCAGTTAAAATTAATGCAATTTATCCACCTTCCCGCAGGATACGAGTCAAATTGAATTTAAGATTAGTAGAGTAAAGCGATGTTGGCTCTCGACTTTTACTGACGAGCTCGAATGGGTATTTCCCGTCGGATATCTGTAAGAGTATGGTACTACTCCGATCGAACCAGTTCTGCACGAACTGAGGTTATCTAAACTTTATAGAACTTATACTTATTTTAGGACATGAAAACCAAAGTTACCTCGTTAATATATAATATACTTTAAAAAAAAACATGTTTTTATAAATTGAAAATTCATAGGCAATTGTATTATCTATTAGAGAAGTTATTGTTAGAAACTAGGACTATTTTAAAAATACAACATTTCTTTGTATTTCTAATTCCATTTTATTGATTAGCCAATCTGGTTCTCATGACCTTATTAACTGTAGGGTACACACGAAATGTTTACCTGAATCACTTCATATTCATATTTGACTCGGGTAAAATATACATATACATAATTATATTGTAATGACTGAAACTTTTAATATATTATTGTCAGAGTATATACTCATTACTTTAATATTTATATTATAGTTACATAATATATGTATTCGAATATAGAAATATATGAATCAACTCAAATAGCTTTTAATAAACTTTAAAAGTCATATTATAATTTCATGAAATTTTGTCACAATGTCATTTCACGCAATAATAAAACAAACTGAACAATTGAGTAGCAATTTCTTTTATATCAACAGTCTCAAATCTGATCAAAACACTAATTCAGAATTCCCACGTGTTCAAATATTGTTAGTCAAGCAAAATAATAGTTTTTGAAATTATAATATCAACTTCATCACAATGATTTTGACAAACATATATTAATTACAGTGCAAACTAACACAGTTAGGTGAACAATAAGAAAGATGATATGATTGGAAACAGACCCTTTTGCTGACCTTGAGTTTCGGATTTTTCAGTCTTTGAAAGTATCTCTCCAATTTGGTCCTATCGATTATGTGTAAATAGTAAGATACTGGTTTCCCCGTCCACGAGACAGAGCCTTTGAGCGGCGACATTTCGCTCACGTGCATGATGGTCCCTATATCGCTCAGGTTTCTGTCCGTTATCCTGAAGTTCAAAGGGCAGAAGCTCTTCGATGACACTATTTTAGCTCCGTCCTTTAAGTCTGCGAATCTTTCTTTTAACTGGTGATCCACGTGTGGACCGAAAGCAAAATTGTTTACGAACACGATGGTGGCTGAATTAATCTTCTCTCTATGCTCATCCATCAGGAAGTCGCCTTTGATTAATTTATAATCTCCATACTTTTTGCCATACCATCTCATCCACATTCTAAAATGTAGGTCCATACTCTGTAAATAAGATAGACAAGTTTCATGTAATGACTAATAAAATGAATAATTAATGTGATGAGTAAGCTATCACTTACTTTAAAAATTATATGCATTTATATAATACATAAATACACACTTGAATTTTATTATATTATACAGGATGTTTGGTGGGGTGTTGGACAAGCGGTCAGGGGGGTAAGAGGGGGTCATTGCCAATATATCTGGCAACTTAACTTAAGTCATTGCCCTTTTAATTTTTTTTCATGCAGCATTTAATTGTTTTTTAAAAAAATCTCCAGAATTCATCATTCAAAGTCATAAAACACAAAAAAAAAATGTGTTACGGACCCAAATTATTTTTATTTCTTGTTTTGAATAAATTCCCAACATTTTGAAACCATATTTGTAAGTGTAACATGAAAAAATAGGAAAATATGGACCTTCAAAATTTTTAGAGTTACAAAATTTTACCAAACTACAATCTTTAAAGTGATATAAAAAAAATAAACAATACACGATAGTTTTAATTGTTTTTTTTTTAAATATCCCGCATTTATGTCCTTTCCAACAATGTATCATTTGCTATCAAAAATTTTTTTTGAGTAGAGATATTTACCAAAACATAACGCGCGGTCTAAAATCGCTTACTAAAATAATAATAATTGGTAAGTAAAGTCATGTGTATTTAATAAAGAAAACTAAAACTGTCAAAGTCGTAACTTCACTAAGCATCATAATAGCCTGTAGACATCTAGGGCTGGACGTCCCCCAATTATCTTCACAAAAAACGGTCTTGCGCCACTCTCATTGATAACTAGCGACTCTGTCCAGATCGTTTCGGTCCATCTCGAGGGAGGCCTGCCTACAAGCGTGATACTGGTTCTCGGTCGTCATTAGAGAAAATTAATAATCCCTTGTTTTTTTATAAACTCAATTCAGAAAACCTTTTTAGTTTTCTTTATTAAATACACATGACTTTACTTACCAAATATGATTATTTTAGTAAGTGATTTTAGACCGCGCGTTATGTTTTGATAAATATCTCTACTCAAAAAAAATTTTTGGTAGCAAATGGTACATTGTTGGAAAAGACATAAATGCAGGATATTTTTAAAAAAAACAATTAAAACCCTATCGTGTATTGTTTATTTTTTTATATCACTTTAAAGATTGTAGTTTGGTAAAATTTTGTAACTCTTAAAAATTTTGAAGGTCCATATTTTCCTATTTTTTCATGTTACACTTACAAATATGGTTTCAAAATGTTGGGAATTTATTCAAAACAAGAAATAAAAAAAATTTGGGTCCGTATCACATTTTTTTTGTGTTTTATGGCATTGAATGATGAATTCTGGAGATTTTGTCAAAAACAATTAAATGCTGCATGAAAAAAAATTAAAAGGGCAATGACTTAAGTCAAGTGGCCAGACATATTAGCAATGACCCCCTCTTACCCCCCTGACCGTTTGTCCAACACCCCACCAAACACCCTGTATTTTTCTTTTACTATAATCTTCTATATATATTATACGTGAAGCAAAAACGTGGGTTTATAATATACTTCAATTTGATGGCAGGTAACCGTGTGTAAGTTCCTAAATGTTATTTGATATACCTTGTAGCTTATGGTACATATTTATAATTATATACCAAGCTAATTTACTGACATTGACTCACTAACAAATAAATAACAGTACTTGTCATTTTACACATAATTTTCCCAGTTGTATTAAAAAACACATCAATATCTCATCATAACTATTTTACTTACAAAAAAGTTATTGTTCAGTTTGCAGACTTGTAACAAAAAAAAAAAACTAAAATAATAGTAGCCTAAGTTACGCCTTATTACATCAGCTATCTGCCAGTGAAAGTCCCGTCAAAATCGGTCCAGCCGTTTCAGAAATTAGCCGGAACAAACAGACAGACAAAAATTGTAAAAAATGTTATTTTGGTATATGTACCGTGTATGTATACATCCATATGCATTTAGTAAAAAGCGTTTATTTTAATATTAAAAACAGACACATGAATCATAGGTAAGGTATACAATATACTAGCTTCTGCGCGCGACTTCGTCGGCGTGGACTCCGCTCCTATTGTTCTTAGCGTGATGATACATAGCCTATAGCCTTCCTCGATAAATGGGCTATCTAACACTGAAAGAATTTTTCAAATCGGCCCAGTAGTTCCAGAGATTACCGCGTTCAAACAAACAAACTCTTCAGCTTTATATATTAGTATAGATAAAAAAATTCTAGTAGTCATGTTTTAGTTTTAGCAATTACATTGAAAGTATTTTTAGCAGTGCATTGAAGACGAGAGTTGGACTCACCTCAGCATACTTGCTGGGTACTTCCGCCTTCTCAACTCCAAAACACACGCGGCAAGGCGTCGCGGCCGCCATCTGCAGCACCACCTGGCCCACCCCCGAGCCGAGGTCTACGAACACATCCTCCGCGGTTATGTCTATCTGGTCTATCATCTGGCACACGAGCTCGTACGATGTCTCACCGTAAACCTGAAATAACAACGACAACATGTTTCATGGAAATGCCTTCCTAATCTGTCCTAATAAATAAGGAGGAACGATTTATTTGTATCTTTATAATTATTAAACTAGTGAATTTATTTCATAAGTAACGACTTGTAAAAGCGGAACGGTAACCATACAATGATGTTAATCAATCTGACAGATACCTACTATAACAAAACTGTACTTACATAATTTTGAAATTTCGACACTAAAAAAAGTTTCAATCAATTAAATTGTAACTGACGCATAAAAATGATGTATGCGCCCTCATTTTTATTATATGCTACACCAATATTATCAACACGAAACGAATGAATCTAGGGTAAGGGACTTGACCTTGACTTGACAATGTCGTTCATATTCTGAAAACGGAGTCCGTTTAAGATGCGACAAATATGAAGATGTTGACATACTTGCGCCGTTCTACATTCAGGTAGCCTCTATTAGGGATTCGTATCCACTCTATTTGACCTGTGTCATTGAGTTTCGATTCCGGAAGGGGACATTAATTAGAAACAATAGTCGACACGCTATTGTAATATAATTTAAAAAAAAAACGAGAATATCATTTAAATAGCGCAATTACGCGTTCGTTTAGCGACTAATGTATAAAAACAAGGTTATGGATTTCTGTTGTATTTAAATTTTATATGTATAATTATATTCATTATAATTATGACTATATACTTCATTGTTACTGATTGTCGTAAAATACATGTCATGTAGGTGTATTGTAAGTTAACGTACCTCCGGAGAAAAAGGTTCATATTGGTTTAATTTGTCAGGATCCTGCACCGCTTGATTGTATGTTTGTTGAAGGATGTGTTTCAGCAGGCCTCTCGACGGGTACTTGTTTAAGCGCTGAGCGGGAAGTGAAGTGCCCTTTTCCTAGAAACATATACTTAATTAAAAGCTTACTAAATAGACTAACTCGTTTTATATTTGTATTTCCTATTAATTAGCCTGACTAATCAGTTTAAGTTTATTAACAACAGTAGTTAGCTACCCTCGCAATTCCTTTTGTAAAATAATTTAGAATTATTTATTTTTTCTGGAACGGCTGGTACCATCGATTTTTGATACGTTATTTAATTTTTTTTTAAAACGGAGGAGGTAATTTGTAATTTCCGTGAAAAACAAACTGAAAACTTCAATTTACAAAAAAAAAAACAACAAGAAATAAATGAAATGTTTCTACTTTAACAAATCTTGTATTACATTTTAACAATGTAATCTTCTCCACAGAAATGAAATGACAGCACAATAAATAGGATTTTAACAAAAAAGAAATAAAAACTGCTTAGTGCGAGTCTGACGGCGCGGCGCACCGAGGGTACCCTGTAGGTTTTGATTTCCTTGCCAGTGTCGAAAATTTGCAGCATTAAACGGCTAGTACCTGGGTGACCGAGCCTAGCTCGGTATTTTTACTGTTTTCTTTTTATTTTTTGTTTTTTTTTCGGTATTTTAATATTTTATTTTTATTTAAATAAAAAATCAAGTGAAATTAGAAAAAAAAGGAAAAATAATAAATTGGAGACGGATTTGAACCGTGGTCTTATCGGTTTATCCCGAGCGACCGATTTCCCACCTGAGCTATTACAACTTTATTGACAATTGCGAAATTTACCTTCGTATTCTAATCATATTATAGCTATTTTTTCATTGCCTAAAAACAGGGATAAAAAGATATTTTCTAAAAATGAATCCTAGCTAGATCAATTTATCGCCCCCGAAATCCCCTGTACTTATAGTAAATTTCACGAAAATCGTTGGAGCCGATTCCGAGATTCAGATTCTATATATATACATATATACAAGAATTGCTCGTTTGATAGTATAAGATAAGATATCTTTTGATTGCGTTGGTTTAGAAGTTTGATTTTTCACAGCTCCAAGGGAAAGTAGACCTTGTATTTGATATCGGCTTGATACTCCACGCGTTCCTGCGAAAAAGGGTCTTCAGACGGACAACAAAGTGATCCTATAAGGGTTCCGTTTTTTTCATTTTGAAGTACGGAACCCTAAAAATATCAATGAATTAAGGAATAAGTATACAAATATATTTTTTAGCCTTGACATTGAAAACACGTCGAAACGATCGAACGATAAAAGTACTTGATCGCATATAGGAACAATGTAGTTAGCCTTGTGTTCGATTACGATTCATGATTGATATACAAAGCTACTTTAATGTGCACACTGACCTTAACAAGTTTTCTAAAGTTTATTTTCGTTATAATTATATTTAGACGGATTTATCATTTTACTAATGTAACCAAACTTATCCAAAATAAATTTTTAAGAATATTAAAAGTCGATTTTGAGTTTTGTGTTACCTATTAAAGGTGATTTAAAGAGCATACATTTTGTAAATACGTTATATTGCATATTAAAAATAGTTCATTTTAAATTATAAAAGCAAATAAAAGATAAACACAAACCATAAGTAAGTAGGTCAAATACTTTCAGTTTTCTGGGGCACTCTCCTTACTTTCGACGTTATGAGCTTCGTGTTTTCATAATTATAAAACTGTACTATTTTCTAGAACGACGGCAAGCCATGTCTATAGGTTTGTACATGAGTTAAATTCATGAATTTATTTCCAATATCTGTACTTATATTAAGATCACTTAGATTTTGTATTCAAATACAAATCATCATACATGAAGTGGTTTCCGTAGTCCCATTATTAACTGCATGTAAAGGAATGCTATATTACCATTTCGTATTACGTGATACGTCTGAGTCAATTACCTACTACATATTACTAAATAAAAATTTTAGAAAAAGTATTACCAAAATCAAGTCGGTTGAAGACGATTGTGTTAACGTTATTTTAATTGGAAATTTTGTATATAATATTGGGGACGTAATGTTTTTAAAATTAATCTTTCTATTCTGCTAGGTTGTCAACCATGTTTTGTTATCAACATAAGGTTGATATAAAGGTGCGTATCCACCAAAATTATTGGCAACTTTTGTGTTGCTAACTTTCCAGAAAATCACCATGAAAAGCATCTTTTTAAAATACTCGATTCGTGTTCCGCGTGAGAAGTAATTCGTACAAATATGTATGTCATATTATATTGATAATTTTATACACTATATGTAAACGTGTACCTACTTATTGAGCTTGAAAATAACACTAATTGTCATATCGCAATTAGTCTATGTACAAAAAAATAACGCAACGACTTTAAACATTTAAATTATGAAGTGTTTAAGGAAGACATTTTTGATTTTATATTATTTTATCACTTATTCCCAATTTATAACGTTATATGAAGCATAATTATTATATTTAATGCAATCAATTGTATTACAGCTGCTCAACATTCAACATTGGGCGTATAAGGTGGTTTACGAAATGTAGCCAGTCCGCGGCAACTGTGGGTGTGTGGCCTCGCGCGCTCCTTGTTTACGTACCGCCTACCGCAGGCATTTCATTCATGCATCCATCGTTTTAATATCGAACTGTACCTAGACTTGTTTTTAATGTCAGTGGCACACGTCACATTTAATCGAAATTTTAATTTTTACTCAAAGCTTACCGACGCATACCGATGTCAATGCAAGGTATAACATACACTTATTTATTTAAGATATTCTTTTTTTACGACACATGAAGAACATTTTAGACATCTTTTTTACTAAATATAAATAAATATTTATATCATTATAAACACAAATTATACCTTTGGTGATAAAATGAATGTACATACTTGAGAATCGTTAATTTTTACTCTATTTGAATTTAAATTTCTTTTGATAAATTAGACATTGCTACGTGGACGAATTAATATAAATTAAATAATCAGAGTTATATGAATTATTTAAGTGCTGATGTTGTAATTTTCCAAAAATATGTAGTCACAATTAAGACGAAACATGTACATATTCATTACTATGAAACATCTATGTACTTATGTGGAGCATATTTTTGATCCTTCAGTATGTAAGTATGAATTATAATTCAATTAAATCAAATTCTGAGAGCAAAGCAACGCTAGCGCAACCAAAAAAAAGGTCATTAACACTACGTGAGACATTCGCGCTGGCTTAATATTACGGTCAACGCCCCTAATACGACCCGTCCTAGCGTCTATTATACTACAATAATTCGTATTTAAATAATTATTATTTATCAATTTCGAACAGTGTTTAAACTATAAGATTATTATTTATTAGAATAAAAAACGAATAATGCTTAAATTTAAAAACAATAAACGAAGGCAATCAACTTTTAGTAGATGCCTGTCCGCTGCTAAGGTCAATCAACTCGAAGATCGACGCTAATGTCGATGACTGAGAGTTTGTAATTCAAAGACTTTCACGGCCGATAATACGCGTACATAGCGCACTTTCTTGTTGAATATAACATTATGATATTTTCAGTACTTTTATAAAAAAATTATATTGATGTCTAAGAATCAAAAAGAGATGTCCGACATTTTATTTGATTATTATTAGTTTTATATTGAGATTTAATAAAAAAATCATGCAATCTATATGTATGCCGTCCATACTAATGTTTCAAATTTTTCACATTTATTCATTTGAAACGAATTTTTTACTCTAGCTTATTATTTTTAAATGACTTTCTGTAACAGGAACAACGTTGTAAATGACAATAATTTACTAATTTACTTCCTACCTGAGTAATTTAAAATAGAAAGCAATGTTTGTCTATTATAAGGGCATAATATATGGCATTACCCAATAAATTGTAAACAAATAAGGAATGTGATATAAATTCACACTTTGTAAAATACGTAATCAGATATTTAAGTTTCATATAAATAAGACTGTTTAAAATGTTTAAATAGTCACACATCTTAGACGTGTCGACAGTCGCTCCTTCAATACAAAAATCTTAGATACATAACTATAAACGATTCATAAAGGGAGTGATAATTGAATAATAATGAGCTGCGGAGATAGTCTTTATTTGAAGAAAATAGTAAATAACCCTTCCTTGGCAGTCGGGTAAAAAGAAACAAATAAAATAGCTAAATAGATACAATTTTGCATAAGACGTAATTGTATTCGGATATAAAGGTTTCTTGAAGCTATTTATTTTTGTCTTTTAAATTTTACTTAAATTTACTCGATTGAGATTTAGGCGGTAAAATAACAAAATTTCCTTTAATTTTTTTTTATAAAAATTACATATTATATAAGTATAATTTATTTTAACTATTTATATAATACATAAAATTATCGCTATAGAAACAAAAGAAGCATTACAGAACGTACGACTACCGCGTAGATATACTTCCTAGGTTGTAAGCACAAGGTTACGGACATGTTAAGTATGCGCATGTTAGTCATTGATCACTTGGTGACATCATGACCGACTCCTACTGAATTGCTTTGCAAAAGTTAATACTTGTTGTGTTTATATATATAAGATTATATATCTATTTGTATATGAGTACCAAAATAATAAGATGACGTTGCTCTGAAATCAAAGTTTATTCATTACAATTAAATATTCTATCTTTATACACAATATTAACATAATTAATATACATCATACCTGAAATCAAAGAAACGACATTTCAAGTTTATTATTCTAACGTACTCTTATTTACAAATTCTAACAATTAATAAAATAGCTACATAAATTTTATAACATTCCGTCTGACATATTATCTATTTAAAATTTAAAATCAAATGACATCCAGCCAGGCGTCACATAATAAACTAAAGAGATTCTTTAAGAATTTCTTTATATCTCCCCCCCTGGAGAAAGATAATTTAAAAATAAAAACTCTCATCTTCTATTTTGTTTGCTGGAATAATTTTTGAAATATGAAATAAATTAGACTCTGTTTTCCTATATCCAGTGTCGATTTTATATATCGATTTAGATTTTCTTTCCATGATTTGATAAGGACCAATTTTCAGCTCATCTAGTTTTTTTCTGTTTAGCTTATTTCCATTTTCTATGTACACCATGTCTCCAACATTAAATTCATGGTGTTTTCTGTTCTTATCAAATAACATTTTGTTGTAGTTATGTGATTTGATTGTATTTTCTAATGCTGTTATCCTATCTCTTATCCAATTATTTTCAATCTTTTCTGTCGTCAATTCTTTTGGTAAAATAGTAAAATCTATACCGTATAAAAGATAAGTTGGAGAGAAACCAGTTACTGAGTGGATAGTTTTATTATATTTATCTACACACTCATGAGCTATCGTTGTCCAAGCTTTTCTATTTCCATCTTCATTAAATTTGCATCGTATTTTATTCACCAATGTTTGGTTTAATCTCTCATTTAAACCGTTCGAGAATGGTGCATTTACTGCAGTGAATATCATAGTTATTTGTTTTTCTTCCAAAAATTTCTTGAATTCATTTGAATTTATACCGGGATACTGGTCGGTGAGAAGCATCTTAATGTCGTCAGTGTTTGATATTTTTGAAACCAGTTTAATAAAATCATTCGCACATTGAGTTTTCGATGTTAGTATAAATGCGTATCTCGTAAAGTGATCTACTAAAAGATGTAGATACTTCTTTGTAGATCTTGAGCCTCCAAAACCTCCTATTGTATCTATTGAGACTATTTCAAAAGGTTTCTTGGCTGGACCCAGATGAGACATAAATCCAAATTTCTCCTGTCCTCTTGATTTATTTTTTATACAAATCTTACAGTTTTTACATATTTCTTTGATATTTTTAGTTAAATTTTTAGCAGTGTATAATGGACCAAGTGTTTTTTGCATCTGCTGAATTCCTATATGACATAGATTTTCATGTATATTTCTTATAAATTGTATGCTGAATTCCTCTGATAAAATTATTTTTTCTTTATTTCTTACTTTTTTATAATATATGTTTTGTTTCTTAATCATTTTATTTTTATTATTTTGTATCTCTTCATTTTCATTCTGATCCATTAAAATATCTTCGACATCAATTAAGTTCACAATCTTAAGCTGCTCATCTTTATTTTCGTCTGATTCTAATACTGGGTTTCTGCTAAGGCAATCTGCTTCCAAATTATCTTTTCCTGGAGCGTATTTTATTTTAAAATCATATTGGGATAAGTAGTACATCAAGTCACCTAGATCTTCATCGGTTCTTGATTTCACATTCATATTTTCTAATGGCTTATGGTCTGAATAAACTGTAAATGATTTTCCTATTAACCAGTATTGCCAGTATCGTACCGCTTCTTTAATGGCCAAACATTCTAAATATATGGCTTTTTTCTTTTTTTGAGCTTCATTTAGCTTCTTCGAGAAATAAGCAACTGGCTTTTCTATTCCATCTGGCTGCGTCTGTTTTAAAATGGCTCCAATTCCTTCTATAGACGCGTCTGTATAAATATTTATTGGTAAATCTTTATCATATATTTCCAAAACTGGTTGAGAACAAAGAATTTTTTTTATTTTTTCAAATGTCTCTTGGCATTTATCAGTCCAAATGAAATTTTGATTTTTTCTGAGTAAATTATGCAATGGATCTAATATTATTGCACTTCTTGGAATATATTCATGATAATAATTTATTTTTCCTAGAAACTGTCTTACATTTTTTTGTGTTTTTGGAATAGGAAAATTTTTTATAGAAATCAAATTATCTTTTAATGGTTTTATAGAATTATTTTGTATAATATGACCCAGGTATTTTACTGAATTTGATGCAAATGTGCATTTTGTAAATTTCAATTTAAAACCTTCTGTTTTAATTGCTTCTAATAATTGCTTCAGATGACTAATGTGTTGATCAAAAGATTTTGAAAATACTAGGATATCATCTATGTAATTTACAGCAAATTCTGTAAGTTTGTATTTTCTAAGTATATTGCTCAATATTCTTTGAAATATTGCTGGTGCTGTTTTTAAGCCAAATGGTAAGCAAGTCCATTGGAAATGTCCTTCTTGAGTCACAAATCCAGTTTTCTTCCTGTCTTCTATTCTCAAAGGAATTGACCAAAATGCAGAATTAATATCTAGTGTTGTGAAATATGTACAATTTCTCGTTTTTGTCATTATATCATCTATTAAAGGAAATGGTTGGGCCTCCGGCACTACTATTTTATTAAGTTCCCTAAAATCTATACATAATCTGGATTTCTTGTTTTCCTCTTTTTTAAAAGCCAAAGTGACAGGTGCAGCAAAAGGACTGTAGGATTCTTCTATAAGATTTTTATTCAATAAATTTGCTATTTGCTTCTCTATTTCTTTTCTATCTTCCATAGTGCATTTGTATGGCCTTTTACAGCAATATTTGTCTACCAATAAGTCTATTCTAGCTTCATATCCATTAACAGTACCAACATCATATTTATTTTTTGCAAATACTGTGTTGTATTCTTCAATTAATTTATTAATTTGTGATTTTTTTATATCATCTAAATGATCTATCTTTATTTCAAAATCTTCTTCTTTTACATGTTCATTGAAGTTAATTTTGTATTGTTTTATATCTCTGTTATCTGTGCTTTCTTTTCCTTCACTATTTGTTTTTATGTTCTCATTGAAATGAGCTTTTTGAGTTATTTTTAAATCTTCGTTTTGTACTAGTTTGAATTCCTTTATAATGTCCAATCCAATCAAGAAATCGTAGTTAAAATTTTTTTCATCAATAATGTATACATCTACATTTTTTTCCATCTCAAATATTTTAATTTTCAAATTTGTCAAACCACTAGTCTTTTTGACACCATTAATTGTTATTAAATTTGTTACATTTATATTGTTTATTTTCCCTTTTAGTTTTAATAGCTTCGAATTTATCAGGGAAACGTTTGAACCTGAATCATAGATTCCATATACATGCAACATATTATTCAATAGCAGTTTGACTTTTATTAATGGTGTCACTATTCGTTTTTTTGATTAGTTTCCTTTAATTCGGCTTCTATAACAGAATTATTAATAGGTTTAATATTATTTTCTTTCATTATATCATCTTCGTTTGTTTTAAACCAGCATGTAGATTCGGGGTGATAGCGAGTTCCTTTTTTTAATTTTTTACAAATATTACATGGGCTGTTATTTTCTTTTATTATATTTTCTTGATTTAAAAACCAGCATGTAGATTCGGGATGATAGCGAGTTCCTTTTTTTAATTTTTTACAAATATTACATGGGCTTTTATTTTCATTTTTATTGATGCTTCGTGGATTTCCATATTTTCTGTAGAATAAATCATTATTTTTGCTAACCATATGTTCATATTTGCTTAACTCATTAAACAGGTCAACAGTATCTATTAATATTTCTCTATCAATCTTGGTAAGTATGAATTCTGGCAAACCAGCAGCAATAAGATCTATCAATGTCCCTGTATCAACTGAGTTTCTCATATCAAGTAACAACTTTTCCTTCTTTATAGCATAATCTAATAATAACCCATCTTTATATTTATATGATAATGCATAAGTAATTTTGTTCCAACCTTTGTTTACAAATGATGCACAAAATTTGTCTTTCCATACTGACCATTCCGAATCCATGGTAAGTTTTGTCACCATAGAACTGTACCAGTCTAAACAACTTTTATCCATAAATAACCGTAGTATTTCAATTTTTTTCTCATCCTGTATCACATTAAGACGAAGGCATTCTTTTTCAAATGTGTCAATCCATTGTCTCGCATTAAAATTTTTAGTTGTAAATTTTTCAATCATAAACCTCTCTGTTATATGTTTCAAATTATGTTTATTTTCTTGTGTATTTTCTACTAGATTTTCAAAGAGTTTTTCTAGTATACCTGCTTCACTATTTTGTGTAGTCGTAGTTTGTTTTTTATCCAATTCTTCTAAGTATTGGTCTGCAAATTGTAAATTGCCATCTTCGTCTATATAGGTTTTTTTTAGTTCCTCTGACATAGTTATCCAAACCCTTCGCGTCTGGTATCTTTTCTTAAGACTGTTTTTTACCTTGGTATAAGCAGCCGTTTTTATTATGTCTTTGTGATAACCAACATATTGAAATTCGTTAGGAATAGCATATACTTTTCCCTCATGTGTAGATATTGACGTTATATAGCATGCATCAGATTTCCCGTCGCTTGATGGCAAAATTGCAAATTCAAAACAAAGTTTCTCCATAATATTTTGTTTCAATTTTAATCTTATAAACAAAAATGTCGTTTTATAAGATTATATATCTATTTGTATATGAGTACCAAAATAATAAGATGACGTTGCTCTGAAATCAAAGTTTATTCATTACAATTAAATATTCTATCTTTATACACAATATTAACATAATTAATATACATCATACCTGAAATCAAAGAAACGACATTTCAAGTTTATTATTCTAACGTACTCTTATTTACAAATTCTAACAATTAATAAAATAGCTACATAAATTTTATAACATTCCGTCTGACATATTATCTATTTAAAATTTAAAATCAAATGACATCCAGCCAGGCGTCACATAATAAACTAAAGAGATTCTTTAAGAATTTCTTTATATATATTTAGTACTTAAAAAAAACTTTTAATCGATTTAATTACTTTTTCGATTTTTATGACCGATTTTTTTAAGAATTAAGTTACTATATTTTCAGTCTAAGCATGGTCATCTGTCGAAACGAATAACTGACATAATATAGAGAGATTTTCTTCTTTTTCCTACGTTTCTATTTCTAGCGTACATTGGCACTGCCCGGTAGCAATTATTTTGAGCGCCGTATGTATAAATAACCTAACAGCATATTGCTGTAACAGGATAGCTTGCTTAGGTATGAAAGATTTTAATGGACTTATAAATAAATTACGAATAAGTAAAATTAACAGTCGAAGTGCCAACATTTTAAGTGATAAATGTAAAATAAATTTATTTTGTTTATAAAATCATATTCACTCGAATCCAACTACAATCTAGTCTTTAGTCATCACGCTTGCGTATTTATTCAGTTCAAAACAATCTACAGATGATTTGGAACTACACAAAATTAAAAATTTCGGTAACCATGTCGCGTAAGAAATTGTGCGCGATGTAAGTATATAAATAGAGGTAGCCTCGTGCTATGTCTGCTCCGACCATCGATCGCTGCGTCCTCGCCGCCATCTTGGCCCTCGTATCTCCCTCCTGCAGTCCGCTCTCCACTCCCCCTCACTGCCCCACATTCACGTTACGTTTTGCACATGCTACACCACATGATTGTTGTCTTAGAGGCAGTAATTCCATATTTTAAACTGTTTTTTTACTAAAAAGACTGTGAAACTGAGATTATTTATTAATTTGTTACTTTTACTTTGATTTATTACTGGGAAGAAAATGAAGAAAACGTTACATCAATGTTTAGCTTCTTTATTAAGGCGGTATGCCAAGCAAATAACCTTGAGCATTCGATCCCTCTTTGCCGCACCCCACCTCTCGCGGCACATCTAGCGGCATTTGGTTACAACTTACGAATACACGTAAAAATTACAGATCTAGGGATCCGCAGACCGCACGGCATTCAATAAAAAAATATATTATTTTTTTATAAGAAATAAATGTTAATTGGTGCGTATATATTTTAGGTAATGAATTCAGTGACTACACTTACGTTCAATAAATACTAACAATGAAGTATAATTACTTAAACTTATAAATAACTAGCTGACCCGGCGAACTTCGTACCGCCTAACAGTCGATTCTTTAATTATTTTTTTTAAATACTTATTTTGCTATTCGGGATAACGGCAATTTGGGTCAGCTAGTAAGATAAAAAAAAGAAAAAAGAAAGTTGATAAGTCAATAATTACATTATGTAAAAAAAATAATTATAAATTAATATATTGACAAATATTGAGATTAATATTTATACGATACTAACGTCACTTAATTGCTATTCGGGATAACGGCAATTTGGGTCAGCTAGTAAAAAGATTAAAAAAAAGAAAAAAGAAAGTTGATAAGTCAACAATTACATTATGTAAAAACAAAAAAATATATAAATTAATATATTGACAAATATTGACATTAATATTTATACGATACTAACATCACTCAATTGCCTTTCCGGAACCCTTCCACTAACTCTTAAACTTTATTGTATGGTATTAAAGTTCAAATTGCCTTTTAAGTATTATTACGAATCTTTTGTATGGGAATATAGAAAAGTGTTGTTTTTAGACTTTTCAGGCAATTTTTTTTAATTTTTCTCACCGTAACAACCATCCTCGTACTTCAATGAATATTATAAAAAAAGAATTAGTGAAATCGGTTCAGCTGATCTCGAGATTTGCGCTTAGCAACAAATTCAGCGATTCATTTTTATATACATATATAGAGATTTTTTTTTATTTTAACGTAGGTCTAGGTAAAAAGTAAAAACCTATAGGTACATGGTCAAATTAAATTAGCCAGCAAAACTCTTTATCATGGGTGTCGTTTCTATAATTTTCAAAGGTGCTAAAACCATTGTTTAGATACCTACACAACAATAGCGTTTTTAAAAAAAAACTCAATAGTTTTAAATACACACACAGAGCGTTTTTTCACAATAAATAACAAACAAAAAAAAACTAACCCAAACAAAAGTCAACAAAAAATGCTAACAATATGCTAATTGCTAATAAATTATTATTGTTTACTAGCTGTGCCCGCGACTTCGTCCGCGTGGAATTAAAAAAAATTATTGTTCAGTTCGCAGAGATACAAAATAAAAATAAAAGTAACAGCCTATTACATCAGCTATCTGTCTGTGAAAGTCCCGTCTGAATCGGTCAAGCCGTTTCAGAGATTAGCCGGAACAAACTGACAGACATACAGACAACAATAAATTGTAAAAAATGTAATTTTGGTATATGTACCGTGTATACATGGATATGCATTTAGTAAAAGGATATTATTTTATTATTACAAACGGACACTCCACTTTTATTTATTTGTATGTATAGAGTATAGACGTATAGATTTATAATTTATGACGTGAGCGTGCGCTAGCCGAGACGGTGACAAACGACACAAGCTTCTCCCTCCAAACCTTGCGGCAGACTGAATTCCAATACAACCGCGCTTGAGTACAGTAGTGAATACGCCCAGATTTTAGAAAAAAATCAATAACACATCAAATTTAGGTCTTTTCGAAAAAAATTTTCATGCGAATTGTTCCTTATTAAATTGTCAATCCATTAGTGTCGGTAGCAAAATAAAATAATGTTTACTTCACGAGGAGACGCACAGTATCAGTAATTATTTCTCATTTTTGTAGTTTCGTTGTAAGGCGATTATTTAAAATGTAATCCTTTAAAAAAATTAAAAAAAAGGACCATCATGTAATCAAAATTATGTAGAAATTAAATGTGTTTGTATTAGTTTTATATTTCTTTCCAATAAAAAGTAGATAGCTTCAAAAAACTGCACAAAAAACGGCTAGCGCGGCGTTTTGCCCCCCCAGGCGCCTTAATGTAGGAAGTGCTATAAATACGAATGTGACATTGAAATATTTCACTTCGACCTGGAAACGATGACAGGATAGTGTTTGTAATTTTATGTTAGATGATAATGTAAATTACATACATTAGTCTTTCATTTTATGAACGTCCTTAAAATAAAAATATATCAAACTAGGTGATATTAACAATGTTTCGGATAATATATTTCATAACATTAAATATTAAAAATTTTAATTAATCAATAGCGTTATGTAATAAATGGAAGATCGAATTAAAAGGAATGATTACAAGAAATTAATTTTTAAATGTTTTAGTAATTACTTGAATGTAAAAAGTTGTATATCAGAAAGGATTCAATGGCGTAATTTATAAGTATAATAATGATGTTTCCTAGCAAACGAAAAAAAAACCGACTTCGACCAGTAATACAACGTAGATACACGAAAAATAGTCAAGTAAATAAGCATTATTAGAGAACTTTGTCGAGTCTTCACTTTGAAGATTCCGCAATGCTTGAAGACAAGTCTCTGAGCAATGCGTCCTGCCTGTGTTAACATACGGAGCCGAGACGTGGACACCGACGAAGGGACTAGTCCACAAGTTTAAATTAACTCAACGTGCAATGGAACGAGCTATGCTAGGGGTTTCTCTCAAAGATAGGATTAGAAATGAGACTATCCGCGAGAGAACGAAAGTAACCGACATAGTCCACAGAATTAGCAAGTTGAAGTGGCAGTGGGCTGGTCACCTGTGTCGCAGGACCGATTGCTGATGGAGCAGACGTGTCCTGGAGTGGAGACCGAGTCTTGGCAAACGCAGTGTGGGACGACCTCCGGCCCGCTGGGACCGACGATCTACGTAATGCCTGCAATACATGTTGGCCGAGCGTCGACGAGTGAACGCCAATACCAACGTGTAGACAGTATATTTGCATTGGCTTGCCATCGCTCGTTGTCGCTCGCCTAGTTAGCCGCGATAGTAAAGCGCCAACGTCACCGAGTGGTCACCAACGTGTATAGGACTCATTTGGCGTAGCTTGTCACAACTTGCGTTCGCTCGCGTCCACTTGCCTCACTTCGGGACGCTGTCAGTTTTTCTGCACAAATCAAAGGCGCTCGCGCGCACTCGGCCAATATAGTGTCCACATGTTTGTCAGCGCGCCATTACGCGGTTGGCGTCGGTCGTGTGTAGTTGTGTCGTGTGATTTGAGCAACATCCTCATTTTTTGAAGTCGGTTAAAATAGTATCTATAAATAGATATAAATATTTATAAATATCTACACAATACACACGTTCGTCTGTTCCTAAAGTAAGCAACTTAATGCTTGTTATAGGTAACAACCGACTGTTATAACTACATTTTTTTTTCGAAAAACATAATTATAAATAAATATATATATATTGCACCTAGACTCGGGGTGGGAATCGAACCCACAACCCCCCGAGCAGAAAGCAGGGTCACTACAAACTGCGCTAACGGGCTAGTAGCGTATCTATGATTCAAAGATTGATTAATTATTTGCAAAAAATTAATTCGTAATTTTGCATTGACTGGCCCAACGTGTGGACAGCACTTGCCTTGCATTAGTTTGCCTGCGCTTGCCTACGCTCGCGTTGGCCTAAGCTCTGCCAACATGTATTGCAGGTTTAAGATTGCCGGTGTAAGCTGGATGAGGATTGCGGAAAACCGGTATGTCTGGCACGAACTTGGGAAGGCCTATGTCCAGCAGTGGACTGAAATTGGCTTAAGGAACTAACCTTTCGATTGAAAAAAAAAAGCGAAATTGATCCAACCAGGCAAAAGTTCTGAGAATCTCCTTTTTTTTGAAGTCGGTTCAAATATTTATATAACCACATACGTTATCTATAATAATAAGAAGATAATAATTGTATCGCTCCACAACTTTGGAAATAATATTGAGCGCGGGAGACGAGATTACCTCAAAAGCATTACCACTATAACGGTATTTTAGTCAAGTATTCAATACTGCGATTTTCTCAAAACAATTCATTAAAAAAGCGTTATTTACTTCTAACGTGGAATTTGTTCAAAAAAATATTAGTCATTCTTAACTTAATATCCGCTAACCCACGCTGCCTAACTAGAAACACGTTTTTCGTTGCTCGCGCTTCGTTCATTCCGGGAGTGTGCGGGGATGCAGTGTTACCAACCCTACTGTTTTAACAGTAGATTTGCTGTTTTTACATCGATGTCCCTGTTTTCTGTTTCATTCCTAATTTTTACTGTTTTTCAATTAGCGTTCAGCGTCACCTACTACACTATGTAATCTGTTTTGATAACCACTATATAATAATAATACTCTTACTAGATGGCAGTGTGTAACTATGTACTCTTGTCGGGATTCGAATAAGGAATTCCCCGACCTGAGTCTTATGTGATTGACACTCATATTTTTATGCACTGGAAAATCATGTACAAAATTCTCCAAAACGTATTTTTCGGATATTTCAAAACATTTCAAACATTTACAAGTGTAACCTTTGTGCGAATTTTGTGAATTGGTGAAGAAACTTTTGTGCTTACCACATAGCAGCGCCACCGTGGAAAGTTTATTTTCAGCTATAAATATTATTTTGAAAACTAAATTACGTAACAAAATATCGACTAAAACTATTAACCTTTTGAACGCCAAAGTCACCTATACTTGAGAAGCACTTGCGAGGCTGCGAGCCCTGTGCGCCAGCGACGTTTATAGGTGACAAAAAACCCGGACCACAAAAGTATTAAATAAAATTATTAAAAAAAAATTCTTGTATTTTAATTCATCATTTCTCAAAATAGAATATGTCAGCAACATTTGACTATAAAAAACAAGTCTTTTAGAGCTACACATACTGAGAAACATTGAAATAAAAACATGCATTCTTATTCCACGTAAATGACATGTCCACAACGCCAAAGTCGTCTATAATAGTACTCGTATTATTATAGATCTGAGTATTTGATATAAATTTCAATTTAATACCTTTACGCGTTCATAAGAAAAGGGGTATTAAGTTTAAAATAATTAAAAATTATTAAAAATATTTTTATTATATGATTTAACTAAAAATGTATACTTTTCGCAATTTTTCCTTTATTTGTGCTATAAGTCGTTGCTTCGTACCAAATTTCAAGATTCTCAGTTCACGGGCAGTACCCTGTAGGTTTTGATTCCCTTGGAGTGTCGAAAATATGCAGCATAAATGGCTGTATCTTTTGATTGCCTTGGCTTAGAAGTTTAATTTTTTCACAGCTCTAAGGGACAGCAGATTTGAGTATTTGATATAAATTTCAGTTTGATACCTCCACGCGTTTCTAAGAAAAAGGGTCTTGACAGACAGACGGACAACAAAGTGATCCTGGGTTCCGTTTTTTCCTTTTGAGGTACGGAACCCTAAAAAAGGAAAAAATGGCCCTTGGTTTTTGCCTATATTTCATAAACTATTCATATTTACGAAATTTCAAAATAAGATTTTGAAAGAAGAGAAAATTTTCAATAATAAAACTTTTCGCTCGCGGAACTCTGCCTCCATTATTTATAATTTTAATTTAATTCTGAAAATGGGTCTCCGTGTGACGTTTTTAGATTACGCGCGGCGTCAAAAGCGAGTACGACACATTGATTAATTTATTCAAAGTATTGATTATTATTTTTTTAATTTGAAAAAGTTATGGTGTATTCTGAACACTATAAATACTTAATTTCCATTGGAAATTTTACTTCAAGTTAATTTTTCAATAAGTTAAACGATTGTTAACCAACAAAATTTTCTTGAAATTCCGTCTCAATTGTAAATTAAAAAAATAAAAATTTAAATAATTGTCATAATAATTTTTCGCTTCGTAGAGCCTTTCTTATATACAAACTTAATAAGATCACGCCATTAAAGTTAAAAAACTATTCATACTGTTTATAATAATTTTTGTACTTGAACAAAAAGTGGGGATTTTTCAAAATTTGATGATTTTTCTGAAACTACAAAATTTACAATACATTTACACATAATTTAATAATTTTAAGAGCAGTATGTCTATTTTCGACCATTTTCAACTTGTCGACTAGTTTGTCGTGTTTAAGGAGAGATGCTAAAGTTATGCTGTGTGGTTACGGCACTAAAGAATGTAGCCACAGTAGTGCTGTGTGGTTACGGCACTAAAGAATGTAGCCACCCCCTCTCTTCCCGTGGGTGTCGTAAGAGGCGACTAAGGGATAACACAGTTCCACTACCACCATGGAACTTAAAAAGCCGAAGGATGGCGGGATAACCATCCACGCTGGCTTTGAAATACACAGGCCAAAGACGGGCAGCAGCGTCTTTGGTGCGACAAAGCCAGCCCTGCGGTCACCAACCCGCCTGCCCAGCGTGGTGACTATGGGCAAAACACATGAGTTCGCGTCATAATGTCGGGCGCGAACTTGTGGAGGCCTATGTCCAGCAGTGGACTGTAATAGGCTGTAGTGGTAGTGGTAGTGGTTAAAGTTATACAAATAAATAAAATTTCAGTTTTAAAATATTTTATATTGAAAGATTTACCAAATTAACAAATACAGAGATAATAAATTTTATAATTGATGTTTGCGGCTTTTCCTAAGACTAACATCTTTGAATTAAAGCACAATAATCTAACGACTGAGCTACGTCATTTTCGATTGAAAGAATAGCAAGGGCTAAAAGCCGATCTTGCGTCATCGAATTCCTCAAATATGTTTTTATAACTTTAAGCCTCGAAAAACTCCTTTCAGCAGACGCAACTGTAAAAGATATGGTAAGACGAAGGACGAAGAGCGATCGGCAGGCCAAAAAGGCGATGGATGGATTGTGTGAGTGAGGACATGAGAAAGACTACTACATAATGAATTTTTCAATTATGTTTTGAATGAATGAATTAGTTAACTAACTTTATTTTAATTTACCGTTATGTTATAACCTTAATAAGTAATTAAGGATCAAAATCAAAAGTTTTAAGTAAAAAATAAAGTTTAAAAATCTATATTTTTTTAAATTTGCTTGGTTTATCGCGCGAGGCCCCTGCAAGAGCGAGGCCCCGGGCGATTGCCCCGTTCGACACCCCCTAAGGCCGCCACTGCCTATAGGTACTATACTGTTGATTTTAAAGTGTTAAGGTGAAATAATAATTAATACTATGTTATTCACAATGAATAAAAGAAGAACTGTTAATTTATTTTTGAGATAACATTTTTTTTGTTGCTGTTTTTACAAATTGCTGCAGTTTATGTAATGATAAGTGAAGGAACCTTTTATAGTTATAATTTTTTAATAAAATTTGATTTAATTTTCATATTGCTTTTTATATAATCTTCCAGTTTTTTGATATGAGATGCTTAGCTATAAAGACGTTAGTAACAATCGAGGTAAGAGTTGCCTTTTTTTAGCTTAGTAAGCAAGTACATGTTTTTACAAAAGTTATTTTATTTTTCGGTAACACTTAGCTTAAAAGAGTCTAAGGTGCTTTAGCCTCTTCTTACGAAAGGTATTTATGTATAAAATTAAGAAAAATCTTAGCTACAAAACAGTTAATTGACTTAACGAGTTTATAGTTAAGCATTTCAGGATAAATCTATCAAACATTACAAACCTTAGATATTTAAAGAAAATACTTAACTAAAGAGTCTCTAAGTGTAGGTTAGAGACATTTTAGTGCGGCAATCAATGTCAAAAAATATGTGTATTGCTTAACTAAACCAAAATTCCTTGTTTTATAAATAATTCAAAGTATATTTCTGCGCAGAAAATATCCTAAATAATGCAGGAAAGTATTTGTTTAAATTATATCCAACAATCACTGATCTATGTATAATAGTTTTCTAGAAACAACGATTCCCGCGTTTTTTGCGTTTTTCTCTAAAATCACTTTTTGGGGTTAACGAGGTTTTAGTTAAAGGACGGCAGCATATGTAATCTCGCACACTAAAGTACCTACTAGGCCTATTGTTTTATTTTTGAATTAGCCTTTCGCTCGCGGCTTCGTGTAATGGTTATTGGTAGGTACATTAAAATATAGTTAGATCTCTCATCTCATACCACCATATAGACCGATAAATCGCCTTTGCGCAGCTTAAAGGCCAGCGTTCTCTTTACGTGGCGCGAACTATATCAAGTATACTTTTCAAAAGATTACGAGCAAACTTTTTTTTTCTCAAAAGAATGATCGTCTTTTATAGTTTGACCTATTTAGTTCTGGCTTTATTTTTGCCACCGCCGCCGTTCAAGAAATAAATCAAGGAAACGTAAACACGGAAATGTTTTTATTTTTGATACTTTAGAATAGACGATAGTCATGTTCAAGAAAATTTATTTAGTATGATACTAGCGACCCGCCCTGGCTTCGCAAGGGTGCAATGCTGATACTAAATATAAAATGAATATATACAATGTAAGCACAAAAAAATGTGATTAGTTACGACATCACATTAGAACCCTTTAAAATTATCAGTGTTCCTCTACTATATTATGCATGTATTTCATATAAACCTTCCTTTTGAATCACCCCATCTATAAAAAAAACTGCATCAAAATCCGTTGCGTAGTTTTAAAGATCTAAGCGCATATAGGGACAGACAGCGGGAAGCGACTTTTTTTTATAATATGTATTGATGACTAACAATAACTACGAAGATGAACATCACTATATAATGACCTTCTCAGATAATAACGCTAATAGCAAAAGACAATAAGCCCAGTGGAAAAGAAGATTCTTTTAGTAGGTTTTTTTCTACTAACATAATATCCTAAACATTCTTTCAAGCTATTCATTATATATATAAGTAATTCTATTATTATACCTTTTTGTAGTGAAAATGAACTAAAAATAAAATTTTGTGTCGCAATCTTCTCTTTTATGAAACAAGGAATTTATTAGTTCATTAAAATAAATATTTTATACTTTCGGTAATACTTTCATAATGACCTTGTTTATGAATACAGTAGTACTAAAGAGATTATAAGATAGGCGATTCTATGTAAACACGTAAATAACTGTCTAAGTAATTTTCGTAAACTTTTGCCCTTATTGTATTAGTGGTATTTTATGTTGACAATTTCTGTATGTAATAAAGATTTGTGTGCTTCATTTTTAAAAATCTCATTTTAATATTGTCTATGCAGTTTTAGAATGGTTTATATACAGTTTATTATTAAGAATATAATCATTTAAACTTATTTATACATCTTTTGAATTAGTTTAGTTCCAGTTACACTATCCACAATACTTACCCATTACCTATATTGCCATATACATAAACAATCCTGTTTTTTTAAAAGACGTTTCTTAAGTAAGGTTTCGATAAACAATTGTACTATTCTTCATATTAAAATATATTATGTTATACATGCGTGACATTTTATAGGGTTTTGCAAAATCTTAATAAGTGTCTTAGTAAGTATTGCAACGTAAATAATATTTCTAATAAAAACATACATGCGAAATTTAAAAAAAATTTGTAACAAGGAACAACAATTAATTTAAGAAAAAGGATAAAAACTTTTAAGTATACTTTAGATATTTATCGTATAATTAATACTTACCATTAAACTGTTACATTTCTATCGTTGAGTAGATATGTAGTAAGTAACGTAATGAACGTTAATTTAAACAGACAACTTTGTATGATAGAAATATGTTAAAATTTGTTAATATAACGTATGTTAAAACTTTGATAATCAATCATATTATATTATAAATAATAATGAGTAGGTATTGTAGCGATAAAGCGAAAAGTGTTGTTATTGGATTACACAAAACGCCAATCAATAATCATAATTAAGTGATATTATAAACAAGCTATAAGTGTGTAGCTTACGCAAATACTAAATTTAAAATTTACATTAAGACAAAAATAAATGCAAATTTCTCTTTAAGTTATTGCTCATATAATTCCATTAACAATCAGTTTGCTTTTCATAGTAAAGGATATCTATTGTTTGAAAACGTAGCCACATATCATCAAATTTTAACACTTAGTAATAGTAATAAATATTAACTTTGTTGACATTTTAGTATTATTAGTACAACCACAGATCAAAATTATAACAAAATTTCAAGTAAATTTAAATTAAATAAGATAAATAAAAATAAATTTATAAATCCTCATAACATAAAAATATACATTAAAAATGATATAGTTACCAAAGCAACGACTGAGTCTATGGCGCGGTTGAAGCGGTCGCAGAGTGCTCTCATACTGTCGTAGGAGTGGGTGTCGTAATCGCTTAGGATATTCTTTTCCAGGGCACCTTTCATCTCGGGTAAGTCGTCGCAAACCCACCTAAAACAATATTATATTTATATTTTACTATACAATAAAAAGTGACAAGTCTAGTTTTTGTTTTATATGATTGATGTCATGTATGTATTGTAAAGGTGGATTTAGACCAAACGAACAAAGAGCTAGAGCTAGAACAAGAGCATTCTTTCTGGATCTGTGTAAAGGAAAACTCGTATTCAGCGTTTACATAATGGTCGATTTACATCAGACGAGCGAATGTTCATTCTATCCCCACTATATCAAATTCTTATCAATTTATTTTAGTGTAAACAGGCGTAGAGCATTCTTTCGTTGTTATATATATGAATACGAGTGTTCGAAGATCAAGAAAGAATGCTCTTGTTCTAGCTCAAGCTCTTTGTTCGTTTGGTCTAAATCCACCCTTAAATGCTCTACGCCTGTTTACACTAAAAGAATTTGATATAGTGGGGACAGAATGAGCATTCGCTCGTCTGATGTAAATCGACCCTAAGATGACTTGCGCGGTTGCACCCGCTTTGAAATAAAATAATAGTTATGGTCTAAGATCCGGGATTAGCAAAATATTCCCTCATCTGTTAATTAGATGAAACAATTTTTATAGGCTGATTTCAATATTGTGAATTTATAAAAACAACCTCTGCCACCATAAGCCTGCTGCAATTAATAATACTTAATTTTTATTTTTATTTTATTTTTTATCTTTTCCCTCTCATGTTAATTACATGTAGTAAGCTAAAACCTTCAATATTTTATATAATTATATTATATACGTTACTGTAGTAGGCACCCATCTCTATGATAGCTATACTTACCTGCAGCCAGGTTACTGACTGACTGAGGTTACTGACCAGTCAGGTCAGTTACAGGTCAGTAACCTCAGTCAGTCAGTAACCAGGTGGTTGTTTTTATAAATTCACAATATTGAAATCAGCCTATAAAAAATTGTTTCATCTAATTACCAGATGAGGGAATATTTTGCTAATCCCGGATCTTAGACCATTATTCCTAAAGCAATATTTAAAAAATCGGCCAAGTGCGAGTCGGATTCGCGCACGAAGGGTTCCGTACCATTGACTAAACTAAATATATAAGTAAATTTTCTGTAAAATATTTATTCTGTAAAATATTTATTTAATTATGACGCCATCTATGATGCTATTAGAAAACTATTATTATTAGTCTATTGACGAAGTTTTCCTAATTTCTGATAGATGGCGTTTTAGACTTATAATGTTTATTTTATTTTGTTTTTAGTATTTGTTGTTATAGCGGCAACAGAAATACATAATTAGTGAAAATTTCAACTGTCTAGCTATCGCCGTTCTTGAGATACAGCCTGGTGACAGACGGACGGACAGACGGACGGACAGCAAAGTCTTAGTAATAGGGTCCCGTTTTTACCCTTTGGGTACGGAACCCTAAAAACCTTCCTCAATTAAAACAACAAAACTAAGAACCTCCACCTTTACTATATAAACTAGGCGGTCTGCACTCTTTTACAAGCATCTATAGTTATTGCTCTTATATGGACACGCCATAATTTTATATTTAAGGCGTATAATCCTCCTGAATAAACTGGTTACCTAACTTAAAATAAAAGTGCATACAATTTGGCACAGAAAATCCTGAAATAAAAACACTAAAACAAAAGTTACTACGGTTTTTTAATATTAGTATGAATTGTAAATAATACATTGGTTTTATACGGCGATAAAAAAAAATTTTATGGCTATTTACGGCACAAAGTTCAAAACTGCGTCTATAAAATACACCAGCTGTTTTTATCACCTTACACAAGTTACACACAGTTGCATGCAAAAGTGTCCGGCCAAAAATAATTTTATGTTTAAGTTATGTTTAAAGGATGCAAAATGAAAACACAAAAACATAATAAACCATCGCAAAATTATTTTATTAGACAATCAAAATATGTCATTCAAAAACTTTTTACGACGATTCTTAATTGTTTCTTTTTTTTAAAGTAACTAGCGACCCGTCCTGGCTGCGCACGGGTGCAATACTGATACTAAATATAAAATAAAATAAATATAATATATTATATAGGTAATATATGCGCAGCCCCGTGGGAACTCGTGGCGGAGGTTCTTGCCGAGACCTACTCATAGGAGGGCTCTTGGTGAGAACGCCACGTTGGACGGGATCCTACGGGTGCGCCGGATAGGGCAGGAAGCGTTAATGCGGAGGTGGGGGGAGGACCTGGCGCAGAAGCCGTATGGCACACGCGTAACGGCTGCTCTGCGCCCGGTCCTTGTGCGGTGGATGCGTCGAAAACGCAAGCCCCTCACCTTCCGTCTGACGCAGGGTCTCATCGGGCACGGTTGCTTTGGTGACTACCTGTGTCGGACGGCCCAAAAGGAGCCGACGACTGAATGTCACGATTGTGGCGCGGCGGTGGACTCTGCCCAGCACACCCTCGAGGTGTGCCCGAGATGGGCGGTGCTGCGTCGCGATCTGACGACAGTCTTCGGAGGGGACTTGTCACTCCCGAGCGTCATCACCGCGATTCTCGGCGACGACGAGTCCTGGAAGGCGATGGTCTCCTTCTGCGAGACAGTTATCCAGTCCCAGAAGGAGGCCGACGAGCGGGTGAGGAGGCCGCCGACGTGGCTTCCACCCGCGGGCGACGAATGAGGGTGCGTAGGAGGCGCTACTTAATGCGCTTCCAGTAACGCCCCTGTGCCCGTGTCGGGCCAGGATGGGAACCCGATCCTGCTAGACACGGCGTCGTCGGGACTGTTCAGAGGTGAGCCAGACAGTCCCCATGGAGGAGAAGTCTGGCCTTTTCGCCGAGGCCAGCCTGTCGCTGGAGGGATCCTGTTGCCTGCTGATCCGGGACCCTCCAATTAAAGCGGCTGAAGGCTACCGCAGAGGGTTTAGTGCGGTAGTGGCACCCCCATGTGCTGAGTCCGACATACGGTCTAGGACTGCCTACCCGGGCGTCCTGGACATCACCCGTAAATGGGTTACCCTGCGATATCAAAAAAAAGGTAATATATGCGCAAAAAAATGTGTTTATTTACGACATCACATTAGAAAACTCAGATCTACATATCGCTCCTTCAATACAAAAGTCACACATTTCAAAAAATATCAAAAATGTTTTTTTTTTGCATAAAATGCATCTTAAACGATGAAACTTTAATGTTTTGTAAAAACAGCCGTAGTTTTATGATCAAAAACACCCGTAAATGCACACACGCTAGTTTTGTTTTGTACCGTTTCTGTAACTGAATTCCGCGCAAAAGTACCACATTGTGAGTTGTCAACAGTCATTCGGCATGAGCAAACGCATTTTTTGTAAAAAACTACCACATTCCAAACAACTGCTAAAAGACAGGTGAAATTATATATTCAAAAGTGCCACATACAAAAATATAGTGGTATTGCAGATCACATACACGAAAGTATTTTATCATTTTTATGTACAATAGTACAATATTTCGAAATAAGGTAGTTTTGCATTTATAAATTTGATATTTTTTCTCTTATTTTTGTATGCAATACTACCATATTTTGAACATTATTTCGAAATGTGGTATTTTTGTATTTGAAAGTAATTGTGATAAATACATTTTATTTTACATCAAAAAGCATTAATATTGTAGTTTTTATGTTGTTTTGTCTGAATGTTTTTGTATTTTTTGTCTGTGCATTCAAGACCTATATTAGTAGGTAAGAGTAATAAATTTAAGTTAAAAACAAAACAAATCTTTTAAGCTATAAAAACGAAGATGCATAAAACTCTTTCATAAAATTAACTGATAAAGGTAATATTAATTTTACCCTTAATTGATGATCTTATGATAAGATTTAACTATTTTTTGTTTTCCCTTAGCAAGTTTACTATGTAGTAAGTATGTGCCATTTTCTTTGTTAAATTGACGTTTTGTGAGGTTGTTATCTGAAAATAAAACTCACCTTTTTCTAATTATGGTGGTTTAATTTTTAAAATTTTAATATTCTCGAAGTAAAAGTCTATATACTTATTGTATATATACAAAACTAACTTATCTGCATTTTTTCGAGAGTTCATTCGAGGTATGGTTAAGATTGCTTTATTGAGAAACAGGCTATTTAGTTATGCATCTTTTGATACCAAAAAAATCTACGTAAGACACATAGTTTATACAAAAATCATAAAATAAACTAAATTATTTTTTCAAATGCCTCTCCTGTTTAATTTGCCTTTTTTGACATGTGGTGCTTTTGTATTGAAGGAGCGATATATAATTATTAATTACTTATAACAAAAATAATTTTGCGATGGTATATTTGTGTTTTCATATTTCATCCTTTAAACATTACTTAATCATGAAATTATCTTTTGCTGTACACTTTTGCATGCAACTGTATGTATAACATTTACGCAATAACGCGGTTGACAGGTGTTTCAACTAATAGTGCAGACGATGTATATAAGCATAACATTCTGCCTGCACGTAAATAAGTGACAAAGTGTCATAATAAATTATTATGTACGTTACAGCTGGAATATATCATCAAATTATTCTTTAGACTGGTTTTATATTTGGCTTAAATCAAAAGTAAATAAACCAGAAGTAACTTTCTAGTAGTCACAGAGGTCATGGAGGTTGATTGCAACATAAATGAAAGATAACAGGGTCAAAAGTATGGATGCATTAGACCCCTAAACACATTATCTATGTAGGTACGTATGTATAATTAAAACCTAAACCGCATTTTCAGTTTTTCACAGTTACTACTGTCCCTTTAATTTAAAATTAATACAATATGTAACACTGTATATTTTTGTTAAGAATATAAAACCTAATTTAATTTTTTTTTGCATATCTATTTATGGAAACGCGAAGTCAAGCGTGTACGGCACTTTCGTGTTTATATGTATACATAAAATTTTTAAGAGACTAGGCCATAAAATATCATACGCCTATTCTCATAACAAATTTTTTTTGGAATTTATTCAAATGTGGATTTCCGTGAATCGGACTCTTAACTTTGACGTTTGTGTTTTTTACACCATAAAATACAGTCATTATATTTAGTACCTTTTTTTTTTTTTTTTTTTGATATCGCAGGGTAACCCATTTACGGGTGATATACAGGACGCCCGGGTAGGCAGTCCTAGACCGTATGTCGGACTCAGCACTTGGGGGTGCCACTACCGCACTAAACCCCCTGCGGGAGCGTTCAGCCGCTTTAATTGGAGGGTCCCGGATCTGCAGGCAACAGGATCCCTCCAGCGACAGGCTGGCCTTGGCGAAAAGGCCAGACTTCTCCTCCATGGGGACTGTCCGGCTCACCTCTGAACAGTCCCGACGACGCCGTGTCTAGCAGGACCGGGTTCCCATCCCGGCCCGACACGGGCACAGGGGCGTTACTGGAAGCGCATTAAGTAGCGCCTCCTACGCACCCCCATTCGTCGCCCGCGGGTGGAAGCCACGTCGGCGGCCTCCTCTCTCACCCGCTCGTCAGCCTCCTTCTGGTACATAACTGTCTCGCAGAAGGAGACCATCGCCTTCCAGGACTCGTCGTCGCCGAGCATCGCGGTGATGACGCTCGGGAGTGACAAGTCCCCTCCGAGGACTGTCGTCAGATCGCGACGCAGCGCCGCCCATCTCGGGCACACCTCGAGGGTATGCTGGGCAGAGTCCACCGCCGCACCACAATCGTGACATTCAGTCGTCGGCTCCCTTTGGGCCGTCCGACACAGGTAGTCACCAAAGCAACCGTGCCCGGTGAGAACCTGCGTCAGACGGAAGGTGAGGGGCTTGCGTTTTCGACGCATCCACCGCTCAAGGACCGGGCGCAGGGCAGCCGTTACGCGTGTGCCATACGGCTCCTGCGCCAAGTCCTCCCCCCACCTCTGCATTAACGCTTCCTGCCCTAATTATATTTAGTACCTGGGTGACCAAGCCTAGCTCGGTATTTTTATTTTTTTTTATTTTGTTTTTTTTTTCTTGGTATTTTTATATTTTATTTTTATTTAAATAAAAAATCACGAGTGAAATTAAAAAAAAAAGAAAATAGAATTAATAGACTGGGATTTGAACCATGGATTTCTCGGTTAATCTCGACCGTCCGATTTCCCACTTGAGCTAATAGAACTTTAATGACAACTGCGAAATTAACCTTCCTATTCTAACGATATTTTAGCCATTTTTTTCATTGCCTAAAAACAGGGATAAAACGACATTTTTTTTAAATGAATCCTAGCTAGATCAATTTTTCGCCCCCAAAATCCCCTGCATTCTAAATTTCACGAAAATCGTTGAAGCCGATTGCGAGATTCAGAAAAAATATATATATATATATATATATATATATATACAAGAATTGCTCGTTTAATAGTATAAGATTATTGAAGATTATGATGACAATTAAAAAGTAACCAATTTTATATTATCTCTTGTACATAATAACATATCTTATACTATTAAACGAGCAATTCTTGTATATATAGAATCTGAATCTCGGAATCGGCTCCAACGATTTTCGTGAAATTTAGTATGCAGGGAATTTCGGGGGCGAAAAATTGATCTAGCTAGGATTCATTTAAAAAAAATGTCGTTTTATCCCTGTTTTTAAGCAATGAAAATATATCATTAGAATACGAAGCTTAATTTCACCAATGTCAATATAGCTGTAACAGCGTAATTAGGAAATCGGCGGGTGTCAAATCGTGTTGACCCGGGTTCGAATCTCAGGCTCCAGATTATTTCTTTTTCTTTTTTTTTTAATTTCACTCGTGATTTATTATTTAAATAAAATTAAAATATCAAAATACCGAAAAAAAAAAACAAACAATAAAATGAAAATACCGAGCTAGGCTCGGTCACCCAGGTACTTTTTATATAAATATACGCGCAATTGCGTATATTTATAATGAAACGAAACGATTTCGTAGTTTTAAATTAGTAGTTTCAAGGGCATTCCTGAATCGCATTTCAAGGTCACAAAGGAAGAGTGAACGCGTCCGGTCGAGAGGAGGTCGCGGTCGCTCTTACCACCCCGACGCTCGGGACCGAACGGGTCAACTTGCCAAACTCGTTCTTTTATTTCCGACCTGCATAACAGGTGAGCTGTAAGCGTCATATCTTTCGATTATTTCTATAACCTGTATCGCATTGTTAATACAACTCCTTCACACTAACGTGCGTAAATAATAATAATTATGACTAATGCATTATAATTACTATTGTGAGCACTTCTTAATTATAATTATGTTGTAATTAAAATTGTGAGGCATTATTTTTCATTAATTCAGGTCGGGCAATAGGGCTACGTTGCTAGTAGGTAACCCATCAATGCACGCGAAATTGCTTCGTGCGGTCATCGCCCTTATGTCCTTCGTGTTATGCGAACACTAACGCAACGTTAATTATTAGAGCACATTGTTATTTCAAGTATGAAATGTTTGATGACTTCAACTTTTATTATTTGTGTACTGGTTGTGAACATAGCATATTGGTACAGGAATAAAATTATTTACAACAAATGTATGAATAACTTCTGTATTTACGAAATCTGAACAAAAATTATTTTCTGTAACTTTTTAAATATCTTACCTTATTGTTTCTACTATTTCTAAGGCTCCATCGTGTTTGTCCTGTAACAAAAAAAAATAATCATATTTCAGAAAAATGGTTTTCTTAAAATTAGATTTAGTTATGTTTATAGTTAGTTGTAGTCTTATTAAGTAGTATGTTTTGTGAAACATTTTCAAAAGACCATTATTAACATTTTAGAGATCAAAATTCAAAAATTTCACTATATTTATACCAACAATGAAATAAAATAAATTGTTTTAATATACAGTACCTGGGTGACCGAGCCTAGCTCGGTATTTTTATTTTTTTATTTTTCGCGGTATTTTTTTTATATTTTATTTTTATTTAAATAAAAATTCAATAGTGAAATTAGAAAAAAAAAAATTGATTGTAGACGGATTTGAACCATGGTCTTATCGATTGATGCCGAGTGTCCGATTTCCCCTAAGCTGTTACAACTTTATTGACAATCGCGAAATTTACCTTCGTATTCTAATCATACTGTTGCTATTTTTTCATTGTCTAGAAATAGGGATAAAAAGACATTTTCTAAAAATGAATCCTAGCTAGATCAATTTTTCGCCCCCGAAATCCCCTTTGTACTAAATTACACGAAAATCGTTGGAGCCGATTCCGAGATTCAGAATATATATATACAAGAATTGCTTGTTTAATAGTATAAGATATATTTTACTATTTCATTCGCAATAATTAAAAAAAAATCACATTCATACATAATTTTATCAAATTATTTGAAAGAAAACATTCTTTATAACTTTATACAGAAGCATTGAAACATATTAAATATACGTAAATAATATTGAAAATAGCTGTATGTGAACTTAACACATTAAATTTTTTTTTATATTATATAGATTTTTACATGAAATAATTTTCTTAATTACAAACCTTGTCCTGACAAAAACAAATACAAAAAATAACTCTAATTTGGTGCAAACATTTGGAAGTTGTGCACATATTATGTGATTTATATAAATACTAACTGACCCCGCAAACATTGTTTTGCCATATAAGTTATTAATCCCCTTAATCCCCCCCCCCCCTAATAACTTAGTAGGTTAACATAATAACTTAGTGGTATGAAAAATAGATGTTGGCCGATTCTTAGGCCTACCCGATATGCATACAAAATTTCATAAAAATCGGTCCAGTCGTTTCGGAGGAGTATTGTAACTAAAATTGTGACACGAGAATTTTATAATTATTATAAGACTAGCCGCGCCGTGCCCACTTCGTTGGGCGTTAATTATTTTTGTGATGTAGGTACTATATCCCTGAGTTTTATGTCTTCATCAGATTTGTTTCTTGATAGAAATGAATGACATAACAACATGCTTGTACTGTCAACACTTGAAAAAGTTTCAATTTGACAGCAAAATCCCATTAACAAAATAATCCTCCTTTGTTACAAAAAATGTGATAAATGAAGAACCGCTCGACCGATTTTGTGCAAACTTGACATAAACCATCTACTAAATAGTTCGACCACAAAGCCTTACACAACGCAGTTTCCTGCCCTAACTTAACAACTCTTACAACTTAAACTAAGCTTCACTCAGATACTGGCAAATCCTTCAGGGAGCCAAAGTAAAAGAAGAAGAAGAAATAGTTCGAACAAAGACTAAATATTTGGTTTGGATATGTGAGCCCATTCTTGAGTTATAAAATTACAACGAAAAGTGGCATTGATTTATATATATATAGAAGATATAAAACTAGATGACTCAGTGAACCTCCTATCCTACGTACCATTGTACCTACGTATATTTGTGAAAAATATGCAACAAGACTTTCTGAACGCATGTATGAGTATTTGACAACCAATTGACAATTTTTTTGACAAAAGACATCAAATGTATCACAGCTATGAACATTTTGTATTGGAAAATGAAATTGTCATTTTTAATATTTTCCGTTACTTATTATTTATGTTTTTTACCGTTTAAACCTTTCCTGAACTTCCACAAATATTTCAAGATCAAAATTAGCCAAAACGATCCAGCCATTCTCGAGTTTTAGCAAGACAAACGAACAGCAATTGATTTATATATATATGGATATTGATGACTAAAAAAGTCTAAAGGATATCTAGTTTAATCCATACATATATATAATGCTTTGTTGTACGTAAATACACAGTTTTCTCTATCACCACCAAACCCAATCAACTTCCCGTTGGTGTGGTAAATACACCTTGGTCTCCAGGTGGTAGTAAGGGAGTTAGGTCGCGGTTGGTGAAAGTGAGCGGTGGTGGGTGGTGAAAATGTTAAAACATATATTTCTGTCCTTTTCTAACGCATTAGGACATCTGAAAAGATCTCAAAATTTCTGTAATGGTCTAGAAAGTTTCCACGATGTATTTTAACCCGAGCAACGCTAGGTTTCGCTGCTAGTTCTTATATAAAATATTATATAAAATTATATAATTTAATAAAACTATATGAAATTATTACACTTTAGTAAATGAAATCTGTATAAAATAGACTTGCAACAAATATTCGGTTACTATTCGGTATTCGGCCTATTCGGCTGCTTTTATTATATTCGTCCGAATACCGAATATCTACATATTATTCGGCCGAATACCGAATACTTAAATAATATATTTTGTCATAGATAAATAATTGGTAAAATGAAAAATTAAAAACGATTGATTACGTATATATTCATATTTTCATTTCTGTTGTAATCATTTAAGTAGTCATGGGTGCATAACACAGGTACATAATCATCTTCTGAATTGGAAAAATGGAGGATTCTATGTATTAGAATTATTGTGGTAATCAAAATTTAGAAGGGTAAGGTTCTCATTTCTTTTATAATCATTTATTAAATAGTAATTGGTACATAAAACAGGTACCTACATAATTTAATCATTTTCTGTATTAAACAAGTTAAGAATTTTTCTATGCATTTGAATTATTTTCATAATCAAAATTTAGAAAGGGAACTTTTCTGCATTTTTAGGAAGTAGTTTACTTCTTTTTTTCTCGTAGACCATCCCAACTTCAGAGAAAAGGCGCTCTGAATAAACACTACTTATTGGTGCCGACAAACATTTTGCTGCAATCTTAATCAAACACGGAAATTCAAATTTCCTTGCTTGCCACCATGTATACGGGTTGTCATGACGTGATATATTACTAATATTTTTTTTTTTTTTTTTTTTTTTATGTTACTAGGTTGGCAAACAAGCGTACGGCTCACCTGATGGTAAGACCGTAGCCTATAGACGCCTGCAACACCAGAAGCATCGCAAGCGCGTTGCCAACCCTATCCCCGATCCCCCCCAGGAGCTCTGGTCACCTTACTCACCAACAGGAATACAATACTGCTTGATAACAGTATTATTTAGCTGTGGTCTTCTGTAAGGTCGAGGTACTACCCCAGTCGGGCTGCTCCATATTTTGAGCAGGAAATTTTCTGCTGTGCCCTACCTCAGTTAAAGTTAAACATTCATTTTAAATCTTGCATCGAGAAAGGTAGCAACCAAATGATTTTTACTCGTTGTAATGTCTTCAAATCGTTCTTGTAACCCTAAGAAGCGCGAAACAATCACGTCTGTACAAGTTTTTGGCGCTAAAATCCAGCCGAATACTTTTGCCTAATATTCGGCTATTCTGTCAGGGGCCTCGCCGAATATTCGGTATTCAGTATACTGCCGAATATACTATTCGTTGCAAGTCTAGTATAAAATCTTTACTTCTTTGATATCAAAAGATATATAATAAACAATTTGAAAAAAAAAAAAAACGAAAATGCAATAATTTTTGTTGCACAAAATAAGTCATACAAAATTATAATAGGTAATTAGGACAATGATAAAATATGTAATTTTTATTTGTACATATAAATCATATCTTACATACTTTTTTTATAGTAACCTTCTACATGGATTTCTAGAATATATTATACATATATTGTTAAAATGTATATTTATATTTTCACACATAAATACAAACATATTTATCAATACAACAAGCAAGTTTTTTATCTTAATGTAAAAAGAGAGCACACTGCAAAACATCTTTTATAAATTCAACATAATGAAATATTAAAACAAGGTTTATCATTCCTATTAGATTTATTGTGACAATAAATTATTTTAAAAGTAGAGTTAAAAACTTTAAATTAATACTACTTATTAGCTGTATGAATGACAATCTAATCAAAATTTGTCATAGCAGTTTGTTGGAATCACTAAGATAGTTCCATCTGATGTTTTTTTCTTATAAGGTCTTCTATATTAATAAATAAATGTATTACCTCAACATAAGTAATAGTTTTAATCTCTTGAAATATATTTCTTTATTAAATAATTTTGCACTAAAATTTATTCCATATGTAAGTGAAATACATAAGCACTGTCACAGTAAAGTACTTCTATTTAACAATAACTAGTTTTCAGCTGTTAATAGCATGTATGAATAAAACCCGGGGCAGAATGACATTTTATTATCTATCAGTTTATAAAATGCACTATTACATAGACATATAAATGCAAAAAATGATTATTGTTTATCTGAAGATGTAAACAAAATATCTTATTTTAGTAAAATAATACTTTTAAAATATAGTAAAGTTTTGTAATATAGAACTGCTTTCAATATTTAGTACTTTTTAAATCAAAGTTTCTGCTAAAAACAATAACCTACTCTTTATTTTTCTGTTTTCATTACATTGATAACAACATAGAAACATACATATTTATCTCTTTTAATAATGTTCCTATTTTGAATCACTTGGTATCAGAAATAAAATAATTTATAAAACTGATGTATATTTTATGTAACTAATATAATTTATGTAATTGGTTATAAGAGCAATAAATTCGAAGCAAATATCATGGTTAGAATTTCAGATAATACTTATAATATTATTAAAATTTACATTAAAAAAATTGTGTCACTTGTTGCTTTTTTCAAGTGATGATAATTATAACATCCATTATTGTTTTTTATGCATAAATTATATTTTATAGCAGCTTAAATGTTATATTTTATCATAATACTCGACAGGATGTAAATAAACTTGAATTGTAGGTACATAATTTTAACAATAACGAATGTATAAAAACGTTAATTCCTGATTTATTTTAAAATACTTAAACTTAATGTAATAAAAGTAATATGTAAATAAAAGAGGACGGTTAGACTACGCAACAGTGTGTACACATCTAAAAAAAGCCGACACCTTGACAAAACAGGAGGTCAATACACTCCACAATACAAAATCCATGTGATTAGACATTTCAAAAAGATACTAGATATCACATAGTACAATGATAAAACTATAAAATCAAGAGCATAATATGCAATTTTACACCATATTCTTTGTAATTTATCTTTGCGATGAGTATCTAACTATATATATACGGACCTAGTTGTTTATGCTATTAAGTAGCATTTCGTATATTTTCAAGTCGTTTGATTTCAAGACATGTGGCATTTACTTTAAAATTAATTATTTGCTGATTACGTATGACTAGTGAAATGTGTTCATGTTTTTCAGTATTATAATTTTGATATTGTTTCTTACCGAGCCATGACCCGATGTAAGGGGCCATGTATAAACAACAGGTTCCGCGCCTGCAGGAGAGTGCAAGCGTAAATCCAATGCCATGATAAGATAACCGCTGCATTAATGCACACTCTTTTCACTTATACACTAAATTTATCACAATAAACAATTGATATTAACATAATTTCACTGCACTTTCACACACACACACTCTGAACTAGGCTGGGCGCCATGTTGAAAATAATATCAATCTAATCATGGCCGACAAAAAAGTGTTGTCATATTCTTAACTTATAAGAATTTACAACATTCTTAAATTCTATTTATGATAAGTACATATATAATTATAACTTTTTTTTTTTTTTTTTTTTTATGTAACCAGGTTGGCAAACAAGCGTACGGCTCACCTGATGGTAAGACCGTAGCCTATAGACGTCTGCAACACCAGAAGCATCGCAAGCGCGTTGCTGACCCTATCCCCAATCCCCCCCAGGTGCTCTGGTCACCTTACTCACCAACAGGAACACAATACTGCTTGAAAACAGTATTATTTAGCTGTGGTCTTCTGTAAGGTCGAGGTACTACCCCAGTCGGGCTGCTCCATATTTTGAGCAGGAAATTTCCTGCTGTGCCCTACCTCAGTTAACTTATTTAACTTATTTAACTTTCATTTTTTATTTAAAAAAACTGTGTTTTTACACAACAAATTGAATTTGAAGCAACGCTACTACTGACTCTCTGTCTACAAATTCTACAATATTTTAACAAATCAATCTTTGTAACAAATTCTTTCCAAAAAGCGCGTGATCTGTCTACATAAAATTATTAAATTCAAAAAATAATAAATAACTCCCACATTATCAAAAACGTTCGAAAATCAAGATGGTTGAAATCATTGTTGTTCTTGTTCATCCCGTTTCACGGTATTATTAAACGATTAAATGACAACTTGACAAGTATAAGGCCGGCTCCACACGTTGGCCCCAACGCTCGTACCAACGTTGGACTGCAAATTCGGAGAGCCGTACACACGTTGGCTATCAAACTGTCAGTTCTCTGTCATTCGCCGTTGGTGACGCTAGTCTACGCGCAGCTAAAGCAGTGAATTACGACTACCTACTTAAAGTGAAACTTTAAACAATGGTTTTAAAAAAATGCAAAAGTTGCAATAAAAACATAACTAAAAAGCAACCTGGTTTGGAGTGCAGTCGATGTAACAAAATTGTACATGCGACACCCGAATGTGCAAAACTAAGTAATAAGCAAATTATTTCGCTACGCAATTCAAATGCACTGGAGTGGAGCTGTGGTGACTGCCTAAGTAATATATCAAGGCGTTCGTCATTCTTTGTTCCTGGAGAGGAGTCCGACAGCGAAGATGACTACTGTTCCCAGTCAAAAATTCCAGCTGCGGCGATCGATGTTAAAAAACTACTAGACGACTTAGGTCAAGAAATGCAAAAAATCATCAGGGCTGAACTAGGAAGTATACATTCATCCCTAGAATTTACCAGCGAACAAGTTACTATGATGGAACAATCAATACAAAAACAGGAAAACAAAATTAAATTATTAGAAAATAAAAACATAGACCTCATAAACAAAAACAAGAATCTCGAACTCCGAGTAGCTTCTCTGGAACAGCAGATTCAGGAAATTAATCAAAAATTCCTGACAAATACACTGGAGATATCAGGTATACCGGAATCAATTTCGGATAAAAATGTGCTGCAATTAGTAAAAAATGTAGGTGAGAAACTGGAGGTTGACGTCGGAGAAATTCAAACTGCTAGACGTCTACCAGCCCGCAGGGATCAACCCGGCCCGATTGTAGTGGAAATGAAAACCAAAGCTTCCCGGGAGGAATGGGTGGCGGCGAGTAGGAAGTTTAGACTGAAGGTTCGAGATGTTCTCAGCGACGCCCCCTCATCTAAAGCCTGTGATAGCATTTTTATCCGCGAATCTCTCACTTTACAGACGAAGTCTCTCCTTTACAATACCAAACGGGCACTAAGCGAGTCATTCCAATTTATTTGGTGTAAAGAAGGCAGAATCTATGCTCGTCAGTCCAGCGGCAGTAAGATACACTCGATTCGCTCCGTGGAAGACATAAAATCATTGACATGTAATAAGAACAAAGAACCAGAGCATTAGGAACTGTGTTATGAATCACTTTAACCATCTTGTTGTAATTAGAGTAAGGTGTTTAGCTTTTATTCGTTTATTTTTTATTTTCTTTTTTTCTTTCGTTTAAATAATAATGAATAAAATCACACAAGTAAACGAATTATTAAATTGTATAACAGTCAATTCATTTTTTGATCAACTTAAATTAAACAGAATTAGTCTAACTTGTATTCATATCAATATTCGATCCATTATAAAAAACTTTTCTAAACTATCATACATTGTTCATTGTGCTATACATCCCATTGATATAATAATTGTTAGCGAAGTGGGTATATCAAATTCATTATGCCATTTGTTCAATATTCCGGGCTATACAATACAGTCAAATCTCCGTAATGACAAAAAAGGTGGTGGAATTATAATTTACGTTAAAAACTACCTTAAATTCACACAACAGGTTATAAAGTCACACACATTTGAAAACATAACCGGTACAATAAAAACACTCAGCAATCAAACCATAACTATCTGTGCTGTTTATAGACCACCCTGCACAAATATATTAATGTTTGTCAAAGAAATGCATTCATTACTCTCCAAAATTAATAAAAATGATAATCTGGTAATGCTCGGCGATACGAATATAGATCTAAAAAAATCATCTAATGTAACAGAATCATATCTCGACATGCTAAGTAGTTTCGGATTGCTATGTGGAATAACCGATTACACTCGTATTGAAAAACGTCTAGACAAAATAACAAAGTCATGTATCGATCATATTTTCGTGCGCCCAACATCAGTAGAACCAGTCACAGCGGTTGTCGATACCACACTGGCCGACCACCGCGCAATCGTATATGCCTGCTATAGTAAACATTTTATACAGCGTGATTTTTATAGAAGCAAAAACCGTACGATATTTTTTAATAACAAAGTATTGATAGAGGAATTAAAAAAGGCTGAGTGGAACCAAACTAACTTCATGCAATCCCCAAATGAAATTTATTTTTTTATAAAAAACGCTTTTTCGGTTGCCTATGCAAAATCTCAAATGCAAAAAACCAACATAGCTCAAAATAAAATTGTGGCCCCATGGGTTAATAAAAATATTGTCCGACTATCTGATAAAAAGGATATACTATACAATAAATGGAAAAAAGATCCTAAAAACTTTATTCTCCTAAACGAATACAAAAAAACGCGAAATAAGTTACACAAGGTGACAGAATATTATAGAAATTCGTATTTCAAGAGTAAAATTAAAAGCAATTTTAATAATAGTCGGAAAATTTGGCAAATTATTAATGAGATCTATGGAAGAATAAACTTATCTCTGGATCAGACAATATTGAAAGCATTTGAAGCACAAAATCTCCAACCAAAACAAATTGCTAATAATTTTGCAAAAGAATTTAGTCACGCAGTCAAAAATATACTTCCTAAATGTAGATCTAAACTAATATCTGATGACAATTCTACGAGTAAACCCACTACATGCTTTCGATTTGTAAAAGCTACTCCATCTAAAGTACATAAAATAATTATGAAGCAGAACACTCATAAGGCGCCAGGGATAGATGGAATTAGAATGATAGACATTAAGAATATCAGCGACAACATATCTATAGCTATAGCCAATCTTATTAATACGTCACTATATTCAAAAATATATCCTGATGAATTAAAAAAGGGTTGTGTGCGTCCAATATTTAAAAAGGGTAAAAAAGACGACGTCAGTAACTATCGGCCCATTACTCAATTGTCATCTATTGATAAAATTATCGAAAAATTTGTTTGCGATCAGATTCACACCTACTACAAAAACAATGATATAATTAACAAACATCAGTATGGGTTCCAGCCAGGTAAGAGCACAACGATGCTTCTGTCCAAATTTACAGACTACATCAATCAAAATCTTAACGATAAGAAACAGGTTCTTGCACTTTTCATAGACTTCTCCCGAGCTTTCGATACCCTTGACCACCATAAGCTCATAATTAGTTTAAAAAATACAGGAATACAGGGTTTTCCTTTGGAATGGTGTAAAAATTATCTGAAGGAACGGTACCTAAGTGTTAAGATAAAAAATTGCTATAGCAGTGACATAAAAGTTACCGAGGGCACAGCCCAGGGCTCAGTCCTAGGGCCTGTTCACTTTCTGGCGTATGTCAATGACATTAATAGAACGCTGAGCCACTGCACCACCTTTCAATTTGCAGATGATACCTGTCTACTCATTGCCGATAGTAATGTAAACGAAGCAATCAAAAAATTACAAATAGACTTCGACGCCCTCTGCAGATGGTGCCACGATGCAGGATTGGTTCTAAACGCACAAAAAACCAAATTGGTCCACATTAGCTCACCCTATAAAAGAGACATTCTTCAAAACCAACTAATATCTCGCTGTCACTTATGCCTTCATAACCAAGAATTACCCATGACTTGTCCGATTGATTGCCAGCCCATTGAAGTCGTAGACAACCACACATATCTTGGTCTTATAATAGATCGCAACTTTAACTGGCAACCGCATATTAACCGTATATGTGAAAAATTAAGAGCATTCTTGGCCAACATCGTAATTATAAAAAACCGCATCTCTTTCCATACACGCTTGCTGATCTATAATGCCTTTATAACCTCAGTCTTATCCTACGGACTCAGTAGTTATGGACGCACTTATCGCACTTACCTAAATAGTATTTATCGATTGCAAATAAGAATAATTAAAAACATTGTACCGCTTAAAATTAAATTGGACTGCGCTAATAATGATAATATGTTATTCAAAATCTGTAAAACACTTCCCGTTCACGACCTTGTCAATTATAATTTACTTAAAGAACAATTCTTCAATTTAGATTTTCAAAAGTTAAAAGAACACAAAATTTCCACACGTCAAGTAACAAACAAAAAATTAAATATACCTAAAGTCAAAAATGTATACGGCAAACGTACCAGCGCTTATCTGATTCCAGTTTTAATCAACAATCTCGATCTAGAATTAAGAAATAATTTTACTCCAACAAATATAAAATACAAACTTAAGATGCATTACTTGAATAAATTATAACAGCCTGTATATATAAATTGTGTCGTAAACATAGCGTCTCTGTATGGATAATATGTATATTTTTTATTTACTGAGCTGCCCGGCTTGCCGGATTTCTTTTAATACTACCTTCATAATTATGTAATTATGTTGTTTTGTTTTGATTAAGAACTGTATTACGATTCTTGTTGCGAATGATTGTTGAACGACATATTCCTATGTAAACCTAATTGGTTTTTTTGTGAATGTGTAAAATGTATTTCTGTTATATGTTTGTATGATAATAATAAATAAAAAAAAAAAAAAAAAAAAAAACTAGTTCGGTCCCGTCAGGGCCAATGTGAAGATGTCCGATATAGAAATCGAAATTTCTCTGAGCGCTTTTATAGTACTGAGTGCACATTTATATTTGTTACTGGGAAAAAATAAAAATCCACGTCAAAGATCGAGTACGGTCACTAATTTTTTTTTCTGTAAAGGCGATATGTGCTCATTAATGATTCTCGCTTTTTTTTTAAATCTTCAATTGAGAAATTCATTCCCATATTCTGTTGAATGGTGCGCCATGCAACAGCTAATAAATTTTTATTTTTATGATCCTTTCGAGTAGCATTCCATATTATTGGATGTGAAAAAGTCATGGAATTTATTGAACTTTATCAAAAGTTCAATAAATTCTATGATTTTTTCATTTGTCCATGCCGGTGGCGATTTTGTGGATGAGGAAGCCATTCTCGCTCGACGTACGCACTCGCTGCGTGTTGCAACAGAACTGAGCAACGCGCCAACGTGTGGACGGATCGCGAACGTTGGCGCAGATTCCTTTGATAAAACCGACACGAGCCGGCCAACTACCAACGCTCGCCCCAACGTTGGGACGGATGCCATTTTCTAGATCCACACGTTGGACGAGTAGCGTTGGGGCCTATGTTGGGGCCAACGTGTGGAGCCGGGGTAATTAGAATAGATTCTATCCATGGATTCTATCGAAGAGTACCTCTATAGTCCTATAAAAAATACAAGAAAAGAATAATAAAGAATAATTATTATCTCAACAATAATTATCATACGTCTCGAAGAGTGAAGACTCGAAAAGTCGAAACTCGAAAATAGGTCGAAACTGTTTTTTCATCTGCATAATATTTTAATTTTTAAGTAAAGTGCACACGTTGGCCCCAACGCTCGTACCAACGTTGGACTGCAAATTCGGGAGGCGTACACACGTTGGCTATCAAACTAGTTCTGTCCCGTCATTCAGGGCCCAATGTGAAGATGTCCGTTATAGAAATCGAAATTGCTCTGAGCGCTTTTATAGTACTGAGTGCTCATTTATATTTGTTACTGAGAAAAAATAAAAATCCACGTCAAAGATCGAGTAGAGTCACTAATTTTTTTTTCTGTAAAGGCGATATTATGTGCTCATTAATGATTCTCGCTTTTTTTTTAAATCTTCAATTGAGAAATTCATTCCCATATTCTGTTGAATGGTGCGCCATGCATCAGCTAATAAATTTTTATTTTTATGATCCTTTCGAGTAGCGTCCCATATTATTGGATGTGAAAAAGTCATGGAATTTATTGAGCTTTATCAAAAGTTCAACAAATTCTATGATTTTTTCATTTGTCCATGCCGGTGGCGATTTTGTGGACGAGGAAGCCATTCTCGCTCGACGTACGCACTCGCTGCGTGTTCCAACAGAACTGAGCAACGCGCCAACGTGTGGACGGATCGCGAGCGTTGGCGCAGATTCCTTTGATAAAACCGACACGAGCCGGCGAACTACCAACGCTCGCCCCAACGTTGGGACGAATGCCATTTTCTAGATCCACACGTTGGACGAGTAGCGTTGGGGCCTATGTTGGGGCCAACGTGTGGAGCCGGGGATAGATTTACTTATACCCCGTCCGGCCACTTATGATCTTTTTGACAGCCCACGCCTATAAATTACAGTTTTTTTTTTCGGAATAACGTACTAAAAATTCTACTGTAATGTCATACTTTATTGACGATTTGCAGGGCTATTGCGTATCTTTATGACAGTTCATAGTGTCGAACACTAGGCATAATGATCAACGTATGCTAAAACATTGAACTATCATTATGCGGCTAAGTCAAATAGGACCTTAGAAGCATGGAATATGGCTTATTTTTCTATTTTTTGCGACTTATACACTATTTATACCTATTTTATGCGACTTGTTGCGATTGTTTAAGCGTATTCGACACCATTTGGTAGTGACTATGTATATATTAATTATATTATACTGTACTCTTTGCGCACATATTACGGGAAAGTACTCTGTGATAGATTTGCACTGCGTTGAACTGTGGCGTTGAATTGCTTTTGAGATTTATACTTTTCTTTATTAAATTATTAGTTTAGAATAATTAGTTTATTCTTTGTTATTAGTTTCTTTGTCTTAAATCTTTAAATTCTTCTTTATTATTAGTTCTTTAGTATTCGTTTAGTATTATTAAATTACGCTTTGATAATAGTTTCTTCGTGTTAAATCTATTTATTATAATTATGGCGCACAATTTCCTATTGGCATATTATGCAGAAGAAGAACGTAGACGTAATATTCTACGTATAGAAAGACGCCGCCGTCTGCGCGACGCCAATAATCCGTTGCAGCTGCCAGAGAAAGAGTTCATTGGACATTTTCGTTTAACAAAACTTGGATTCCAACAGGTTTTGGTGGAACTTAGTCCTTATCTACCAATACTTAAACGAAATACAGGTGTTCGCAATGAACTCAAAGTAAGTAACACTGTTCCTTTACTTTGACCTGTCTTTTGCTTTTCATTATGTATTTGCAATTTACTTGTAAATTTATATTTTAATTTAAACTGTTACTATAAAACTGACTGATGATCACTTTGTCTGTCTCTCTATTGCAGATTTTGGCAGCATTAAATTTTTATGCGAATGGATCCTATCAACGGAATGTGGGTGCATCGTTTCTACGCAACCAACATTCAGTAAATGTTTGAAGGAGGTCACCGGTGCACTCAATACCCGCGAAATCCTTAGGAAGTACATAAAGTTTCCTATGACACAGCACGAAAGGGAAATAATTATGAAAGAGTAAGTTTAAATTTAAATAGATTGTTACGGTAGGTACATCAACCTACCCAATTAATCGAAAACTTTTGAATTGCTTCTTTCAGTTTTATGGAGACATTTGGATTTCCGGGTGTTATAGGTTGCATTGATGGTACACAAGTGGCCTTAATCCGCCCTAAGGAGCATGAGGAGATTTATTTTAACAGAAAGAATTACCATTCCTTGAATGTTTTACTAGTAAGTGTATTATAATTAATTAATTATGATGGTAATGTATTGAGCAATACATAGCATTAAAATAAAATGTTGTTCCAGTAGTGAGTTTGTACCTGCACAATTTGATAGATCAAACTTTGTTTTGATTTCAGATTTGTGATTCTAAACTGACCATCCTCCATTCCGATGCATCATTTGGTGGTTCATCTCACGATTCCTTTGTTTGGAAGGTGTGTGCAGTTAAACCATTCCTAGAAGGCCTGCAAAGAAATGGAGAGCACTGTTGGCTGTTAGGTATGCGCATTGCATATATGCTACTTGTATAATAGGATACTAATTAAATACAGACAACCATTTTTATAGAAAAAAATATATTATGCACAGACAGTAATTTATCTGACAGTATGTACTATGTTAAAATTAATTTCTATTTCTAGGTGATTCTGGATATGCTCAACGTCCCTGGATGATGACACCAATCATAGGTGCAGCTCCGGGATCACCAGAAGAGTATTATACAGAACTTCATTGTCGGGCCAGAAATGCTGTAGAGCGGTGTATTGGAGTACTTAAGTCACGTTGGCGGTGTTTGCTAGCACACAGGGTACTTCATTACGACCGGGATTCATTACCTCCGGGATCACCAGAAGAGTATTATATAGAGTGCCATTTGGGAGTTGCACAAGATTATTCGATTAACTTTATCACGCATCGATAATTGAAAGCAAGTGTTAGTTAGCAATTCACTAACAATAACTCGCGTCATCTAAAAATAACGCTGAAAGAAACTGGAGGGAGTAAGTTTGCGCATCGCGCACGAAAGTACTAGGCCTATTGTTTTATTTTTGAATTAGCCTTTCGCTTACGGCTTCGTATAATGGTTATTGGTAGGTAAAATAAAAAATATAGATAGAATATCATTAAATAGAATTATAAACAACACATGTTTGATTCAATGTAGAATGTTTAATCTAATGACAAAAAATTCAAGTAATGTTATGAAACTCCTTCCATTAAGTCATCTTGGGTGTCGTTCATACATTATTTTAAATTCTTAACTGCATTATTATCAGCCTCTCTCTTCATAAAACACTATACGTTATACATAATTTTCTCACTTCCCTATGTAACACTATTTCGTAATTTAAGACTTTTGTGCGCGAGCGATTTTGAGTCGACGTCGAACTGTCCAACCAATAGCACATCGTCGGCAAGCACGCGGCGAGTGATACACATGCCTCCCCTACCTCATATCATCGGTTAGACCGATAAATCGTTTCTGCGCAACTTGAAGGCCAGCGTTCTTTTTACATGACGCGAACTATACTTGATTTATGTTAACTCATTACTAAATGAGGACTTATAGTTCTACCCAAATCGAGATGATGGTGACGTTCATGGAGCAGTAAGTGGAATAAAGTTATATGGTGTTTGTGAATTGAAGTTCCCGTGAACTTGTAAGTATGTACTAAGTTTATTGTTTTTACTTTTCAGACATGGAGATCTAAGCAAACCATGCTCCAATGCAAGGGGCCGAATAAATAATTTAACCCTTTCCTATTTAGACCGGGAGATAGTGACACAAAATATTAGGTCATTTGTACCAGTATGGCGGTTCGTCAGGGGTCTAACTACGTTAAGGCAAAAAGGAAAATGATGGTCATAGCGCTTGCACCGGCGGCCCAATCGCGTGGGCGTTAATCGAACGCGTCGGATAAATAACGACTGTCGAACGATTTGTTCCACAAAAATGTTTTTATTTTCAGATAGTCGAAAAAAAAGAAGTAGGTGGTAGCGTAATGCCATACTTCTCGGATGTGACTTACAGCTCGCCATACCGACGCGAATACATTAATTTAAATAAAACAATTCAACCATTTGTACCAGGCTAATTTTTGCAAAGCTAATCATCGTCGAGTAGCCATTCACGAAAATCACCTTGCCATACTTTTCCGACAGTTCCCAATGGCCGCCATACCACTGCAAAGGAGTAATTTCTTTTTTTTTCGCCAAACGATTTGTACCACCCTGAAACTTTTTATAACAGTTCCCTGTATGTTCATAAATAGAAGTCTGATAATGCCATACCTGTGGGAGGTGGCGAATGTGAACAATATTTTTTCAAAATGCTAAGATTTTATTCGTAATTCGAGTTTTTTTTCAAGTATGGCGCCACTTTTTCCCTCTACTACAAGTATGGCAAATATAATAATGGTCACATTGTATCGTATAATTTCCAAAAATCGAAATGCCATACTGGTACAAATCGTCAAATTTTATTATTTTTTTTCACCTTTTAGCTCAAGTCATCCGCCCGATGGTTACAATCTGTAATAAATTTTTTTAGGTACAATTGCATCCAAATGACAAGAATAAAATGATGCCATGATGTAAAAAATGATTTTACGTATTTAACAGTCTATTTTAAAAACGTGGCAAATAAATAAGTATTTCAAGTATGGCAGCACTGTTCCCACTACTAGAAGTATGGGATAAATAATAACGGTCACATTTTGTCAAATACTTTCCAAAAATTCAAATGCAATACTGGTACAAATCGTTTGGCGAAAAAAAAAGAAATTACTCCTTTGCAGTGGTATGGCAGCCATTGGGAACTGTCGGAAAAGTATGGCAAGGTGATTTTCGTGAATGGCTACTCGACGATGATTAGCTTTGCAAAAATTAGCCTGGTACAAATGGTTGAATTGTTTTATTTAAATTAATGTATTCACGTCGGTATGGCGGGCTGTAAGTCACACCCGAGAAGTATGGCATTCCGCTACCGCCTACTTTTTTTTTTCGACTATCTGAAAATATAAACATTTTTGTGGAACAAATCGTTCGACACTCGTTATTTATCCGACGCGTTCGATAAACGCCCACGCGATTGGGCCGCCGGTGCGAGCGCTATGACCATCATTTTCCTTTTTGCCTTTACATAATTAGACCCCTGACGAACCGCCATACTGGTACAAATGACCAAATATTTTGTGTCACTATCTCCCGGTCTAATTGTCCTATTAAAAATAGGAAATTCTATGATTACTGCATAAAATCTTTGCTTTGCATGATTTAACCGATTCAGTGCGGTGGTAGATTTATCAAACTTTAGTGCCTGGCGGCGATCAAATTTTTCGTGTCTCCTCTGAGGCTTCTAGTGCCAGGGACTTTGATGGATCCTCTCGTGCGTCATCCGCCATGAAGTGTAACTTTACGCTTTTTCATCGGTTTCCCCTTGTTTTTCCCATAGTCGAAACCCAACACCGAACGGGAGCGGTTTAATAGTTCGTTTCAAGTGTTTATAAGTGACTATATACTTGAATAAACCGAGATAGAAAGTAAGAGACTTATTTTATCAGGTGTCGTAAACCTTTTGTTACATGTTTGGCTCGATTGACTTATGATTGAATTAATGTTCTTTTATTAACCGACTTCCAAAAAAGGAAGAGGTTCTCAATTCGACTGTATTTTTTTTTTAATGTATGTTAGCTCAGAACTTTTGACTGGGTGGACCGATTTCGATGAGTTTTGTTTTAACTGAAAGGTTTTGCGTGTCATGTGCTCCCATTCAAATTTAATTGAGATCTGACAAGTACTTTTAGAGATATATCTAATAATGCATATTTAATTGACAACTTTCTCGTCGACCTACGTTGTATTAAACCGCATAACTTTTTACTGGGTTTATCGATTTTGATAATTCTTACTTTATTCGAAACCTTATGCTTGTAATGTAATCTTATTTAAATTTGATCGAGATCTAATGTCTTCTTTTATAAGTAATCTTTGATAACGCGTATTTACTTGACTGTTTTTTGTATTATATCTCATAACTTTTTACTGAGTGCACCGAGTTTGATTTTTCTTTTATAAATCAAAAGCTAATACTTATCATGTGGTCTTATTTAAATGTGATCGAGATATAATTAGTACTTTTTGAGTAATTGAGTAGTCATTGATGACGCCTATTTATGAGACGGTCCCCCGCCTCACTACGCCAACGCCATCTATGGGGCTATGCTAAAACTACTTCAGTGTAGAATCAATACAAGGATGCAACGTAGTGCGCTGTATTATCCGCTAGGCGCTAGGGTAGCTTTCTTTATAAATAATTTTGATGATTCTTGTTTTAATCACTGATCACTACTTTTTGAATAATAGCGCGTATTTACTTGACTATTTTTTCGTCTACTTACGTTGTATTACTTGTCGATGTAATTGAAGTTGGTTTCTTTTCGTTTGCGAGCAAACACAATTATTGAAGAATGGGATATTACCGTTTGTAGGTCCTAAAATGCTCATACACCTCTTTTATAGTAGTACTAGCTGACCTGGCGAACTTCGTACCGCCTTTTTTTCTTAAATATAATAATTACATATACCAAAATAAAATATAGCCTATCTTTCAAGTTGGATCAAACTGCACACGGTGTGCAAATTTGATTAAAATCGGTTAAGTGGTTTAAGAGTCAATTGAGGTCAAACATTGTGACACGAGATTTATATATATTAAGATTTCATATAAAAAAATTGTATAAGTTATAGCTTTTGAATAGAATATCTATTTCTAAGAAATCAATTCAATCGAAAAGAAAACTACAGGTATATAATTGAATACGAAATTATTTATTTGAATAAAAACATTCACTTGGTATATTTATTCTATTTACCTACATTTATTATGAACTAGTTGCCCGGACAGACTTCGTTCTGTCTGTTATGTTTTTTTTTTTTGTATAAAAACAAAAAAATTAGCCGAATTGGTCGAGCCATTCTCCAGTTATGCGCTTAGCAACATTCATTTTTATTATATACTAGCTGACCCGGCGAACTTCGTACCGCCTAACAGTCGATTCTTTAATTTTTTTTTAATACTTATCCTTCCCGGAACCCCTCTACTAACATTTAAACCTTGTGGTGTGGTATTAAAGTTCAAATTGACTTTTAAGTATTATTACGAATCTTTTGTATGGGAATATAGAAAAGTTTTGTTTTTAGACTTTTCCAATCAATTTTTTAAATTTTTCTCTCCGTAAGAACCATCCTCTTACTTCAAGGAATATTATAAAAAAAGAATTAGTGAAATCGGTTTAGCTGATCTCGAGATTTGCGCTTAGCAACATATTCAGCTATTCATTTTTAAATATAGAGAGATATATAATGCCACCTAAGGGGCTGTCTCCACGAGCGAGCGTATCGCCGGCGATAGTATCGTCGTGCCACCTATTTCTATACACTCTCTATGGAGCCGTCTCCACGAGCGAGGGTACCGCCGGCGATACGCTCGCTCGTGGAGACAGCCCCTATGGCGTTACGACAAGACGCGTACGCACCGAAAATTGAAAGGTGCGCAGAATAGGTTGTACGTCCTTCGTTCAATACATTTACACCTTAAGGAGTAAACTCCAATAAAAGATTATTTCATACATTCACTTTCACTACACTTGTACATTAAATTCTTAGTAAAATAATATTTCATAATGGAATAAATAAAAATATCCAATGTAGTTTCACTCGTAATCTGAATCAAATTCATCACTCACTATGGCAGTCACAGAAACATTTCATAGCTGTAAATATTTTTTTACATCATTTTTCGTTTGTAAAGGTTTACAACTTTTGATGTATGCGTTTTCATGCAATATCCCGATGCTAGCAGTGTATTCGTAATCTGCGTGACAAATAAAGACACTTTCGTTTACGGATGACCACTGAAAAATGATGTTTTATCAGAGTCTTACAGGTAATGGCTCCTCTCGGGCGTCACCCGCCATACACAAAAAATACCCATGTAGCCCCTACGACTCCATCCGCACTGAAATAAAGTTTTTTTTACATAATTTTTCTTTCGAAAAGGTTTACCACTCCTGATGTATCTTTTTTCATGGAACATCCTGATGCTAACAGTGTATTCGTAATCTGCGTGACAAATAAAGACACTTTTGTTTACGGATGACCACTGAAAAATGATGTTTTATCAGAGTTTTTCACGAAAACATTTTGGATCCTCTCGGGCGTCACCCGCCATACACAAAAAATTCCCATGTCGCCCCTACGGCTTCATCTGCACTAGAATGAGCATTTTCAAAAAAATATCCCACCCTTGGTTTTTGGCTGTCCCTTGACTTGTTTCTAGGCTAACTTAAAATTAGGCTTCAATGTAATTATATTAATGTATAGATATGCTGAAACATATATTTTATTTTACTTTAAGCCTTACTAAACATCTTATTCTGATTCATACAATGAAATAAAGGCATTTTAAACTTAAAATGTATAAGTTTTTAACGTGTCCGACCCTTATGTTTGTACAAGTAAGTTGATTTTCTGAAATATATTCATATGGTTAGCTACTAATTTTTTTACGATAACATTGGGCTTGACTATTTTTCTTTCATATTATTAAAAAAAAAATACACCGATATTAATATTTTATCTATTTAAATATAATTTAAATAAAACATAAAAATTTGAAGTCTGCTGACATGTCAATTTTGTGTCGGCCAAAACCCTATTTCATAACACCTTAAATATTATTTTGCAACCGCAAGATTGTTAAAAAAGAAACCAGCAGCCTTAGTAACTAGAAAGTTTACTGCAGTGTAACGCGTCGGGCTTGTCGATTCATGTTTTGTGTTTTCATCGACGACGGTTAGATTTTTTCAGTCAGGTAAGTGACATGATATTTCTTGCACTAGTGATACTTCTAAATATATATTATTAGAAAATAATAGACAATATTAAGGTGACCAATCGGTAGTTAAAATATTTGATTCGATTGTTTTATTTCTAATCAAAATTATTGTTTTACTGGATTAACGATGAAAATGTGACGTCAGCTTGTGACGAACAAGTCTCGTCACATATACTTTGACTACCAATAGTCACAAAATTGACTCCAAAAGCTGAGGCTACATATTGTTTTCTAATGTTTAAACGCGAATTTTACTTATTGAAATGAAACAACTTTTTCGGATTTTATCGCGGTTTATTAAGTTTTTTTAATTCCCGACGTTTTTTGAATATTTTGTCTGTCAGCTGTGTGACTGTCCCACTTAAAGTGCATTAACCTTTTGAGCGCCACGCCTCAAATCCATTCCCGTGCCCTGTACGCCAAGGCATAAATTAAACAAAAATACCTACGAAAAAAATAGTGCTGCCAAGAGTCGTTATCGAGTACCACAAAGTGACTTGTTTATGTTGATTTTTATGCAATAAATGACTACTTATATAATCTAGGATGGTTTATTCTTTCAATATTTTTCTTGTATTATCTTGCACTCGTTATATATACTTACAATAACATAAATAAAAAACAAACATTACAAAAAAAAAATCATAGTAAAGCACAACACCATTCTCTATCGTCATGACGTCATTGTCACAACTGGAAGACTACGGCGCAGCTGACCTACGGTTTTAATACTTTCATAGAGACATGTTAGAGATGTGCTGTGTGTGCCGCACGCTGTATATCGATTTCGAATCGAATCTATATACATATAAATGAAAAGTAATTTAAAAAAAATAACCGAATTCAAATTTGTATTTTTTTTATTATATAATAATTGAAAAGGGAGTAATAAAACTGCAATATATTAAAAAATCTAAATTACTTACCTAAATATGCCTACTATTTATTAAATCCAGCTTTAACAAAGTAAAACTACAATACTATACAATATTATAATAAAAATATTTAATATGTCATAATGTTCCTTAACATCTCGCAATAACGGCTATTTGCGCATTATTGTTACTCATTTAAGAAGACAATAGACGCACCGGTCATAAAACATTTTGTACTGCATTTTGACAGAACTCCTTACTTTCAAACAATAATGGCTCTTGATGTACAGCGATAAAGGTGAGAATTACATTAAAAATCTTTTTTGAGACCATAAATTATATGGAATTCTCAAAAGTTATAGAAAAAAATGTTTTTTGCAATCGTGGGAATGTTTTTAAAAAGTTTATGCAAATATTGCGTTTTAAAATTTCGTTTCTTTTTTGCTATCGTTTTTAGAAGTTTCGTAAAAATCCTAATAATATTAGTTTAAAGTAATGTAATTCACTTGAAATTCGTTCAATGAAATATAGAAGTTGTTATTAAAATAGAATATATTTAAAAAATCCTTTGTAATGGAAAGATTGTTGTAAATCTATGTTTTTTAGTCTAGTAGGATTTTAAACAACTTTTGTCTTATAGAGGTTAAACTAGATTAATAATATATAAATTCATATCTTACATTTATATTTGTGCCTCTTGCGTCACATCACTAGCGGTCTGCTATAGACGACAACGGCGTACAGGACATATCATTTACGTGGAATAAGAATGCATGTTTTTATTTCAATGTTTCTCAGTACGTGTAGCTCTAAAACACTGGTTTTTTATACTCAAATGTTGCAGGGATATTCTATTTTGAGAGATGTTGAATTAAAATACTAAAAATATTTTTTTAATAATTTTATTTAATATTTTGGTGGTCCGGGTTTTTTGTCACATATAGACGTCGTTGGCGCACAGAGCTCGCAAGTGCTTGTCACGTATATGTGTCTTTGGCGTTCAAAAGGTTAAAAATGCGTGTTTTTTATTGTAAATGTTAGAAAATAGTCAATTATTTGCATTTTAATCTCATAGAAACAAATTTCTGCACTGCGTGATAAATAAAAGGAACGGGAATATTTGCCACTTTACGAAATATCTGAAAAGATAGGGTTGCGAATGCATCAAACGTCACAAAATTGCTCAGCAGAGACATTTTTTGTAAAATATTGCCTCAATGTTCAGTGTGCAAATTGTATTTTATGTAAGATTTCAAATTATCTTTAATTTAAATGAAAAATAATACTACGTAGTTGAACAATTATTTCAGAAAAATAGATTTTAAAGTAGTCACACAGTGGACAATATTTTGTCATAAGTCACCTTTGTTTGTAATTTATTCAATAGTATTTAATTATTTTCGTGAAACAAATTAAAATTTAGGTAGTATTTTCATTCAATTACACAATGAAACAATAATTTGGCTAATAAACTATGTTTTTCCAAAAACCATGTTTTTTCACAAGGAGGGACTTTTTTTTGAAAATGCTCGAATAAAGTTACACTAGTAAGATACAATATTCTATTACCGTGTGTGAAGTGGCCGACACACGATTGTTTAAAAAAATTGTAAACATTACATTCAGACAGACAGACAGAAAGGCCCGGGGACTTCTTTTAATAATAAGTATAGATATTTTAAATTATGATTTTATCTTAAAATCTTAGCATTCTAGATCCTATTACTTGAAGATTAACATGTTGGGAGTTTTTTAAATTCTTAATTTACACTAATTATTATTACTATTACGACTGATTGTTTGTATATTCAATAAAAGAAGGTTTTAAACTGTTTCAAATTGTTTTATTTATGGATCTATATTGATATTTATAAATTCAAAGTTATTTATTTAATGTAGGCCAAATTGTAGCTCTTATGACAAGTTGAGAGTCTACCACTGGTTCGAAAAGTTGATTCTGCTGAGAAGAGCCGGCAAGCATCTCGGCAGTTGCTCTTTTCAAAACAAAATTTTGTCCAACATGTAGCTTATCTATATAATTATTATTTTTTATTGCACACCATTAAAAGATACAAACAAAAGTAGTAAAATTAGAGGAAGATGTACAAAGGCTGTCTTATCGCTAAAAGAGACTCCAGACAACCTTTGGGTATAGGATAGGGCATAAAAACATCTGTCACCGCAGTGTCAACCTGTTATTTAAAGTATGACACAAAAAAGTTATATAAACGTAAACAAACAGTAAACCTCTAATCTATCTTAACCCTATTTATATTTAAATAAAATTTAAAAGAAAAAAGAAATAAAGTGAAATGATAATTATAATGAAGCTACATAATTAACTATTAATTCTCCTAATTAATTGGTCCCTCAATATTCTACCTCTATTTAAATCGAAGGAAGCTTCTCTCTCTGTATAGCTGCTGTTACCACGAGTTGTCCTTTCAAATTCATTACCTAGAAATAATTAAAAACAAATTTAAGTGCTCTATAATGGAAAACTCTATCTTTGCGAAGACAACAGCACCGATTTTTCAGCCCCGACAATGTGTTTTCTATGACTACCCTGGCTCTCATATGCTTATCATGATAATTTGCTTCTGGTGTTCCAAGAGTTGCATCTAAAATTGGTGTCATTATCCATGGGCGTTGTCGATATCCAGAGTCCCCTAGAGAGGATAAAAATATGTATTAAGTATATGTACTAAATAATATATCTGCACATTTTTAGAAAGATAGGTTGAGCAGTTGAGACATAAAAAGATATTAAAAAAACAGTTCTTAAGATGTTTTCCTTCACTAATTAATAATTAATATTAAACCCACAAATTTACTTGTGGATACTTTACCTAAAAGCCAGAGCACTTCTCCATTTTGATTACTGTTTTTCCAAATGAAGGAATCATGGTTTGCACCTCCAAACTTGGGATTAACACTTAAAATTCTATAATCATCACATACCTGAAAAAAAGACAATTAGTTTTATTGTCTATCTTTTGAAAAAAAAAAAAAAACGGGTTACGAACGACAATGATAAATCTCCACATAATTACGTACCATCTGTACATTAAGAGAGTAGTAGTGTTTCCTGCTTTAATAAATGTGTTTCTCTTCTTTAGGTGGAACAACTATTTTAAAATGGCTTCCATCTATGCACCCAACTACTCCAGGCATTCCAAATTTTATATGAAACCTACAACATCACAGTAACATTATTTATTGAATTAAATATTATAAAATCTGTTAAAAATATTATAATATTAAATTACGGAGGAAGTAAAAAACTTGAACTCACAAATTTTGTTTCCCTTCATCGTCACTAGATGGCGCTGTTTCAATTCCATACAAATCGAAGTTAACGCTATCACGACCGACTAAGTAAAAAATCTCCCCCTAGGCACACAGATGTCGGGCCAGAAATACTGTAGCACCGCTCTACAGTATTGGTGGTATTACAGTATTGGAGTACTTAAATCACGTTGGCGGTGTTTGCTAGCACACAGGGTACTTCATTACGACCCAGTTACCACTGCCAAGATAGTGAATGCATGTGTCGTCCTGCACAATATAGCCAATGCACAAAATATTCCAATACTTGACCCACAGGAGGGTGATCTTGACAAATGACCAACAGCACCAAGTTTGCACACAGGCAACGCTGCACTGGGGCCGGCCGGTACAGGCTCCGAGGTAACTGCAGGCCGAGTCCCTTCTGCTGTAGGTATCTGTAAGATATTTTAAAATTTTATTTAATACATGCTTAATATTATAATTTAATATTAAAGCAATGCTTAGCACTTAATATTAGATTATTTATTTATTTATTTTATTTACACACTATTGCACACCAAAAAAATAAAAAAATAAACAAGCAACATTAACAATAATTAGTAGAAAAATGTACAAAAGGCGGCCTTATTGCTAAAAAGCAATCTCTTCCAGGCAACCTTAGGGCAAAGGAGATGATAATTATATTGAAGGTGTAGGTGTACAGTTTCATGTTATAGAAAATCATGTGGAACTACTCAACAAATAGACAAATAAGATAAGATAGAATAATAGATCGATTGTTTACATATACATAAATACACACACACATATACAAACACATACATAAGTTCATACTAGATAAATAAGTTTTTAAACAAGATTAATAGTGACAAAAGGAGATTAAGCCTGGAAACCTAAAGATTAGTTAATACTTAAATTATTAATATTCATTATAATACTTTAATAACTAACATTAAGAGGCAGACGCACACCAGGCAAACCCTCCACCGCTACCGTACGTAACACTGCACTGGGGCGGGCCGGTACAGTCTCTGAGCTAAGTGGAGGCTGATACCCTTCTGCTGTAGGCACCTGTAAGATATTTAAAATTTTATTTAATACATCACGATTCAGCCTGTAATATCCCACTGTTGGGCATAGGCCTCTTATCCATGTAGGAGAAGGATCGGAGCTTAATCCACCACGCTGCTCCAATGCGGGTTGGCGGATATATTCCCTACTATGAGTAACAATCGCTATCATGTGTACATGATAACAACCCAAGCCAACGCGGCGTCAGGTATTTAATACATAGGTACTAATATTATTATAATTTAACATTAAAGCAATGCTTAGCACTTAATATAAGATTATTCATTTATTTCTTAACTATATATCTTCTTCAAATTAAAACGAAATAAAATAAACAAGCAATCTCTTCCAGGCAACCTTAAGGCAAAAATAATTTTATAGATGACAGCAGGAGTTTTAAGGACTTTTTTGATGGAAGTACAAATTGCATTGAAAGCAAGGAGTAGCATTTTGCACTTCTTTAAAAAAATGATAGCGACAAAAATTGCTTCTCTAGAAGTAAAATTTTAATCTACTTGATTTTTTATTATTATTTTTCTTCTAATTTCGAGAAAGATCTGGGTACTAGCCCTCAGAAAAAATATTGATAGTAATATCTGTATATTATTTAACAGCTATTTTAAAAGTTGATAAAAATACTCACTCGGTTTAATAGATCCCAATAGATTTGTACAATAATTATTGTGTTCGCCTAAAATAGTTACAGCCGAGAGTACAGCTGATTGACTAGTAGTTTTAACTGAAAATTAAAATAATATAAAGTTAAAATTTCATTTCTAAATTATATCATTAGTAGCTCTTGTCCCCAAGTAAAAAATGAATTAAACTCTTATGATAATGTAACAATGGAGGTATTGAGGTATGTTACAATAAAAGAAATATCAATTCTGATTCAAATTATTATTATTTTTGTAACATATTTTATGATTTAAGTTAAATAAATACCTTTTTCTATCTGGCTTCTTGTTGTTTGAACCGTTAATTGAGATGCCAATGAATTTTCATCAAATTCATTACACCACACTGCAAGTAAGAAAATCCATAAATTAATTAATTTATTGAGATTGTGTACTTTACGGAGTATACAACGTAATAGTAGTTTATGCAACTGTCATATAATGAAGGGTATTAAAACACGAGTGTGAGTTTATGAAACGAGCGCAGCGAGTTTCATAATAGTAACGAGTGTTTTAATACCCGTGTTATATGCAGTTGCATACACTACTTTATCTTCACTAATGCAATTAATTAATTAAATTAAATTAACGCGTACGTGTATTGTCACAGTGATTTTGCCGCCATTAAAATGTAACCAATGAACCGCGGCGTGCGCTCGCTGGAGGCGGCGCTGGCGGGCGCGCGGCGCGCGTGCACGTGCAGGCGCTGGCCGCGGCGCGCGCCCGCCGCCTTGGACGCGGTGTTATAATGAGATTTTACGATATCGATGTGGATATTATACCATCATGCGAAATTGCTTAAATTGAGTGTTTTGTTGTCTGTGCTATAACAGTAGTAATTATAAGTCAAGTATTGGAAACATAAGTAGAATGTTACAACATTAGTGTAGATAAAGATTATAATGCTGGAAAATAAAGCACAATCTCATAGTTGTTTGACTGTAACTGAAACTTTACTTACTACTACTAAACTGACATTACTGTGGTTAGCGGAGTTAATGTCAAATTTACAAAATATTGTTACAACTTTGAAGGCGAAAATATATAGAAAATTATTTAATGTCATAATTTTGACTGAACATTTACTTATGATGATAGCAAAGTTCACATTGTTTTCACTTAGATTAAAGTTAGTAACTGTTTTATCTTAAGTTTTAATTTCTGTACATTATACAAATCTATACTAATATATAAAGCTGAAGAGTTTGTTTGGTTGTTTGTTTGTTTGTTTGTTTGTTTGAACGCGGTAATCTCTGGAACTACTGGGCCGATTTGAAAAATTCTTTCACTGTTAGATAGCCCATTTATCGAGGAAGGCTATAGGCTATGTATCATCACGCTAAGACCAATAGGAGCGGAGTCCACGCCGACGAAGTCGCGCGCAGAAGCTAGTATTATTATATGATTAAACGTGAACAATTACATCATGATCTGATGAACTCTGCACTTCATAATGTCACATTGAAAACATTAATTCTATAATATATGGCTCCTAAGTATACTGAGTCAACTCTACTTCTAATAACTTTACAGGAAGTCGATAAGAAGAGCGTAAGGCTATATTTCAAATGTTAACACAATCAAGAAAAAATAAGTAATCATTTTGAATTAAGTATATTGATAGCCTTCAACAGTATTAAATAAAATTTATATTATTTTATTAATTTATGAGATATTGTAGATACATTAGTGTACGTCGACTATTTGTTTCTTAAAAATGGATCAACTACCACTTATATTTTTATACGTCGTATGATTGAATTTACGTTTTGTGTAAACATTATTTAGTAAGTGCAGTAAAATTTATTTTTACATACTTATAAAATAATTTATATGTTACAATTTCTCCGATATACATTATTTTTATTAAAATATTCAAAGTTGACTCACTATACATGGACATAATTTCAACAATAATCAGTCCTTATATTGGATCAAGTGTATTATAAAATAGGTAAAGTAATTAAAAAATCCTTACATTGTTCAAAACTTTAATTGTTATTAAACATATCACAAAAAGGAATTAGTCAGAACTTTCAAATTTTCATAAAATTAACAATACTAGAAATAGGGAAACAAAAATAGAAAATATAAATTACTGTTTCAATTGCACATTACCTTATTAAAAAAATATTAATTGCTTGAAACCACAATTATTTATAAACAATACTTATGATGAAAATCACCACACATCACTATCACAAGCATTATTTAATTTTTATTTTTTTTCCGAGACAATGCCTATGTAGGTACTATTTCTTCAAATGTCTATATCTCTGCTCGTCGATACTGCATTTATTTAAAAAAATAATTAATGATCGTTTCTAGACCGTGTACTAAAGGTTTCTGCGAAGTTACAACAAAATGTAGTGTTGTGGAGCAGAGATATACAATATATTTGAAGAAATAGTACATAGGCATTGTCTTACAAAAAAAATAAAAAATAAAACAACATTGAAGGGTTTGCGTATCTCCTTTGAAATTTTTATGATCGTTTCTAAGCAATAAAAGAAAGGTTTTTGTGAAGTTACAATAAAATGTAGTGTTGTCGAGCAGAGATATAGACATTTGAAGAAATAGTACATAGGCATTGTCTTTGAAAAAAAGTAAAAAATAAAAAAATTGAAGGGGTTGCGTATCCCCTTTGAAATTTTTATGATTGTTTCTAGGCAATAAAAGAAAGGTTTCTTCGAAGTTATAATAAAATGTAGTGTTGTCGAGCAGAGATATAGACATTTGAAAAGATAGTACATAGGTATTGTCTTAGAAAAAAAATTAAAATTAAAAGAATTGAAGGGATTGAGTAACCCCTTTGAAACTTTAATGATCGTTTCTAGACCGTGTAATAAAGGTTTCTGCGAAGTTACAACAAAATGAAGTATTGTGGAGCAGATATATATATACATATATATTTGAAGAAATAGTACCTATATGGGCAGTCTTTGAAAAAAAAATTAAAAAAAAATTGAAGGGGTTGAGTATCCCCTTTGAAATTTTAATGATCGTTTCTAGACCGTGTAATAAAGGTTTCTGTGAAGTTACAACAAAATGAAGTATTGTGGAGCAGAGATATAGACATTTGAAGAAATAGTACATAGGCATTATCTTTGAAAGAAAAAATTGAAAATTTTTTTTTTTCAAAGATAATGATAAGATAATTCACGATCATTAAAGTTTCAAAGGGGTTACTCAAAGGTTTCTGTGAAGTTACAACAAAATGAAGTATTGTGGAGCAGAGATATAGACATTTGAAGAAATAGTACATAGGCATTATCTTTGAAAAAAAAAATTGAAATTTTTTTTATTAGTTGTTAAATAGTTTTTTATTTTATTTTTTCTATTCTTTCCTGTTATCATAAATGACCTTTGCTTTAAATTTTAACTTTGTTTCATACTTAGAAACATAGATTTCTTAGCTTTTATACCGAATCAACCTCCTTTTTTGGGTTTAAAAATAAATAAAAAATAAATAGAAGGGGTGGTAATTACCCTTTGGATTTTTTCCCATAGTTAGATGATGTAAAGATACTAATTTGTGTAAAGTTACAAATTAATCTTTGCTTAGAAGCTGATAAGGAAGCAGATATATAGTGGCTGCTAGTTTCAGCGTCATTCTCATTAACTAAATTAATAACTCTTCTAGACCTATTACCCATTCCTACTTTCTATGCAATTATAGCTTCAAATTTAAATAAAAGCAAGACAAATGAATATTTACGTAGGTAATGATATCAAAAAGTACGCAATCAACTCCACACTCCGCGACAAATCGACGACGAATACTGAGCCAGTTGAAACTTGCACCAAAGTTGCCGCGTTCGTGTCTCGCGTATACTGGTATCGTGTACTTGACTCAGTGTACTATGTGTAAAATAAATTAAACTATGTATTTGACCCAGTGTACGCCATTTTTTCTTCGTTATTTATAGGGATATAAATTTTATTTTAACACAGGTAGAAAGGAAATGAAGTAAATGTTATTAATATCTTAAAAAGTGAAATTATCGAAATTTGTTAGTTGACTCAGTATACTTAGGAGCCATCGATATTAGGAACTTATTTTTCTATCTACACAATGTATTTATTTGAGTCTAAATCTTATTCTATGTTACATTAGGTCTGCACAGTACATATGACACTGTATATATGACAGTGTTATACCTATTTTATTTGTAAGTATCCTTTTATCTTTTCTTGTGTAGTATTACTATATTTAGGTTAAGACACTCTTAAGCCTGTTTACATTCCGACCTGTGTCCTTACAAGTACTTCTGTACAAAAAAAAGTACTCACTTGGTAGATGCAGCGAAGGCACGGCTACAGCTGATAAGCGATTGTTTCTGTTTCGGTCTCTGCTAGTAAAATGGATGTCGCATATTCTTTTGTTCTTGTACTATAAATGATCTTTCTTTCTAATTTCCCTCTCAAAATAAACACCCAAGCTTTAAATTGCTCAGGAAGTTTTATAAAGTTAGGGAAACAGTGAAGTGAAGATCCTGCTGTAATACATACTGTCAGATAAATTACTGTCTGTGCATAATATATTTTTTTCTATAAAAATGGTTGTCTGTATTTAATTAGTATCCTATTATACAAGTAGCATATGCAATGCGCATACCTAACAGCCAACAGTGCTCTCCATTTCTTTGCAGTCCTTCTAGAAATGGTTTAACTGCACACGCCTTCCAAACAGAGGAATCGTTAGATGAACCACCAAATGATGCATCGGAATGGAGGATGGTCAGTTTAGAATCACAAATCTGAAATCAAAACAAAGTTTGATCTATCAAATTGTGCAGGTACAAACTCACTACTGCAACAACATTTTATTTTAATGCTATGTATTGCTCAATACATTACCATCATAATTAATTAATTATAATACACTTACTAGTAAAACATTCAAGGAATGGTAATTCTTTCTGTTAAAATAAATCTCCTCATGCTCCTTAGGGCGGATTAAGGCCACGTGTGTACCATCAATTATGCAACCTATAACACCCGGAAATCCAAATGTCTCCATAAAACTGAAAGAAGCAATTCAAAAGTTTTAGATTAATTGGGTAGGTTGATGTACCTACTAAGTACATAATAATTGTAACAATCTATTTAACTTTAAACCTACTCTTTCATAATTATTTCCCTTTCGTGCTGTGTCATAGGAAACTTTATGTACTTCCTTAGGATTTCGCAGGTATTGAGTGCACCGGTGACCTCCTTTAAACATTTACTGAATGTCGGTTGCGACATATTCAGTAGAAATGATGCACCCACATTCCGTTGATAAGATCCATTTGCATAAAAATTTAATGCTGCCGAAATCTGCAATAGAGAGACAAACAAAGTCATCATCAGTCAGTTTTTATAGTAACAGTTTTAATTAAAATATAAATTTACAAGTAAATATCAAATACAAAATGTTAAAAAGCAAAAGACAGGTCAAAGTAAAGGAACAGTGTTACTTACTTTGAGTTCATTGCGAACACCTGTATTTTGTTTAAGTATTGGTAGTTAGGGACTAAGTTCCACCAAAACCTGTTGGAATCCAAGTTTTGTTAGACGAAAATGTCCAATGAACTCTCTCTCTGGCAGCTGCAACGGATTATTGGCGTCGCGCAGACGGCGTCTTTCTATTCGAAGAATATTACGTCTACGTTTTTCGTCCGCATATCCCAGTAGGAAAGTGTGCGCCATAATTAAAACAATTAGATTTAACACGAAGAAACTAATAACAAAGAGTAAACTAATAATACTAAACTGATACTAAAGAACTAATAATAAAGAAAAATATAAAATCACCTAATAAAATCACAAAAACATTAAACAATTCAACGTAGTGCAAATCTATCACAGACACTGAGTACTTTCCCGTATTAAGTGTATAATCTATGGAGTACTTTATTCTTTAAATATCTATTTGTCCACCCTAGTGTCTATCCTAAAACACTGCTATTGAGAAGTGCCTTTCAAAAAATTATAGTCACTACCAAATGGTGTCAAATACCTTAAACAATCGCAACTTAAAACTTCATCGAGACAGATGGCAAGTGTAATAAGTCGCATAAAATAAAATAGTGTATAAGACGCAAAAAAATAGAATATCGTAAAATAAGCCATATTCCATGCGTATAAGGTCCTATTTGACTTAGCCGCATAATGATAGTTCAATGTTTTAGCATACGTTGATCATTACGTCTAGTGTACGACACAAGAGCTGTCAGTTGAGATACGCAATAGCCCTGTTGATTGATTGAGTGAAGTACCCTGTGCATAACAAACAACCACAGACTATGAAACAGTTCTTGAAATAATAAATCGACAATAAATCGATCATAATTATGATAAAAATAATTTTACGTCATGTGATTATTGTTTCTATTAATTTAATACAAAAAAGGAAATAAAAATAGTATCTATGACCCCCAGATTGATTACTTGCAAGGAATTAAGTCGAAATCTTGAAATTTAATTGCAAACGAAGAATAAAGAGCAATAACTCCGTTAATTCATTTAATTCATTATTTATATATTTCATTTATAATTAAAAAACTAATAAACGCATAAATCTATACTAATATAATAAAGCTGAAGAGTTTGTTTGTTTGATTGTTTGTTTGAACGCGCTAATCTCAGGATCTACTGGTCTGATTTGAAAAATTCTTTCAGCGTTAGATAGCCCATTTATCGAGGAAGGCTATAGGCTATATATCATCACGCTAAGACCAATAGGAGCGGAGTCCACGCCGACGAAGTCGCGCGCAGAAGCTAGTAAATAATATTTTTAAACTAAATGTATTTATAGTCCATCCAAAAATAAAAGAATTAAAAGGTAAACAAATATGGCGGAATGTGTAACCATAGACTACTATAGTGCTGTGATGTATGTTGTTAAATGTCGATATCGGTAAATTTAATATGATGCATTTCTGATGGCGCTATGCAAGGCCATAGAATTAGTGTACTTCCACAGATAAAGTAATAGGTACTACCTCTACTTAAAAATAATATGGATATAATGAGGAATTAAACTAAATGAAACATCAACATATATTTATTATATTTAGCAAATAATAACAAATAATAATAATAATACTAATAATAGTACATTTACCAGACAAGAATTTATATTTATAGGCTTGGTATCGTTCATCAGGTTTTTATTCGTTCATACTGGAATTGTTTCATTTCTGGCCAAAACCATGTGCATGGTATACTAGGAAATCCATACAAAATTATCTGATTTAAAAAAAAAAATATTTTCCTGTAATTTTTGTATACAAATAGTTTGTTGATAAACTGAAAGATATAACACTAGCAACATTAGCAGGGTGCAGCCTGTATGCGCGTTTCAAATTAGATTTCTGAAAGTACTTTTCGGTATTTGTGTGTGAGTAAAATTTGTCAAAATTGATTTCCGAAAGTACTTTTCGGTATTTGTGTGTGAGTAAAATTTATCAAAACACAGAGTAACCTTTAGACACTCTAACACCTTTTGACACTCACTACCTATTAGATATTACTTACAACACGAACGAAATGGCGATGCATGAAAAGGCTATGTAATTAATATATAATTTAAATATTTTCTACTTAGAAACTAATGAAAGTACAGAGAAATGTTAATTAAAACAAAAAAAAGTCTATTTGTATTAGGGGCACATTGCCTTAGCCCTTAGCTGGGGCTCCCCACTATCGTGTAACAACTCCTTTAAAAAAAGTATTAGCAATTTAATGACAAAGATACACTAAAAGCATTTTCAATGAGATTTAAAGCAAAAGTTACCACAGAGAAAGACATACGGTCTTTTTGTCAAAAAACGAAGTAATGCATCTCTCAAAGTCGCATTAAGTATAATCCTATTTAACTTTAGTGGCCGTTTAAACTTTTTTTTTAATTATTTATAAAAAGTAAAAATAAATTATGATTTATTAAAAGTTCGAGTTACTTTTTATGATTTATAAAAAGTTCGAGCTAAAACGCTTTTTTTAATATCATTGACCTCGACTTTTTATCGATATGAAAGAACAGAAAGCCCTTAACCATAAACACAAGACACAGTAATGACAAATGTCACTTGTAAGTTTGAGGTTACAGCGAATTCGGTTTTCTGCTAAAAATACCTATTAGTTTGACGATGAAATGGACGTATAATTACAAATATAATGGTAGTGCATGTGATTACCCAGATGCTACAATAATTATCTAGTAGCCATTGTGTGTGATTACACAGGGATTGAGTATTTTTCATCCGGTAAGGTGTTTGTTTACATTTTAATTCTTTTATTTTTGGACAGAGTTTAATTAATAGGTTGTCTCCCGTGAGTTTAGATCTAACCTCAAATTATTTATCTACGTATGTGTCACGATCTCATCCGTTTTGTAGTCTGTAGTCTCCCTCTACTACTCTACTACAGTCTAATATTGTTTTCAGTTTTATCGTTGCGTTCTTCATTTTCAATACTAATTTTGATTAGTTTTTCTAAATTAACTATGAAGTAGAAACCCCGTACCTAAGGTAATTGCTTTACAAGGTGCTATTAAAATGTCGATCGTGATTCAAGCGCTCGCAATATAGACCACCTATTTTCAAGTCTACAAAAGAATCTTTGAACTGTATCACAATGTTTTTATTTTGCTGTTAGAGCTAGATAGATACTATTGGGAAACAGAATAAGTAGAATCAACGACAAATGTATCATAATACTTTATTTTTTCGACATGTTTTTGGACCAAGACCACTTTTTCTCTCTCCCTCTGAAACAAGCGCGATTTTATAATTGATATACGCACATGTACAACACTTTTTATACAGTAAATTAAATCTTAGTTCATACCGTATAGTTATTGTACTCTGTGGTTCATACTCTTCAAAATAATATAAGCGTTTTTGTTCTAAGTGTAGAAACTTGTGAGTTATGAGGAAAAAACTACGACTCAAGTAACGCGCGCATATCGAATGTATTCGAATCATATTACCGCGGGAAATGCGAGGTCAGCGCCTTGTGGGCAGTGCGGTAGACTCAGTGCTGAGGTCATAGATCTAGTAAAAAAAGTTTTTTACTAGATCTATGGCTGAGGTTATATCACAGAGTACATTGTAATAGTAGGGAATAGAGATCAATCTCGATGGTTTTAATGAGCCATACGGAGCAACGCCATCTCTATGCGAGTTTTGGAGTTAATCACGATATAGCTATATATATATAGGTATATAGCGATATAGCTATATATATATATATAGGTATTTACTTATTTAGTGATCCTCTACTGATAAACTCTTCTTTAATTTATAATTTCAATAAATTTTATAGAATTTAAAAAGAAATTATTTTTCTTAGAAAATATTGAAATTATAAATTAAAGAAGAGTTTATTTTTACTATAAAAAGTATAGAATTAGAAAACAATAAATAAAAAGCGAAGTGGATAGTTGATATTAATTTATTTTTTACCCGACTGCCAAGGAAGGGTTATGTTTTTCGCGCGTATCTTGTATGTATGTATGTAATATTCTTAATCACCTCATTTCTCTAGAACCGCTGAACGGATTTGCATAATTGAGGTATCGTTAGATTTGTCTTAGCAGCCCAAGTGTTCTTAGATAGGTGACATTAAAAAAAAAACAAACATGGCGGCTGTGCGAGGCCATTGTAGTTAATGAAGAAATAATTTTTTTTTAGAATACTATAGTATTGGTATCAAATTAAAGGGCTCAATACAAGGATTTCAAAAATGTATATTATGATTATTATTACCGTAATAATAATAAAGAAATACAATAAGAAAGTTTAAAAAATGTTGACTTTGCTCCTTCCGTTTTTTACGCAGGCGGGTTTTTTGTTTTCTTTTAATTATATTACTTGTTCGTTTAAAACATTTGTGGAAATATTTATATGCCTTAACTTTAAACTGATCGTTATTATCATCACATTCCCGTTTGTTACATATAATTTTATTTATCTCCTTACAGTAATTATAAATGAAAAACCTGCAAGATAAATTTAACAAATACTTGATATTTTTTTCTTTGTGTCTTATTACAACTTAAACAATTGAAATCAATGGCACTTAATATAATTGTCTTTAATAGGTCTATAAGGTTATTTTTATCTAAATTTGTTTTTAATTTATTTATTTTAAAGCACACTTACAACATACATAATTATACAAAATTAAAAGTTAAATAAACATCATATAATAACAAAGTACCTGATATGTATGTCAGTTAAAAGTGTACATAACACTTCGGTTCTCAGTGATCAAAAGTACAAAGATCATAAACAGTTAAAATATTTGAACTGTAGATAATCAAAATTAAAATAAATAACAATTAATTCATCATAAACATAAAAAAAAATCAAACAATTGGATAATTTATTAAAATAACTAAAAATTCTCAAAATAATCAAAATAATAATTAAAAAAAGATAACAATTAACCTATATATTAATACAATCAAATAATTGGATAATTTAATCAAAATAAATAAAAATTAAAAATTAGAAACAAATTATACAAAATTCCAAAAATAGAAAAAAGAAATTAAAATCATTGTAGAATAAATTAAATAAAATTGAATGTGAAATATCTTGTGCGCGTGGATACTTCTGTGTGTCCTAGAGGGAACCGATATGAGTATTCTCTCTGTTAATTCTGAATTGGGTAACCTTATTATTTAATACATTGTGCAGGAAAGTTAGGTCTAAAACCTCACGCCTACTCCGAAGAGAAATCATGTGGAACCTTGCCAAACGATCCCCGTACACTTGTCTGTGCGAAAAGTTGTTTTCGTAAAAGGCAAGATGCCTCGTGAAAGCACGCTGAATGCTCTCAATACACTGAGAGTGTATGCTATAGTGAGGATTCCAGATAACACTGGCGTACTCAAGACAGCTGCGTACTAGAGAATTATATAGTATAGTTTTTGATCGCCTTGAAAAACCCTGTGTGCCGCTTGATAAAATCAAGATTTCGTGCAGCTTTAACGACTATGTTATCAACATGTGCCACAAAAGTTAAACGCTGTCTACAGTGACTCCTAAGTCTTTAATTTGTGATTTCTCTTGCAACAGAACATTTCCAATAGAGTAACTAGAGACAAGCGGTTTTTTCTTCCGGGTAAATTTTATATGGAAACATTTTATTTAATATTCCAATATTGATATCTTGCAGGCTAGATATGCAACACAGGAATGCGTCACTTGGACTACAAAGCCACTGCTTACCAGAATATTCCCTGTATTTTATATATTCTGCTTGATTTTTATTTAATAAATCTTTTTTACATTGCTCACAAGTCACACCCCTTAAACACATTCTTTTTTGTATTTTTTACGAAATATCCACTGACATATTGTAAGCCACCTATTTGTCTAGGATCACTTTTGTTTTCAAGGAGTGTGATTGCTATGTCAGGTATATTTTCAATTTCACAAGCTGGTAAGGCTTTGCAGTCACTTGTTATAATTAATTCCTGTAAACCATCACAATTGTCTTTCTCACAGTTTGCCCCAGGGGCGTGGACACTAGAGAGATTGTTCACCAGCAATGTTGTGAATGCCGACTCAAATCTTTCTGGTGTTGGATTTGTGTTGCGGCATCCCTGGTTTCTTATAGCACCAAAAAAGTTTTCAATCGGGTCTTGATTGAGATGCCGCAACCAAACAGATGAGACATCATATTTTTCTTTAACATTTTTTAACAACATATCTATTCGAAAATGTGTTTTATTATCATATCAAAATTTTCGACCCAGCGGGATTCGAACCCGCACCTTCCCGACAATCCGTGTCCGGTGCTCTAGCCGTTAAGCTATGGGCCTATACTCCGCGGAATCGAAAATCTTGATATGATTTTTATTCGGTTTTAAGCAACCGTGGTAACATATCTATTCCCTCTAATGTCCACACCCAGTTATTAACGGTTGGTGTACACTCAATTTGTCCTGTGTTACGATTAATAAATTTCATAACAATTTTCAAGCAATTTTTTGATTCATTCCACAATTGGTGGTGTGGGGATTTTGGCGTAACGGGTCCAAGTAGAGGCTTCCCATGCTTATTTCTTTTGTTGAAGCTTCCGTTTACAGAGTCGAAAAGCTTGTCAAATAATATTGAGATTTCAGCAGTATCTTTGCACTGAGGTGGGAGTATACCCTTATCTGTAAAAATAAATAATTGGGCATTAGACTAATTGTACGGTTCAACCGCACATAAGTACATAATTCTCACCGCATCAGCATTTTACATCACTTGCACGATTCATTAGCAATAGACATCAGTGCACGTACAATCATCAAGCAGCGCGTTCGTGTACTCATAGCAATTAGATATTATATCAAAATATAGTTAAATCTTTTATTTTTATATTTTATCTTTTATTTTATTGCTGTGTGGCTACGGCAAAGAATTTAGCCTCCCCCTCTCTTCCCGTGGGTGTCGTAAGAGGCGACTAAGGGATAACACAGTTCCACTACCATCTTGGAACTTAAAAAGCCGACCGATGGCGGGATATCCATCCAACAGCTGGCTTTGAAATACACAGGCTGAAGACGGGCAGCAGCGTCTTCGGTGCGACAAAGCCAGTCCTGCGGTCACCAACCCGCCTGCCCAGCGTGGTGACTATGGGCAAAACACATGAGTTCACGGCATTTTTGGCGCGAACTTGTGTAGGCCTATGTCCAGCAGTGGGCTGCGATAGGCTGAAATGATGATGAAATGATCTTTTATTTATAATAAATCAGCAGCAGCTATTCAGGTGTAACATACATCTTTTTGGTCCTTCGAGCTTATCGTGAGCGGGACTTATATCGCGAGTGACTTTTTTACGAGCGCAGTAAGGGCCGCCACGTAAGTCAACCAGCAGCAGCTTTGGTGAGTCTACAGCTCTCTATTTTATCATCAGCATTTACATATCAGCGTTATTTTATAAAAATGGAAGATCTACAAGCTAGCCAAACCCAGATAATGGAGGCTATGAACCAATTTTTAATCAATTTTAAAAAAGACGGTGCCGAACGCAAGACACCGGCTCATATTAAAAAGCGACTTAGCATTTTAGAAAGTTATTGGCAGGAGTTTCAAAATAATCATTTGAAACTATGCGATTCTAGCGACAAATCTAACGAATATTTCACGAGCAATTACTATAAGAAGACAACAGATTTTTACAATGACACGCGTAACTATTTACTTACATTTTTACCTAAAGAGTCTATAGAAAAAAACGTACTCCAGCCAGCCACCCCGTTGCAAATGTCAGGCTTTACAGCGATACCGTCGTCGAGCAACGTGTCACGTCCGTTGACGTCATCCGATAGAGAAAATTCGCGAACCCAAGGTAATAGCAGCAAATTAGAAGAAATGTTAAGAAGACAAAGAAGTAATTTTAAGGCTTTTCAGCGTACAATAAGCAGCATCGATCTCGACATTGTATCAGAAAAATGGGAATACGAGGACATTTTGAAGTCGGTACAATCACGCTGGACCATCATTGACACGTTGCACTGGGAAATAGACAGCGAATTATACGAAGACGACCCAGAATATGAACAAATGTTTAGCAACTATGAGCAGAAATTTAACGAAATGAAAAGAAATATCAGCAGCAAGATGTGGTCAGATACTTATCGCGAGAAAACCACGCCTCAAATGGATATACCTGTGTTTAGCGGCAACTATCATCAGTGGTTGTCATTTAAAGATTTATTCGTTGAAACTATCCACACAAATCGAGCCTTGTCAAAAAGTCAAAAAATGCAGTTCCTAAAAAGCAAGCTAAAGGGTGAAGCAGAGAAACTAGTACAACATTTATACATAACTACGGATAATTATCAAGTATGTTGGGATCTTTTAAACAGCCGTTACAGCAATACAAATCTTATTTTTAATTCTCATATGAGTATTCTATTTAACCAGCCAGTTATGCAGCAACAGTCAGCAATTGCAATTAAACGGATTCACGACACCACCAACGAATGCCTCAACGCTATTAAAAACCTAGGAGTCAGCATAGAGAACTGGGACCCCATGATCGTCTATATACTTACACAGAAGTTAGACCCGGATACTCACAACGACTACATCGAGTCACTCAAGCGTCCGAGGGATTTACCTATTTTAAAAGATTTGTTACAATTTTTAGAAGCCAAATTTACCGCTCTGGAGTCCTCTAAACGAAAACAAGATCCATCAAAATCGAACCCGCATACGCAACATATATCTCAGCCCTCTAATTTAAAGAAAAATACATTAAATTCATATACATTTAAATCATATGCAAGTGCAAGCAATCAAAATTATTTATTTAAATCAAATAATTTTAATAATAAAAGTAGGTTAACGTCCACAGCGAAGCAAAAATGCCCCGTTTGCAATAAAGATCATGCCATTCCATATTGCGAAACGTTTTTAGCATATCAACCAAATATCAAGCGACAAACAATTCACAAGTTATCGTTATGCCAAAATTGCCTTTATAATCATAACGGTAATGAGTGTTTTTCAAGAAAAAGATGTCATAAGTGCCAATCAAATCATCATACTTTAGTTCATGAAGCCTTTGACGATTCAGCAAACACAGCAACGTCGAATACAAAGTCCAACTGTACCGTTTCCAACTCTAACGCGTCACTAGATGATTCTCAGGAAGTTTTATTAGCAACCGCTTTGATCAACGTCCAAGCTGTTGACGGCTCTCATCACACCATGCGAGCGCTTATTGATCAAGGTTCTCAGATATCTCTCATCACTGAGAATGCAGCGCAGCGACTACGATTGCCTCGTCGTCGTTGCAAGGGCGTAGTATTTGGACTAGGTGCTCAAGGAAATAATAGCAAGGGTTCTATACAAATAACAGCATCAGCAATAAGCAGCGAATTCACGTTCAATACGAAAGCAATAATAATGAACAGTCTTATCAGTAATCTTCCGAATCAATCATTCCCTAAACCAACGTGGCCGCATATAGAGCACATCCAATTAGCGGACCCCGAGTTTTATATCAGTAAACCGGTAGACCTGCTACTAGGCGCTGACATTTATTCCCTTATCATGATGGGAGGAATTATTAAAGGAGATAACGAATTCCAGCCCATTGCGCAACAAACTCAACTTGGTTGGTTGCTATGTGGTAACGTTAAAACCTATCAATGTAACGTGATATTATCTAACACAGAAGATATACAAAAATTTTGGTCCAGCGAAGATATGAATGAAAATAAGGAAAGGTCGCTGCTCGAGGGTGTTGAGGTAGCACCCAGCTCCCCAAATGTCTATGACTTCAAATATCAGGAATCGACGAAAGCACTCGGCCTTACCTGGATCGCTAAGGACGATAATTTCACCTTTCAGTGCAAGATGACAGCGCCAATAACAGTCAAGCCTTCTAAGAGGGTTCTACTAGCCGAAATATCAAAAATCTTTGACCCCTGTGGATTCCTAGCGCCAGTCGTCGTCCAGCTTAAGCCATTGTTCCAGAGTGTTTGGTTAGAAAATCTGAAATGGGATGATGTCATACCCGATAACATTTATGCAAAGTGGTTAATATTGAGAGCAGACATTGAAAAGATTAACGAAGTAAAAATTCCACGATGGATCGGTAGCGGTAAAGAAAGCATAGTTCAATTACACGGGTTTTGCGACTCTTCTACTAAAGCTTACGCGTGCGTAATATACGCCCGTATTAAACATCAAAACACAGTCTCTGTAACAATATTAGCAGCAAAAACGAGACTTGTACCGGCTAATAAGACTTTAAACTCCAGTCATGTTTCGTTACCCAGGTTGGAGTTAAGCAGTGCACTTTTACTTTCCAAGGTAATGAATAAAATTAAACAGAGCCTATCAGCACTAAATCTAGAGGTCTACGGATGGTGTGATTCCACAGCAGCACTAGGATGGATTCATGGAGATCCCAACCGGTGGAAGCCTTTCGTAGCCAACAGAGTTAAGAAAATCACTGACGTCATGCCCCCCGAATGCTGGCGTTATGTAAAAAGCACAGAAAACCCAGCTGACTGTGCTAGCCGTGGCATGAAAGTTGAGCAATTACAGCAGCACAATTTATGGTGGAACGGACCTACGTGGTTGTCATTATTTTCTGAGTCCCATGAAAATAAAATAACTTATCAAACCGACTTAGAAACTAAAGTAAAATTGATTAATACTTTACAAACAAACAGCACTAACAATAGCGAAATTGATATTATTAATTTAATGATTCACAAGCAAAGCAGTTTTACGCGAGCGACGCGCGTACTTGCATGGATATTGCGAGCGTTTAAAAACAAAAGTATTAAATTACAATATTTAACATCGACCGAATTAAGCAACGCAAAACATAAAATTATAATGTACGTTCAAAAATCCGAATTTAAGCAAGAAATGAATGATCTTTCTAAACAAGGAAAAATTAATTCTAAGAGTAAGTTTCTCTGCCTAAATCCGTATTTAGATCAAAACGGATTACTCCGCGTTGGAGGCAGACTCAAAAATAGCAACATCCCTTACGATATGAAGCATCCATTCATCATTCCACACAGAAGTCATCTGACTAATCTCCTAATCGATCTTGCACACAAATCTACTTTTCATGGAGGTGCCCGCCTTACTCAGTCGTGGCTTAGACAGCAGTATTGGATCATAAGTGGAAATAAAGTAGTGAGGAATCGTTTACAGCATTGTGTTACTTGCAAGCGTCACAATCCAGATAAAACCGATCAGCTAATGGGTGACTTGCCTAAAGAACCGTCAAATAAAAGCAGCGAAATAATCGTAACTACAAACGAAATATCATCACGTAACAACAAACAAAAAACATCGAAGAAAACTTTCTACAGTCATTTCTTATCGATTCTGATGATCCTTATGTTATTTATGTCTTCAACAGTGCAAGCTAACTACAACATCACGAGATTGAGCGATAACAAATACGTATATTTCGAAAAAATCGGAAATATGCACGTAATACAAGATCAATGGAAGTTAGTGGCATACTACGATATGGAACCTTATCTGGACGGTACAAGGATATTTAACAATTATATTAATCATTTACAAAATTTATGTACAAACTCGATTAAAAATAAACATTGTGACATAATATTACAACAGCTGATTCACGGGATCAACGAGCTTAAGTACTACGATCGCATATTACTAAGTCAGCATTTTGATAATCGTAAGCGCAAGCGCCGAGGCCTTGTCAACGGTGTCGGTTACATCGCGAATACATTGTTCGGCGTCTTAGACGAGCGTTTTGCGGCTCAGTACGAGAAAGATATTAATTTAGTTCGAAGCAATCAAAAACATTTAGCACAGCTATGGAAAAATCAAACATCGATTATAGAAGCAGAAAATAACGTTTTAAAAAGAATAGAGATCACAATGGAAAGACAGTACAAGACTTTTAATCAACATCTTAATAAATTAGAAAACGAGTCTTATGATATCAAGCTTAAAATGTCGGAAATAGAAATTACCAATGACTTCATCATGTCTAGCATCATAGCCAACAATGTCCTCGCAAATCTTCGGAATATCCAAGACACCCTTTTGGATACCATTACCAACCTTCAACATCTTAATGTGCATCTGTTGTCTCCTTCTCAGATGGAAGACGAGCTAAGTATCATATCCAGCCAGATAACAAAGGATTTGTCATTGCCGTTAGATAATATCCGAAATAATTTATCACACCTCTATAAGATTTTAAAGGTCAAAGCTAGAATGACGAAACAATATTTCATTTTCGAGATCCAAGTCCCTCTTACAAGTAGAGACGACTATGAAATATACAATGCTATTCCTCTCTATCACCAAGTCGCTAACTCATCACGTACTATGGTTAATCTTCTCCCAGTATCTGATCATATAGCCATAAATTTAAAGAAGGATACCTTCATACCAGTAACCAATAACGACTTTAAGAACTGTATAGAATACAACGCTAACATTTTAACAGATTATCTTTGTCAGATTCACACGCCCGTCTACGACAGACAGACGGACGAGAGCCTTTGTATTAAAAGTAAACAATCGAACAGCTGTGAAATTATAACTAGCGTGTGTCAAACTACATGGAAAAAGCTTACTAAGTTAAACACATATTTAATTAATTGTTGCGGGCAATGTACCTTTCGTTTCATATGTCGAGATCGGGTTACCGTCGAACAGGTGACGGGAACTAATATTATAATTCTCGGTATCGACTGCATTATTCGAGGAAACACGGTAGTGATAACGCCTCATAAAATATTTACTAACGAGATAAATATCGAGCCGGTAGTCTTTGCACCAGAGATCGCACCCGTCAATAGCATCATCAATATATCCGTCCCTATCCACATGATAAACATATCGGATGGGTTTGGGCAAGATATAGACAACATCGACAAGAGTATAAAGCAGCTAAAATCGGCTTCGGATAGCGTAGACAGTGAAGCCAATAGCCTCAGCTATCATGACGTCCATCACTACGTCGCCATCTACTGCCTGGCGGCCGCAGGGCTGGCGGTCGCGGGCGGCGCGTGGCTGCGCGCGACCTGCAGGCGCGCTCGGGCCGCGCGCCCGTCGCCGAGCAGTGAGCAGCAGGACACTAGTGGGTGTGTTCGAGCCGCGCGCCCGGCTCCGAGCAGTCAGCAGCAGGACACTACTGTACATTGTGTGTGTTCAAAAAATCTTAAGTGTAAAAGTGTGAGTGAAAAAGCAGAGCAAAGTGATTACAGTGCCAGTGAAAAAGCAGAGCAAAGTGATTACAGTGTCAGTGTTCTCGGTCAAGACAATGTTAAAAATCCGACTAAACGATCGGTCCACAAAAACACTTCACCTGTTTTATTAAAATGTAGTTTTAGACGTACTCGCTAACTAAAAATTGTCGGGTCCATCTTGTAAATTAGCCGTTAAGTTTTTATGTCGGTCTCATCCTTGTTTTAGTTTAGCTCACATCATCCATACCTCACTCATCTTCTCGCGGAGCATGTACGGTTCAACCGCACATAAGTACATAATTCTCACCGCATCAGCATTTTACATCACTTGCACGATTCATTAGCAATAGACATCAGTGCACGTACAATCATCAAGCAGCGCGTTCGTGTACTCATAGCAATTAGATATTATATCAAAATATAGTTAAATCTTTTATTTTTATATTTTATCTTTTATTTATAATAAATCAGCAGCAGCTATTCAGGTGTAACATACACTAATAACAAATTCTTCATACATTAAAAATAATATATTCATTTTTCTTGTAGTAATTTTATTATTTCAGGCACTAAAATAATTTAATGTAGCCAAATGTTAAATTCATTTTTTTTTAAACAAGAATCAAATTTAAATTTAAAAGTAAAAAATAACTGACTTCACACACAATTTCAGTATACTGAAATTATACATACTTTACAGATACTAATTGAGTAGAAACTATTTTATTACCTGCAAGGTATCCCATATTCATCCTCACTGTCTGGCTAAATATCTGTGTGGCAAATTTTACTTTCATTTTGTTAATTTTATTTGGTATGACATGGTTGTCAGTTAATTTTGGCCAATTGAGACTAATTTTTTATGTAATGGTTGTTCAGCAGCTGGTGTCGAAAAGGTGCGTTTTCGCTTGCGGACAACAATTTTCGGGGTTTCATTTTGAGACTCTGCAATTAATAATAATAATAAATAATTATATTCATCTTATATGCTTCACATAATAAATAAATAATAATAATAAATAATAAATATATACACAATACACACACGGTCGCCTGTTCCTAAAGTAAGCAACTTAATGCTTGTGTTATAGGTAACAGCCGACTGGTCTAGCTACATATTTTTTTTTTTCGATATAAAACATATACTTATAAATAATACATATATAAATAAATATGTATATAACACTCAGACTCGAGGTGGGAATCGAACCCACAACCCCCCGAACAGAAAGCAGGGTCACTACAAACTGCGCCAACGGGCTAGTAAAATATATATATATAACATAAGATTTTGTCATTTCATTTTAGGGTTTTAGAATCAAAATATGTAATGCAATGCTGGAACAATTTTGATGAAAGTTTTAGACAAACTTCAGATTAGCCCCCAGCAAGTGATCTTGTGAAGTTGCTAAAAATTTATGTGAAAATAACTATTGTATTTGAAAGGCTGCAAAGTTGTTGTTTGACATGAGGTAGCCCTAGTGATTACAATTTGAAAAATAGAAGAAAAATTTAAAGTTAAAAATAAACATTGTGTAAAATGCAAACATGAATTTAAAATTTTTATAATGAATACTTATTCTTGTTGTATTTTTCTAATTTAAGGATAGGTCCTTAGTAAGTAATTTCCATTTTAGAGGGTTTTATTGAATAGAATATAAAACCATTTTAAATAAACTTTCCACACTGCCAAATGAACATAACTTTTCAAGCTAAAATGGATTCATAGAAAAAATATTTTGAGTGTGTAAGTTGAAAAAATAGTACTATAGTTCTAGTTTATTAACTCACCAGTATTGTCTTTCATCTGAACATTTTTCTATAAATTATGAGTCTTGATGCACTACAACATTCAAATTTCCAGTGAGTGTTATAGGATCTGAAATACCAAATTTTGATTATGAATTTTGCATTATTCTATCCATACTAATATTATAAATGAAAAGTAACTCTTTTGTGCAAAAAGTCAATTTTGTCTGTCTGTGATGTTTTCATGCCTAAACAGCTGAATCGATAATAATTATTTCTCATATGGATATATAATATATCAAATTTGGAGATGAACATAGTCATATAATATGGAAAGTGGAAGCCTAACTGATAGATAATAACTTACCAATATTTTCATTCATCATAACATCATCCTCCTTTTCTGAATATAGTTGTATTGCCACAGATGTTGAAGGCTCTGGAATATGTTTATAATATAGATTAGAGAGATTATAGATTTTTTTATTATATTTAGAATTATTATCTTAATAAATTTAAAAATTTAATTTTTTTAATAGATTTTTACTACAAGCCAACATTCAATTCAATTCAAAATGAAGAAGTTTTAAATTTTTTAGGGTTAATTCTAATAAAATTAAATAACATCAAATAAAAATATGAAAGAAAAATTAAATCTATAGAAAAAAAAATTATAGGCCTCGTTGTACTTGATGTTCTTAACAAAGTTGTGCCTCGGTAAGAACAATTTTATTATTAATGGTGTTTGAACATGTGTTGAAACCTGACCTAGCTTACAAATATCTATAAAGGCCCTTTATAGCAGAGTTGACCTACTATGGTTCATAGAATTGCCTGGCTGATTAACATAAATGTAGTTTTTTGGCTACCTTTAAATTCTATATAGTTTTTTATTATTTGTTGGTAAAACATTGCTAGAAAGACACTTATCAACAGTCAACCTACTATGTATTACCCAACTGCTGACTAACAAATCATCTACTATTATAAATATTAGATGTCACATGCAAGTCAAAGACCAAAATTTTTTACAGTATTTAAAAAATGTTTACAGTGGTGTATTACTTTTGATCTTTATTTAAATTACATTTCTTTAAGTAATGCATTGAAACCCATACAACTTCTCCTTTGTGTGGAAAATATTTGTCAGATTAAGACAGGCTTATCAAAAATTAAAAGTACCTTTTCGTATAGGATCATAACTTTGGCAATTCCTTTCAGTTAATGTAAATTTTGGCAGTGATGTTTGTTCTGAAACAAATTTTGACCAATTAACAAAATTTATAGCTAAAAACTGTGGTTGACATTAAAATGTAAATATGTAGTTGTAAATTAGAAAAAGCTAAAAAGTTTGTTTGTTTTGTTGTACATGATAATTTCACAAACTAATGGTCCAAATTGAAATATTACTTTAGTTTCGGATAGTCCATTTATCGAGGAAGGCTATAGGCTACATAACGTATTATCAATTTTAGACCAAATATGTTTGAACAAACTGGTAAATAATTAAAAGAAAACAAAAAACCCGCCTGCATAAAAAACAACTAATTGAAAATGAACTGAAAAGGCTGGAACAAGAAAAAAATTCAATAATTACACAAAGCTTGCGAAACAAATCGAAACAATATCAAACATTATGTACTGTACACTTAAAAATATCAATACGGTAGTCCTTTGAAATTTTATGCAACATTGTACATAATATGCAGTCAGAGGCATGAAATTGAAGGATAAGTCAAATCATTTTCTTTGAGCATGTTATTCCGAGTAAGTTATTCTATTTTGTCATTTCATATAAGGGTTACATATAGTTTTAAAATAATAGAACTATAATATGTAATGCAATGCTAGAACAATTTTGATGAAAGTTTTAGACAAACTTCAGATATACAATATATATTGTATTATATCCAATTTTAGACCAAATATGTTTGAACAAACTGGAAAAAAACATAAGCATTATAAACTTCAAATTAAAATAATATTGTGATGAAAGGAATTACCTGGCATGTTCAATGTTGGTACAGCTATATTGCTAAGTCTATTAAATCGGCACAAATATTTTTCTTCATAATGTTTGTGACATATACGGCGATATTTGAAAATATGGTTGTTTTCAAGTCCCAATATATTACCACCAACAGAAAAGACCCATGAATTAAATAGCACATTATTCTTCTCCGGATTTGGAAACTTGTGCAAAGAACCTGAAATTAATTTGAAATACATTATTGTAAGGCAATTAGGCAAAGTAGCCTTTAATATAGATAGGGACACGAAAAAAGTATCGATACTTTGTGGTATCGAGTACATTTCCTTTCGATACCGATACTTTAGTACTCGATACTTTGCATTCGATACTTTTACTCAATGAGTACTTTTTGGCTGGTATCGTATCGAAAGATTTACATGAGTACTATTACACTTTTTCCTGAAATTTTGAAAACATTTATTCAGTATTTGTACGATAATTTGAAGTGACGACCTTTTTAACCGACTTCCAAAAAAGAGGAGGTTCTCAATTAGACTGTATTTTTTTAATGTATGTTAGCTAAGAACTTTTAGCTGGGTGGACCGATTTCGATGAATTTTGTTTTAATTGAAAGGCGTTGCGTGTCATGTGGTATTTGTGGTCCCATTTAAATTTAAATGAGATCTGACAAGAACTTTTAAAGTTATATCTAATAGTCTATAGTATTTACTCGACTACTTCTTCGTTGACCAATGTTGTATTATACCGCATAACTTTTTACTCGGTGTACCGATTTTGATGTTTTTTAATTTAATCGAAAGCTAAGGGCCTATGCAAACCACGCCGTCGACGCGCGTTTGTAGCGATACAAACGCGATACACACGCGAGTCAGACGCAGCCTGTAGACCTTTGCACACCTGAATACGCGTTTGAATCGATGAAAACGCGCGTGTCACGCGATACAAACGCGATGCAAACGCGCGTGTGTATCGATACAGACGCGCCGTCAACGCGCGTTTGAATCGATACAAATGCCAACAAACTGCTCTGTAAGATAAAAACGCGCCGTCGACGCGCGTTTTAGAAACGCGCGTCGACGGCGCGCTTAAAAAACGTGGTTTGCATAGGCCCTAATACTTGTTATGTAGTCTTGTTTAAATTAGATCGAGATCTGATTAAAACTTTTTGAGTAATTTTTTAACGGTTCACAGGAAAGTGGACATATGGTGCCAATCAAACCACCAATTGTAAATTCATGCGACATTTCAATCCTTTATTAAAAAATTAAAATTTATTTAAATTGTAAAAATACTTACTTATAAAAAATGGACACCTGGACACAACGTTAAATAATGAAAATTTTTGAGTAATCTTTAATAGCGCGTATTTACTTGACTATTTTTTCGTCTTATTACGTTGTATTACTTGTCAATGTAACTGAAGTCGGTTTTTTTTTTCGTTTGCGACCAAACACAATTTTTTTTTTGGTCGACTGACATATTTGGAAACAGTCGTTCAGTATTTGTGCGAAATTTGAAGCGACCTTTTTTTTTGGAAGTTGAAGTATCAATTCCTTCTATTGAGTACTTTTGTACTCGATACCTAGAAGTATCGATACTTTTGTTTCGATACTTTTATGAGTACGATACTTTTTTTTCGATACTACTCATGAGTATAGTTTGTCTATAAAGTCGTGACATTAATGTTTGAGGAACTAAAATTAATCATGTGTCTGGCAACACCAAACATAAGTACTTTCGCTGTCAATGGTGTCATCGAGTTAACAGTTTTCCTTTATTATTCTTTATTCATTTGATTAAACTGCAAAAAATTAAGACCAATCTTCGCAGAAGAGTTTAAAAAATGAGTAAAGTAAATCGGAGTGGCACGCGGGAAGTGATTTTTAAAGTTTTCCAGTGATGTTTGGCGGAGTTCGAAGCTGGACGAATTTTGTGTGATTTGGACGATGTTTATGGGCGAACAGCATCTATGACGGTATGTAATCGTGTTATTGTTTGTGTTTAACCTGCCTGAATTTAAAAATTTACATAATTTACGTTTTGGAGACCAAAAAAGGCATTGTTTACATTGCAAATTTTTAGGTTAGATGAGACAGAGTATATAGGTCACATTATAGTACGACGAATTTTTTGATACTTAAGGATATAATATAACTTAGTCTCAAGTTTTCCAATTTTAAATTTGAATCAATTGCTTCATGTCAGTAACTTATATTTCCATTCCATTAACATTTTTTAAACTTATCTTTTTCAGGAAAATCAAAGAGTACAGTTAGACGGACAGTCAACGAAGGCTTTAAAAATGATGGAAAGTTTGAAACTCCTGGGAAACATAGGAAAGGCCGGCCAAAGAAAGAAATGGATAATTTTAGATTTTAGAATCCGATGATAAGTGAAAGAAGTGCTGCTGTTGTCGCTTCTTACTTGAAATATTAATTCGTCTCTATATTTTTGCATAATGTTCTGTCTCGTTCATAATAATCCTTTTCTATTTTTTTTACAAGTTCGCAACAATTTTTCCAGTTTTCAACTGTGATGTTATTAAATGCTTCTTCTGTCAATTGTTTCACGTCACGAGACCCAATATTACTTGCAGCTACCTTTTTTTGTGCCCAAATTAGCTCTATTGGGTTAAGATCACAGTGGTATGGTGGAAGCCGAACTACTGTATGCCCATGTTCTCCCAAAATAGTATTTATCTCATATATAGGATTTGGTTTTTTATTTTTTACTCAAGTTAATACATTCCTTAGCGATGAATCAAATGGAATATTATTTTCTAATAACCATAATTATATATCACCGACACGATTACTGGTGTTTGGTGTTTTGTTTGTTATTACTGAATGGTAAGGAGCATTGTCAAAAACAATAAAATAGATGGCTCGTGTATGTTGGGAATAAGTTTTTCCGTAATCCTTTTAGTGAATTTATTCGCATTCATTTCAGAGTGATAATCTTCTATTTTATTTTTTCCACTAAATAAGAGTAGACAGTTTGGTACAAAGCCTTTTTCACTTCCAGCATGTACAGTATGAGTCGTGAATATGACTCTCATCAATATAACAAATATTTTTTTGCAATTCTTCTTTTAAATTTCTGTTTTATATGATAATATTTAGATAATCCTCTCTTTTTGCTGTAATGTGTACTTTATATTCAAAGCAGATCTATTTCATTGATATTTCTTTATAAATAAAACAAACAAAATATGATATGTGTCTTATTTATTTACTCATTTTACCTAAACGAACTGACATTTTCGCATCTATTCACTCTCAGACTCATGTTTTTAATAGTAGATAAATAAAATATTGCAAGTATCAAAGTCATTTATGTCATACTATACAGTGTTGCTATGTGTTTGTTACGTGTTATTAACAGCGCCCTCATTAAATTTCACGACTTTATAGACAGACTGTACAGTATCGATACTTTGTATTCGATACCGTGTCCCTAAATATAGAGAATGTTGTATCCCAATGATTATGTATTAGTGCTACTGCGAACTGGGTTTATGAGATTCTTGTTTGACTTATTCTTCAGTTGTAGTACCTACTTAATGAGTTATTCCATTGTTATTGTCGGTTTTAATTTTCTATTGTAGAGTTGATGAAGAGATTAGGTTACATGATTACTGGGTGGGTTAAGACTAGTATATTAATCTGATACAAACCTGCGTTGTTTTCGCATCCCGGGACACAGCATTTCGTAATTATAATTCTCTTTCGTAGACAAAGTTCATTAACAAAATTATCTGCACATACAACCACTAAACGAGTCCTGTTTCTCGTATTTACTACTATTTTAATTAAAAACGTTAATGGAAAAGGAAATGTTCACACAAAACAACACATGCTACGATCTAAAAACTGTATGAATTGATGTGATTCAAAATATAATAAAAATAAATAGCGGCCATCATGCGGCCATTTTGTTCTTTTGTTCACACAGGAATTAAATTTTTTTGAGCTTTAATATTTTATTATTTTGCATGAAAGCGACATCTAGTGCTGCCAAGTGTAAACTTTTTTGTCAGTGCTTGGTCAGTGCCATCTGTATGCGAGTTTTGTAAATTTGGATCCTTGCCCTCGTTTTCTAGTACTAAGATTAAATACCCTGGGTTATATCTAGCCGAGTAGCGGGAGACTACGGGAGTTCGGGCTCGGGCGAGTCCGGTATACCAGAGGTTAAATCAATTGAAAGTTCTCCTTAAATAAAATCGATTATTATTTCGAATCGAATAAATAACGTGTGGGGCAGTCACTAATGTGATGTGATAATGTCAAAATTTCTTGAAGTGTCAAAAAGATAATTAGTGGCCGGACGCCGGACGGGGTATAATCTTTGGGTATAATTCGTATTTTCATTACTTTAAAACTATTTATAGTGTGTAAATTTTATTATTTTGTTGTTTGTGAGTATTTGTATTATGCTTTACTATAATAAATACAAATATTATTGTAAAATACGTAAAAGTTAAAACGTAGCAATATTTTTTCTTTTATCTAGATAACACTTGATTTGTAAATAATGTCGGATTCGGAAGATGAGTCGAAAATTAAAGATTTTAAAGAAATTTCTGATGAAATAGAACGATGCAAAATGAATCCAGCAACATCTGGAATGTTTGTGTCCGGTTGGGATGATGCAGACCAAGATGTCGATCTCGTGAAGAATCCCAAAGGTGTTATTATTTAATATATCCTCCCTATAATTATTTAAAATCCTTGCCTCTTTTTTTGTTAGAATTTCGGTTAAAATTTAGATTATGGACCGTCGATTTATGGGGTTTTGAGGGGTGCGGGGGGAAGGGGGAGGGGGCTAGCCCCCCAGTACCACTCTCACGCATCAGAAACCCATAGTTATGGAGATATAAATCTCATAGACCTAACCTTAAAATTTGACAGTTAATCGGTATAAGTTCATTCCGTGACGGCTCCGGCGCTTCGGAAGGGCAGCCCTTTCGCCCTTGCGTAACCAAACGCAGACACCCGGGCGAGCCGGAGAGGGCGAGACTGGTCGAGAGTCCATAGTAGATGACTCGTTTGACCCCTTTGCATAAACATCTGGCCATAAGTAAGAAAATACATTTTCTGTAGTCAGATTTGCATGGGAATGACCTATAACTATTGTAAAGTTATACACTTACTACTACTACTTTGTACTGGTACTTTTGGTAATGGTTGGTTTTTAGCACAATCAAAAGATAATATTTTTACTTTGGGTTTAGTGTTTGCTAAAAAGTTGAAAAATGATTGGCTTCTTTTTTCTTGAACTTTCAAGTTCAATTTGGATTTGGGCCTTTGAATCGTCCTTCTCAATTTTTATCTTTTCCTTCAATTCTATGCATGCGGATCGGATCACATATCACTTCTTGGATGACTAAAACATATTAAATTTTATATTTTTTTTAATAAACATTTTAAACATTGATGTAATGCCTAACTCTGATTTCAGTTAGTTACGCTTACTTTTAGATTGCCAGTAGTGTGATTCAACACCCTTGAAATGAAGTAATTACTTCTCTCAATCTAATATTTTTGGCCGAGTTTCTATCTTCACCATGTCTTTCGATAGCCATCAAACCTGTATCTTTGTGTCTTTTCAACACTCCTCTTACACGACCCTTTTTAATTAACAGAGCATCCAAAACAAAAATTACGTCACTGAAATCACCTGCTTATTATAAGCTTTCATACTGTTCTGGACTGGCCGAAGGCGACCAGCAAGTCGAGGCTGCGGAGGCGAGCGTTTCGTTACAGCGGGCGAGGGTTGCCCTCCCTCCGCGCCTCTGGCTTTTACAGAACACTCTAGGGGTAAGACAGACCAATACCAAGTGGATAGTGGGGTGCTCCGATTCGGATTTGGGTATTTTTCGGATTTCTATCACTTAAAAAAAAATAACCCTAACCTATCTAACTTGAAAATTTATAATGTGACAGTAAATAAGTAAAAATAAAAATATATTTAAGTAAAAAAAAAAAATTATAATAATAATAATTTCTGAAACCTGAGAATTCACAAAAAGCTTACTATAGGTATATGAGTACTATATACAGAAAAAATATGAACATCTAAATCGACGGTCCATAATCTAAATTCAAATTTTGAGGTTAGGTCTATGAGATTTATTTTTCTATTTTTTCAAGAACGGCGCATTACCTTGTATCGCGAGTGGTATGGGGGGGTTGGGGGGACCGCCGCCGCCTCCCCCTCCCAATCTTGCCTTTAAATTCGTGCCAAACGGTCTAAATTCTTCTTCTAATCTCAAAACTTTAACGATGGATATCTCCATAACTATGAGTTTCTGATGCGTGCGAGTGATACTGGTGGGCTAGCCCCCCTCTTCCCCCTCACCCCTCAAAACCCCATAAATCGACGGTCCATAATCTAAATTTTAGCCAGAATTTCCATCGCCAACTGCTTGATACAAGGATAATTTAAAAATAAACTTCTTGCCTTTTGTAGACAATATTTAAATTTTCTTATGAATTTGACAACGTAATCAAATCTAAGTGACTACTAGTGTTATTTCCGAATTTTTTAGAATTTCTTTCTTCTTAATGCACTAGTGTTATGTTTATGCATCAAATATCAGGTAGTATTAATAATATAATTAATAAAATTTAATGAGAAGTTTACCCAAAATATAATTAGTTCCATTTGGAATTGTAAGCGAATTATTGTTTCAGCTAATCCAATCGACCATGTTTTATGGGCTGCTGAAAATGGTGAACTTGAAACTCTTCGAGAACTTATAACGAAACAACCGGGTCTAGTGCATGCAACTGATTCTGATGGATATACACCACTACACAGAGCTGCATATAGCAATCATGTGAATGTTATATCATACCTGCTCAGGGTAGGTGCAAATGTTGGAGCCAAAACAGAGCTTGGATGGACGCCACTACATTCCGCTTGCAATTGGAATAATTATGCTTCTGCTGCAAGATTGTTAGCAGCTGGTTCAAATCCAGGTGCTTTATCGGATGGAGGTATAAAATATTTCATTTCTTTTAAAAAATTAAATTTGCTAATATTGATGATAAATGAAAGTTGTATTTAAAATTAGACAACCAGCTCCATTTTTACTGTTCATGATAACAACTTCACTTTTATGAGTAACTAGATTCTGCGCGCGACTTCGTCGGCGTGGTCTCCGCTCCTATTGGTCTTAGCATGATGATACATAGCCCCCTCGATAAATGGGCTATCTAACACTGAAAGAATTTTTCAAATCGGCCCAGTAGTTCTAGAGATTACCGCGTTCAAACAAACAACCAAACAAACAAACTCTTCAGCTTTATATATTAGTATAGATATCACTTGTCTAGCCTATAGTATACATATAGGTACATACCTTTCCATTTTGTAGTGAAAAAAAAATCTTTCAAATAAACAAAATACACCTGTTTTATGCTAGTTATATATAAGGGGAATATTATTTTAATCTTCCTTTTTCAGAGCAAACACCTTTGCACTTGGCCGCAGCAATTAGTCACTGTAAATCAACGTTACTTGTCTTGTTCCTTAGAGAAGACATTGTAGAAATTTCTCGAAGGCCAAATAACTCAGATGAAACTCCAGAACAGTTAGCTCGAAGTCATGGAATTTATGCACCCTTATTTGAAATGGTATTACCAGCAGCCTCCCATATTCGTTCTTTATCCTTCACTTGCAACCCATATGTAAGATCATAAATAAAATTGAAGCAAATAACTTACATATAAAGTTACGAGATTTTATCACTTCACAATATATAAGACCTATTTTATTATTAATGGAATTAATTTAAACTAACCTTAAAGACAAGTTCAAATGTCGCATTATGTATTTTTTGTTTGATTAGAATATTAAAGATAAGTTTAAATGAAATTATTGTAAATATTCTACACGTCAAGAGTAAGCATATTTCAGAAGGTAGTTTTCAAAACTAGTCAAATCCACTTCGTTTTTGTGCACAACCTATTCTAGTATTCTGCACACCTTTCAAGATGTACACCCATTTAAATTTAATTGATATCTATCAAGTACTTTTCAAGTTCTATCTAATAATGCATATTTGCATGACTATTTTTTCGTCGATCTACGTTTGTATTATACCTAACGTGACCATTTTTATTTCGGCTCAAAACGGGACAATTTATTTATTTATCAACCGATTTCTAAAAAAGGAGGAGGTTCTCAATTCGACTTTTTTATAAAATGTTATTTATTATCATATCAAAATTTCGATCCAGCGGGATTCGAACCCGCACCCTCGACATACCGACATCGGTTATATAAAACATTTTGAATAAAAATGTACCTATTTAAAATTACACTGTATTTTAAATTTAAAAATGTTATTTAATAAAATGTTATTTATTATCATATTAAAATTTCGATCCAGCGGGATTCGAACCCGCACCCCCGACATACCGACATCGGTAATACGTAATATAAAACATTTTTAATAAAAAACATTTTCGAATTTCCTCATGTGTGGGAAACACAAATATAAAAATAATACGAATTAAGAATAGCATGGTGTCATCATCATCATCTCTCGTCAAAGACTTCATTGTAATATGAAATTGTATAGTTGGGTGCTGTAAAGGACTCGCTGTAAACGGCTCCACGGTTGCTTAAAACCGAATAAAATCATATCAAAAAATTTCGATTTGGCTGGTACATCCGACATCGTTCCATAGCTTAGTTGGCTAGAGCACCGACACGGTATGTCGGGGTTGCGGGTTCGAATCCCGCTGGATCGAAATTTCGACCTCTTTGTGTTTGTTACCCCCTTTATTTTTATTAGGTGTACCAAATTGACGGTTCTTTTTTAATCGAAAGCTGTTGCCTGTCGAGTCGAATAGTTTTAAAGTTATCTTTAGTAATGTTTATATTACTGTACTCTAAAATTTATCTGACTAAATAGACACAATTTATGTTCCATTTCATAAAACGGGACATTTTTGCGTCCCAGGGCTATTTTCCGGGACACCGGGACACACGACCGAAAAACGGGACGGTCCCGTTCAAAACGGGACGGTCCCGTTCAAAACGGGACGCCTGGTCACGTTAATTATACCGCATAACGTGCGTACGCGTCGTTGTCGTGACGCCGTTTTGGGTTCCGATTTATTATTATACTCTTTGGTTCCGATCTTATGGTACGTTAAGGCCCTGCGCGCACTAGTGACTTTTTGTCACCGTGACTTTTTGTCACTGTCACCGCGTCCATCATCCCTAATGAAGGTGCGCGCACTTGGATGCGTGACAATTCGGTGACTTTTTGTCCGCGGAGGACGCCAACATGCCCGTGACGCGACAAAATGTCACGTGTCATATGTACGTAGGTTGGCAAACATGGTGTAGAACTTTCCACTTATCAGCCTATCACTCCAAAGCGGGTGAACCCAATACTTTTTATTATTGTATTTCTTTCTATTTCTAAAAACGAGTTCACAGACAACCTATATCTGTATATAATCTGTCACTGCAAGTGCGCGCAGTCGCGAAGGTGACGGTGACGTGACAGTGACAAAGAATTTTTTGTCACGGTGACAAATGTCACTAGTGCGCGCAGGGCGTTATACGCTTGCCAAGCATCGGCAATCGGCAAGCATCCACAATCCCCAAACGTGCACAATTGTCGCTTGGCGTTTGGAAGTCGTTTACACGCTTGCGAATGCGTCAGTGTGCTACGGACATCCAAGCATGGCAGACTTATAGTTATAGTTAATAATAATAGTTTAATGAATAATAGTTTCTTTCACATGAGCTTATAATAGAATGTCAATGTTCTTTTAACCTTTTGAACGCCAAAGTCACATATACGTGACAAGCACTTGCGAGCTCTGTGCGCCAACGACGTCTATATGTGACAAAAAACCCGGACCACCAAAATATTAAATAAAATTATTAAAAAAATATTTTTAGTATTTTAATTAAACATCTCTCAAAAAAGAATATCCCAGCAACATTTGAGTATAAAAAACCAGTCTTATAGAGCTACACGTACTGAGGAACATTGAAATAAAAACATGCATTCTTATTCCACGTAAATGATATGTCCTGTACGCCGTTGTCGTCTATAGCAGACCGCTAGTAATGTGACGCAAGAGGCACAAATATAAATGTAAGATATGAATTTATATATTATAAATCTAGTTTAACCTCTATAAGACAAAAGTTGTTTAAAATCGTACTAGACTAAAAAACATAGATTTACAACAATCTTTCCATTACAAAGGATTTTTTAAATATTTTCTGTTTAAATAACAACTTTCAATTCAATATTTCATTGAACAAATTTCACGTGAATTACATTATTTTAAACTAATATTATTAGGATTTTTACGAAACTTCTAAAAACGATAGCCAAAAAAAAAATGAAATTTTAAAACGTAATATTTGCATAAACTTTTTAAAAACATTCCCACGATTGAAAAAAACATTTTTTTCTATAATTTTTGAAAATTCCATATAATTTATGGTGTTAAAAAAAGATTTTTAATGTAATTCTCACCTTTATCGCTGTACATCAACAGCCATTATTGTTTGAAAGTAAGGAGTTTGTCAAAATGCAGTACAAATTTTTTTATGACCGGTGCGTCTATTGTCTTCTTAAATGAGTAACAATAATGCGCAAATAAATAGCCGTTATTGCGAGATGTTAAGAAACATTATGACATATGATATATTTTTATTATAATATTGTATGGTATTGTAGTTTTACTTTGTTAAAGCTGGATTTAATAAATATTTAGGTAAGTACTTTAGATTTTTTAAAATGTTGCACTTTTATTACTCCCTTTTCAGTTATTATATAATAAAAAAAATTACAAATTTGAATTGGGTTATTTTTTTAAATTAGTTTTCATTTATATATAGATTCGATTCGAAATCGATATACAGCGTGCGGCACACACAGCACATCTCTAACATGTCTCTATGGAAGTTTTAAAACCGTAGGTCAGCTGCGCCGTAGTCTTCCAGTTGTGACAATGACGTCATGACGATAGAGAATGGTGTTGTGCTTTACTATGATTTTTTTTGTAATGTTTATTTTTTATTTATGTTATTGTAAGTATATATAACGAGTGCAAGATAATACAAGAAAAATATTGAAAGAATAAACCATCCTAGATTATATAAGTAGTCACTTATTGCATAAAAACCAACATAAACAAGTCACTTTGTGGTACTCGATAACGACTCTTGGCAGCACTATTTTTTTCGTAGGTATTTTTGTTTAATTTATGCCTTGGCGTACAGGGCACGGGAATGGATTTGAGGCGTGGCGCTCAAAAGGTTAATTACAGGTTATCACAACATATGTCGAGTAATACAAAGAATTAGTTTATGAGTAAATTTATCAATAAGAAATCATTAATAAAAATTCAAAATGATAATATTGTTATGTTATGACATTAAACTCTCTTCGTTCGACCAGCCACTCAATTTGTATAAAAAAATTAGACGTGCGTTCGTCACGAAATCGCAGGTAAACGCGCGCCAACGTCAAGGGCGGATCCAGCTTTGGCGCCAGGGGGGGGTCACAGTCATGGTCAAGGCGCCAGGGGGGGTCACAAAGTCGTGGTCAAGTAAAAATAAGTTATAATTTAAATTTTATAATTATAGATACAGGTAAAAAGTAGGTATTTTTTTTAATCTATGTAGGTAATGTACTTAAAAATACCTATATTGTGACAAAAATCTTGTTTAACAATTTTAATTAGTGGTCCACCTAGGTCCTGGACTCAGTCCAGGGGGGGGTCATGACCCCCGTGACCCCCCCCCTGGATCCGCCAGTGGCCAACGTGTAAACACCTCGCAAGCGCTTGCCACAATTTGATCTGTGTCAAAAAACCGACACTAGTCCCGATCGGATACAAGCGTCTGCAAGCGTCCGCAAGTTCACGCAATCGGCCTCTTTACACGCTTGCGATTGTGGACGCTTGCCGACGCTTGGCAAGCGTGTAAACGTACCATTAAGCCCGCAATACACGTTGGCCGAGTGTCGGCGAGTGAAGGCCAATACCAACGTGTGGACAGTGTATTTGTATAGGCTTGCCATCGCTCGTTGTCGCTCGGTGTCACTCGTCTAGTTAGCCGCCATAGTAAAGCGCCAACGTCAACAAGTGTTCACCAACGTGTATAGGGTTCATTTGGCGTAGCTTGTGATCACTCGCGTTCACTCGCGTCCACTTGCCTCACTTCGGAACGCTGTCGGTTTTCTGCACAGATCAAAGGCGCTCGCGCGCACTCGGCCAATATAGTGTCCACATGTTGGTCAGCGCGCCATTACGCGGTTGGCGTCGGTCGTGTGTAGTTGCGTTGTGTGAATTGAGCAACCTCCTTCTTTTGTGAAATCGCTTAAAAATAGTATCTATAAATAAATATCTACACAATACACACGGTCGTCTGTTCCTAAAGTAAGCAACTTAATGCTTGTGTTATAGGTAATAAGTTAATAACCGACTGTTATAACTACATTTTTATTTTTTTCGATAAAAATACTTATAAATAATACATATAAATAAATATATATATTACACCTAGACTCGGGGTGGGAATTGAACCCACAACACCCAGAGCAAAAAGCAGGGTCACTACAAACTGCGCTAACGGGCTAGTAGGGTATCTATGATTCAAAGATTGATTATTTGCAAAAAATTAATTCGTAATTCTTGAAATTTAATTTTAAACCAAGAGTAAAGAACAATAACTGTTCATTCATTTATTTATATTTTTTGACAAAAAAAAAAACGATAAACTACTTTTGAATTTAACTTCAACGTCGAATAACTTTGAAAGGAGTGAATTCAATTAAAAATGTTACCTACTAAAATTTTTTGTTGAGTTTTAAATTTCCTTTGAAAAAAGTATTTTGAACCATAAAAATATTGATATTTCTGGTATATATAGTGGGTCGACCATGGAAGGCCATGCTCCTTCGAAGGCCAACTATAAAAAAATCATAGTTATTGTCATGTGATGACAAATTCCTTCCACTCACACTAAGCTACATCAAAACCAAGAACACAGACGCGGCGGCAAGTCGCTGGGTTCGCTATTTTGTTAATGGGGTCCCTCGTTTCGCAGACTTCGGTCGTCGACGTTAAAATCGTAATTCGCGCGCACAGCAAAAGGCTAGTTTTTACGTAAATAACCTATTATTTTCTTATTTTTTTACTGTAAATTGTCATATAAGGATTTGTTATGGGTACTAAAGAAAAATATACAATTTTGCTTCGATTTTAGTTAAAATATCGGTAGTGTTCCTACGAAGGCCAGTGGTTTAAATTTTTTTATTGGCCTTATAAGGATAAAAAATTGACGATTGGCCTTGCTAGGGTACATGGGCCTTACCTACTGTACAAAAACAAAACAGCAAAAGTTTAAAAATAGAGATGAAGAAAAGTGCAGAAGGTGAAAAAAGGAAAGGTACTGTCACGCATGTGGAGAGTGTAGAATCGAAAATATGAGGTTAGGTACATTTTGGCCTTACAAAGAACGGACCCATAAGAAGGCCATTTTAGGTTTAAAAAAAAGTTTTTAATTTCATTATCAAACACGTTGGCAAGTTATTTGATGTCAATATAATACTCATTACTACTATTTTTTAATGATTTCCATTAATATATTCTTAGTTATACGATGGTGTTCAAGTAATGTTCGTTGAGTTTTTTTTATAAATGATAAAAATATATTGAGCATTTAATGTTTCGCTTAAATAAAAAAGCTTATTATGTAGTTTTAGTAAAAGCAGATATATTAATTGCTACGACTCTATTTTTAAGTTCAACGACTAATGTATAATATTGGCCTTGTTTGGAGCCGTGCTCCTTGCAAGGCCATTTGGAAGAGCTTTCCAAAACTTACGTTTAATAAATAGTGATTAAAGCTAGGTTAAAAAAAGTGATTTATGTGGTACACAATAAAGCAAAGTATTACTTGATAATTTGTTTAGTTTCTCAATGACACATAATTTTTAGAGCAGTATTTCTATTTTCAGCCATTTTTAACTTATCGACTAGACTAAGTGGTGAATGAAATAATGGTGATTTTCACTTTCTACGGAATTTTAGATTATTGTTATCGCGATAGTTTCAGAAGTTTGATTTGTTGTTATTTGTCGGGACGTTTAGTATTTTTTCGGGACTCTGGACGTCATACGAAATATCGGGACAATCCCGACGAATCCCGACCATCTGGCAACCCTACTGGGCCAACGTGTGGACAGCACTCGCCTTGTATTAGTGTGCCTACGCTTGCCGACACTCGCGTTGGCCTAGGCTGGGCCAACGTGTATAGCAGGTATTAGAGTATAAATTACAGTAGTATAGAGCGCGCCCAACGAAGTGGGAACAGTAGGCACAGGTGAGAACTATATTTCGTTCCCGCCGCGAGCGCTTGTAGTCGTAGTTGAGTGCTAGCAAGGTGCGTTTCTCTTGAGATTTTTTCATATTTACGAATAAAAATAGTAAAATGTACAGTTTGATCTTGCAAAAACGATACTAGGAAACGTACAAAATTTAAATTCAGTATCACATATCATCGTTAAGTCGATTTTTATACTTATTTTTATGAAAACAAATCCGGCAGAGACGCGGGGGGCGGGTACGCACAGACACGCCCGCTCACCGCGCTCCTGTCGCATGATTTTAGAGATGTTACACCAGGGCCGCCGTAAGCGGGCGTGCAAGGCGTGCACCGCACACGGGCGGCACACCCAGGGGGCGGCAAATCGAGCGACTTTTACCTACCTAACTCAAGTCATTGCACTCCTGGCTGGTCGAATCCTACGCAGAGGGGACGCATAGGATACCAACTTGGGGCGCCTAGCCCACAGCGGTCTAACCGGCGCGCGAGTACGCGAACATTTTATAATTTTGTGATTGTATGTGAAAACCAGCTCCACGGGGAAGGTCTCATTTTTGTTTTGGATTTATTTTCACAATTAAATCTCAATATTCAAAACATGTGGTCAAGGTTATGACAATGGTTCTAATATGGGTGAAAAACACAATGGACCACAAAAAAGGATTTTGGAAATCAATAACCGCGCATTTTACGTCCCATGCTCGGCGCATAGTCTTAATTTGGTAGTGAACGATGCAGCAAATGTTACGTATGAAACTGTGAATTTGTTTAATATAATTAAAAAATTTACGTCTTCTTTTCATCATCGACAAAAAGGTGTTCGGTAATTTGCAAATATTTATCAGATTTAAAATTAAAAGCTTTTAAGTGCCACGCGATGGTCCAGCAGAATCTATGCAGTTAAACCATTACGGTATAACCTCGAAAAAATATTTGATGTTTACTGTAAATATGTGGTGCTTCCTCGGAATGGGATTGTACTACATCTCACAAATCTCAATGCTTTTTCTCGCGAATTTTGAATAAAAATATAGATGTATTTGCTCGGCAATAATTTGGTTCAATGTTTTAAACGAAATTAAGAGGAAAGGGTACTGAATAGACTTTTGAAGAATAGGTATTTGAATATTTTGTTCCTGTCTCCACTGACTTTTACTGTAGGCCGCCCCGCACACCCGCCAACCCCGCACCGCTTTGTCTATGTGTAAGTGCCGTCGTGTTAGTGTGCGTGTGGCGCTTCGCGAATGCTATTTTTCTGTATTTTGCTTGTTTTATTTCATTAGCCCGTTGGCGCAGTTTGTTGTGGCCCTGCTTTCTGTTCCGCGGGTTGCGGGTTCGTTTCCTGCCCGAGCCTGGGTGTAATATTTGTATTTATATACATATTTATATGTGTATTATTTCTATGTATATTTATAAAAAATATTCATATATACATATAGTTATAGGAGTCGGCTGTTACCTGTAACACAAGCATTAAGTTGCTTACCATAGGAACAGACTAACCATATAAACATATTTAGTAAATTTTTTCTGTTTCGTTCTTCTGTAACTCAGCTTACTTTTATTGGATTTCGTAAACTACTTAGTACTTATTATTTTGAATTATTGTTTGTTAATTCATTGGATTGTTATCTACATAACTGTATTTTGGTAAGTAATAATTAAAGAAAGAAAGAAAGAAAGACATTTATTTGTGACACATACACTGCTTACAGACACAATTACAATGAAAAATAAAAAAGTAAAATTAGAGTAAAAAATTTAAATAATTAATTTAAAAAAGTAAACTTTTCATCAGATAATCAGATAAAAAATAAAAATAAAAGAATAATAATAAATAATTATTGAAATACTTAGATATTTTATTTATGAACTAGCTGCTGCCCGCGACGTCGTCTGCGTGCGTTCACTGCTCGTTCCCCGTAGGTGATAGCGTGATAATATGTAGCCTATGTTCTGACCCGACTTCTTAATAATATTCGTGCCAAATTTGAAGTAAATCCATGCAGTACTTTTTGAGTTTATCCCGGACATACATACAGACAAACAGACAAACAGACAAAAATTCTAAAAACTATATTTTTGGCTTTGGTATCGATTGTAGATCACACCCCAAGTATTCTTTTAAAAAAATATTCAATGTACAGTTTTGACTTTCCTACCATTTTATTATATGTATAGATTAGGTATGTAATTACATGGTTGAGGTGTATGTAAGAATGGGTGTTCAGATACATACATATAGTGTACATGATAAATGTATTGTAGCCATACATACATAGTAATTAATATGTTTGTCTTAGTATAATAATAATAATATACTTTGTTGCACATTTAAATAAAGAACAAAATTTACATTACCAGCAATTATATAGTCACAAATTGTACAACCAGGCGATCATTGCTAATAATTGTGTTTGTTCGCAAACGAAAAAAAACCGACTTCAATTAAGTACATCGGCAAGTAATACGTAAGCAGACGAAAAAAATTAACAAACACACTAGTCACTACGATTTTTAGGGTCCTCCTCGATTTCTCTGGGATCCCATCATCAGATCCTGGTTTCCTTATCATGGTACCTAAGTTGGGATATCTCCCTTCCAACAAAAAAAGAATTATCAAAATCGGTTCATAAACGACGAAGTTATCCCCGAACATACATAAAAAAAAAACAAAATATATATAAGTACGGTCGAATTGAGTAACCTCCTCCTTTGTTGAAGTCGGTTAAAAAGCAATCGAATATAATATATAATAAAAAGCTGTCTGTCTGCCTGTCTGTCCGTCGCGCAATCACGCCAAAACTACTGAACAGATTTAAATAAAATTTGGTATACAGATAGTCTAGAGTCTGAGAAAGGACATAGGCTACTTTTTAATGCGAATAAAAGGGTGTAAGGGGTTGAAGGGTGGGAATAAAAATTTGTATGGAACTATGTTCGTGTTTCGTAACTGTCAAACATTTAATGTAACTTAAATTACATCGACAAATAATACAGCGTAATAAGACGAAACAATAGTCAATACGCGCTATTAAAGATTACTCAAAAGGTTGTAATCAGATCTCAATCTAATTTAAACAAGACTAAATGACAAGTATTAGCTTGCGATTAAAATGAGAATCATCAAAATCGATAAACCGAGTAAGAAGTTATGCGGTATAATACAACGTAGGTCGACGAAAAAGTAGTTAAGTAAATACGCATTATTAGATTAGATATAACTCTAAAAGTACTTGTTAGATCTTCATTAAATTTAAATGGGACCACATGACACCTTTCAATTAAAACAAAATTGATCGAAATCGGTCCACCCAGTCAAAAGTTCTGAGAACATACATTAAAAAAATACAGTCGAATTGAGAACCTCCTCCTTTTTTAAAACTCTTTACCTACTTGAACTGAATAAATCCTTATTTTGAAATTTTGTAGGTATCTTTATTTAGTTAACCTACTTTTCCTAGTGTCTGTCCGTCAGTCTTTCTACAGTATCCTTCCTTTGCCTCTGTAATAAGACTACCGTTAGCCAAAATTATAGTCAAACCAAAAGCATAAACAACATAATATTATTTAAATTATTTACCATAATTATCATTTTTATTTGTTAGAGAAACCCTTCTTTAGCCCAGGTTTACACAATGTTACAATGAACACCGCATCCAAATAAGGTTTTATTGTAGTTTATGAAAAGAGAGATTATTTAATTTTGTAACACGAATTTTTGAAAATATCGACAAAATATTACATCACTAGTGTATCTATATAATTATCGACTATGAGGCATCACTTCGCTGGCGTGTATACGTACTGCTCTGACCCTTCCCTCCCCCAGACCTATCCCACAAACAGCAAGAAAGGGACAACTGAAGCTCAGACCACTTTAGGTAGATAATTATTGACCAAAACAGCATTTCGTATTAGACTGTTTTCTCCCCGAAACATGCCAATTTATTTTTTATTTTTTTTCACGTAAATAAACAAAGCCTTCAGCTATGCCGCTCCGTTCTCTTTTTTTTTGTAAATATGAATTATTATTTTTTTATGAGTGTCTGAAAATGAACAAAAAATTAGGCAATATTTCTAGTTTTTGAAGACTCCTACTACCTAATATAATAAGAATATGAAAAAAAACAAAACGTAGGGGCATGGTCATGGCAGGTAAAAGTTTTATGTTGCAAAAATATTTGATCTAGTGTCATTATCCAGGGAGAAAACAGTCGAATACGTTTGTATGGAGAAAGAGCCGGTATCCTTTCCTCTTAATGCTCTGAGCAAAATGATGCAGAGCCCCACAATGAATACTCAAATCTGTGTTAAATAAAGTTGATTGATAAGTTCACAGAATATCGCACGGCTGAACTTTGAAAAGGTGTTAGCAGACGCTTCTAAAATGGCTCACGAACTCAATGTAGAAACAGATTTCCCACTATAGTCATCGCAAAATAATAGGCCCGTTTGGACATATGTCATCGAGACGTAAATAGGGAAGTAACCATACGACTCGGTATTCGATACTCACGATAAATCGATTCAAGTTTGTATGACTATTTGATCGATTTAATTATCTAGTGTAAAGTATATTGAATTAAATTTCTGATTAGAAAATTTAACTTAAACTTTAATATTGTAGGTAAATTGAAATAATTCAATGGTACAAAAGATCAATTTGTGTTTAATCTATTTTTTTTTATTGTTTTCTAATGTTTACGCCAATTTCTCTCAATAAAATGAAACAACTTTTTCAGGTTTTATCGCGTTTTATTAGGTTCTCTACACAGGACATTGTTCTCCCGTGACCATGGTACCTGTAAAGACTTTAATCTTTGATAACGCGTATTTAGTTGATTATTTTTTCTTCTATATACGTTGTGTTACTTGTTGATGTAATTGAAGTCGTTTTTTTTTTCGTTTGCGAGCAAATACAATAAAATTATTTTCAGTAGAGATCACTACACAATATCGATTTACTATTAAAATCGAATGATGCTGGTGAAATTCAGTAATTAACTAGTTACAACACTAGTATTTAAAAACAAAAAGACTTAGAACGTAACTGTTTTTGAGACGTTTCGTAATAATTAGAAATTGCATACTACTATAAAGTAAGCGCGAAAAGAACACTTCCAATATATTCTATCATATTATTTAACGCGCCAAAAAATTTACGTATGTTCTAAAAACACTTTATGTTATTAATAATTCCTTTATTATTTCTTACAGTTTCGTACCAAGTTACGTTCTAGGGTATTTGTTAAACGTCCAAACGGGCCTCTTATTTTGTGACAACTATAATACATACAATTCGTCCAAGAAAAAAATCAACACAATTTCACTATGAACACATCATTTCAGCCTATCGCAGTCCACTGCTGGACATAGGCCTCCCCAAGATCGCGTATGTGATATACGTCAAATCGCTACATGAACTCGCGCGTCACTGTGGCCACCATACGCTCCGCCGCCGCAACCGCCACCGCGCATTCAGTGTGGACGCACACTATCGCAATCCAGTGCTGTGACCGCTGCGCCAACGCGGCGTCAAATTATTATTAAAATGATTACAACAAATAATTGCTACCAATCCAAATAACGTGATTTAGATAATAAGATTTTTTCTACAATATCAGTTCAGCCTTTTGCAGTCCACTGGTGGACATAGGCCTCCCCAAACTCGCGCCAGACATCCCGATTTTCCGCAATCATCATCCAGCCTACACCGGCAATCTTACGTAGAACGTCGATCCAACGGGCCGGAGGACGCGGACGTCCCAAACTGCGTTCGCCAATACGCGGTCTCCACTCCAGAACACTTCTGCTCCAACGGCCATCGGTCCTGCGACACAGGTGACCAGCCCACTGCCACTTCAACTTGCTGGCTGTGGGCTATGATGTTCAAATCTGCTATAAACTAAAAACATGCTATAGACTATAAACTAAATTTTTTTAGCATGCTATTTTATACGCTATCATTATAGCACATTGTTACAAAACTTGGCCGCGCAGTCTATACTCGGAGACATTATCATTTTATCTGACAACACGCTAGTATTAGTAAGTAGTACCTTTTATCCTATACATCAATAAACTAACTTCACCCCCCCCCCCCCCGAAAACCTTCAGTTTTTCCAAATTTTCCTCTTTCAACACCTTATCCAAGTCCCCCTGACCACCGACATAGGTTTTGTTTTTCAGAAAGCTGTAAAACTATGCCTAAAATCACATATTAAAGTCAACTTAAACTCATTACACCTTTGTTTTAAAGTAGCATTCGGTTAATAAATCTCTAAAAAGTGAAACTAGGTCACGCTTTGTACATCATCGAATTTAATTTTTTCGAATATAATATAATCTCTCATAACTCCGGTACCCGTTGCCCGATTTAATTGCGGTTTTCGGTAATATATTTGTAATTACCTGCTCTTCCTTACTCTTTTCAATACACCCCTCTCCACCCCCAACCACGTTTATTTTCCCTCCAACCCCCAAAAATTTACTTTTTCAAAATTTTATTTTACAAGTCCTTGGTCATTCTACATACTGTATATAAATTTTCATCCCCCTGCCTCACAGGGGGTTGGCGGAAAACAGCAATATAAATTTTCTCTTTTAAATTTAATAACTCCCATAAATTTTGACTCATTTCACCGCGGTTTTCGCTATAATATACATTCTACTAGCTTACTCTACGCCCTCCCACCCAATAAACCCTCCCCACTCACCCCCATCAACCCTTATTTACCATTATTAGTATTAGTAATTAGTTTATTAGTGTTGTAGTATTCAGTTTGTTTTATTTAGTTTTCATTGTTATAACTAGTGTTAGTATAAATTTGGTTTTATTTAGTGTTAGTATTATGTGTGATTTGATTTTGGGATTTCCCCCCTCAGCGACAGTGCAGTGGCGTAGCGTGGTTGTCGGCCGCCCGGGGCGGAAAAAAAATTTGCCGCCCTCTTATTTAGGTATTTCAATTTAATGTATACTTATACATTCAGTCTAAAAATAATCGGGAATGGATTATTCGTTTATATTATTTGTATATTTCCAAATAAAATTATTTTTTGTTGTTTTTAGTGTGGCGCAACTGTTTTCCATTTTGGCGTGGAGTTTGAGTTGCATCTGTTATTTATATTAAATACTGTGCTGTTTTTAGTTATATCATAATTATCTAGTGTGTATTGCGAATTTCATAATGGACAAACACATCGAACAAAGAGTTAGTCTTAAATTTTGCATCGCCAATGGAATTTCGTGTTCGGAGCCAATGAAAATGTTACAGAAGGCTTACGGTGAATTGACTTTATCAAAAACTCGTGCTTATGAGTGTTACAAAAATGTCAAAAGTGGTCGACATGTGATGGAAGATGTGCCTCGCTCTGGTAGGCCATCAATGTCTGTAACTGAAGTTAACATCGCAAAAGTGAAGGAAACAGTGACTGAAAATCCTCATTCAACTTTGAGAAAGATAGCCACCGAACTTTCTGTATCTCACGAGTCGATCCGTACCATTTGAACTAATAATTTGGGTATGAAACTTGTTGCCGCTCGACCTCGACCAAAAGATCTGAATTTTCTCCAAAAACTCAATCGCATTAGAGGCGCTGGGGACATGCTAGAACGAGTCAATTCCGACCCAACATTTATGAAACGCATTGTTACTGGTGACGAGACGTGGGTTTACGAGTTTGACATGCAAACTAGTCAACAAGCTTCGGAGTGGCGCCTTCCAACTGAACCGAAACCAAAAGATCCACGCCAAACTCGTTCAAAAGTCAAAGTCATGTTGAGTGTTTTCTTTGACTATCGCGGTGTTGTGCACTCGGAATTCGTCGATTTGAGCGTTATGCGGCGTTTAAGAGAGCAAATTCGACGAAAAAGGCTAATTTGTGGAAAGAAAATCACTGTGAACGAATTTTTGACTAAACGCTCAACAAATAGCATCGAGCAACCACCATGTTCACCAGATATGGCTCCAGCCAACTTTTTCCTTTTTCCTAAATTCAAGCTACCATTTCGTGGCACCCGTTTTCAATCGGTAGAAGACATAAAGGAGAATTCGCGGCGAGAACTGAACTCAATTCCGGAAACAGCATTTAAAAATGTTTTGATGATTGAATTATTCGTTGGCGTAAGTAATTTCTGAAGGAGCATACTTTGAAGGTGATAAAATAAATTTGGATGAATAACAAACAGTTTGTATATTTATGTGATATTTTGATTTTTCCCCGATACTTTCTTGACAGAGTAGTACATTACATACATTATTATAGAGAATTTTTCGGCAAGAAAAGTCATAATTATTTTGTACTGTTACAGGTTTTAGTTGAAATAAAAAATTGCGAGCGTACAAAACATGTCAGAAGTGAAACTTCTTTGGCAAAATAATTGAAAAAAAAAACTTATTTAAAAAGAAAAACAAACAAATTGAGTGTTTACAAAGTACACATGTCAGAAGTGAAACTTCTTTGAACAACTAATTAAAAAAAAGTGCTTCAAAAAACTAATTAAAAAAACTAATTTAAAATAACAAAAAAAAAAATTATTTGAAAAAAAAAACAATAAGCTAACGTCATGCTGTGGTCCCAGGAAAAAAAATCAGCTGGTACCTCTAACCTAACCTGGTACTATCAAATACATCGTAATATACCTCGTAAAGTCATCAAAAATTGATTTTTTTTGTAATTTTTTTTTCTTTTAGTTAGTTAATATCTACATACATAATTTAATAGTAATATTGTCCTACAAATTGTGTGGTACGTTATCCCGGTCCTACGCTCACTGCTGCTCTACCCCCTGCTACCTCTGTTAGCTACCACAATCGAGAGTTTAGAAGAGTAATTTTTTGTTCGCCTCATCAAATGAAGCTACTCCCAAAAAATTAGCTTGATACTAATCAGGTAAAAAAATGTACTAGGGATCCCTACCTATATGTAATTGGGATGTAATTGTAAATAAAATTTTCAAAAAACACGATATAAACCGAGCTAAGTTCGTTCATCCATAGGTAAGACTAACTCCCGTTTATGACTAAGTAAGTCACAAACGGGAAATTCCCACAAGTATAGACGTTGCCAGTCGCTACAAAATAAAAAGGGATTCACCGACTTCGCCAGTAAAGAAAAATTCCGTGATCCTTTCAATCGGTCCGAATGTGTAGTTCCGATAAAAATGATATAAAACTGTTCAAATATTTTCAAAATATTTTTATTATTTATTGTTAAATTTTGCCGCCCCCTAAAAAGTGCCGCCCGGGGCGGGCCGCCCCCCCCGCCCCCCATACGCTACGCCACTGCGACAGTGATTAAGTAATAATTAATAATAAGTGCAAATATGTGTTAAATAATAATAAGTGGTAATGTGTATAAAAAGTATTAAGTGTAAATAATTATTATTGTGTTGTTTGTGATAAAAATCTGCCACTATCGAAAGGTGAGGTATTGAAATTGAATTTTTAATTTATATCTAAGTTATTTTTGTAGCATCGATGTTTATTTTATTGGTCACTGTATTAGGGAAATTTTATTCGTAGGTACATTGATTTATAATAAAAATAAAAATTGGTAAGTACTTAATGACAGTTTTTTTTTTTCGTGAGTGGACATACGCAAAAGTTCGCATAGATGAGAGTATAAAACGCTAAAAAGTAATGTTATCCCGCTCTAGCCTCGCTGCAGCGCGCTGTGTACGTTTAGCGTTTGAGACGTTATAGATTTAGCGCGAAATCATAGTCGGTATAGCAAATGCTATCTGCTATAAACATTTAGCATGCTATACTTTTATGCTATACGCTATATTAACCACCACTAGCTGTGGGCTATGTCCGGTTACTTTCGTTCTCTCGCGGATAGTCTCATACAATTTAACTAGGTAAGGAATAAAATGAAGACTAATAAAAAAAAAACTGGGATTGGGGGCGTTCAAGTATTACGTAACGCTAATTGGGGGGAGGGGGGGGTCTTGTTAAACGTTACGATGCGTTACAGGGGAGGGAGGGGGAGTTCGAACAATGCGTTACGTAACGTTGTTTTTTGTTTAATTAAAAAAACCAGGGTATTTAAATCTATTGTTTTATTAGTTTATTACTACCACAAACGCGATTAAAACAATATCAAAAGTAATTTAGTGACTTTCCGGTTAGTTTGCGCAACAAATTTGTGACATTTGGGTAAAAATGTGGTAAAAATGGTCAGTTGGGTGTTACGTAACGTTTATAGGGTAGGTTGTACAGGAAAACGTTACGGTGCGTTACATGGGGTGGGAGGGGGGGGGGTGTCAAAAATCTTCAAAATTTGCGTTACGTAATACTTGAACGCCCCCATACATAATCTTTTTGCAGTATATTAATATTTTTAACCGACTTCCAAAATAGGAGGGGGTTCTCAATTCGTGTATTTATGTTACGTCAGAACTTTTGACTGGGTGTACCGATGTCGATGATTTTTGTTTTAGTCGAAATGTCGAAATGTGTGTCATGTGGTTCCGTTTAAATTTAATTGCGATCTAACAAGTAATTTTCGAGATATCTAATCATGCTTCTTTACTTGACAATTTTTTCGTCGACTTATGTTGTATGTAGGTATTATATATACCGCATAACTTTTCACTGGGTGTAGCGATTCTGATGACCGTTGTTTTAATCGAAAGCTGATGCTTGTTTTGTGATAACATTTAAATTTGATCAAAATCTGATAACTTCTTTTGAGCAATCTTTTTGATACTGCGTATTTACTTGACCATGTTTTCGTCTACCTACATTGTGTTACTTATCGATGTAGTTGAAGTCGGTGTTTTTTTTCGTTTGCGAGCAAACACTATTATTTATTTCCACGGCCTTTGATATGTAGGTACTGACATGAGGTTTAAATAATGTATAGACATAATTTTTTTTATTTTTCATATTTTAATACAATAATTTTATTACAATTATTTAAGACAATTTGAAAATTATAAATACGTATTTCTTTGTGTACTCTAAAAGTTTAAATTACATTATCGGTATGACATTTTTGTTAAATTATCCAAAACATACATTGCTCCAGGTACTAAGTAACTTTCAGAATACATATTTTTTAAACTGACGATTAGATTCCGTTTATCAATTTTTTGCAGTTCAATCATCGAATGTCTAGTTTTCGGAGTAATATACGGCAATATTAAACAACCTAAACCTAAACATTTGCATCTCACACAATGTTTCCATATTTCTATTAAGTCTTCATCATTAATTACTGGGCATACTGGTAACAAATTCAAAACTTTAAGGCATTGCGATTTATTACGATCAGTCATAGGATAATCAGCACGTTGAAATGGAGACAAGATAATAGCTCGCCACGCTGTGTATGTAATATTATCTGCCGTATGTTGGATTTTTAATAGCAAAGGAATCAATTCATCGAACAACGAAGCTTGTAATAGCTTAGGTATAATCTGGTGAATAGTTTGGGCATTCCCAAATTTATGTGCTAATTCTGCTATAATTTTTAAGCTATCTGTGTTGTTACCTATAACTTGTAACAATTGATTTAAAGCGAGTGTTTTATTTTGTATAAATGTCGCTACAATCCAAGGCATATCTATTTTCTCTAGATAAACGATGTATAGAAGTTCTAATAATGACTTCCAAAGAATATCGCGTTCTCGATTACTTACTTTAATGGCAGTATCAGGTTCAACGACGCTCATTAAACATTGCAGAGCTCTTAATTTTTTGCATTTATTATAGTCGCTTTCGTCGTCGAACGCGATTCGAGATAAATATATTGCCCCCATTTTTGAACATGTTGCTTTCAATATATATTTGGCAGTAACTAAGTCTTTAGTGCCCAATCCGGGTAAATTTTCATTTTCTTTTTGTATTTTATTAAGAATATTTTCTAATATTTGAATTCTAATGGAACTTATGTTAATATTATTTTTATCCGCTATTTCATTAGCTGCTCGATTTATATCAAACCGAGTAATTTTTTCGATAAAATCTGGATGAAGATATAAAGCATGGATGAGTTGAACTGGTTCCGTTGAAAGACGTAAAAGTTCTTCACAAGCCCACTGAATTTTATGCAATACATGTCTCGTAGAAAGTGTAGAATGAAGCCTTTCCATTTGCCTCACAGCACGATTTCCGGGCTGAATTGTAGCCCAACGTTGTGAAAACTGGTAACAAAGTTGAGCTGCAGCAACTTGATCAGCTCCTCTCGTACATCCTTGAAGAACGTAAAATAAACACGCACCTGCCCATTCCATGTTAGCAATATATCTTACGCAGCGATGGGCGGTCCGAAGTAAAGGCTCTTCTCGAGATGTTAATCTCCAAGGTTCAGTATCTTTCGAATCGAATTCGTTGCTTTCATATTTTTTACGTGAAGTCATCGTTTGTTTTACGGCATTGCTACATATCATATCTTTAGCTGTTTGTAAATCTCCATCGAGTGATAGCAAAGCAACGACTGGTAGCCAAAATTCATAAGTTTCTAATGTAATCTCAGATTTCAAATTTGCCCACATATCATCTCGCAAAAACAGATTAAACGGTAATCGATAGTGTCCAATTTCAGGAAACATACCCTTGATGGAAAATAGTTCGAATTCATATTGCTTGGGAATACTTTTTCTTTGATATTCTTTTAAGAAATGTAATAAATAATATTCTTTTAAGTATTTTGTATCCGCAGACTTAGAAAACAATAACTTATATATGCATAAATATACTTCATAATAATAAGGATTAATAGAAATGAGACATCCATGTATTATAACTTCACCATTTTTCCAAAAATCATTTAAGACATCCATCAAAAATTCTCTGTCTTCAATACTTTGGAAAACAATAAAGCATTGTGATATTAATTGTTCCACATCATTTTCTGTGATTACTTCTCGTTTTCCTAAATCATTTTCTAATATTTTATATCTTAAATCCCAATTTGCTAATAAAGATATAAGCAATAGAGAAAAACCTTCATTTCGGGAAATATTTAAGGTATGACATAAGTCAACAAGTCTATTGTATGGTGTATGCGGATAATGTCTTAAAATGTAAAATAATAGTACTTTAGAATCCCATGTCTCCTCAGTGTTCTCCGGAAGAACGATTTCTGATAAATTTATATTAAACTTAGATTTAAGTATGTATTGTGGTGGATATGACAATGTACCTCCAAGTAATACGCCTTCAAGCCCAAACGTACGGCGAATAAAAGGTGCAGAAAGGTAATGCATTACAGCAGGTGGTAATGATTCTGATTGCCCTCTTAATAACTCTAAGATCCAAATTTTATCTTCAATTATTTCGGGACTTCTTAAAGTAAGTAATAAACATGTAACTAAAATTTGATCTATCTCTTGAGAGGCTGTAACTTTGGTAATCAACCTTTTAACGACTTTATCTCTCACTTTAAAGAATTTGTCACATAATTGTACTTCAGATTTATTTATTATTTTGTGAGCTATGTCTGTAAATATTCTGAATAGTGTAAAATCACTTTTAGTTAATATATCACACACATCGGATTTTAAAAACAATTTTGAAGAATTAGATGTGTAGTAATCGATTAAATCATTTAGACAATTGATTGAAGACATAGGTAAGAATATGTATTGAAACTTCCAAGTCAGCGAAAGGTTTTTCAAAATGGTACTCGAGTTTAGTAAAGCACTTAACATAGATAGATATTTCAACAAATGGTGAAGATATTCTTCATCACAACACGATATGACTTCCGATAGTATATTATACGATTCTAACAAGAGATTAGAGTTGTGCCCATCTTTATATTGAGATATATACGTTTTGTTTCCATTTTTTTGATTTTCCAGTAAAATTAAAGATTCAACTAGTACTTTTGCGTTTGTGCATGAAGAAATACGACGCAGCAAATGTATTATCTTGGATTGTTGGTAAATATCTATGTTCATTAACTGTGAAATACATCTTCCTCTCCCTGAACTCGATATAACTTCTTCACTATCTTTCAAATTATTTAATATGTTTGTGCGACTTTTAAAGCTGAATATATTATTCATATTGAGTTTAATATTGTATGAATTTTTCAGATAGTATAAGTTTTCAATGCGGTTTACTAAAGTATTATCCAACATTAGTGATCCTTTTAAGAAGTCAATGTAGTTCCTTTCCACTGTTGGATTTACTGTAGTACCCGTAATTATTTGCTCGTATTTGTTTTGTATGGTCTTGATTAGAACTTTTTGATTTCGATTACAAAGTTTGTTAAAATAATCTAAAGCTAGATTTGTGTCACTATTTTGTAAGCACTTATCTATGTATAAACTATTGGCATAAATAGCAAAATTACTCAATATATTTGTCACCACATTTAAATCATCTAAATCTACAACCGTATTATTGATTAACCTATGGATTACTAATGTGTAATCAGTACAAGTTAATGGAAAATTGTATTTTTTTAAAATGACTTTGATTTTAGCGTTATTTAACTCTTTGTATATCTCTTGTGCAAGTTTACGATCAGTGTCTGTAATCGTAAAATCTGAGTGAGTCAAAGCAGCTGACGTGGTTGCTATTGTGAGTACTATGGGATCCCAAGGAACATCTAACAGTTTTAATACATTTAAAAGGCACTTAAGTCTATTGGTTGGATACTGAAAAGCGTCAAGTAAAATCTTAAAACGCTGGCCATCAACACTCCCTCCACTACTAGCAGCTTCGCTTTCTACAAAGGATCGCAGAGTACTATCGATTTCTAGAAAATACCGAGACGCATACGTCGAAAAACTCTCTTGCAAAAAAGCTTCAAGATCTTCTGTATAACAACGACGTAACATGATAAGTGCGATTTCAGTAGGGCTTTGTGAAGTAAATTCACTCAGAAGCATGATGATTTTATATTTTTCTTTAAGTTCTAATACATAGTTTATGTGATCTTTAATTACATCAAGATCATCTATTGAAATTGGCCTAACACAAATAGTTTTCACTGATGTTTCCAAAACGTCTACTATAGCCGAAATAAATTTTAGGCCGATTTTTGGCCAATATGTTGACTGTTCTAACGAAAAAACTCTCTTTGTAGTCCATTTTACAAACAAATCAATATAAAATGGATTTTCTTCTAAAAGTGGAGGCACAAAGTTACGAAACCAAATTACAAGTGAACCCATCTTAATATTTAATGGTATAGCATTTAAAATACTTGTAACATCATCTGTACTTGGTGTTGGTTTGATTTGTGAGTATTTTAACCAGCATATAGATGCTAAGTCTAAATCTGACTTAGAAATGAATGTTACGCAAAGTTGAACATAATCCAATTTGAATATATTAATACCATCATAATAATTTACTCCTCTGAATTGAATATATTCTATCAAGTCCATTTTAATTATAATATCACAAACATTTGTCTTTAGTGTCTCATCATCTGCAGCATTAATGCGTTTTTGAAGAAGAAACAATATTGGTTTATAAAACAGGCTGTGAATACAAAGTTTTAAAGCTGCTGATATAAGGAAGGAATAATCTTCAATATCATTAAAGAACAACTTTAGTTGAGGCAGTACCTGGTTTGGCACAGTTTTCTCTAAAATTGTGTCATCAATTAAGGATTTCAATTGTAACTTCAGTGTTTCTTGAGATGATGGACTCTTCTTGGAATTGACTAAGATTTCATTTTTATCATGGTCTTTGTGTGCGGCAAATGAAGCACAGTATATTTCAATCTGAAAATATGAAAATGATTATCATGAATTGTTTTAGTAATTATTAAATATATATATATATATATATATATATATATATATATATATATATATATATATATATATATTCTTTATGTATGTTCATGGATAACATCATTGTTTATGAACCTATTTTGATGATTATTTTTTTGTGATGATAAGGAAACCAGGATCTGATGATTGCATCCTAGAGAAATCAAGGGGGGCGGAGGGAACATTCGAAAATTGTAGCGGTGATTAGTACCTACTTTTGTTAAATTTTTTTCGTCTACTTATATTGTATTACTAGTCGATGTAATTGAAGTCTGTTTTTTTCGTTTTCTAGCAAACACAATTAATTATTTATTTCTATAAATTAACCTTTTTGCTTATGTTGACATGTATAGAAATTACTTGTTTCATTCCCTTGCTATAGGTAATTAAATATAAAGTAAAAAATTAGTCAACCATTTTTGTATATAAGAGATAGGTGTTGATTTGGTATTTTTCATCTAATTGATAAAATAATGATTTTATATACAACGTGGGGATGACAATAGAACGATAATTGAAAACACCGTTAGTACTAGTATAAAGAAGTATTTCAAAACCATCAGATAAGTCCTAACATCAAAATAAAATAAAAAAGATTTTTTCATACAAACTAATTCAGTTTAATTTAATAAAATTTTATAACATCATTTTTGTAACTACAGGATCACTGACCTGTTACACGCGTCATCGCGCGTGTAACAGGCGCGTGACCTTCTTTCTACGCGGCAAAGTCACGTAGAAGTGGTATGAGCTTGTACCTACAAAACTTCATTATTTTGATTGAATAAAAAATTGTAAGTTAGAAAAGTAAATTAAAATAAATTGTTACGCATTTAAAATTAAATTGAATAAAAAACTATATGATTTAAATTTTCTCAAACCATCAATTTTTTTTTAAATATGCAGAACTGATCAGTAGCCGATACTGAATATTTTTTTTTTAAACATGAGTTATTATAATATTATTTGGTCTGCGAACTGTCACTAAATGGCAATGATTAAAAATTTTGCCTTTTTTTGTGGCAGTCGATCCCATATCCATTATTTATATGCTCAATCTTTTTAAAAATAATAATAGCTGTCCTTGAGTCGTTAACCGCCGGTTTTAGGGTAGGTCAGGTCTTTAGTATAATACATGCGTAGAAATTTAAAAAAATGAAAAATCATAATTTGTGACTAAACTACTGGATGTATTTTATTGATTTTTTGTATGTGGGCTTGGAATGTCATTACATATACGCTGGCCAATTTATCGTTGTATTATAATCCCCACCCTGTATAATTATAGAGTAGCAAAATACAATTAGGTATATAATTGTCGATAAAAGTATTTTAAGAATTACCAATCAGACAATAAATATCTCAATTATTAAACAATTTCATAAATACATAATTACATACCCAGACTCTGTCAAACAGTTTGGCCAATACAAACATTATGAGCGGACACTAGACCCATAACCATGTGAGCTACAGTCAGTTGTCACATTCCATTGTGTCGACACTCAAAGCTTCAGCCTGTAATATCCCACGGCTGGGCAAAGGCCTCTTTTCCCATGTAGGAGAAGGATCAGAGCTTAATCTACCACACTGCTCCAATGCCGGTTGGTGGATATATTTCCTACTATGAGTAACGATTGCTATCAGGTGTACATGATAACAACCAGGACCGACTGCTTAATGTGCTCTCCGAGACCCACAAGGACAGCACAAACGCCCAGACCACGGCAAACATTTGTATGGCCAATACAAATGTTTGCATATGCAGGGATCGAACCCGCAACCACCAGCGCAACAGCCACAAACCAGCGCTGTGACCGTTGCGCCAACTCTAAAAGTTTAATAATTATTTATACATATAAGTTGCAATAGCACGTACAAGGAAATGACATCTCTGCCTAGCTACGTCATATTTGAAAAATATTAAAATATGTCTACTTTAAAATAGCCTTACCTCATTATCATTCCATGATAAATAATAGAATGTATCATTGTACGCTGTTAAAGGGTAGAAGTAACCTTCGGTGTTTTTAAATGTATGAATCAAATCAAAATTTCGATTAAGAGCCCACATATTTATATTGTCACATATTACATTTAAATCATTCCACTTGCTGACACAATGTAGGTCTGTATTGACAAATAGTGTATCAACCAGACCAGTTACATTACATTTTATCATGAGTTTGCCTGCATCTACATACATGGTGGTTTCACTGTCATTATCAGTAATATTAATGCTTTTATTACTAATTACTGGACATTTTTCGAAGGAGATCACTACGTCGTCAGCACTCCGGTTAAAATCTTCTTCTAACATGTCATTAGTGAGGGAAACAGAAAGCTTTTCTCCACTTTCACTAATAAAAATCAATTTGGAGTCATGAATCATGAAACGGCGAATTTTATATTTAGTATAACTGTTACACTTAACTTCAAGAATGGAACTTTTCATTATATGTATAACAAAAAGCTCGCCAGATGTTAACAAGACCCACAAATATGGTCCATCTAGGATATAGTGAGAAATTTCTTTATCAAATGAGTGTATATTCTTTATATTTTCCTCTTCAGATTTTGTCATATCATATATGCGAACAATACATTTTTCTTCAAAAATCACCAGTTTTGGGTAAATTAATTCTGCACTGATAGTACTTAATGTCTTATAAGGTTGAATTTTTCGAAAACACTCTTGTAAAATACTCATATTTATACTAATATTAATATTATATGTAAATAAAAAACAAAATTGAAATAAATGTATGGCTAACGAAATATGGGAAGTTCAAATCAAACGTTTTTACTTTTTACCAAGAAGTTTTACGTTCAGTGTGACCAGATTTTTTTTAACGAATCTACTGATTGTGGAGGTTAAAAACTACTGAATTCTACCAAAAGAGAACGAAAAAATACTAAAAATCTATTACATTTTTTCGCTGTTGTATTACGACGAAGAGGCATAATTGTTCTCTTGATAATAACGACAAAACAATAAGATGAACCAAGAAAACACCATAAATTAGATAAATCAATGTTTATTACTTAAATTTAAAATCTACAGAAATTGCGTAACATTATCATAAAGCTGTTCTGAGTGTTTTGAGTTCATTGATTTGATTTGAAAACCCTATACCTTACCATCTTTAACCTATTCTACTTTTTATTGAAATTTTGTGTTTGACTCGGAATTGATAACTGTGGAAAGCCGGAAGCCCCGACATCCCACGGACAATAACATTAAATCCTTAGTACCTATGAAATACAGGTTAGATTGGCTTGTTTAATAAGAGGTCAATATAAAATGCCTCCGGGAATTATATTTTATATACAGTTAAATTTAAGTACAAATAATGTTACAAACCTCAAAACTCGTATAATTTAAGTTTCATGTGTAAAAATGAAGTAAATCGGGAGATAACCTAAAACAGTTTTATCGGTATTTATTCACTAAAATCGGGAGTTCTACCGATAAGTCGGTAACTTTTACATCACTGGCTCACGGCACGAATGGTTACAAAAATAATAAAAATTAAAGATAAATCTACCAAATCAATTTTTTCAATACATGTGGGATTCCCCCAACAGCTTAACCTATCGAATAATTAATATTCGAAGGAGATGATTACAATCCATTCGATGAAAACGGGAATACCCCGCATTTTTTCGAGAAATTGGTCATACATAGGCTAAAAAAGTATCAAAATAGTTGAAAAGTGAATTCTACCAAAATATACCAAATTATTTTCACCTATATACTAGATACTTTTACCGGTACCTCAAAATCTACCAAAAATGTAATAATCTACTAAATCTGGTCACGCTGTATACGTTTGATTTATTTAAAATTTATCCCCAATAGGAAAAGGCAAAGAACTTTAATAGTCCATACAGCCTGGTCTGAATTTATTTTCAATCCGATGTAATCACGTAGTATCAAAGAGCAACATGGAGGGGAGTAGCCATAGCGTATTTTACCGATACAAAATTTTCTGTCATTTTTTGCGGGGGGAAATCTGTGCTACGCACACTTTCTCAAATTCACACACAAAAATAATCGTCTGTCACTACGAAGCTCACACATACCAAATTAAAAAACACACTCACATTTTCACACACACATAGATACATTCTGTGTCATAACAGTATAATGAGATGCCGCAACTACACTGACAACAGTGCTGCCAACTTTATTTTTACCAACCCACCAAATGAGGTCGTGTAAACCACCAGAAACCACTAAAACTTAGCGTCCTCTCAAACCACCACAATTCCACTAAAAAACCCAAAGACAACGGCTACCTACCTAAATATAACTTGAAAATAAAATAACACAGACGTAATTATTATCATGAAATAAAATAATTATTTAAGTTACGTACTTAAGGAAACAAATAATGGAAGTACGGAAAAGAATTGTGTTTGCTAGCAAACGAAAAAACCCGATTTCAATGACATCGAGAAGTAATGCAACGTAAGGAAACGAAAAAAAAATTAAAAAACTCACTAGTCGTCACTACGATTTTCGAAAGTTCCCCTCGATTCCATCATCAGATCCTGGTTTCCTTATCATGGTACCACCTTAGGGAGAATTATCAAAATCGGTTCATAGACGACAAAGTTATCCCCGAACATACAAAAAAAAATATGGATAGTCTTTATACAATAGTATTGCGATTTATGGGGTTTTCGAAGTCGGTTAAAAAGGAAACAATTAGTTAAGTACGTAACTACCTAACAAAAGAAGATTGTCTTCTGAGGAATCAGTTTCATCTGCACTTTGCGTAGAATAAAATTCTCTAGTGCCAACGCCAATTTTTTGAACTACTGCAGCATTGGGTATTACATAATTATTGCAGCATTTCCTTTCGCGTGCTAATCCTGCACGAACTGTGAAAAATGCAGAAAGGAGATCAAATTTCATTTGATTTCTCTCTTTCGTCTTAACCACGTTCATAATACTAAATAATCGCTCTACATCAGCTGCGTTAGAGTGCGGTAAAACTGATAGAGATATCGCAAATGTGGCTAAATCTTTATATCTGTCTTTTCCTACTACATCTTTGAATTGCATTACTTCGTACCAAAACTCCTTGGTATCTTTTGTATTTTTCCAACTTAGTAGATGTATTTGACGCAAAAAAATTTTTTTCCCAGGAAAAAATTAGATCATTTTTAGTGGTAAGCTACGAAGCTTGCCACTAACTGGAACAAACCTAAACCACTAAAAAATCCACTAGCCACTAAAACCAATTTTTTCCCGCCAAAGGGGGTGTCCAAACCACCAGATCTAGTGGAAAATCCACTAAGTTGGCAACACTGACTGACAAATTTCTTATAGCCATGGTTGTAACAACTGTCGATACGCATTATCGATAAATTCAAATACTCGGTTAGAGAAATTAGGTTTTGAAAGTGATACAAAGGTAAGACATTATTATAAAAATGGTCTTTATTTATTGAAGTGAAACGTCTTTTCTTCTTTCTTTCTTCTCGTAAAATTTGAGCGACCGGTAACGCGGCAGCGTCATGACGTTAATTACTTGGATGGGTGACCACCTGGGAACACCGCGTGACGTTGGCTTTTTGTTTTTTTTTTCAACTAGTTTTTTTTTGTATTTTAAATTCGTTTTTTTTTAATTAGTTTTTTTTAATTAGTGTTAATTCCCAAAACACAAGCAGGAGCAAAAAAAAAACCAAAAAAAAAAACTTAAATAATTGTAAGTTGCAGCGTTAACGATTAGTTTTTTTTTAAATTAGTTTGACAAAGAAGTTTCACTTCTGACATGTGTAGTTTGTACGCATGCAATTGGGTATTTGACTGTAGTCAGGGTGTTGATATTTATTATTTGTAATCGAAAATGTAACATGTAAGAATAACATTTGTACAAAAAGAAATTAAATCGGTCCAGAAACATATGAGTTATAAAACTTTAAAGTTTCCTGTTAGACAGAGAGAGCGTGAGAGAATTGTGATGTCACAATTCACCAGTTCCATACAAGCTACATAATAAATTTCGTTTTAGAAAGAGACAGATATAGTCACCGTAAAATAGCTTATAATTCCGAGATTAGTTGAGATATTTAAAAATGATAAATGGCGTTAAATTGTGTTTTATTATTTAAAAACATTATTTTAAATTAATAAAAAAATACTAGTCAAATACCCAATTATTTTATCGAAGGTTGTAATGTCGACCGCACCGATCAATCTCCATTCTTCATTCTACGTGACATTGGCGAAATCATCTGTGCTCTTTCCTATACACTTTTTATAAATTAACGAAGGTTGTAATCTCGACCGCACCGATCAATCTCCTTCGTTTATTCTCCATTCTACGCGTGTCATTGGCAAAATCATCTGTGCTCATTTGGCACTATTGAAAGCCATTAACAAGAGGAAGAAGAAGTAGATAGGAAGGAGTCCGAACGTAATGTTAAACAAATGGTCTCAATTTAGACGACTACTAACTGACAACTGTTCATTCTAATTTTTGCCGAAGAGCGCCACTGTTCAACAGCTGATTATAGGGTACTCGTTTAAACCAATTAAAATCAAGATCCGCGAGCCAATGTGTGTTCACGTGTTATATCGGTACGTTATACGTACGTCATACGTGCTTCTAGCGCAGCCACTAGCAAGTGGCAGAAAAGAGAACTAAATAACTGATTACATTATTTTATACCATGAATCCTATCGACAAGCCTATACCGTTCGGACTCCTTTCTATCTATACTTCGTGGGTGGTAGATCACATAACTGTTGAATGAATCCTGGATAAAGTTTCCAAAAGTTGTGCTAATATTGAGGATGCTATTAAGATATATTTTACTGAACAGTTCTTAATGATTATTTAAATTAAATTATTAGTTATTAATTATATGTAATTACATACATTGCTTTTGTAAATATGGGATTCCCTAGGCCACGTAGAAGTTTTTCTACATACGACTGGCGAATAATATCTTACTACGAGTAACGATCACTATCAGGGTTATATTAACAACCGGAACTGAAAGTTTTACGTGCTACGATAGAAATACCCACAAGGACATACAGACATACATCAAGATTAGAAACAAATATTTGCACTAATACAAATGTCTGCCTTGAGCAAGAATCGAACCCACGACTGCCAATGTATGCAACTACACGCACTATTACAATAACGATTGTAAAATAAAACACAACAGTACAAAAATTGAATAATATGTTTATTACACATTTCTAAAAATGTTGCATAATACTTTAAAAGCTAAATATGCAACACAATGCTGAAATATTAAAATTATTGTCTTAATATAGTATTTTATCATTATATCGGATGAGATCACAGTTAATATAACTGTGTCGTTACGTAAATAAAACACGCAATATAAAAAAAACATACGTGTCGAATTGAGAACCTCCTCCTTTTTTGGAAGTTGGTTAAAGAAACAGTAGGACCCACGACGACCCATGACGAGAGACGTGAGCGAGCTTAACTCGCGGCCGGGCACAATATACTTTTTAGCGCCCAATATGTCCAGCAATTTTTTGTTCTGCGGACCATTAAAAATGGTTTTGTTTCCCCTTTGTGAATAGCTCCCGGGGCATGATGCCCCCTTGTCTCCCCCCTCCTCTCGCTACGCCACTGGTTGGTTGTGTATGTACATAATCTGTACATACACATAAAATACAAATAAAATAAAATTGTTCTTGTGAAAATAAATAAATAATGTCTGAACAATAAAGACACAACACTACAAATAATAACGTTTTATACATATTTTATTTACGTTTTCAGTATGACTTTATAGTAAAATTTTAAAGTTTACTAACGATAAGAAATAATCATTAGTTCATAATTATTAGAATATAATTATATTGATTTGTAATTTGAAGAATTAAGTTCATCGCCAGTGTCACCATTATTAAGGCACTAATTTTGGAAGGCCTCCATTTTGTTTTTTTGTTGCCCATATTACTTGTACTAATAAGTAATATTGACCTACTTATTTTAAGACATAAAATATTATGTTTTAATGTACACTTGATTGTATATATCTATCATAATGTGAGTTTTAAATAAGTTGTAGTAATACCTACTAAATTTTTGTCTCTACTGCATAATAAAATGCAATATAATGCAATAATAACAATAAATAAATATTTAACGAGCAAAAATATGTTTAAACTTATTGCTAATTAAATAATAATGGGGTGTACATACATGACTATTTAACTAGCTGCTAACACAACATTGTGATTGACTATAGGTAATGATTTATGTTCTAGAGCAAAATATAGTAACATGTTTTGCTTCTAAATATTCTAAAGGCGCTGTAAGGATGAGGTTATTTCGACTCTGGAAGATAACTCGAAGCATATTATTGTTTCTAGATCTTCATCTTCCTTACAATATTAAAATTAATCAGTGCCGAACGCCGTTAGCAACATCATTAGCTATTGAAAAAAAATTGCATTTTTTGCAAACTAGTAGGTACTTATGTTCAGTTGTACCTACCAATTTGACGCATGTTTCTGTAACTGGAGCTACGGCGCCGGTTAAAATATTATAATCTTTTTTTATTTATAAAAGTAAAATCTATATATTATGTTCATCTATTATAATTTAAAAATATCACGGGCACTTCATATTATAAAAGTTAATATTTCGAGAAGGTTAGTTGCCACCATAATCTCGCAACTCTCGGTTGCCGAGGGGCAGTGTAGGACGATAATTGTGAAGGAGCTCCATCGCTTCTTCTCCGCAAGAGGCTTCTCCACATCTTAATTTTCGCATTAATGCCAGCTGAAAAAATTAACACAAAATTAAATAAATTAAAATATATAAGCAAGAAATATATCTCATAGCCTGCAAGTCGGTATGAGAATTTGTTCTGCATTTGTCCATGTTTTTTCATAAAAACATTTGGTGGGAAAAAATAAAGATTTATTATTTTTTCCATTATCGGTATTGCTTTACGATTACGAGTGTAAGTTTGGACCACTGAGTGCATGAAAGCTTTTTAACAAAAATTAAATAAAAAAAATAAAACGCCGAAAAATCTGAAAAGCAAAAAATAATGAACCTTTTTTATCCTTTTTTATCCTTCATAACGTTATTTGACGGATGACAGTATCCGATAGTAAAAAAAGTTTTTGATTCATAATTTTTTTTTACTTTAGAATTCTTCTGTCTTTATGTGATATATTCTATTCGTATATATTAATCTTAAAGTTGTAGTTTGTTAATTAAGGTGAAACAGGTCCTACTGGAGTATTCCACCCCCCACTGTCAAAGTCTATTTGTATCATCATTCGTCAAACAGCGTTATCCACAACTGTTGAAACAGGCCCTAAGTGTTCTGGGGTGCATGTCGGTCACCTCCTCGTGGTGCACCCTGGGCAACGGCACGGGCAGCAGTATCGCAGTCGCGGTACTGCTGCTCGTCGCGGCTAACGACTGACTCGCGGGGTGCGCTCCGGGTACTGCTCGACCCGTGAGTGCACTAGAGGGACGGGGTGGGTGGGCTCGCTTGCCCGCCCTGTAGCGCGAAAGCGTGGTTTGCCGGCCGGATTGTGCTGGCTCCCTGGAACTTTGCTCGGTTGCTGGTGCAATACGGCAGACGTGATGTGTGAGGGCTGGGCTGTGCTGGCTCCCTGGAGCTTTAAGCTCGGTTGTTGGTGCAGTTCGGCGGACTCGAGGGGTAGTTGCTGGGTCGTGCTGGGCTCCCTGGAGCTTTGCCCGGAGCTTTGCTCGGTTGTTCGGTGCGATCCGGCGTTGGAGGTCGGGCGGGCCTGACCCCCAACGCCTTGATGCCGGGCGTTGGAGGTCAGGCCTGCCTGACTTGGAGGGGGGGACGCTCCTGGACATGTGTCCCCATTCTGCAGACGGTAGACTGGTCCGGTTGAGCGTCCCCTAAGTGGGGTGGCCGGCTGGGGGTCGGGGGATCCTCGGCTGGCTTGAGATCCCACGTCGTCGGGAGGGGTGGTCTTGTGGGTGCCGCCCCTCTGGGTGCTGGGGCCCGGATGTTTACATTCGGGTCAACCGCCGGGGCGGGGTGGAGACTGCTAACGCCACCCCATCTCGCCCCACTCAGGCGGATGTCTGCTCACACGTGGATGGTTTTTGGTCAGTAGGAGTCTGACATAACCCTCTGGTGCCCCCGCGCCGGAGGGTATCCATGATAGATTTTCCCCACGTAAAAAAAAGGCCCTAAGTGTTCTAAGTTTATTGACAAAGTAATATCGGTTTTAATGTTATAAAAATGATAGAGAATAAAACGTACCTGCTCAGCAGAAACTTCTACCGGTTCCTTGAATAGTATCCAAGTGACAGATTCTGTACACGGCGGCGTCGTCAGCGAGCCGGGGTACGTCCAATACGCGATGCGATTTGGGAGAAGATTTGCAGGATTGAGGGGCTCAGAAAATGTCACCTTGTCGCCTTTGTGTTGAATGTATGGCAGCAGTCGCACTACCTTGTCCAGTTCATTGTGTTTAGACCCAACCTGGAAAAAAATATTATATATATTTTTTATTTAAAAGCATTCAATGGATTAATCTAACTACATTTATTTTTAATAAATTTACTATAATTGATTATAGCACATCGTTCACCAATAATTGTGTTTGCTAGCAAACGAAAAAAACCGACTTCAATTTCATCGACAAGTAATAAGTAGATAAAACGTAAGTAGGTACCTAGTCGAACAAAATTAACAAACGCACTAGTCACCCCTACGATTCTCGAAGGTTCCCTTCGATTCCTCTGGGGTGCCATCATCAGATCCTGGTTTCCTTATCAAGGTACCACCGTTGGGATATTTCCTTTCCAACAAAAAAAGAACCATCAAAATCAGTCCACAAACGACGCAGTTATCCGCGAACACACATAAATAATATGTATGGTTTTCTAAATTCTCTTAAGCTACCGGAATCCCGTTAGTTGCTCAGCAAATTAGCATTAAAAGACAATCAGACGAGTATAAAAAATTTAGCAATCACTCGTGGAAGACAATCAAACAATGCGAGGTTTGCAAATTTTTTTGAATAACTAACAATAAGTATTTTTTATTATTGCGTTGTATTATAACTGGGTTGTCTGGAAGAAATGGCTAAATAGCCATAAGACCGCCCATTGTACTTCACAGTCTGTAAATATCTTTAAATGTGTTTAATGTTAAAATGTAGTTGTGGTGTACAATAAAGTATAAATAAATAAATAAAATAAAAAATAAATAACTTAATAACTTATTATCAAAGTTTGTTTAACGACTTTATAACTAACAATTAAAAAAAGGGTTACCTGTAAAAGTTATAATAATAAATATCTATTTATACTTTTTAGTTAAAATAATAAATACTTTTTATCTGTAAAAATAAAACGACAGAGGTTTTCCTTTGTGTGGGAATCACGGAACCCTGCTGAAAGTTCCAAATAAAAAACGATATTGAAAATTCCAAATAAATAATTGTGTTTGCTCGCAAACGAAAAAAAAACCGACTTCAATTACATCGACAAGTAATACAACGTAGGTAGATAAAAAGATAGTCAAGTAAATACGCGTTATCAAAGATTACTCAAAAAGTTGTAATCAGATCTCGATGAATTTTAAATGTAACCAGATGATAAACATCAGCTTTCGATTAAATTAATAATCATCAAAATCGGTAAACCCAGTAAAAGGTTATGCGGTATGATACAGCGTAGGTTAACGACAAAATTGCCAAGTAGGTAATAATTGTGTTTGCTCGCAAACGAAAAAAAAAACCGACTTCAATTACCTACATCGACAAGTAATACAACGTAATAAGACGAAAAAATAGTCAAGTAAATACGCGCTATTAAGAGTGCGCATAATGCAAAATTACCATCTTCTATTTGTTTTGACATGAAAAGTTCCAGACCAAATCTTAAAATAAAAATATATGACAAACTACGTGATATTTGCAAGGGTTGACCTTTATCAAAAACATAAAATAAGGAAATTTCCTCGATAAAATATAATCACGAAGTAACCTCTAATTTTTATATTTTTTCTATTTATACTCGATATGGTTATGACCATTAAGACAAAAATTTGATAATTAATTACATTTAAATATGAGTAAAGGCTATGCTTAGGCATTTAATGTAATTACTTTTAGTTTCGGAATTATATACAAAATAACATATTTGTCGTTTTTTACATTCGTAATGCGCTCAAAACTATATCGTCTATCGCACTCTGACACGAGGCTTTGTGTATATTTTGTTTCATCGGGCGTGCGGGTGAAATCTGATTTTTTGCTCGCCTTATGCACGCTCTTAAAGATTACTCAAAAAGTTGTAATCAGTCTTCGATCTAATTCAAACAAGACTACAAGACAAGTATTAGCTTTCGATTAAAGTAAGAATCATCGAAATCGGTACACCGAGTAAAAAGGTTGACGAAAAAGTAGTCACGTAAATACGCATTATTAGATATACATAACTCTAAAAGTACTTGTCAGATCTCAATTAAATTAAAATGGGACCACATGACATGCAACACCTTTCAATTAAAACAAAATTGATCGAAATCGGTCCATCCAGTCAAAAGTTCTGAGCTAACATACATTAAAAAAAAACATACCTGTCGAATTGAGAACCTCCTCCTTTTTTGGAAGTCGGTTAAAAACGCATTATTATGTATATAACTCGAAAAGTACTAGTTAGATCTCAAATAAATTTAAATTCGACCGAATGACACGCACTACCTTTCGAAAATCATTGAAATCGGTCCACCCATTCAAAAGTTCTGAGTTAACATACATTAAAAAAAATACAGTCGAATTGAGAACCTCCTCCTTTTTTGGAAGTCGGTTAAAAACGATGATTGCTGGAAAGTTATTGTAAACTATTGTGTGTTTGAAACGGGGATTCCAAATACTTTATTCTATACGTTAAAATACAATTTTTATCTGGACATTTTTTGATCCAGATAGATCTATCAGGATCCCCAATGGAACTTAACATTTAATATCGGAGTTTTTCCACAGGGATGATTGATGGGAAGTTATTGTAAGCTATTGTGTGTTTGAAACAGGGATTCCAAATACTTTATTCAAATTTTCACACGTTAAAATACAATCAATTTTTATCTGGGCATTTCGTTTTTCGATCCAGGTAGATCTATCAGTATCCCCGATGGGTAAATTCACACACGCAAATAGGCGCAAAGCCGTCGAGTTGCGGTTACCAGCCCGTGTCTACCAGACCATACCATACCATCGCCAATGGAACTTAACATTTTATATCGGAGTTTTTCCACAGGGAAAATAGGTCTTTAAGGCGTTTCAAAATTATAAATTCGATCTATTCGATGTGTTTTCTTCTGCACATAAAATATAGAACAATGCAATTTGTTTAAATTTCGGTCGTAGGTCGTTTATCATACTTATACAAGTACCTATAACACGCGTTTGTGATTTGTATTTTAATACCTACCGAACACACCATAGTGAAAGTAAGTTTTAAACATATTTGATTTTGCATAAAGAAGGTTGAAAGAAATAAACCTTTCCCCACGTCTTTGTTTGAGCGAACATATATATACATTATATATATATATATATATTGTTGATTGGGCGAAATTACTGTGTGTATTTGATACAACGCTTATTCTTATGTTGAAGTAAAATTAATCTTTACAGTAACGTATCAAAAGAATAGTAAAAGTTGCAAGTAGATTATACCTTTTGCATTTTATTATAGATACCTACCTACCTAAGATAGTAATTTAAAAAGGCTTCATTCAATTAAAATATTAAATTTACAAATGTGTTTACTGTACAGCTGGGTACTAGATCTTGTGTTTACAGAAATACATATAATCTATATTTTCTTGAATTGATCATAAAATTATAATCTTTTTCTTGCAGTGAAACTATGTTCGACACTATTAAAATGTGTTGCAGTCTTAACATCCTAAATAGGTATAATAAATTGTATATTGAATAATGTCTAATCTAATAGAAAGTAATGGCATTCTCAAAGACAAGCATTATGTAGTTGTTGGTTCTAGTTTGTATTTAATTACATACTTATTAGAATCCTTTTACTTCAATTTTATTATTTTTTAAAAGATGACGCATAAATCATTGACAAAGAGAAAGTAGATCATGCGGCGGAGAGAGCTGTTTAATAGTGGTGCGATTATAACCAAACCTTATTTACATTCGATGTAAAATACGATTAGATACATGAATCGACTGTGTAAGTCGGATGTGCACAATCATTGTGACGTTACGGAACGTTGGTTCATTGCACCAATTCAAAGGAGGACATCAAATAAGTTGCGGCGCGTGTTGCCTGCGACTTCGTATTTCATAGTTACTTTTAAAGTAAATAGAAATATTATGGATTGTGTCCAACTAAACATTCGGTAAATACAATTAAATGAGTTTGTTAAAATAAAATGAGTTTGTTAAGTGAGTAATTAGTTGACTAATTACAAAACAGACAACACCAACAGCGAGAGGCTAACAACACTATTTAGAGGAAATAATTGTGTATCCACTGTTTTAGTTAAATATATAGTAGTAGGTGTGTGCTAATGAATATGTAACGATATAAGATAACAAAATATTAAAACACAAATTTATTATGTTTGTTTTAACAAAAAAAAAAAAAGACAGATTGAAAAGTAAATATAAAGACCAGAAAAGATATACTATATATTTTTTATAATATTCGTTGAAGTACGAGGATGGTTCTTACGGAGAGAAAAATTTAAAAAATTGCATGAAATAGTCTAAAAACAACACTTCTTAATTCCCATACAAAAGATTCGTAATAATACTTAAAAGTCAATTTGAACTTTAATACCATATCATAAAGTTTAAGTGTTAGTGGAGAGGTTTTTAAGTATTAAAACAAATAATTGTGTTTCCTTGCAAACGAAAAAAAAACGACTTCAATTACATCGACAAGTAATACAACGTAATAAGACGAAAAAATAGTCAAGTAAATACGCGCTATTAAAGATTACTCAAAAAGTTGTAATCAGATCTCGATCTAATTTCACGAAGACTACATGACAAGTATTAGCTTTCGATTAAAGTAAGAATCATCAAAATCGGTACACCGAGTAAAAAGTTATGCGGTATAATACAACGTAGGTCGACGAAAAAGTAGTCAAGTAAATACGCATTATTAGATATAACTCTAAAAGTACTTGTCAGATCTTAATTTTAAAAAAATGGGACCACATGACACGCAACACCTTTCAATTAAAACAAAATTGATCGAAATCGGTCCACCCAGTCAAAAGTTCTGAGCTAACATAGATGAAAAAAAAACCAGTCGAATTGAGAACCTCCTCCTTTTTTGGAAGTCGGTTAAATATTAAAGAAACGACTGTTAGGCGGTACGAAGTTCGCCGGGTCAGCTAGTATACATGAATCGCTGAATTTGTTGCTAAGCGCAAATCTCGAGAGCGGCTGAACCGATTTCGCTAATTCTTTTTTTATAATATTCCTTGAAGTACGAGAATGGTTGTTACGGGGAGAAAATTTTAAAAAATTGCCCGAAAAAGTCTAAAAACAACACTTTTCTATATTCCCATACAAAAGATTCGTACTTTACTACGTACTAACTTTAATACCATACCATAAAGTTTAAGTGTTAGTGGAGGGGTTCCGGGAAGAATAAGTATTAAAAAAAAAATTAAAGAATCATCTGTTAGGCGGTACGAAGTTCGCCGGGTCAGCTAGTTGTATATAAATTAATCCATTACTATGTTTTGAGATATTAATGTGAACTTAAAATATTTAATTAGCTATAAGGCTATAAGCCTATAACGTAGCAATTTTTATATTCATATGCTTGTCGCGCTTGACAACGGCATTATGCCCCGGGAGCTACTCACAAAGGGGCGCCAAATGGTCCGCAAAACTAAAAATTGCTGGACATATTATATGGTTTTTAAATGAGGAGGGGACTAAAAAGGTATTGTGTCCCGGGCGCGAGGAATGAGGGGGCGCTAATAGGGTATTGTGCCCCGGGCGCGAGTTAAGCTCACTACGCCCCTGATTTGTAGTCTATCTTTGTGAAAAAATTACGTATTTAAAATGTTGTTTAATGAACATTTCGATAAATTAAACTACCCTCCTATTGCTAGATATTTTAAATTTTTAGGTATTTTTAAAAATTTTCCGAACAGCAGACTTCTCGCTAACTGATTTTTTCACTGGCACTTATTTTTACAAAGATCATGAATATGTGGTTAAAAGTTAAATCTACCCACCGTTAATAATACGCCGAGTACAGCAAGTCCATCTGGTTGTCCTGCTGCTTCAGTGAAACTGTTGTATTTGCTCGTATTCCAGTGAACGAGATGTAGTTCACCCGAAAAAGCCCGTCCGTCTACTGTGTGTTCCGAGCCTTCGCCATTGACCGCCCCCCAGTGACAGTGCCACTGCTGGAGCTTGTAAACGTCAGATCCAAGGGGACCTCCCCGAAGTTCTGTAAATAACCACAACGAAATAGCGTTAGGTGAATTATGGTCACTTTTATGTAATTTTTTCAAAGAGGTGATGGGTTTTGTATTTATTCCCAATACATAAAGTAGGCACATACGACGACTCTCTCTGTATCTGTATATACTCTCTGATGTAATGGCGCGTGTGCCGTGTCGGCCACGCCTAAACACCGACAGTCGCGGGTTCGATTCCCGCTCGGATTGAATATTTGTGTTTATTACGCTTGGTTTCAGCCTTTAATATCTGCTGGGCATATGCCTCTTTCCTCGTGTAGGAGAAGGATCAGAGCTTAATCCACCACGCTTCTCCAATGTGGGTTGGCGGATATTTTCCCTACTATAAGTAACAATCGATATTAGGTGTACATGGTAACAACTGGGGCCGACGGCTCGTGCTCTCAGAGGCCAAGACGGAAAGAGTCCTATTACCAACAGTGGCAGTGGGGTATTATAGGCTGAAGCGTACATAAAGTATTCGTGTACACTTGCTATACTTGCTAGAGGTATTCCGGCCGAAATACACAAAAAGAGGGTCGTATCGTGGTCGTATCTGAGTCACCGGTAGGGGAAGTCCGCCGGACGCGATGAATGGAATTGCAAAGTGGTGTGCAACTATTAGGATTATACAACCGTTTACACCGCTATTCAGTTTGATTATTTTCGTACTCTTGCTTTTTTGCATGTGTTTTATGTAATTTTATAAGTATACTGAATCAGCCTGTAAACGTCTCTCGGCAAAGGCATCTTCTCTGTAGGTATAAGAGAATGTAGTTATATAATATAAGCAATGTTTTATAGTAAAGAGTCTATACTATACAAGTCCATAAACGTTTATTGCTGGACAAAGGCATCTTTTGTTATAAAACGTCTGTAGCATATCCTACCAAGGCGCCAGTGGCGTAGCGTGGTTTTGAGGGGCCCTGTATCAAATTTAGTTAGGGGGCCCTAACGAAGGGTAAAGATTTCTCACTAAAGAAACAAAAATGCTTGAATTAAATGAAAATAAATATTTATTGATGCGTTGGCGCAATGGTCGCAGCCAGTGTTGCCAACCCTACTGTTTTAACAGTAGATTTGCTGTTTTTACATCGATGTCCCTGTTTTCTGTTTCATTTGTAATTTTTACTGTTTTTCAATTAGCGTTCAGCGTCACCTATTACACTATGTAATATGTTTTGATAACCACTATATAATAATACACAATGATACTAGATGGCAGTATGTAACTATGTACTCTTGTTGGGATTCGAATAAGGAATTCCCCGACCTGAGTCTTATGTGATTGACACTCATATTTTTATGCACTGGAAAATCATGTACAAAATTCCCCAAAACGTATTTTTCGGATAATTCAAAACATTTCAAACATTCACAAATATAACCATTGTGTGAATTTTGTGAATTGGTGAAGAAACTTTTGTGCTTACCACACAGCAGCGCCACCGCGGAAAGATTATTTTCAGCTATAAATATTTTGAAAACTAAATTACGCAACAAAATATCGACTAAAACTATTAAAGGAGCCTTACACACTTAACACACTAAATCCGAAATAACCGATTGCTATTCATTTGAAGCCACAAAAAGGCACATAAAGTCAAACAATAATATGTATGATTTTAAAAAGGAAAATGAGTTTGAAAATACTGAAGATGAGGCAATTGATAATGAAAGTGAAAAATAATTTTACTTTGATTTTATTTTTTTATTATGTTGTGATAAATATTAAAATATAACTATGTATGTGAGTCCTGATAACTAATAAAAGTAGGTGATTGTTTTAATTATACGAGGAAAGTATGAAATCTGCCTTTTTTACTTTACCTACTGTTTTCTCCTGTTTTTTTATTGGTTATCTGCTGTTTTTTAGTTTCTTGGGGTTGACAACACTGGTCGCAGCACTGGTTTATGGCCGTTACGCTGGCGGTTGCGGGTTCGATCCCCGCACATGATAAACATTTGTATTGGCCATACAGATGTTTGCCGTGGTCTGGGTGTTTGTGCAGTTCTTTTGGGTCTCCCCACCGTGCCTCGGAGAGCACGTTAAGCCGTCGGTCCCGGTTGTTATCATGTACACCTGATAACGATCGTCGTTACTTATAGTAGGGAATATATCGGTCAACCCGCATTGGAGCAGCGTGGAAGATTAAGCTCTGATCCTTCTCCTACATGTAGAATGTGTTCCTGTTCCCCATGGGGAAAGAAACCTATGCCCAGCAGTGGGATATTACATGCTGATGAGATAATTATAATAATAATAAAGCTTTAATAATAATAATAACTTATCATATCTTCCTAAAAATTGAGCTATTCAAACAATTAAAATTAAATATATGCACTTTTGTAGCCTTTTTTTCGGCAAATTAATTCATTAAATCATCTATACAGATGATATCAGTTTTTCTAAAATTTCTGTCTCTGTAGACAATAGTGACAAGTCTGATAACCGTAGGTACAATGGAAGAATTTTTTTTAATTTCGGACTTTAAAAATGTTTTCAGACCAATTAATTGTTCATAAAGGTTGATTGAGATGTCTTTAGCTTTACTGTATTTAGCCGATAGTTTTCCGGAAGTGTTTTTTATCACTTCATTTGAAGAAGATAGGAGTTTCTCAGGATGTAATACTTCGAACATATAACTCGGGTTTTGGACGAACACTTAAGTCAAATAATTGTGTTTGCTCGCAAACGAAAAAAAAACCGACTTCAATTACATCGACAAGTAATTACAACGTAATAAGACGAAAAAATAGTCAATCAAGTAAATACGCGCTATTAAAGATTAAGTACCTACTCAAAAAGTTATAATCAGATCTCGATCTAATTTAAACAAGAAAGAATATAATCATATATAATAAGAATCATCAAAATCGGTACACCGAGTAATAAGTTATGCGGTATACCTAACGTGACCATTTTTATTTCGGCTCAAAACGGGACATCGACTTTTTTAATTCAGCAGATTTATTTATTTATTAACCGACTTCTAAAAAAGGAGGAGGTTCTCAATTCGACTTTTTTATAAAATGTTATTTATTATCATATCAAAATTTCGATCCAGCGGGATTCGAACCCGCACCCTCGACATACTGACATCGGTAATATAAAACATTTTGAATAAAAATGTACCTATTTAAAATTACACTGTATTTTAAATTTAAAAATGTTATTTAATAAAATGTTATTTATTATCATATAAAAATTTCGATCCAGCGGGATTCGAACCCGCACCCCCGACATACCGACATCGGTAATATAAAACATTTTTAATAAAAAACATTTTCGAATTTCCTCATGTGTGGGAAACACAAATATAAAAATAATACGAATTAAGAATAGCATGGTGTCATCATCATCATCTCTCGTCAAAGACTTCATTGTAATATGAAATTGTATAGTTGGGTGCTGTAAAGGACTCGCTGTAGACGGCTCTACGGTTGCTTAAAACCGAATAAAATCATATCAAAAAATTTCGATTTGGCTGGTACATCGTTCCATAGCTTAGTTGGCTAGAGCACCGACACGGTATGTCGGGGTTGCGGGTTCGAATCCCGCTGGATCGAAATTTCGACTTCTTTGTGTTTGTTACCCCCTTTATTTTTACTAGGTGTACCAAATTGACGGTTCTTTTTTAATCGAAAGCTGTTGCCTGTCGAGTCGAATAGTTTTAAAGTTATCTTTAGTAATGTTTATTGTACCTACTGTACCTACTCTATAATTTATCTGACTAAATAGACACAAGTTATGTTCCATTTCATAAAACGGGACATTTTTGCGTCCCAGGGCTATTTTCCGGGACACCGGGACACACGACCGTAAAACGGGACGGTCCCGTTCAAAACGGGACGTCTGGTCACGTTAGGTATACCTAATACAACGTAGGTTGGCGAAAAAGTAGTCAAGTAAATACGCATTATTAGATATAACTCTAAAAGTACTTGTCAGATCTCAATTAAATTTAAATGGGACCACATGACACGCAACACCATTCAATTAAAACAAAATTGATCCTAATCGATCCACCCAGTCAAAAGTTCTGAGTTAACATACATAAAAAAATACAGTCGAATTGAGAACCTCCTCCTTTTTTGGAAGTCGGTAAAAAAAAGAAATTAAGATTCACACTCAACGCTTCACACTGAACAGCGCCCAGTATTTTCTTATGTGTCGGCGGTCCGGAAACACACAATACAGAAGCACAAACGCCCATACCACGACAAACATCGATATGGCCAATACAAATGTCTGTCGTGAGCGAGAGTCGAACCCGCGACTGCCAGCGCAACAGCCAGTGCTGTAACCGCTGCGCCAACGTGTCGTCAATCTCTGTGATTAAACAATCTTTTATTTTTGATTTTTGTCATTTTTGAAGTGAAAACTCTATAGGCACGTATGACAGTTATTTTATATGTTTTTTTCCCGGAAAGCACGAAATTAATTAACATCGTGGATAACATTTTTACTATTTATTTATTTTTGTTTATACACGTTGGGGGCCCCTGTAGCCCGGGGGCCCCGTATCATTGATACGGCTGATACGGCGGTAGCTACGCCCCTGCAAGGCGCGTTACTACAGTTTGTTGATACGAGTTATATAGGTACATGACCACATCTCACATACAATTCAGGATATTTTTCTGCACCGTTCGACACGAGATGGACTTATAAATAATAATTAATATATAAAAATAAATACATATATATCGCACCCAGATTCGAGGCGGGAAACGAACCCATAACAGCAGCTGGAGCAGAAAGCAGGGCACTGCAAACTACTCCAACGGGCTAGTAAAAATTGAAAATTAACCTGAATTTGATCGTGTGATTATTCGATTAACAAAGCCGTTTGAACATTTTATAATATTACAAATATAACTAAACTTAAGTGTTAATGTAACAAAATTTGTAACGGTCTAAAATAATTATTTATTAAAGCGGACACATTGGACATCGGTACATTAACGTCGCTTTGTTTCTTGAAAGGTATTGTACCTGAATCGTAGCCATTTTCATCAACCCGCCAGCAGTAGCCAGGGTTGACAACAGATCGAGGGTGGTTGACAGAGTAGCGCCACACGAGAGGCGGAGCGCTGCCGCCGCTGCTGGCACAAGACGTGACTATATCGACGGGACTTTGACGGGTACCTCTCGCTTCTGGAAACTTTTCCACCCATGTCGCTGGACCTGACAAGAATAAATTGAGACTGTTTTACTCATCATAAGAAAATCACGAAATCTCTACATTAATTAGGTACAATTGTGAGAAAATGTAACTTCTAAAATACGTTTATGACAAATTATATATTAGGTAGTAGTATTAACGCATAAAAGTAAAACATAAGTACCTAGGTAATAAAAGTGATTGGATTTTTATAAATCTTAACTACTAACTTTGAAATCTCTAAGAATAACACGATAAGAACTGATAATGAAGTTGACATGGCATAAGTGTAATAAAAAATAAGTAGGCGTGTCATTTTGTCAACAAGTTGACATTTTTGCAAATATCTTGCCTCATCCGATGAATGTCAACGTAGGAGATGAAGCGGGAAATGACTAACATGTTTTGAGCTTGATTCATTTTATTTTGTCAGATAAGAGCGTAGACCGCTTCACGTGTATCTAAAGAAAAGCTAATATAACTTTTATTGTGATTAATAACCGTAGCGAGAAAAATATGTATAACAAAGTACTTTGTCCAATAATGACGCAACTGTACTTGCAATATTTCAAAAAGCTGATAACGCCTTTGTCTTTTTAAGTAAATAAAGAAAATTTACAAGAAACTGTAGAAATTAACCAGTCGTCTGTAATAGGACTTTTATTGAGTTTTATTTGTAAAAATAATATATTCTATAGTCGAATAACAATAATATTTAATATCTAGTACCTGGGTGACCGAGCCCAGCTCGGTATTTTCATTTTATTTTTTGTTTTTTTTTTCTCGGTATTTTTACATTTTAATTTTATTTAAATAATAAATCACGAGTGAAATTAAAAAAAAAAAGAAAAAAAATTTATCTGGAGACTGAGATTCGAACCCGGGTCAACACGATTTGACACCCGCCGATTTCCTAATTACGCCATTAAAGCTACGTTGACGCGTAGTGAAATTAAGCTTCGTATTCTAATGATATTTTTTCATTGCTTAAAAACAGGGATAAAACGACATTTTTTTTAAATGAATCCTAGCTAGATCAATTTTTCGCCTCCGAAATCCCCTGCATACTAAATTTCACGAAAATCGTTGGAGCCGATTCCGAGATTCAGAAAATATATATATATATATACAAGAATTGCTCGTTTAATAGTATAAGATAAATGTTGAAATTATTTTGGCGAAGGTGACATTGTATTTGACAGGGTCATTCGACTTTGAATTACAAAAATAATTAGGCCTTTTAGCTTTTGAAAACAAAGAAATTTATAGTAGAATGAAACACATTGCAAAAGAAAGAGAATACAACGAAAATGATAGGAAAAATAAATTACGGTCGATCTGAGCTCGGGAAGTGGTAAGGGGGAGGGGGGGTTTAAGGGTGAAAAACGGTTTATCTCGATTTCTGGCTAAACTACAAGTCCAATGGAAAAAAAATCGATGGCAAAGTTGTAGGTAGTAAAAAGATCTACAACTTTTGTATTTACACTTTTTTCACATAACTGATTTTAAATCAAAACAATTACAGTGTGTTTGGGACATAAAAAGGTAAGTTTTCGTCAAATTTTGTATAAAACAAAAGAAAATTGAAAAAGATAAAAATAAAAAACCAAAAAGTTGGTTTTTTAATTTTTCACATAAATTTTGAGGTTATGTGAAAAAAGTATAGATAAAAAAGTTGTAGAATATCTTTTTATTACCTACAACTTTGCCATTGAACTTTTTTCCATAGGATTTGTAGTTTAGCCAGAAATCGAGATAAACCGTTTTTTACCCTTAAACCCCCCCTCCCTACCACTTCCCGATCTCAGATCGACCGTAATTTATTTTTCCTATCATTTTCGTTGTATTCTCTTTCTTTTGCAATGTGTCTCATTCTACTACAAATTTCTTTGGTTTTTACCATTTTTAAACGCTAAAAGCACTAGTCTATAATTATGTAGGTATTAATAACGTAAAACTTAGATTGATACCTCAGCCAAACTATACCAGAGTTTGTATTCACTGGTATTAAGTTAAGATCTAGTAATATTTTAGTATTATAATTTAGTTTACATACAAATATTCTTAAGATCCTTGTTAGTTATATAGGTAAGTTTAGTATAGGACTGTCATGTAGATAATTATGTATAAAAGTCCATAAACAAAGATAAAAAAACGAGTGTGCTTTTCCTCTCAACTTCCGTTCGCGTCAAGTGAGCGTAAAGAACTTTTACTTCAAAAATAAGTGTGCTGTAGACCACACGACTGAAGTAAAACTTCTTCAGAACATACAGTAATATATGAAACGTAACTAACTCTCTTTCTATCTTCATTAGATTATATCCCTTATCAACTTCCGTTCGCCTCGCCCGATCACACTTATCGTAGCGCTATCGTCACGCATTCACCAGCTTACTCCCGAACTCAAGCGTGTGTAAAAAAGTTTTACTTCAAAAAGATTGATACCGATTTGTTACAAACTAAAACTTAGTATGTAAGTAGTAGAAAACACATTAACACACTTCTTTTCAATAAGGATTCTATGAACGTTGTTTTCCTAGATCAGGGGTTTCCAAACTTATTTTGTCTACTGCCCACTTTGAGAGTAAATAATTATTTAGTGCCCCCATTTTTTCACCTACTTACTTAAAAACCACTATAACTTCAAATTAAATTAATTATTGCGAGCTACATATTATATTAGCGGAGATTAAACATTCATTCTAATAAACCCCAAGCCTCTACACAATTTCTTTTCTGGGTCTCTTACCGCCCCCCTTTACGCCTGCAGCGCCCACAAGGGGGCGTTATCGCCCACATTGGGAAAGGCTGTCCTAGACGATCAAGATTTTCGCGAATAAAACCATGGTTTATAGCTTGTATGTCATATGTCATCATCACTTTAGCCTATCGCAGTCTACTGCTGGACATAGGCCTGCCCAAGTTCACGCCAAAAACGGCGTGAACTCATGTGTTTTGCCTATAGTCACCACGCTGGGCAGGCGGGTTGGTGACAGCAGGGCTGGCTTTGTCGCACCGAAGACGCGGCTGACCGTCTTCGGCCTGTGTATTTCAAAGCCAGCGTTTGGATGGTTATCCCGCCGTCGGTCGGCTTTTTAAGTTACAAGTTGGTAGTGGAACAGTGTTATCCTTTAGTCGCCTCTTACGACACCCACGGGAAGAGAGGGGGTGGGTATATTCTTTACTGCCGTAACCACACAGCATGTCATGTGTACACAGGAAAAACCTTCGCAAAAAGTAGGTGCTGATTACATACGGCGTTTTTTCTTATGCAATAATGACAGCCTACAAACAAATGTGCCATTAAAATAACTAAGTACTAGTAAGTTATAATTTTGCAATTGGAAATGTTTGCCACAAGTATTAGTAAAATACTTGATTACAGGACTCATACTGGTTTCTAGTATCAGAAAAGTTCTTGTTCTTTATGTTTTACCTGAAAAGTTAGAGTTAGTCTTTGTATACTTTTATCATCTTAATAATTTGTTCGTAATAAATAATGTCCCCTACATCCACCCGAGTACGGGAGAGTTGAACACACTTTACTCTACTCTAACATGCATAAAACTGTAACTATGACATTTAATTAGGCCACAAACTAACGTGTACAAAGTATGGGTAGGTATAGGTACATATTTATATAACCTATAACCAAAGTTACTTTAAACTCATTTATTTGAGATATAAATAAGTTTTTTTTGGTATGCGGTTCAAATGTCAACAACCCCTGGGAGAGTTGATCATAGTGGTAGGGAGATTTGATCATATAAATAAATATGAAAATATACTGTAATCAACTATAATCATCAAGAAAACAGTCATAAATGAGCTACACTAACAAACAATTTTAAAAAATAGAACGTTATAAGTTATAACAAAACAAACTTTTTCATAAAAATACAATAATGAAATGAAAAACAAATTACACCCTAAATAAGCATGTCTTCTAATGATATCAATATAATTATAATAATTATATCATATTTAATTTTTTAAATCACAAATTTAATAGTGAAGGATCATTTTTAATGCACTTATTGATTTTGGGGTTAATTACTGTTATATTTTTTGTATGACCATCTTCAGATGCTATTTCACTGCTACTATATGAATTCATTTATCGATATCCCGCAATTAGCCTTTTTCGACTTTTTCTTTTTAATTCTTTTCTGTCTCACATATATCCCACTATCACAAGGTCTTGGATCTAGTAGTCTTTTCTAGTGGAACTTGTTAGGTATTTGTATAGCTTAGTAAGGATTTTATGCAACTTATTCAGTTATATTTTTTAACAGATTTTTATTTACTGTTTCTTTTAAGTTACGTGATAGATAGTTAATTAGTTATACAAAAAATAAGTCACCTCGTGAAAGGGAGATCTTCACATGTTCTTTATGTCCTACAGGATATGATTGATCGATTCAGCTGATACTTTTTATTGTTTTTTTTTCTGGGAAATCAACAGGAAAATTCGAAATACAAAATACCTTTTACTTCACTTTTCGTATTTATGTCTGTCAGTCAGACGCTGAATTAACCTTAGATTTGTAACTGATAAACTTTTGAAAATGTTACACAATACCAATACGCATTACAAGGGCCGCGTAAGCTTAATTTTCACCGACTTCCAAAAAAGGAGGAGGTTCTCAATTCGGTTGTATTGTATATGTACCTATGTTACTTAACTTTTGACTGGGTGGACCGATTTAGGATTTTTTTTTCTCGAAAAGCGGCACGTGTCATGTGATCCCATTTAAATTTAATTGAGATTTAACAAGGACATACTTTTCGAGTTATGTCTAATAATGCTTATTTACTTGACTATTTTTTCGTCGAACTTTGTATTATACTACATAACTTTTCACTGGATATACTGATTTTAATGATTCTTATTTTATTCGAAAGCTGATGCTTGTCTTGTAGTCCCATTTAAATTTTATCGAGATCTGAGATGACTATTGAGTATTTTATAACGCGTACTTAACGCGTACAGATATGTATTTACTTAACTATTTTTTTTCGCTTACTTACGTTGTATTACTTGTTGTCGATGTAATTTTTTGAAGTCAGTTTTTTTCGTTTCCGACCAAAGCACAATTACATATTAGATTAACGCCTCTCTTTTTCTAATATAGGTAGAATCTAATCGAAACTCGTGTAACTCAAATCGTTACTAGTGTAAAAAGATAATTTGTCTATACTTTTACAATAACAGCAAGGATGTGTTATGTCTCTTATTATAAGTACATTACGGAGGCCGTAAACGTTGTTTATAGAAGTTTACGAATACCGTAATAACAATATACATTCACCAAAATAAACCCTCCAATATTAGGTGTGGTGAATAGTCGATCGATTCGGTTTCCAATAAACGTTTTATTGACCAATTTTACTTATATACTATAACTTGTAGTTACAAATAGACTTCAAGTGTATAATTAATTAATTATAGGTATGAATTGTATTCAATTGATACGATTTGCTGCAACGTGCACAATAGGAACACATCCTACCTATAATAATGTTAATGGTTAAAAAATATGTTTCAATTAATATTGCAAGTTCGTTTAAAATAAATATAGAAAATATTCTCATCAAGAAGTAATTTTTTTGATTTTTCTTAAAATTATCGCCGTATGATTTAGGTACCTTTTTTGGCTTTACGTAAGGTTCGTTTGGAATGCAGTTTCCACCGAAAAGAACATGCAAGTGATTTGCATGAGTTAATTTAAAAATAAATCAATACATTTTATTTTGTATAACATCAGTTTATCTCGATACATAACATTAGTTCCACCACATTTTATGACTGAATTATTACGTTAATCTTTTCTAGAATTGAAGGTACGTATAGTATTGTAGGTGTGTATAGTGTTGTACGTATAGTTTTGTTAAATCATTGAATTAATTTGCACAACTGAATAATAATAATATATAATATAGGCTAAGTGACGCAGTTTTGTAACAATAAAAACATCAAATTATACATATATAGGTACTATTTTTATAATGACAAAGTTAAAAATTAATTCAATTTGTCTGTTGTGTATTTTTTGTAACTATTTTACTTAATGACTTTATTGATATAATTGAACGTGGTAGTACTATATTTACTAGGTAGTGCTTATTTTACAGCCTAAAATTTAATTTATTCAGTTGAATAAAAGCTACCTAACGTAAAATGATACCTACAGAATATTATCCCTAATTGCCCCATGCAAATCATTCTAAGTAAAAACCAAAACTTTCTTACTAGCACCAATACATTCGATCAATGAAATTTGTAACGGCATCTAATTTGTTTTATTACAAATACCTACATTGTACGTTTTTTGTAACCTTAAGTACTGACTATTGTCTTGTAAAACTTGATTTTTGTGCACGCCAATAAGTTTTTGTTAAAACGAGAGCCGCAACGAGCAGTGGTCGTGTCCTCGGCCTTGTTTACATAGTTTTTATCTTATTCAAATTGCTTCGTCATCATTCCCCTTTTGTTAAAATTGAACGTTTTAATTATTAAAGTAAAATGTAAGTTAGATTTACGGCAAGGGCAAGGGTTTGTTTATGAATGACTTTCATATAAACATTAGATACCTATCAAATACAACTGTGTAGTAGCTCACGTCTAGAGTCTAGACCACGAAATAGAAAAAAGCTATTTAAATAAATATAAATGATTTACACTCAACGGCCCCCAGTAGGATTTTTTCCTGTGTCGGGGGTCTGGAAACACACAATACACAAGCACAAATGCCCAGACTATGACAAACATCTATATTGCCAATACAAATATCTGCCGTGATCGGGAATCGAACCCGCGACCGCCAGCGCATCAGCCAGTGCTGTGACCGCTGCGCCAACGTGTAGTCATTTCTTATTCCGTAGTCTAGACATCTAGACCACATTGCTAAATATGTTATTATTCTGTAGGTATTTATTGAAGTGAAACTTCTTTAGGAGCATGAGGGATAAAATTTGAGCGACCAGTAACGCGGCAGCGTCAGGGACGGTCAGTACTGGATGAGTGACCACCTGGGAACACCGAGTGACGTTGGCTTTTTGTTTTTTTTTTCAATTATTTTGTATTTTAAATTCGGTTTTTTTAATTAGTTTTTTTTAATTACTTTTTTGAATTAGTTTTTTTTTAAATTAGTTTGCCAAAGAAGTTTCACTTCTGACATGGCGTGTATGCACGTATTTTTTTATTTTATAACTGAACTAGCTATGCCCCGCGGCTTCAAACGCGTTAATTTGAAAAAAATAGCCTATAGCCTTCCTCGATAAATGGGCTATCTAGCACTGAAATAATTTTTCAAATCGGACCAGTACTTTCTGAGATTAACGCGTTTAAACAAACAAACAAACAAACTCTTCAGCTTTATAAAAATATAATATAATATATAACATAACAATATTGATCTATCTCGTCAGTATTTTAATAATTATAAATTTTTTATATTATAAAATTTACCGTTATGATTTTACATTAATAAAAATTCACATCAATTAGAGTCATTTGTAAAATAACGTTTTATTACGAGTACGTACCTAAGTATAAAGTAAGCGTTGTATGATTATCTATTTATATAATTATATAAAAGAGATTTCCACCCATATATAGACTCATCACGATAATATCTCTGGAACCAGAAGGCGTAGAGACTTGAAATTTGGTAGGAATATTCCTTTCGCCGATTAGAGGTCAGCTAAGAACGCATTTTACGAAATTCCACCCACAAGAGGGTGTTGCGGAGGTTAATAACATATATGGCAAAACAACGTTTGCGGGGACAGCTAGTTATCTATATATTAATAGGTACGTGAAGCAAAAAATTTGTACCCCTTTCTACGGAAATTGCGCGTACGGAGAAGTAGATATGAAATTTCGCACACTTAGGTATAGTTTATATAAAGAAGAAGTGCAGAATTCTAATATTTTTTTTAAATTATACATAAAATATACATTAAATTAATAAAAAAATCTACACACTACCATGTATTTGACATTGATACACACACCCATATTATACTATTTTGTTAATTGTCAAAGTCTGTAGTCAAATTGAAATTTTTTAAAAAATATTCTTTATTTTCATAATTATATATTTGGTTTTCTATAATTTAAATTTTTTATTATGGTCAAATTTCGACCTCTGGGCAACCACTAGTTTTAAATTAATCTACTATGATATAATAATTTATTGTCTTTTTTACACTTTGAATTAAAAGTAGGTACTAATTTGCACACAAGAAACGATTAGGAGGTAGTGTTGATTTCCGTGTTAGAATCACACCTCTTCTTTATATATATAGAAGCAAATCGAAACCAGGCAAATCTTAATCTGGTCACTAGTGTAAAAACACAGACCACAGTGTGTAAAAAGATAAATATTAGTCTATACCTATTATAAAAACGATTAGTGTCGATTTCCGCGTTGGAAGTCGGACGTTTAGACGTTTGCGTCGTCGAGGTCACTACGACTTAAACTCTTTCGATTAAAGATGCATGCGCACCCACTCCACAATCAGTTTTCATTTAACTGATCACCTACTTTATAGAGTCTTAACTTCTTGACATGATATTCCTTGTAGGGATCAGATATTAATTAATTCTCGCAAAGAGTTACTTTACTGTTGTCTCAGATTATATCTACTTTAGTGGTTTACGCTTTAGTGGCGTACGAATATGTAGCGCATTTAAGTAGAGTTCTATATAGGTAATATGTATTTGAAAGATGTCTCTTGTTTTTGTTCTTTGTAACAAATTAAAAGTTAACAAATTTTTTAAAAACTATCTGGTTTATAGTCGACAAGTATTTACCTAATATACCTGTCTTATTTGTCTTGAATTAATATAATACAAATCACTGTCTTTACTTTTTACATAATAATATGAAGATATTTTATATTTTTAATATTATCGCTAATATTATTTAAAATTCAAGGTGAATCTCTTAATTCGTTCTTATCTATCAGGCTATATTGTAGTTTTTATTGACATTGCATAATATTAGTCATTGTTAACATTTAAAATGGATATAAGAGTGGATGATTTCTTTGAACACTAGCATAGTTATAATGAAAACGCTAAACCGCAAAGGCGTTTGTTAGGAATACACCGCCATTTTTATTATGAAAATAACAACATAAATGAAATATCTTACTTATCACAAGTCAGTACTGTGAAGTAAACATGAGAACAATGCCATATTTGATATTCATATTGGAGGACAAAATATGTTACAATTCGGTAGTAAATATTATTATGGTAGGTAGTCTTTTTCACATTATTTTTGTTAATTATGACCCAAATAAAAAACCTAAAAGTCCGATTTGGTCATACTTATTGAATAGTGAAGCATGTTTCTTGTACTGACTTATATTCTATGCTCGTCTTATAAAAGTACTTATTAGCGGTCAAGCGTATAATTCTCGAGTCGCGGTAATCAGTCAGATCGAAGACATCACAGATATTAGAACTCGTGACAATGTAACAACTTCTATTTATTTTCATGAAACTCGTTATTATCTACATGCAACGAAGAACTAGAACTTAAGTATTCTTAGTATCGGTTTCTTACTACTATTGCTACCAGTAAATGGCATATTTTGTTAATATTCCTTATAGATTGGAAGAAAACGATTTACAAATCATTTTGGGCCTAAGTTACCGATGTGATTGTCATAATAAATAATCAAGTAAACACTTTACCTAGACATGTTTTATTCATAGTCTGCCAATCCAATATCGCATAAACGGTTTGAAAATTATTCATAACACTAAGAAGAATAAGTAAGTATATCAGATTACTAAGTACCTATATCAGATTTATCGAAATATTTTAAGGAAATTACTTTAAAGTAATTTTAGCATAACTGAAGCGGCTGAAAGATGTCTCTTGTTTTCGTTCTTTATAACAACTTAACCATTTTTTTTAATTTGTCAGGCTATTTGACAAGTATTTACCTAATCCTGTCTTATTTGTCTTGGAATAAATAAATAGGTGTGTCATATTAAAGAACACGTTAGAAAAATTTAGGAGAAAATTGAATTTGTTGCACGACCTGCTTTTATTGTTCAAAAAAAAATTAAATTTTCGTCTCGTCGTACATAAAAAAACAACGTCAAAGTTTTTTTTTCTGTATTTTTTTTGTCTTTTATTTTTACAGAAAAATACGATGTGACATTTTCTGAAAGAATTTTCCTCTAAATATACTTTATTTTCATTTTCATCATTTTAAATTATTTGTTCATAGATACTTAGCCTATATTTTAATGCTTTTATCGTAGGTACATATTTATATCGTTTAGTCGTATACTCCAGTTCCTTACCTCAGCCCTATCTTAATTAAAAAAGGTCAGGTAAATGTCCATTTACCTGTTTACCTAGTAAGGCTATTTTTCTTTAGCCAATACAAAAATAATTTTTTAATTCGATCCAGTAGTTCCTGAGATTACCGCATTTAAACAAACAAACAAACAAGCTTTTCAGCTTTATAGTATTAGTATGTAGCTTCCAATCGAAAAATTAAATCCAAATTATTTGATGTGTATATCCCATGTCAACATCAAACTGATACCATTCAACTGAGGTAGAGCATAGCAGGAAATTTCCTGCTCAAAATATGGAGCAGCCCGACTTGGATAGTACCGTGACCTTACAGAAGATCACAGCTAAATAGCACTGTTTCAAGCAGTGTGGTGTTCCTGTCGGTGAGTAAGGTGACCAGAGCTCCTGGGAGGAACTGGGGGTGGGGTCGGCAGCGCACTTGCGACGCTTCTGGTGTTGCAGACATCTATAAGCTACGGTAATCGCTTACCATCAGGTGAGTCGTACGCTTGTTTGCCGATCTAGTTACATAAAAATGTAGGATGATGAATTAGGTTGAAATGATGAATTGGGATGCATTGTCATATTGGTAGCCGGTATCATACGAACTAGAGTCTGCTTGATGAATGAAAATTATTTTATATTTATTTTAGTATATTAGATAAATAATCGCGAAAGAGTCTGAAAAATCTTGACCAGGCTATATTTAATTCAATATGTATTGAAAAATTCATCTTTTTATTTAAAAATGTACCTACGAGTTTAAAGAGTAAATTGAATACCTACCGACAGTTTCAAGCCTGTAGAAAATACATACAAATTTGGTTAGGTTGTCTATTATTTTCTTGGTATAACCACTGGGTTGGCAGGTATAAACAAGTATATTAATATATATTGTTTAAGATACTTTTACCCACATGTTTAATAAATAAATCTTACATCAAAATGAGTGCTGTTTCATTGTAAATACGATGACATAGAGTTGCCGGCTAAAAGTTTGGTTTGAATGGCGGGTGTCGCATATAATATAGTCTGATCAGGAATTTTCCAGCCATTTTTTTTTTTCGATTTGTCTTTAACATGCTAAAGAAGATAATTATTTAATTTTTATCCATTAAGCAGATTGGTAAATATCACGCCTAGTCCGTATCTTAGACTATATGTAGAATGATCGGTTACCTTTTTTAATGACTCTATGTACTGTACATGTATATTAAGAAATATAATTTCTCATGAACTTTCTTGCTCAAGATTAGATAATGACAAAATAGCGTTTTATCTTTATAATTACTAAAGAAATTAACAATTTTGTTAATTGAGTAACCAGAAAATTAGCATTAACTTTCAAATAAAAGCTCATAATTATATATGCACTTATAAAAATAATAATCGTGTCTCGATTTGCGGTGTATTTGATCTGTTCTAATAATTAATAACATGTTTTGCCCTTAAAAATTATCGACAAACCTAATAATAGTAAATACATATAAAATATTTATATATTAATGATATCTATATATAAAAATGAATCGCTAAATGTGTTGCTAAGCGCAAATCTCGAGAGCGGCTGAACCGATTTAGGTAATTCTTTTTTTATAATGTTCCTTGAAGTACGAGGATGGTTGTTACGGAGAGAAAAATTTAAAAAAATTGCCTGAAAAAGTCTAAAAACAACACTTTTCTATATTCCCATACAAAAGATTCGTAATAATACTTAAAAGTCAATTTGAACTTTAATACCATACCATAAAGTTTAAGTGTTAGTGGAGGGGTTCCGGGAAGTATAAGTATAAAAAAAATTAAAAATTAAATAATCGACTGTTAGGCGGTACGAAGTTCGCCGGGTCAGCTAGTTTATATATAAAAGCATATATCACATCAAGACTCGAGGGGGGAATCGAACCCACAACTTCCGGAGCAGAAAGCAGGGTCAGTACAAACTGCGCCAATGGACTAGTCGAAAGTACCTACATAATATAATATAGTAACTAGCGACCCGCCCCGGCTCCGCACGGGTGCAATGCTTATACTAAACATAAAATATAAAATAAATATTTGTATTAAGCGCAAAAAATGTGTTTATTTACGACATCACATTAGAAACCTCTAAAACTATCAGTGTTCCTCTACTATATTATGTATGTGAAATATAAAACTTCCTCTGGAATCACTCTATTTACTAAAGAAAACCGCATCAAAACCCATTGCGTAGTTTGAAAGATCTAAGCATACATAAGGACAGACAGACAGCGGGAAGAGACTTTGTTTTATAATATGTAATGATACAACTGAAGAGAGTTTTTTTTTATTATAGGTTCGATTTTTTTAAATTGGTTCAGCGTAAAAATGGCTTTTACTGAGGCATCAGGCAGGTCTTATGCTATTATATCACAAAACGACAGATATTATTGGAAGTAGCAGTAGTGAGTAGATAGATTTGGCAAACACATTTTTAATTACTAATAAAACCAATCAAAACTCTAGGTCTAAGTTTTGACGGTAATCGACACAGTTTCTCAACAGTTTTAATAGGCCATTGCTCGCTTCACGCAACTGATATTTTCGGCACTACTTGTTCTTATGTATGTAAGAAAACCACGAAACTATTGTAGTAAATTAGTTAAAAATGATAATATTAGTTTCATGAGAGTCTAACAATTTAGTTTATATTTGCCTCGTATGAGAAATTATAAAAAGGGAAATCGCGATTAATGTTCGTCCTCATTTATAAACTAACGTTTTACAAATGAGGAAAATCACAATTAATCTTGTTTCGACACAAAATTGTGTAATAAGTATTTGTTAAATTTGGGATTGATATCTTGCAGTAAAATAGTTCAATGAAATAATTTAGTCATGCAATGAATACTTATCACTTTTTGTTAACCTTTGCATAAATAAGAGTACTACAATAGTAGTACAAAATATACTTAGTGACTTGTAAATACTACAAATTTCGACATTCATGTAAAACCCTGACACTACGTCACATTAGGTACATGTGTTACAGTTTCTGGCTCGTCATTACAATAAAACTTAAGAATTACGTTGTTACATATCCAACTTGAAATTATTAATAGCTCCTTTATCTCTGTGAACTAGTTATTTACCCGGAACGCTTAAAACGCCATACTACTACATTTTCGATTGATTACTTTTTTTACGAAAGTAGGTTTCGTCACGTGCTTCGTTGTAAATAAACCGGTTTTTTTTACAAAAGTACATACTATTGCTTATCTTCCTTCTATAAACTAACGAAACGTGTAAACTTACCATTGTCACTCGAGTACCCCCATTCCTGACTTGCCATCACCGTAATAGCGCTTAGTATCACTGATTATTTAGCAACAGAGCCAACAGATATTGTTTATCGCGAAAAAGCCGGGTGAATGTGTATGATCGTGGTCGGGTCGTGACTGCGTGCGAGTTCGCGCAGGTCTTCGCTTTATATGAGGGTCAAGCTCAGTGCTCGAGGCGGAGGCGAGAGCAGAGGCGGGCGCGGGCGCGGGCGCGGGCGCTTGTACGACGACGCGGTAACAAAGGAGCGGTGTTGTGTGAGCGCGCTCCTCCGAGCCACTGGTGACTGCGTGGCACGTGCGCTTGCGCCGGACGTCAGTCCGCCTCATCACCGGCGACACAGCACACCCCGCTCATCTACACTTTCTAATAGCCTGATTAATGAATACTTATGGATTAATATGATTAACTCATTAAATAGTATTTAATCATATAATGTTGCCGTATTTATAGTATAATACCTAACGTCATAGCGGCATTATTAAAGTAGAAAATACTGATTTCTATAAATATTGTATTATTATTGAAATCGTAATCCTATCACAACACAATAAATTGGAAAGTTTGTGAGACGAATATCCTTTCACATCCATCCGTTAATCTGAATGTTGGTTTCTCTTACACGTAAAAAATACTACATAAATTTCAATAAAACTTGGCTAGTATACTAGATAGAACCTCAAAGGAACACGTAGTTTTATCCCTAAACAGTTTGTTTATAAACAAAAACTGTGACCGCCTTAAATAAAAATAGAATACGCTACGCTTATGTTTAGTAGTAAGCCTAAATTTAAGCCTTGTTTACATGAGCATCTTGTATTAAACGGGTCTCCAATACGTAATAGCGCATCCACATTAAGACATTGGTTTTATGTCCTAATTGTATAAATAAGTGGCTCTTCACAGTAGTAATGTAACTATAAAATAAAAAATTTAAGAAAAATAAAACGGGTATCACGGTAACGTGGAAAATCATTTAGACATACTGATGCTGTAGACAAGTCAGTAATATTTTTGTAATGTTATTTCATTAGTAAAACATAATATATCGACATCTATATTTTATCGCTAAACCCTGGCAAGGCTATTGTTTTGGCTTGCTTTACATAATATATTGTTTCCCGTTGTATTTATTATATTTTCTAAATAAACGTGAAACGCTTATGCTGCATGTCCATCAGAAGCCCCTTTATCTTATTATCTGTGCATTTATTTTATTGGATTAAAATATTTATAGCTTTTTTACAAAATTAGAAAGAGTAGACTTACCAGCTGACTGACTTTGAGCTCAATGGATAAACATCTATTTCAGAACATCTAAAGAAAAAATTTAAAGATTTGACAGATCTTTTTCGGTTATATAAAACATACACATGCAAGTGAAATGTACCTAATGCTTATATAAGCGAAATTGGTAAAATTTTCATTATGTAGTTATTGGTAGTTTTATATCTGATAGTTGTACCACGGATAGGCAAGTTAATAAATGCTTCAATTATGGCTGACATGGTTTTTTATTGAAATTTTTTAAACACCTTTTTTAACTTTGTAAGTGATGCGTTTACAACACTTGTAATGACAATGGAAGTTTCTTTTATTCAAAAAATGGATTTCTAAGTTATTCTTGCAATAGGGCCGCATTTGTACATTTTTTTTATATTTGAGCTTATCTTTACCAATACCGTACCGGTACCAATTTCTAAATTAAAACATGATAAAGTTCTTAACGACGGACGTTGTAAGATTTTCGTAAATTCATTTTTAACTGAATTTAGTACATGAGAATATGTGTTTTTTTTTTTTATGGAACTAGGTTGGCAAACAAGCATACGGCTCACCTGATGGTAAGAGCGTAGCCTATAGACGCCTGCAACACCAGAAGCATCGCAAGCGCGTTGCCGACCGTATCCCCAATCCCCCCCAGGAGCTCTGGTCACCTTACTCACCAACAGGAACACAATACTGCTTGAAAACAGTATTATTTAGCTGTGGTCTTCTGTAAGGTCGAGGTACTACCCCAGTCGGGCTGCTCCATATTTTGAGCAGGAAGTTTCCTGCTGTGCCCTACCTCAGTTATATTTAAATTTTATTAATTTTTTACCTAGTGATTACGACGTTTATCAGATTAATTGAAATTTTTTACGATATTATAATCGTGCCCAATAAACAAGCTTATGTCACAAAATATTTTTCCAAACCAGTTTAATATATACCCAAATCTGCGCGCTACGTATTACCAAATAAACAAACTTTTTTATTGTTATTTTATTAACGTTACTATTTCGGTCCTACGTATCTTAGGTTCGGTTTCATCGATTGTAGATATAGTTTATCCTGCATGTAAGTTACGAATAGCAGGAGGTAGAATAAGCCATTAGCACCTGTTTCTTCTCGATTAATACAACTCCACCTGTTTCTTCTCGATTAATACAACTCCACCTGTTTCTTCTCGATTAATACAACTCCACCTGTTTCTTCTCGATTAATACAACTCCACCTATTTCTTCTCGATTAATACAACAATGGGAGTTGGGAGTTGGAAGTTTCTCGATAAACTACAACTTTTAGATTCACATTTGCAAATAGAAGTATCTCATAAATATAGTGGAATTCAATGGTAAGAAAGAATAATGGGTTTTTATTTTTATTTTATTTAAGTTGACAAACTGTAATCACAATAAAGTTTTACATAAAAAATACAGACTTACAACACAAACATTATTAATTGTGACTCCAACACCGTCAAATCCAGACTACATAAACTCTCCAGATATGTATACCATAAACTTTTATTCATTGGATTCCGCCATCTGTCGAGAAATAGAACGATCACTTAAAAGTAACAGGACCCCAAGATTAAACTTTAATAAATTGGGTTACCAAAAAATCAATAATGAAATTGCAACTGTAGATTGGAGGGATAGATGGAAGGATATGGATATAGAGGAAATGGTAGGTGATTTGTACACTATCCTAAATTCAATCATAGGAATTTATAGTACATACTCTAGGCCTCAATGAAAAATACCCTAACTGGTTCAGCATTCCCTTCATAAAGTGTACACGAGAGAAACTAAAGTTCCATAAAAATATAAAAAAATATGGTAATCCCAGGGATAAAGACACATTCAACGTCCTTAGAAATAGATATGATGAGATGTTAAAACAATGTTACAAAATCTTTAAAGAAAATGCTGTAAATACAATTAGAGTTCAACCTAAAATAATTTGGTCATTCGTAAAGAGTCAAAAAAGTAATATAGCTGTTCTTTACCCAATCACTAGCACTTGGGTGATAGAGTTGCCTCAGGTGGTCAGGAAATACTCGATAATTGTGACCCTGTGCTTGAGGGGAGTTCGTCATCCCTCAGTAAGTGTACATTAACCGAAACTGAAATACTAACTGCTCTTAAAAGATTAGATTCAAATAAGGGACCAGGATTAGATAGAATACCAAATAAGTTTTTAAAACAATGTGCTGAAACCTTAGCAACGCCATTGCATATTTTATACTACAAGTCCCTAACAGAGTGTATCTTCCCAGCAATATGGAAGCAGGCTCGGTTAACACCAATACACAAGAAAGGCGATGTGTCGAACATATGTAATTATAGGCCGGTGTCGATTCTCCCTGCAATTGGAAAAGTCTTTGAGCGATTAATGGAGAAAAAAAATGTACTGGCATATTAAGGAAATTATTCACTCGGAACAACATGGTTTTATGCCCAAAAAATCAACAGCATCTAACTTGATAGGCTTTATTAGTGACGTCGCTGAGGCTCTAGATCATGGAGATGAAGTACATGCTGTATATACAGATTTCAGCAAGGCGTTTGATTTAATAGACCATGCTATGTTACTACAAAAAATTTCGGCACTCGGTATTCATGGTTCAATGTTAAGGTGGTGTGAGTCATACCTTCGAACAAGATCATAATTAGCAATGATACGTGACTACTCTTCAAGAAGTAAAATTATACCAACTGGCATCCCGCAGGGCTCGCATATGGGTCCTTTGTTTTTCGTAATAGTTGAAGTGCCCGTTTAAGATGTATGCCGATGATCTAAAGATATATAAATGTATCAAGACTAAATACGATGTCAAAATACTACAAAAAGATTCAGATAGAGTACAGTGGAAACAATAAAATGAAACCTAATATTGAAAAATGTTATCACATAAAATTCACGCGTAAAAAAACCCATTACGGCCATAAACACTTTAATGAAAGCCCAACTAAATGAAGTATATGAAATTCGAGATTTAGGAGTTATAGTAGACAGTCGTCTAAGCTTTATAGGTCACGTGGATAGCACTGTTAAAAAAGCCTCCAGATTATCTGGGTTTATATCAGGGCAAACAAAAATCTTTAAAGACCCTAAAGTTCTTATCCCTATATACAACTGCTTAGTAAGGAGCATCTTAGAATATAACAGCCCAATATGGTCACCTGGGTATGCCGTGCACATCAAAAGAATTGAGCGGGTCCAAAAAAGATTTATTTATCATTTGACTTACATTTACAATAAATGCAAAAATTTAAAAACTGCTGACACTAGACTAAAATATTATAATCTCAAACCCTTAAGAGGGCGCTAAGGCGAGCAAAAAATCAGATTTCACCCGCGCGCCCGATGAAACAAAATATACACAAAGCCTCGTGTCAGAGTGCGATAGACGATATAGTTTTGAGCGCATTACGAATGTAAAAAACGACAAATATGTTATTTTGTATATAATTCCGAAACTAAAAGTAATTACATTAAATGCCTTGGCATAGCCTTTACTCATATTTAAATGTAATTAATTATCAAATTTTTGTCTTAATGGTCATAACCATATCGAGTATAAATAGAAAAAATATAAAAATTAGAGGTTACTTCGTGATTATATTTTATCGAGGTAATTTCCTTATTTTATGTTTTTTATATGGGTCAACCCTTGCAAATATCACGTAGTTTGTCATATATTTTTATTTTAAGATTTGGTCTGGAACTTTTCATGTTTGACACACAAGTAGAAGATTGGTAATTTTGCATTATGCGCGCTCTTAAGTACTAGTCGGAAAATAGCGGATGTTTTGACTCTATACAAAATTATACATGGTTTAATGGTCTGTCCAAACTTTTTAAATAAAAATTTTAAAATCTCACGTTCTGGTAGTCGCCTGTCAAATATGTACCTTCAGTTTTCAATTACCACATTTTCGTACTAATGTCGGACATCACTCGGTTCTATATAGAATTCTGTCATCCTTGCTTTATATCCAAACTTTGATATTTTTAATGGATCCTTGGCCACGGCCATTCATGATTTGGTTAAATAGTTTGTAATTTTTCTGTATTTAGTTTAAGCTGAACATGTCAAAATTGCATGCTGTGTTCACTGTAATAAGAATGAACAATGTACGTATGTGCGTATGTAGATTAGTAACTTCATAATGTTTTTTTTCCATAGGTAGGGATATCTATATACCTATATAAAAGATATCTCTGGAACCATAAGGCGTAGAGACTTGAAATTTGGTAGGAATGTGGAATATTCCTTTCGCCGAGTAGAGGTCAGCTAAGAACGGATTTTACAAAATTCCACCCACAAGAGTGGGTTGTGGGGGTTAATAACATATATGGCAAACGATTGCGGGGTCAGCTAGTCTATTCTATATAGGTATATAGAAGACAAAGGTCACTGACTCACCACGTAATCTCAGAAACAAGTAACATCTACAAACTTGAAAGTTGGCAGGTAGGTTTAGGGAGTAGACATCCGCTAAGAACGAGATTTACGAAACTCCAGTCCCCCACCCCTAAAGGAGTAAAACGAGGTTTGGAAGTTTGTATGAAAGTCCTATGTTTTTGAAGTAAGAGACTTGAAATTCAAAATGTATACTCTATAGATGGTGTTGAGGTGTACTAATAATGTATCTTTAGAAATCAACCCCTCTTTTGGGGTTAAAACAGGGGATGGTAGCTTGTATAAAAGTCCAATGAAAAATAATATCCATCGATTTCATTGATTCTAAAAATTCGTATTTAGCTTTTTCGAATATAATTAAAAATTATTTGGAAATAACTAACTCTACGCATACGAAGTCGCGGGCGGCCGCTAGTACATATTTACTATGCATAATGTCGTATGATTTCACGTTACTCTAAATTATGATCTTTTACTTCATTGTTTTTTCTGAATGTATGTACACATTATTATTATTTTTAGTTTAAATTAAAAAACTCGAACTCGCTTTTTAAGCGACCATTGGAACACCACTGACGAAGTACTGACGCCAGACTATTTCTGTTTGAAGTACAAATATAAATCAGCTTTTGAAAATAATTTCGTTTGGTTGTGAAAATTAAATGGTATTTCGTATGCACAACTGGTATGACACTGGTCATGTACTTTACTTTACATGACTTTTATTTTCATGGACATATTTCTTAATTATAAAACGTATGTGACTCAAGAACATTTTCACTGAGGCAGATCAAAAGGTAAGTAAAGGTCACTGGTCTCGGAAGGTATTACAATTAGACGGAGGTTGCACTTTGTGGCTTACCTTGCTTGAGATCAACAAGCTGTCGCAAACACGTGATTTATTGTTTATCAAACTTATACAGTATACCTTAGAGGTCAAGTTATAAAAGTATTTTTTTTTTTGTGTGCGTAAAACATGCATTATTGAGGTAGGGTATATGGGTATAGCATAGCATATTACATACAATTTTAAGCAGCACGACAGGGTAAGTACCTATCTCAACTAAGTAATCTTTATAGAAGATCATAGCCAAAAAAATGCTGTCAAGGAGTGTTGCGTTCAGTTGAGCTTTTTTTTAATGTTACTAGGTCGACAAACAAGCGTACGGCTCAGCTGATGGTAAGTGACTACCACAGAGTACATTGTAATAGTAGGTGACTACCGTAGCCTATAGACGCCTGCAACACCAGAAGCGTCGCAAGCGCGTTGCCGACCCTATCCCCAATCCCCCCCCCCCCCAGGAGCTCTGGTCACCTTACTCACCAACAGGAACACAATACTGCTTGAAAACAGTATTATTTAGCTGTATGAGTATTCCTGTGGTGGTAAGATAGTCAGAGCTTCTCGGGAGGGTCGAGAGTAGGGTTTATTATGTACCTACCTATGCTCGTTTGCCGCACTAATACTGTATAAAATAAAAAAAGTATTATTCCGCCATTTTTACTCTTTTGTACCGTTACATATAAATAGAAGTGAACGTTACATACCATAACATACTTACATTGTTTTTAGCGACAAAACTAAAGCCAAATTTGTAGAGATGACCATGAAATTTTTCAACTCAAGGAAACTCAAACATCTTAATGTTTGTTGTCCATTTCTAACATACACAAATAAAATTGGTATTCAGAATACATTCACCTGCTTATCTTACCACTGTGCACATATGGTCTAAGATACGGGATATAACAACAACAATATGAAACAATTTTTTATAGGCTGATTTCAATATTGTGAATTTATAAAAACAACCTCTGCCACCATAAGCCTGCTGCAAATAATAATATTAAAAAAAAAAATTTTATCTTTTCCCTCTCATGTTAATTACATGTAGTAAGCTAAAACCGTCAATATTTTACATTATATACCTGACTATAGTAGGCTCCCATCTCTATGATTGCTTTACTTACCTGCAGCCAGGTTACTGCTGACTGAGGTTACTGACGGTTTTAGCTTACTACATGTAATTAACATGAGAGGGAAAAGATTAAAAAAAAAAATTGCAGCAGGCTTATGGTGGCAGAGGTTGTTTTTATAAATTCGCAATATTGAAATAAGCCTATAATTTTTTTTTCATCTTATTACTAATTAACAGATGAGGGAAGATTTAGCTTCTCGGATCTTAGACCAATACAAATAAACGAAATTTCAAAATAATTGCGTAGGTATACGAGTATGGTAGTAGACAAATAACACGAATGCATGTCAAAGTGTACTTGATTGAATATTTTATTTTACAACTATATTAACAATATTTGATAAAATTTTTATTACTTTTGATGTTAACATAAATCTTATCTATTTAACAACTCCGCTCATGGCAGGAGTGTTGTAGAGAAATCATTCACAACCATTGCAGTTTGTTCAACTTAAAATTATATTGTGTGTCATTTTACTTTTATAATTCGACTAGTATAGCTGAAGTATCGGGTTTTAACTGCTTAAACGTTTGTTTTGCTCCTTTTGTATAAACCATAGATTCTTCTTCTTCTTCTTCTTTTATTTTTGGCATACGATCGCCATTTGCGACATTCTGCCATAGATTACAAACAAACAGAACTCACTTAAAGAGACAAAGAGAGCATAGAGTCAGCATTAAAAAAATGTTTTGTCCATAATAACATAAGAATAAGATATTATTATGGTTTTGAAAAAATATTAAATGTGCAAAATTAGCCTCGATACGATTGTCTTATATATATAGTTACATAATTATTATACACTCGTAGATGACCTCTTCGATAAATTACAGCTATATTCTAACGAGAGAGATCATTTGAGAGACAAACTTATCGGTTTTAACATAATATTGGTAATATAGATATTAAATGAATACCTACGTATACGAGTGTGTACCGCCGACGGTTATGTGTTCGATTCCGCAGAAAGAAGACTAATCATATTATTTTTAATTACATAATTAAATTCAAAAATATTAGGTACTATGTTTGTTTCATGGTCTTAACTTATATCTATGTTGGCCTCTTCACCAGGGTTATAAGTTCCTTTCGTTTTCACATATCTACCATCTAACAATATGTGATATAGAAGTACAGAAACCATTCTAGTTGTAAGGTTCTCATTCATACGTTGAAGATGATAAAAAAATGGCTATGGTATTTTTTGTATAAATAAGAAAACTGTCAAGTCCAAGCAATAATCATAAGCAGATCTCAACAAAGTATAGTTGGAAATAACAAAGAACTCCACTCCAGAACCCGTCTCCTCCAACGGACATCGGTCCTGCGACACAGATGACCAGCCCGTTCCATTGCATGTGCAGCGACTTTAAACTAAATTTATATATTTAGACTAAAACGATCCATTCTTTAATTCGGGCTTTATTACGATTCAGCCTGTAATATCCCACTGTTGGGCATAGGCCTCATCCCCATGTAGGAGAAGGATCAGAGCTTAATCCACCACGCTGCTCCAATGCGGGTTAGCGGATATATTCCCTACTATGAGTAACGATCTCTATCAGGTGTACATGACAACAACCGCGACCGACGGCTTAACGTGCTCTCCAAGGCACAGTGGGGAGACCCACAAGGACTGCAAAATCGATTGGTTTTCGTGTTATCTTCTTATTATTATATATTATTTTTGAAACAAATGACAAAATAGACAAAGGGAGGTAAACGTTCAAAATGTAGAAATTACCTGACGGGTTATTGTTATCTTCGTGTATTTCTTGTAGGTATACTATTATACGAGACTACTACTATCTGACCGACATTTTCCTTAAAATCAAAATCAGTGACTTGGTTTTTACAAGGATAAATATATCGAGAATAAAACATTGAACGCGGCTTTTTTATGTTTCTATTTTATTAGGTGACATTGGCGAAATAATCACTCGTATCTTGGCACAACTGTTAACTATTAAATACGAACAAAATTAAAACAGAGGCCGTAATATACGAACGAACAAAAACAGGATATTTTTAAGTTTATGACAAAGCAATTACGCTTACACAAAAATGATCATGAATTAACTAAAGCACATTAGGAGTAACCCAACCCAATGTAACTTTATAACAAAAGGAGTGAATTGCAAAGTGCAGTTGAAAAAAGGGAGTTGTAGTTTTGCATCTAAACAAGAAAGTCTAGTTTTGACAGTTTTTGATCAGTTTGAACTGGCGTATTATTAACAGCTCACGCTATGTGTAGAGAAAATTAAAAGTTTCATAGCTCTTTTGTTTACAGTCAATAATATAATTTTTTTTAAGTCTCCTAAAATAAATTTTTAAGTAGATACTTAAGTAGGTATATGTCCTAAATATGAAACATCTTTGTTGACTATTTGTCTCTTTGGCAGAATACTGACAGATTGATCCTTGTAACATACTACTGCTGAACATAGACCTCTTTCTACATGTAGGAGAAGTTTCAAAGTGCATTATAAATAAAATTTAAGTGTCTGCCTGTGATTTCAAAATAAGTAACTGTTTTTTTAAGTGCGTATAGTTATTTACGCAATACTAAAACTCAAACAAATGATTTTAAAAAATTTGTCCATCTGTCTGTCTTTTTCTTTGTCCCGACTAATGTTCAGAATGGCTAAAACTATTTTTATGGGACTTTCACTGGAAGATACCTCCTCTGGTTATGGAGTAACATATAGTCTACTTTTATCCTGAAGTTCCTAGAAAACCTCGTTAATAATAATGTATCTCATAATATATACGCTTCAGCCTGTAATATCCTACTGCTTAGTGTTAGCGCATGTCAGCCTGTCTTGAGGGGCGGGGAAGATGTGGCTCTACTTTTTGCACTCCTGCGACAGTTTACACAACACAATTCGCTGTTACAGAATTCGCTGTCCAGTGTGGTACGGCAGACTGATGGTATGCAATCAGGGTGGTAGAGAGGTATGTTGCAGATATATAATGAGTATATACCTTCGCAGCATAGCTATATTAGTAAAATAGATCAGCCACGGTGGGCTGTGACATATTGTAAAGTTTAATATACTGTCAATTTAACAGGACCAATTAAGATAGTAGTGTGCTTAATAGTTAGTTAAAAACATACCATGTACCTATAGCAGCTAAATTTGATAGTATGCAATTACAATAGCACTTTAGTTGCAAGAAAATAAATAAAAATTGCAATGTACATTACATAAAATTTAAGATAGAGATTAAGTCGCCTGTATATTAATTAAACATACAAACAATATATTATAATCCAAGTTAGTAGTAATTAGTATAAGGCTATAAGCTGTAAGTGCAAGTAATTCTAAATTACCTAATAAATCAACAAACACGTTAAGTTAAATAGGTTAAAAGTTTTGTGGAAGTATAAGTTACAAATATACTTTAGTTATAAAAAAATAAAGCATAACATATAGTAAGCACATAACATAGAATGAAGTAGAAATTAAGTATATTGTTGCAAAAAAATTTATGATAGGTAGTAAAAGTTAAACTTAGTCTATGACTCTATGTCATGTATTAACTTTATACGGTAGTAAAACGTAGTGGTTATATACTCTTTGTACAGTAGCGATATGTATTAGTGTCAGTATAGGTATCTGAAATTTGAATTAGCAAACTTAATAAATTAAATAAGGTAAAGAAAAAAAATAGCAATAAGGAACTGTATAAGTATACCTATTGTTCAGACCAACATCACATTGTAATTTGTAAAACGGGCGTCCCTGGACATGGTCAGAAAGGAAACTGAACCAAAATATTGTAAATAAAAAAGCTACTTTCTGTATGTCTTTTGTATTACCCTGAAATAAATATAAAGTAGTTTAGATTAGTATAGATGGTAACCCAACCTTCGGGTGAGAGATGATGGATGTTAGAAAGATCTGGTATGAAGAATGAAAGTGCGAGCAGAATACCAGCGAGAACTAGTATGAATGAGTCGGTCTAATAGTATATATATATATATATATATACTATTTATATATATATATATATATATATATCCCACTGCTGGGCATAGGCCTCTTCCTCAGTAGGAGAAGGATCAGAGCTTAAGTTCTACCACACTGCTCCAATACAGGTTGGCGGATATATTCCCTACTATGAGTAACGATCGCTATCATGTATACCTACATACCTACATGACAATAACCGGGACCTACGGCTTAACGTGCTCTCCGAGACACGGTGGGGAGACCCACAAGGACTGCACAAACGCCCAGACCATGGCAAACATCTGCATGGTCAATACAATTGTTTGTCATATGCGGGGATCGAACCCGCAACCGCCAGCGCAACAGCCACAAACCAGTGCTGTGGCCGTTGCGCCAACGCGTCGTCTAACATAATATACACAATGATTGTTGTTAGAATAATTTACGTCGTAATATTACACAGGGATAACTAAGCTTTCAAATGGTGAAAGAATTTTTTAAATCGGTCCACTCGTTTTTGAGTTTATTCATTACAAACATACACACAAAAATACAAATCTTTCCTCTTTATAATATTAGTATAGATAAAATTTTGATAGCATACTTTAGTATGAACAGAAATATAAATATCAATTTGAAATTAGTAAGTACAACATTGAAATTTTAATACACAAAGAAGGTCAGTATCATTCATAATTTAGCACTTCAATATATGGTTTTAAATTAAAAGAAATAAATTTGTATAATTGGATTTCGTCCACGAATTGAAAGAAACATCGACTCATAAATTGAAATGAAAAAAGCTTTGGTTGAATTTAAATCGAAAAAATACGATGCATTTTAAACGTGCCTCTTTTGAATGTTTAGTAGGTAGGTACTGTAAGATTTTTTACCGGAATCTTAAGAAATCCCAATTATTATTAAGTGAAAAAAATTGGGATACTATGCTTTATATGTTTTATAATTTTGGATAGGCAATATCCACTAAAATATTAATAGGCTAACCATAAATATATAAGTCAAATATTGTAGCGAAGTAAATTGTACACAATTTTATAAAACAATGATTCTTACTTCTCGTACTCGAAAAAAAAAAAAAAAACGTTGACAAATCATGTGTATGAACATTTCTATAGGGACCTCAGTGATGTCGTACCAAATACAAAATAATAATAAAAATTTGGAACTTGCATTTAGGCACATCGTCTGAGGCATACTAAGTCTGAAGTAAAGAAATTTTGCTATCAATCCCTGTTGTGTATTTTTCCAACATTCGAATTTCGTAAGGCGAGTGTGAATGGAATGGGTGTGTTAGAAGGGGCAGACCTAGGCGGACGTTTCAAGACCAGATCAGAGACGTCTTGAAAAAAGGCCAGGTCAAGAGTACCCTAAACCGAAGAGCATGTATGAAAGGAATAATGAAAGTGGACGAAGCGAAATAAGTATGTAAGGATCGTAGCAAGTGGAAAGAAGTGGTATCTGCCTACCCCCAGGGGAAAGAGGCGTGATTTATATCTATGTATGTAATTTCGTTAGGTATTCCATTATTTTGTGTGTATCATTCATCAGGTACCCACATGACAACATACGTAAAACTTATCACGCCACGAGCACATTAGGAAAAAATATAAATTCATAAGTCATGAAATCATATTACTTAGACTCACGTACTATTACTCACGTTTTCACTAAAGTTGCAGATTTTTTTTTTTGTTAAAAATATATATAATACAAATAGTTGCGTCAAAGCTCGTTAGGAATCAATTTTAAAGGTGCTAACTTAATAAATAGTCTTAAAATGTGGGATTTTCCATCGGTTTTTAGATGTTGCTTAAAGAAGTAAATTGATCTGTAAATACCTGTACGTAAGTAGGCTACAAAGGACATATTATTATAATGCCGTACGTATAACTGAAGAACGAATTATAATGACCTTAATTGTCCTTAATTAGTCTAAGTTCCTGATATTTCGGCCCAGTTCCAAGCGTGGTCACGGGTACACGGAAATGTAAAATATCCGATTAAAAGTCTTAGTACTAAGTATTGTTACTTAATATAAAAATTTCAGAAGCTCTACCATACACTTTACATCCACTTTATATTAATTATTAGTGTTGTTATTGTTAGTAATCTATACTAATATAATAAAGCTGAAGAGTTTGTTTGATTGTTTGTTTGTTTGTTTGTTTGTTTGTTTGTTTGTTTGTTTGAACGCGCTAATCTCAGGATCTACTGGTCCGATTTGAAAAATTCTTTCAGTGTTAGATAGCCCATTTATCGAGGAAGGCTATAGGCTATATACCATCACGCTAAGACCAATAGGAGTGGAGTCCACGCCGACGAAGTCGCGCGCAGAAGCTAGTAATTAATAAAGTTACAAAGAAGCAACCTTGAAGTGAACCCTGGTTTATAGAAAGTCTGCTATTTTGAATTTAGGCTCACATCTACGTAACGTTGAAACCTAATGTCGAAAGGATAGTGCCAGCGTTATTTTCGAGTCTTAGTCATAAAACAAAACTCTTTCTTGGAAGTTCATCGCAAGTACTAGAACAGAGACCAATTACTGTTATAAAACATAAGTTCGATATCTTTACGAGTTGAATAATAGATCTCTTACCCTTAGAGGCGTACATTTTATTTTAGACTTTAATTCTTATATACGAACACAGCATATATTATTCCCAAGGGCAACTTGAAGCATTGTGTGTAAATATATGTATCCTGTCGTCACTAACCTGCCAGAAATATATCTTTGACTTTGTATTCATCCATTAAGTTATTGCCCCAGCGTATAGCTAAAAAAATATTTTATAACAACAAACCTGGACTGTCACAGTCAGCTTTTCAAAAAAGCTTTCCAAATAAATGACTATAGTACTTTCATTTAATGATTTAACAACATCAATAAACATAATATTATATAGTGAGCTAACTGGTTAAATACCACGTTTTATCTATATTTACAATTTATAAGTATAACTGATATTTTAATCGTATTAAAAATGAGTGCAAAATATCATGTTTCAGTTGACTGCGGCTATGTGTTTCTATCAAGTAAGTAAGTATTTATACTATTACATACACATTTTTGTAATATATACCAGTTGATATTATTTCCTGTAAAAGTGACAACAGTAAAAGTAGAGTTTTGCATTAGTTTGATGATTCAGCCTGTAAAATTCCACTACTGGGCATATGCCTCTTTCTCCATATAGGAGAAGGGTCCGAGCTCGATGACCACGTCACCACGCTTCTCCACTGCGGGTTGACGGATATAATTAATATACAGTATGGTCTAAGATCCGAGATAGCTGAATATTCCCTCATCTGTTAATTAGATGAAACCATTTTTATAGGCTGATTTCAGTATTGTGAATTTATAAAAACAACCTCTGCCACCATAGGCCTGCTAATATTTTTTTATTATATCTTTTCACTCTCATGTTAATTACATGTCATAAGCTAAAACCGTTAATATTTTACATTACCTATATACCTGACTGTAGTAGGCACCCATCTCAATGATTGCTATACTTACCTGCAGCCAAGTTAGAGGTTGTTTTTATAAATTCACAATATTGAAATCAGCCTATAAAAAATTGTTTTATCTAATAAACAGATGAGGGAAGATTTTGTTATATCCCGGATCTTAGACCAGTACTATAAGTAACAACCGTTATCAGGTAACTATGATAACAACCAGTACCGCCAGCTTAACATACTCTCCGAGGCACGGTAGTGAGACCCACAAGGACTTTTTGATTGTTCAAATACCAATAATATCCATCCCGAACGGGGACTGAACCAACAACCGCCGGTGTTAGGTGCCGCGCATACACACGCACGTTGACGTTAGTATACCTAGCTAATGCTCACTTTGAACATATTTTGATATTTGTAATGTGTCGCGATACAATACTTGCTTCGTTACCTTACGAAATAAAAACGTATTATATGCTTAATATAATGACTCATTAGAAATAATAACAATGTTACAAAGGGTTATGAGTGTAAAATTCTACGCAAATTAGAATTCAAATACGGCTGGTATAATTACGTACGTGTGTCCATAGATATTATTATTTATTTAAACACTTACTTATTGATTGACGGTTTGTACCTACGATATAGCGCCAAATAGAATTGCATGACTTTAATATTGATTTGATACATTGAGAGCTATACTAACAAGGCAACCAGAAGCGTAACACGGTCTAAAATAGTTGTGGGCAAAGTCATATCAGTGAAGAACCCTTTTAGTCATCCCTAAGATCTACCCAAGTCTTGTAATTCATGAATCTAATGGTCGCGATCTTTAATGGTAGTTATAGCGGCCGCGTAATCGCATTTACTAAGAGCTTCTCGCGAGGGCCGAAACATACTTGGACGTTATTTCTACAGTTAATTAGTCATCTGTGCTAAAGCCTGGTGGCACCGAGAGGCCTCTTTGAATGTGAAGCCGTGAGCGAAGGCTCACTTTGCCCACCTCTAGCTACACCACACGTAAGTAGGTACACAATTATAGCTCGTTGGTGCAGTTTGCAAGCGAGTTATGGGTTCGACATACAAGTACGTAATTATATTCATTCATTCATTTGTTTGGATTGAGGGCTTCCAATGATATCGACATAAAACTGATGATATCGCCAATATCACCTAGAACGAATTTATGACGAGTAAACATCAATACTGTTTCTTCCTTCTGTAATGGTAACCGAAATTACAGGTATTTATTAACAGGTATTAAAAAATAATAATATTTTGCTTAATTTTTGAGGACTGAGTAGGACTTCAAATACCTACGTAAGAACTAGAAATTACATCGCAGTAAAACTCTACGACCCTAACAGAATTTTGCTAAGCGAGTTAGAAGAGTGCGATAGAGAGTGTGATATCTTTTTTTTGAACTAAACTAAACTGAATTTTATTGGGCAATGGGAGCTTAATCCGTCTTGCAACGTCCGTTTGGCAGGTAATTTTCCTTGCCATGAGTAACGATTATTATTATAATGTTTTTATGACGATAGCTACTACGGACAGTCATACGTATTCTCTAAGTCGCGTGGTATGGGGTCTCCCCACCAAAAATGTCAAATACCCAGACCAAATAAAGAGATTGTAGGTACATATATAGGTAACATGAGCTCCGAGCGGTGATCAATATTCAACCGTTAGCGCTATGGAATCTAAAACGATATTTCCTTATGTTTTTATCAAAATACTTAAACTTGATTTCTGTTTTTCCGCATCTGCAAATATTTCATATACAGCAGTGTACTCGTATAATAGGTAGATATATGTGTATTTTGATTACGAGATACACATATATACATACGAGACTTTTCTTCAATTTCGATACAAGTAATAATTAAATGACTGGTGTCAGGTATCAAAAGCAGGTTAAAATAAGCATGAATGAACTGAGGTAGGGCACAGCAAGAAATTTCCTGCTCAAAATATGGAGCAGCCCGACTGAGGTGGAACCTCGACCTTACAGAAGAACACAGCTAAATAACACTTTTTTCAAGCAGTGTTCCTGTTGTAGTAAGTAAGGTGACCAGAGCTCCTGGGAGGAACTGGGGATGGGGTCGGCAACGCGCTTGCGATGCTTCTGCCGTTGCAAACGTCTATAAGCTACTGTGATCGCTTATCTACCATCAGGTGAGCCGTACACTTGTTTGCCGATCTAGTTACATAAAAAAGCATGCTTTGCGGATGCGGTGAATGTTCGAAAAAGAGAAAAGCGAGATCGTTTTAAAAGTAAAAATATCAGGAACATAAATTGAATACATATATAGTCCTTGCTCATCCCTCCCATTTATTTTTATACGACTAGCTCTTGCCCGCGGCTTCGGTCGCGTAGTATTTATAAACAAGTACTAAAATAGTATCTAGTTAATGTTAGGTATAGTACAATAATTTAGGACCTCTTTGTGTACCACAATAATCAACTTTAGTGTGCTAGAACCACCAGACTGCTTGTAGCCCAGAGCTGTCGTGCAAACAATAAGTTTTTAGTTAACGTTTACTAACTATTAACTATCTCCCTGCCAAATTACAAGCTTGCTGCACAAAAAATGAAGGACTTAATGCAAACTTGCTTGAGCCGTAAAACCTCTTTAATCCGACCCTATCCAACAATTAGTTCTTAGCAGACATTTATTAACTACTAGATGGCCCGGTGAACTTCGTATCACTTACATATATTTGTGAAAAATATACACAAAACACTTTCTGAACGCACCTATAAATATTTGACAACCAATTGACAACGTTTTTGACAAAAGACATTAAATTTCCCATTTAACATTTTGTATTGGAAAATTAAATCGTCGTTTTTAGTATTTTTCGTAACATATTATTTATGTTTCTGTCGTTTAAACCTTCCCTGAACTCCCAAAAACATTTCAAGATCAAAATTAGCTAAATCGGTCTAGCCATTCTCAAGTTTTAGCGAGACTAACGAACAGCAATTGATTTATATATATAGATAAACTAATAAACAAACATAACTATTAAAATAAATAATACTTAATAAATTAAATGACAAGATAAAAAAAAAACGTCATTTCAGTTGACAGCTGCCAGGATTTTTTTTGCGAAGAGTTTCGACCAACACCGAGTGAGCGTTTCCCGTGAAGCGAGAAACTCTCGCTTGACGGGAAACGCTCACTCAAGGGTCGGATTCAAAAGGCATAGTTGCTTGAAACGGCCCGTACCTATTGTGAGGAGGTTCCTCAGCCTGGAGCCTTAACTACCGGCGGACTGGGCCTCAACCTGCCACAGGAGGACCCCTATTTTTATATTTTTAAATATTTTTATTTGTCTTTTATATCCTTATTATTATAAGGATATAATATGTTGAATAAATGTAATAATTAATTAAATAGAAAAGAAAATAAGATTATGCATTCCTATAACACCAGAGGCTACAAGCGCGTTGACGACCTTATACCCTTTGCTCCCCAGGAGCTCTGGCTACCTTACACAGGAACACAATACTGTTTGAGAGCAGTGTTATTCATCAATCTTCTGTAAGGTTGAGATATTTCCCTTTTTTTTTTATGTAACTAGGTTGGCAAACAAGCGTACGGCTCACCTGATGGTAAGACCGTAGCCTATAGACGCCTGCAACACCAGAAGCATCGCAAGCGCGTTGCCGACCCTATCCCCAATCCCCCCAGGAGCTCTGGTCACCTTACTCACCAACAGGAACACAATACTGATTGAAAACAGTATTATTTAGCTGTGGTCTTCTGTTCCCTATCGGGTTGCTTCAGATTTTAAGCAATATATTTCTTACTGTACCCTACGCTACCGTGCGCGGTCCGGCTGACAAAATTTTCGCGTCATTTCGAAAAAACGGGACGTTTTTACGTCCCAGGTAGGGAATGCAAATCTCGCGAGATTGGGGCTCAAGCGAGATCTCGCGAGTTTGTAAATATCAATCTCGCGAGATCTCGCCAATTTCGAGATCTCGCGAGATTGGCAGTTTTGTGTGTTTTTTTAGGGTTTCGACTTAAAAAGGAAAAAACGGAACCCTTATAGGATCACTTTGTTGTTGTCCGTCTGTCTGTCACGACATGTTCCTTGGAACTGTGAAAAAATCAAACTTCTAAGCCAACGGAATCAAAAGATACAGCCGTTTATGTTGCAAATTTTCGACACTCACAAGGGAATTAAAACCTACAGGGTACTTACCGTGAACTCAGAATCTTGAAATTTGCTACGAAGCAATGTCTTATAGCACAAATAAAAGAAAAATTGCGAAAAGCATCAATTTTTAGTTACATCATGTAAAAAAATTATTTTTAAAAATTTGTTGGTACGGAAATAATTTTGTTGGTACGAAACCCTCGGTGCGCGAGTCCGACTCTCACTAGGCCGGGTTTTTTTTTGCAAATAATGACAATATTTAAATAACTTAAGAAATAATTGTCTTTGCTCGCAAACGAAAAAAAAACCGACTTTAATTACATCGACATCAACACAATAAGACGAAAAAATTGTCAAGTAAACTATTAGCTTTCGATTAAAGTAAAAATCATCAAAATCGACAAACCCAGTTAAAAGTTATGCAGTTTAATACAACGTAGGTCGACGAAAAAGTAGTCAAGTAAATACGTATTATTATATATAACTTTTAAAGTATAAATTTAAATGAGACCACATGACACGCAACACCTTTCAGGTAAAACAAAATTAATCGAAATCGGTTCACCCAGTCAAAAGTTTTGAGCTAACATACATTAAAAAAAATACAATCGAATTGAGAACTTCCTCTTTTTTTGGATGTCGGTTAAAAAATAATAAAAAGTATAAGTATTATAAAATAAAAATTTATTTTCAATAATTTTTTCAATAGACTTATTCAACAAAAATTTTATTGACGTATCTGTCCATAATTTTTTTTAAAAACTTCTAAGTAATAAACTTTGACGTACCTACGTATCTATCAAATAAAAAATGAAAGAAACAACCAGTCGTCTTTTCTAATATAAAACAAAAATCTTTTAGCAATAAAACAACTCTTTTATAACTAACAAAAGAACGAGAAGTAAAAAAAAATGAAACTTATTAACTAAGTTGAGTTGACTATTAATTAAACTGAGATATTATTATCAATTAAATAAAACTATATCTAATCAGTAGATACATTAGATCTTACAAATATAGCATTTAATGAAAGATTTGTTCAGTTCAAATCACAGGCCATTATCGCCTCAGCCTGTAATATTCCACTGTTGGGCATAGGCCTCTTTCCCCATGTAGGAGAAGGATCAGAGCTTAATCCACCACGCTGCTCCAATGCGGCTTGGCGGATATATTCCTACTATGAGTAACGATCGCTATCAGGTGTACATGATAACAACCGGGACCGACGGCTTAACGTGCTCTCCGAGGCACGGTGGGGAAACCCACAAGGACTGCACAAACACCCAGACCACGGCAAACATCTGCATGGCTAATACAAATGCGCGAAACAGCCATACACAAACCAGTGCTGTGACCGCTGCGCCAACGCAGCACAAGCCATTATTACGAATTATTCGCGAGATCTCGTTTTTGCGAGATCTCGTCCTTTTTTTCGTCCGAGATTCAATCTCGCTAAAAAAGGCCGAGATCTCGCAAAAACGAGATCTCGCGAGAACGAGATTGCATTCCCTAGTCCCAGGGTTATCTTTTTGGACAACCGGATATACTACCTAAAACCGGTACGGTCCCGATAGTCATACCATACCGGCGCCGGAGTCCGACCAAGGGCGGATCCAGCTTTGGCGCCAGGGGGGGGGGTCACAGTCATGGTCAAGGCGCCAGGGGGGGGGGGGGTCACAAAGTCGTGGTCAAGTAAAAAGAAGTTATAATTTAAATTTTATAATGATAGATACAGGTAAAAAGTAGGTATTTTATTAATCTAACTACGTGGTTCAATAAGTCCCGAGACTAAGTACTAAAAAAAGGTCTTTTTATAAAATTAATTTTCATCAACATAGTCTCCTCCAAGAGCGATACAGTCCCTCCAACGCTTTTCTAACTTTTCTATCCCATGTGTGTAGAACGATTTGTCTTTGGCTTCAAAATAAGCCTCCGTTGCTGCGATAACTTCACTATTTGAGTCAAATTTCTTACCCTGAAGCATTTTTTTGAGGTCTGCAAACAGCCAGTAATCGCTGGAGGCCAAGTCTGGTGAATAAGAGGGATGAGGAAGCAATTCAAAGCCCAATTCGTTAATTTTGGCCATCGTTCTCACGGACTTGTGACAAGGCGCGTTGTCCTGGTGAAACACCACTTTCTTTTTGTTCATGTCAGGCCGTTTATCCGCAATTTCGTACTTCAATTGCTCCAATAAGCACATGTAATAGTCACTATTTATATTTTGCCCCTTTTCAAGGTAGTCGATGAAAAGTATTCCATGCGCATCCCAAAATATAGACGCCATAACCTTACCGGCCGATTTCTGAGTCTTTGGACGCTTCGGGCGGCTTTCACCAGCCGCTCTCCACTCCGCTGCCTGCCGATTGGATTCCGGAGTGAAATGGTATATCCAGGTTTCATCCATTGTTACATACCGACGTAAAAAATCCCTTTTATTATGATTCATCAGCGCCAAACATCGCTCTGAATCATTGATACGTTGTTCCTTTTGATCAGTTGTAAGCAAACGCGGCACCCACTTAGAAAAAAGCTTTTTCATGGCCAAATTTTTATGTAAAATAGTGAAAACACTACCAGCTGAAATCTTCACTATCTCGGCTATCTCTCGCACTTTTACCTTCCGATCTTCCAATACGATTTTGACTTGGTTAATATTTTGTTGAGTCACTGCTTCATTTGGACGACCTGAGCGTTCCCCATCATTGGTGTCCATGCGACCGCGTTTGAAGTCGGCATACCACCGACAAATGGTTGCTTTAGAGGGAGCTGATCCTGCATAACATTTTATAAGCCATTGCTGTGCTTCAAAAAATACTTTTTCCCATTAAAAAACAATGTTTTATCAACACGCGAAACTCGTTATTTTCCATTGTATCGAAATTACAACCGTAGCGTCACTTAAATGTTTCAAAATCAATAATTTTATTGTTCCATTTTTAAAAATTTGACACATATTCTTGTATTGATAGCCAGTACTTTTTAAAAATCAAAAGAGTTTTTAATATATGCGCCATTTCCAGGTTAGTCTCGGGACTTATTGAACGATCTAGTATGTAGGTAATGTACTTAAAAATACCTATATTGTGACAAAAATCTTGTTTAACAATTTTAATTAGTGGTCCACCTAGGTCCTGGACACAGCCCAGGGGGGGGGGGGTGTTCATGACCCCCGTGACCCCCCCCCTGGATCCGCCAGTGAGTCCGACACTATAACTCTATATAATATATATAATTGATTATTATTTATTTTTTCAGCTGACTCATACAGTAGGTACTTATAAATAATATTTTATTTTATTTTACTTATCAGTTATTCACTTTACTTCACTTCAGGCTATCACAGTGCACTGCTGGACATAGGTCTCCCCAAGTTCGCGCCAAACGTCTCGTTTTTACGCAACTTCATCCAGCCACCACCGGCAGCGTTACGCAAAACTGCGTTTGCCAACACGTGGTCTCCACTCCGGGACACGACTGCTTCAATCATCGGTCATCGGTCCTGTGACACAGGTGATCAGCCTACTGTCATTTCATCTTGCTAATTCTGACGGCTATGTCAGTTACTTTCGTTCTCTCAGTCCAGTCGACAAGTTCAAAATGGTCGAAAATAGAGATACGGGCGTTAAAAGCGAGACGCGAGTACGACACATTGATTAATTTATTTAAGACATTTAAATTTTTTTTTATTTGAAAAACTTATGGTGTATTTTGAACACTATAAAGTATAATATACTTAATTACCGTTGGAAATTTTACTTAAAGTTAATTTTTCAACAAGTTAAACTATTGTTAACTAACAAAAGGTTGGTAGTGAGAGTCTTGTGGACCAGAAAACCGACGGTACTTTGGGAAAGCCCACCACCTTCACGGAATTAGAACAACTGTCCGGAGTCCAGGAAAATCGTATTCTCATCTTCTCTTTGAGCTTCAGATAACACCAGTATGCTCCATTTTATGAAAATGAAAAATGAAAATGAAAACATTTATTTCGTCATAAGGTGATACACACACTTAACGAAAGTAAAAAAAATATCATTTACAAAAAAACTAAACAATAATAACAACTGACTTAGTTTTTTTTTTCGAGTTCGGTGAGGTGATGGTTCGGCCGTAGAGTGCATTAAACGTCACCAGGTATTAGTGTTGGATGGTAGCATCCCGTAACCCGGTGATTCCTAGCACCTACCGTTACCACGAACGCTGCCGTGCAGTATTTTCGCCTACGGCATTCTATTATACTTCCGGGAACTTATTGCCGAAAATGTTGGCGCTAGGTGTGGCATGAGGTGTTTTGACCATAGTCACCACGCTGGGCAGGCGGGTTGAGGACCTCAGGGCTGGCTTGGTCGCACCGAAGACGCTGCTGCCCGTCTTCGGCCAGTCTATTTGAAAGCCAGCAGTTGGGTGGTTATCCCTAATTATAGTTTCTATGTATACACCTATTTTTCTTTTTAACTGAGGTAGGATACAGCAGAAAATATCCTGGTCAAAATTTTTTGCAATCCCACTGGGGAAGTACTTCGACCTTACAGAAGATTACAGCTAAATAACATTGCTTTCAGGCAGTGTCGTGTTGCCATAGGGAGTAAGGTAACCAGAGCTCCTGGTGGGGATCTGGGGTGGGTAAAGCGTTTGCTATGCTTCTAGCGTTGCAGGCGTCTATAACCTACGATAATCAGGAGAGTCGTACGCTTGTTTGCCAACCTAGGTGAATAAAAAAAAGTTATATTTACTTAGTACTTTCTGAAGTACTCATGTGACACCAACATATAAAACAACGTTAATATTTTATTTTATATACAACGTTAACGTTTTTTTTTTGTAAAAATTGCAATTTTATTTAACAATTCGGTATTTTTAGTTCATAAAATCATCTTAAAATATAAAAGAAATCATTCATATGATAATTGTAAAAAGTTAAAATATATAAATCAACCAAGACGTGCAATTCATTATGCTTAAATAAAATGTAGTTGTTTTAAATGTCTTTGTCATTCATATGTAAATAACTCGTATTACAAGTAACATATGAGCAGAAGTCACAAACAAAAAAAGACTGGCACACTATGAAACTACTGTGTGTAGATTTACAAGACACATGTGCTCTGAATATATTATAATTAAATTTCAGTTACCATGAGGATCACGTTTGTAATACCTTTTATAAATTGATTTAAGACATAAACTTCTTCACTTTATATCTTCTACGTTCGCCTGTATATATTTATTAAGTACTAGCTTCTGCGCGCGACTTCGTCGGCGTGGACTCCGCTCCTATTGGTCTTAGCGTGATGATACATAGCCTATAGCCTCCCTCCTCGATAATTTCAAATCGGCCCAGTAGAACCAGAGATTACCGCGTTCAAACAAACAAACAAACAAACAAACAAACAAACAAACAAACAAACAAACAAACAAACTCTTCAGCTTTATATATTAGTATAGATACGAGTATACCTACTACTGCCATTTTTTTTGTGAATATATCATACTAGCTGCTGCCTGCGACGTCGTCTGCGTGCGTTCACTGCTCGTTCACCGTAGGTGATAGCGTGATAATATGTAGCCTATTTTCTGACCCGACTTCTTAATAATATTCGTGCCAAATTTGAAGTAAATCCATGCAGTACTTTTTGAGTTTATCCCGGACATACATTGACTTTCCTATCTATTCAATAATAAAATTACATGTATAGACTAGCTGACCCAGCAAATGTTGTTTTGCTATATATGTTATTAACCCCCGTAACCCCCTCTTGTGGATGGAATTTCTTAAAATCCGTTCTTAGCTGACCTCTACTCGGCGAAAGGAATATTCCTACCAAACAAGTCTCTAGGCCTTATCGTTCCAGAGATATCGTGATGAGTCAAAGGGTGGAAATCTCTTTTATATATATATAGATTTGTTTGAATTATCTTTTATACAAAAACAAGAATCATCAAATTGGTGGCGTTCGAAAGTTATGCGCGTACTTGTTACATATACCTGTTTTACATACATTTCTACGACTCGTTTTTATTTATATAGAGATTATCTTTACTTGTGTTTGCTAAATGTGAGTGAAATACGAACTTTTAATTACATTTTAAACATACAAAGCTAATGCAATTTACATAAAGGCGTCTTATAGAGATTTACCGGTAACCGTTATATTAGGTAGGTACATTCCTTTGGAGGAATTTGTTTAATTTTCTATTTAGCAGATGCTGTCTACTGTCTTAATAAGTAGGTACTCTTACAAGAGAAATTGATAACGTTTTTCATTATCAAGAATTTATTTTTAATGATATAGTAATCATTTTCTAAAAACTAATTACTTAAATAATAAAACTTGAAATTTTATCTGAGTATGCGACCTATTTAACAACATAATATACCAAATATGTTCTTTAGAAAAGGTGACGGTGTTTCACGCGATAAGGAGTCATAAATAAATAAAACAAAGGTAACAATATATAACATTTAAAAAATTTATATATTTATCGCCGGAGCATTTCTGATCTCCTGTCTGAGTACATATATGTATGTATACGGTATACCTATACACGGCAGTTACAGAGAATGAAGTGGACGTAACGCTTGAGCGATGTTGAGGAAATGACACAAGGATGAACCACTTCGCGAAGTACCTACCTAGTTTATTGTGAACATCATGTTTTTGTGAGCAGCTCTAAGCAAACATATACAAAGAAAATTGCCTTATTAGTGTGGATTGCTTAGAACAGAATATATCAGAATTTAAGACGTTATATAAGTATTCTAAACCCCTATCTCTATGTTTTTTACCTTTGATTTTTTTAAATAAAGATCAACTGAACGGTTTTTTTTTTTTGTTAAATCAAAGCTTTGTTAAATATATCAAGTTCGATGACGTAATTGTTAATATTTTAACAATAACCAAATTTCTTTGCTGATATGTCTATGAGCGAAACTATCCGTAATACAAGCGAACCGCATAGGAGCAGGAAGTCGCACTTCATTATCACAGCTTAAGTAAAATTAAGTACTAACTAGTATAACTAACTCCAAAATTTACTTTAACAAAGAAACACTTCAATGTTAAATGTCTAATATTTACGTTTAATAAATATTTTTTAAGACTAAGCAAATTTATTCATCATTTACGGTGTCATAAAATATCATTTGTCACAAAAAATGTATCGTGTTGAGAAGAGTGAGGCGAGCATCAGAAAGAAATTAGACACTTACACGTATGGATTTTCATTTTTTTTAAGGAATAAGACAATTTATAAATAAAATTAGTAATTTATTTCGTTTTATTAATACAGATAATGATAGTATCTACAGTAGAATAGTACAAAATTAGTGGTTTCAAAATACCATTTACTTACTAAAATACTAAGTATTTGGACGACTAGCACGTTTACGGGTAAAATGTATTTTATTAACTTAAAATCTATGTGATGTGTTAAATTAAAACGGGTAACTAAACGACAATATTATACATATATCTCTATAAATCCAATTATCTTGTACTCAATTGCTAAGAAAATACAGCTAAAGTGACATACAATTTTTATTTTAACTTAGTTTGTCCTATTAAGCTGCACCATTTCCTCCTTAGAAGAGTCTAAAATATAACATGGATCTTTCCTTATTTATTAATGTACTCATATACCTATCTTTTTAATTAAAAAATAATTTTAGTCACACAGCGAATTTTTATCACAAATGTTTTAACAGGTATAATAAATTAATAACTATAATAAATTTGAGGTAAATATTTTATCTTAAATAGTAGGTATTAATTATACTTTTTTTTATTAACCATAGATCTATTTACGTTATCACACTCTTATTCTAATAAATGCTATGTTTTTATTATACTTAATCCTTAGGTATGAAAATTGCGTTTAAAAATATAACCTTTTACTTTCATTGGTAGTAAAATTTTATTATGCTTTTGCTTCAATGCAAAGTTATTTTCATCCCAGATATGAAATAAAAGTATAAAAAAAAATCTCAAAATAATTTTAAAAAATTTGGCAAGAACCACATAGGTATGTATAATATATAGTACCTATATAATATACAGTGTATTATAAGTATAGTTCTGTGACTAATTACTGATTTGGTCCGTATTATTTCTAGAGGGTATTTCGACGTAGTCCAGGACTTCCCAATCTTCTTCGAGTTCTTCGGGCATGTGCGGGGGTATGGCAGCCCGCGCCAGCGGCGTCCCGGCGGCGTCCAGCGACAGGTAAGCGCGAAGAGCCGCCGCCGCATCCTCGGGCGCCGCTCGCGCCCTGGCGTTGAAGGGACCACTGATGTCTTCACTTGGTAGCTCCCATATGTGAAATTGGGTTGTCATCTTGAAATTCTGCCATGTGAAAAGCAAATTTTTAATAGATTATGTTCAATATACACAACAATGCACTACACACAATTGTAATTACTCGCAAGCGAAAAAAACGAATTCAATATCATCGACAAGTAATATAACATAGGTAGTCGGTAAAATACGCATTATTAACTCAAAAGTACTCGTCTACACGTAGATCTCGTAGATCTCGATTACACTTAAATCACGTGACAAGCACCAGCTATCGATAAAAAAATTAGCTATTCTCAAATTCCGTACACCCAGAATAAGCTATGTCACATAAAAATACAGTTGAATTGGGAACCTCCTCCTTTTTTTGAAGTCGGTTAAAAAGAAAACATCGTTAGTTTTTTTTTTTAATTACACATGAAGTCTGTAACAGGGTGGATGGCTAAAATAATAATTTCGTAAAACTAACTAAATATTGTTTTGAAACATTGACTTATTATTTAAATCTAAACACCGAAAGATAGTACACTATGTGGTTTCAACTTATAGGTACTAAAAGTCTACGGGAAAAAGAGTTGATTAGCAAAAAGACGTTTAAAAACTCATCATATCTGTAATTCTGTACCTACTGTTAATATTATAAAGATAAGTAATTTCTTTGTTTGTACGCACTAATCACAGAAACTCGAATTTAAAAATTATTAAAGGGTTGGATAATAATAATGGGTAATAATAATTAACCCAGTTCTTGAGAAAAACTACTTATATAGGCAATATGGTATCACCAGTGGCGTGCATATCATATAGGCAGAAAGGCACTGCCTACCTTGGCATCTTACTAAAAATAATATATAAAACATGCGAATCGCATACATACATATATGACGACGTGTTTTTCAAATTGAAGGAGATTTAAATTGAATTATCGTTTTGTGTCTTTTTCAAAAATATGTAATGTTCATGTTTTATATATTATTTTTAGTAAGATGCCAAGGTAGGCAGTGCCTTTCTGCCTATATGATATGATATAGGCAGAAAGGCACTGCCTACCTTGGCATCTTACTAAAAATAATATATAAAACATGCGAATCGCATACATACATATATGACGACGTGTTTTTCAAATTGAAGGAGATTTAAATTGAATTATCGTTTTGTGTCTTTTTCAAAAATATGTAATGTTCATGTTTTATATATTATTTTTAGTAAGATGCCAAGGTAGGCAGTGCCTTTCTGCCTATATGATATGCACGCCACTGGGTATCACCCTAAGACCAATCAAAGCAGAAAATCAATGAAATATATTATATACTTATCATCCGTTACATAAAGATACAAAAACGTTTGTTCTTTTACCGCGGTTGAAGTGACGACGGCTAGAAGCTAGTTTATTCTACTCTCCAAAATATATTATGAACTAATGTTTAAGGAATCAATCGATACAACAGACGATAATTTTACACATAGCTATTACATTTTCCTTGAAAGATCAAAATAGTAGTGTTGTAAGACGATCGACCAGGGCTGTAGCTAGAGTCGAATTTAAGGTAGGGCAGCATTGGTTAGAGGTAGGGCGGTAAAAAAATTATCAGAATTGATCTGCTCCGAAGCATGGGCTCCTAAATCAATCACCATGAAAAGCTATTATAAATGCACTTATATAACTGACCTCTATAGTCTAGTCAACAAGTTCAAAAACGTGTTAAATAGAGATAAAGCTCCTAAAAATATGGGCGATAACTCATTCGATTCGGAATTATGTCTAGAAAAATGTTTTTTAAGGGTTTATTAGCACCATAAAAAATTGCGATTGTTATTAACAAAATAAGAAAAAAAAAGAAGGTATTTAGTTTTTCGTTAATAATTTCTAAAATAATGAAATTGAAGGAATTTTAAAAAAAGATACTGAAAGAAGAGGAAATTTCCAATTAAATAATCCCAACTCCCAAAACTTTATCTGTATTTTTTATCATTTATTTTAACGCTGAAAATAGTACTCCGCGAGGTCGTTACGTCGCGTGCCGTCTAAAAAGCCGGTATACCACCTAAAATAATTTTTTTATAGTATTAAACAATAATTTAAAAATTTGAATAAATTGTGGTGTAATCTAGACACTTGAAGGAATAAAACCTCGGTGAAAAAAAAGGTTTATGCCAATTTTTCAAAAAGTTACACCATTGTTAATTAATTACTTATTTACCAATCTCTGTTTTTATAAATTACGGCATAAAAGTATAAATAATTTGTCTATAATTGTGTTTGCTCGCAAACGAAAAAAAACCGACTTCAATTACATCGACAAGTAATACAACGTAATAAGACGAAAAAATAGTCAAGTAAATACGCACTATTAAAGATTACTCAAAAAGTTGCAATCAGTTTTCGATCTAATTTAAACAAGACTTCAAGACAAGTATTAGCTTTAGATTAAAGTAAGAATCATCGAAATCGGTACACCGAGTAAAAAGTTATGCGGTATAATATAACGTAGGTCGACGAAAAAGTAGTCACGTAAATACGCATTATTAGATATAACTCTAAAAGTAGTTGTCAGATCTCAATTAAATTAAAATGGGACCACATGACACGCAACACCTTTCAATTAAAACAAAATTGATCGAAATCGGTCCACCCAGTCAAAAGTTCTGAGCTAACATACATAAAAAAAAAACATATGTGTCGAATTGAGAACCTCCTCCTTTTTTGGAAGTCGGTTGAAAATTTGATTCGCTTCATGGAGTTCTTCTCATTAGATACTTAATAAAGATATGCAATAAAAATTTACTAAAGTTTATAGTTTTGCTAATTATAACTTTTTTAAACTACCAAAAAATTAAATTTCTAAAAATTGTTATCAAAAAATGTTTTTTTTTTAGTAATTTCTTATTATTGCTGTTTTTGCATCTAATATAGCCATATAATTAGGTATTAATTAACATTGGAAAAAAAATTTTACGTCATTTGTTAAGAAATTGTTTATAAACAGACTATTTTGCGATTTAAAAACAAAGAAATTTACTATCATATTGCATAGGTGAAATAATTATTATTTAAAAAAAATCTTAAATTTTTTATTTCATTTTTTATAATCTTATAATATAAATAAAAAATTATTTTATTCTTAAAAATCTTCTTTGACCCTTTTCAATTCTTTAAACAAAATAATGTGTAATTAATAATTTCCTATTATCCGTACGTTATAGTTTTTAAGATTTCGCCAATAAAAATAAAATAATTGGGAAAAATATATATTTTTTTACAATGTTAATTAATACCAGATGATGATTATTTTAGTAATATCAGATGCAAAAACAGCGTAATAAAATATTACTTACTAAAAAAAACATTTTTTGATAACAATTTTTAGAAATTTAATTTTTTGTTAATTTAAAAAAATTATAATTAGCAAAATAATAAACATTAATACTTTTTTATTGCATAATAACTTTATTAGATACCTATCTAAATGAGAAGAGCTCCACGAAGCGACAAAAATTTTAGACCAATTAATATATTAATATAATAATAAATTAACAATGGTGTAACTTTTTTAAAAATTCCTTCAAGTGTCTAGATTACACTTAACTATAATTTATTCAAATTTTTAAATTGTTAGTTAATACTATAAAAAAATTATTTTAGGTGAAATACCGGCTTTTTAGACGGCACGCCTATGGCGTAACGACCTCGCGAAGTACTATTTTCAGCGTTAAAATAAATTATAAATAACAAAGATAGAGTTCTGGAAATTGAGACTTTTTAATCCGAAATTTCCTCTTCTTTCAGGATCTTTTTTAAAATTCCTTCAATTTCGTTATTTTAGAAATTATTAACGAAAAACTAAATACCTTCTTTTTTTCTTATTTTGTTAATAACAATCGCAATATTTTTATGTGCTAATAAACCCTTAAGAGCGTGCATAAGGCGAGCAAAAAATCAGATTTCACCCGCACGCCCGATGAAACAAAATATACACAAAGCCTCGTGTCAGAGTGCGATAGACGATATAGTTTTGAGCGCATTACGAATGTAAAAAACGACAAATATGTTATTTTGTATATAATTCCGAAACTAAAAGTAATTACATTAAATGCCTAAGCATAGCCTTTACTCATATTTAAATGTAATTAATTATCAAATTTTTGTCTTAATGGTCATAACCATATCGAGTATAAATAGAAAAAATATAAAAATTAGAGGTTACTTCGTGATTATATTTTATCGAGGAAATTTCCTTATTTTATGTTTTTGATAAAGGTCAACCCTTGCAAATATCACGTAGTTTGTCATATATTTTTATTTTAAGATTTGGTCTGGAACTTTTCATGTCAAAACAAATAGAAGATGGTAATTTTGCATTATGCGCACTCTTAAAAAACATTTTTCTAGACATAATTCCGAATCGAATGAGTTATCGCCCATATTTTTAGGAGCTTTATCTCTATTTAACACGTTTTTGAACTTGTTGACTAGACTACTAGGTCAGAGTTGTACATTGACCAGTTATTCGTAGACAAATAATTTCTGTGATAGAACATGAGCATGGTCTACGAACTATTAAATCCTCAATGATGAACAACAATCGAAAAAGATGGTTGAACTTCCAGATTTGTATGTAGAGATCCACGTCTGAGTGAGACTGAGGTAATAAAATTAATTGTTGGGTGGGGTGATACGAATAAATAGATACGACTAAAAATACCACTTAGAATTTTAAATCATATTGTTTTTGCAAACTTATTATAATAATTGACATAATTTTTATTTCCATGTTTTGGAAAACCAGTTTTAGAATCAATGGCATTTTCAGTTTCTCAATCCTGTGGAAGTGTACGCTTCTGTTTGCTTCCACGAGGTAAAAATGGCTGGATAGATAGCAAAAAGCACCACCTTTCTCGACAGAATACTGCAACCATTTTTAACGCTTGAACCAATCGAAAACAAAGGCCCTCTGTTATGTTGTTTTGGATATGTGTTTAAAACAACTTGTTTTATTGGTTCTCCGATTTGTGCAATAGCAGAAGAAATACCATAGCTGACATTATTACAAAACACTCTTTAATCGTGCACTTTACTTAACCAAACTACAAACAATCATAATCAATCTCTATTTTTTGTTTATTTTGGCTACAATTTTTTTTTATCTCAACTTGTTGAACAAACAATTTAATTATAATATTTTATTTTAGTTTTTGGCAGTTTTAAGGTAGGGCATTTGTGATTTCAAGGTAGGGCATTGCCCCTCAATGCCCCCCCCTAGCTACGGCCCTGCGATCGACAGACGATGTTTTTACCTATAATCTTATACTATTAAACGAGCAATTCTTGTATATACAGGGTGTGGCGTAAATAGTGGTCCACCGTTAAGGATTCGATAAACCAGATAATTTACTATAACAGATTACAATTTTATCCATTTCTACCCAAAGGTTCCGGAAATATTATTTTTTTTTATTTTTTTTACGATATTTGTACCTCTTGTTACAAATTTGGTTGTAGTTTTAACAAATACCATTATTTTTTTATTTTGATTACTGGTAATTACTGCTGAATACTAGAGCTATCGTTAAATAACATGTTTTTAATGTAAATTTAAAGCTTTTGAAGAAAAAAATACGTTTTACTTTACTTTTAACCCAAATTTTTTACATATCATGCTAATTCAAGAGCGATTTTTGTAAAAAAAATGTACTAAGCTGTCAGTGCCCATTCATTTAAAAATATGCCTACTTAATACCAATTTCAAAACGGTATCACAATAGCAGATCCTTTTGTTTAACAGAAAGATATCCAATTTTAATTGAAGAAAAGAAGATTTTCATTAAAATATATTTGAAAATTTAATTGGGTGAATATTATTACAAAACGTATTAAATTATATAAAATGGATAAAATGTGACTTTTTACTTTTGAAATATGATTTTAGTCTGACAAAACTGGTTTTAAGGGCACAAACATGTCGCAGGTAAAAAAGCCCGACCCATTTTTTACCAAAAAAATTGTTTGTAAACAAAACATCTGTTGAAGCTCTCGCCAATTGAGTAACGCACGACACGAGTGATAAGGAAAAGATATGGTTAATGAATGCTATCCCTTTCATTCCTAACGTTGTAATCTCCAGAAATCTCGAAATAATTTAGTACGATCTCGTCACTCGTGCGTCGTATGCGTTTTGTTTTTATTCTATGTGTTTACCTACGTCGTTTCTTCATCCCTGCCCCGAACTCTGTTTAATTTGCCTACTGATTGGATTAGTTTGACTTTTTGGCTTGCTCAAAGAATGTCTCGGTTCACACCGCGCGAATATGCTGACATGCATTTTATTTACGGTGAATGCAGAGGTGTCGGTAGAGAAGCAGCTCGACTTTATCGGGAGAGATATCCCGATCGAAGACATCCAGATCATCGAGTTTTTGGGAGAGTGCATAACGCATACAGCGAGGGGAGGATACCTGGCACAGGAGTAGGCGGTGCAAGTGAAGGACGACCGCAAGTACACACTGGTGAGAAGTAATGAATTTAGTTACTGAAGATCCTTCAACATCGGTCCGTGTCTTAAGTCGCAGAACTGGCATATCTAGTAGATCTGTACATCGCATACTCAAAAGACATGAACTGTACCCATACCTACCACTTTCAAAGGGTACAGTCATTACTACCAAGAGATTATCCCTAAAGAGTAAGATTTTGTAGAGACATGCTACGCAGAATAAGAGAAGACCCGCAATTTTTTAAAATTGCAATAATTTTTTTATTAATGGGATGGCAAATCGTTTTAAAATCTGTGTTTAGTAGGAATATTTTAAAATGAATAGGCACTGACAGTGTAGTTACTTTTTTTACAAAAATCATAAGTATTAACGCAACTAAATTTTAAAATGTATTTTAATGAAAATCTTCTTTTCTTCAATTAAAATTGGATATCTTTTTGTTAAACAAAAGGATCTGCTATTGTGATACCGTTTTGAAATTGGTATTAAGTAGGCATATTTTTAAATGAATGGGCACTGACAGCTTAGTACATTTTTTTTACAAAAATCGCTCTTGAATTAGCATGATATATTAAAAATTTGGGTTAAAAGTAAAGTAAAACGTATTTTTTTCTTCAAAAGCTTTAAATTTACATTAAAAACATGTTATTTAACGATAGCTCTAGTATTCAGCAGTAATTACCAGTAATCAATATAAAAAAATAATGGTATTTGTTAAAACTACAACCAAATTTGTAACAAGAGGTACAAATATCGTAAAAAAAATAAAAAAAAATAATATTTCCGGAACCTTTGGGTAGAAATGGATAAAATTGTAATCTGTTATAGTAAATTATCTGGTTTATCGAATCCTTAACGGTGGACCACTATTTACGCCACACCCATATTTTCTGAATCTCGGAATCGGCTCCAACGATTTTCGTGAAATTTAGTATGCAGGGGATTTCGGGGGCGAAAAATTGATCTAGCTAGGATTCATTTTAAAAAAATGTCGTTTTATCCCTGTTTTTAGGCAATGAAAAAATATCATTAGAATACGAAGCTTAATTTCACCATTTATTAAAATAGCTGTAATAGTGTAATTAGGAAAGCGACGGATTTCAAATCGTTTTGACCCGGGTTCGAATCTCAGTCTCCAGATTAATTTTTTTTTCTTTTTTTTACTTTCACTCGTGGTTTATTATTTAAATAAAATTAAAATATAAAAATACCGAGAAAAAAAAAAACAAATAATAAAATGAAAATACCGAGCTAGGCTCGGTCACCCAGGTACTTAATTCTTATATACGAGTATATCTAGTAAAAGTGTTAAATCTCTATATATGTATATAAAAATGAATCGCTGAATGTGTTGCTAAGCGCAAATCTCGAGAGAGGCTGAACCGATTTCGCTAATTCTTTTTTTATAATATTCCTTGAAGTATCAAGTAAGAAGATGGTTCTTACGGAGAGAAAAATTTAAAAAAATTCCCTGAAAAAGTCTAAAAACAACAATTTTCTATATTCCCATAATACTTAAAAGTCAATTTGAACTTTAATACAATACCATAAACTTTAAGAGCGCGCATAATGCAAAATTACCAATCTTCTATTTGTTTTGACATGAAAAGTTCCAGACCAAATCTTAAAATAAAAATATATGACAAACTACGTGATATTTGCAAGGGTTGACCCATATCAAAAACATAAAATAAGGAAATTTCCTCGATAAAATATAATCACGAAGTAACCTCTAATTTTTATATTTTTTCTATTTATACTCGATATGGTTATGACCATTAAGACAAAAATTTGATAATTAATTACATTTAAATATGAGTAAAGGCTATGCCAAGGCATTTAATGTAATTACTTTTAGTTTCGGAATTATATACAAAATAACATATTTGTCGTTTTTTACATTCGTAATGCGCTCAAAACTATATCGTCTATTGCACTCTGACACGAGGCTTTGTGTATATTTTGTTTCATCGGGCGCGCGGGTTAAATCTGATTTTTTGCTCGCCTTATGCGCCCTCTTAAGTGTTAGTGGAGGGGTTATGGAAAGGACTGTTAGGCGGTACGAAGTTCGCCGGGTCAGCTAGTTATATAATATTTACAAGGCGTTATATTAACGCTTCATGAAGGAAAAATTTATTCCGTAAAAAATTAAAACTGATAAAGATTCTATGATAATGTTTGGACTTTGGAGGAATGTCCTGAAAGGATAAACTACAAATATTATGAATTGTTATTTGAAGAGAAATATTTTATATTTAGACATTAAGATACATATCTTAACCGAGTCGGTAATATCATCATGCATCTATTTCGATTTTGTGGAAATTATATGTAACCTACCTATATATGAATGATTCGCAATAAAAAAAAATTGAGCACAAAAAATGAGCATACTGAAATAGACTGCGTAGTATTTCGAAATATGAAAGGACTAATTAAAATAACAATTAGGTAAGTTATCTTCCAGAAAGTTTCTATTTCCGCTAGGTACGTACATAAAAAGTATGAATGCGGGTTCACGCTCTTAACAAAATAGACACGTAAATTATATATATCTACTTAGCAGTTAGCAGTCGCACACTCACACATTACAAAGTCTACACTTACCATACGATTAAACTTATGCAATACAATGCGAAATTATATACCTACTATTTTAGTTAAAATTAGATAAACCACAAAACACATTTGTCTAACAAGCTACGTAGATCAGGAAATGTGAATTGTTACGTGACAATAATAATATATATAATATACCTACCTATATTATTTTTTGGGAATGAGAGTAGTTTTGTATAGTAAGAAAATACAAGTCGACGGTACCGAGTCTTCGTTACTAACCGTGTCACGTATACAAAGTATTCTTTGTTACGATGAAGATTTCTGCTACAAATTGCTAATAAGAAGTAACGTGTAGATTTAATTCTATCCTATCAGTCAAGTCCATTAGAAATACATCGAGTGTTACTTGATTTAAGAGCGACGTGTCTGACATTATAAATGTTTTGTAGAGATAAATGTCTTCACCGCTGATGTATTATATCCGTTTATCCGTGGATAGTATAAATATAAATCAATCGCAATGTTGTTATTTTATGTTTAGCAGATACTCTATCAGGGGTCGTCAACTGGCGGATCGCGGTCCGCATCCGGACCGCCGACCCCTTTTGTGTGGACCGCGAGAACACAGGAACTTACACTACAGAGTACATAATTTATTTAAAAAAAATACATATATCTCACTCAACTTCAAACTTCAGACAGATAGTCCGCAATAAAAAAAAATGTAATTTTCTCACTAATATTAAAAAAAATACCTGTGTTATTTCGTTTGTTTAATAATTTTTTTTTTTTTCTATAAAATGATGTGCGGATCGCGACGGTCATTTCATTTCTTCAAACGGACCCCGAGGGAAACTAATTGGTGACCCCTGCTCTAAATTATTATGAACTTTTTAGTATCAAATTTTTGACAGTATAGCGTATAGCCCAATGTTATATAATGAGAGTTATAATAATAATAATAATAATAGCTTTATTTAATTCCACAATAGTATATAACATAAAATAATTAATTTAATATTAGATAATTATATTACTATGTTACCATGGTAAATCTTCTTATAATGTGGACCCCCTCAGATATAATGAATATTCTTTGGAGGGTTGTGGTCTGACTCTCCCGCGGTGACCAGCCGTAGTGGGAGGTAAGTGGGGAGTAGGAGGAGCCGGCTGTCGTTGCTATGCTAAATTGGAGTCTGATACATGTGTCTGTTTTTGCGGAGTGTCGGTTTGATTGTAGGTCAGTTTCGGTTTTTGAAGTACGTAATCTCTCATATTATTAGAAGCTTTGTTTTTCTTCAGCGGTTGTTTCTTGTTGTGTTGAGCTTTCTGGCTACCGGAGTGCTGTGGTATTATCTCCGGGGATTCAGACAGGTTCCTCTTACTTATTAGCTGGCGGCAGTTGCTCTTATCATTAGACAATACTATAAGTTTATCATACTTTATAAAGGCAGTGTTGCCTGCTTCTTTTTCCTTTTGTAGTTGAGCTTGTAATTCCTTGCGCTTGTTCAACACTTCTATAGGGTAGTATTCTTTTATATAGTATGACGTATTTTGTAGGCACGACTTGTTTCTCAGAACCTTAAGCTTGAAGCCCATTGTAGAAAATGTTACTATAACTGGTCTGATTTTTTCCCCTTTTTTCCCCAGTCTTCTTATTGCTTCGATGTGAGATCTATCGTATGGGAGTTTAAAGTACTTGTTTAATATGTCGATCAGTATATCTTCCAGAGGCGGCCTTACCCCTTGCGAGGCTCCGGGCGGCAAGTCTTTGCGAGGCCCTTTGTCCTTCTAGTCTAGTCGACAAGTTGAAAATGGTTGAAAATAGACATACTGATCTTAAATTTATGTGTGATATTTATTGGATTCAGAATGACGAGATGAGAAATTTCAAAAAAAGATTCTGAAAGAGGAGGGTATTTCCAATGAAAAACTTCCTCTTTTCGGAACTTTATCTCCATTATTTATAATTTTAATTTAATGCTGAAAATGGGTCTCCACGTGACATTTTTTAGTTGGATTGTGCGCGCGGCGTCAAAAGCGAATATGACACATTGGTTAATTTATTTAAAAACGATTGTTATACCCCGTCCGGCGACTAATGATCTTTTTGACAGCCCACGCCTATAAATTACAGTTGTTTTTTTTTTCGGAATAACGTACTAAAATTCTACTGTTATGTCATACTTTATTGACGATTTGATTGATTGAGTGAAGTACCCTGTGCATAACAAACAACCACAGACTATGAAACAGTTCTTGAAATAATAAATCGATAATAAATCGATCATATGATAAAAATAATTTTACGTCATGTGATTATTGTTTCTATAAATTTAATACAAAAAAGGAAATAAAAATAGTATCTATGACCCCAAGATTGATTACTTGCAAGGAATTAAGTCGAAATCTTGAAATTTAATTGCAAACCAAGAATAAAGAGCAATAACTCTGTTAATTCATTTATTTATTATTTATATATTTCATTTATAATTAAAAAAACTAATAAACGCATAAATAAATAATATTTTTAAACTAAATGTATTTAATTAAATCGATTGAAAGTTCTTCTTAAATAAAATCGATTATTATTTCGAATCGAATAAATAACGTGTGAGGCAGTCACTAATGTCAAAATTTCTTGAAGTGTCAAAAAGATCATTAGTCGCCGGACGGGGTATAATTGAATTTTTTGAAATTTCTTAAATGTTAATAGTTTACGAAATATTGGCAAAAAACGAAATACCATTTTTTTCCTTTTTTTAATTGTTTATAACTTATGCAATTTTTTATGTGCTAATACACGCTTTAAGAGCATTTTTATAGACGTCATTCCGAATCCAACGAGCTATCACTCATAATTTTAAGACCAGTATCTCTATTTTCAACCATTTTCAACTTGTCGACTAGACTATTCGGCTTTTCCTAAGACAAAACCTTTAATTAAAGCACAAAAATCTAACGAATGAGCTACGTCATTTTCGATTGAAAGAATAGCAATGACTGAAAGCCGATCTTGTGTCATCAAATTCCTCAAATATGTTTTAATCATTTTAATAAAAAAAATACATTTAAAAATCTATATTATTTTAAATTTGCTTGGGTTGTTGCGCGAGGCCCCTGCAAGAGCGAGGCCCCGGGCGATTGCCCCGTTCGCCACCCCCTAAGGCCGCCACTGATATCTTCCAATTCGTGGTAGGATTTTTCGCATTCTTCCACCCCAAACATGACCAGGTTTTTGCATATAATGTGTCTTTCTAGATTTCTTATTTTTATACTTTGTTCTTCTATTTTTTTCTCCAAAATAGCATTTTTCTGATCTAGAATGTTAAATTTCTCATTGATGTTATTGTTTATTGTGTTTTTTATATCCTCTTTCATATCTAGCATATCTTGCTTTTGTTGTGCCATATCTTGTTGCATTTTTAGTAACATTTGTTTTATTTCGTCCATGATAAGTAAAAATGAGAGTTATAGCAATAACAAAATATATTAATAGTTTATATATTTGTTTATTTATTAGATACCTACTTTATTGCGCAATACACTTAAAATAGAAATAAAATAATATTACACAACAGGCTAGGAATGCTAAAAGCTTTCATTACTAGCTAGAGGCGATATGACGATATGTGTTGTAAATATTAAAGAAAAGTTAAACAAGAATAAGTACATGTACCTAGACAATTATACTCTTACATACATACATACAAAATACCAACATATTCGTAGAAAAATAATAGATTAACGTCAAAATCAAACGTCATCATTAATGCTTAGAGTATACAAAGCTTTTCAAACGCATGCAAAATAAATAAACAGTTACCTATTTATCCAAAATTTTGGTATACATTTTTGCTCTATACCTACGGTCGGCACGCTACCGTAGAAGGAATGTATGGAATTTTTAAAAACAATGATCTATCATGGTTAAACTTATCTTGATAAATTTTAACTAATTGAGCTATTAAGGTGTATATTGGCAAATATCCCAAAGATGATGACGCACGGAAAAGTCATAAAATATTGTTTGTTGTTTAAGCAACTTTAGCTAACAGACAACGTGTAGTGTGATAATTCTCACAAACAGTTTGAATAATAGTCCAGTCAAATTACGAAATAAAAAAACATTAAATTATACAGTTTGGGGATTATGATGGATCGATAGGGGGGTGTATTCTGAGCTTAAATTCCAATTTGAGGGGTTCTCCGATGGTCAGCTCAAGGTCATTTCGATGAAAACGCGTTTAATTCGATATCTCGAGAACGGTTAGTGTTACGCAAAAAATTGTAAATACCATTTCTCTTCTCAATTAAATTTACTAACTCTTTTATCTGAAATTTTATCTATTTTATCTGATATTGCGACATTGGCGCGGATCTCGCTCGGTAAAGTAAGGTATAACTCCGAAGATATTGGTGTTAGAAAAAAAAATTTTGAGGAAAAAGTTGTTCATAATTAAATGATCTACAACTTTGATAATAGGTGAAATTTCATAAAATTGAACGGTTGCGGAGAAAATGGCGAAAAATGAAAAATGCGGGAGAAAAAAAAGTAAAATTTTTGCCTTTCGGAAGTAATAAATTGAAAAGTATTGATGATACAAAAAAAATTTCAGATAAAAGAGTTAGTAAATTTAATTGAGAAGAGAAATGGTATTTACAATTTTTGGCCTAACACTAACCGTTCTCGAGATATCGAATTAAACGCGTTTTCATCGAAATGACCTTGAGCTGACCATCGGAGAACCCCTCGAATTGGAATTTAAGCTCAGAATACACCCCTCTATCGATCCATCATAATCTTCAAACTGTATAATTTAATGTTTTTTTAACCCATTTTTAGCCGTAATTTGACTGGACTATAATAGCGATTATTATACAGTATTGTGAATGTATATACTAAAGTAATACCTACTGTTGTTAAAAATATAACTGCCTTTGAAGAAGAACGAATTTATACTTTGTAAAAATTAACATTCAATGAAATACTACCTTGTAACAAAAATTATAATTGCGCTGACAATTGAAAATTATTTCCTACTATTCATTACATAATGTTATTGTATTATGTAATAACTAATAATGCTGTAAAGGTATATTTACATGATGACTAGAGTGAATTTTAAAACGTTTCAATTAATAGTAACTTAAAGAGAGTCTATTTACAGTGTAAATATACTTATTATCGTGTAACACGTGCGCGCACTACACTCTCTACCTATTTCATCTCTGATCTTATGATATAAGTAGAAGGAAGTTATCACTTTATTCGATGTATTAATTTTTTAAACTAACATAAAAAATGCGTTAATAAATAAAGCAAAACTTAAGATTTAATAACATAGTCAGGTGCTCTTATATAAAGTCAGTTCAAAAGGCTTATCTTTAATATTGTTTTATGGCGCTATTTTGATTGAACAGAGCACGTGAGATGACGCACCGGTGTTGACAAACAATAAGATTAGGAGCATTATAACACTACATTATGCCAACTTGTCACTTATCACATACAAATAAAATAACGGAGAGGAAGGACTCGGCAAGATGCGAGATTATAGGTAGGGATCCCTAGTACAAATTTTTCATCTGATTAGTATCAAGCTAATTTTCCGGGAGTAGCTTCATTTTGATGAGAAGAACAAAAAGTTCCTCTTCGAAAACTCTCGATTGTGGTAGATAATAGAGTTAGCAGGAGATAGAGCAGCAGTGAGCGTAGGACCGGGATAACGTACCACGCAATTTGGAGGACAATATTGCCATCAAATTATATAAATATTAATTAACTAAAAGAAAAGGAACTTTTTGTTCGTCTCATCAAAATGAAGCTACTCCCGGAAAATTAGCTTGATACTAATCAGATGAAAAATTTGTACTAGGGATCCCTACCTATTACTTATTTGCCATGTTATGTTACCTTACAGATTACTTACCAGTAAAAGTTTTAGAACACTGTAGGAACGTGTTCATAAAACTGATAAAGAAATGTTTTGTACATTACTTAAAATGTTATGAAAACTCGTAAATATAAAGTACCACTAACGTGTTTTCTGTGTCAAATGAACTATAAATTAAATCCGGATGAGTAATCGAATTCGTAGAGCTATGAGAACACCCGTCACATGAATTAGACCACCCTATTTTTTACTGTCAAAGATATAACACAAAATAAGTAGGTATACATAATTATAACAATTGTATGTCTAAACATCTTAAGGAAAGTAAAGTTTACGCTTCGCTTCAGTCTGTAATATCCCACTGCTGGGCATAGGCTTCTTTCACCACGTAGGAGAAGGATCAGAGTTTAATCCACCACGCTGCTCCAATGCGGGTTGGCGGATATATTCTCTACTACGCCCGCCCAACAGGCCATCGCAATCCAGTGCTGTGACCGCTGCGCCAACGCGGCGTCACAGCACAGGTAGTGAACTACATTACATGTAGTCAATTTTTCTATAGCAAAGGCAGCTTAAAAACACAGTTTTTGAAATGAGCAGTGAGGTGAGGGTGAGCAAATTATCCAAGCTTTAACTTTACAAGTTTTTTTTCAAGCTGTTACACAATGGTAAAGTTCTGAAATGAGGTCATGCCTGATATTTTGACTACTTGGCTATTTATAAGCCGCATTTAAAATTTCTATCAAAGTCCTAAAACTCTCATCCTCAACTATAGAGTATTGCTGAAAGTCCATGGCGATAACTATATCAAATATGTGTCAATCATCTTTTTGATACTTGCTGCGGTCATTTTAAGGGAATTCTGGAATAGGGGATGCAGGGTCTTTGTACCTTGGTCTGATGTAGTTCCAATGGATATTATCTGTGTGGTACCTAGCTGGTCAACATCTTCAACTCTACCCACTTTAACTTTAGGATTCCTTTACTTATGAACCAACCTATGCGAGGTTCCTCCTTCAAATTTTATAACTTTAGCGTATAGCTTACACTTTGCGCTGATATTATCAAGTAATAGTTCCTGGTAACTGTTTGACCTTTTACTTTTGCCATGTTTACGCAAACATGATCATGAATCTGACATTACTACCTAAATAGTTTATAATCGGTTAAAAGAGAGAAGTTAGTTAAGTACTAAAACAGGATATTCAGGGATTCTCCTGCCAGTGATATACGCGTCGTATTCAGATACATTCCATTCCTATCAAATCTATACTAATATAATAAATCTGAAGAGTTTGTTTGTTTGATTGTTTGTTTGTTTGTTTGTTTGTTTGTTTGTTTGTTTGTTTGTTTGTTTGTTTGAACGCGCTAATCTCAGGATCTACTGGACCGATTTGAAAAATTCTTTCAGTGTTCGATAGCCCATTTATCGAGGAAGGCTATAGGCTATATATCATTACGCTAAGACTAATAGGAGCGGAGTCCACGCCGACGAAGTCGCGCGCAGAAGCTAGTACTCATATAAATGTTCCGTTTTTAGGGTTCCGTACCTCAAAAGGAAAAAACGGAACCCTTATAGGTTCACTTTGTTGTCCGTCTGTCTATCAAGACCCTTTTCCTCAGGAACGCATGAAGGTATCAAGCTGAAATTCATATCAATACTCGGGTCTATTGTCCTTTGGAGTTGTAAAAAAAACCAAACTTCTAAGCCAATGCAATCAAAACATACAGCCGTTTATGCTGCAAATTTTCCCGTGAACTCAGAATTTTGAAATTGGGTACGAAGAACGTCTTATTGCACAAATAAAGGAAAAATTGCGAAAAGCATAAATGTTTAGTTAAATCATACAATGAAAATATTTTTAATAATTTTGTTTGTACAGAACTCGGTGCGCGAGTCCGACTCGCACTTGGCTGGTTTTTTATTTTTATTTTTATTGGATTTAGATGAGAAAAAATTAAATTACTGTAGTGACATCTATGTACGAACTTAAAAACTGACGATTCTACATCGCGCTATCGAAGTTATCAGAGCGATTGAACAATATATGTATACAAGAACCCGACATCAACTGTCGGGGCAGTAGCCCACCAGACACAACACCCGTCTGGTCGGAGGATCCTCCCTTTGGGGTGGTGTATAAGGGACTTCACATCATGTTCCTCTAGCCTACCAAATTAAAAAAAAAAATCCGAAGCTTGCAATAGTATTTCAATTGAGAGTCGTCAATGCCGATAACCGAACAAAAAACCAGTGATTATCGGTTTTTACAAATACCGGCTTTTTAAGTTTTTTCTTTTTGCGAAACTGGATCAAATCACTAATAGTTACCTATTAAGTACTAAAGTACCTGTACCATAATTACCATAATTTTGATGTGTACCATATGTAATGTACCATAATTTTGAAAACTATTCCATTCCTAAGTTCCTTCAACCGCGTAACAAATACGCAATCTCTTAGAAGAAACATTAACATACAGCTGATAATTTTTATTAAAGCAGTAAGAAACAGACATCAGTTATAAGGAAATCTTAAAGATCAACGATAAACGGAAACAATCAACGTATAATCGCATACGTTCGAACTTACATTTTGGCCAACTTTAATAACTATATTCTTCATTTAAATTAGCAGTGAGTTCTTCAGTAAAATAACTTTGTAATAATTTGCTACATTGTTAAGATAATATTATTTTCTTTGACTAATTGTAAGGATAGGTATTGCACAGCAGTATTTTGTTTTTGGCGACTTCATCTATACTGATATTATAAAGAGATTTGATTTGTATTTTTGTATGTATGTTTGTAATGAATAAACTCAAAAACTACTGGACCGATTTAAAAATTTGTTCACCATTTGAAAGCTTAGTTATCTTTGTGTAACACAGGCTACTTTTTATCCCGGGAAAATAATAGGTTCTCACGGGAAATTTTTTGGGCACACGGGTGATAGCCGTTGAGAACAGCTAGTACTAAATATCTTGAAACTACTTTTCGTTATAAACAAGAAATATACGAGTACGTATGTATATTATAGTAAAATGTTTGTTTCAGACAAGCAAATACTATCGTTATTCTCTGCCTAAATCTTTCTAAATAAATGCTAGTATAAATAAGACGATGTAGAGGAAAGATACCTGGAAGATATTAAATTTATTAGAAAGTTCTGCTGCTGAAACCTTAATGGTAAAATACTTTAATCACTCTTTAACCATTAGGAAAACATGTTATCTAGAATATAGCACATTAGGAACATACCAGTAAGACAGCTGTATGTGAAACTACAACGGAAAACTATAGTTGTGATTATTTAGCATGCATAATTGCTAGATAATATTGCATGACACTGGTCATGCTGACTTACGATTAGATAACAAAGTAAGAAATCACTATTTCTACACTACTGATAACATACTCTAGAAGTCTAGACTTTTAAGACAATTCGATGTCTATTGGAAGTGCCGCCAAGTAAAATGTAAGGTATAGTCAATGAGCCAGGGTCCCTACGGTGTTTATGACCCATTTTTTCGACTAACTTTTTCGTACAATTGTACTTTTTTCGCACTTCTTATTACTTTCTATTAATGGTTCTTTTAAATGTAACCTATTAAATTTTAAATAATAAAATATGATGACATGAACGGTAATCAAGAATCTAATGTTTAAGTAAATATTAAATTATACTAGGTACAGGTTATTCAGTTGATTGGCGAAATAGCTCACTTGATAAAACATATTGTAAGATAGGTACTTAAATTACTTTTAATTAGGATTTTTATTTTATTCAAACATAAAAAGAAAAGTGCATGTTTTGTATTACGGACTAACGGTTCCGTACCCAAATTGTAAAACGGGACCCAATTACTAAAAACCCGCTGTCCCGCAAGTCCGTCTGACACCAGGCTATATCTCATGAACCGTGATAGTTAGACAGTTGAAATTTTCACAGATGATGTATTTCAGTTGCTGCTATAACAACAAATATTAAAAAACTGAACAATATAAATATTTAAGGGGCTCCCATACAACAAACGTAATTTTTTTTTCGATGTCACGTTTCAAGCAACAAAGTTGCTCGATATTGATAACGGCAACAAAGTAGATGCTTGAAATATTTATAGAATATTTAGATAAAAAATAATAAACATAAAATAAAACAAATATTTAAAGGGGGCTTGTTAATCTTGTTATAGATAAAGGTACGGAACCCTTCGTGCACGAGTCTGACTCTTACTTGGCCGGTTTTTTATTCGAAGCAAACACAATCTAAGTACTTATAGCGTTACAATTTTAAAACGTTGCACTTTTCGTATTAACTAAAAATTTATGCAGCACACAGACAGAAGCACCAGTAACTGTCTTCTATTCTTTTTTCGCTAACGACTCAATTTTAAGCAGTACCACTCAGGTTTTTTTTATAATTTCTGAATATTTTGATCTTACTTCCGGCAAACAGTGATGCTGCAGACAGTAGTAGTTGTGGGAGCCGTCGTGATGACACCAAGTGCCGTCGGGGAAGTACGGGTCCAAGCCGGCATCGTTAAGTTCCACCCGAGGCGCGTAGAACCCGCCGCCTGCTGCGCGTCGACAGAATATCGCGCAACCCATCCACATACGAGCTATAATAATACAAATATAATAGGTACTTAACTTATATAAACATATTATTATTACTTACTTTATATAAATATATTATTATTATCATATATTTAATTTAGAAACCAATCGGCAATCACCCATCCAAGTACTGACCGTCCCTGACGCTGCCGCGTTACCAGTCGCTCAAATTTTACCCCTCATGCGCCTAAAGAAGTTTCACTCCAATAATGTTGTACGAGATTCTACTATCTACTACTTTTTTTTTTTGGCGCAGAGGAACTTTATAACTTTTAATTAACGATGTCTGCTCTGATCCTTCTCCTACATGGGGAAAGAGGCCTATGCCCAACAGTGGGATATTACAGGCTGAAGCGATAACGATGTACTGACATAGTATTTATCCTTTAATGAGTGTAATATTAGGCGACACGACATTATTGTTATATTATTATTGTTTATTTTTATATTACTAGCTGACCCCGCAAACGTTGTTTTGCCATTTATGTTATTAACCCCCGCAACCCCCTCTTGTGGGTGGAATTTTGTAAAATCCGTTCTTAGCTGACCTCTACTTGGCGAAAGGAAAATTCCTACCAAATTTCAAGTCTCTAGGCCTTATGGTTCCAGAGAAATCGTGATGAGTCAATGGGTGGAAATCTCTTTTATATAATATATAGACTAGCTGTGCCCCGCGGTTACCCCCGCGTTAATTTGAGAAAAATCATAGCTATAGCCTGTCCTAATTTCAAGTTTGTAGGTGTATTTTTGACAAACAACCATCTCCTGTTTTAACCCCAAAAGAGGGTTGATTTCTCAAAATACATTATTACTACACCTCAACACTATCTATAGAGCATACATTTTGAATTTCAAGTCTCTTACTTCAAAAACATAGGAGTTTCATACAAACTTCCAACCCCCGTTTAACCCCCTTAGGGGTGGAATTTCGTAAAATCCTTTCTTAGCTGACCTCTACTCGGCAAAGAAATATTCCTACCAAATTTCAAGTCTCTAGGCCTTATGGTTCCAGAGATATCGTGATGAGTCAATGGGTGGAAATCTCTTTTATATACCTACTATATAGAAGATTATTCTGTTTATATGTTCAACGACAAATGTTATCGACTTTTTTATATGTTGAATATTATTTATTAATTAGGTAAACATGATACAATAGACTATGAAATGTTGGACCGATATCGCTATTTTTAGTGTCCGTAACAGTCAGAATAACTTTTTAAAATTAAAAGATGCAATTCGATAAAAATAATGCCAGTTCTTAGTTCATGTTTATGTCTCGCGAAACTTAACCATATGTGTGAATTGATAAATGACTGATACCTTCCTAAATAAAACTGTTTGATATATTAACACACATCCGTTGGCATAATTATGCAGATAAGCCAGTAATAATGTCGGTCAGTCAATCATGCGTTCACTGGAACACAATATAACTAAAGATAAATAATATATATTATTTTTATTGCACTTAACATTTTTGTACAGTTATTCATATACAAATTTATTTAGCAATGGTGGACTTATCTCTAGAAGAGATCTCTTCCAGCCAACCTGTGATAGTGAAAACTAATGTTATATAACATAACTAGTTGACCCCGCAAACGTTGTTTTGCCATATATGTTATTAACCCCCGAAACCCCCTCTTGTGGGTGGAATTTCGTAAAATTCGTTCTTAGCTGACATCTACTCCACAAAAGGAATATTCCTACGTACCAAATTTCAAGTATCTACGCCTTTTATTGGTTTCAGAGATATCGTGATGATCGAGTCAATATATGGGTGGAAATCTTTTTTATATATATAGATAATACTAATATTATAACTTTATTTCAATTATAATTATGATTAGATTGACGCTTGCTATTCGTGTCAGTAGTGCTGGAATACTATCATAACTATGTATATTGTATATCTTACATATAGGTACCTACATAGACAGCTAAAAGCACTGTAATCTCAGCGTCACTGAGCATCAATGCCAGTTGTGTCACACAATTTCACTGGCCATATATTTTCATACCATGGGCCTGATATAAAATTACTAGCGACCCACCCCGGCTTCGCACGGTTGCAAAAATGATCAGTGTTTCTCTACTATATTATGCATATACATATAATACATATAAACCTTCCCCTTGAATCACTCTATCTATTAAAAAAACTGCATCAAAATCCGTTGCGTAGTTTTTAAGACCTAAGCATACCTACATACAGACAGACAGACAGCGGGAAGCGACTTTGTTTTATAATAGGTATGTAGTGATAGTCATATCTACAACTACACTACAGATACTATGAAAGTGTTGTATTTACGCCGTTTCATGCTTGTTTATTTATATTATGTTATTACATATTATAGTTATACATTTTTGTCAAAACTGTACCATAAAAATATGCCACAACCGAGTTTCCGTGACGCACATCTGCGAGTTCACCAAAAAGAAATCTCGAATCGAAATAATATAAAGAGCTATCAAAGTCAACCAAAATAAACATTAACACCAACAGATGTGGCGCGATTGATCGAAAACTTCGTCAGAATATATAGTTTAAACTACTTTAAACCGATAGCTACACAAATATCAGTGACTACAATTATTTTTTATGTTAATAATTTTTCAGTAGGTATCGTTTTACAGAATGTTACGCCGTATCAATATATGCGACATTATTGTTTACAATAATTGTACTAATTTATTACGGAGTTATCTATACTAATATATAAAGCTGAAGAGTTTGTTTGTTTGTTTGTTTGTTTGTTTGTTTGTTTGAACGCGGTAATCTCTGGAACTACTGGACCGATTTGAAAAATTCTTTCAGTATTAGATAGCCCATTTATCGAGGAAGGTTATAGGCTATGTATCATCACGCTAAGACCAATAGGAGCTGAGTAAACGCCGACGAAGTCGCGCGCAGAAGCTAGTCTAATATATCCGTCGTTAAATGCGGTTGTTTTGTAAAAATATCTCATTTAATAAAGAATGATTGCTTTGCCTTTATTTATTTTTTTTGCTGATTACCAGTGTTAAGTGTTATCGTTATGATTAAAGACTAATGAGAATAAAAACAAACATATTTTAATCGGAAAATATTTATATTTTATAGCTATAAATAATTGTAATAACCAAATGTCAAAGGTGATTGTAAAAGTATATGTATGTAGGTAATTATCATTGTACCTAAAGGCTAAATGTAATTATCTATGTAATTATCATTTGTTGTTGTGAAAAAGTGTATAAGGCGAGTGTGAATGGAAGTGTTAGAAGGGGTAGACCTAGGCGGATCGACCCAGGGGAAGTTTCCGGATCTCCTACTGGGCGCGTCCCCCGGGCCGGGTGGCGGATGGGGGCATGCAACTTGCTGCTTGCGAGTGGTAGGGGTCCTAGATTGGGACCCCCGTGGACCGAAAACCGGTGGACGGACTGGGCGGGCGGTTTCGGTCGTATTTTTGAAGTAAAACTTCTTCACGCACGCTTGACTTGAGGAGTTAGCTGGTCAATGCGTGACGAGAGCTTTATGAAAAGTTTGATGAGGCGAGGCGAACAGAGCAAGAGAGAGAGAGAGATGTGCGAGGACACAATTTCTTTCTCTCTTTCTTTCATAGCCAGTTACGTTTCTTATATCTAAGACACAGTGCAGGCGTATTGCTAAAGAAGTTTTACTTCAGTCGTGTGGTTAGGTTAGTTAGACCACAGCGAACTCGTTTTCTTGCATTAGAAATCTTGTTTAGTAAGAAAGACCAAACTAGACTACGCGTTAGTGCAAAGGCCACGGCACTGGCTTAAGACTGTTGAGCTGGCGGTCGCGGCCCGCGGGTTCGATTCTTAACATGGCAAACATTTGCATTGGCCATAAGACGTTTGCTGTGGTCTGGGAGTTTGTGCTTGTCTATTGAGTGTGTTTCCCGACCCCCGACACACACAGGACAGGATTAGTCCTGGGCGATCCAACTGGACGCTATTGAGTGTGAGGTGTTTATTACCTATTGTTTATTGTATGTTATTCAATAAGTAGATATATAATTGTATATCTAAAACAATGCTCATCTTTAAATCATATGGGCTACTGAAGTCAGCATGTACGACTTCTTATCAAGTTATTTAAACTAAAGATATCTCGGTAGAGTATTTCAGACGCCTTAATGAAAAAAATGAAACATCAGAAGCTTATAAATGAGTTAAGTGTTTAATGTCTTCCAAATGAGCTTACGTACCTACACGTCTGTTTAGTATGGCCAAGCATCTGGCAAATATAAACAGGAAATAATTATTATTTTGCATTTTTTGCTTTTGTACTACCTACTTGAGTTGGTGGACCGATTTTAATAATTCTTTTTTTAATCGAAATATAATTAAGGTCTAACAAGTACTTTGTTATCGCTAATAATAATAGGTACTAAATATTTACTTGACTACTTTTTTGTCGACCGACATTTATACCTCATAACTTTTTAGGTATTGGTTGTACCGATTTAGACGATTCTTCTTATAATCGAAAACTGATTTTTCGAGATCTGATAACAGTTTTTAAGTAATCTTTGATAACGCGTATTTACTTGACTATTGTTTCGTCTACCTACGTTGTGTTAATTGTCCATGTAATTGAACTCGGTATTTTTCGTTTACAACCAAACACAATTAGGTATCCTTTATCTTGCTATTCGATTATCAGATGCAGTCATAATGTGTTCATACTTAAACTATTTTAATGCCTTTTATAAGAAAACTAGTGTTCTACTGTTCAATAAATTGTTCTCATTCTCATAGACATTTAAAAAAATTAATTAATTAACAAATTCGAAGAAGACGAAATCGTGTTGACATTTAATGAAGAAAAAAAAAACAATGGACGGAAACAAATGTATCATTTGACGAGTCCCTGTTTTGTAGACTCGAGTCAACTCGAGTCGGTTTATAAGTACGGTATTCGAATCGTGACTTGAGTCCGCGGAAACCTAGTACTCGAACTCTAGTCCGAGACTCGAGTCTAGAACTCTAGAATGACAAAAAAAAAAATCATTCCGTATTCCAGAGCGTCGTCCAGGGTACCGGTCGCTGCAAGCTAGGTGACCTTTTTTTCGTCATCCATTTGTTCTAAAATTCGACTCGAATTTGTCAAGCGAATCGTCTCGGATTCGAATCCTGAACTCGAGTCTTGGCTTCGAATCCTAGACTCGAGTCTCAGATTCGGATTCTCGACTCTAATACGGACTGAAGACGGAGTCTGGACACGAGTCAAAATAAATTGGTACTCTGGCATAGGGTCCAAAGCAGGAAATCGAGTCTGAATCGAGTCAAGCCGTACCTACTAGAAACATTTCTAGTATCGATGGTATGGTTATTGGTTGGGTTATAAGTACCTATATAAAAAAATATGTAAGCGCAACATTTTCAATAAGCGATAAATAATTATTCTTACTAGAATAGTTTTATCTATTAAATGTTACGGATATTCTTTTCTAAGTAAGTAATAATCTATACTTTTACTAATATAATATAAAGCTGAAGAGTTTGTTTGTTTGTTTGTTTGAACGCGGTAATCTCTGGAACTACTGGGCTGATTTGAAAAATTATTTCAGTGTTAGATAGCCCATTTATCGAGGAAGGCTATGTGTCATCACGCTAAGACCAATAGGAGCGGAGTCCACGCCGACGAAGTCGCGCGCAGAAGCTTTTTGGTTATAATTAGAAATAATTATAGGTAAATTTTATTTCTGAATATCTATATAATTATATTATCTTTACTCTCTCGCTACCATGTAAAAGTAGAGGGTGACATGAATCAGTTTATTATTTATTACACGATTACAATTTCTTCAATACACACAAATTCTTTGTCTAAAACAAATATTGGATAATCATTTCAGGACCACAATTTATTTTCCAATGGACAGATTATAAACTGAATTTTTTTTTTATAATAAAGTGGGGAGACTTACTAGGGTCGTGCGGAGCCTGCAGGCCGCCGCCGCGGGGGTCGAGCACCGGCAGCCGCGCCGCGTACTCGCTGCAGCGCCGCGCCGCCAGCTCGCTCGCCGACACGCGCGTCTTCTTGCCGCACACCTGTCGACGTAATAAACATTGCCGTAACTATACGTCAAGCGTTTGAACTACTTTATTAAATCTTTTGTTTTTCGTATTCACTTCCATTTCCGAACGTATAAAAGAGCTTCTATTAGCTTATATCAATCTAGTCTCTAATCTATTTACCTCCTTTGCATTTAGTAGAAAAACTTTGTGCTCGAGTGTTTGGTAACGAACTTTACTTTTCTTCATATTTGTTTTAGGCATGTAGGTAGATTAATTCTAAATTATTCATGAGGCAGTTCAAATTTGTTTAAATGCAAGCAAACCTTTTGCTTCTAATGTCATTTCCGAGTGAAATACAGTCAATATGATCCGTAGTTTCATTTATTAACAATGTTAACAAAACCCACCTTCGAGTCGTCACAGAGCCCCACATCGTACGAGGAGCCCTCGCAGACCGCGCCCTCAGCGCACGTGCGCCTGCGCTCGCTGGCGCCGCGGCCGCGCAGCGTGCAGCCCGAGCGGCACGCGCCGGCGCGCCACGCGCTCCACGCGGCGCCCGGCGCGGCCGTGGACGCTGTGGCCGACACTTGCGTGTCCGCCGGTACACACTCTCCGCCTTGACACCACTACAAATGCAGAGATACCTAATGTCATTCATTAGCAGTATTTACCGCGATTAAAAAATATATATTTTTTTCAGGCTCAGGCGTTATCGTTGTGGCGACTTAGGTATCTTTAAAAATAAGGTTCATTGTATGAAAGGAATCTCTTTGTAAAACAAGATGCGCAATACAAAATATTACAAAAAATCTGTCAGACAAAAAGTACGGAAGGATAAGTTTTTAGAACTGTCTACTAAGCAGTCACCAACCCTTCCTTGTCCGCAAGCCGTGCCGGGCAAGGCGGGTCCGGCGTAGTAAAACCCGGCGTGGTGCGGTGTGCGGCACGCCAGTTGTGCGCAACGCGCCGCGTCGCCACCCTCCCCTCCCGGCACATCTGCCGCCGCCGCATCTTTGTCGCGGAGCAGTACCTAACATAAAGAACAGATAATAAAGGACACAATAGATGTTGCTGTTTAATTGAGATAAATGTTTTAGATTTTTTTTTCCGAAACATAAAGGACGACGACGTTATACTTTCCCACTAAGAACCAGGTTAACAGTAACATCAAATTTAGGACTTATTTAAAACACAACAAGTTTTGTAACCTTTTTCAACCACGCCCGTATGGTAACGAATCAGGAGTTCTATCCAATGGCCAATGTCGGCAAAACCCAAACCGAAGAACCGATAATGTTACGCTTAACATTTACAGGACTACTACTGCCAAAAATATAATTACTCACAAATGAAAACGACTAACGAGTGTACTTTAGACCACGCGACTCGAGTAAAACTTCTTTAGCTTCACCTAATTTCTATCTCCCTCTCAACTTCCGTTCGCCTCACCCGATCACACCTTTCGTAACGCTCTCTTCACGTATTCACCAGCTTACTCCCCAAGTGAAGCGTGCGTAAAGAAGTTTTACAATGAAAACGAAGGTAAGTTGCCGTCTAAAATAATCACCTCCTCTTATGAACATAAGTTATTATAGGAGTTCCAGTATAACCATAAATTTGTCACAGTCCTAACTTACACGATAGTATTATATAGTTATTAATGTTATTATATAGGTTCAGTGGTGGTCAAAATTTTTATAACTTTTGGACAAACAGTAAGGAGTCATGTGAAACTAAATTGTGACTACAGTTACTTGTGAGTTGTGATCACATATTATTCTAACTACGAAATATTAAATTAGGAACTAAGTGTGAAAAAGTAAAAACAGCTCATGCTTTCTTTTACAAACGAAAGTCAAGGTCGTACTTAGAATAACATTCTATAACAAGGAATAATGTACGGAAAATATAAAATACTATTACTTTTAAATAACTACTAATTACTTTTAAATTTTAATTTTTGAAGACTCCTACTACCTAATATAATAAGAATATGAAAAAAAAAAACAAAACGTAGGGGCATGGCCATGGCAGGTAAAAGTTTTATTTTACAAAAATATTTGATCTAGTGTCATCCAGGGAGAAAACAGTCGACTACGTTTGTATGGAGAAAGAGCCGGTATCCTTTCCTCTTAATGCAGTTATTACTTTTTTAAACTAACATCCAAAAAAGGAGGTTCTGAATTCGATTGTATTCTTAGATATAAATCAAAAAGTACCTACTTGTCAGATCTCAATTAAATTTTAATGGTGGTCCCATTTGACACGCACCACCTTTCGATTAAAAAAAAGTGTGTGTACTTATGTACGCACGTAAGAAGTTAGGGCGCCTTCAAATTTGCCGCGCGGCGGCAGCGCGGCCGCAGCGCTGCTGCTTGACTTTGTAAATCTATGTAAATAACAACGCGTGGTTGCCGCGCTGCTGTCGCGCTGCAACCGCGCGTTGTTATTTAGTTATTTACATAGATTTACAAAGTCGCGCGGCTGCAGCGCGGTGGCAGCGCTGCGGCCGCGCTACTTCGTAAATCTATGTAAATAACAACGCGTGATTGCAGCACGACAGCAGCGCGGCCGCAGCGCTGCAACCGCGCGTTGTTATTTACATAGATTTACAAAGTAGCGCGGCAGCAGCGCTGCGGCCGCGCTGCCGCCGCGCGACAAATTTGAAGGCGCCCTTATACTTCAAGCTAGAGTATTAAAATACTTAAAAAAAATTATTCCACAACGCCATCTCTCAGAAATGCTAAAGACTACTTTAGCATGCTTGAACTTCGTTCCGTTTTTTCACGCTTCACACGCGCATAGTTAGAATTTACTTTCATTATTCCACAACGCCATCTCTCAGAAATGCTAAGGACTAGGTACTTTAGTGGCGGCATCTATTCATGTATGCTTGAACTACGTAGTTCCGTTCGCGCATAGTAATACTCTCATCATTTTTCTCTAATAACGCCCCAAAAGAAGTACCTATAACTTTAAAAAAACATTGAAATTGGTCCACCCAGTCAAAAGTTCTGAGGTAACATACATTTTAAAAAAATACAATCGAATGAACGATTTCCAAAAACTTTCAAAAAAGTCCTCCTTTTTGGAATAAATGCACATCAATCTGTAATATATATAAGTACAAAGCTTGGATGTTCGAAATGTTCATTGTGTTTAATATTGTGTGTAAAAAAGAAATAAATAAAAATCCAATAGCATTTCAATATTACAATTTGAAATCAATATTTTACTCATTTTTGAGTTGATACTTCATTCATTACTTAAACTATGAGAGAGAGAGAGAAAAAGAGAAAGAAGAAGTGAAGAAGATATTAAAATAACTGCAAGTGCAAGTGACATTCAGGATTAACATGTTCCTAGTCCTTATATGTATAATGACTCCTGTCTGAGATAGAAAAACGGCATAAAGCCTCCAATGGATATAACTAGCACTTTTAATTTCTAACCAAATCCGTGAGTTATTACCACCAGGCACCAACCCTGACGGAAAAGACCATTTTCTTGCAAATAAAATTATGTTAATGATTTAGAAACTGACTTTGTCTAGGTTAATTTTCCAGATACCAGAGTCTGCGCCGTTTAATAGTCTATCTGTTCCTGCGCACATCTATGCACAATTGCACATCTATGCAGCTCTATGCACATCAACGAGCAATCGTTCGGGAATGAGAAGCTTTTTTTGCATCAATCGGGAAAACGATGAACAATCTACTGTAAGTCAAGAAAAGCTAAGCCTTAGCTCTTTTCATAAAAGGGGCAGGATTAATGATAAAGATTTCGTACGATTATATCATTGATGATTTTCTGAATTGAAAATCTTGCATAAAACTAACAAAACTTAAGCATAAATGATTTCATTGTCATTTATTAATTTATTAACCGGATCCGGACCGGCAAAAGTCGCTATAGATTCCATGTTTGTTAAAAAAAACTATTTAAGGTCAACGGTCGATAATTTCATTACTTATTTTAGTTTTTTTTTTCTAGAAAATGGTAATCTTAAAAATCAGAAACTATTATCTATCTTCTGAATTTCATCTTTTATTATAAAATTATTTTCTAGTAGTTATGACATTTATTTACCTCGCATTGTTTCTTTGCTCCCCATATAACGCCAGGAGCGTCTCCAAACTTTTCATGTTGAAGTTGCTGTGGGACGTCTAGGTCATCTTCTCCATCAAAAAGACAAGTAGCCCATCTACAAAAAAATACAAGTTTCTTACAACAAAAGACAAAGTAAAGCCTCATATGATACTTTCTAAGTTTCTATACTATAAAAACTATTAAATAATAGGAGATGATTTTTTTGGCTTTATATACACATATATCGACGGTGGAAAGGCAAAATGTTTTAACCGCCATTTTAGGCCATATTGAGTTATATATGTCGTTGGAATCAGGAGAAAAAACTCTTTCGAATGGTCCTGGTTTCACCTCGATCTGACGACTTTTATGGTCGTTAATACACCAGTGATTTTGAAGTTTTTCATATTTTTTTGTCTTTTAAACTGTATAATAAATTGTGGATTTTGTCATTAAAACACCTCTCAACTAAAAACTTTAACCTTATGCTACTTTGCCTTGCTTGACTTTAACTAAATTTAAATATTAAAACAATTTACCAAATTGTAATATTATCATTTTTGTAATTGATACATTATACCCAACTTGACTTTTCTTCATCAGTAGAATTAAAACATTTTACTCCGATTTTAAATGTTAGTAATTGTAAGTTAATACATTTTACCCTCCTCTAAAATGCTATTGTTTTCAAGTTAATACATTTTACCTATCCAAAATAAGGTAACATTATGCGTTGAGTCGTTTTTCTGTTCTTTCTAAAATCTGTTTTAATACAATAAAACAAATTTACTTGTTTTTTTACTAGTTTTATTTTGGACATTAAACTACTTTACAATTTTTTATCGCATACAAAAATTGGTGGTTAAACCATACAAAATAAAGCAAATTGCTAGTAAATCAGACGATAGTATTTAAGTAAGGACTGATGCGTAGGCGCTTAAGTCACCCCTCTCGTGTAGGAGAGGACGGCTGCGCGCACTTCATACCGTTGTCAAACGCAGCGGTTCGCCATTATTTTAAGTATTTTAGGTAAGTTATTGTTTAGTTACGTGTTGTTTATTGTTGAAGTAAATGCTTTGATTTTCCGTCCTTACCATTACCGTCCGCCTAGGTCTATCCCTTCCAGTACTTTCATTCACACTCGCCTTATATACTTTTTTCGTCAATCGTAATTCATTCATTCTCTCGACATGGCCAAACCATCTCGACATGGCCAAACCATCTCAGCATACCTACCTTTCTCAATTTTTGTCACTGCATCTTCTTTCAGACCACATCGTTTCCTTATCTCACTATTTCTTATCCTTTCACTCGGTTTAACACCTATCATACTTCTTAACGCTCTCATCTCAACTGCATTTATTTTGCTTTCATGTTTTTTCTGCATACCCAACTTTCACTTCGGTACATGAGTGTCGGAACCAACACCCCCTGATGCACAGCCAAACGATTCTTGTTAGACACCTTCCGACTGCACATAAAAGAGTGCAAAGCTCCATTCACCATGTTTACATTACTCTCACACTTTCCATCTCTTGTAAAATTTGAACCCAGATACACAAACTCATTCACCTGTTCAATTTGTCCATCTCCAATCACGATATTGCAGTCTGTCACTGCCTCATCTCTTTCAAACGCCATCACTTTCGTCTTCTTTATATTCACCTTCATTCCCTTTCTAACAAAAGCTCCACTCATAGCAGTTACCATCTCCTGCACGATTTTAGCCAAACACTCTTCGGCTATGCACCCGCAAAGAAAAGACCAGATCCGTACATCCCATTCCCTTTCTAAATCCCGCTTGTGTATCGCATACTTTTTCTTCTGTTTCATTCACAACCCTTTCAATCAACACATTCGCATACAATTTACCGACAACGCTGAGAATGATTATAGCGCGGTAATTTATGCAGTCCTACCGTGACCCTTTTCCCTTATATAATGGCACGATTATGGCTATGCACCAGTCTCCCGGTACTTGTCCATTTCACCAGCACAGATTGAAAAGGCGGTACAGCTGGCTAGCCCCTATGCCCTGTCCGTCCCTCAGCATTTCGACGGTAATCCTGTCATACCCTGCAGCCTTACCTAATCTCATACTATTCAACGCTTTTACTAATTCATTCATGCTTATCTCACTTTCATCAACATTTATAATAGTTTCCATGGAAGGTGCCAGATGTTTTACCTGCACTTCCGAACATACTTTCATAATGCTCTTTCCATCTCTTTAACACACATTCTTCTCCTTTTATAATGCTCCCATCTTGACTCCTGATTGTACTCAGCTCCGAGGTAGAAGTTTTTCCTCTGGCTGTTTTGATGGATTTCCAGAAAAACTTGATGTTTGACTGGAAATCTTCAGTGAGCCTCCTATCAAAATCATTATTTCGTTCTTCTTTCTTTCTAGACACAACTTCTTTCGCTGCTGATTTCACTCTTTTATACTTCGTTCTCGCTTCCTTTACCTCGTCATCCGTTGCCTTTTGAACTTTTTGGTTAGCTTTTGTTGCTAACCAATCCAACCACGCTTTCTTCTTTTCTTACACAGCTCTTTGAACATCTTTATGCATCACACATTATATTTCTTTCTTACTTTACTTCTTTTAGCTACACCGCATACCACAATAGTAACATCCACGACCCCTTTCTTAAATGTCTCCCTCAAATCTTCAAGCACACCTATCTCTTCTATGCCATTGAAACTTGCTTTCAGTTTATCTACATACTCGTCTTTCTTTTCTTCTTCCTGCAGATTTTCCACTTTCACTCTGTCCAAAACACTCGTAGGCTCTGCCCCTCGGTGTTGCCACAGTTTAAAGAGGCCACGCATTCGGGCTATGACCAGGAAGTGGTCTGTGTCGAGGCCTACACCGCGGTATGCCTGAGTGTCTAGCACTTTCTTCCTCAGTCTTTCATCCACAATTACAAAATCAATCATACTTCTAGACTCACCCTCATCTCTTGTATACAAATGGATCTTTTTATGGTCAAACATTGTGTTGGTCACGCAAAGATTCCATTCCAAGCATACTTCAAGCAGGCTTCTCCCATTGTGATTCACTCTCTCGTCCCCAAACGTACCCAGAACTCCTTTATATCCATCACGCTTTACTCCAACCCACCCATTAAAGTCCCCTAACATCAAGATCCGTTCATTTTCTCTACATTTATTCAAGACCTCTCTCACGCTATCCCAGAATTCCTCTCTTCTTGTTGGGCTTTTAATGACCCACCTCCGCGTAGATCCGACGGTGCATAGACCCCAAGGATAAACAAGCGAGTGAGTCCGACTTTTAGCCTAATCCAGAGGAGTCTTGGGCTTATACAGTCATGCTCCATCACACATTCATCTATTCGAGAGGAAAGAATCATACTAACTCCCTGACAGCTTCGGCTGGTTTGGGGGACTCCCGACCAGTATGCTGTGTAGGGACCATGAACCGCGGTGTCACATCCTTTCCTCTTGGTTTCGTTCACGCACAGAACATCTATGCCTCATTCGTGCCTAGTATGTTTGTAAATGTCAGTATGAAAGTTCAATTCAGTTTTTTAATTGTAACTTTATGATAAATATAATTTTAGTAAAACATTTACCTTCATTTTTCATTTTTTTTTTACAATATTCAGGATTTTGTTAAGTTTTCGAAAATTTAGTTTGTGGCTTAAATTAGTGTTAAATGTATGGTTAAGTCACTTGACCCTCTTTGTTCGAATACAATGATGTCTGTACAACTGTTTTTCCAGGTTCGTATAGATATGAAAATGTTACATAAAAGTATTTACCTCTCTCTGGTCATGATTGGATTTGTTTTTAAGTCATTTTACGCGATAGCAATATCACATTAATTTGGATATAAAACAATTTACTTGAAAATATTAAATTATATTTTGGATATAAAACACTTTGCTTGAAATTTTTTCGATAGAATATTTGGATATAAACTAATTTTACCTATCTGAGATTTTATGGTATTTTGTATTAACTCCTTAAAATAATACAAATATTAGACATACGTTATTTTTTATTAAATGTATACATTTGTAATAAATGTAATTACTATTTCACTTAATTTCATAGATATATTTCCAATATTTTAAAAGTTATAAATTTTTTAAAACTTTAATCGTCTCTCCTGAACATTTTACTAGATGGCGGTTAATACATTTTGCCTTTCAACCGTCGATATTGATATTTAATAATATTATTACTATCTAACAAAGCTGAGAAGAAGAGATACGATCTTGGGCGAAGGTCGAGTGAATCAACTAGACACAGCTACATTACTAATTGTGTTGCCACTGTACGTAGTACTATATTTACTAATCTGTGCCACTGTCGCAGTGAGACCGAGACATAAGACATAACGAGTAGGAATGTGTTTTGTGTAGATTCGGCACCAATACTGTAAAACGCTTACTTTTACGATAGCAATTTTGAAAATTTCCTGGTTTTGCTTCTATTATTATTAACAACCATTTATTGTACCTATTCTATATTTTTAAAAACTCTGTATTTTACGAAGATGTTTATAATGAATTTTATTGAACTGAATAGGAAAAGCATGTGCCTACTCGTTCTGTATAATTATCCTATCTTTTGTTTGATAAAAGCTTTTCTCCTATTTGAAAGTATGTAATTCTTCTACAAATCCGCCATTGGATTCAGAGTAACGTCACTTTGTTTTTCTAGTTACTCTCAGTAAGCCCTTTCATTTGGTACCGATATTGTAGCAATGAAATAAAAACAACTAGTCTGTAATCTTAAAAACTTTAACTGAGGTGGGGCACACCACGAAATTTCCTGCTCAAAATATGCAGCAGCCCGACTAGGGTAGTACCTTGACCATACATATGATCACTAGTTACTAGTAGTTCTTCTTATTTATTTATTTATTTATTTATACTTTATGTACACCGAAATACAGACATAAACAAAGAGAGATACAATACAAGATGTACAAAGGCGATCTTATCGCTAAAGAGCGATTTCTTCCAGATAACCTTTGGGTACAGGACACGAAACAGTAGCAGCGGTTAGAAGTGTGCACATATTAAAGAGGAAAAAAAACCTAGAATAAATAACGTTCCACAAATTAGTTACATATTTAATAATAAAAATGCGAGGAATAATCAGAAATACATACCTAGATGTAAACTATGATATGATAGACTTACGTAAACATAACATATTTTAAATATAAGTAATTCTTTTAGTATATAACATCTAATACACAAATACACAATACACAAATAACTATATACATACATATAAGCTTCAAATCATGACAGTTATGACTTAGGGTGCGTTCGGTTTGGACACTTTCACGCTTTGAGCGCTCACGCTTGAAAGTACTAATTTTTAGTGTTCGTCTTGGCGTATAAGCGCTGAGAACGATTTTTAGAAAAAGCGTTCGTTTTGGAAAGTGTGAGCGTCAGTTGACAGCAAAGAATTCTACCGAGAGGTTGACACTTGACAGTTAGCACTTTTGCTGCCTTACCTCGGTAGCGAAAGCGTCTGAGAGCGCGATGTCAGCGTCGCGAATGAAAGAATGAACGAAATGAAATCAGCCAGAAGCGTGCTTTTTTGACGCTCACAGCACCAAGTCGAACGCTAAAAATGACGTGAAAGCGCGCTGACAGCGCGAAAGCGTCCAAACCGAACGCACCGTTAATGAGCGACGTATAATGCTTTTTAAGACGTTGCTTAAAGCAAGCTTGCGTTTCAGCTTGTCTTATTGAAAGTGGGAGAGAGTTCCACAGGCGGACAGCATTAACCGTAAAGGAATTGGAGTAGAAGGAGGTAGAATGGAAAGGAATTTTCAGAAGCAAATTGGATTCAGATCTAAGGGAACGTTCGTGGGAATCACAAAGAAACGTAAACCGTTCTTTAAGGTAATGAGGGGCATTGGGATTGAAAAGAACACAGTAAAGAAGAGTAAGTACGTGGGTATTCCTGCGAAGACGAATTGGGAGCCACTTGAGTTTACTGCGAAAATCGGAGACGTGGTCATATTTGCGAAGACCAAATATGAACCTTATACATAAATTTTGAAGGCGCTCAAGCTTATTGAGTTGCTCCTCTTTGAGATCGAGAAAACACGTATCTGCATAGTCAAGGATTGGTAAGAGTAGTGATTGTGCTAACGCAATTTTGGTAGGCAAGGGAAGAAAGTACTGGAGTCGACGGAGAGAACCGATGGCTGCAAACAATTTCCGGCTAAGCTCGGTTAATTGAGGTGACCAGGAGAGATGCCGATCAAATGTTATTCCTAGATTTTTCACTTTATCGCTAAAATTCAAAACAGTATTGTTGAAAAGTACAGGAGGTACAAGTGACCAATCAATGCTACTGACTAGTTTTGGACTACCCATGATAATCACTTGGGACTTGGAAGGATTGACTTTTAACCCGTGCGAGCAACTCCATTTAAAAATAAGGTCCAAGTCATTATTTAGTTGGTATATACTAGTGGGTAGATCAGCCAGTATGGAATGAGTGTATATTTGAAGATCGTCTGCATACAGGTGATAGAGAGAAGATAGATTAGAGGTTACCTTTCTTAGTGAGTAAGATGACCAGAGCTCCTGGGGGGAATTGGAGATAGGGTTGGCAATGCGCTTGCGATGCTTCTGGTGTTGCAGACGTTCATAACCTACACATCAGCCTATCGCAGTCCACTGCTGGACAGAGGCCTCCCCAAGTTAACGCCAAAAACGGCGTGAACTCATGTGTTTTGCCCACAGTCACCACGCTGGGCAGGCGGGTTGATGACCGCAGGGCTAACTTTGTCGCACCAAAGACGCTGCTGCCTGTCTTCGGCCTGTGTATTTCAAAGCCAGCAGTTGGATGGCTATCCCGCCATCGGTCGGCTTTTTAAGTTCCAAGGTGATAGTGGAACTGTTTTATCCCTCAGTCACCTTTTACGACACTTATATAAAAAAGTCCCTAACTGCCTAGTTAAAGACCTAGTTATATAAAAAAAGTCCGCAATTTCGGATTTAGAGTGACGTCACTTCATGTTTCCAGCTATTCTCAGCAAGCCCTTTCATTTGATACCCATATTGTAGGAGTGCATTAAAAATTATCTACTACTCCACCATCTTATGTGTGGATGCCATGATAGATTAACATAACCTTATTATAGCTAAATATGCATTCTCTTCCAAACTGAACGTGTACAACAAAATTTCAGCTCAATCTGTTAAAGGTATACGCTTTAAAATTGAGTCGCAAAATTCCACCCTAACAAACATATGTACACATATACTTACATACATTGCAAGATAAATAAAAGCTTTTAAAAAGAAGGAGATTTTCAACTTAACTGATGTTTTAATGTGGTTTACCTCATAACATTTTAGGTATCGAGTGGAACGATTTTGATGACTCTTTTTTTAGTCGAAAGCTAATGCTCGTCGTGTCCCATTTCAATTTAATCGAAATATTTCGAGTACCTACCTATACGTTTTGAGTAATCCCTAATAATGACTATTTAACTGACAATTTTTTCGACTTCTATCATTGTATTACTTGTCGATGTAATTTGAAGTCGTTTTTTTATTTGGCTGTTATCTATTAATCACAAAATATACCTATCTATATAATAAAAATGAATGTTGCTAAGCGCCTAACTCGAGAATGGCTCTACCGATTCGACTATTTTTTTTTGTATGTTCTTTAAAAATCCCACGGAAGGTTTTTATGTGGTTTTTATACAAAAAAAAAAAAACATAACAGACAGAACGAAGTCTGTCCGGGCAGCTAGTTAATGATAAAATATAATACTCACTGCAGGTCAGCGATGACTCGTGCACTGCATTGCGACCATGTCGCTTCGCCGTTAGTTCCTCGAGAAGGCGACATGATGTAGCCGTCGCGAGCGCAGGAGTTTCCCGTTCCGTCGTGGTGCATGCCTAAGCTGTAAAAATTCACGCCATTTCCAATTTCTTGATAAATATACGATATATTTTATTCCTATCGGTTACGCTTACGCTTCAGACTGTAATATCCCACTGTTGGGCGTAGGCCTATTTCGACATGTAGGAGAAGGATCAGAGCTTAATCGACCACGCTGCTCCAATGCGGGTTGGCGGATATATTCCCTACTATGAGTAACGATCGCTATCAGGTGTACATGATAACAACCGGGACCGACGGCTTAACGTGCTCTCCGAGGCACGGTGGGGAGACCCACAAGGACTGCACAAACATCCAGACCACGGTAAACATCTGTATGGCCAATACAAATGTCGTCGTGTGCGTGTATTATAGTAGAGGAACGCTGATAATTTTAGAGGTTTCTAACGTATCTTTTATTGTAGATAGTATTTAGTTTCAGAATTGCAACCGTGCGAAGCCGGGGCGGGTCGCTAGTCATAAATATTTAATTAATTAATTTTTTATTTAATATTTTCCTATGCAAACGATCAAAATGTAAATTGATACACCTACTAAAATTACATCTGTTGTAAAAAAAAAATTAATTTTGAATACAATTTGAGAACGATTCAGTTTTACTAAACGGAGAAAGAGGCCTATGCCCAGCAGTAGGATGTTACAGGCTGAATCGTGTGATCTTGAATGGACGGATTGTTACCCAAATTGATATTTTGATGGTTGTCTACCCAGGTGATATCAAAATATCACCGTGATATTTAAATTATATAGTGACTGGTAACCCACTTGTGTCCGATCTCGTGCGCAAGAATATAAACGGACGTGAAGCCAGCGGAAGGATAAGGGCGGCCAAACGTGTCCGCGGTTCCGAACTCCGCTACAACGCACGCATGTGCGGGCAGGCACACGCCGCCGACCGGCGCCAGACCCATCGTCACACCGTTGCGATGTCCACCCTCCTCCGAGTAGAAGTCCAGTCTGCACGGGATACGCAAACGCAACAAATATAACCACACTACTTAATTCACTGCATTATTTAGATTCAAATTCAAATTATTTTATTCAGCATAAAATTATTAAAATTTCTTACTTAACGTCATGAGTCTACTACCAGTTCGGAAAGAAGAAGCCTCTGACCTGAGAAGAACTGGCGAAAGAAACTCAACGGGACTAATATCATTTTTTTTATCGTAATGTTTTTTTTTTCCAAGCCGATTGAAATTAACAATAATTTTATAGGTTGAAATAGCCTGGCGGCGATTACATCATTCGAAAGGCGTACTAGCGTACCACGTAGAGTTACAACATAATTATGTCATTCTTGGAATACCTACATATTTTATGGTTACGTTAATTAGTGTATTACACCGTCTGTGTTTTTAAAAAAAAATACTTATGTGGAGACTACATCACTTGATTGATTTCCTGAAGATACTTTCAGGGCTTCAAGTATCAAGAAACCTAGCGATCATGGTGCCTGCAACGACGCTTAAATAACGAAAGTTTTAAAATAAAAATCGCGGTAAGTCATAAACTTATATCGAAATTCAACAAACCCTGAGAGCAATAGAGCCATGTCCCAGTGGTCGGGATCATCGTCATCGTCGACATTGAGGGAACGCTGGTAGTCACAGAAGGAGTCGAGCAGGCGACCGCGCTCGGCGTGCGTGGACAGCTTGGCGGGCTGCGCGCGCAGCAGCGTCAGCCGCACCAGCGACAGCTGCACGCGCGTGCCCAGAGACGTGTGGTGGTACAGCGCTTGCACCTGCACATATCGCCCATGCATTTTGATATAGATGTTTTCACTACAATTACATTGTGCTCTTTGTTCTCCTGCTTTGTCGTTTTTCGATTTACAAAAGCTATCCAATTTATTTCTAAAATTTCTATCATTGTCTTATTTCTGGAATTGATCACTTAAAAATACATATTGTAGAATGTTAAAAAAACTAACGCCATTGATATAAGCGAGCAACATGTCCCGCAAGTCAGCTTCATTATAGTTGAGATGAGGATAGAAGAGTTTGTAAGCAGCCTGGTCTAGGAACAGGGCTATCTCGATGGTGTAGGAAGAAGGGGAAGGTATCTTTGGAAGAATGCGCGGCCTGCGGGCGGTGTGACGCAGCGGCCGGTCGTCGTCCATCGGGGAGGGGGGCGGAGGAGCTCGACGAATGACATGTGGCGTCCGTTCTTGCCTGCCTGTCGACTTAGCGCGTCCTACTCGTGAAGTAAGCGGGCGAACTTCATAAGTTGAGTTTTCAGTCATTATCAAACCATGCTGAAAATAAAAATTTCAAATTATTAATGACTAAAACTACCTTCAAAAGACTTACTCCGAAAGTAATGTAAAATTTAATAAAGTTGTTTGCGAATATATTAAATTTTAAGAGTGCATAATTATTTCAGATTTGTAGAGGACAAATATTGAAAATAAATATGATTATTCATTTCGTTACGACATTGAGAGATGGCCTAGTACTAGTTACATTTTATTAGTCTAGCGACTTAAAGAACATTTATGTCGATAAACTCAAAAATACATGTAATCATATTAATGTAAATAGTAATATAATACTTGAATCAATAATTACATAAAATAATCTTACAAAAAAGGTTTTATTGCAATTAGACCCGTTATAGATAAAAATTTCAGTAGATATAATTACCGCAACGCGCAAAATAAATATAGGTACAGAACAAACAACTATTACTGTCATCTTACTAGTGTGTGGTCTCTACAAGCGGAGAAAGCGGCGACTGCGCCAGGACCAGTATGCAAGAAGTGACAAGAGGAATCCACACTGGATAGTGGATCATCCGGTCCATTTTCTGACCACACTTTGAAATGAGGTGACACGAGTCTTCTATTCGGTAGCAGCTGGAGGTCGAAGTTTCTGAAAGATAGTTTGAAATATCTACAGTATTTACTGAATATATTTATTAGATACTTATTAACATACCTACTAGTTTTGGTAATAAATGGAATTTCCCGAAATCCGTAATCCCGAAAGTTATTGCTCCAGAAATACAGAAGTTTAAACCTCAGGAGCCAAGCCTAGCCACTCAGCAATTTGCAGAATAGATGATATGTAATATTCTCTTTATTCTGTTTCTCTCTATTTTGTACCAGACAAAGTTTTTTTAGAATATACTTACCTCATAGTTTTACGGAACCGATTTTAAGGAATTATATTAAGAATTCTGAACATGGTTCGGAAACTATTCGTTATAACCACGTGATTTTGCATCTTGTGTACAATATTTACTTATTTTTATTTATTTATTCAATTTAGAGGAGGAACAACAGCTAAAATACTTTTACAAATACACAATTTACATAGAAACATAAAGCTAATTATAGTTCCCCACCTATAGAAACAGCATTACAACACAAACACATCACTAACCACATATCGCATTTTGTCTCTAAGATATATCAATGTATCTATAGCAATATTGTTATCACAATACCAACAAAATCAAGGAGAGTTAAAGAATGAGTCGCTAATCAACTTTCTAACAGACGCACAGCTAGTGTCAAAAAAGAAATCTATATCAAATTTATTCGCAAACATATTGAATTTGTTACCTGCTCGCCAGCTGTTAAAGTATATTGTTTATAGTTTGAGGAGACATGGGGTAGGTAAATTAAAGGGTTTTTCCGCAATATTTCTAATGGAATATTAAATGAGATTTGTGATAAAAGTCTATTCGATTGAAGACAGTCTATTCGATTTGAAGTAATATGAAACAGGTATCTAGGTAAAATCAGCGATTTCTCTTCTCAGTTCAAGAGGAAGAATATGGTACTTTTTACATAGGTTTACATAGTAACGAGAATCATATGGTTCATTTGATTTAAAACAAATGTACTTTAAAAATTTATTTTGAATATTTTCGAGGCGTGCAATATAAGTCCCATGCCTAGTATTCCAAATTTGCGAGGCGTACTCCAAGGGACTACGTAGGTACAAGTGAGCAACATAATATTTTAAATGTTGTAATAATATACAATACCTTCATTTTACTTAGAACTTCTGAAACACAGCCGTTGCATGAAAACTAAGTATCTACTGTCCACGATAGGTATATGTATGGAGCACTTTGTGAAATCAGCTATGCTGTAAGACTAGTCTACCACAATGTTAATATATATGTATAACTAATTATACATTAACATCATTTTGCATCGCACTCTCCCTTTTCATCTCAAAAAAAGTTCTGAGTAATGTGTTCGATTGTAAATTAATAATAATCATTCAGGGCTTATTTTGGACTAAATCCATCTGAACAGGCCAAAAGTATTTAAAAGTATATACATGATTAAGCATAACACACTAAACTCCAAGTATAAGTAAGATCAGAAACTCGGTACTTAAGGTGCCTAAAATATATCACAAACATTATGTCTCATATCCGACTTAAAAAGTCCTAGACCATTCATATTTTCATTGTGGTTTGCTTTAAAATCACTGTATCTTATGACCTAAGAACTCTCCTCTTGCTCTGGTTTTGTTCTTAGTAAATGCTATGTCTTTCGCCGGAAAGAGATGAGATTAACCATAATCGGCGTTCGATGTAAGGAATAGCATTGGGTGCTCCAGATGTCTGTAAAACCATTGATCACTTAATATCATTATCATTGACGATATCCAGTGATTAAAGGTTGATCACATACGTGACAATTTTGTCAAAAACGTTAAACTCTCGTTCAAGAACAATGGATGTGTTCGTTTTATTTTCGGCAACATTAACCCGATCGAACCTGCCCCCTTAGCCAAGTTGAAAATCTACAATCGATAACGATTAGAAAACTAACAAATGTATGGGAACGACACTAGCGTTCGTCGAACAACGTCGAACGTCGTTTGAAGCTTAGTTTATTGAAGATCGTTTTAATGGATCATACGGGGAGTAGTATTCTTGTTACGGCAGACTGTTTCGGATACTTGTCTCTTATTCCAAGCTTTTGCTTACTCTTATTAGGAGCACGTCTAGGCTTTTGGGCTTGGATTTCATTTAAGAGCGCGCATAATGCAAAATACCAATCTTCTATTTGTTTTGACATGAAAAGTTCCAGACCAAATCTTAAAATAAAAATATATGACAAACTACGTGATATTTGCAAGGGTTAACCCATATCAAAAACATAAAATAAGGAAATTTCCTCGATAAAATATAATCACGAAGTAACCTCTAATTTTTATATTTTTTCTATTTATACTCGATATGGTTATGACCATTAAGACAAAAATTTGATAATTAATTACATTTAAATATGAGTAAAAGCTATGCCTAGGCATTTAATGTAATTACTTTTAGTTTCGGAATTATATACAAAATAACATACCTATTTGTCTTTTTTACATTCGTAATGCGCTCAAAACTATATCGTCTATCGCACTCTGACACGAGGCTTTGTGTATATTTTGTTTCATCGGGCGCGCGGGTGAAATCTGATTTTTTGCTCGCCTTATGCGCCCTCTTACGCGATACACCGCCAAATTGGCTCTAGAGATAGCTGTAACCGTCGATACGGTTGTTGAATATAACTTTAATTCTAGGCTGCTATATAGCTAATAATAATAACTTTAAAAAAAAATTAGACAACCTGAATTTTTCCAAAAAAAACTCGATAAACACATCAGAAACATAGACTTATTGGCTAAACACAAAAGTTGGAATTATAATTTTATAAAAAACTAAACGAATAGGTACACAAAATAAAGTATATAATTGTGTTTGCTCGCAAACGAAAAAAAACCGACTTTAATTACATCGACAAGTAATACAACGTAATAAGACGAAAAAATAGTCAAGTAAATAGGCGCTATTAAAGAGTACTCAAAAAGTTGTAATCAGATCTCGATCTAATTTAAACAAGACTACATGACAAGTATTAGCTTTCGATTAAAGTAAGAATCATCAAAATCAGTACTCCGAGTAAAAAGTTATGCGGTATAATACAACGTAGGTTGACGAAAAAGTAGTCAAGTAAATACGCATTATTAGATATGACTCTAAAAGTACTTGTCAGATCTCAATTAAATTAAAATGGGACTACATGACGCGCAACACCTTTAAATTAAAACAAAATTTATCGAAATCGGTCCACCCAGTCAAAAGTTCTGAGCTAACATACATAACAAAAATACAGTCGAATTGAGAACCTCCTCCTTTTTTGGAAGTCGGTTAAAAAGAATAAACCGTGTCAGTATGTAATATAAAAATGTTAATAGTTGTTATTACACTATACTTACATATTTATAAGTGACATAGTGGGAATTTTAATTATTAATTATAAAAAATAGAAATAGTTTCATTAAAAATTCCTGGATGGAGAATAACTTTAGAAACTTACATAATCTAAACATAAACACAATATAACAGTCTACTACAAATTAATATTTCGTTTACAAAAATTTGCAAGGAAATAAAAGCCATTAGGTACAAGGAAAAGAAGACAATGAGTACCTACTTAAGGACTTGTAGTATATTAAGATAAGTATCAATATCTACAATTATTTTAATAATATCTATGAGTTTTAATCTAATTCAATGTTGCAAATTATGGTATTGTGATTAACCGTAACCTCAAAAAAAAATTACACGATTACTCTCCAACATTTTATCTACTGAATTAAAATATTAAAAAATATTTTTTTCATCATCAAAACGTAAAAGCGTACCTCCCGAAAGCGTCAAAGCTGTATGGTAATGGAATGTCATCTTTTGCTGAAAATCCTTCGGACTGTGCTTCTCGTGGCACCAGTGCAGGCAAATACACAACTTGCTCGTCCTTGCTTGACTGTTCTGACTTCTCCTCTGAATTTAGGCCGCTCGACCACCATCCATGAAATGGCAGTATATCCTATAATCAATAAATACCGTGGTAAATACAATATGGTAACGGTTTTCTTGTGTTCAAAAACAAAAATTCTACAATTTATATAAACAATGTCTTCTTATGATGAACTAACAACAACCGTAACACAATGTTCGTATGTTAATTTAACGACCTCATTCCAATTATTTGAGACACTTACTAATACCAAGAAGGTATATTGCTAATATTTACTTTTTCGACAACACATATGATTGGGAAAGAACGTAATTGATTTTTTGTAAGAGGATAAAAAAGAATAGGTGTTTAATGTTTTATATACGGATGTGCGCAAAATATCATAACATAAAATTTGGCTATGGTTGTTCTTAATTTCCTCAATCTTGTGAATATATTTTCTTATAGTTTTCCCTACGGAAGTAGCACCTATATTTGAGCGCCTAAATTAACATAATCAAAGTCGGTGCCGGTGTCAAGAACGTCTCGAGTGAACTCGACAAGACCATAATAAATATTGTTCGTAAGAATCGAACGGGGTCGCCTGTCAACACCAAGATGGATAGCGAGTGATGCGTATTTTTAAATAATCTCATAAAGTCACATCGCTTTTACCACATATGCCTTCGCTTGCTCCAATTAAAGAATAAGCGTGTTAAACAAATTGTCGACCAAACAAATTCATTACATTAATTGGCCCGAATTAAAAATTCTCAGACGATGAGCAAAAAATTTAACACGCCATTAGGTTTTTATAATCAAGCATTAGGTTTTTAAAAAACCTTGACGTAAAAAATAACGAGGTAATATTTTTTAAAATAGCGTATCAAAACTTATCATAATCATTTTCATTTTTAGTATGTGTTCGTATTTATGTGCATTACTTACAGTCTAATTAATTATTATAATCGATACTCTCGTAAAAAAGTGTTACGATGTTATTAAACTAACAAACTCTAGAGGTGAGTGAAACCGAAATGAACATATGTGACTCAGCCCAGTAGGTATAGACTCAACATTAGCGACCTCAAGCGAAGTAAAGGGGAAAGTCAAATTTATTTGTTTTCCATTACTACTTACTCATAGTCATAGTCATAATCATTACTATTAACTCATAGGGTAACGCTCACTTAGGTGGGCGTATCCTCGGCCCATTGGATCGAAAATAAAGCACCCGGCAGTGGTTCTGCCGGAGAGGACAGGCCCAGGTAAGCAGGGAAGCCTGGACCCAGACAGGCCCTCGGACCTGCCAGGAAGAACCTCACTGACCATTACTACAATACAAGACAACAACATTCTCTTTTATGAATCTGCCAGAATTGTGTTAGCTTTAAAAGTCATTAATTTTGCAATTCAATTGTCCGTATTACGTCGCGTTCCGGTTGAAAGTCATTGGTATCGATCAATCAATCTCAATTACGTAGAGTCTGGCATCACGTCGCACCTCCGACACCGTGCACCGTCGTCGTCGGGAACAATAAAGCCCCGCGTCGTGAATCATCGAGAAGCGAGTAAAAAACGTCTACTACGTGACGCTTACGGTTGTGCAACTCCTCTACGTGATTCAGTGCGGGACAGACCTAAGGCTCTATTAAGTTATGCAATATAATTGCCAAAATAAAATTATACAATTCAGATCACAAAGAAGTAGGTAGTGAAAGTTGTTGTAACTGATTGGGAGTGTTCTGATTAGATAATATATTTTCCGTAAAGGAATGCATTAATTTGTCAATCCTACCTCACAAACGATTTAAATATTATTATAGCTTTTATTTTCGATTATCACAATTCTCGGCTAGCTCGTTGGCGCAGTTTGCAGTGGCCCTGCTTTCTGCTCCGCGGGTTGCAGATTCAATTCCCATCTGAGTCTGGGTGTAATATTTGTATTTATATATTTACTAGCTTCTGCGCGCGACTTCGTCGGCGTGGACTCCGATCCTATTGGTCTTAGCGTGATGATATATAGCCTATAGCCTTCCTCGATAAATGGGCTATCTAACACTGAAAGAATCTTTCAAATCGGACCAGTAGATCCTGAGATTAGCGCGTTCAAACAAACAAACAAACAAACAAACAATCAAACAAACTCTTCAGCTTTATTATATTAGTATAGATATCAATACATATAATAAATATGTAACGGATCGCTGTCTGTACATGGAAGATATGTGAGAAAAAATATTATTGGGAACTTTATGAATGCAAATAACACCCAAAACAATTATTGTTAGAATTTTTGACTGTTTGTCTGTGCGTTTGTGCACGCTAATCTCAGAAATGGCTTATCCAATTTAGACGTGGTTTTCACTAATATGTTGTGGTAAGCCTCACTTTACACATTCTCACATTTAGTGTTTGTTTCATGTCAATCTGTTCATAAATCAAATGCCAATCACGTTGAACATGTAAAGTCACTATTCCACGCGGACAAAGTCGCGAGCACATCTAGTATGTAATGTATGTTATATTTCTATGTATATTTATCAAACGAAAAACAAAGTATACGGCTGTTTATAGCTCATTAGACCCACCCGGCACCCGACCAGCACCGCATCGCCTCGAGCGGTTAGTATTCTTTCTATGGACTTGTATGGATATGCGCTCACTACATCAACGCCGTATCGACTCGCACGCAAGCTGAAGCTGAGCACGACGTTGACGGCGGGTGGACCACGCGCGGACGGCGCGGCGCGCGGCGGGTGGACCACTCGGTGACAACTCGCTGCTTGCACGCTTGTCTTGCTTTGTTTTTGTTTTTTGTTCCTGTTTTTGTTGTGTCTTTCATTTTATTCTTTACTAGCCGACCCGTGCCCACTTCGTTGGGCGTTATAATCCATTTCACATAAGAAGGGTACGGTGAAATTTGATATGTTCCAATACACTCTCACTATTTTCAGCAAATAAGATAAATATAAATGTTTCAAAATCACCAATTAATTTCTAAGGCAAATAATAATGCTTGATTAGATTGAATTGTTGACACGGCACGTCAGAGGGCGCAGGTTCAAATCCTGCTGGGTCGAAAATTTTGATAATTTTTATCTTTTTCCTTTTATCTTGTCACTCCTGAATAGTGTAGCTTTCTGTTAGCGAAAGAATTTTCATGATCGGATCAGTATTTTTTTTATTTAGGATCAGTATTGTGGTGAGGGTGTAGTGAGCTATGACCTTCACAAGCATTAAGTTGCTTACCGTAGGAACAGACGACCGTGTGTGTACGTTATAAGATACTAGCGACCCGCCCCGGCTTCGCACGGTTGCTAAACCTATCAGTGTTCCTCTACTATATTATGCATGTATTATACAAATAAACCTTCCTTGTGAATCACTCCATCTATTTAAAAAAACCGCATCAACATCCGTTGCGTAATTTTAAAGATCTAAGCATACATAGGGACAGACAGACAGCGGGAAGCGACTTTGTTTTATAATATGTATTGATTTATTTATTTATTAAAAAAAAATTATAAACCTTAGTTTTGTGAGAAAGTATCTTAGGTTGACTTGGGCTTTATAATTGACCTAAAAATAATAAAATTGCTATAATATTTAAAAAGTTAATTGTACCGTATTCCAAGAAAATAATACAATTTTTTTAAATAAAATTATTGAAACAACCTCGACCTAAATATACTCTCATATAATAACAAGATGGTAAAAGAAAAGTCAAGGAATCTTTGTCTTATTTTCTTACTTTCCGTACAAATAATGAATACCACATACATACGTAAGTACCCGTTAGAAATATGAATGACACATGTACCTATTGACATTTCACTTGTGGTGTGAATAATTTTAAAGCAAGAAGTAAAATAATGTTGTATTTATCTTTATTTTTGTTTTTCCCGCTTCGAAGGGGACAACGCTGTATGTAATTAATTGTATATAAACATAACGGAACATAATGTAAGACCAATACAAATTTTAATGTTTATTAAAAGTTTTAACGTTGTTTGTACAAATATTAAAAATGTATTTTTTGTGTTATATAGATAGGTACTTTTAGTGGAACGTTAAGAATAATTTAGGTTAATTTATTTACTTTTTACTGTCCTTTTGTTTAAAAAATAAAACACGATGAATTTTAATACTGGTATAAATCTTTTCTAATACCTAAACTATAAAGATTAAAATAGTCAAGAAAGCTGAACATCTAGTATTAGCTCAAAAAATTAAGCTTTTTTTAGATATATATAAATATATATTTTGTTAATAATGTTGAAAATTTTAAAATGTAAAATGTAAATTTTATTACACACTACTCCTTCCCTGATTATTTTGTGATAATTGTAGTAAAATTTTTAGCCTTCTAGACAATAATAGTATAAAAATCACTATGTAGGTACATGAACTATACACTTTTACAGAAAAATAAGACAAAGTTTTTATAGTGACAATTTTTATATTATAATGTCTTACATAAACTTTTGGTATCAAAAGCCTTATTGTAAAATTGTGAAAAAACACTAGTGAAGCGCCGCCCGCCCTTGTTTATAGACATACTTACAGGAAAACGCGCAGGCGTGCCGCTTCGTAGCGCGAAAATCAGAGCTACAAACACTATTTCATTTGTGCGCGCCATGACGTACTAACATCTCACTTCACAACTTTTAATATGACTTTTTTAACAAAGCTGACTTTTATAAATACGTGAATTTTATGCAGGTGTTTTAAATACCGATAAAGAGCGCAATGCACCATGTGTTAACGAGCGCCTCGACTGGTTCGCGATTAGTGCGCGTACACTTATGCTGTGCCGGCTACCGAATAACCATTGCGTGCCCTGTAAGCACCTTTCGCACCTCCGAGAGAAAGTCAAAGGAAAGTGCAGATTTTGGCTGTCAAGACGACGCCCACACTCGTCCCCGGAGGAGCATTGTCGCGAGTCATCCATCATTCGAAGCTGCCGCTTGCCGGCGTTTCCGCTAATCAAAACAAATTAATAACATTATCTTAATAGAATCCTATTGTCAAACCAATTTTGTTTACTTTATATGATATGTATAAATAGCACGTTGGCAACGGAAGTAAGAAAATTTTTTTTTAACTTTTCTCGATTTGTATCACTTGAGTGCAATGTGATAAAATGATAACTAAAACAATCTATACTAATATAATAAAGCTGAAGAGTTTGTTTGTTTGATTGTTTGTTTGTTTGTTTGTTTGTTTGAACGCGCTAATCTCAGGATCTACTGGTCCGATTTGAAAAATTCTTTCAGTGTTAGATAGCCCATTTACCGAGGAAGGCTATAGGCTATATATCATCACGCTAAGACCAATAGGAGGGGAGTCCACGCCGACGAAGTCGCGCGCAGAAGCTAGTGTTCTATAAGAATACAAAAGAAAAATAAATAAATATGATACAAAGACAGGAATATTCTGTGGGGTTAATGTTATTTGAATGCCTGCTTACAGATAGTTGGACCGATTTATGCAAAAATGATCCAACCCACAACCTTGACAATTTCGAGATTTTGTGGCCTATGGTCTCTAAATAAGGTATATTTTAACATATCAAAGACTCGTAACTCTATCTTAATAATTGGCGAAAATCCATATGATCCAACCCACAGCTGACATGTCGAAGATAAAATTTTTAAAATACATAAGTGTTTCAAGCTATTTGAATCATTTTTGCATTATCTTTTGTTGCCTTGTCATGTATTAATTATTTTCGCTATAATGATTCATACTACTTGGAACAATATTATACAACATAAAAAATATAACAAAGAATATATTGCATAAATGTTTCAAAAGTCATGAATCATTTTAACTCATTTCCAAATAACATTCGATTACATAACTATATTGATTCAGACCACATGAAATATAGAAATACATAATATTTAATTTTTAAACAACGATTTATTTATTTTTTTTATTTATTTAATATTCTTTATTGTACAAAAAAAGTGTGTACAAAAGGCGGGCTTAATGCATTTTCTACCAGCCAACCTTGGTATGTGCAAGAAAGTATAGTGAGTAGGTGCAAAATAAAAATAATAATAATAATACATACATACATACATACAAATAATATAATCCATAAATGTATAATACAATATATAAATATAATATAATACTAATACTACAATATATACAATACAACACGATTCACGGCATAATAAGTACCTACATATAAAATTATCATAAATATTCTAATTTCCTGATAAAATGTTAAACAAAATATTATTTTTATATCGAAAACTTTAGTTAAATAGGTATTAATCCTCCACCTTCATATTCACCGTTGACTCCATTGAGGCTTATGCACACTGAATTAATGAATACAATTATTGAAGAACCATCCCCACGGAGTTCAGAAGATAAACCAAAAAATAATAATGATATATTAACATATAATAGTGATGACAGCGTAAGAGATACAGATTTTATAGCATCAGATACCACCGATTTAGAAAGTGACATTGATTGTGACGAAGGCGAGATCATAACTTCAGAAGCATTAATCCATTCCAAGAAAAAGGGAACTAAAAAAATAAAATCAACGGAGAGACTCAATATTAATGACAGAAACAAAGATAATATAGAAGAATTAAAAGAATGTCTAACAAAAACGAACAGCGAAGAAAATAAGGAAGCAGAAACACAAATTCATTACGTACAAGAAATTGCTAACGATATCGAATATAGTTCAGAAAATGTACCAGAAAACGAATATGAAGGTCGTAAAAAGAGAGGAAGAAAACTAAAACAAAAATACAATCGTCAGGAAACTAAAGAAAGAAAATACAAAAATTTACCCTACCAAACTAAAAAAAATTCATTGATTTTAAATGTCTATGCAAAAACGATTGTGCTAATTTAATTTCAAAAGAAGATAGGGAACGAGAATTTTATAAATTCGTACATCTTGGATCATACGCAGCACAACTTTTATACATAGCATCGAACATTACAGAAACTAAAAAGAAACGAAGTTACGTTACATTATGTTCCCCGTCGAAGAGAAAACCTCGGCAATTTGCTCGCATGTATCAACTTAGCAATATACCAGTTTGTCGAGACATGTTTTTGGGAACGCTGCAAATAACACCCCAAAAAGTTAATGTTAGTCTTCAAAAAATTAAAAATAATTAGTCTTAAAAAAAGACAAAGAAATAAAAAATAGAAGAGGGGAAAGAGCAGGTGGATGGAATAAAACGCCACAAAGACATATTGAGCTTATCATTGATGTTATTCGAAGGTTACCTAAATACGAGTCACATTATCGTAGGGAAAAGAACAGCCATGTTTTATATTTACAGCCAGGAATGACAGTACCAAAAATTTATGACTTATACAAAATAGAATTTGAAAAAGAATTTGGTAAAGATGAAAAATGTCCATCCTTTAATACTGTAAGAAAGGTTTTTGTACAAAAATTCAATTTGAGATGCAAGAGCCTTAAAAAAGATACATGTAACAAGTGTGATCTTTACCAAATTGCATTAAAAAATTCTACTACCACGACTGAAAGAGAAAATGCCCAAAGACAACAGGAAGAACACCAAAAAATTGCGGAAGATTAAAGGAAAAAGATGAAGGAAGATTTTGAACAGGCTAAAACTCGTGAGGAAACTGAATGTTTAACTTACGATTTAGAAAAAACATTACCATTACCTAGAATACCAACCAATATAGTTTTCTATAAAAGACAGTTATGGGTCTTCAACTGTGGTATACACTCGGTTTCCAACGATGTTGGGAATTGTTACGTTTGGGCTGAAGGCAAGGCAGGTAGAGGGGCCCAAGAAGTAGCTTCATGTTTGAGAAAATATATTAAATGCGTGCTACGCCCTACAGTAAAAGAATTGATCTTGTGGAGTGACTGTTGCGGAGGTCAAAACAGAAATATAAAAATTGTTATAATTTTGAAGGCTGTTTTAAACAGACACCCCACTTTAGAGACAATCAGTTTCCGTTATCTAGAATCAGGACACACATTTCTGCCTAATGACAACGATTTTGCTAAAATTGAGACTCGACTTAAGCAATATGAAAGGATATATTCCGTAGATGATTATATTGCTATTATGAAACAATGTAAAAACAAAAACCCTTTACAGGTGCATAAAATGGAAAGTTCGGATTTTGTTGGATCTCAAATTCTAGAAAAGAAAATAATTAATAGAAAAACATTCAATGATAAGACCAAAGTAAACTGGCTTAAAACAAAAGAAATATTAATAAAAAGCAGGCTCCACATTCTTTGTTCATGAGATCTACCTTCAATGAAGAGTACAAAGAACTCAATATAAAAAAGAAATTTAAAGGTGTTAAGTTGGATGTCGTAGAAGAAGATTTGCAAGAATTATGGCCATCAGGAAAATTGATTAATAAAAAAAAGTTAAACGATTTGAAATCATTATTCCATCTTATACCAAATGACTGCATCGATTACTATAAAAACTTGAAGGGAGACGATGCAGTAATAGATGATATAGATGGTTATTGTGATAAACCAGACTTTGATTTAGATGAGGAGTAGGGATTTTTTTGTAATTTTTTTATAAAACAAGAATAATAAATATTTTTCAGTTCCTGTTTTTGTCTCACTTTGAAACATTTTTGCATTTTTCTTTCCGCAGCCTACACAGCTAATTCCATACAAAAATTTTTTTGTAAAAATGATCCAAAAGTTTATTTTCTTTAATATCTACTTAATTTATTCTAATATATTCAATAAATACATGCATGTAAAATAGTTAAGTTCAGTTAGATTACATAAAATTAAAAAAATAAAATTTAGCATTACAAAGCCAGAGAAATAGTGCAATGAACTTTAAAGTCAAATATCTCAAAATGAGGTTTGTGTGGATTGGATCATTTTTGCATAAATCGGTCCAGTTAAGACACCCGCACATTCATTAAGTACCTAATCAATTTTATTTAAAAGCGGGCGGCTGGTTCAGACACCTTAATAAGCTGCCATGGTAGAAAATGTATATTTTATTTTATTTAAATTATATTATATTAGTAAAATAATAGTTACTAATAGAATAGTAGTTAATAATAGTAAAATAATACAAAAAAAAAAAAAAAACTAAATATAACCATCAGCTTTTACTTAGGAACAGAAAAATGGCCTTTAAAAATAACGTGGTTTATACCTGTCCCAGTGACAGATACCTATTAATAAAATTATTATTAGTAATATGTTGTTATGTAAGTTCGGTATTATTAAAAGCTGGAAGTATTTTTTAAAACTTTTAAAGACATGTTATAGTCTTATAGATCGACTAGCCGACCCGTGCCCACTTCGTTGGGCGTTATAATCCATTTCACATAAGAAGGGTACGGTGAAATTTGATATGTTCCAATACACTCTCACTATTTTCAGCAAATCAGATAAATATAAATGTTTTAAAATCACCAATTAATTTCTAAGGCAAATAATAATGCTTGATTAGATTGAATTGTTGACACGGCACGTCAGAGGGCGCAGGTTCAAATCCTGCTGATTTAAAATCTTTATATATTTTTATCTTTTTCCTTTTATCTTGTCACTCCTGAATAGTGTAGCTTTCTGTTAGCGAAAGAATTTTCATGATCGGATCAGTATTTGCGAAGATTACCCCGTATATACAAACAAAGTTATAAACTTTACCTCTTTATAATATTAGTAATTTAGTATAGATATTTAGCTGGATTTTGTTAATCTATGTCTTTAGGGATCATGGAAGTTATTCCTTATGTTATAAATTTTGGTATTTTTTCTGATGATTGAATCAATGTGTTTGTGTAGTTAGGGATGAATTGTTGTGAATTTTTTGTACCAGTTGTCCAATTGTGAGTTTTTTTTAGTACAAACTGAAAGATTTCGATCACTATGTCTTTAAATATCATCGGTGTTATCGAATTTATGGAATCGTGATATTTCTCAAGACATAGCGCGTTTAGATTATGATTTAATGGAGTAGCCCAAATATTTGACCAGAAACTATCGACGAGATTATTGCGGCGCTCGAGCATCTTAAAAATGGGAGAGCCCTTGGGTTGACCTGTCCTAAAGCCTTAATTGGTGAAACTCTTTAACGCCGTCATCCATCGGGGTTCCACGCCAGAGGCGTGGTCCAGGAGTGTGGTGGTACTATTCTACAAAAGAGGCGATAAGTCTTTCTTGACGAATTATCTCACTTTCTGAGCCTTGTCTAAGCTGTTTTCGAGAGTCGTTGCGAATCGTGTCGCCAAAAGAATCAACGAATTCCAACCACTGGAACAGACTGGATTTTGAAATGGCTACAGCACCGTAGACAACATCTATACTGTTCGGTAGATCTTTCCATAAGTCCTCTACCTCTACCACGGCAAGGTGGTCCCGTGGGCGGTTATTATTAATACTAGGTAGTGGGCGCCCAGAGGTCGGAATTTGACCATAATTAAAATTTAAATTAAATAAATCAAATAATTATGAAAATAAAGAACCTTTTTAAAAAAAATTCCATTTGATAACAGACTGATAGATAATAATCAACAAAATAGTATAATATTATGCGTGTGTGTGTGTCAAATACATGGTAGTGTGTGTGGTAGTGTGTATTAATTTAATGTATATTTTATGTATAATTTAAAAAAAATATTAGCATTCTGCACTTCTTCTTTATACAAACTATAAGTGTACGAAATTTCATACTCCTCCGTACGCGCAATTTCCGTAAAAAGGGGTACAAAGTTTTTGCTTCACGTATTAATAGGTATTGGTCTAAGATCCGAGAAGGTAAATCTTCCCTCATCTGTTAATTAGATGAAACAATTTTTTATAGGCTTATTTAAATATTGTGAGTTTATAAAAACAACCTCTGCCACCATAAGCCTGCTGCAAATTTTTTTTTTTTTTTTTTTAGCTTTTCCCTCTCATGTTAATTACATGTAGTAAGCTAAAACCGTTAATATTTTACATTATATACCTGACTGTAGTAGGCAGCCATCTCTATGATTGCTACACTTATCTGCAGCCAGGTCAGTAACCTCAGTCAGAGTAACCCGGCTGCAGGTAAGTATAGCAATCATAGAGATGGGTGCCTACTATAGTCAGGTATATAATGTAAAATATTGACGGTTTTAGCTTACTACGTGTAATTAACATGAGAGGGAAAAGATTTATTAGAAGAAAAAAAAATTTTTTTTAAGTGTTATTATTTGCAGCAGGCTTATGGTGGCAGAGGTTGTTTTTATAAATTCACAATATTGAAATCAGCCTATAAAAAATTGTTTCATCTTATTAACAGATGAGGGAAGATTTTGTTATATTCCGGATCTTAGACCATATATAGATTTTAAAAAATATTAGAATTCTGCATTTCCTCTCTATATAATATAAACTATAATTTAAGTGTGCGAAATTTCATACTCCTCCGCACGCGCAATTTCCGTAAAAAGGGGTACAAAGTTTTTGCTTCACGTATTAAATTATTAATATATAGATTATTAGTAGATAGGTACACCTTATTTATATAATACTAGCTGTGCCCCGCGGTTTCACCTGCGTTGATTTGAGGGAAAAAATGCTTTCCTTTTTTTTAATAGTATAAGATTTAATTAGCTTGATATATTTTCCTTAGTTTACACTAAATAAATTTCTGAACGCACGCATAAATATTTGACCAAAGAGTATATAACCACTACGTTTTATATTTGACAACCTCGTTGACAACCAATATATATTATGTCAATCCGTTTTCATTACCTACTGACATTATCATACATTTTTAAAATGTAAAATACGCCACTATCCATATATTGTGGATATATGTTGTCGATTCGACACTTTTATTTAAATACGTTCTTTCATTTTAGGGGAGAGTTTATCATATCGACGGGATGAACATTAAATGTTTGACAGTTACGAAACACGAACATTATATATCATAAAAATTTTCATTCCGACCTTTCAACCCCTTTCACCCTTTTTTTCGCATCAAAAAGTAGCCTATGTCCTTTCTCAGACTCTAGACTATCTGTATACCAAATTTCGTTTAAATCTGTTCAGTAGTTTTGGCGTGATTGAGCGACAGACAGACAGACAGAGTTACTTTCGCATTTATAATATTAGTATGGATTTTGATATATTATTTTAAAGTTAGTATCATATTTATCTGACCGTTTTGAATATAATTTTAGTACCATTTTATTATGACTGAGTTAAGGAAAGACGAATGTTATAAACATCATACTACGATCGATATTTGCCAAGTAATAATAACTATAAATATCAGCTGATTTCTGTACCTATTAAATAATAGGTATTTCCCAACTCATCGTCAACTGCGTTAAAGTTTGCTCGTGCCCCGGGTTCAGCTTTAGTTACTCGACGACCACAACAGTTCTGTTTTCCCCCGTATCTTGGACGTATGTAATATTTTTCTCTTTTTCTTTCCGAACTGGTAGTAGACTCATGACGTTCAGTAAGAAATTGTTATAATTTTATGCTGAATAAAATATTTTTGATTTGATTTGATTTGATTTGGTTTTGATTTTGATTTTTGATTTGATTTGATTTTGATTCTTTATTACCTCATATCTCTAAAACCGCTGAATGGATTTATATAATTACGATATCGTTAGATTTGTCTTGATGACCCAAATGTTCTTCTAGATAGGCTACGTTAAAAAAAAACAACATTACGACTGTAAGACGCTAAAAAAATTAGATTCTGCAATCACTACAGCCTATCACAGTCCACTGTTGGACATAGGCCTCCACAAGTTCGCGCCCGACATTATGACGCGAACTTATGTGTTTTGCCCACAATCACCACGCTGGGCAGGCGGGTTGGTGACCGCAGGGCTGGCTTTGTCGCACCGAAGACGCTGCTGCCCGTCTTTGGCCTGTGTATTTCAAAGCCAGCATGGATGGTTATCCCGCCATCCGTCGGCTTTTTAAGTTCCAAGGTGGTAGTGGAACTGTGTTATCCCTTAGTCGCCTCTTACGACACCCACGGGAAGAGAGGGGGTGGCTACATTCTTTAGTGCCGTAACCACACAGCAAATTCAGATTCTGCAATATGTGTATCAAATTAAAGGGTTCGTCATGAAGATTTTAAAATGGTATCTACCTATATACCTATATCACGACCATATTTTGAAAAAAAAATCAATAAGTTGTTTTTTTTTTCTTTTCAGTTCTTAAATTATTTTTTGCAGTCGGATTCTTTTATTTTTTATTGCATTACCTAGGTACTTGTTTCAATAAGTAGATGATTAATTAGCATAAACGAATACTTAGGTATTATGTTGCAACTTATTTTTAAACGTTAGTTTTAGACTGTAGATAAAAACTTGTTTACCAAAATGGTCCCAAATATCATTCTATCATCCCTCATTTTCTTCATTTTTTTAAGTTGCTAAAAACGATTGATAAGTTAGTAGGTCTTTTGACATTTCTTACAAGTGGAAATTGAAACCAATGCCACTAACTAATACATCAGTAAGATGATATGGACACTACACCAAATAGTCCTGATATGTATTTATGCTTGCACAAATAAAAATACATATCTGTTTGTTGTATTTTTTTGTTTTCCGATAAGTTCAACTAACTGATACAAGGGACCAAAACAAGATAATTTTTTTTTAATTATTACAAGAAATACAGCGTAAAATTTCTTCTTTTTTACATTTTTAAATTGAATTAAAATAATTAAAACAAAATAACTAAATTATATTTGTAAATAATAATTATTTTAATTTTCCCTTACAAGTACCTACCTGCATAACTACCTAATCAATACCTTCCTGCTACCGAGCTCAACAGCGTGCTATCGTGTCGTATGGTTTGCCTGTGACTACATATTAATTACGAAATTTACGAATATTTAAACATAATAGCTTTTCTTATATTTATACACAATTTTTTGGCTTAGTAAGGAATTACAACGATATAATTATATTGGTACATTAAGGTAGGGCACAACAGAAAATATCTTTCTTAAAATCTGGAGCAGCCCCTCTGGGTAAGTAGATAATTCATACAGAAGATCGCACCTAAATAATACTGCTCTCTATCAGTGTTGAGTTCTATCCAGACCGCACTGGATAAGTTCTAACTCTAGGGAAGATTTTACTATACTGTATATTTTTAAATCGTCAGCGAAAAGAAAGAATTTACTATTGTGTATATCTGATGCTATGTAATTGATAAAGGTGGTGAAGAGGACAGGACCCAGGTGGAATCATTGCGGTACTCCTGACACGTAACGATACACGTAATCGTCTAGTTTGTTGAACCATTCATCATGACTCGAAAATGGGATGAAAATTTGTATGGAATATCATCATTTTTGATGTTTAACTTTGTTTTAAGGCTTCTAACCAAAATTAAGTAAATACATGTTTTAGCGTTTGCGGGAATTTTATCCTTACATGATTGTGTTGAATTAGAATTCCCTTTTCTTATACAGGTTAGTGTGGAAGTACTTCGTTACGAGAGTTAAGAGCTTAGAACTGCATCCTTAGGCTTTTGATGACAAATAAGTACATGAACATGTCTCTGCTTCAGTTTTTTTGAAGTTTAATCTTTAACGGGAGTGAAACAAATAAATAAGGCTTGAGTAGTTCTAGCGCACGATAGTAGAACTATAAATGTGGTATACAAAGAGGTCCTTAATTATTATTTTATTGTATTATATTGATTAGGCATTATTTTGGATTTAAAGTGCAACGATCTTTAGTTTTTGTTTAATCAATTTTGTGTATTGAACATTTTGGTTTATTATTATAATTATTACACCGTCTTTATAAATATATATTAATTAGGGGCCGTTCAAGTATTACGTAACGCAATTAGGGGGGGAGGGGGGGTCTTGTAAAACGTTACGATGCGTTACAGAGGGGAGGGGGGGGGGTCTCGAACAACGCGTTACGTAACGTTGTTTTTTATTTAAATAAAAAAAAACTAGTGTACTAAAATCTCCCAAATTGGCAACCCTTTTCGTTTATATCCCTTTTTGTTTATACATTATTATACTTACCGCAAACGCGATTTTTTTAAGCGACTTTTCGGTAATTTTCGCAACAAAGTTGTGACATTTGGGTAAAAATGGTCAGTTGGGGTGTTACGTAACGTTAATGGGCTAGGGGGGGGGTACAGGAAAACGTTACGGCGCGTTACATGGGGGGAGGGGGGGTCAAAAATCTTCAAAATTTGCGTTACGTAATACTTGAACGACCCCTTATATATGTATGTACATACATTATATTATACGTATACATTTATAGAAGACTAGAGACTTATATGTAAGAAAAAAATATTTTACTTTGTTTGTAAACCACTCTAAACTTAGTCTCCTTTTTTCAAATTTTAATTCTAGTCTTAATTATAATAATATGGTTGATTTTTAAATTACGTTTTTTGTTTATCCCGGAAATAATAATTCAATGAAGCAGCCATAATATGCCGGATCCGGTTACTTATGAAAATAACTATTAGGTACTAAGTATATTGAATGATAGAGCATGGTACCTTTGACACTGAGATAAAAGATTTGATTAATTTTTAGCTATAGATGCGTTATGGTGAATATATTCAACTCTATTTACAGTTGAAACAACACTGAAGTGCTGAGTTGCTGACTTATCGTGTGAGAATTAAAGAACTTCACATTATAGTTATTGCAGAATAGCAAGAAACAATATAATAAAAACTACGAATGTTATGGAGCCTCGTTACCGTAACCGAAACTATCGGATATCCGAAACCAAAATCTATTCGTAACCTTATCATAAACAGTCATAAAAGTTTCGAATTATTTCGCAGGATCTATCGCAGAGATAGTTCGCAACTAAATAATCGTGGGATTCTGGGAGCTAAACAGTAACTCATAACTAATACATGTTAACTATTAACTCATTGTGTTAAGTAAAGTAAAGAACTCGTTACAGTAAGTAAAGTAGTAGTTTTGCCATTTCATTTAAAATCGAATATCTCTAACCGTGTCATATCCATAAATATTCGTATACTGAATTAACAGAGATAGAGCACAGCAGGAAATTTCCTTCTCAAAATATGGAGGACCCCGACTGGGGTAGTACCTCGACCTTACAGAAGATCACAACTAAATAACGCTGTTTTCAAGCAGTGTTATGTCCCTGTTGATGTGTAAGGTGACCAGAGCTTCTGGGGGGAATTGGGAGTAAGGTCGGCAACGCGCTTGCAATGCTTCTGGTGGTGCAGGCGTCTATAAGCTGCGGTAATCGCTTACCATCAGATGAGCCGTACGCTTGTTTGCCGACCTAGTTGTATAAAAAAAATGCATATCCGTATCAAAAGCTTTACCTACATCCGTACTATATCTCCTCCGTACTAAACTTCGGTGGTCGCTGCTCGGTGCTGCATATATGGTAGAAAATTTGACTGGATCCGGCCTGATTGAAAACGACACCGGATTGCAATCCCTAATCCCAGCCTCGACACTATATATAATAATAGGTACCATTAATTTGTACAATTATGTATCTACATATGTGTATTGTGCATATTGTTTACATGTTAAAGTCTTAAAGTAAAACATTAATCAAATTTACGTTTTTATAGATTTAAATCTATTCCCAAAATAAGGCTTCCAGAATGAATAAATATTTTATTTTCATTTAATTTGTCTGTGTTCTTTAGGTACCTACCCTGTCTTGCAAAAATCATAACGGACAAAACTTTTCGCTATACTGTGTCATTGACAGGAAGAAAAAAACAAGTATTGAATAATAATGAAATGAGATCTAAAGTCCTAGTCAGGATTCGCACAAGCACTCTTTTCATCGTTTCCGATAAAAGAACACGACGTTGTGATTAAATAAATATACAATTTATTGATTAAAAGTTCATATAAATAATTTACCTACTAAACTGACAAAAAATATAAGGATTCTTCATTCTGTTGTGGCCAATATACGCGTTCACATGTTCTTGGTGATGATTCACTAACAAAAAAACAGTGAGGGACGGCGGAGAACGCAAGTGACGCAGCGTGAAGTCATTGATCCCGATGCGTTCCCCGACTGCCGACGCCATGTCGGAGCTCGCACCCGCGCCTGAACCGCTATTCCCGCCACTGGTCGTTGCGACTTATATCGCATGCGTCGCCGGCGCCGGAGCCCTCGCCAACTGTGCTCTCTTAGCTGCACTCCTCAAACGGTCAAGAAACGGTAAATTTTAACATAACTAATGCATGTTATATTATCCATTAGAATCTTAATGTGCAATTATTATTTCTTAGTAGTGGATGATAATAAACAAGTTAATTAATTAGAAGTGTTAACGTCAAAGTGTTCGTTACGAAGTTGAATATCATCATCAGAGTATCGTAGAATTCGTAGATATAACCTTTATCTGTTCATTAAAAGTATTAACAAATCATCTCATTATAAGGTATAAATAATTATACAAAACGATGTAGTTATTAAGTATGTATATACCTATCTATTAACTTATCTCCGAAAGCGGTAAAGCCTATTAATTGTCTAGAAGAAGATTATCAGTGTCAATATTCACATTATATTAAGTTTAAAAGATGTTTTGTTCCATTACAACACAACAACAACATGCATAACAAAAAGTATAGATACCTAATTTAATGTTTGTACCACGCTCGAGACGTTACTTTATGAATTATTAATTTATTATACCTACTCGAGTTATTTACCCGACCTGGGACCTGCCAAACTTCGTACCGCCATGTTTTAAGTTTGCAATAAAAAATTCGCTGTCATCAATCGAAATAAAATATAGCCTATATTTTAATTTGGACTAAGTTACATATCTGTGCAAAATTTCATTAAAATCAATCCCGTAGTTTTAGAGATTAACCCGGACAAAAATCTTGACACGAGATTTTTACATACTAGCTGACCCGACGAACTTCGTACCGCCTAACAGTCGATTCTTTAATTATTTTGTTTAAATACTTATTCTTCCCGGATCCCCTCCACTAACACTTAAACTTTATGATATGGTATTAAAGTTCAAATTGACTTTTAAGTCTTATTACGAATCTTTTGTATGGGAATATAGAAAATTGTTGTTTTTAGACTTTTTAAAGAATTTTTAAAAAAATTATCTCCGTAAGAACCATCCTCGTACTTCAAGGAATATTATAAAAAAAGACTTAGCGAAATCGGTTCAGCTGATCTCGAGATTTGCGCTTAGCAACAAATTCAGCGATTCATTTACATATATATATATATATATATATATATATATATATATATATATATATATATATATATATATATATATATATATATATATATATATAGATAAAACATATAGATGAAGAAGTTTTCTGTGTTGCCTTTATCAATTTGACAAGAGGGAGTTCCTCTTGTGGGTAGAATTACGTAAAATCCGTTCTTAGCTGAGAGCTCTACTCGGCGAAAGGAATATTCCTACCAAATTTCAAGTCTCTACGCTTTATGGTTCCAGAGATATCGTGATGAGTCAATATATGGGTGGAAATCTCTTATATATATATATATATATTGTGTTTGCTTGCTAACGAAAGAAATACTTGTCACATCTCAATTAAATTGAAATGGGACTACATGATAAGCACCACCTTTCGAATAAAAAAAGAATCGTCGAAATCAGTCCACCCAGTAAAAAGTGATGTGGTAACATACATAAAAAAATGTAGTCAGATTTAGAACCGCCTTCCCAGATAGCAAAATGACGTTTTAGGTCAGTCCGTATGAGCTCAGATTTATAATTTGGACTTCTTCAAGAACCTCCTCAAGAAGTTGAATGCGCCATCACCTAACGTAGACTTTCAGATCTCATCAAAAAGAGTTCTTTTAACTGAGAGATAACGAGAGAAATGAACAATCTTTCTCGATATTTAGACGTCAAAAAATTGACTTTCCATTTATGAGTTCATTAAGAACTCTGAATTCCGAGCTCATAAAAATGAGCTTAAGACGTCATATATGAGGTCTTTTGAAAGACTTCATAGTGAAATCCTTATGATTTGCATGCTGATCTGTACTAACCAAGATATAATATCACTAATAGACGATTTTTACTCTAAAACAGAAGAATTGGATCTTAACTGTCGGCGATGTCTACACTGATTTGAACCGACTAGCGTCTAGTTTCAATTCACTTATTCTACAATAATCAATCGGTGCGGTCGAGATCACAATCTGTCTATAGAAATAGTGGATATTTTGTAGTTATCTCTAGCGTAATCAACAGAAATATTTAAAAGGTGATCTGCATTCTTTTATAACCATAAACTTTCATAGATTGGTAATACTAAAATAATTGTCAATTATCCTCAACTATTTTACCCTTAGTATTGATGATTGTGTTGAGTCCTTTGATACTATAAAGCTGAAAAGCTTATTTTCTTGTTTAAACGGGCTTATCTAAGGAACTACTGGTTTGAATTGAAAAATTATTTTTGTGTTAGATAGTCCATTTACCGAGGAAGGCTAAAGGCTATATAATATCAGGATTCAACCAGTAGCAGGTGAGCAACTGCTGGCTTTAAAATACACAGGCCGAAGACGAGCAGCAGCGTCTTCGGTACGACAAAGCCAGCCCTGCGGTCACCAACCCGCCTGTCCAGCGTGGTGACTATGGGCAAAACATATGAGTTCACGCCATTTTTGGCGCGAACTTGTGGAGGCCTATGTCCAGTAGTGGACTGCGATAGGCTGAAGTGAGTACATAATAACAACCGGGACCGACGGCTTAACGTGCTTTGCGAGGCACGGTGGGGAGACCCACAAGGACTGCACAAACCCCCATACCACGTCAAACATCTGTATGGCCAATACAAATGTGACAAACATTTTGGGGATTGAACCCGCAACTGCCAGCGCAACAGCCACAAACCAGTGCTGTGAGCTGTGGCCGTTGCGCCAACGCGTCGTCGCGCATATATAATACTTATTTAAAAGTAGTAAAATTATTAATAATTTATTTATTTATTAAGGTTGGTACACAGCACAGAAAAAGTTATCACTACATATTATAAAACAAAGTCTCTTCCCGCTGTCTGTCTGTCCCTATGTATGCTTAGATCTTTGAAACTACGCAACCGATTTTGATGCGGTTTTCTTTAATAAATAGAGTGATTCCAGAGAAAGGTTTATATGTATAATACATGCATAATATAGTAGAGGAACACTGATAGTTTTAGAGTTTTCTAATGTGATGTCGTAAATAAACACATTTTTTTGCGCTTAGATTGCAAATATTTATTTTATATTTTATATTTAGACATTTAGTATCAGCATTGCACCCGTGCGAAGCCGGAGCGGGTTGCTAGTAGGGAATGCAATCCCGCGGATCCGCAATCCCGCAAATGCGAGATCCCGCATAAAATTAGCGGGATTACAAATGCGGGATTACACCTGCGGGATCCGCAAGATTTGCAAGATTTTATTTTTTGCAGCCTGAAGTCGCATAACAATATGTACGGCACGAACAGTATTGGATTTCGTAGTATAATAAATTATACTATTTGTACCATTATTACTTTCATGACTTGTAGTATGTAGTATCGTAAAGCAAGGATACTACGCGAAAATACCATATTTGTACCTTCAGGTCGATTGACTTCATTTATTGGTCGAATCATTTTGTTGTTATTGTTTACCCTTTAATATAAATAAGTTATTTATCAGGCAATAACGAATCAGTCGTCAAGAGGCTCCGGGGATTCCTTATATAATGTTTACCAAGTACTTCGGGGATTGGCCTTATATAATGTTTACCAAGTAATTTGTATACTGTACGTAGTATACAAATTCCTTGTGTTTTACTATCTCGGTCGTAGTAGGTTGGATGTATTTTATGTATGTGTGGGTGAGACGATGATATGTGCAAAACTACAAATCAATCCATTTTCGAATCTGAACGCGCATTTTCAACTGCTGGCTACATGTGCTACAAAATACGATCAAATGTAAAAGATGAAACCTTAAATCCATACTAATATTATAAATGCGAAAGTAACTCTGTCTGTCTGTCGCTCAATCACGCCAAAACTACTGAACAGATTTAAACGAAATTTGGTATACAGATAGTCTAGAGTCTGAGAAAGGACATAGGCTACTTTTTAATGCGAAAAAAAGGGTGTAAGGGGTTGAAAAGTTGGAATGAAAATTTGTATGATATATAATGTTCGTGTTTCGTAACTGTCAAACATTTAATGTTCATCCCGTCGACATGATAAACTCTCCCCTAAAATGAAAGAACGTATTTAAATAAAAGTTTCGAATCGACAACATATATCCACAATATACGGATAGTGGCGTATTTTAGATTTTAAAAATGTATGATAATGTAAGTAGGTAATGAAAACGGATTGACATAATATATATTGGTTGTCAAATATTTATGCGTGCGTTCAGAAATTTATTTAGTGTAAACTAAGGAAAATATTATATTAAGCTACTTATCAAGCTAATTAAATAATATACAATAAATGATAAATGCACAAATGAATTAAATACATAAAAAAACCGTTCAATTGATTGGTCTCATTGAAACATTCCAGATTATTCTGTCAATCCAATCAAAGTCAGTATATATTTTCGTCGCGAAAGTGTAAAAGATATCTATACTAATATTATAAAGAGGTAAAGTTTATAACTTTGTTTGTATATACGGGGTAATCTTCGCAAATACTGATCCGATCATGAACATTCTTTCACTAACAGAGAGCTACACTATTCAGGAATAACATAGGCTATATTTTATTGTAATTGAACAAAAAATTCACTAAATAAGACAATATAATATTAAAATGGTAAGTAAATAACGCCATCTATCAATGTAAGAAAACTATTTATTAGTCTGTCGACGTTATTCAGTCTTATTTTAGTCTATCTACGACGAAGTTTTCTTGCTTTTTGATAGATGGCGTTGGAGCAACATATTATTTATTTGTGCTATATTTGTTCTTTAAAGTATGCTATTTGGTTCTTTAATTTAAAATAATAAATACACGATATTATTACGATTCTATTCATCGCTGTAGGCGCCCGCTGCGTCTATTACGACAGGATGCCGCGCGGCTCACGCGCGCGGTCGGCTCCCTACGTTTGTGATAATTAACGCCCAACGAAGTGGGCACGGGTCGGCTAGTGTTTTATATATCTTAATCTGTAGGTACTGGACCGGGTCTGTCACAAAAACTGTTCTTAGCAGAATTTTACTTACTATTGACTACCTCTGAGTCAACTTACAGTTTGTAACATAAAATATTAAGAACTATTCAGTGGCGGATTTACAAATATGCCGCCAGTAGGCTATTCAATTTTTGCCGCCCCTACCAAGCTCTAGAACAGTCTAAAACGTCCAAGCGATTATTTCGGCTGACCTTGTGGGCATGCCCTTGGCCATTCATTTTCTGGATCTTTATTAACGTTTAAAAAAAAAAACTGCCGCTCCCTAGAATTTGCCGCCCTAGGCTCCAGCCTACTCAGCCTACTGTTTAAATCCGCGACTGGAACTATTATAAAATCTAGCCCTGAGACCTTCTTAATGTTCGTTCGTTCTTAGTAGACTTTTATTAATCTATATCTTCTATACAAACAAATAAAATTGGAGTGTCTCCTTGTAATATTAAAATAACCGCTTTTTACTAAATGTATATGGATGTAATACACAGTGCATATACCAAAACAATTTTTTTTACAATATAGTTGTCTGACTGTCTGTTTGTTTGTTCCGGCTAATCTCTGAAACGGCTGGACCGATTTTGACGGGGCTTTCAATGACAGATAGCTGATGTAGTAAAGAGTAACTTAGGTTAGTTTTATTTTAGAAATTTATTTATTTTATAATTCTGCAAACTGATCAATAACTTTTTAGGGATCCGTACCCAAAGGGTAAAAACGGGATCCTATTACTAAGACTTCGCTGTCCGTCCGTCCGTCCGTCCGTCCGTCTGCCCGTCTGTCACCAGGCTGTATCTCAAGAACGGCGATAGCTAGACAGGTGAAATTTTCACAAATTATTTAGTTCTGTTGCCGCTATAACAACAAATACTAAAACCAAAATAAAATAAATATTTAAGGGGGTAATTATTTATTACTCTCCAACGCCATCTATTAGAAATTTGGAAAACTTCGTCGATAGACTAATAAGTTTTCCAATAGCGGCATAGATGGCGTTACAATTAAATAAATATTTTACAGAAAATTTACTTATATTTAGTTTAGTCAATGGTACGGAACCCTTCGTGCGCGAGTCCGACTCGCACTTAGCCGATTTTTTTAGGGTTCCGTACCAAAAGGGTAAAAACGGAACCCTATTACTAAGACTTCGCTGTCTGTCCGTCCGTCCGCCCATCTGTCACCAGGCTGTATCTCAAGAACGGCGACAGCTAAACAGTTGAAATTTTCACAAATTATGTATTTCTGTTGCCGTTATAACAACAAATACTAAAAACAAAATAAAAAAATATTTATTTATTTATTTATTTATTTATACTTTATTGTACACCACAACTACATTTTAACATTAAACACATTTAAAGATATTTACAGACTGTGAAGTACAATGGGCGGTCTTATGGCTATTTAGCCATTTCTTCCAGACAACCCATACCCACCCATATATATATTTAAGAGGGGCTCCCATACAACAAACGCGATTTTTTGCTTATTTTCGCTCGATATCAATAAATGGTAATGGGTAGGCACTTGAAATATTCACAAAATACTTAGTTGTATATTTACTTTAATAATCACGATACGATCACGATACAGCCTGTTATATCCCACTGTTGGGCATAGGCCTCTTCCCCATGTAGGAGAAGGATCGGAGCTTAATCCACCACGCTGCTCCAATGTGGGTTGGCGGATATATTCCCTACTATGAGTAACGATCGCTATCAGGTGTACATGATAACAACCGGGACCGACGGCTTAACGTGCTCTCCGAGGCACGGTGGGGAGACCCACAAGGACTGCACAAACGCCCAGACCACGTTAAACATCTGTAGCTATGGCCAATACAAAAGTTGTCGTGTGCGGGGATCGAAACCGCAACCGTCCGCGCAACAGCCAATCGCAATCCAGTGCTGTGACCGCTGTGCCAACGTGTCGTCTTTAATAATAAATAATAACATATGATAATACAAAAATGAATACAACAACAAAAATGAAACATATGAAATATGTATATATATTTAGGGGGCTCATATAACAAAAGTGACTTTTTTGCCGTTTCTGGCCCGATATTAAATCAATGTACCTATACTGTTGTTTACCTAGCCAATGGTACGGAAACCTTCGTGCGCGAGTCCGACTCGCACTTGGCCGATTTTATTGTTAAATACCACGCGGAAGAAGCTAGAGGACAGAGGTGAAGCGAGCTTAACTCGCGCCCGGGGCACAATACCTTTTTAGCGCCCCCCTCATTCGGAAACCATGTAATATGTCCAGCAATTTTTAGTTTTGCGGACCATTTGGCGCCCCTTTGTGAGTAGCGCCCGGGGCATGACGATGATAGATAACATTCTTGCGCTAAATATTTAATTTCTTGAACAAAAATTTAATTAATGTTACGTTTGATTTCAGGATTATTTTCAATCATCATACAATTAGCAGTTGCGGACTTCATCTTGCTCGGGACATCAATTGGTCCGGAACTATGGTCATACAACATAAGAACATGGATTTTTGGAAGAAACAGTTGCATAGCGTATCGAGGACTCAGTATATTTGCGACAACAGCATCTTTGTATTTAACTATCACTATGGCTCTTCATTCGTTATCGACAGCAAATATAGAAAAAAGGGCTATGATACTTAAAAATAAAAAAACGAGTCACGAAGAAGATGAAGAAATGAGATCTTCGCGTCACAGTCTTGTTGCTTGCAGCGATATTTCGACACCACCTAGAACAATGAATCTCGACTATCGACTCGCAAACGCTAGAGTAAGAGTTGCACCACCATGTGTTTTTGTATGGATATTAGCTGCATCTCTTAGCATACCAGAATTCGCCTTAGCTACAACCGTTCCCCACGAACATGATATCATAGTGTGTACTTTAACTGATAACAGCCACAGGATAAACATGCACTCTATGGTTGCGCTGTTTACATTATTTTTACCAGCGTTGATATTGACTTCGGCGGGAACTCTTATTATATGCCATTTAATCTCAAAAAAAATGTCAAAAATTGAAGGGAGCGATATAATCCCAGCACTAAAGTTATCAGTATGTTTAATATTCATTTATATAATTTTTTGTGCACCACGATCTGTATTCTATGTTTACAGCCTATACGCGACTTCTGAAAATAATAAAATATATTTAGGATATGACAACGATACGAATTTATTTATCAATTTATTACTCAGTGCCATGTATCTAGCAGCAACATTATTACGTCCTTTAGTCTGTATAAGCGTATTACCCAGATTAAGAATATTTTTTTCATTTAGTTTTAGGCATACAGATGATGTTTAACTAATATATTATCATATTTTACATCTCTTTTTTTTTTAAATATAACCTTTAAATAATTAAGATAAATATGTATGTAAGTAATTATTATATACATTATATGTAGTTTATAAGTTATGTCTGTAGAAAAACCGAAATTAGAAAATTTTAAAATCCTTACGAGTAAAATGTTTACTTTTTAGGGTTCCGTACCCAAAGGGTAAAAACGGGACCCTATTACTAAGACTTCGCTTTTCGTCCGTCTGTCCGTCCGTCCGTCCGTCTGTCACCAGGCTGTATCACAAGAACGGCGATAGCTAGACAGTTGAAGTTTTCACAAAGTATGTATTTCTGTTGCCGCTATAACAACAAATACTAAAAACAAAGTAAGCAGTGCAAACTTAGCACCTCATCGATGGAATTTTGGGTCGAAAATGACCTTAAGAGTGCGCATAATGCAAAATTACCATCTTCTATTTGTTTTGTCATGAAAAGTTCCAGACCAAATCTTAAAATAAAAATATATGACAAACTACGTGATATTTGCAAGGGTTGACCCATATCAAAAACATAAAATAAGGAAATTTCCTCGATAAAATATAATCACGAAGTAACCTCTAATTTTTATATTTTTTCTATTTATACTCGATATGGTTATGACCATTAAGAGTGCGCATAATGCAAAATTACCATCTTCTATTTGTTTTGACATGAAAAGTTCCAGACCAAATCTTAAAATAAAAATATATGACAAACTACGTGATATTTGCAAGGGTTGACCTTTATCAAAAACATAAAATAAGGAAATTTCCTCGATAAAATATAATCACGAAGTAACCTCTAATTTTTATATTTTTTCTATTTATACTCGATATGGTTATGACCATTAAGACAAAAATTTGATAATTAATTACATTTAAATATGAGTAAAGGCTATGCTTAGGCATTTAATGTAATTACTTTTAGTTTCGGAATTATATACAAAATAACATATTTGTCGTTTTTTACATTCGTAATGCGCTCAAAACTATATCGTCTATCGCACTCTGACACGAGGCTTTGTGTATATTTTGTTTCATCGGGCGCGCGGGTGAAATCTGATTTTTTGCTCGCCTTATGCACGCTCTTAAGACAAAAATTTGATAATTAATTACATTTAAATATGAGTAAAGGCTATGCCAAGGCATTCAATGTAATTACTTTTAGTTTCGGAATTATATACAAAATAACATATTTGTCGTTTTTTACATTCGTAATGCGCTCAAAACTATATCGTCTATCGCACTCTGACACGAGGCTTTGTGTATATTTTGTTTCATAGGGCGCGCGGGTGAAATCTGATTTTTTGCTCGCATTATGCACGCTCTTAATCGATAGGTCTACGTTAGGTCCGTATAGGTCCACTAAATTTTTCGTTAGGTCCGCTATAGTTTTTTGATAAATATTTTTTTAAATTTAGGTTAAAAAAATGCAATTTTAGCACCCCATCCAAGGATTTTTAAAATCAAAATGACCTTAATCGATAGGTCTACGTTAGGTCCGTATAGGTCCACAATAATTTTTGTTAGGTCCCCCATAGTTTTTTAGCTGCTAAAATACGAATTTTTTTTCCAAAATTTTAAAAATTATTTATAAAAAAACTAAAGAGGACTTAACGAAAAATTTCGTGGACCTATACGGACCTAACGTAGACTTATCGATTAAGGTAATTTTGATTTCAAAAATCCTTAGATGGGGTGCTAAAATTGCATATTTTATTTAACAAATTAAAAAAAATTATTTATTAAATAACTATAGGGGACCTAACAAAAATTATTGTGGACCTATACGGACCTAACGTAGACCTATCGATTAAGGTCATTTTGATTTTAAAAATCCTTGGATGGGGTGCTAAAATTGCTTTTTCTTTACCTAAATTAAAAAAAATTATTTATTAAAAAACTATAGCGGATCTAACGAAAAATTTACTGGACCTATACGGACCTAACGTAGAACTATCGATTAAGGTAATTTTAATTTCAAAAATCCATAGATGGGGTGCTAAAATTGCATATTTTTTTTTACCAAAATTAAAAAAAAAATTATTTATTAAAAAACTATAAGGGACCTAACAAAAATTATTGTGGACCTATACGGACCTAACGTAGACCTATCGATTAAGGTCATTATGGTTTTAAAAATCGTTGGATGGGGTGCTAAAATTGCATTTTTTTTAACCTAAATTTAAAAAATTATTTATTAAAAAACTATACCGGACCTAACGAAAAATTTAGTGGACCTATACGGACCTAACGTAGACCTATCGATTAAGGTCATTTTCGACCCAAAATTCCATCGATGAGGTGCTAAGTTTGCACTGCTAACAAAGTAAAATAAATATTTAACACGATGCGATTTAACACGTTCACTGCGTTACCGGACATATTATATAGCCGGTAATGAACTTTACCGCGGTACGAACGCAAAAAACTAGTTTTTCTCGCACGTGCGGCGTAATTTTAGGTACGATATTTTCTGAGTTAAATGGAGACAAATATAATTATATTATTGCTTCTTACTTTAAGACGGTTTTATTACAATAGAAAAAAGATACATAGCATATTGGCCCTGTACGCACAGAACGAAAAAACTTTGCGTTCAGTGCGTTACCGGACGAATACGACTTGTCTGTGCATGTCCGGTATCGCACTGGTGGCAGGGCTGCCAGATGTATAACTCGGACGCGATAACTTGAGACCTGGGCCGATGACGTCATATTCAATGTACGGTGTGCAAAACAATGCGTCGTAGTTTTCATTTGAATTTTTTGTTTTGTGTTTTAGGAACGATAATAATAATTGATATATACTGTTGCCTTTTCAAATTAATAAAATAATTGAATGTAATTTAAACTAAGTAGCGGTTTTGTTTACTTTGGGTAACAATAGGTAATGACATTATATTTTTGTAAAATTTAAAAAAATCGAAAAAGGTACCTCATAAAAACAAACGCACGCAATTAAAAAAATAAACAAACAATTTTCAAAATTATCGAACGAGAGTCGAAGCGCGTATCCGTAACAAGATGCTATCGGTACTAAGCGCACAAGGCGAGTGCGGGACACGGCGCGGGGACTCGGGACGGGGGTCGCATTCCAGCGGAGTCTCAAGTTATCGCGTCCGAGTTATACGATTTAAATCGTACTCATACGATTTTTTAGCATTCTTACTCATGTACGATCGCTAGACCAAGATCTTACGCAAAATGTACGATTTTTTATATACCTATTACCTGGAAACATTTCATAACAAAACAAACGTCATCCACCGGCAAGCATGAATTTCGGGGAATTCTCCAACTACCTAACGCGTGACTAGATGTTTTACTTGAATGAAGACTCTCTAAACAACCATGTAAAGGCTTTGTTTGCATTCTTACTAATATCTCCTTCGGTAATAATTGCGACTTGTCAAAAACCTAATATATTATACACTTAAAGGGCACTTTATTATACTTCGTGCGCTGTAGCATGGTGCGGGTAACAGTTTCAGTAACTTATCGTTCCACTCTTGAAAGTTGCCGCGATTTACAAATTATGACTTAGTATTTCAGCTGTACCACATTCGTAATATACTAAATCATTAATTACTGTAGTAAATTAAATTAAACCCAACCAGAATGTTCTAGTCTACAAATAAAAATAAATCTAATGGAAAGAAAAATTAAGAAAAGTGTTATACGTATAACGTAACGCCATAGATATCTTTAGTGATGGCATGTACTGCTACGATAGATAGTCGATGTTTTTTATAATAAAAAACGTAACTAGATTATTTAGTACCTATATTGGTCGTAGTTCAATTATTATTGTAAAAAGTATTATATTATTATTGTAGTAGTATTATATTAAAATTGATTTTATTCGTCTAAACTCATATCAGAGTCAGGAACATCTGAATTGTCACTAAATTCATCATCTATGTCTGTGTTTCATTCATCATCTATGTGTGTGACTTCTGTCAATACACATTACTAGGGATGTGACATTATGTAATTCATTTTTATCACTGACGATATTCGCAGCATAAATCTAGTTCTGATAATTAGTGTTATGAAAATGTGTGTGTTATTCAATTGTGCAATGTAACTACGTGTATAAACTTGTCAGTATATATATTTTATGGCTACATAATATCTTTGTACTATAAAATATGTAATCAAAATCGGATTTATGCCTTGTATGTGACACGTATTTATTGCTACTAGTGCTCGCCCAGAGGTCGAAATTCGACCATAATTAAAATTTTATATTAATAGAAAACCAAATAATTATGACAATAAAGAACCTTCTTTTAAATAACTTTTTAATTTGACTACAGACTGACAATCAACAAAATAGTATAATATGCGTGTGTGCGTGTGGTAGTGTGTGTAATGCTATTTTTATTAATTTAATGTTTTTTTTTTTTCTTTATTAGAGTGCTTCGCCGCTACTGCGACTATGTCGCTCTGTTATTATACACATATGTTAATAAAGTTACATAATAAGAACCTTAAGACACTATTGATACAACTTCATCAACTAATTTATACAATTTCTTTGCCGAAATAGATTCTGGTTTTGTCAAAATACTATTACATTCTCCAATATTGGTATAAAATAATTTATTAGGAAAAAATTGGCATCTTTTGGTTTCGTTCTTAACACATTCCATTAAAACATGATAGACATCCTCTACTACTCCACAAACTGAACAATTAGGGTGTGGAGTCCTACCCATCAAATATCCAAATTTATTGAATGGAATATGTCCAGACCGTAACCGTAAAGCTGTGACAACGTCTTTTCTGTTCAATAACACTGTGTCTATCCAAGGTACATTAGGCGGTTGAGGTTGTATGGTCCGGTACCAGATGCCTTTGTCTTTCGACCTTTTATCAAAATATTCCCTCCACAAGTCAATACATTTATTTTTAACTATATGCAAACATTCGGAAAAAAATAGGCTTAACAAACATTTCTATACCATCACAAGCTCCATACTTAGCTAGAGTATCCGCCATATCATTACCTAATAGATCAATATGAGATGGAATCCACTGCAAAACAACTGTTTTAGACTGTTCCCTCAAACTACAAATTTGTTTGACAATTGTATATGCTACGGGAGTACTTCTAGCGTTAGATGTACATCGAGCTACATGTTGAAGAGCGCACTTAGAGTCTGAGAAAATAACAAATTTATCGTAGTCAATGGAGGATACGTATGATAAAGCTTCAGAAACAGCCAATAACTCAGCGTGCATAATAGAAATATTACTACTAATTTTAAAGTAAATAGAAGTTAAAGATTCGGCATCAAAAAATGCTGCTCCTATGTGTAGGCCATCCTTAGAACCGTCAGTAAAAATTTTGTAAAATCCGTTATACTGCTCGTTAATAAAGTTCTTACAGTGCTTATTTAAATATGATGTACTATAGTTTCTTTTAGCTTTATTAATATTAATTATATCTATTTTAATTAAATTTGCTATTTGAATATTGCTCGACCACGTGTGAAGTGAGAAGAAATCCAAAGAGTTATTTTTATTGACCTCAACATTTTTTAAAATATCGTAGACTTCTATTAACAACGGCTTACGCTTTCTTTTCCACAAAGTAACTAAATTTGAAGATATAACTTGGTCTAATATTTGTATGAGTGAGCTATTGGTCATAGATATCGATTTCAGTAAAAATTTACCCGCTAAATAAAATCTTCTAAAACAAAGAGGTGGTATACACAAATCTGATTCCATTACGTGAGACGGTGTACTCCTAATGTATCCACCAATTACTCGCAAAGCCCTGTTTTGCATCCTATCTAATTTAATCAAATGAGCTACACTACTATCGTTATAAACGAAACAGGCATAATCTATTAATGTTTATTTTATGTATAATTTTGAAAAAATATTAGCATTCCGCACTCCTTCTCTATATAAACTATACGATTCAGCCTGTAATATCCCACTGTTGGGCATAGGCCTCTTCCCCATGTAGGAGAAGGATCAAAGCTTAATCCACCACGCTGCTCCAATGCGGATATATTCCTACTATGAGTAACGATCGCTATCAGGTATATATGATAACAACCGGGACCGACGGCTTAACGTGCTCTCCGAGGCACGGTGGCGAGACCCACAAGGACTGCACAAACACCCAGACCACGACATACATCTGTATGGCCAATACAAATGTTGGCGTGTGCGGGGATCGAACCCGCAACCGCCCGCGCAACAGCCAATCGCAATCCAGTGTTGTGACCGCTGCGCCAACGCGGCGTCGATATAAACTATAAGTGTGCGAAATTTCATACTTCTCCGTCCGGGCAATTTTCGTAAAAAGGTGTACAAAGTTTTTGCTTCACGTATTAATATATAGATTCCATTTACGGCAAATAAGATGTTGGCTCTATTACAAGAGGCTACCAACAATGTTCAATCCGAAGACTGGTCGAAGGTTGTGAATAAAATAAAAAGGAACATTATGTCTGATTGGGATCGTGACATCCTTATTGACAATAATTATAATGGACTCATCTTTAATAGGTAATATCCGTCACAGATACAGATGATGAATTTAGGGACAATTCAGATGTTCCTGACTCTGATATGAGTTTAAACGAATAAAATCAATTTTAATATAATACTACCCCAGATAGCATGTAAACTTGGGGCAAGTTTGATATTCTTTGATTTTAAATTGCTGCGTCAAATATGACGAGGCAAGTTTGTGACAATATAGTTGCAATATTGTTAAGTCAAATGTGAAGTTTCAAGTTTGCGACAATATTGCTGGAATATTGTTATGACAAAGATGATGTTTCAAGTTTGTGACAATATTGCTGGAATATTGTTATGACAAAGATGATGTTTCAAGTTTCAATCTAGAGAATCCTGAATCGCGCTATCAATGTTTTTAAGCTCACATATATACAGTTATCAGGAGAGTCTAGTAGTGAGTACGTTTCTACACAGTGGAGCTGCAATCGTCGCGGAGGGCTGTTCTAAATTGCGCACGTGCATCAATCACTGATAATAATAACTACTAGTAATAATAAATAATAGAAAGTACCTGTACTTATAAGCGATAAACGCTTTTTTTATCAAGTTTGAATTTCCTTTGAAAAAACAAACTTCATGCAAGTTTGTCACCGTGAAACTAGCAAGTTTGATTTAAACTTGCTGCAAGTTTATAAAGTTGCCATGGCAAACTTGAAGCAAGCCTTTATTTTCGATGTATCAAACTTGTTGCAAGTCTGAAACAAGTTTATTTTGTTATCTGGGACTACAATAATAATATAATACTTTTTACAATAATAATTGAATTACGCCCAATATACGTTTTTTTATTATAAAATACATCGACTATCTATCGTAGCAGTACATCCCATCACTAAGCACGTCTATGGCGTTACGTTATACGCATAACACTTTTCTTAATTTTTCTTTCCATTAGATTTTATTTGTACACTAGGACATTCTGGTTGGGTTTAATTTAATTTACTACAGTAATTAACGATTTAGTGTATTACGAATGTGGTACAGGTGAAATACTAAGTCATAATTTGTAAATCGCGGCAACTTTCAAGAGTGAAACGAAACGTTACTGAAACTGTCACCCGCACCATGCTACAGCGCACGAAGTATAGGTACCAATGGTTACGTAAGCATAGAGGGGGGGGTTTAAGAGCTTTGCTTACTTTTGCTGGTTAAAATTTAGATTATGGACCGTCGATATTTGGGTTTTGAGGGGTGCGGGGGGAGTGGGAGGGGGGGCTACCCCCCAGTACCACACCCACGTATCAGAAGCCCATAGTTATGGAGATATCCATGGTTAAAGTTTTGAGATTAAAAGAAGAATTTAGAGCTATTATAACACTTTCGACCTTCCCACATTTTTTTTCTGTGTATAGTAGTATAAATAGAAAGCTTTTTGTAAACTTTCAGGTTGCAGAAATGTACGGTTTAAGAGATATAATTTTTTAAAATTAATTTTAAGAATAATAACCCTAACCTATCTAATTTCAATATTAGACTGTTTATCGCCAAATTTTTGTCACAGAAACAAAAAAAAATAACCCTAACCTATCTAATTTCAATATTATACTGTTTACCGGCATATTTTTGTCACAGAAACAAAAAAAATAACCCTAACCTATCTAATTTCAATATAGACTGTTTAACGGCATATTTTTGTCACAGAAACAAAAAAAAAATAACCCTAACCTATAGTGGGTCGACCATGGAAGGCCATGCTCCTTCGAAGGCCAACTATAAAAAAATCATAGTTATTGTCATGTGATGACAAATTCCTTCCACTCACACTAAGCTACATCAAAACCAAGAACACAGGCGCGGCGGCGTCGCTGGGTTCGCTATTTTGTTAATGGGGCCCCTCGTTTCGCAGACTTCAGTCGTCGACGTTAAAATCGTAATTCGCGCGCACAGCAAAAGGCTAGTTTTTACGTAAATAACCTATTATTTTCTTATTTTTTTTTACTGTAAATTGTCATATAAGTATTTGTTATGGGTACTAAAGAAAAATATATAATTTTGCTTCGATTTTAGTTAAAATATCGGTAGTGTTCCTACGAAGGCCAGTGGTTTAAAAAATTTTATTGGCCTTATAAGGATAAAAAATTGACGATTGGCCTTGCTAGGGTACATGGGCCTTACCTACTGTACAAAAACAAAACAGCAAAAGTTTAAAAATAGAGATGAAGAAAAGTGCAGAAGGTGAAGAAAAGGAAACGTACTGTCACGCATGTGGAGAGTGTAGAATCGAAAATATGAGGTTAGGTACATTTTGGCCTTACAAAGAACGGACCCATAAGAAGGCCATTTTCGGTTAAAAAAAAAGTTTTTAATTTCATTATCAAACACGTTGGCAAGTTATTTGATGTCAATATAATACTCATTACTACTATTTTTTAATGATTTCCATTAATATATTCTTAGTTATACGATGGTGTTCAAGTAATGTTCGTTGAGGTTTTTATAAATGATAAAAATATATTGAGCATTTAATGTTTCGCTTAAATGAAAAAGCTTATTATGTAGTTTTAGTAAAAGCAGATATACTAATTGCTACAACTCTATTTTTAAGTTGAATGACTAATGTATAATATTGGCCTTGTTTGGAGCCGTGTTCCTTGCAAGGCCATTTGGAAGAGCTTTCCAACACTTAATAAATAGTGATTAAAGCTAGGTTAAAAAAAGTGATTTATGTGGTACACAATAAAACAAAGTATTACTTGATAATTTGTTTAGTTAATTTATCCAGTTAATAAACGAATAAAAAATGTTTACTCGTTAGAGTGGCCTTTCATGGTTGAGCCACAATATCTGATTTCAATATTAGACTGTTTACCCGCATATTTTTGTCACAGAAACAAAAAAAAATAACCCTAACCTATCTAATTTCAATATTAGACTGTTTACTGGCATATTTTTGTCACAGAAACAAAAAAAAAACAAACCCTAACCTATCTGATTTCAATATTAGACTGTTTACCGGCATATTTTTGTCACAGAAACAAAAAAAAATAACCCTAACTTATCTAATTTCAATATTAGACTGTTTACCGGCATATTTTTGTCACAGAAACAAAAAAAAATAACCCTAACCTATCTAATTTCAATATTAGACTGTTTATCTGTTACTGTGTAGGTAACATAATATTACGGTGCATTTACCGTAATTACCGTGTATATGGAGACACTGGCTTTCAAATACACGCTTTCAAACAAAATGGCATCACTTAGCATTTATAATATTTTTCGTATTAAAGTTTAAAATTAAAAAGGTTGGTAATTAATTTATAATTCGCGACATTTTGTGTGTTATGAACATCTAAGTCGAAGTAAAATGGCGTCTTATATTAATATTCCATAGCGAAATTTAAAAAATTATATCTCTTAAACCGTAAATTTCTGAAACCTGTGAATTCACAAAAAGCTTTCTAATTATGAGTACTATATACAGAAAAAATATGAAACTCTAAATCGACGGTCCACAATCTAAATTTTATCCCTTTTGCTGACAAGGTGGAGAAGGGGGTAAATAATTGTAATAAATCTGCTTACTAATCTACTTGAACGGCCCCTAAGTGGGAAGGAGCGGCATTTTTCAGTTTTTGCCCCGCCTAAAAAAAATTGAAGATCCGGGGCTGAAAAATAGTCAAGTAAATACGCAGTACCTGGGTGACCGAGCTTAGCTCGGTATTTTTAGGTTTTTATTTAGTTTTTTACTCGGTATTTTTATATTTTATTTTTATTTACATAAAAAATCAAGAGTGAAATTAGAAAAAAAAGGAAAAAAATAATAGATTGAAGACGGATTTGAACCATGGTCTTATCGGTTGAGCCCGAGCTACCGATTTCCCACCTGAGCTATTACAACGTTATTGTCAACTGCGAAATTTAGCTTCGTATTCTAATGATATTTTTTCATTTCCTGAAAACAGGGATAAAACAACATTTTTTTTAATGAATCCTAGCTAGATCAATTTTTCGCCCCCGAAATCCCCTGCATACTAAATTTCATGAAAATCGTTAGAGCCGATTCCGAGATTCAGAAAATCTTATAAAAGAGATTTCCACCCATTGACTCATCACGATATCTCTGGAACCATGGCGTTGAGACTTGAATTTTGGTAGGAATATTCCTTTCGCCGAGTTGAGGTCAGCTAAGAACGGATTTTACGAAATTCCACCCACAAGAGGAGTTTTGGGGGTTAATAACATATATTGCAAAACAACGTTTGCGGGGTCAGCTAGTATATGTCGGTACCTGTGATATTGTCGACATTCAACTACCCTCATTTTATTATTCGAGTCATTCAGTCGTGTATAAAAGACCGATGCAACCGCAGCTAAGTCAGTCTTGGCTCTGGCTTGGTACGGTACACTCGTTGTATCTTGCTAGTAGCTTAACCTCGACTCTTCTAATAGTTAGTTTGTGTACACGAATTAATTGTTACTGATTGGGCAACTCGACCGGTGGTGGTGAGTGCCAATGCGCATTGTGAGGCAGCGCTGCCCTAAACCAACACTCGGGTCACAAGTCCCGGGCACTGCGTCGAGTTGTCTCTCTGCCACGCGATAGACGGTACCCGCTCGGTGAGTCCATTGATCTATTCTGATATGATACTAATCTGTGTAACTATCCTGTGTTAAATTACAGTGTTAATATACCAGTTCGGTCATCCGTCCTTCGTTCTTCTCCTACCTACTTCTCATTCCTACATATATATATGTGTCGCAGATCAGAAGTAGGTAGGAGAGAAAGAAGGTAGGAAAAGAACGATTTTATATTTGTCTGATCAATACCCCAGATTGATGAGAAGATTGGTGCGATCTGGTAGCTAGGACTTACCGAATTATTTTTTAGCTTTTAGTCCATAACCTAACTACATCATTTTTATTGCAATAGAACCGTTTAACATAAAACATTTTTTAGTTTATTCTATTTTCAAGTTTTTAGTTTTGTTGAGTAGTTTTTAGATTAGTAATAAACTAGCTTCTGCGCGCGACTTCGTCGGCGTGGACTCCGCTCCTATTGGTCTTAGCGTAATGATATATAGCCTATAGCCTTCCTCGATAAATGGGCTATCTAACACTGAAAGAATTTTTCAAATCGGACCAGTAGATCCTGAGATTAGCGCGTTCAAACAAACAAACAAACAAACAAACAAACAAACAAACAAACAATCAAACAAACTCTTCAGCTTTATTATATTAGTATAGATATACCTACACAGTCTAATAAACTATATTATACCAATCAAGCCCTTTCATTTGATTCCCATATTGAGGTATTTGTGGAAAATATGTAATCCACCATTTTGTGGCGGCAGCCATCTTGGATTTTTCATAGTGAGCTGTATTCTACCAATCAAGCCCTTTCATTTGATACCAATATTGAGGTTGTTGTGAAGTTATATGTAATCCGCCATTTTATGTTGGCAGGCTGGCAGCCATATTGGATTTACAACCATAAAAAATATATTATGTTGTATTGTCATCAAGATTAAGAGTGCGTGCTAAATATCACATCAATCTGTCATCTGGAAGGGGGTAAAATTCCAGTTACTAAGTTTGACCCAAACACACAAATAAATAACACTCAAGTCAAGCTAAATAAAACCGTTTAAAAAAAGGGGAAAAATTTTAAATTACTAAAAATATTTTTATTATATGATTTAACTAAAAATTTATGATTTTCGCAATTTTCCCTTTATCTGTGCTTTAAGACGTCGCTTCGTACCAAATTTCAAGATTCTCAGTTCCCGGGAAGTACCCTGTAGGTTTTGATTCCATTGCGAGTATCGAAAATTTGCAGCATAAACGGTTGTATCTTTCGATTGCCTTGGCTTAGAAGTTTCATTTTTTCACAGCTCTAAGGGACAGCAGATCTGAGTATTTGATATAAATTTCAGCTTGATACCTCCACGCATTTCTGAGAAAAAGGGTCTTGATAGACAGACGGACAACAAATTAAGTGATCCTATAAGGGTTCCGTTTTTTCCTTTTGAGGTACGGAACCCTAAAAATCATCGAAATCAGTCCAACCAGTCAAAAGTTCTGAACTAACATAGCTACACAAAACCTCCTTTTTTGGAACGATTCAGCCTGTAATATCCCACTGTCGGGCACAGGCCTCTTCCCCATGTAGTAGAAGGATCGGAGCTTAATTCACCACGCTGCTCCAATGCGGGTTGGCGGATATATTCCCTACTATGAGTAACGATCGCTATCAGGTGTACATGTTAACAACCGAGACCGACGGCTTAACGTGCTCTCCGAGGCACGGTGGGGATACCCACAAGGACTGCACAAACACCCAGACCACGGCAAACATCTGTATGGCCAATAAAATGTTGTCGTGTGCGGGGATCGAACCCACAACCATCGCGCAACAGCTAATCGCAATCCAGTGCTGTGACCGCTACGCCAACGCGGCGTCCTTCGCTTCGTTGAATCCATGTGTATATCATATAAAAAATTGTTAGATATATTTAAAATATGTAGTTATAAATGTATTTTTTTTAATGTAGGATGTTAGCTCAGAACTTTTGACTGGGTGGACCGATTTCGATCAATTTTGTTTTAATTGAAAGGTGTTGCGTGTCATTTAATAGAGATCTGACAAGTACTTTTAGGCCGCGGGCACGAAACTTGGCGACAGCGGGGCGACGGCGGTAGCGGGGCGACGCGACATGGAGCGATCAGACAGCGTTATCTCGGGCGGGCACGAAACAAGCTGGCGGGCGTAGGGCTGTTGATATTTTTTAAAATATCGGATTCAAGATATATCGATATTTAAAAAAAAAGTAAAAGCTAGTATGTAGATAAAAAAATTAAAAGAGGAAAACATAATGTTGGGTGTTACGTACACTTGTAAGTGACATGCATATTATCTACATTATACATTATTGTTTAGTTTTAAATTTATATATATATGTTGTGTTCTTTTCAAATATTTAAATAATATAGTGTAAATAAAGTTCAGTAGATTAAGTTCATAATGATGTTGTAGTTTAAATAATTAGTGGGAAAAAATAAAAAGATAAGACATGTATTTAAAAAAACGATTGCGCTTTAGACCACACGACTGGAGCATTACGAAACGTAAGTCTCTCTCTCTCTTTCTACTTTCACTAACTTATGTCTTCCTCTCAACTTCCGTTCGCCTCAACCGATTACACTTTTCGTAACGCTCTCGTTACGCACTCACCAGCTTATTCCCCAAGTCAAGCATGCGTAAAGTTTTACTTCAAAATATCGAGTGTCGATAATCGATATAATTATACATTTCAATATCGAACTATTGACATAACGTCCAAAAAAGTATTAGGCTAAGCGCGCACTAGTGACTTTTTGTCACCGTGACTTTTCGTCACTGTCACCGCGTCCATCATCCCTAATAAAGGTGCGCGCATTTGGATACGTGACAATTCGGTGACTTTTTGTCCGCGGAGGACGCCAACATGCCCGTGACGCAACAAAATGTCACGTGTCATATGTACGTAGGTTGGCAAATATGGTGTAGAGCTTTCCACTTATCAGCCTATCACTCCAAAGCGGGTGAACCCAATACTTATTATTATTGTATTTTTTTTATTTCTAAAAACGAGTACACAGACAACCGTCTCTTCGAGATCCATCTTATCGAATGCAAGAAACTGTCACTGCAAGTGCGCGCAGTCACGAAAGTTTGGTGACGTAACAGTGACAAAGAATTTTTTGTCACGGTGACGAATGTCACTAGTGCGCGCTTAGCCTTACTAATAAATAACGCGTCGCCGTCGCTCTACCATCGCCCGTGCATCGCTCGATTGCCCCGCTCCGCCGTCGCCCGTTTCGTGCCCGTCGCTATACTGTGCAATGCTTTTGAATACATCGCCGTCGCCCCGCTACCGCCGTCGCCCCGCCGCCGCAAGTTTCGTGTTTGCGGCCTTAGAGTTATATCTTAGGGCCTATGCAAACCACGTTTTTTAAACGCGCCGTCTACGCGCGTTTGTAGCGATACAGACGCGATACACACGCGAGTTAGACGCAGCCTGTAGACCTTTGCACACCTGAATACGCGCGTTTGAATCGATGCAAACGCGCGTGTCACGCGATACTTGCGCGATACAGACGCAATGCAAGCGCGCGTGTGTCGGCGCTGCTGCCGAACGTGGGTGGTCCAAACGCCAACTGCCGTCGACTGTACTCCGGGGTCATCCGGAGTATGGCCATGTACGGGGCGCCCGTCTGGGCGAACGCCCTCGGTCGCGCCAACAAGACCCTGCTGCGACGTCCGCAGCGGGTCATCGCGACGAGGGCGATACGCGGTTACCGGACGGTGTCCTGGACGGCGGCGTGCGTGCTGGCTGGCGATCCCCCTGGGAATTGCAGGCGGAGATCCTCGCCAAAACGTATCATTTCGTGGCGGCGAGGAGATCCCGGGGGGAGCCTCCGACGTGGGAGGAGGTCGCACACATGCGGAGGCAGGCGCAGGACACCCTGTCGCGGCGGTGGACGGAGGACCTGGCCCCGCCGGTCCCCGGGCAGTGGACGGTTGACGCGGTCAGGCCGGTCCTTCAGAAGTGGGTTAGGCGGCGGTTCGGCCCGCTGACCTTCCGTTTGGTGCAGGTGCTTTCCGGACACGGATGCTTCGGTAAGTATCTGCACCAAATCGCGAGACGAGAGGCGACTCCAGTTTGCCATGAGTGTGGGGCACCAGAGGATACGGCGCTCCACACGCTGGAGGTGTGCGCCGCGTGGGAATCACAGCGGCGCGCGCTTTCGGCGGTCATCGGGCAGGATCTCTCGCTGCCGAGCGTCGTAAAAGCCATGCTCGACAGTGAGAGATCGTGGCAGGCGGCGGTCTCCTTCTGCGAAGAGGTAATGACGCGGAAGGGAGAACGACGTCTCCGCAGACCCGCTCTGGCGCAGACGTACGGGGGCAAGGAGGCGTTTTGCCCGCCTCCTCCCCCCTCGTAATAGTGGGGTCGCCGGCCGACAGTCGGGGGACTTCGGCCGGCCGGACGACGTGACCCCACAGGTCTGCGGGGTGGCCTTGTTGTGAGCGAGGCCACCCCAACTTTGTGACGGTTCCCGGATGTTCAGACGTCCGGGCCTACCGCCGGGGCGAGTTGGCGATTGCTAGCGCGACCCCATCTCGGCCCACCCAGGCGGACGACGGCTCACACGTGGCGGTTTTTAGTCAGTAGGAGTCTGACATAACCCTCTGGTGCCCCCGCGCCGGAGGGTATCCATGATGGATTTTCCCCACGTAAAAAAAGGGTACAAAATTATGTACTGGCTTTCAGTCAGCCGTCAGTTTCTGCCGTCGGTATAAAATCACCGTTAAAACTGTTTCCAAGTCCATCTTCGACAAATGCAAGAACTCTACTGAACCATGGCGGCTGCGGCAACGCGCGTTAACGCCTGACCAACGCGTGTCATGTGAACGCCGTAGAAAAAATTAACGCGCGTTCAACGCGCGTTAACCGCTCGTCATCTGACCATGGGCATACAGACGCGATGCAAACGCGCGTGTGTAGCGATACAGACGCGATGCAAACGCGCTGGCATTTTGGACCTATGTACACCACGTTTTTTAAACGCGCCGTTGACGCGATACAAACGCGCCGTCGACGCGCGTTTGAATCGATACAAACGCCAACAAACTGCTCTGTAGGATAAAAACACGCCGTCGACGCACGTGTCACGCGATACAGACGCGATGCAAACGCGCGATTGTCGCGATACAAACGCGCTTAAAAAACGTGGTTTGCATAGGCCCTTAGGCCCTAATAATTCGTATTTACTTGACTACTTTTTCGTCGACCTACGTTGTATTTATATCGCATAACTTTTTACTTGGTGTACCGATTTTAATGATTCTTACTTTAATCGAAAGCTAAATACTTGTCATGTAGTCTTGTTTAAATTAGATCGAGATCGGATTACAACTTTTTGAGTAATCTTTAACAGAGCGTATTTACTAGACTATTTTTTCTTCTTGTTACGTTGTATTACTTGTCGATGTAATATTGAAGTCGATTTTTTTTTCGTTTGCGAGCAAACACAATTATTTGGGTTTGTGATGATAAAAATCAAGCTCACATGATATCGCGTTTCTTTCTTCACTTTGAACCTGGCTTATGACTATAATATTGTTTTCATTTGCTACCTCATCAAATATCCTCGGCAATGTTCCTATTGATTTGATAAATTTTTAAATCAATACAATAAATTGTATACATCAATGATTCTAAAGCACGCATGTGTGCACGACTTATCGACAACTTCTTAACTGTTGTATTAAACATGATTGCCCTGTGGAAAAACTGGGGGGATCCTGATAGATCTACCTGGATCAAAAAATGACCAGAAAAAAATTGTATTTTAAGTTTAACGTATGAAAATATGAATAAAGTATTTGAAATCCCTGTTTCAAACACAATAGTTTACAATAACTTCCCAGCAATCATTAGTTATGAAAAAGTGTTAAAAACTTAAAGGGGTCTAAAATTCCAAATTAAAGAAATTTTGTGTTTTTCGTGCTTTATGAATATTATTTTGGTAAAGTAAATAATATATACAATAACACCAAATACAATATTTGGTGTTGTGTGGTTATGGCACTAAAGAATGTAGCCACCCCCTCTCTTCCCGTGGGTGTCGTAAGAGGCGACTAAGGGATAGCACAGTTCCACTACCACCTTGGAACTTAAAAAGCCGACGGATGGCGGGATAACCATCCATGCTGACTTTGAAATACACAGGCCAAAGACGGGCAGCAGCGTCTTCGGTGCGACAAAGCCAGCCCTGCGGCAACCAACCCGCCTGCCCAGCGTGGTGACTATGGGCAAAACACATGAGTTCGCGTCATAATATCGGGCGCGAACTTGTGGAGGCCTATGTCCAACAGTGGACTGTGATAGGCTGTAGTGGTGGGGGGTGGTGGAATTATTGGTATACCTGTATGTAAGTGTATAATCTATGGGTATACCCCTGCAGCAGGGGTTGAGAAGCTATACATGTAAGTCCTATGTCCAGCAGCTGACGATCGCCGACGTGTGAAGAGAGACTGCATTTGAAAATCATTTATACTTTTTTAATTTTATTTTTACATGTAGTGAACAAAAAAAAAGGGGGTTCAACAATGTATATGCACGTAATCAATGCTTTGAGATCTTATTATAACGTCTGGGGTAAGCTTCTTAATTTTTCTTAATTCTTCACTCAGCTGCGTATGGGTATTTCTAGAAACTTTCTTAAGCGGGTGAAAATAGCGAATGAAATTCTATTCTATAGTAACATAACTAGTAGATTACTTCCAGATCACACATGAAGCCATGGCGGAATGTTAATTAAATTCCGCCATATGAATTTAAGACTAACTATAACTATATAATCAATAAAAATATTTTTCGCCAAAACAAAATATATAGGTATCATAAATCTACAAGAAACAAATTTGCAGCAACCAGGGACACGAAAAAAGTATCGATACTTTGTGGTATCGAGTACATTTCCTTTCGATACCGATACTTTAGTACTCGATACTTTGCATTCGATACTTTTACTCAATGAGTACTTTTTGGCAGGTATCGTATCGAAAGATTTACATGAGTACCTACTATTACACTTTTTCCTGAAATTTTGAAAACATTTATTCAGTATTTGTACGATAATCTGAAGCGACGACCTTTTTAACCGACTTCCAAAAAAAGAGGAGGTTCTCAATTAGACTGTATTTTTTTAATGTATGTTAGCTCAGAACTTTTGACTGGGTGGACCGATTTCGATGAATTTTGTTTTAATTGAAAGGTGTTGCGTGTCACGATTCACGATTCACGACTCAGCCTGTAATATCCCACTGTTGGGCATAGGCCTCTTCTCCATGTAGGAGAAGGATCGGAGCTTAATCCACCACGCTGCTCCAATGCGGGTTGACGGATATATTCCCTACTATGAGTAACAATCGCTATCAGGTGTACATGATAACAACCGGGACCGACGGCTTAACGTGCTCTCCGAGGCACGTGTTGCGTGTCATGTGGTCCCATTTAAATTTAAATGAGATCTGACAAAAACTTTTAGAGTTATATCTAATAGTATATAGTATTTACTCGACTACTTCTTCGTTGACCAACGTTGTATTATACCGCATAACTTTTTACTCGGTGTACCGATTTTAATGTTTTTTAATTTAATCGAAAGCTAATACTTGTCATGTAGTCTTGTTTAAATTAGATCGAGATCTGATTACAACTTTTTGAGTAATTTTTTAACGGTTCACAGGAAAGTGGACATAAGGTGCCAATCAAACCACCAAGTGTAAATTCATGGAATGTTTCAATCCTTTATTGGACCATCATCAGGCATCTAAAATTTATAAATATGTGAGAAAGCTATACAACACATAGTTATTTATAAATTTTAGATGCCTGATGATGGTCCAATAAAGGATTGAATCGTCGCATGAATTTACACTTGGTGGTTTGATTGGCACCTTATGTCCACTTTCCTGTGAACCGTTAAAAATACTTATTAAAAATGGACACAAGGACACAACGTTAAATAATGAAAATTTTTGAGTAATCTTTAATAGCGCGTAGTTACTTGACAATTTTTTCGTCTTATTACGTTGTATTACTTGTCAATGTAATTGAAGTCGGGTTTTTTTTTTTCGTTTGCGAGCAACCACAATTTTTTTTTTTTGGTCGACTGACATATTTGGAAACAGTCGTTCAGTATTTGTACGAAATTTGAAGCGACCTTCTTTTTTTGGAAGTTGAAGTATCAATTCCAACTATTGAGTACTTTTGTACTCGATACCTAGAAGTATCGATACTTTTGTTTCGATACTTTTATGAGTACGATACTTTTTTTTCGATACTACTCATGAGTAAAGTATCGATACTTTGTATTCGATACCGTGTCCCTAGCAGCAACTACAAACGTACTGAATTCGAACTATTGTGTATTGTCTTTTCTAGGAAATCGATTCAGTTTTCATAAGTTTAATTAAATTTAAAGATTCTGTTAGACATGACATGAACAATGTTTATATTAGTTTTGTATTGGCACGCCCGAATTTTTAGTGTTCTTTTTGTAACATTACGTAAAGCGTAGTCCCGATAAGTGATAAATAAGGTGGATTCTCTGTAAAGGAAGAAACTACGTCGAGTGTCATAGTTTAGACAAACATCTTTTTGGGGTTAATAGGTGGCGGTTTATTTAAATATTGGTTCTAAAACTAAAAATTGTATTTAATACAAAAGTTTATTGGTGAAAACATGAAAAATATAATAGATTAATGGCTGATAAAATGCAGCAGAAATGTTACAATATTTGTCCATCACAAAACTATTTTGCTAATAAATGCCTGAAAAATCCAAAATGCTATATGTTAAATCAGTGATGGGCACAACAAAATGGTTAATGTCAATGTTAAAATTTGCTTTGGTAATATGTATTTATAATTATATTGAGGACATCACAAAACCACATAAAGACACTAACAAGTTTTTTGTGCCCTAATTTGATACAGCCATTACATTTTGCAAATTTAATAAATAAGAAAATCTAATTTTATTGGGTTATTTTGGGCGTAATTTTAACAATTTTATTAACTAATTTTATTATTTTCAAAAAAATTCACCATCATGATCTCCATTTCACTGCGGACATGCGGCGAAAGGAATGTTATATGGGGGCCGACCAGGCTGTAAAGTCGTGTCTAATCAAGAAAGGAAAACACTTTTAACTTAAGAAACCGTAATTTTAATAACTTAAGTTATAAATATTTATATTCATCAGGTCAGCTCGATATCTGTAATCCAGTGTAAATACAGAAATATAAAACCGTCAAAGATGACACATAACATTTAATTTTAGACGGAACGTGAAGGTCCGCTGCGAACGACATTTTTAACATTTTTTTTACAAGCGGCTCGCAACGGCCGCGGAGGTCCGCGCCGCGCGACGTTCTCGAATGTTACTCGTTTTCTTATAAAACACCGATGAGAACAAATGCGTGTTGGGCGCGGCGCCATTAGTTGTCGCCGCCCTCGGCCGGCTCGTCGCCGTCGCCCTGCGTGTCCGACGTCCACAGCGTCAGGTTGTCTCGCAGCAGCTGCATGATCAGCGTAGAGTCTTTGTACGAGTCTTCATTCAAGGTGTCTAATTCTGCGATCGCATCATCGAATGCCTGTAATATTTCGTCATTGTTATAAAATTGCTAATTTGTCTTTAACTAATATAATTCAAACTTAAAGTTACAACACTCCGATGCTGGCTGGGTCGAGGATTAAAAGGTTAATAGCATTGCAACATTGCCATGCCAAGTAAATATTAGTCCATTGGTTGAATTGAAAATATACATTTATCATTATTCCCATGCAATGTAGTAACTAGTCACTACAGATGTCGAGTAGTTAGTAAGGAGAACATTATTAAAAATCCACACTGGAGATTTTTAGGCAATTCAATAGACCTGTTTGGCTAAGTGACACGCTCTCGCAGGAGAGTTGATAATCTCGTAATAAAATACAGAAAAGTTGAGCGCGAGGCCAAGCCTGATGGGATGGGTAGGCTGCATTTTGGCCTTAGCAATGTCAAACGCCTCCTGGTAGGCCTTCTGTGAGTCCTCCACGACGGCTGGGGACAAGCAAGGACTTTAGTACACTTGAACCTCTTCTCGTGCCAGCCAGCACAGAACCTATGCATAACTGACACAAATATTGACCTGTTTGGCGAGCTGACACGCCTTATCTGGTGAATTTAATATCTCATAATAAAAGACGGAGAAATTTAACGCCAGCCCAAGCCTTATTGGGTGTGTGGGCTGCATTTTCGCCTTGCTGATTTCAAAAGCGTCCTGGTATGCTTTCTGTGAATCCTCTACAACAGCTGTAATATAAATATTAATTAAGTGATATAACTTTAAAATTTTTTTTTTTTTTTACTTTTACAAAGAACATAAGAAACGAAGTTTTAAGGTACTTGAATTTCTAATTTTAAATTTGTACTTGAAAATAATAGTAAAAATTTAGTACTTTCTAGGTAACAAAGCCAACAAAAACTTACAATTTCTGGTTTCTCCTGTGGCCACTTCTGCAAGGTACCTGTAGTAATCACCTTTCATTTTGAGGTAAAATACTTTACTTTCTGGATTACTAGCTTTAGGAATAAGGTGTTTGTCGAGTAAACCCTGAAACAAACATACAAAATTCTATATTGGAACACGTTAGGAACTACCAATATAATCAACTTGTAACTGTAATAAATTATAAAAAAAAGTTTGTGAATGTAATAAATTATAAAGAACTACTGTAGGTGGAGTTGGCAATTACTTATAGAATATACAAAAATTTCAAAACTTCTTTATATTCGTATCAAGGAAACAATAAAGGTAATTTGTAAGAAGTAAATGAAATAAATTATAGTTAAATAAAGAACTACTGCGGTAAATTTGACAATTACTCATAGACGTTTTATAGAAAGTTTCAAATAGTTGACAATTACTAATATTTCATTTAAAAAAAAATGTTTTTCTTTTTAAATCATATCAAAATTTTTCGACCCAGCAGGATTTGAACCCGCGCCCTCTGACGTGCCATGTCAGCGCTCTGCTAACTGAGCTATGGATCCTCTCCTCTCCTATGGATGGTTTGCTTAAAAACCTAAAATCATCATATCAAGAATTTCGACACGGCTAGATGAGGATCCATAGCTCAGTTGGCAGAGCGCTGACACGGCACGTCAGAGGGCGCGGATTCAAATCCCGCTGGGTCGAAAAATTTTGATATGATTTAAAATGTTTATAATTTTTCCTCATGTGTGGGTAACACAAAAATAAAAATGTTTTTCTTTTATTAACGAGTTAGTCCATAAGCACTACGCTACTCCATAGGAACAACACACACGCTACATTTAAGAAAATTAATGAAGTCGTCGTCGCTAGAAATTTTCAATTTGGTAAAATTTAATTCTTATCAACGCAATAAGGAGACGGAGCAAGGAACGAAGATGGGATAGCAGCGCGCGCAGTGACGCGACGCAATACGTCATCCCTCCCGCCCCCTCCGCGAAAAAGCCGCACCGCGCCCTGCATGCTCTCACATGGCTACCTCATAATATAAAGCCAATGATTAACAAGAACTATCGAAACTATCGCGACAACTAAGCGCTTGCATCATCCCCTTAAATTGGCAACGTGCAAATAAAATGACGTTATTTGCGTCGGAATGTTTTAACACGATATCGATCTAACTACACAAAATATGTTACAGAAAGATTACACAAAAAGAAACGTAAAAAATTATTTATGAAACTGAAAAAAATTATAAAAAAAAATTAATGTTTAAAATAAGTAAATAATTTTTACTCACCAAGACATCGTAACAGATTTCTCTGAGCTCTTTTTCTACTTTAACCCTATATTCTTTTGCCATCTGTTGCTTTCTTTCCGAACCTTCGGTTTTCTGTTCGATAGAGGATATGACTCGCCATGATGACCGTCGAGCGCCCACGACGTTCTTGTAGGCGACGGAAAGTAAATTCCTCTCCTCGTTGCTGAGCTCGACTCCGGTTTCGGTGACTTCCTTCATCGCGGCCGCCATGTCGTCGTATCGCTCAGCCTGCTCAGCAAGCTTGGCGCGCTGCACCAATTCCTCCTTGTCGACGGACATTTTTGATGATCTGAGATGACTATATTACTGATGCCCCTGCAATAAATATTTAAAAAAGTCAGACACTTGAAAAAAATTAAAAAGCTGAAACGAATTGAAAATATTTTCTCAGAAAGACTAATCGTTTGGGCGTCACTTTCACCAAAGCGAATCCAATTGGGTATGAGTCATCATGAATGCGGCGCACCTTGGACAGAGGCTCACGAGCGCACAAGCGCAATGTAATAACTCGATGTAGCTCAGAGAGCAACCCTCACGCCAAACGCGACATCGACGCGGCGTCCGGTCGGTTTGACAGCATCTCACAGACTCGACTAACTAGCAAAGTTCGCGCCGCCGCCTAGCCACCGTCGAGCTACCGACACTGCGCCAACAGTATTGATCCAGCGACACGGGATAAACACTCCAGACGAAATACGACTAACGCGACGCTTGCACACACCCCTCACCCTACCAGAGACCACCCCTTGTGCAGCGCGCCGCCCCCGCACCCCCACCCGCTATCGTACTAGCGATCGCCAGCCCGGCGCCCACCTCGTGCCCACCCTTATCTAACTATCTATCAATATATCTTGAATTCTATGCTGTTACTAGGCTTTTTATATACCTACCATTTTGGAAATATATACTTGAATTTACCTAGGATATATTATTAAATAACCTGTAGCTAGTATTTTATATGAAGGAGACACAAAAAAAATGTGGGAATGGTTTTCCCTACTTTTCCTTTATTTAACAAATAAAAAGAAGCAGCTATATAAAAAGATTTTTGTAATGCAAACTTATGTTACAATTATTGTATTTATAAAGCAAATATTAACTTCTAAGTAAATTCTAATAGTACCTGGGTGACCGAGCCCAGCTCGGTATTTTTATTTTATTTTTTGTTTTTTTTTTTCGGTATTTTTATATTTTAATTTTATTTAAATAATAAATCACGAGTGAAATTAAAAAAAAAGAAAAAAAAAAGTAATCTGGAGACTGAGATTCGAACCCGGGTCAAAACGATTTGAAATCCGTCGCTTTCCTAATTACGCTGTTACAGCTATATTAATAATGGTGAAATTAAGCTTCGTATTCTAATGATATTTTTTCATTGCCTAAAAACAGGGATAAAACGACATTTTTTTTAAATGAATCCTAGCTAGATCAATTTTTCACCCCCGAAATCCCCTGCATACTAAATTTCACGAAAATTGTTGGAGCCGATTCCGAGATTCAGAATATATATATATATATATACAAGAATTGCTCGTTTAATACAATAAGATTTTATAATCTACCTAATTTATGTCATACCAATTATTATTTCACCTTACATTGACATATTACATCTCTTATATATATATATACTAGCTGACCCCGCAAACGTTGTTTTGCCATAATTATATGTTATTAATCCCCGCAACCTCCTCTTGTGGGTGGAATTTTGTAAAATTCGTTCTTAGCTGACCTCTACTTGGCGAAAGGAATATTCCTACCAAATTTCAAGTCTCTACGCCTTATGGTTCCAGAGATATCGTGATGAGTCAATGGGTGGAAATCTCTTTTATATATATATAGATGAAAATGAATCGCTGACTGTGTTGCTAAGCGCAAATCTCGAGAGCGCTGAACCGATTTTGCTAATTCTTTTTTTATAATATTCCTTGAAGTACGGGGATGGTTATTACGGAGAAAATTTTTAAAAATTCCCTGAAAAAGTCTAAAAACAACAATTTTCTATATTCCCATACAAAAGATTCGTAATAATACTTAAAGTCAATTTGAACTTTAATATCATACCATAAAGTTTAATATTGTTAGTGGAGGGGTTCCGTAAAGGATAAGTATTAAAAATAATAATAATAAAGAATCGACTGTTAGGCGGTACGTAGGTCGCCGGATCAGCTAGTATCTATATAAAAATGAATGTTTCTAAGCGCATAACTGGATAATGGCTCGACCACTTCGACTACATTTTTTTTTTGCATGATCCTTAAATCCTACGGAAGGTTTTTATGCTAAAAAAAAGAAAAAATAAAAAAAAAATAGACAGAACGAAGGCTGTCTGGGCTGCTAGTTTTTAATAAGACTAATGATAAAATAGAATTCTATATAATAAAAACGAATGTTGCTAAGCGCAAAACTTGAGAATGGCTCGACCGATTTGGATAATTTTTTTTGTGTTTTCCTTAAAAATCCCACGCAAGGTTTTTATAATTAAAATAAAAAATAAAAAAAAAACATAACAGACAGAGTCTGCCCGGGCAGCTAGTTTAATATATATAAATAATGTAATTATGTTTTTTAAATGCAATAAAGAATATATATCTATTACATTGTATATTAGAATTATTTGTATATTTTACCTTTTTTTTATTAAATTTTGTAATATTATTTTTTAACTTAAACACTTGTCACATAGCATTAGAAGATATTTAACATTGAAATCATAGGCTTAACACTAAGGCTTGAAGGCTAGTCACACAGATAATAAGTTGCATCATCACTACTATGTTGTGCAGAAGAATTCTTTTCAGACTACCCCAATATAAACATATTTGTATTCCGCAACTTTTTAAAATATCAAAAGCATTGTTCACTTTATTAATTTAAAAATGTACCTAATGTCTTTGTTTTAAAATAGTATAATAAAGAAAGAAAAAGCGTACATTTCTTTTATTAATTGTTTTTATTAGTACTTTTGATAAAAACTATGTATTAATTAAACTAGTGTTTTGTGTGATATACTAGGACTTATAGTAGAGAAAGACCTTCATAGGGAAAACAGCATGAATGGATGAGTACATAGCAGATATGCATTTATGTAAAAAAAAAAAATTATCACATTCCAAAATATACTTCTTAGAATTCACGTAAATATTATTTTAAAGGAATAGTTTCAATAGCCAGAGTAGTTTTCGTTTGCCAGGGTGATCCATGCAATGCTTTAGTAATGACTCACAAAATACACATAAGTGGAGTGTAAGTACATAGAACACAGGAAAGGATTTGCAATGAAAATCCAGAAAATCGATCGCTGTAAGCTGAGCGACCTATGTGCCTGTAATAGAGCAATCCAGTTTTAGCCTAAGTTATGCACGTGCCTGTATCGTCGAAACTGTTAAGACTACGGAATAAGCGTAAGATTTAAACACAGTTATGCTAATTTATAAATATACAAATTTACCTATTGAAGTATTATATGAAATTTAGAAGTTAGTTGTAATTTTTAGAACGGAGAACTTTAGCGACATAAAATCGTTATCGACAAAGATAACGGCGTGACTGAAATACGCACGACAAAATTAAGACGCACTACCTTGATAGATCGTTGCTAAAATGTTACGAAAGCTGCAAGTAACTAATTAAGATCCATAAAAACATAAGAAATATAATATAATAGCTTAGATTAAGAACTAACCAATCCAAAAAAAACTTAGTATCACTATATCCGCACACTACAATTACCAGAGTAACGAGGCAAAAATCTACTTACTGAAAAAATTATAGTCAGGTGCTATGTGAAATTTGTAAGACTAAACGATTAAAATTGAAAATAGGTAATCATTGGAAGTAGCAATAAAAACTACTGCAGTTAAGAAAAATGTCTAACCGCACTGCAATACCGTGTCGCCGGTTCGGGCAAAATGGCTGCTGCTAGGGACACTCCTTATATGCGTCACAGTCACAAATGTATGGTGGTAAAATATTTTTACAAAAACACTTCGGTATTACACCAAAATTATCGCACTCAATATTATTTTAATAAACTTACTTGTTTGAAGGGATATAAAGTAATTAAGCCAGCAAATTGCAACACAATATCAATTTTTCTCTTGCGGCGAACGATACACTACACTGACGGCAGCGGGGCCAGAGGGGAAACAAAAAACGGAACAGGGTTCTCATAGAACGTAGGCCATCTTAAATGCTCAAAGAGGAAGTTATAGTAGGTTGAAGTTTCCTCCTGTATATCTGTCTCTGTTTCGCGTATTTAAATGAAAAGTGATAGAAGATAAGCGGCAAAATTTCAACGCTCTAATTCGACAACTACGGGAAGTCGATTGAAACGCGCGCTTTTTTGAATAAAAAACAAGTTATAATATTCGTTCACATAAAAAATTGTAAAAGCTTCAGAACTAATATTAAAATAAAAATAAATATAAATTAAACAAAATTATTCGTAAAGTTTTGGTTGAAATTAAGAATTATAATTAAGAATTGAAAAGGTAAAGCTATCTAAAGTAATCTGTGGGTAAAGCCAAAAAAGTAATAAAAGCTGATGAATTGTTTATGGCTTCATAGACAATTCATAAAGTTATTGATTATATCTAGTCTATGCCACAATTATACAGATTGCTTGAATTTTAAAAACTCGGTTTAAAAATAAATCATTATGGATTAGAGAGATGGGCGTAACGGCTACATTTTGATATTACGTTATAACGTTACGCTACTTTTAAATCACTTATTATTTTTTACGTGATAATATTTTTTTTTTTAACCAACTGTGAAACCCTTGTGAGATCAATTTTTTTTTTGGGATTTTTTGACCTGGTAATTACAACCTTTAGGTCAACTCTTATTATTTGTGAGATCAAATGCATATTACATATAGGATACTTAAAATGAAAGACTATCTGTATACAAAATTTCATCAAAACGGTTACAGCCGTTTCTGAGATATCCAAAGTATAACAAAAAAGGTGTGTGTGCGATTCACACACGATAGAAGTGAAACTTCTATGGCAAACTAATTAAAAAAAAACTAATTTAAAATTAGTGGCTTGCACAACGATTCTTAAGAAGTTTCACTTCAATAAATACAAGAATTACTCGTTTACAGATACAAGATAAAATAAACTTACCGCTATATTTATTCCTGTTATTTTCTCTACTTATTTCTTCATATATAATGGGCATGGCGAAAGATTTTGAAAACCTCTTTCATAATGTGGGTACACATTTACTATTTTCGAAAATACCTATATTTCGGTAATAAACATAAGTTTAAGGATGTTTAAAACTATTTTTCTAATATGTTTTTAATGAGAGCGGCAAAACGGCTGCAGGTGTCGGCTTTGACGTCACAATATAAAGTGGGCCTTACTTTTTACTTTAGTCTTTGAAGCGCGCCTGACGTATTATGTTATGTTGTGACGTCATGCGCTGTAATTTGTGTTTCAATCAAAATGGCCGATTGCAGTATTTTAATGTTTTATTTTATCGAAAATCACAATAATCTTATATTATTTTACATAAAACTAAACCAGTATTTTGAATTTTTTAAATATGAGTGTTCCCCTAAAATGATTAAATTGACGATTTTTGATACTGTCCCATAAAATGCTTTTGTTTCATATGTTTTTTTAAATTCGTTATAGTAGTTTTAAATGAAAGTATATTTTTACAATATTTACATTCCGCTTTTTTGCAATTTCATCCACCACAGTAAAATAATTCCACATTTGTCCTTTTCGTGGCATTTAACTTTACTCACTAAACAACTATACTTAATTATATAAACAACTATACTTAATTATATAAACAACTTAATTATAATTATTAATTATATTTACAGTTTCTCAAAACGCAACACCGCAATCGTAAAATTCGTAAATAAACTCACGAAAATGACGAACATCATACGAGAACAAACGCGTTGTCCATACTGACAATTTAACCATTAAACAAAACGAAATAATATGAAAAAAATAAGTCTAACGTGTAGTATAGTATAATAAAAATAATAATACGAACTAAAATATTTTTAAAATTTATTTCAAAAGACATTGAAAGGAAAATAGTTCTTATTCAGTTACAATAGAATACAATTTGACATGGGACTAAGCTAAGATATTATACGCAACGTGAATGTTCTGGACATTCAAAGGAAAATAGTTCTTAGTCAGTTACAATAGAATACGATTTGACATGGGACTAACATATTATACTATGTTCTGGACATTAAAAGGAATTTTGTGACCATAGAGTACAATTTGGCTCTGTGTACATTTGAGGTAAAGTAGTAAAAATAAAAATATTATTTCAAATCTTACCTGGGAAGCGTGATATTATATCACGCTTCCCAGGTAAAAAAAATAATAGGTGATAAAATGATTTAAAAATAATAGGTGATTTTATCCGCTACCTAATATAACGAACACCTCTATTATGGATAAATAAATAAGCACCGACGGCTTTTTAAAGTGAAACTTTTATTAGGTACATCGTCTCAAACTTTTTCGTGTGCGTGTTGCATGTCGCGTGATGGTCGGCCATCTCTTATCATTTTCTATTTCTAGAATTATGACACAACATACAGCAGATGTAAGTTACCTATTAGGACATAGATGGCGTCTAAAAAGTTTTACTTTTACCGTGGTTTCATAAAACCACACAGGGGTTTTTTTGTGTTTGTAAGTTTTATAAAATAATAATATTCTTCTCTTATGTATTTAAAATATCACGTAAATATCTTTCTATTAAATGGCTCAATATTTGAAACCTTCACTAAATAAAAAACTGTCCTGTAATGAAATATTGAAATTAATTATCTGCAGTTTACATAATTAAGTAAATTTATATAACCCAGCGAACTTCGTACCGCCTAACAGTCGATTCTTTAAATTTTTTTAATACTTATTACTCCCGGAACCCCTCCACTAACACATAAACTTTACGATATGGTATTAAAGTTCAAATTGACTTTTAAGTATTTAGTGGAGTGCCTGGGGCGTTAAAAACACGAAAACCTCGGATTTCCGTTACAGTGAATGAAATTTTATAATTCAAAGTGGAATGTTTAGCTAATAATATATACAAAAAAGTTTACCTATTAAAAAATTGTGATCTCGATTCAAAAAAAAAAAAACGAAATAATTATAATTTTGATAGTTTAAACCCTGTAGAACATTTTTCCACACCAAAATTAAGTTAATTGATACATTCATATAGAGATAGTAATTAGGAAAAAGATTTAACCGACTTCCAAAAAAGGAGGAGGTTCTCAATTCGACTGTATGTTTTTTTATGTATTTTAGCTCAGAACTTTTGACTGGGTGGACCGATTTCGATCAATTTTGTTTTAATTGAAAGGTGTTGCGTGTCATGTGGTCCCATTTTAATTTAATTGAGATCTGACAAGTACTTTTAGAGTTATATCTAATAATGCGTATTTACTTGACTACTTTTTCGTCGACCTTCGTTGTATTATACCGCATAACTTTTTACTCGGTGTACCGATTTTGATGATTCTTACTTTAATCGAAAGCTAATACTTATCATGTAGTTTTGTTTAAATTAGATCGAGATCTGATTACAACTTTTTGAGTAATCTTTAATAGCGCGTATTTACTTGACTATTTTTTCGTCATATTACGTTGTACTACTTGTCGATGTAATTGAAGTAGGTTTTTTTTTTCGTTTGCGAGCAAACACAATTAATTAAAGTATAATAGTATTAGCTCCAAATCTACTTGATTCAAAAATATCATCATGATAGCGGTCTATTAGTCGTTATCAAATAGTTTTTTCATCCGGTGTATGCTGTAAGGTAGGTATATACCATCGTATCTTTCAACTCTTGCATAGAAAATTGGCAGTCGTCATTCGCATATTTGCTTTATTGCTGCATCTATCATCGAAATTGTCAAACCAACCTTTTTATCAGCAGAGCTCAGATGAATAGAATTTTTAAGAGAATTATAACAATCAGCATGCTATTTTGCTTGGAGTGTTTGTAAATCTGCTATATCAGAAATTCTTTTATGAATTTCTTGATAACAATCGTTTTTCTGTACAGCTATAAAGCTTACAATGGAGTCATTTAAAGTTGGAGTATTAATATAATATGAGATTTGTCTTCGTCATTTTTTATTTAATTTTGCTTAAATTTCTTTATTAGCTTCTTGACCAGAGATGAAACAGTTTTTTCCCACTCAAAGCTCGATAAATCAGTGCTACTTCGGAGTTTCGTTTTCGAAGGCAAAAATGGAGTATCATTGGGCCTCTTCTTATATGATTCAATATATTTTTGGCGACAACCTGTATGAGCGTAAATGAATTCAGTTTGAAGATGAGGTAACAAGCCATCTTTTCGTTCTCTCCTCTCCACGTTCTACTGCCTGTCCAAGGTCGTTATGACACTTCATACGCTCCAACATTTCAAGAAAATATTATTTTACGTCTATTTAGGTATTATACAACGTATATAATACGAAAAAAATATATATATTTTAAATAAAATTATTAATTTTTTATAGTTTTTGGTTTAAATAAAAAAAAAATCAAAAGCACAAAAAAAAATTTGGTAAACTTTACACTTTATAGTATAACAAAGAAAACCCCCCCTCGACCATTTAAATTCATTCACTGTAACAAAAGTCTGAGGTCAAAACCCCCAGACACTCCACTAATTATGTTACGAATCTTTTGTATGAGAATATAGAAAGTGTCGTTTTTAGACTTTTTCAGGCAATTTTTTAAATTTTTCTATCCTTAAGAACCATCTTCGTACTTCAAGGAATATTATAAAAAAAGAATAGGGTACTTTCCGTAGTGAAAAATAAATTATAAAATTTGATAAAAATTAAAATGTTTAGAGAAATACACCTAAATATTCTGATTTGGAATCATAAAAGCACATTATTGATTTATTATATTGAAATTAAAAGTCGTATATTTTAATCTGTATATCACGTGACCTAAAACACGAGCCGCCACCGTGTGACGTCATATGGGCAGTAACAAAGTTCTGTCAGTGCTGTCAACAGCTACGGTACATATCTAATATCTATCAATTTTAACTTCAAGCAGAAATAGTTGTGTTCTTTCGTATAATAACTCTTCATATCTTGTTCAAACTGAAATAATATGCATTCATTACTAATTTGTTGATGGCTGTCATAGTAATTGTAGGTTATGTTACTCTCTTACATACGTCATACACTTTTGTTATTGCCCATATTACGTCACCAAAATGGCTGTAGCGTTTTCGCGGTAATAAAAAAGGTTTAAAATTTAATTTAATTTTATGGCATGAAAGCGTGTTTATTTTGCCGAAATACATTTTTTTTTGTGGCTTTTTATTAGAAAATCAACATTTTGAAGTACTTTTTCAAACATAGTGGAATACCCTATTAGCGAAATCGGTTCAGCTGCTCTCGAGATTTGCGCTTAGCAACACATTCAGCGATTAATTTTTATATATATACTAGCCGACCCGCGCCCACTTCGTTGGCCGTTAATTATCTTTGTGATGCAATTATGTTGTGTACTTCTTAGTACTGTTTTATTAGGTTCATTGTTTAGAATTCGACGTATAAAATCGTAATCATATGATCATATCGTGTATTTATTATTTTAAATTACAGAACCAAATAATTATAAATAAAATGTTGCTCCAAGGCCATCTATCAAAAAGCGAAAAAACTTCGTCGTCGGTAGTGTAAAATAAGACAAAATAAAATAAATAGACTAATAAATAGCGATAGATGGCGTTAGTTTCTCTGTCATTTTGATAATATATTTTAATATTTTTCTTATTTACTGAATTTTTTTGTACAATTACAATAAAATATAGCCTATGTCACTCCTGAATAGTGTAGCTTTTTGTTAGTGAAAGAATTTTCATGATCCGATCAGTATTTGCGAAGATTACCCCCGATATACAAACAAAGTTATAAACTTTATCTCTTTATAACATTAGTATAGAAGTATAGATAAGAGATTTAAAGGGCCCCGTAAACGATCAAATTTGTTTGTCAAACTTGTTTGATAAAACTTCAAACAAAGGCGCACACGATCAAACCAATAGATCAAATAAACTGATGACTTCTAGAAACCAAAACAAGAAATCTGTACATCTATACAAATAAATAAAATTGGAGTGTCTGTTTGTAATATTAAATTAACCGTTTTTTACTAAATTCATATGTTTGTATACACGTTACGTATACCAAAATAACATATTTTTTTATAATTTTTGCCTGTCTGTTTGTTTGTTCCGGCTAATCTCTGAAACGACTTGACCGTCGTAACTTATGCTACTTTTATTTTCGATTTTTTTTAATAGGTGTGAACTAAACGATAACTATTTTGTTAAATTCCTGCTAGAATAAATTATTAATTAATTAATTTACCTATAGCAACATTTCCCTTAATTTTTTCCACTGAGATAAAGCAAGCTGACATTAATTTTTATTCATAGCAGCATAGACCAAGTAATGTAATATAGGGTCATAGCAGCATAAAACCAGGTAAATTTTTAGTTGAGAGGAAATCATTGATTTTTTTTCATGTTCAAGCAGACAGCTGACGTTTAATCCACCATGTTATGGTCAGCTGACGTTATTTTTCCTTCAAGATATTATTAGGTAAACTATAATCTGACAAATTTTGAAGTGAGAGGAAATGACAAAAAAAAAATTTCTCGATGTTTGGGAGGCTGCCACTGCCTAAACCACCCACGGAGTGGCAGCTGACAAAGACGAAAATTCATAAAAAAGTGTGTGTGTACTTATGTAAGCACGTAAGAAGTTATACTTCAAGCTAGAGTATTAAAATAGTTCCAAAAAAACCTACCACTTAATAATTAGACAATAAGTCCACAACGCCATCTCTTAGAAATGATAAAGACTACTTTCTTGTTTTAGTCCACAACGCCATCTCTTAGAAATGATAAAGACTACTTTGTTGTTTGCAAAACTAGAGGCATCTATTCATGCATGCTTGAACTGCTTCGTATCCACACGCGCATTGTAAAAATTTACTCTCATCATTTTTCTCTAACGCGCCAAAAGAAGTATAACTTCAAAAATAGCCTTTACCACTTTTCGATAGGCAAGTTATCATATGCATAATATTTGTTTATAAATTATATTTGATAAAAAATATGTCTCATCGATTTATCAGATCGGTGAAGGTCGATGTTCCACGTCTCCTCTACTACATACCCATTCTTAAAGAACTTACTTGTTTTTCCTTACACTATCTGTCATATTTTTCGAAGTCATATTTTTCTAAGTCATATTTTTAAGTTGACTCTGGCTCGCGGTCACATGGTGTACCCCACGGCTTGGTGCCGTTGTGTGTCGACTATATGGTGCAGTGGCGTAGCTAGGCAACCGAAGGCCCTGGGGCAAAATATAAACGAGGGCCCCAACTAAACTATTTAAAATCGTTTGTTCTGTATTCGTCCTGTTCCGAATTCTACATACTCCAAATTTTTCGTAGTACAGTTGACTTCGTAATAAACTTTAAAACTAAATACAAATTTAACTTGATTTAGTGAACAAATTAGAAATATTTTATGAAAATAAAAGAAAATATCTACCTGTTACTGCTCAAAACAGTACAGTACAGTCCTGTAACAGTATGCAGACAGCGGAGGTACGTTGATATGATCCCGTTGAGCACCCTTTGGTTTGGGTCAGTCAGTCAGTCAGTTCAGCCTATTCAGTTCAATATCATTAAACTATTAATATGATGCAGATAGTAGATATTGTTGAAATTATTGTTGGAACTTGAAATTAAAAATTTCAATTCAATAAAATAAAAAATTGTACTTATTATTTCTATACAGAAAAATAAAAAACAATTTATGCAATAAAGATAATAAGGCCTAACAAGTTCGCACCAGACATCCCTTTTTTTCGCAATCCTCATCCAGCCTACACCGGTTACAAATTACGTAGATCGTCGATCCAACGGGCTGGAGGAAGTCCTACACTGCGTTGTCTCCACTCCAGGATACGTCTGCTCCAACGGCCGTCGGTCCTGCGACACAGGTGACCAGCCCACTGCCACTTTAACTTGCTAAATGCGTGGGCTATGTCGCTTACTTTCGTGCTCTTGCGGATTTTCTCATTTATCCTATCCTTGAGAGAAACCCCAAGAATTAGCCCGTTCCATTACACGTTGAACGACTTGTGGACCAGTCTCTTTGTCAGTGTCCACGTCTCGGCTCCGTATGTTAACACAGGTAGGACGCATTGCTCGGAGACTTTTGGCTTCAAGTAATGCGGAATCTTCGAAGTGAAGACTCGACGAAGCCTGCCAAACGCCACCCAGCCTAACCGAATCTTCCTATCTCGTAGTTGTTGCGGCCTAGTTGAATGGTATGGCCTAGGTAAACACAATTCTGAACAACTTCAAGAAGGGTACCATCGATCGATATGACTTGGTTGTTAAGCATAACTTTCGTTTTCTCCAAGTTCATACCGAGACCGACTCGTCGGAAGGACTCGTTTAGGCCGGCCAGCATTTGGCCTAGCTCATCCAAGGTCTCCGCAAAGATGACGATATCGTTGGCGAAACGAAGGTGAGAGATGGATTCGCCGTTGACGTTGACGCCTCTTTCCCCCAATCGAAGGTCTTAAAGACATCCTCCAGCGCAGTGGTAAGCAGTTTAGGGGGTATTACATCTCCCTGTTTTACCCCACGCCGGAGGAAAATGGAGTCTTGTTCTCTGGTCTCGCCGCATCGTACATACATCTCAGTACCTCAATATATCGCCAGTCGATATGAAATATCTGCAGAGAGTCCAGAACGGCCCAGGTTTCACCATACACAGCGGCTGATTATATGCTTCTGTCTTTTGTATAATCTGCCGAACAGTATGGATGTGGTTTACGGTGCTGTAGCCATTTCAAAACCTAGCCTACTCCGGTGGTTGGAATTCGTCAAGTCTTCTGGTGAGACGATTCGTAACAACCCTCGAAAACAGCTTATAGATGCGGCTGAGAAGTGAAATCGGTCTGTAATTCTTTAACAGAGACTTATCGCCTCTCTTAAAGAACATTACCACCACACTCCTGGACTACGCCTCCGGTGTGGTACCTATCGGTCGATGACGGCGTTAAAGAGTGTCGCCAAGGCTTTTAGGGCAGGTCACCCTGCGGCTTCAAGGAGCTCAGTCCTAACTCCATCATCCCCCGGAGCCCTTCCTTTTTAAGTTACCCGAGCGCCGCAATAATCTCACCTGCTTTAATGTCCGGGATGTCTTCCGAATAGTAGATCAACAATGGTGCACACGGATCTTCAGTGTCCCAAGTCTCAGGCTTACGTGCGCTCGACGAAGACAGCTGTCCATAAAATTTCTCGATCTTTTCTCGGATCTGAGGGCGAGAACAAACAGTCCTGCCATCCGCTGTTTTGAGCTTCGCAAAAAGGCTTCAACCCAATGGTCTTTGGAAAACTTTTAACCCCATATTCTGCTCAATAAGAGTAGTAATCTCTCTCGTATTTGAGCAGCGGAAGTCTCGGCGTACAAGTTTCCGTATTCTCTTGGAGAGAGCCTTCTGTCCTGGTGAAGCTGCTTGAGCAACAGGTAACTCGCACCTCCGCCGCATCAGATCCAAGGCTTCGGGAGAAAGTTTGTACTGCTTCGTTGACTTCGTCGTCAGAAAATGTCTGCGATCCAGTATACACAACGTCTTCACCACGTTGTTGGTCATCTCGTCCACGTCGCTAGTAGTTTCCAGCAAATCGAATCCGTTTTGAAGTTCCAGTTGGGACTACTCGGAGCCACATAGTATTTGGGGCAGCGTAGCTTGGAGAATAGATTTCATCAAGTGGGCCCGCTCTTTTCGGAGACATATATTCAGAGTGCCAAGCAATAGTCGGTGGTCGCTGCCGGTGTTAAACCTATTAACTACTGAGACATCTCTGAATATAATCCTTTTATCAGCTATGATGAAATCGATCTCGTTCCTCGTCACAGTATCGAGGTTTTGCCATATTCACTGTCTTTGACATCGGTCGGCTTCAATAGTTCCAAGGTGGTAGTGGAACTTTGTTATCCCTTAGTTGCCTTTTACGTCCATGGGTAGAGAGGGGGTGGCTAAATTCTGGACAGCCGTAGCCACACAGCAAAACCCCTTCAATTACATCGACAAGTAATACAACGTAAGTAGACGAAAAAAAAAGTCGAGTAAATGCAGATAATCAAAGATTACTCAAAAAGTAGTGATCAAATTTCAATAAAATTTAAATTGATACAAGACAAGTATCACTTTTTGAATAAAACAAGAATCATTAAAAATCGGTATACTTAGTAAAAAGTTATGCGGTATAATATAACCTAGGTCGAGGAAAAAATAGTCAAGTAAATATGCATTATTACATGTGAGTCATTCCATGTCAAACCAACAAGGCACTCAACCTGACCCTTTCAAATTTGGCTGAAACTTTGTTTACTTATACTATCTGACATGCTGAACTCAAATATAGTTTTCAAATAATTTAATCTCTGATAGTTTTTTAGTTATAAATTTTTGAAAATCACAAAATCCGCGTTTTTCGACGTGCACTAAAATCTAAAATCTGCAATAACTTTGGTTCTATTAAAGGTAGAGAGCTGAATGATAGCACATTTTAAAGAGGGTTTAATGGGCTTTAATATGATATACAACTTGAACACATTAATGTACAAAATATTTTTTGAGTGAAACTCAAAAATCGTTTTTGAAAAATCTTTGTGTTGGTGTTTTTTAATTTTTTTCAAATTTATATATGTTTTTATGTATAATTTTGTGAGTACACCATAAAAATTTCAGAGTGGGACCATGATGAGATCAGGAGATATATTAAAAATACATCACTGAAGTATTACATTTTTTTTATTTCAATTTAATTTGAATAATTTAAATTATGCAGGCCTAATTCTTATGTTTTAAATATAAAAATAATATATTTTAAATATATTACACTTTATATTAACTGAAAAGTAATACAATGTAGGTAGACGAAAAAATATTCAAGTAATTACGCGTTATCAACGATTACTCAAAAAGTTCTAATCAGATCTTGATGAAATTTAAATGTGACCACATGATAAACATTAACTTTCGATTAAATAAAAAATCATCAAAATTGGTACACGCAGTAAAAAGTTATACGGTATAATATAACGCAGGTCGACAAAAAAATAGTCAAGTAAAAACGTATCATTAGATATAACTCGAAAAGTACTTCTTAGATCTCAAATAAATTTAAATGGGACCAAATGACACGCTCCACCTTTCTATTAAAACATTTGTTATCAAAATCGGTTCAGACAGTCAAGTTCTGAAGTAACATACATTTAAAAAAAATACAATCGAATTGAGAAACTCCTCCTTTTTTGGAAGTCGGTTAAAAATAAAAATAAAACTTTGTTTTTCATTTCCAAAGTTATGTTTCATACAGCCTATGTATCAGAACCAGGCTATTAGCACTGAAAATTTTGTGAAAGGTACTTCAGTGATGTATTTTTAACATATCTCCTGATCCCATCATGGTCCCACTCTGAAATTTTTATGGTGTACTCACAAAATTACACATAAAAACATGTATAAATTTGAAAAAAATTAAAAAACACTAACACAAAGATTTTTCAAAAACGATATTTGAGTTTCACACAAAAAATATTTTGTACATTAATGTGTTCAAATTGGATATCACATTAAAGCCCATTAAACCCTCTTTAAAATAAGCTATCATTCAGCTCTTTAACTCTAATAGAACCAAAGTTATTGCAAATTTTAGATTTTAGTACACGTCAAAAAACGCGGATTTTATGATTTTTAAAAATTTATAACTCAAAAACTATCAGAGATTAAATTATTTGAAAACTATATTTGAGTTCAGGATGTCTGAGAGTATAAATAAACAAAGTTTCAGCCAAAACTGAAAGGGTCAGGTTGAAAACATTTTTTTATTGGTTGGTTTGACATGGAATGACTCATGTAAGTCGAAAAATGGTTGTTAGATCGCAATTAAATTTAAATGGGACCAGATGACAAGCACCACCTTTCGATTAAAACAAAAATCATCGAAATCGGATTGAGACCTCCTCCTTTTTGGAAGTCGCTTAATTTGGTGTTGTAAAATTGATTATTGTTTAACTGACTGCAGAACGTATATTTAACTGAGTTATTGTTGTGTCTACATTATTATGTCATTATTGAAAAAAAATAATTTATTTGTTTTGCAATTGATAATCTGAAGATACTTAATTCTTCAAAATGTTTTTTATTTTTATTTTCCGTCGATTGAGTGTTTCTCATAGGTCCCGCCTTGCATCAAGCGCGTGCTTTTGAAACACGCTGTGGACAGGAGAGTTACCTCCAAGTTTCAAACAAAGATGTTCGAGACTTGTTGGGAATTCCTGTGTAATTTTTCTTATAAGTTACCATTATAATTAATGTTAATTTCGCATTCATGGAATCTGATTTATTTAAAATCCAAATGTGGGAGAAATTTTCATTAGCTAAATTTATAGTTCGTAAGTCAGAGTCCGAGGGGCCCCCTGAGCTTGAGGGCCCCGGGGCACCGCCCCGCCTTGCCCCTTAGTAGCTACGCCACTGATATGGTGTCCCCTATGGCCCAAACAGAAAAACTAAAAATCAAGGCAGCGTTTATTGTGTTAAAATGACACGGTCAGCAAATTATATAAATTTTTTTATTTCCTATAGATTTTATGGACCAATATACCTTAGGGCAGGATCGATCACGATCACGATTCAGCCTGTAATATCCAATTGTTGGGCATAGGCCGGCCTCTTCCCCATGTAGGAGAAGAATCGGAGCTTAATCCACCACGCTGCTCCAATGCGGGTTGGCGGATATATTCCCTACTATGAGTAACGATCGCTATCAGGTGTACATGATAACAACCGGGACCAACGGCGTAACGTACTCTCCGAGGCACGGTGCGGAGACCCACAAGGACTGCACAAACACCCAGACTACGGCAAACATCCGTATGGCCAATACAAATGCTGTCGTGTGCGGGGATCGAACCTGCAACCTGAACCTGCAAGAAACATGTAAAATATTATTTGTGATTTGCTCCTAATTATAGAAAAACACTTTTCGTCGGAAATATTAAATTACCTGCTTATTTTAATGTAGAAAAAAAAAAATATATTTACCCGCTTGGGGCTATCTCGGGGCTACAATCGGCTACATTGGCACTAATGCGCATATTACACCTTCCTAAATTCAGTCACTGAATTTAGAAAGCCAGTTAGGTCAATGTGGCGACTAGTGTTGCCAACTCTCGAAAAAACATTTGCTATAAATTTTTTAACAAAATTCCCTAACTTAAAAACAAAACCTCCTAAAGGCCTAAACCTAAAATTGAATTTATTTAAAAAGAAGTCGTTTTTTTTATTTTTTTTTTTCAAAGGGTTTTAAAACAGAAAATAAATTATTTCGTATACTTTGCTTTAGTATGTTCATTGAACATGTTCTTTTAAAAATTGATAGTTGAGTAATTGTTATTTTTAAGAGTTCTTTTATATTAAAATATATTACTTTCTGACGAATTAAAAATTCCCAAATACCCTAAAAAAATATATCCCCTAAAACTTTCCCGCTATTTGCAAGATATTTAGTTTATTTATTTTATTTATTTATTATTATATCCCTAAATTTAGAGGAAAATCACCAAAGTTGGCAACATTCTTGCTTCTGCATTCAGAACGAGCTTTTTCAAAAAAAGTCCCTCCTTGTGAAAAAACATGGTTTTTGGAAAAACATAGTTTATTAGCCAAATTATTGTTTCATTGTGTAAGTGAATGAAAATACTACCTAAATTTTAATTTGTTTCACGAAAATAATTAAATACTATTGAATAAATTACAAACAAAGGTGACTTAATATGACAAAATATTGTCAACTGTTTGACTACTTTAAAATTTATTTTTCTGAAATAATTGTTCAACTACATAGTTTTTTTTTTTTCATTTAAATTAAAGATAATTTGAAATCTTACATAAAATACAATTTGCACACTGAACATTGAGGTAATATTTTACAAAAAATGTCTCTGCTGAGCAATTTTGTGACGTTTGATGCATTCGCAACCCTATCTTTTCAGATATTTCGTAAAGTGGCAAATATTCCCGTTCCTATTATTTATCACACAGTGCAGAAATTTGTTTTTATGAGATTAAAATGCAAATAATTGACTATTTTCTAACATTTACAATAAAAAACACGCATTTTTTATGCACTTTAAGTGGGACAGTCACACAGCTGACAGACAAAATATTCAAAAGCTGGGTTTACATGATGGTCACATGTTATATCACATGTTATGAATGTTACAGTCGGGTAAAAAACATGTAGCCTCAGTGAAATAAAACAACTTTTTCGGATTTTATCCAGTGACCATGGTTGCTGTAAAGTATCCGAAACGTCGGGAATTAAAAAAACTTAATAACCCCGATAAAATCCGAAAAAATTGTTTCATTTCAATAAGTAAAATTCGCGATTAAACATTAAAAAACAATATGTAGCCTCAGCTTTTGGAGTCAATTTTGTGACTATTGGTAGTCAAAGTATATGTGACGAGACTTGTTCGTCACAAGATGACGTCACATTTTCATCGTTAATCCAGTAAAACAATAATTTTGATTAGAAATAAAACAATCGAATCAAATATTTTAAGTACCGATTGGTCACCTTAATATTGTCTATCATTTTCTAATAATATATATTTAGAAGTATCACTAGTGTAAGAAATATCATGTCACTTACCTGACTGAAAAAATCTAACCGTCGTCGATGAACACACAAAACATGAATCGACAAGCCCGATGCGTTACACTGCAGTAAACTTTCTAGTTACTAAGGCTGCTGGTTTCTTTTTAACAATCTTGCGGCTGCAAAATAATATTTAAGGTATTATGAAATAGGGTTTTGGCCGTCACAAAATTGACATGTCAGCAGACTTCAAATTTTTATGTTTTATTTAAATTATATTTAAATAAATAAATAATTAATATCTGTGTATTTTTTTTTAATAATATGAAAGAAAAATAGTCAAGCCCAATGTTATCGTAAAAAAATTAGTAGCTAACCATATGAATATATTTCAGAAAATCAACTTACTTGTACAAACATAAGGGTCGGACACGTTAAAAACTTATACATTTTAAGTTTAAAATGCCTTTATTTCATTGTATGAATCAGAATAAGATGTTTAGTAAGGCTTTAAATAAAATAAAATATATGATTCAGCATATCTATACATTAATATAATTACATTGAAGCCTAATTTTAAGTTAGCCTAGAAACAAGTCAAGGGACAGCCAAAAACCAAGGGTGGGACATTTTTTTGAAAATGCTCGTACACCAACTGACTGAATGCGATTACACCTTCCTAAATTTAGAAGTTCTGAATTTAGAACTTCTAAATATAGGAAGGTGTAATAAGCGCATAAGGCCAGGCTACTAGTCTGGCAGCACTGCTATCCAGTATCCGTATCCGCCCCGCGAATTGTCCGGGTGTAGACTGTAGTCTGTGGTCCGGCTGTCCGCTAATATGCTCTTTGTCCGCTAATAATTTTGATCACAGATCAAAGAGTATATAAGTATATAACCACTACGTTTTATCACAGATTTTGATCAACATTATAAACACGTGTTTAGTGTTATGGTGCTTTATTAATTTAGATTTAAACTATATTTATCATATTAAATTGGTATTTTACGAGCGGTTTTTGAAAGAAAAACTAGAAAGTTTAGCATCAAAATGCCGAAATCAAAGCGAGATAAAAAAGGTAATTTTACATATTTTACATTGAATAGAATTTAATTGAGTGTCGTTCATGCATTAGGACAACTTTTTTATACATGTGGTTTTAAAAAATAAAAAATTTAGTTGTAATAGCACTCATGAACTAAGGATTTTTTATAATTATTAAAGACAAATATATATGTAAATATTTAATTTCTGTGGTACATGAAGTACCTGAGCTGTCCTAAATGCAATGTATGTTGCTGTTATTATTTTTATATTATATGTATATACTAGCTGACCCCGCTGACATTGTTTTGCCATAATTGTTATTAACCCCCACAACCCCCTCGTGTGGGTGGAATTTCATAAAATCCGTTCTTAGCTGACCTCTACTCAGCGAAAGGAATATTCCTACCAAATTTCAAGTCTCTACGCCTTATGGTTCCAGAGATATCGTGATGAGTCAATATATGGGTAGAAATCTCTTTTATATAATATATAGATGTACACATAATGCTAAATTTCTATTTATCATTTAGCATATACTTATAAAAAAACATTTAATAAAATTGTTGCAGTTTCATTAACAAAAACCAACAAAAAGGGTCTTCTTCTAAAGCAAAAAACTATTGAAGATATAAGAAACACACTTTCGAAATATGAACACATATTTCTGTTTACCGTTGATAATATGCGTAATACAAAATTAAAAGATCTACGTAATGATTGGAAAGATTCCAGATTTTTCTTTGGTAAAAATAAAGTCATGGCAGTAGCGCTTGGACGAACGAAAAGTGATGAAGTCGAAGATCAACTTAACTTGGTATGTTCTTTTTCTTTTAAGGTGAAAAAATTAAAGACTAATGAATTATGTCTTTACAAATACAAATTTATGTTATTTTCAATTATTTGTAATTGTATTATCATAGGCTCTCGATAAAGAGATATTATAGGATAAAAAGTTTTTAAAATCAATCCTCTAGTTTCAGAGTTTTCTGAAAATCCTGAAGACTTCAGCTTTGTATATGAAGTAAAATTTATTTCCTGTATTTAAGTTTACCCATTCTTAATGTACGTTTAATTTTAATATACTTTTTTAGCTTTCCAAAAGATTAAAAGGACAATGTGGTTTACTGATGACAAACAGAGATGTTAGTGAGGTATTAGAATATTTTAAAAAGTTTCGTGAGACTGAGTATGCGAGAGCTGGATTTATTGCAACCCGTGATGTAATACTACCTAAAGGGCCACTTGAAGATTTTTCACATACTATAGAACCACATCTGCGACGACTTGGACTCCCCACAACCTTAGAAAGAGGTGTTATTACTTTAATAAAAGAATATCAGGTAAGGATTAAAATACAATGCTATTATGTAAAATTGTTACTGACAAAGTTTTTGCATTACATATTATAAACTGGCACTTTATAGAATACTTAGCATTCAATATAGTGAGAAAAAAAAAAATTAAAGCAAAGTAAGAAATAAATTTTATTTTGTGCATTACCTAGTCATTCTAGAGAATATTTAATGGTCAGCCAGCAATATTAGAATATGCTGCAATCAGCTGAATCTTGATGTTATATTTTAAATTAGATTTTTACTTGGTTACTTACATAAGTTGTGCGGTTGTTCCTTAGTAATAACCACATATATAAGAGACCATCTATTAATCAGACGAGGTTCGAAAGGACGGGAGGAGTTTGGAGAAAAATCACAACATATCACAAGAAAGGGGAGCTGTAATGAGATATCACGTGTATTTATTTTTGTTGAACGTGCGATTTTTAAAATTTAATAAGATTATGCATGTATTTAAAGATTATCTTTAAATTTGTGTTTTTGCAAAGTATATTGAATTTCTGAAAATTTCAATATACTTTGCAAAAACACAAATACATGTGATTATTGGTTGTAGGGGGTAGTCTGAAACCTCCCACATATCATCACGGGTAGGGGTAGGGTGTTAAAAAGTTGCTAAAAAACATCATGTGATTCATTAATCATTCTTAGGGGTCGTCCATTGACGACCCCTAAGTTGATGAGATTCGTCACATTTTTGAGTACCACTAACTTATGCACACCAGGTGTAGATTGGATTTCTAAAATATTAACACAGCATATGTTGCATGTTAGGTGCATTTTCTAATATGGAAATAAATATTGTAAGCAATATCTAAACATGTATAGTTCTTTACATATTTATTATTTTTAATTTTTTACAGGTTTGCAAAAAGGACGCCCCTTTGACACCAGAACAAGCAAGCATATTGAAACTTCTGGGTATACAGTTGGCAAAATTTAAAGTGGTTATTAAATGTCACTGGACTAAAGGAAAAGGTTTCCATAAGGACTTGGATGTGCCAACAGATGATGAAGCAAGTGATAATGATGAGAAAATTATTGAAGATGAACACATGGAAGATGATGAATCATCATAGTTCATAATATACTACAATATTGTTCCACATACTGTACATAATTATTATTAAACAATAACTCTTATAGTTTAATATTACGTAATTTTTAAATGGGTATTATTTATTTAGATATTTTTAGTTGCTCATCAAAAACTTATCACCCACCATGTGCCCATCAATTAAATCATTTTTAAATCAAATATATTATTTCTTAACAATCAAACCAATTGATTATCAAAACTAACATAACAAATACATATTTCGAAAAATAAGATCAATAATTGCTTCTATTTTTTTCGCAGATTCTAGACAAAAAAAATCTATTGTACGCAAATAAACTAATTTTATATCAAATATACTGATTGCACAGAACATTTACTATACTTGCAGCAGAAATAACCATTCGTGCAGCTTGTTTCCTATTAGCATATCAAAACTCGCTGGACACAAAATACTTAATACGTTGAACGCCATTGGGTCACCAGTTGGGCTCACTTATGTAGGTGATGGCGCCAGCTTAAAAGCGCTTATTTATAAAATTTTAATGATTCGTTTTTACTGCACTACCATTGGTCTAAGAGACGTGGAAGAGCGACCTTCACCGGTCTGATAACTCAATGAGACATATTTTTTATCAAATATAATTTATGAACAAATATGCCTATGATAACTTGCCTATCAAAAAGTGGTCATAGCTACTTTTAATTTAAGACTAAAATAAAAAGTAGTTATTTTTATAAACTGTTCATATTCTTACTTTTAGTACTTACCTTCTATTTACAATAAGGTTGGGAAAATAAATAAAAAAGTATTCAATTTCTGAACAAATACGTTTTAATAATCACAGCAGTAATAAATAATTTCCATAAAAATATATTCCATATTAAATCAAAATACACCAGTAATCTTTTTGTTATCAATTAAATTAACAAGTAACTTAAAAAAAACATCATAAAGCTATGTAATTAGCATTCTAGTTATATTTATACAAAAAATTAACTACTAATTTCTCAAAGGCTATGCCTTAGGGACAGTTTTTGTGTTTATCACAACACAAAGTAACTTACATATAAACATAATAATCACAGTACAAAAGTAAAGCATTGCATTCAATCGTCATCACAGACTGCACAATTAGTAAATGATACATACATTTTTCAGTTATTTCAATATGATACCAGTCTAGGCAAATCCAATTAACCAATTGTATGTACTAAAAATGTTGTGTATTTAATGATTTGTTTCAAATTACATGTTTTTGTTAGACACGTTGCCCAAATTAAATTACTACAGTGATTATTTTATCTTAGGGTATTAATTTGGCAAATAAAAAGTATACAATTGTACAACTTAGGTTAAAGATATTGTCGCTAGTGTTTACATATATTATAACATCCGCACTCGCGTCTGTTCCTATGGTAAGCAACTGAATGCTTGTGTCACAGGTAACAGCCGACAGGTATAGCTAAATATTTTTGTGTTGTTAAAATATAACCTCATCATCCGGACAAAATGAGAACACAACCCCATAGTGATATAGATGTGAACGAGATCACTGTACATCACAGCAAGTTTAAAAAATGTTTTTCCAAGTCTAATAAAAACTTAATAAAATTGTTATACAATAATAAAACGTCATATCCATTTTGTCTATAAGCTACATATTAAAATACAACGGTAACTAATTAAAAAGTAACGAGCTACACGTTTTCAGTGACCTTAAACGTAAGCGCACCTTGAGAACTAATCTTATCACTAGTGAGCCGTGAACTACACAATTGTTGAAAGCACATTTCTACTACGGAATTACTTGAACTAGGTCTAAACGTGCACACAGACAACACTACACATTAAAGCCGAGAGAGACCGGACACACACCGTGGGCTAAACCTCACCACGAGTTAGCGCTCGTATATCACACAAATCATAAAATGCAATTGTATCGATTAATCGATTTAATTAATTAAAAGTTTCTACTTCAAAACTAACGATCACACCTCGGCCGTCGCGGCGCACTCCCGTGTACGGAGTGAGCGCGAGTGCGGCGCTAGTGCGGCAGGAGCGCGGCGGGCGGCAGCTGGAGCGCGGGCAGCGGCTCGCGCCAGAACACGGTCTGCGAGAACTCGTCGCTGGGCTCGCACAGCGCGGGCGGGAACACCTGGTCCACCAGCACCGACATGTGCGAGTACCTGCGGGCAGGCGCAGCTCACTCACTCGCTCGCTGCTGCACTCGCCACGTGCAGCAGGGATAGAGAGAGAAATACAACAGTTTTATGGAATTTAGTAGAGGCTCAGAGTATATACGGGATAATTTCAAAAATTAACGATTTCGTTTACTGAATAATCTTTAACTTCACCGATAAACCAATAATGAGGAAATAATTGAAATTGATCGCAAAATATCCCAACGGCACAGATGTGACCGCCACCGAGTGTGACGAGAATGATTATTATTTAAATATAGTGATATACGCATTCCGGTTACGTAATATCAATATATTTAACGTACGGGATTAGTCACTCACACCTAGTTATTAATATTTTTAATACAACAGATTAAATAAAAAGCTTATAATTTGACATGGTGATGATTACAGTTATTTTAAGTTTTAACAGAAAGCTTAGAGAGATGTACTGAAAGATGATAGCGCGACAACCCAATTTTTCATGCCATACGGCTTACCAGAAACGTCGTGCACCCGTTATATCCTTTTAATTCAAGTCTACACTAAACACCTAAATTTCGCGCTAGCTAATAATTTTATCACGTTTCAGTGGCGGGAATAAATCATCGACCATGTCACTTTGCACGTGGTAACTGAAATAAAAAAATATAATACTTAGTATTTATCCACGAACAAGTTATTTACCATCCAAGAATCCTCGAAATCAACAACAATACAAAATAATATCTAACACAGCTATGACACCTTTCTTAACCTTTTGAACGCCAAAGACACATATACGTGACAAGCACTTGCGAGCTCTGTGCGCCAACGACGTCTATATGTGACAAAAAACCCGGACCACCAAAATATTAAATAAAATTATTAAAAAAATATTCTTAGTATTTTAAATCAACATCTCTCAAAATAGAATATCCCAGCAACATTTGAGTATAAAAAACCAGTCTTTTAGAGCTACACGTACTGAGAAATATTGAAATAAAAACATGCATTCTTAGGGGGCGTTCAAGTATTACGTAACGCTAATTGGGGGGGAGGGGGGGTCTTGTTAAACGTTACGACGCGTTACGGGGGAGGGAGGGGGGGTTCGAGCAATGCGTTACGTAACATTGTTTTTTGTTTAGTTAAAAAAAATAAGGTATTAAAATCTATCGTTTTATTTCTTTATTACTACCACAAACGCGATTAAAACAATAACAAAAGTAATTTAGCGACTTTCCGGTTAGTTTGCGCAAAAAAGTTGTGACATTGGGGTAAAAATGTGGTAAAAATGGTCAGTTGGGTGTTACGTAACGTTTATCGGGTAGGGGGGGGGGGGTAGAGCAAAACGTTACGGCGCGTTACATGGGAGGGAGGGGGGGTCAAAAATCTTCAAAATTTGCGTTACGTAATACTTGAACGCCCCCTTATTCCACGTAAATGATATGCCCTGTACGCCGTTGTCGTCTATAGCAGACCGCTAGTAATGTGACGCAAGAGGCACAAATATAAATGTAAGATATGAATTTATATATTATAAATCTAGTTTAACCTCTATAAGACAAGTTGTTTAAAATCGTACTAGACTAAAAAACAAGGATTTACAACAATCTTTCCATTACAAAGGATTTTTTAAATATATTCTATTTAAATAACAACTTCAATATTTCATTGAACAAATTTCACGTGAATTACATTATTTTAAACTAATATTATTAGGATTTTTACGAAACTTCTAAAAACGATAGCCAAAAAGAAATGAAATTTTAAAACGCAATATTTGCATAAACTTTTTAAAAACATTCCCACGATTGAAAAAAACATTTTTTTCTATAATTTTTGAGAATTCCATATAATTTATGGTCTCAAAAGAGTTTTAATGTAATTCTCACCTTTATCGCTGTACATCAAGAGCCATTATTGTTTGAAAGTAAGAAGGTTCTGGCAAAATGCAGTATAAATTTTTTTATGACCGGTGCGTCTATTGTCTTCTTAAATGAGTAACAATAATGCGCAAATAGCCGTTGTTGCGAGATGTTAAGGAACATTATGACATATTAAATATTTTTATTATAATATTGTACGGTATTGTAGTTCTACTTTGTTAAAGCTGGATTTAATAAATAGTAGGCATATTTAGGTAAGTACTAAGTACCTTACATTTTTTAAAATGTTGCACTTTTATACTCCCTTTTCAGTTATTATATAATAAAAAAATTACAAATTTGAATTCGGTTATTTTTTTTTAAATTACTTTTCATTTATATATAGATTCGATTCGAAATCGATATACAGCGTGCGGCACACACAGCACGTCTCTAACATGTCTCTATGGAAGTTTTAAAACCGTAGGTCAGCTGCGCCGTAGTCTTCCAGTTGTGACAATGACGTCATGACGATAGAGAATGGTGTTGTGCTTTACTATGATTTTTTTTGTAATGTTTGTTTTTTATTTATGTTATTGTAAGTATATATAACGAGTGCAAGATAATACAAGAAAAATATTGAAAGAATAAACCATCCTAGATTATATAAGTAGTCATTTATTGCATAAAAACCAACATAAACAAGTCACTTTGTGGTACTCGATAACGACTCTTGGCAGCACTATTTTTTTTCGTAGGTATTTTTGTTTAATTTATGCCTTGGCGTACAGGGCACGGGAATGGATTTGAGGCGTGGCGCTCAAAAGGTTAAAAAACAGATTTTTCAGAATAAAAGAAGACATTTTATAGAAATATAGTACATATAGTACATTGTTAAAACATCTGAACAAATTTTGTTTCCACCACCTCATTATTTAAGAATATACACAGACATAGTTAACAACAATAAAAATAGTGAGGTGCTTTGTTACAGTTGGTAAAAAACCAGTAGGTTTTGTGTAGACGTGTAGGCATTGATCGACATGAGATAAAAGAACGTGGTACTCACGTGGACTGGAATGTTTGAGTCAATTCATGCTTGAGTTCGCCCTTGTAGTTGATAGTGAATATCCTCACTATCGGAATGCCGACAGCTTGATATGCACAAACATCCTAGAAATATAACATATGTAACGTATTTATAGAATATACACATATAATTGAAGTCAACACTGATCAAATAAATCTAAATATAATAATGATTTTAACTCATTTCAATTTTTAAATCAATTAAAATTCTCTCAATTTTTGAAGTATATATAATAATTCCTAAAATTTCTTTTCTGATACTTTAGAAATATTTCATTATCAATTTTTATATAACACTAGCTTCTGCGCGCGACTTCGTCGGCGTGGACTCCGCTCCTATTGGTCTTAGCGTGATGATACATAGCCTATAGCCTTCCTCAGTAAATGGGCTATCTAACACTGAAAGAATTTTTCAAATCGGCCCAGTAGTTCCAGAGATTATCGCGTTCAAACAAACAAACAAACAATCAAACAAACTCTTCAGCATTATATATTAGTATAGATACACACATATTATACAATTATTATATAACAACAATTAGAAAATAAAACTACGCTTAATATAATGTACCCTTACGTTAACTCTGTTGCCATATCCGGCGTAGAAAGGGTTCGAGCCAGGTGGGAACAGCGCCTTTATATCGGCCAAACACTGAATCTTAAACTCTTCCGGCTTTTTCTCGATGACCTCTCGGTGGAAGGCGCGCAGAAGCGAAGTGGGGTTCAAGAGCAGTGGTCCATCTGGTAGGCAGAGTTCTCCTTGTCTGATAGAACGCAGATATTCTCGAGTTACCTGTAAATGAGAAATTATATTAAAGCTATAATTCAGAAATTACTGCATAACATACGCAAATGTCTTATAGCCTAAGTAGCTTAAGTGTTTTTCCTATTGAATGCGCCCAGCTTTCGATAGCGGACCGGCAATTTTTTTTTTTTTTTACATAAATAAAATTAGGTCAAATGACTGTGTTTTTTAACCGAATACCAATCAACGTAAAAACCACAAAAGTATTTAGCAATAAAATTTTCAATACCTACCATTGTACCTACATGCCCAATTAATGAGCTACAAATAATTACGATATCGAGGTCAATCGAATACTCACGTAAACAAACTTATTAAGTAGCAATCATATCACCGTCTTTATTCCCGCTTTATACAGGTGTCCCGCGATAAAGTGCAACCCCGAAAGGGGGTGAAACTAGACCATAAATTATCGACAAAAAACATAGAAATTTTTTTTTAAACAAAATATTTTATTTTTATTGACGAATTAAGATTTTTATATTTTACGTAGACTCTATGTACAAAAAATGATGATTCCTTCCAAAGTAGTGGGTCGATTACTTTAAAATAAAATAAAACATTACACCACGTACTTGGCGGTAAGGATAAAATAACAATTAGCTCGCAAAAAAGTGGCAATATGACTAACTATGCTTCTTGTGAAAAAAAATCCATTTTTTATGACTGTTTTTTTCAATGATCTCTAATTTTCTCATAATTATGCCCCCAATACCAGGAAATTTTATAATTTATTATTATATTATTTCTTACCATATTGCCATTCAAATAAAAAAAAATTACGCCTGTATCCCAAAAAACACGCACAGAAATCATCATTTTTTGTACATAGAGCGTACATAAGCTATTTAAAAATCTTAATTCGTCAATAAAAAAAATAAAATTGTTTTTTTTAATTTTTAATTTTTTTTTTCTGTTTTTTTGTCGATAATTTATGGTCTAGTTTCACCCTCTTTCGGTGTTGCACTTTATCGCGGGACACCTGTATACCATTAGGTAATTATGCAAAATGAACCATATCTGTCTCATTTTAGCCTAGCAAAGCTGGCAATTGTTAACAAATTACTATTTAAGTGCTTATTTGTTAAAAAAATTATCCCATGAACGACTAATAAAAAACTGTAAAATATGCTATGCGGTATGTTTCTCAACCCGGCCGGGCCCGGTTGCACTTGTTGCCAACCCAAGGGTTGGTGTTAGCGATGAAACCTTTAAAGTATTTTATAAAAAAAATTCTATATATTCATGAAAAACACAATGATTCAAGGTTAATATTTATTTCAAACTGGCTTATGAACAATTATCACAATAATCAGCCTCACTCAAGTCTCAAAATCACACATATTACAGAAATAATTACTTTTACTTATGGACGGAAAAGTAACATTAGTATTAGTTCAAATAAGCAGGTCTTTCTCTTTACTCCTTAAAGTGTCTATTTGAAAACATAGTACTAAAATAATTGTGTTTGCTCGCAAACGAAAAAAAAAACCGACTTCAATTACATCGACAAGTAATACAACGTAATAAGACGAAAAAATAGTCTAATAAATACGCGCTAACAAAGATTGTAACGTTTTGCAAGTACGTTACTCTAATCTTATTGAGACGTGTAACGCCACCTTTACTTTACTTTGCCAACGCTTCATAACTCTGACGTTGTTAATTCTACTTTAGCTCAATAGATGTCGCATTCCTAATTTTATGGTTGTTTTAATAATTTAATAATATTGCTAAAATAAAATGAATTTAATTGTAGAATTACTAATACTCAATTTTTAAATTAATTTGCTCTTAAAACTAATAATAAATAAAATATCTTAACTAATTGTAAAAATACAGACTGGCTGTATGGACCATAGACGGAAATCTAGAACACTCTCGAACGAAAGACAGGGTTTCTTCTCTCTGGTTTCCGTTTTGGCAATTCTTTATAACTTACTATTATAACCTCAAGGCTAAAATTCTAAAAATTCTATCTAGGAATTCTAGGACTAAATCCCGCTAGGATAAGTTTCAATGATATCGCACTGGTGTTCTCGAGTTTTTAGTAAAAAGGATTAAATTGTATTTTGTATTTCTTAACGAGACGCTGGGCCTATAATTGTGTTCTCCCTAACACGGAACCTTCTACGTTCCAGGCTCTACCCTTTCAGTTCAAGGATTTTTCTGTTCAAATATTAACTACCTACAAGTGAAATAATACCATGGCTCCGTTACTATCCTTGTGGGGCTATGAAATGGAGCGACCTCGTCGTTTGATCGACGGGTTGACTACCGACGACCGTGAGAGCTACCGACCGTGTCGTCATCTGGCAGCAGCAGTACGGGATCTCGAATCCAGTATTAAGAGCGACAAAGACAAGTTTATCCTGAGAGATCAGTGTGAGGACTGCACACGGCTACATTGTCGTCGTAGGAAGCCACCTCGTGTCACGGGAGACCTCGTCAGCTCACACGCATAATTTAAGGCCAGCCCTTTAATTTTATTACATTCTTATTTTTCTAATTCCTAGTTTTTATTATTTACCCACAGTACGACTTGCGATCTGGGCCAGCCGACGAAATAAAGGCTGAAATTAAGGTGCCCTAAGCGCCTTAGTTCGAACCTACCTACCTTCTATCTGTTCGCGCAACTACCTATTATTAATTTCTAACCTAGCTACCTTGAACTACTTAAACCTACCACTAACTCCCCCTTATTTTTTTTTAACGCGACAAGATGACTCAAAAAGCAGTAATCAGATCTGGATCAAGTTTAAACAAGTCTGCATGACAAGTATTAGCTTCCGATTAAAGTAAGAATCATCAAAATCGATATATCCAGTGAAAAGTTATGCGGTTTTTAATACAACATAGGTCGCATTACTAGATATAACTCTAAAAGTACTTGTCAGATCTCAATTAAATTTAAATGGGACCGCATGACACGCAACAACTAAATAAAGTTCATCGAAATCGATCCACCCTGTCAAAAGTTCTGATCTAACATACATTAAAAAAATACAATCGAATTGAGAACCTCCTTCTTTTTTGGAAGTCGGTTAATAAGAAACTAATAACGCAGCTTAAGGTACTAAACGTTTCATAATAACTTAGATTAGATAGATAGACAAACTTGGGTAGCTAACAAAACAAAGTAGGTAACAAAACAAATTCTTGTTTGCTAAAAGTAAAGTAGGTATGTTTTTTCTTAAAATTTGGCTATTAAGAGTTTAGACTAGTAAGTATCACTACTACTACATAATTGACTAAATAGCGAAATTTAATACGCTAGGTTGTACTGTGCTTGTCGATGCTTTGTCGACTTCTCAAAGGCTTTTGACTCTGTGAAATGGCCTAGGCTATGGAGTGTTCTGTTAGACATGGGTACACCCCAACACTTAGTTCATCTTCTCAGGCGCCTTTATGAAGATGGAACTGCATCCGTACGGACAGATGACGTTATGTCAGAAAACTTTCACCCAAGCGCAGGTGTTCGTCAAGGATGCATAATATCACCGCTTTTGTTCAATGCCTATACTGAACTCATAATGCGCATTACTCTCGAGGACTGGACTGATGGTGTAGCTATTGCTGGCTACAGGATATCGAATCTGCGCTACGCTGACGATATAACCTTGTTCGCATCTAGTGCTTGTCATATGGAAGAGTTGCTCCTCAGATTGGAGCGTGTGAGCCTAGAATTCGGATTGAAGATTAACCGTTGTAAAACCAAGATGATGATTGTAGACCGAGCTAATAATAATTCGCCCGAAGTCACTCAGATTGCGAAGTGTGAGGTCGTGCACTCCTACATGTATCTTGGAGCTCTAATCTCGAATGAAGGAGGCTGCGAAGAAGAAGTGAAGCGTCGCATGGCAATAACTAGAACTGCGATGGACAGGCTGAAGAAAGTATGGAGGAACCGAAACATAACAAAGGCTACGAAGATCCGGCTCGTTCGAACCCTTGTTTTCCCCATATTTTTATACGCTGCGGAGACGTGGACATTGCGACAAACCGAGAAAAAGAAAATAGATGCTCTGGAGATGTGGTGCTGGAGGCGAATGTTAAGAATATCGTGGACCGAATTTCGCACCAACGTCTCTATTCTCCAAGAACTCGGTATTAAACAACGCCTTTCGGCGGTAGTACAGGGTCGCATTTTGAAGTTCTTCGGACACGTTTCCCGTCGCGAGAGTGACTCCATTGAACGCCTTGTCGTGCAGGGCAGGGTGGATGGCAACAGACGGCGAGGAAGGTCACCCATGCGTTGGACCGACCAAATTAAGTCGGCTGCGGGCGGTCCCTTATATGAGTGCACCAGGATGTCAACCAACAGAGAGAAGTGGCGAAGAATCGTGAAGAGCATCACAACTGCTCCTACGGAAGTCGCTACGTGATGACCACGACCGCTCTGTCAAGAGTGTCACGAAGAAGAAGAAGGTTGTACTGTAACTGTAAACAACCAAAGTTGTATAGTCGCGGTTTACGTATCGGGTCTGGTGACCGGGCCCGTTAAGAATGGCCGGGCCCGGTGATTGTCTAAAAAGGCACCGAGCCCGTTAAGAATAGCCGGGCCCGGTGGGTGTCTAAAAGAGCACTGGGCCCGGTAAGAATGGCCGGGCCCAGTTGGTGTCTAAAAGAGCACCGGGTCCGGTAAGGATGGTCGGGCCCGGTGGGTGTCTAAAAGAGCACCGGGCCCGGTAAGGATGGCCGGGCCTGGTGGGTGTCTAAAAGGGCACCAGGCCCGGCCGGGCCCGGTTTGCAATCTCTAATACTAATCTCATGCTGATAAAGTTTTGATCTGCTTACTTTCTTAATAGAATAAGTAGCCTTTGCTCAACAGGCGGACATATAAAAAAAGGTTACTATGGGATCACTAACCCTGGCCTGACCGATGGCTCTTGCAGACAGATAAAGAAGCTGGTAGCCATTGTTCTTGATCTTGGTGAAGAGTTGTGCAACACCAGATTGCGCCCAATCTTTTCCCACAAGTGGGAAAATGTGGCCGAGCACATCGGATCTGGGGAAAAGACAACTCTATGTTATAGGAATTTAAATGGTTAACACTTTTTTATTCTAAATTTATTGTTAAAGTCATAAGAGTTCGTCATATTAACAAACTTTCTGTCTCCAATATAAACTTGTAAGAAAATCTATTATTTTGAAATCTACATATACAAATAGAAATTAATATAGATAATTATGATTAATTTGCCTTAAATATCAATTATCAAATATATTACAGGTATAAAATGTTATAGACATACCCAGGCAATATCTGATAAGAATGTAGTTTGCAGAAGTCATTATTTTGTCGACGTCACCCAATGAGTAGATTAAGAAACTCATTTTGACATGTACACCAAAAGTTTTGGAAGGTATGTAAGGTAGTTTGTAGGTACCAGGCAGGTAGAATATATAATTAGTTAATTAGTATGACAAATGAACAATAAACAACAATTTTTTTTACACGACTAGGTCGGCAAACAAGCATATTATGGTAAACGGTTACCGTAGCCTACAGATAGCTGCCTGGAACCAGAAACAGCGCAAGCGCGTTGCCGAGGAGCTCTGGTCACCTTACTCACCACAGGAACACAACGCTACTTGAGAGCAGTGTTATTTAGCGGTGATCTTCTCCAAGGTTGAGGTATTTTCCCAGACGGGCTGCTCAAGATTTTGATTAGGATGTATCTTGGTGTACCCTATCTCAATGATATATGCGACAGTAATCATTACAGTATATCCCCTCCCCTCCCCTCCCCATCATCCCCTAAATTTTTCTGGGATGCCATCATCAGATCCTGGTTTCCTTATCACGGTACCACCCTTGGGATATCTCGTTTCCAACAAAAAAGAATCATCAAAATCGGTTCATAAACAACGAAGTTTTCCGCGAACACACATTACGGTTAAAAAGGCAGCCGTACTTGGTGATGGTCCCGTCGATGTCGGAGATGACGACCTTGTCGTCGTAGCGCCAGCGGAACACGTTGCACTTGCAGCGCGTGGTGCCCTGGTAGGCGGTCGTCACGCTGAACACCATCTCGTTCATGCCCTCGCGTAACTTTAAATTTTTCTGTCAAATTAAAAATATATTTATTCATTTTTATGGAAACGAACAGCACAATAAATTTTATACATATTTTAAAATCATTACGAAATAGTTTTCGATGATTATTATTTAACAAAATTATAATAAAGTACGGGATGTAGATATAATTATGTCTTTCAAAACCAAACAAAACTTAAACTAAATACATAGTAGAGATTATAAATATTTTATTTCATGTGTGGGTACACAAAAAATAAAAATAAAACGAATTAAAACATAGTAGAGATTACAGATGGTGAAATTATTCAAATTACCCATTAACATTAAAAATAATAGTAATAAATAAAATACTGGTTCAAACTGAAAACTTATTTTTGTGTTGGATGGCTATCCAACACAAAAATAAGTTAATAGTTAGTAAGTATAGCCTATAGCTCTCTTCGGTAAACGGGCTCGTTTACCAAAGAGGGCTATCACATTACGACCAATAGGAGCTGAGCATTAATAAGAAATGTTACCAAAAAAAAAAAAACTTTTTTGAGAGCTACCCATTATGTATGTATAATGTAATTGATTGCCATTAAAAGTTCTAAAGAAATGCGGCGACAGCATATGTCTATCTCTTAAGATTAACTCATTATAACATTTTGATGGTAATCAAGTTTATTCCAAAATAATGCACTGGCATAGACCTCTTTCTCCATATCGGAGAAGGATCGGAGCTTAATCCACCACGTTATACGTTACGTTGGCGGATATGGTCCCTACTATGAGTAACAACCGCTATCACCTAATAATATAAATACATACCTATTTATAATAAAAACCGGGACCGACAGCATAACGTGCTCTCCGAGTCACGGTGGGGAGACCCACAGAGACAGACATCCAAACCGGAAAGACATATTTGTACAAATATCAATATCCTTCCCGAGCGGGAATCGAACGCGAAAACCTAGTATAACCCGTACGAATTAACTTGAGACCCGGGCCGATGATGTAATTTTATTATAATCTTACTAACAATAAGTAACATAGTTTATAAGTAGGGCACGGATAAATATGTATTAAAAAATTCAAAATATGTAACATATAATATGGACCAAAAAATGTAAAATATGGAGAAAATATGGAGTATAAAATAAAAATATCTTTCATATTAAACATTGTTTATTGTCAAAAATTACTGCAGTAAAAGTTACATTTCAAAATTTATAAAAAGATAGCCGTAGCGATATGTTTAGGTAATTAAAAAAAAAAAAGTTTATTCATCTTCCACTAAATCTGTCTTATTAAATTGATTGCAGTACACAATCACACGCTTTTTTAAATTATCGTAATTAAAACTGTCGATTAGGTCTAAATTTAGCCTTATATTGGCTGAAAGATCTTTCCACGTCACAATAAAGGCAAATAAGTAAGGTAGGGCACAACAGGAAATATCCTGCTCAAAAACTGGAGCCGCCCGACTGGGGAAGTACCTCAACCTTGCAGCAGATCACTGCTAAAAATGCTGCTTTCAACCAGTGTTGTGTTCCTGTGGTGAATAAGGTGACCAGAGCTCCTGGGGGGATGGGGATTATGGTTGGCAATGCGCTTTCAATGCACCTGGTGTTGCAGGGGTCTATAAGCTACGGTAATCGCTTACCATCAGGTGAGCCGTATGCTTTTGTGCCGACCTACTTATTAATATTATATATATTTAAAAAAAAAAAACATGATATAATGGGAGCGTAATTAGACGCCTAGTTTCGTAATTGTGTAAGGCACGTCTGCAGTACCCTCAAAACTCAGTACGCATATAACTTTATTAATTGTTTTTAGGGTATCGATTTATCGAATCCTTTATTTTTGTCTAAAATCTATTAGCTTTTGTTTAGCTATTTCAGCAACACCGCCTTCTGCTTCAGAAACTTTTTTTAAATAATATTCAGGTTTTTATTTGATTGATTTGATCGGCGGCGCGGGGGAAGATTATGTGGAATAAATGAAGTTAGAGTATTAAAAATTAAATTACGACGAATAATACGCGAGAGAAAAGAAACACGCGCGTCCGTGTGGTGGCGAGAATGCAAATACATACGTATAATTATATCAATTTTTGTGAACTAATTCATGTTCTATGATATAAAAATCGAAATTATGGATGATGATTGTGATATTTTTTTTGTAAAATATGGACTTACCCATGAAATATGGAAAAATATGGAAAATAAAAATTAGTTTTTCCCAGTCTATATGTAATAATCAATGTATAGAAGACATTCAAAACCGAAAATCATGTAAATTAAATATATGTATTTACATATTAATCCGAGCCCTATTTATAAGTAAATATTGTTACTAATACACTATGGATGTACAGTCCGAAAAAAACAATTTTTATTATTATTCTATTATTATTGAATATGACGTCATGGGCCCGGGTCTCAAGTTAATTCGTACAGACTATATGGTTCTATACAAGTATATGTGCGTGAAGGCTGTACGCACGCGCGTGTGTGTGTGGTGTGTGGAGGCAGCGACTTACGATCTGGTCGGAGGAGAGGCGCAGCGTCTTGCGGAAGGCGGCGGGGCGGCGCGCCTCGCGCTCGTGCTCCGACTCCGACGAGCTCGCCTCCGCCGCGCGCGCTGCTCGCCGACACAAGCTTACGTTACGTCATGTTATAACAACTAGCGACCCGCCCCGGCTTCGCACGGTTGCAAAAACTATCACTGTTCCTCTACTATATTATGCATGTATTATAAATATAAACCTTCCTCTGGAATCACTCTATTTACTAAAGAAAACCGCATCAAAATCCGTTGCGTAGTTTTCAAGATCTAAGCATATATATAGGGACAGACAGACAGCGGGAAACGACTTTGTTTTATACTATGTAGTGATATATCGTCTAACTACCGTATTTTCTGAAAGCAATTTCTGAAGTAAAACTTATTTACGCACACGACTTGGGGAGTAAGCTGGTGAATGCGTGACGACAGCGTTAAAAAAAGTGTGATCGGCCGAGGCGAACGGAAGTTGAGAGGGAGATATAAGTTAGTGAAGATAGAAAGTTTTACTTTAGTCGTGTGGTCTAAAGCGCACCCGTTTATAAATTCTTATGAAATTTAGTTAAATAAATCTTACAGTGCCTGTATATGTTTGTTCATAGCTCTGAACCAACAAACGTCGTCGTCTTGCAAACTGTCAAATAGGTTAAGTAATAAGATTAGATGAATGCACGTTTTCTTTTTACCATTTTCTGCGAATTTTTATTTTTTATTAAATTCCGAAACATTAGTAAAACTTAAAAATATTAACCTAGCCGTTTTTGAGTTTTGCGATTAGTATGTAACTAATTTAGCGGTAGTAACTTAGTAAGCGCTACCTTTATTTTCATATCATTTTATCAGTGAAATCATTTGTAAAAATGGATTAAACGATAATTACAACATACCATTAGGTAATACGGGCACAGTTTCACTAAAGTCATTTGCATCGTAAGATTTCGGTGGTTGTTCGATTGGCACTTCCTTTGGTTTTTCTATTTTGTCAACCCAATCATCAACTTTGTCTTCATAAATTGGTTCAGTCTTCGCAATAATTTTGTTCATATCATCTTGTGGCCCACTTGAATCCTTTAATTCTTCATCTTTAGGTTGTGATGATTCAGATCTGTAATAAAATAAATGAAAATTGTTATTTTTCCTACAACAACTAGCTTTAGAATTTAGCCAGAAAATTTATATACGATCTACCCCGTGTAACAAAGAAGTATAAAATCAATTAACAAATTGGTAATCGCATAACTTTTTCTTAATTTGTTTATTTTTATCTCGTCTGTATTTTTTGCGTGTAAGTTGTTTAAGTAGTCGAACTAAAGATCTCCTTTTTTTTTCAAAATAAGACTAAATATAAAAAAAATACAAAGTTCAGTTACGTTTAAATATTGAAAAAAAAATACATTATTTTAATACTTGAAATTATCAATTTCGAATTTATGTTGGGATAAATTAATGAAAACTTTATTTTAAAACAGATTGACAAGGAACGTAGTTGTCGTCTACATTAAAATATGTACAAATCCAAATTAGGAAATTGTCGCTGTTCCAATATAACATACGTGAAATTTTGGATCGCGTTCACTTCTATCATTGAAAGCGAGAAGTTGGCAAAACTTCTCGATGACTGGTGCGATGAAACAACAGCCATATATCTCTACGGAGTAATTATTATTTACCCATAAAATTATTTATACATAATAAATAAATAAAACAATTTATTTTATTAGTTTAGATAAGCATATAAAGTTGATACAAGGGAGTTCATGTTCGGTTGTAAACTTATATTTAAGAGATTTTTGAATATAGCTTTAAACTGGTATAATTTATTATAGTATGTGTAACTCTTAATGTTTTTATTTTTTTATTTGACTCTTAATTAATGTATTAGGCTATTAGGCTGTAATAGATTATGATACGATTTGAGGCATGGAGTAGTAACCACAAACAATACCCAAGGTGGAAAGTACTAAATTTACCGCAAGTGAATCAGCCGTAAACGTCTGGTAAGTTTGTTTAGTCACGCTTACAACGCATGTCGCGGAGTTACTTGCCAACTAAATATGATATAACATAGATAATGTTAACGAATTTCTAAATCCATCTGCGCTTTGTGGAAAAACTCCACACGAGTATAAATTTTCGAAATGTAGCACTAATGAGTTCATTAACTTTCTTTAAAAAAATCTATAATAATGCTATTTGAAAACTTCTTGGCTTAATATGAAAAGAAAAAATAGATGTAAAATAATGCTGTAATAATTAGTCCAACTTTAGACGACATGTTTGTGTAAGGTGATTTTAGCAAATGTTGCCAAGTTTAGGTAACTTTTGACCTTTACGCTGCGTCCATTACCCTGCGTGAATAAAAATATAGATTAGGTATCATTACGAGGAAACGAAATTTTCCATAAATATTTACTGTTTAAATTTTTAAACAAGCAAGGACATCTTTAGTTAAATATGTTAATAAGATTAATTTTAAAATAATCTTATTAAAGCATATCTTTTGATTATCGTTAGTCATTGTTGTATTAAATCATTGGGAATTTACGAAATTTCAGATAAAGATGTATATCTTTACGTTATATGTAATAAGTTACGAATAAAGCAGTTAAACAATATATAATTTGTTATTACAAATAATATTAAAATATTAATCTTCGGCATTGAATTTTTTTATTACGAAATTAAATAATTAGACGTTAAAAATATAATTTTTATTTTTCAATCCTCATTTTTACAAAATTTTCTAGCTCTGCGATTAAAATCAACCATTCAATGATAACCGTTGAACTATATATATTTTTTATTTTTTTAAATAAAATATAAATTAACTATATATTATAAAAGTAAACAATTGGTGAATCTGGTAATCAAATTGTGTATTTGTAACTGTGTGTAAACTGTGATTGTTGTAATGACCCAGATAAATGTCTTCTTCGTTTTTAACCGATTTTAAACAAAGGACAAGGCTCTTAATTTAACTATTTTTTAGGGTTCCGTACCCAAAGGGTAAAAACGGGACCCTATTACCAAGACTTCGCTGTCCGTCCGTCCGTCCGTCTGTCACCAGACTGTATCTCAAGAACAGCGATAGCTAGATAGGTGAAATTTTCACAAATATTTATTTCTGTTGCCGCTATAACAAAAAATACTAAAAACAAAATAAAATAAATATTTAAGGGGGCGATAATTATTTATTAGTCTCCAACGCCATCTATCAGAAATTAGGAAAACTTCGTCGATAGACTAATATTATAGTTTTCTAATAGCGGTATAGATGGCGTCATAATTAAATAAATATTTTACAGAATAAATATTTTGCAGAAAATTTACTTTACTTACTTTTAGTCAATGGTACGGAACCCTTCGTGTGCGAGTCCGACTCGCACTTGGCCGATTTTTTTATTGTGTACCTTATGAATGTTTACAAGGTGTACCGATTTTGGTGATTCTTATTTTAATCGAAAGCCGGTACTTGTCATGTGGTCCCAATTAAATTAAAACCCATTAAAATAAAATATTTGATTGAGATCTGACAAGTACTTTTTTGAGTTATCCCTAATAATGCGTATTTAATTGACTGTTTTACCGATTACCTACGACGTTATTACTTGTCGACGTAATTGAAATAGGTTTTTTTTTTTTCGTTTTGCGGACAAAGACAATTATTGTCTAAATTGAATCTAAAGTGGGACATCTTCGCGAATATTGAGAAGAGATGACAACTGGTAGAGTATCGGGTGTCACCTGTACTCGAATTGAGTACGGAGTACAGGTGACAGAGTATCGAGTACAGATGCTCTTTAGGTACCTCTTATCCTGGTTGGAGCGTCGCCAGCTCCACCACGAGTAGCGCGGCTTGGCCTCGCTGGCCTCATCCGCGCGGCTCACCGTGTCTTCTTTTTCTCCCTTCTCCAATTCTTCTAGCACACGCTATGGAAGAAATCGATACGTAAAATAAAAAGCCTCAGTCAGTGGCTATCTAACGATGACAGGGTCGGTTCTAACCCACCGACGACAAGGTTTAGTCAAGTAGCCCATGTGTCGATAACCAAGTTAGTGCCCCCCACCGGTGACGAGATCAGTTTACGTTACTGGTAATGGGGCTCGGATCTACCTATTGGTAAATAGATACTTTCGATTCTGTCCCGATATATCATATACATATTTATTTTACAATGTTACAGCCGCAGCTGTAGTAGTAGAGACAAGTGGTGGTGACTCACTGCGGGCAGCGGGCGGCGGTAGGCCAGCAGCGACAGCAGCAGCGGGCCGGCGCTGCGCCAGGGCAGGCGGCGCGCGCCCAGCCGCAGCAGTAGGAGTAGAGACAAGTGGTGGTGACTCACTGCGGGCAGCGGGCGGCGGTAGGCCAGCAGCGACAGCAGCAGCGGGCCGGCGCTGCGCCAGGGCAGGCGGCGCGCGCCCAGCCGCAGCAGTAGGAGTAGAGACAAGTGGTGGTGACTCACTGCGGGCAGCGGGCGGCGGTAGGCCAGCAGCGACAGCAGCAGCGGGCCGGCGCTGCGCCAGGGCAGGCGGCGCGCGCCCAGCCGCAGCAGTAGGAGTAGAGACAAGTGGTGGTGACTCACTGCGGGCAGCGGGCGGCGGTAGGCCAGCAGCGACAGCAGCAGCGGGCCGGCGCTGCGCCAGGGCAGGCGGCGCGCGCCCAGCCGCAGCAGTAGGAGTAGAGACAAGTGGTGGTGACTCACTGCGGGCAGCGGGCGGCGGTAGGCCAGCAGCGACAGCAGCAGCGGGCCGGCGCTGCGCCAGGGCAGGCGGCGCGCGCCCAGCCGCAGCAGTAGGAGTAGAGACAAGTGGTGGTGACTCACTGCGGGCAGCGGGCGGCGGTAGGCCAGCAGCGACAGCAGCAGCGGGCCGGCGCTGCGCCAGGGCAGGCGGCGCGCGCCCAGCCGCAGCAGTAGGAGTAGAGACAAGTGGTGGTGACTCACTGCGGGCAGCGGGCGGCGGTAGGCCAGCAGCGACAGCAGCAGCGGGCCGGCGCTGCGCCAGGGCAGGCGGCGCGCGCCCAGCCGCAGCAGTAGGAGTAGAGACAAGTGGTGGTGACTCACTGCGGGCAGCGGGCGGCGGTAGGCCAGCAGCGACAGCAGCAGCGGGCCGGCGCTGCGCCAGGGCAGGCGGCGCGCGCCCAGCCGCAGCAGTAGGAGTAGAGACAAGTGGTGGTGACTCACTGCGGGCAGCGGGCGGCGGTAGGCCAGCAGCGACAGCAGCAGCGGGCCGGCGCTGCGCCAGGGCAGGCGGCGCGCGCCCAGCCGCAGCAGTAGGAGTAGAGACAAGTGGTGGTGACTCACTGCGGGCAGCGGGCGGCGGTAGGCCAGCAGCGACAGCAGCAGCGGGCCGGCGCTGCGCCAGGGCAGGCGGCGCGCGCCCAGCCGCAGCAGTAGGAGTAGAGACAAGTGGTGGTGACTCACTGCGGGCAGCGGGCGGCGGTAGGCCAGCAGCGACAGCAGCAGCGGGCCGGCGCTGCGCCAGGGCAGGCGGCGCGCGCCCAGCCGCAGCAGTAGGAGTAGAGACAAGTGGTGGTGACTCACTGCGGGCAGCGGGCGGCGGTAGGCCAGCAGCGACAGCAGCAGCGGGCCGGCGCTGCGCCAGGGCAGGCGGCGCGCGCCCAGCCGCAGCAGTAGGAGTAGAGACAAGTGGTGGTGACTCACTGCGGGCAGCGGGCGGCGGTAGGCCAGCAGCGACAGCAGCAGCGGGCCGGCGCTGCGCCAGGGCAGGCGGCGCGCGCCCAGCCGCAGCAGTAGGAGTAGAGACAAGTGGTGGTGACTCACTGCGGGCAGCGGGCGGCGGTAGGCCAGCAGCGACAGCAGCAGCGGGCCGGCGCTGCGCCAGGGCAGGCGGCGCGCACCCAGCCGCACCTCCAGCTGCTCCGCGCCCGCCAGCGCCGCGCCACGCGCACAGAACTCCTCGTAGCTCAGCGCGCGCGACACCGCGCCTTCACGCGCCATCACCGACACCTGCCCCCTGCACACCACACATATTACACACAGAATCCGATCACAGAGTGTTAATATCACTACATAGTATAAAACAAAGTCGCTTTCTCTGTCACTATGTCCCTATGTCCCTATGTATGCTTAGATCTTTAAAACTACGCAACGGATTTTGATGCGGTTTTTTTTAATAGCTAGAGTGATTCTTGAGAAAGGTTTGTGTATATAATTTAGTATACTTTTATGTAAATTAGCAGAATTACGGCGATAAATGTTGAAGATGTCGTAAAAAATCGCGCCAACTGGGAGCTTTCCACGCAAACGCCGCGTAAACTAGCAAAGATACAGTTTAGTAATGTACTAGCGAATTCAAAATCTATAAAAATTCCACAAAAAAGTCCGCGAGAGCGATCTCTATCTCTTACGGTTGACTTACAATAACCACGTTTATGTTCAAATCTATACTAATATAATAAAGCTGAAGAGTTTGTTTGTTTGTTTGTTTGTTTGAACGCACTAATATCAGGATCTACGGGTCCGATTTGAAAAATTCTTTCAGTGTTAGATAGCCCATTTATCGAGGAAGGCTATAGGCTATATATCATCACGCTAAGACCAACAGGAGCGGAGTCCACGCCGACGAAGTCGCGCGCAGAAGCTAGTTTTTAATTAAAAACATTACGTTATTTTCATAGCTATTTTCTTTCGTTCAGTATTAATCCTTATCCATATAAATATGTTAGTTAGCTTAGACATTTAATGCAGATTAAAATTGCCCTTCACACTATATCAATCAGATGAATAGTTTTTGAGATATCGTCGTTAGAAGCAATTAGCAACGAAACATTTAAAGTTCCTAAAGCGCCTACTATACTATGCCTACTGCGCGGCGAGTCCATCCCCTCTGCCCCGCATGACGCATCGCTCGACCACCAGTACATCTTTATCTTTATACATAGTATAAAATTAAGTCACTTCCCGCTGTCTGTATGTTTAATTGTTTAGATCTCTAAAACTACGCAACGAATTTTGATGCGGTTTTTTTTAATAGATAGAGTAATTCAAGAAGAAAGTTTATACCTATGTATAATACATGCATAACATGGTAGAAAAACACTGATAATTTTAGACTAGAGGTTTCTAACGTATCTTTTATTGTTGATAGTATTTAGTATCATCATTGCACCCGTGCGAAGCCGGGGCGGGTCGCTAGTTGCATAATATTTTGGAACAGAGATGATATACCTAATGCTCTGAAACTCTTGATTCCACAGTCGAATTAAACAGTTTAGAGGATCCTTGTTGTAATTGACATAATTTTGTTTATTTAATTTTTAGCAACGGCCTCGTATGATGGTCCTGAGCAGTGGTTCCCAACCTTTTTTCTAAAAAGTCAAAATTGTCCCCCGAATTAGCAATAAGTCCCCCTCAATTTTTTTTTCCAAAAAATAAATAAATAAAAGTATACCTATAGACCCAAATTTCTTTTAAATGAGATTTTAAAAAGAAAAGTTTTTAAAAATACTTAAAAGTCATAAAACTTTTTATTTTTTTTTAATTAAAATTTCAAAATTGAACTCAGAGTACAACTAATAAGGACTAAGACACAAAAAATAAAAATAAAAATAATTGCTTAATTCACACAGAAAAAATTTTTTTTAATGGTTAGGTCGAATATCTTAAAAAATATGAAAAAAAAAAATCTTTGGACGTCACCTTTTGGACCTTCCTGTATATGATTATCATACAAACTTATGAGTGCGCTTAGACACCTTTAATGGTAGGCACCATATATTGAAAAATCCGTTCTTAGCTATGTCTACTAACTTTAAACTACCTGTAAAATTACATTTCTAAGCGTCCAGCGGTTTTTGAGATTTCATAATGAGTGAATAACTTAACGATTTTATATGTATAGAAGATATATATAAGACACTTGTTAAATATTAAGAATAGAGAGTTTTTTGGCATCTATTTTTGTATGAGCGCAGTGCTCGAGAATGAGTTTGGATCGCCGTTTCGAAAAATAGCAATTAATGTACTCACTTAGCAAGAAGTTTTTCGTCGTCGTCAGAGTCGAGCGTGGGCGCGTCGAGCGAGACGGGCGAGTTGGGCGACTGAGGCAGAGACGGTCCGTTTCCGGACTCGTACTCCTCCTCGGTCGGTCCACCGGCCACGCCTGCGCTTCCACCGCCTAAGATAAAAAAACGCTCAATTCTTCGTTTCGATAACGATAGTGATTAAATAGTATCCAATATTGACCAGTAGATTTACCTGAGCGGTATTTATCCGCATGATGTTTCGGGAAATACAAATCGGGATCGACTTGCCCGCGGTCGAGATCGTCGAGGTAGACGCCCTCGGGCGCGGCGTCGGTCGCCTCTCGGGTGGACATGAAGCGGAACATGCCGCTGAGCACGCCGCGGCGGCCGGCGCGCTCCTCGTCGGAGCTGAGCGGCTCGGAGGGCGAGGCGGGCGGGTCGGGCGAGACGGGCGAGGCGGGCGGCGCGGGCGAGGCGGGCGACTCGGGCGACTCGGCGCGCACGGGCGGCTCGGGCAGCTCGCCCCAGCGCCACGACTGCGAGCCCTTGTCGCCGGGCGCCGCGGCCCGCGCCAGCTCCGCCTCCGTGTCCGACTGCACGGGCGTCCCGCGACACTCCTTGCTACACACAAATTGTTAAGTGTAGTAAACGAGCGAGAAATTAGAAAATAACTGAATATGAAATTCAAATGTTCGAAACTGAAGGGTATTTATTTGTTTATTGTCTGTAAATAAAATGCGTCCTGAGTGAATTTAGAGCAATTTGGACTCCGACTTGTCCCGCACACCAGATTAAACTCATCTAGATGTGTCATTGACATTTGACGAATGTGTAAAATAGCACATTACGACTTTAGTATTAGGTACTATTAATATTAAAAATACAGTAGTATTGTGTATTTTATATGTGTACACGTTACTACGTGTATTATTATAATATATTATACATTATCACAATCCAATAAATATACCTCACATTTATAAAATGATTGTGATCAGCGTCTAAATTTTTGTATTATAAATACACGAAGTATATATACTTCGTGTATAAATATATCAACAAATATTAAAGATTATCCAAGGTCTTTTTTCAGTGACAATATTATCCGTATCTTTATCATCAAGACCGATATTTAAATATTACATTTTTTTCCGGGTACCTTTTTGAAATAATTAATGACAAAAATATGTACAAAAATGAGGCAATGGTACAAAATACGTCTCAAGTAAAAACTATGTTATACAATAAAGCGTGACCCAAATCAGTCATCTACAAAACATTTATATCAAAAGGTACAATGGACTGACTTTTAAGGGAATTATCGTGCATAGTTTAGTCGACTTGTTATTTTATTTGACCTCAATTATATTATTCCAACGATGGTGTGTCATTGAAAGCGGCAAAAAATTGCGGTTTGCATATTACTCAGTTACATACACAATAAAAGATACACATTGAAATTAATAATAGAAATAATGAGAAACTAACTAGACGTGATCTTCACCCAACTACTGAATGGATAAAAATTAAATAATTAGGTTCTTCTTTAGCATGTGAAAGATAAATCGCGAAAAATTTGGCTGGAAGGTTCCTGGTTTTAGCAGGCAACCTTATGTCATCGTATTCGCAATGAAACACCGCTCATTTTAATGTAAGATTTATTTATTAAACATGTGGGTGAAAGTAACTAGAACAATATACAGGGTGTCCCGCGATAAAGTGCAACCCCGAAAGGGGGTAAAACTAGACCATAAATTATCGACAAAAAACATAGAAAAAACTTTTTTAAAAAAATATTTTATCTCTTATTGACGAATTAAGATTTTTATATCTTACGTAGACTCTATGTACAAAAAATGATGATTTCTTCCAAAGTAGTGGGTCGATTACTTTAAAATAAAATAAAATATTACGCCACGTACTTGGCGGTAAGGATAAAATAAAAATTAGCTCGCAAAAATGTGGCATTATGACTTTATTTATGCTTCTTGTGAAAAAAAATCCATTTTTTATGACTGTTTTTTTCAATGATCTCTAATTTTTTCAGAATTATGCCCTCAATACCAGGAAATTTTATGATTTATTATTATTTCTTACCATATTGCCATTCAAATAAAAAAAATTTTACGCCTGTATCCCAAAAAACACGTACAAAAATCATCATTTTTTGTACAAAGAGGCTACGTAAGCTATATAAAAATCTCAATTCGTCAATAAAAAAAATAAAAAAATTTTTTTTAATTTTTTTCTGTTTTTTGGCGATAATTTATGGTCTAGTTTCACCCCCTTTCGGGGTTGCAGATTATCGCGGGACACCCTGTATATTAATGTACCTGTTTATACCTCCCAGCCAGTAGTTATGTCATGTCAGGAAAATAATAGACAACCCAACGTTTGCATCTTCTAGCAGCATTTTTGGCCAGGATTTTTCAATCAACCCTTTCGCGAATATTTTACTAATAAACTAAAATAAATATATAACAATTTTCATCCATTAAGCAGATGGGTGAAGTTAGTCTCTAGTTCGGATCTCCAACTATAAAGAAATATTGAATTCACAACATGGTTAATAACGAAACATCTTGAATTCCATTTCGAGCGTTCAACTCTTTTATCGGCCTCATTTAATTTAGTTAACTACCTCCGAGTTGCAATTGCAAACTATTTTTGTGTTAAGGTTACAAAAGTACAAGGCGCGGCTAACTAAATTATATAAAAACGATTACTCAAAACATTAAACAACCGCTCTGGTGTAGTTGTGCGAGTAGTCGCCTAATGGGGGATTTACATGCTACGATAAATTGTAACAATTTATTGAACGATTTATCGCTCCAACAAATCGAAAGAGTAGAGCACTATTCACTCCAACTCCAATCCCAATAAATCGCTACAATCTCCCGTTTACACGCAACGATAAATTGTAACAATCTGGATCGTTACAATAAATTGTTACAATTTATCGTAGCGTGTAAAGCCCGCTTTAAACACCGACGACGACGAGTGTATCAAGCTCTAATACTTCTACATGGAGAAAGAGACCAATACCCAGTTGCGGGATGTTACAGGCTGGTACAGGTTAATTATTTTTACCCGACTTCTAAAAAAGGAGTAGTTTCTCAATTCAATTGTATTTTTTTTAATATAATACTAGCTTCTGCGCGCGACTTCGTCGGCGTGGACTCCACTCCTATTGGTCTTAGCGTGATGATATATAGCCTATAGCCTTCCTCGATAAATGGGCTATCTAACACTGAAAGAATTTTTCAAATCGGCCCAGTAGATCCTGAGATTAGCGCGTTCAAACAAACAAACAAACAAACAAACAATCAAACAAACAAACTCTTCAGCTTTATTATATTAGTATAGATGTTACCTCAAAAGTCAGAACTTTTGACTGGGTAGATTTCGATTATTATTTTTTTAATCGAAAGGTGGTGCGTGTCATTTAATTTTAATTGAGATCCAACTAGTACTTTTCGAGTTATATCTAATAATGCGTATTTACTTGACTTTTTATGTCGATATACGTTGATATATCATTTATTTTGTCTTAAAGCTGTTTTTCTTGTGATCCCATTTAAATTTGATCGAAATTTGATGACTACTTTTGATTAATCTTTGATAACGCGTATTTACTTGACGATTTTTCGTCTAATTAGGTTGTTATTACTTATCGATGTAATTGAAGTCGGTTTTTTCGTTTGCGACCAAACACAATTATACTACAAGCGATCACTAAAGTACATTTATTACCTACAGCACAAGAAAATTACGATTTTAAAGATACTTTATACTTGAAGAGGTCTATTGCGTAAATGGAACGAACTACACATAGAGGCTGATAGTAATAGAAAGCGAGGCGTTTGAGATAAATGAATAATGTTTACGAGTGTCTGGAGGCGGCGCGCACCTCGAACGCCGTGTCGGATAGCGCCAACGGGATACGATTGTCACCGCTCAGCTTCATGTTGGACAATTCTTCGCTGCAATCAGGGAACGCCGTTGTCAAACACTACTACTACATACTACCGCATTACACATACTTATAACCGTCTTACACTCTACGCGACCCGATACGATGAAATCCTGTTCCGTGGGTCGGGAAACAGGATCATACAAGCATTTGTCGAAAGCATGGTTACCGTTAGTAGTGTTTGACAGATTGTATGGTAATAGTATTGGAAATCCTGACAGAAAGTGATCGCCACCGTTTGTGAACTGCGCTGCTTCGACGGCTACCGGATAAAGGAGAGTAAAAGAGAGGTAAGGCTGTTAAGGTGGTAAGTATTGGCTACCAGCACTTTCACTCTCCATACGAAATATAGCAATAGTAGCTACTTATTTAGCTGTGAGAATTGCAGACCGACTCTACCACACATAGAAATATAGAAATATTTTGTAATAAAATAACATTGAATAATATTGACTTACCTAAGGGTTGCTGTTGAGATTTCGGGATCATTAAAGTAGGTCATGTCGGTGGTGTTGGGTATAGCGGTCGGCTGGGAGCCGCGCTGCTCGCAGCCGGTGAGATCGGATTGACTAGAAATCGAACTAGTCGAAGATTTTCTTTGGTGCTTCTTCTTCGAGCTCGTTTTCCGCGTCTTCTTTTTCTTTTTACCGTTGCCGTTTGTTTTGAATTCGTCCGGGTTAAGCGCCGCTTCTATTGGCCGGAAGTCGTTGTGTTCGCTTATTTTTTGTACTGTTTGACTCGCTTCGCTGCCCGCCGCGCCGAGCTGCGTGGCCGCGAACGTCTTTGGTTTTGAGTCAGTCCAGTCGGACGATCCCTCGTTCAAACCGTCCATCTCGAAAAGAGCTTCATTTTCATTATCGCTATTTCTACTAGTGTCATCTTTCTTATTTTTTATTTTACTTAAATCAGGTTTCTGCATCGTTTTTCCATCAGCTGTATATCTATAAAAAAGTAAAATTGTTGTTATTAAAGCATGTTTAAAATAATGCAAGAATGATTGGTGCAAGGATTTCTCAAGGAACTAAAGTAACGTATATCGTTGCGAATGCATATTTACTATGTATTATATTATAGTACACAAACATGTACATAATTACATTCACGTGTAATGTAGTGTAATATTTAACATTGAGGTGTAAGCATGTCATTTCACTTTCTAATTAATTGTTTTAATACTTTTAAACGAGTCTTGAAATTGAAATTGATATTTTTTACATTATATATGAATATGTATGTATGTATGTATGTATTATGCTTATGTAAACATAATATAAGATTTTCATTTAGTAAAAATACCCACATTATCATGAAACAGTTAATTTTATCGTTTTTCTCATTATTATTTTTAACTCTTTTATTGAAAAGCGGTGAGAAAAGATTATGATTATCAAAATTACTAGCGTCCATATCTTTACAATTCCACACCCATGGGCTATTTTGTCGAAATCTAATAATAATAAAATAATCCAAAATTATTTTATCGAAAAACCTCAAATTCTGTTTCAGGAACTTACATTACTCAAGACTTGATTTAAACGGAATTAAATTGGCCCCAATACTAAGTAAAAGCATCTGAAACATTAAAAACATTTAGGAGAAGACTACTTTTGACAATTACCTTCTTTTAGTGTAATCAGACGCTTGTCCGTGATCCGGTTCGACGGCGGACAGCGAGTTTCTTCGCCGCGGTTCATACAACTCGTCGAAACGCGAAGCGGGTATAGGCGAGGTGGCGAGATGAGCCGAGCACTCAGCTTCATCTTCGCCAACTTCTTGAACGAAAAATGCTTCCCCGGACTCACCGAGTTTCATGTGGATATTTAAGGGTTCCCCGTTTAGTTCCAAGTCCACCTGCAATAAAGAAGTGTTGATGATATCTCTACGAAAATTAACTAAGGTTGTCTACTGTACTGTCTGTGTCTAGATATCGCTATAAAGCGATAATACCGCCAGTTGTATTGTTTATATAATTATTTATTACAGATAATAATATTATATTACACTAGCTTCTGCGCGCGACTTCGTCGGCGTGGACTCCGCTCCTATTGGTCTTAGCGTGATGATACATAGCCTATAGCCTTCCTCGATAAATGGGCTATCTAACACTGAAAGAATTTTTCAAATCGACCCAGTAGTTCCAGAGATTACCGCGTTCAAACAAACAAACAAACAAACTCTTCAGCTTTATATATTAGTATAGATAATATGTATCATCATCATCAGTTCAGCCTATTGCAGTCCACTGCTGGACATAGGCCTCCCCACGTTCGCGCCAGAGATCCCGGTTTTCCGCAATCCTTATCCAGCCTACACCGGCAACGTTACGTAGACGTGACCAGCCCACTGCCACTTCAGCTTGCTAATTCTGTGGGCTATGTCGGTTACTTTAGTTCTCTCGCGGATAGCCTCATTTCTAATTATATCTTTGACAGAAACCCCAAGTATAGCGCGTTCCATTGCACGTTGAGCGACTTTAAACTTGTGGACCAGTCCCTTCGTCAGTGTCCACGTCTCGGTTCCATATATCAACACAGTCAGGACGCATTGCTCGAAGACTTTAAGGTTTTACTCAAAGGGGCGGAATCACAAATAATAATAGCTCCATCTTTTAAAAAGGTATTAAAATTACAGCACGCTAAACCGCGAGTAAAATCTACTAACATTAAATGAACTTAAATCATTGGCATAAACGTTAACAAAGTTTTAATTTTCCTTGTTGCACCTCTTCAATTTTCAATCTCTTTAAACAAAAAATAATTAAAAAACTAAATTAAATACATATATATTGTATTTTATTAAATGTAATTAACGACTTAAGATTCTTATCTTCATACCAACGTACCATAATTACGTCAAATAACGGACTCAAAGTTATTTACGTATAAGTAATATTGTTTTAATTATTAAATGTTTTTGATTATATTAACTGACTCAAAAATTTTACAGACATATTTTCGGAGGGTAACTTTTTTATTCTTTTGTAAACATGTACCGATATTTACGAGGTTCCTCTTTTTTGAAAATGTACCTATACGTTGACTGTCTAAACTCCACAAATAATGTGTAATTTGTACCGACATGATTGTTTTTAAAAAACGCATTTCAATATAAAATATACATTATGTTCATGTTTATTGTTTAATGTCATACACGTCATATTTTTGTTGTTTTCGTTTTATCGTACCAAAATAAATTGTAAGCGTATAAACTACAGAATATCTACTCGTGTTATCTTATTTCTTCCTAGAAGACAAAGTATATTATACCCCGTCCGGCGACTATTGACGATTTGATTGATTGAGTGAAGTACCCTGTGCATAACAAACAACCACAGACTATGAAACAGTTCTTGAAATAATAAATCGATAATAAATCGATCATATGATAAAAATAATTTTACGTCATGTGATTATTGTTTCTATAAATTTAATAAAAAAAAGGAAATAAAAATAGTATCTATGACCCCAAGATTGATTACTTGCAAGGAATTAAGTCGAAATCTTGAAATTTAATTGCAAACCAAGAATAAAGAGCAATAACTCTGTTAATTCATTTATTTGTTATTTATATATTTCATTTATAATTTAAAAAACTAATAAACGCATAAATAAATAATATTTTTAAACTAAATGTATTTAATTAAATCGATTGAAAGTTCTTCTTAAATAAAATCGATTATTATTTCGAATCGAATAAATAACGTGTGAGGCAGTCACTAATGTCAAAATTTCTTGAAGTGTCAAAAAGATCATTAGTCGCCGGACGGGGTATAAGTTAGGGATTACCGATTACAGGAAATTGTTCCGGAGGTCGGTAAACAAGCGTACGGCTCACCTGATTCAGGTAAGCGATTACCGTAGCCTACGCCTGCAACATCAGAAGCATTGCATAAGCGCGTTGCCGACCTATCCCCATTTGCTCCCCAAGAGCTGTGGTCACAGGAACACAATACTGCTTGAAAACAGTATTTTTTAGCTGTGGTCTTCTGTAAGGTCGAGGTACTCTACCCCAGTCGGGCTGCTCCATATTTTGAGCAGGAATTTTCCTGCTGTGCCCTACCTCAGTTAAGAGAAGTACTAATAGTACCGAACCACAAATAAAATTATTGCATATCTGTAATTCGCCGACTGACCTCCGTGCTTCCGGCGAGGACGTACTCTGAGCCGGGCCCGGACGGAGCAGGGAAAAAATACTCGCCTACATTTCGGCGAACGTGCCCCGGATGACGCACGGTCGGGGAACGGACTCTGTTCTATGTATGATTTACTTCATACAAAATGTTATACTACACTTGTATGTTACACCCACATACCGTGTATGCATAATTATGGCATGTCTCAAATCCCGGATTTACTATCATTACTGACATTAGCAGGTTAGGCAGGCATATGGTTCTATTCTGTGACGGATATTCATCGAAAATACATAGTGTTATAGTTCAGTTATTAAATAAAAGTGTAAAAATTTAATTTAAGTAAGGTCTTGAGTATATTATCATTTAAAGTGTCTTTTTAATCGTCTTTTATAAAAATAACAAGTGGCCTCATGAAGACAAACTATTTGTGCCAAATTTTTCATACAATTCTCGTATTCAAAATTGTAGTCCACGTTGGCAATACTCCAGTTTTTACCGTGAATCACATATTCACATTAGCAGTCTTATTTTGGCAAAATATTTGTAATTGTTGTTTTGTAACAGAACAAACAAAACATTTAGTTGGGTACTATTATGTCTAGCCAAATAAACATAATGAAGCTACAGTGGCACCAAATTTTTTCATCAAACAAATAATAGTATTCTCTATGAATAGGATAAATTTTAAAATAAGCGTAATTAAATTGCACATAAAGGACAAATTAAAACGTAAGGAATTTTATTTTCAAGGCGGTGCAGTTTTAGAAGCATATGCCGTTAGCTCGCAATCGTTTTAAAAATATAACTTCTAGAATACTCAGAATTCTAGACGTACTTTGACCTCTCCCACAGAGTTACTAACTGGGCATTCTACAGACACGTGCCTAACGCCAATATTGCTGACACGCAGTTAGTAGTAAGTAGGTACACGTTTCGTGTCATCTTTACGAAACGCGTGAAATCATATGACGACAACAGACTGCATTCGTCATTTCCTTTGCAATCTTCAAAAGGAATTTATTAATAGCAAACGTGTATTGCTAACTGCTTACTCTAACGTAATTAATAATTTCATGTAGATCAATATTTACATTTTTTTCAATGAAAATAAATAGAAAATTTTACCAAAAGATAAAATAATAAAAAATATATAAGTAAACGGTCGCATTGAGAAACCTCCTCCTTTTTTTGAAGTCGGTTAAAAAGAAGTATTGGACAGCGCATATAAACGTAATGTTAAGATTTAGCTTGCTTATTTTAAAAATATATTTTTAAATCTATTTAAAAAAGAATTTCCTTAAAGAAGGGAGGGATGTCATTAACTGCAATTAGTACGAGTATGTCAAGAGTATGTACTATGTACGTTACTTGAAATAATGTAAATTGACACAAAATTAGATTTAATAGTTTAAAACATTCGTATTTCAATGATATAAATAAAATATATCGCAATAAAACTAAGAATTATTTTATTTTCCATTAGGTAATGGTTTCTTAATTTTTTTCGTATTATTAAATTAACGCCATTTTAGTCTATGATTTAATTTCTTTCACGATAATCTATACATATAATAAAATGATAGGAAAGTCAATGTATGTCCGGGATAAACTCAAAAATTACTGCATGGATTTACTTCAAATTTGGCACGAATATTATTAAGAAGTCGGGTCAGAACATAGGCTACATATTATCACGCTATCACCTACGGGGAACGAGCAGTGAACGCACGCAGACGACGTCGCGGGCAGCAGCTAGTATTGTAAATAAAAGAAAATAACCACAGTTGTCACTAAAGCCTTGAAACGTTTAGAATACTAATGGGTTCATCGTAAAAGTTGAAGCCTCAGAATTATTTATACGTCTTCCGCAAACTGGTATTATTATTTTCCGCTGATTTTAAATGCAGCTATAAATAGTTTATAGCAAATTATTTATCTTTGTAAATAAAAATCGGCCAAGTGCGAGTCGGACTCGCGCACGAAGGGTTCCGTACCATTGGCTAGGTAAACACCAGTATAAATTGATTTTAATATCGGGCAAAAATCGGCAAAAAAAGTAATTTTCGTTGTATGAGCCCCCCAAATTTTTTTTAATTTTAATTTTATTATTTACTAGCTGACCCGGCGAACTTCGTACCGCCTAACAGTTAAATTTTTATTTTTAAATACTTTTCCTTCCCGGGACCCCTCCGCTAACACTTTAACTTTATGGTATGGAATTAAAGTTCAAATTGACTTTTAAGTATTATTACGAATCTTTTGTAAGTATGGGAATATAGAAAATTGTTGTTGTTAGACTTTTTCAGGGAATTTTTAAAATTTTTCTCTCCATAAGAACCATCCTCGTACTTCAAGGAATATTATAAAAAAATAATTAGCGAAATCGGTTCAGCCGCTCTCGAGATTTGCGCTTAGCAACACATTCAGCGATTAATTTTTATATATATAGAGATTATTAAAGTAAATACACAATTAAGTATTTTGTGAATATTTCAAGTGCCTACCTCTTACCATTTATTGATATCGAGCAAAAATAGGCAATAAATCGCGTTTGTTGTATGGGAGCCCCCCTTAAATATTTATTTTATTTTATTTTTAGTATTTGTTGTTATAGCGGCAACAGAAATATATAATTTGTGAAAATTTCAACTCTCTAGCTATCGCCGTTCTTGAGATACAGCCTGGTGACAGACAGACGGACGGACGGACGGACGGACGGACGGACGGACGGACAGCGAAGTCTTAGTAATAGGGTTCCATTTTTCCCTTTGGGTACGGAACCCTAAAAATCATACTACCGAAAAATAACAAATTAAATGTTTAGATCAAGCTACTTAGGTAATCATTGTTTTACGGGAACTCTTTTATTTATTTTTTTCAGTTTATTTCATTTATATTGTTGTTTTCTAATGTTTACGCGAATTTCACTCATTATAATGAAACAACTTTTTCGGATTTTATTACGGTTTATGTTTTTTAGATGGACATAATGGTAAGATCCGGGATTAGCAAAATATTCCCTCATCTGTTAATTAGATGAAACAATTTTTTATAGGCTGATTTCAATATTGTGAATTTATAAAAGCAACCTCTGCCACCATAAGCCTGCTGCAATTAATAATACTTAAAAATTTTTTTTTTATCTTTTCCCTCTCATGTTAATTACATGTAGTAAGCTAAAACCGTCAATATTTTATATTATATACCTTACTGTAGTCGGCACCCATCTCTATGATTGCTTTACTTACCTGCAGCCAGGTCAGTAACCTCAGTCAGTCAGAACTAGAGAGGAATAATGAGAGGAGACGAAGAATGAGAGGGATTTTTTTTTAAGAGTTATTAATTGCAGCAGGCTTATGGTGGCAGAGGTTGTTTTTGTAAATTCACAATATTGAATTCAGCCTGTAAAAAATTGTTTGATCTAATTAACAGATGAGGGAATATATTGCTAATCCCGGATCTTAGACCATATTAAACCGCGATAAAATCTGAAAAAGACTGACGCGTTCGAGAAAATCCCAAAATCCTCTCTTGCTCCCCTACTGTTACAGTGTTACATGTCAGGTTTTATTTTACGATTTGGACGGCGCCTTTTAATTTAATACGCAAATCTAGTTTAAGTATTATCCAAGATAATCATATAAAATATATTTCATAACGAATCGTGAATCAAATGTATACGCGATTAGATAAATTAATAAAATACTATATCTGGTTACGTAAGTTATTCAATGTTAGAGATAAACATTAAGTTAACAAGCCTTGAATTTTAAATATTTTGCTTAGTGAATGATTAATTTATTCATCTAAATACGCGTCAGCAAGACTTCAAATTAACAATTATTAAGTAAACAATTATTAATAATTTCAATTATTAATTTACTTAAAACAGTATTAAAATTTTTATCGTTAGGTATGTGAAGTGTAATATTCTAAAGCTAGAATTTAATAGCGTAATTTAATTGTTTGAAATTATACATACCTATGTATATTTTAGCTAGGTATAAAAAAATGTAACAATTATATTTTGAAATAATGACAAGAACACACGTTCGACTTAAACATGAGTTGAGTCAGCAGTTTAAAAACTAACCTAAATTATTATTATTATAAACTAAGTACAATCAATTAAAAAAAAACCAAATAATTGTGTTTGCTTGCAAACGTAATAAAAACAGACTTCAATTACTTTAACTAGTAATACAACGTAGGTAGACGAATAAAATAGTCAAGTAAATACGCGTTATCAAAGATTACTCAGAAAGCATTCATTAAATTAATCTAGATCGAATTTAAATGGGATCACAAAACAAGCCTCAACTTTCGATTAAAACGAGAATCATCAAAATCGGTAGGTACACCCAGTAAAAAGTTCTGAGGTAACAGAGTAATCGCCCAGCTGCTCATGAAGCGTCGTGTTTTATACTTTATAATTATAGCCTATCAATTAACAGACTCTGATGGTATTTAAGATTTTTAAATAAGAATAGTGTTATTTTGAGTATGTTTAACCGACTTCAAAAAAAGGACGAGGTCATAACTTTTTATGGGTGTATCGATTTTAATAATTCTATTTTAAATCAACAGCTGGTCTCATTTAAATTTGATCGAGATCTGGCGAGAACTGTTTGAGTTATCCCCACGGGTTATCCCTAATAATGCGTATTTAATTATCTGTTATACTGACTACCTACGTCGTATTACTTGTCGATGTATTTGAAGTCGGTTTTTTTTTTCGTTAGCGAGCAAAGACAAGTATAATATTAGTATAGATAATAAAACAAAACTAAGCAGCTATTCAAAGTATTTAAAAAATAATCAACAAAGTAATACCGTATTGACCCACATTTTGAATAACAACGCAACACAGTGTGGTAACATAATGTCAAAAGTATATTTAGCTATGTGAAAATCGGTTCTTACATAAGTTTTTGGTTTAATAATATAATTTAAGATATAGATTCAATGTAACAATAATGATAGACCATGTTCATCGTCTGTAGAAATGATTTCTGACCATTATGATTTATTAAATATTAATTTAAAATATAACTCGATAACTAAAAATACCTGTAATTTCAAGTTGGCCAATGCCAAGTATCTATTAGCTATTTGAAATTCTAGTATTTAGTTTCGTCTAATAACATAGAATTATATAGATACACTTCAGTGTAAGAAAAAACTTTATGAATACATACTACTCCTTAAAGCAGTCAATCTAAATGAGTTAAAGTAAAAACGCATAAGAAATAAAATGTTAAGTAAAAAATATATATTTACCACTTTAAACCTGGAACGCAGAACACCAAGTTTTCCGAAGCGGACGTGGAAGGGCGAGCAGGTGAAGCTGCCATCGGGTTGTTCCACTACTACAACGTCTATAGCCCCCGTCAGCGTTGCACTATTTATCTCATTGTAAAACTCGTAAAAGTTCGCGAAGAATTTACCAATATAGTTCATAGAAGACATGGCTGTCACTTGTACACACTTTCACAGTCCACAGAAACTTTGAATTAGTAACTAAATTACGTCTTTTTAAAGTCCTTATTAAAATTTAAAGCAAAGAATTCACTAATTTTACCCCATGTCGAATTTAGGCAATTTCATTGAAGCGAGGTACCTGTAATAACAAATTAAAAATTTAATAATATGTACTTACTTTACAAATATACTATTTAACTATTAAGAATATTTGAAACAACTATTTACAATATTTTGGGAAAGTAAAAATATTTGCTTTAGTTACGATAACAATTATTTTTTTTGCAATCACCGATATATTTCATGACGAACAAAGACATGTTACGTAAAAACAGTATTAAAGGTTATTGCATTTACATGACTAATGACACATACCTAGTATTTCTCATTATGCTGTCGATTATACACAGTCAACATGTTTATTTTTTTTTTATACAACTAGGTCGACAAAAAAGCGTACGGCTCACCTGATGGTAAGCGACTACCGTAGCTTACCATACTACTTAACATACTTGGCGTTGCGTACCCTACCCCCAATCCCCCCAGGAGCTCTAGTCACCTTACTCACCACAGGACCACAACACTGCTTGAAAGCAGTATTAGATGTGATCATCTGTAAGGTCGAGGTTCTTTCCCAGTCAGACTGATCCAGCTTTTGATCAGAATATTTTCTGCTGTGTTATATATAATTTTATATAATTTTACTTTTTTGTTATAAACTGACAACGCAATCATTGAAGATTAGTCGACTGTAAATTGTAATCTAGTACAAGTTCGGAAAAGATTGAGGAGGATGAAAGGAGTTTAGTATGAACTTGCTCCGAAAAATTTCGTAAGTTCTTGCCAACTGTAAATTCAAGTTGTAAAATACTTATCATATTTCTCTATAACATTTGAAGTAGGTTCCATGACGTAATTATATATTAATACATATCGTCGGTTAAATAGAATAGTGACATTATTCAAAAATAGCAAATTTTACAGTACACGCATTTAAAGTTTTTCATTTTATTAAAGTTAATTTTTCTTTATAATTTTAATACTTAAATATAAGTGTTATATATCATTTTAAAGGTATTTACATAAATATTAAGATATCGTTGCTATTTTAATTTAATTATAAATAGGGGGGCATTTCTAGCAAGAAAAGTCATTTTTCTATATAATTAAAAACAATTCGTGGCACGGATTTTGTAAAAATGGTAACACAATAGTAGAAAAAAAATATATTTATTACGAACAATGTTTCTTAAAAATTACGATATTTAGAGAATGGCACATAAACTATAATTGTGTTTGCTCGCAAACGAAAAAAAACCGACTTCAATTACATCGACAAGTAATACAACGTAATAAGACGAAAAAATAGTCAAGTAAATACGCGCTATTAAAGATTACTCAAAAAGTTGTAATCAGTTTTCGATCTAATTTAAACAAGACTACAAGACAAGTATTAGCTTTCGATTAAAGTAAGAATCATCGAAATCGGTACACCGAGTAAAAAGTTATGCGGTATAATATAACGTAGGTCGACGAAAAAGTAGTCACGTAAATACGCGCTATTAAAGATTACTCAAAAAGTTGTAATCAGTTTTCGATCTAATTTAAACAAGACTACAAGACAAGTATTAGCTTTCGATTAAAGTAAGAATCATCGAAATCGGTACACCGAGTAAAAAGTTATGCGGTATAATATAACGTAGGTCGACGAAAAAGTAGTCACGTAAATACGCATTATTAGATATAACTCTAAAAGTACTTGTCAGATCTTAATTAAATTAAAATGGGACCACATGACACGCAACACCTTTCAATTAAAACAAAATTCATCGAAATCGGTCCACCCAGTCAAAAGTTCTGAGCTAACATACATAAAAAAAAAACATACGTGTCGAATTGAGAACGTCCTCCTTTTTTGGAAGTCGGTTAAAAAAATATAAGTAATAACAATCATAAACAAACATCTATCTTAAAATTAACCCTCACTTATTAGATGAGAAAAATCAATGGCAACAATTTTGAGATCAAGGAACTTAAACATAAATATACGTAATAAGTATACCGTATATAATTTGTGGTTTTTAAAAAGAATATAAAACTAAATGTTTCATAAGAAATAAATGATGACGGAGTTACAACTGAGCTACTTAAAGCCGCAGGGCGACCTGCCTAAAAGCCTTGGCTAGACTCTTTAACGCCGTCATCCACCGAGGTACCATGACGGAGGCGTGGTCCAGGAGTGTGGCGGTACTGTTCTTTAAGAGAGGCGACAAGTCTCTGTTAAAGAATTACAGACCGATCTCACTTCTGAGCCACGTCTATAAGCTATTTTCGAGGGTCGTTACGAATCGTCTCGCCAGAAGACTCGACGAATTCCAACCACCGGAGCAGGCTGGGTTTCGAAATGGCTACAGCACCGTAGGCCACATCCATACTGTTCGGAAGATTATACAAAAGACAGAAGAATATGATCAGCCGCTGTGTATGGCATTTGTGGACTACGAGAAAGCCTTCGACTCTGTCAAAACCTGGGCTGTCCTGGACTCTCTGCAGAGATGTCATATCGACTGGCGATATATCGAGGTACTGAGATGTATGTACGATGCGGCGACGATGATCGTTCATATCCAAGACCAGAGAACAAGATCCATTTTCCTCCGGCGTGGGGTAAGACAGGGAGATGTAATATCACCGAAACTGTTTACCACTGCGCTGGAGGATGTCTTTAAGACCTTGGATTGGGGGGAACGAAGCATCAACGTCAACGGCGAATACATCTCTCACCTTCGTTTTGCCGACGATATCGTCATCTTTGCGGAGACGTTGGATGAGCTAGGACGGATGCTGTCCGGCCTAAACGAGTTCTCCCGACGAGTCGGTTTCGGTATGAACTTGGACAAAACGAAAGTTATGTTTAACAACCAAGTCATACCGAGACCGATATCGGTCGATGGTACCTTTCTCGAAGTTGTTCAGGATTATGTTTACCTAGGTCATACAATCCAACTAGGTCGCAACAACTTCGAGAAGGAGGCCGATAGGAGGATCCGGTTGGGCTGAGCGGCATTTGGCAGGCTTCGCCGAGTCTTCACTTCGTAGATTCCGCAATCCTTGAAAACAAAAGTCTTCGAACAATGCGTCCTGCCTGTGTTAACATACGGAGCCGAGACGTGGACACTGACGAAGAGACTGGTCCACAAGTTTAAAGTCGCTCAACGTGCAATGGAACGGGCTATGCTTGGGGTTTCTCTCAAAGATAGAATTAAAAATGAGACTATCCGCGAGAGAACGAAAGCAACCGACATAGTCCACAGAATTAGCAATATGAAGTGGCAGTGGGCTGGTCACGTGTGTCGCAGGACCGATGGCCGCTGGAGCAGACGTGTCCTGGAGTGGAGATCGCGTCTTGGCAAACGCAGTGTGGGACGTCCTCCGGCCCGTTGGACCGACGATCTATGTAAGATTGCCGGCGTCGGCTGGATGAGGATTGCGGAAAACCGGATGTCTGGCGCGAACTTGGGGAGGCCTATGTCCAGCAGTGGACTGCGACAGGCTGATGTGATGATGATGATGATGATATTTTTATCTATTAGTGTAAGTATACCGGCTTTTTTATTATCAGACAGCCAATTTTGTTAAGAACAACGGTTATAATTTGGAACCTAAATGTATATAAATTATACAGAAAAATGTCATTTTTACAAATAAGTCTAGTATCAATAACTTAATTTCACAACAAGCAGTCATATATCCAAAAATGTCATTTTTCTATTCTATATGAAATGCCAACACAATTATAGTTAAATTTTAATGAATAGAGGTAATTTCTAGAAAAAATACGTTGTTCTATAAAATTATTATTGCCTTTTACAATCGTATCTTAGCACTATTTTGGATATGTCACTTAAGTATAGAAATAGTTGTGTACTCAGTTTCGTGGCTGAGTTGCAAATGGCAGAACGACGTTTTTCTACAAACATTATGGCGATGACCACAGAATACCGAAACGACACTTTTTTCATCTAGTGAGCTTGACGTGTAATTTTATAAAGGATCTTTTATCCATATAAAAGTTATGTTGTTAACAGACTCTTTCCAGTAATAACCTTACTTTTAGAAAATTTTGAGAAATGTCATTTTTCTATTTAACCGACGATATATTGTTGTTTAATATTATGTAAGGTTTTTTAAAGGAACATCACACGTCAGTCACACAAAACAATAACAACAGACGACTGTAATTATATCTTGTTATATTTTATAAGGCCACGATATCCGGGAACTCGTAACAAAGCACGACCGCGTTATCAGTATCGATAATTTTAATAATTAACGAGTCAAAGTACTGAATGCACTAAAACTGTGTTGAAATTACAAAGAGATTACAAAAAATTCAGTGACTAGCAAGGTAAAAAAATTATGAAATAAAAAAGATTGTACCTAATTAATTTTTTCTTTATCAAAAATATTTTTTGATTTTCTCAAATTGCACCTACTGGCATGTTTTAAATATTAAATTAACGTTGTACTCGTATGTACGGAAATCCATGACATTGATCACGGTTTGGCACGTATATACACAGTGGTCGCGTTGACGGCCACTAGAGAACTCTGCCCCCGTCTACTACATATATTATGTATTTATGTATGTGTATTGTATTATTGTGTCGCACGTCATATGAGTGTGTAATAATATTGTATACAGTACAGTTTTATGCTCCTACTAATAACAAAGAAAATTAACATAAAATAAACTATCTATAATAGTTATTATTTTATGTTCTATTTCAACGTAAACGTAATGACCGTTCGCAGTAATGTAATATTGTATAAGTTTCTAGATAGCCTGAAACTATACAAATGCATATAATATTACGAATTTATTTTTAAATTAAATACGATACGATTCAGCCTGTAATATCTCACTTTTGGGCATAGGGCTCTTCCCCATGTAGGAGAAGGATCGGAGCTTAATCCACCACGCTGCTCCAACGCGGGTTGGCGGATATATTCCTTACTATTAGTAACGATCGCTATCAGGTGATCATGGATCAGGACATCATGTTAACAACCGGGACCAACGGCTTAACCTGCTCTCCGAGGCACGGTAGGGAGACCTATAAGGACTGCACAAACACCAGACCACGGCAAACATCTGTATGGCCAATACAAATATTGCCGTGTGCGGGGATCGAACCCGCAACCACCCGCGCCAACGCGGCGTAGTGTTTAAATTAAATAAGAATTAATTATTTTAAAAAATCGTTGAGTAATTTTATATACTCGTATTTTAATGTTTGATTATTTTCATGTAACAGTGCCTAAATATTTATCTAGAATCTAGATGATGTAAAATGTTTCGAAAAGATTTCGGTAAGCCCTTGAGTTGTTTCAGTATTGTAAAGGAATCATATTTGGACACTATCCAATGCTACAACATATTACATTTACTTAATCAGCAGTCATTATTTGTGAAATTTGAAAACTTACTTTTTCCGGCACATTCGATATTTTTTCACGACTAGCTGTGCCCCGCTGCCTGGTTCACCCGCGTTAATTTGAGGAAAACATACTTAAATATTTTTAAACCATTACTGTGCGATTCAGGCGACTCCGCACGCGTCTCGACGCGACGTCTTTCATTAACCGACTTCCAAAAAGGAGGAGGTTCTCAATTCGTTTGTATATGTTGGTTTTATGTTAGCTCAGAACTTTTGACTGGGTGGACCGATTTCAATGAATTTTGTTTTAATTGAAAGGTGTTGCGTGTCATGTGGACTGTTGGACCGGGAGCCAGTGACAGGTTGACATGACCAATAACCTCTCAAACGAAATTTCGTAACATGAATAAGGGATTTTTTATGAATTTTCGTCTTTGTCAGCTGTCACTCCGTGGGTGGGTTGGGCAGTAGCAGCCTCCCAAATATTGAGAAAAAAAATTTTTTTTAGCCATTTCCTCTCACTTCAAAATTTGTCGGATAATAGTTTACCTAATATCTTGAAGGAAAAATAACGTCAGCTGGCCATAACATGTGGATTATACGTCAGTTGGCTGCTAGAACATGAAACAAAAAAGTTTTTTTTTTCAATGATTTCCTCTCAACTAAAAATTTGCATGTTGATAGTTTACATGCTACTATGAATGAAAATTAACATTAGCTGGCTGTATCTCGGTGGAAAGTTTGTCAGCTGATACCTAGAAAGATGTAAGTTTGTTTGTTTGTTTTATGGAAAAAAATGAGAAAAAAAATCAATTTTTGATGACCTCGAGGTTATCAAATTGATGACCTCGTAAGTCGTAAGTTCATCAAAAATTATTACCAACCAGCTGAGTTTTTTTTTTCTTTTAGTTAATATTATTAAATAATTTAATAGTAATATTGTTCTACAAATTGTGTGGTACGTTATCCCGGTCCTACAATCGAGTTTTCGTAGAGGAAATTTTTGTTCGTCTCATCAAAATGAAGCTACTCCCGGAAAATTAGCTTGATAGTAATCAAGTTAAAAAAATGTAGGTACTAGGGATCCCGGACTATAATATCCTGGAAGCCACAACGAAGATGTACCGAGTAAATCTAGAAAACATAATTGTAAACAAAATCCTTGAAATAATAAATTGTACATCCTACCAAAATGTTTTAATTCATACGTAATTTACATTTTTGTATTAAAATTACAAAGTTAGAAAAAGTAATAAACATTATAAATTTATGCTGCGCGACGCCGCGTTGGCGCAGCGGTTACAGAATTGGATTGCGATTGACTGTTGCGCGGGCGGTTGCGGGTTCGATCCCCGCACACGACAACATTTGTATTGGCCATACAGATGTTTGCCGTGGTCTGGGTGTTCGAGCAGTGCAAACTTAGCACCTCATCGATGGAATTTTGGGTCGAAAATGACCTTAATCGATAGGTCTACGTTAGGTCCGTATACGTCCACTAAATTTGTCGTTAGGTCCGCTATAGTTTTTTAATAAATATTTTTTTAAATTTAGGTAAAAAAAATGCAATTTTAGCACCCCATCCAAGGATTTTTAAAATCAAAATGACCTTAATCGATAGGTCTACGTTAGGTCCGTATAGGTCCACAATAATTTTTGTTAGGTCCCCTATAGTTTTTTAATAATATATTTTTTTTAATTTTGGTAAAAATATATATGCAATTTTAGCACCTCATCTAAGGATTTTTGAAATCTAAATGACCTTAATCGATAAGTCTACGTTAGGTCAGTATAGGTCCACTAAATTTTTCATTAGATCTGCTATAGTTTTTTAATAAATAATTTTTTAAATTTAGGTAAAGAAAATGCAATTTTAGCACCCTATCCAAGGATTTTTAAAATCAAAATGACCTTAATCGATAGGTCTACGTTAGGTCCGTATAGGTCCACAATAATTTTTGTTAGGTCCCCTATAGTTATTTAATAAATAACTTTTTTAATTTTGTTAAATAAAATATGCAATTGTAGCACCCCATGTAAGGATTTTTGAAATCAAAATTACCTTAATCGATAGGTCTACGTTAGGTCCGTATAGGTCCACTTAATTTTTCGTTAGGTCCCCTTTATCTTTTTTATAAATAATTTTTAAAATTTTGGGAAAAAAAATTCGTATTTTAGCAGCTAAAAAACAATAGGGGACCTAACAAAAATTATTGTGGACCTATACGGACCTAACGTAAACCTATCGATTAAGGTCATTTTGATTTTAAAAATCCTTGGATGGGGTGCTAAAATTGCATTTTTTTTTTACCTAAATTTAAAAAATTATTTATTAAAAAACTATAGCGGACCTAACGAAAAATTTAGTGGACCTATACGGACCTAACGTAGACCTATCGATTAAGGTAATTTTTATTTCAAAAATCCTTAGATGGGGTGCTAAGTTTGCACTGCTGGGTGTTCGTGCAGTCCTTGTGGGTCTCCCCACCGTGCCTCGGAGAGCACGTTAAGCCGTCGGTCCCGGTTGTTATCATGGACACCTGATAGGGATCGTTACTCATAGTATGGAATATATCCGCCAACCCGCATTGGAGCAGCGTGGTTTATTAAGCTCCAATCCTTCTCCTACATGGGGAAGAGGCCTATGCCCAACAGTGGGATATTACAGGCTGAATCGTATAAATTTATAAATCTAAACATTTCCCAAGTACATAAAAAATTTTTGGTACTTATTTTTAATATAATTAGTAAATAATTAAATATATTTGATTATTAACATAATTATAATAATAAAAATTTATAAATAAAATATAATTAATAGTCTTGTTGACAAAACGTACCTGAATCTAAAGTTATCTGATTAATTAATATACTCGTAGTAACAAAACACTTATCAAAATGTTTGTCAATAATGAAATGTGCGAATTCGCGAACAACCTACTCAGCGAGACTAGCAAAAATTAATCGAACGCGTGCTAAGAGGACCGAGTACACTTTTACACTGTTGAATTGGTGATGCTCAATGAACATAGTGGGTGCGTCGGTAAACGATAGCTACAAAACGATGACGTCGACATCGTCTGACGATGAGCGTACACAATTACACATTGAAAATACACATACAGACACGGTGCAGTAGTGTGTGTTACAGGAAACTAAACGAAACGGTCGGTGCTTGGCGCTTCACGCAACGTGTTTATCGTATGTTGTGGCGTGATATCACACCATTCATTGCGAAAGTAATTCTGGTGTCCCACAAAAATGCCTCAAGAATACCAGTTCAATAAAATAGAGGCCAAGAATAATGTTTAAGAATATTTTTGGAGTTTACTCCATAAAACGGGCTGAGGTTTACAAAAATTGGAAGCAGCAATTTTCCTTCAGAATTCGTTGGGGAGGGGATCATTGGTAGTCTAAATTCAATAAGTAGGGGTACTCGACTTGTTGCTTCATCCGCCATCTTGATTTAAAGGGTTATTTTTTGTCTCTTGAATAACTCGTTCATTTTCAATTTTGACGAAAAATAGTTATTACAAAAGTTGTTTAAAATTAAATTTCCTATAATTTTGGTTCTTATAAATTTTTTGTAGGATCGATATTTTTCGATTTATACCCGAGAATATGGGAGGGGATGAAATCTTATCGTTGTATTATCACGTTAATTGTCAATTTTACGAGAAAAATTGTAATGAACAAAGTTGATTATAATAACATTTTGTACAATTTTGGTTCTCATCAATTTTTTTTTGTGCGATCGATATTTATAATTATATTTATATTAATTTATTTTACAATTACCAAGGGCGGATCCAGCTTTGGCTCCAGGCGGGGGGGGGGGGGTGTCACAGTCATGGTCATGGCGCCAGAGGGGGTCACATAGTCGTGGTCAAGTAAAAAGAAGTTATAATTTAATTTTTATAATGATAGATACAGGTAAAAAGTAGGTATTTTATTAATCTATGTAGGTAATGTACTTAAAAATACCTATATTGTGACAAAAATCTTGTTTACCTAACAATTTTAATTAGTGGTCCACCTAGGTCCGGGACACAGCCCAGGGGGGGTCATGACCTCGTGACCCCCCCCCCCCCCCTGGATCCGCCAGTGCAAGTTACTCAAGAGACAAAAATAACCCTTTAAATCAAGATGGCGAATGAAACAACAGGTCTGGAATACCTACTTTTTGAATTTAGACTACCAGTGACCCCTCCCAACGAATTCCGAAGGAAAATTGCTGCTTCCAATTTTTGTAAATCTAAAATACTAATTCCTTCTCCTACATGGGGAAGAGGCCTATGCCCAACAGTGGGATATTACAGGCTGAATCGTGATCGATCGTAAAATACTAATTCGACTGGGCTAACTCCTTTCTATATTCGAAAGCTAATGCTTGTCTCGTGGTCCCATTTTTAAACGGTTTTATTTAGCTCACCCCGTTTGTTTTATTTTTTATTATTTATTCTTGGGTCAAATTTAGTAATTCAAATTTCACCCTCTTCCTGTCAACCGATTAATCTGAAATTTTGTATACACTTTGGATTTTGGTGACAATACAATTATATTTATTCATTATCATTATAAATTCAAGATGGCCGCCGCTACAAAATGGCGGATAATTTATGTTTTATTAATCCCATCAATATGGGTATCAAATGAAAGGGCTCAACAAGCAGAATACAATATACTATAAAAAATTGAAATCCAAGATGGCGGCCGCTACAAAATGGCGGATAACGTAGGTTTTATCAATCCCATCAATATGGGTATCAAATGAAAGGGCTCAACAAGCAGAATACAATATACTATAAAAAATTGAAATCCAAGATGGCGGCCGCTACAAAATGGCGGATAACGTAGGTTTTATCAATCCCATCAATATGGGTATCAAATGAAAGTGCTCAACCAGTAGAATACAATGTACTATATAAAATTAAAATCCAAGATGGCGGCCTCTACAAAATGGCGGATAACTTAGGTTTTATCAATCCCATCAATATGGGTATCAAATGAAAGGTCTCAACAAGTAGAATACAATTTACTATGCAAAATTGAAATCTAAGATGGCCGCCGCTACCAAATGGCTGATAACAATTTTTTATCAATCCCACCAATATGGGTATCAAAGAATGCGAAATAAAAACTAAAAACTAGAAAATAAAAATAGGTAAAAAAACTTTTTAAGTTAAACGGTTTTATGTTAAACATACATTGCAATGTTTAAGATAAATGTACTAAAAACCAAAAAATAATAAAATAGATACAGTCGTGGGAATTATAAACATACGCATAGACTAGACTAAAATAAAACCGTGGGGCACGTCAATTGTCTACAAATTATCGACTTAATGTGCGATAGAAGAATCGTTTAATTCGTCGTTAGGCAGTTGGCCCGCAGACGGTGAGGAAATTACTTACTATTTTCTTGCTCATGGAAATTCCAATACTTATACACTCCATGTAAATAAAAGAGATGTTATAGTGTAACATTACAAAACAAACATTTTAATCAACGATTGTAGACAATTGACGTGCCCCACGGTTTTATTTTAGTCTAGTCTATGCGTATGTTTATAATTCCCACGACTGTATCTATTTTATTATTTTTTGGTTTTTAGTACATTTATCTTAAACATTGCAATGTATGTTTAACATAAAACCGTTTAACTTAAAAAGTTTTTTTACCTATTTTTATTTCAATTTTGTTCCAAATTTGAGCGTGATCTGACGAGTATTTTTTTGTCATCCCTATTATCCCACCAAAAACATAAATGTGAAAAATGACAGCCAAGTTCAATAATAAGAATATGTTGTTTGTGGACTTCGCCGAAAAAAGTATTGAGATCTAAATGAGCGCCAAGTTCTACAGAAAATATTAAATTAAGCTAAAGATTTCACTTTGCCAGTTTTTACTAATAATTCATCTTTTATTTGGCTAATAGCTTTTTAATGTTGTTTTTAGGTAAAAACTAGCCAAGTCAAATCTTTAGCTTAATTTAATATTTTCTGTAGAACTTGGTGCTCATTTAGATCTCAATACCTTTTTCGGCGAAGTCCACAAACAACATATTATTCTTATTATTGAACTTGGCTGTCATTTTTCACATTTATGTTTTTGGTGGGATATCATTACTTTTTGTAGAGATATTTATTTGAAATTTATTCTTTTTTCTTGCTCATTCTGTTAACGGATTCGATCCTCAGATATCGATTTTGAAAGCAATAGGTCAAATAACTAAAAAGTTCAAGATGGCGGCTTCTTTTTCTCATTCTGTTATCAGATTCGTTTTCTGAGACCAACCATGTCCCCAGATATCGATTTTGAAAGCAATCGGATAAATAATTACAAGTTTTTTGTATGGGGATACTCTTTATTTTTTTGAGTTCATTTTATTTTTATACTTGTTTTATATAGCAAATGTATCAATTCATATTTTGTGCAAGTTTCAAATATCCACTTATAACTGTTCAGACGCTACAATTAAAAAACGTTTTCTTTTTTATGGGGACCCCCTCTATTTTTTAACTTTCTTTTGTTTTCAGATTTTTTCCTGCGCTTACACGTAATTACCTAGCTAGATGCCAAATTTCGACTTCCTAGGTCATCTGGAAGCGGGTTAGGTTTTTGATGAGTCAGTCAGTGGAAAATTTGCGACTTTTGAACCTTCATATTTTTGTAACCGTTTCAACTAGGTTAATGAAATTTGGGGTCCTAGTTGTCCTTATGGATATAAATAAACATACGTAATTTGATATGTTTCTGTTGAATAGGTATTGAGTTATGGAGGGGTCAAAAGTCGCTCGAAATGGTTCGTGTAAATATACACACGGCGCTGAGTCACCAGTTCTTTTGCTTGAACTTGGCTTGACACGCTGCCGCGTGTCTCGATAGTCTGTTGTACTAAACTTGTCGATGTAAATTTTTAAGTCGGTTTTTTGAAGTGAAACTTCTTTAGGCGCATGAGGGGTAAAAATTTTACGGATCAAACGCGTCACTTTTTTTTCACTTAGTTTGCCAAAGAAGTTTCACTTCTGACATGTGTACTTTGTACGCACGCAATTTTTTTTTTATTATAAATGGTGATATAATAAAATATAACATTAGCAAAATATGTTGGTATTCTAAAATTTTACCTTTTACCATAATGTTATAAACAACAACAACCGTTTCAAAGCTGCATGGAACAATCCGAGTACGACTACGAGTTCCTTATTTGTTTAAAAATGGGTGTGTCGTGACGTGTTGTTTACTGCTCAATTCTGGCGGTTAATACCGACCGACACTGGCATTCTTGTTGCGTATTATTTAAATCACACAAGGTCATTTCTTAATGGCTAATATCTTTCGCTGACCCATTTTCAACCTTGTTGTGCATTACAAAACGTCGTAAATTCGAACTAAGATAAAATTTCGTTAACATGCGCATAATATGTACTGTTATCGATACGATTGTTTTTACCACTAGGTCGACTACTTATACGCTTAGAGAAAACAAAAACATGTTTTGTTCAACTACGATCATTTATAATATTATCTTATACATAATCTTTATCTGACTAATACGTAACTTTAAATATTAATCTGATATTTAAAATTGCCTTTTAACACTGTATTTCTGTGGTCTGTGCCTTTATTTATTTTTTTATTTATACTTTATGGGGGCTTTACACGCTACGATAAATTGTAACAATTTATTGAACGATTTATCGCTCCAACAAATCGAAAGAGTAGAGCACAACTGCACAACTCCAATCCCAATAAATCGCTACAATCTCCCGTTCACACACAACGATAAATTGTTTTGTAACAATCTGATCTTTACGATAAATTGCTACAACTTATCGTTGTGTGTAAAGCCTGCTTTACACTGAGTATATTATTAGCCCAAGATTAGCCCAGTCAAATTAGTATTTTAGATTTACAAAAATTGGAAGCAGCAATTTTCCTTCGGAATTCGTTGGATGGACTGGTAGTTTAAATTCAAAAAGTAGGGAAACCAGACTGTTGCTTCATCCGCCATCTAGATTTAAAGGGTTATTTTTTGTCTCTTGAGTAACTTGTTTATTTTCAATTTTACACGAAAAATATATAGTTATTACAAAAGTTGTTTAAAATTAAATTTCCTACAATGGGCATGACGACAGTATCAAAAAATCGTCAATTTAATGATTTTAGGGGAACACTCATATTTAAAAAATTCAAAATACTGGTTTAGTTTTATCTAAAATAATAAGATTATTGTGAATTTCGATAAAATAAAACATTAAAATACTGCAATCGGCCATTTTGATTGAAACACCAACGCATGACGTCACAACTTAATACGTCAGGCGCGCTTTAAATAGTAAAGTAAAAAGTAAGGCCCACTTTATATTGTGACGTCAAAGCCGACGCCATGACACCTGCAGCCGTTTTGCCGCTCTCATTGAAAACATATTAGAAAAATAGTTTTAAACATCCTTAAACTTATGTTTATTACCGAAATATAGGTATTTTCGTAAATAGTAAATGTGTACCCAGTTACCCACATTATGAAAGAGGTTTTCAAAATCTTTCGTCATGCCCATTTTGGTCCATATCAATTTTTTCGTAGGATCGATATTTTTCGATTTATACCCGAGGATATGGGAGGACACATGAAACACCACACATTAATAGTTAACCGACTTGAAAAGTAAAGTTTTCGATTTGGATGGATCCTAGTAGGTTTCTACTACTGCAGTTCTATAAAACAGTTACTACTAACTAACCATATGGCAGAAATTTATTAAAACTAATATGAAACTGAGGCTTCATTGAGTTATATATAACTCAATGAAGCCTCAGTTTCATATATTATATACAACATACAGTAATGGGGAACTAGGGGTATAAACCATAACCGCCTAGCTACTATACTATAGATATTAGCAAGAGTACATTTATTTCGCTGGTACATATTTATAACTATATATGATATCGCATTACGCTTATGCACATATAAAATAGGTACCTATTATATTTTTTCCAAATTTGTTTAATATTAATAGATATCGTTGAAATTAAAACATAGATCTAATCGAGTAAGGACATGATATTAGTAGTATGCTGCAAAATATATCACTGGAGAGAAGAGAAGGAATAAGGCTGCAAAATGACGGGTGTCCCGCGCATTTTGCTGTTCGGGTGCGGGAATATTTAAACGACACATACCCAGAGCCCAATCCACCTAGGATTGGGCGCTTGGGTCTAATTTTATGGCCACCACGACCGCCTGACCTGAACTCCCTGGACTGTTTTTTATTGGGGGATGCATAAAAGAAAAAGTTTATACTAAAGCAGTGTCGACAATCGAAGAATTGCGCACGTGTGTGCAATTAGCTACTCTTGAAATTGAAGTATCAGGCTATGCACGCCGTATCAAAAGATCTTTTATAAGGCGATGCCGAACCTGCATTGCTGCCAATGGAGGACATTTTGAACATTTAGTTTGAAGTAATAAACGCATTTCTACTAAAAAAATCTTTGTTTTTTTTCTTTATCCTAACATTTAAGTGACACAAATGCTAATGATACAAAACGAACTAACCGACCGTGATAAGTTCTATCGCTCCTACAAAATAATTTTGCTTGTCAAGCACTAATTATTATACTTTTTTAGAAACTACACAAACTAAGAATTCTTTTTAAATACTGGGCAATTCTAGTGCCATACATTTTTTTTTCACAATCAATGGTTAAATCTTGACAAAAAGTAACGAATAAAAATAAAAAAAACTTCTAACGCTAATTTTCATAAGTTTAGAATAAATTATGCCTGAAATAGTAATTTCGATACATAGTACAAGTATTCTCGAGTAAAATAACATAAAAATTACATTAAAATACCTTAATTTGTAAAAATTATGACCAAATTACTAGTCGCGGTAGGAATTTTTTGAAAAAACACAAAAATATTCACAATTTTCACAGTGTTGGCAACCCTGAAATAAAAAGTACATTTTCTTGGAGCTCGACATCAGGGCTACCCCCAGTTAACGGATTATCCACGATTTACGACACACCCTGTATATATATATAGAATCTGAATCTCGGAATCGGCTCCAACGATTTTCGTGAAATTTAGTATACAGGGGATTTGGGGGGCGAAAAATTGATCTAGCTAGGATTCATTTTTAGAAAATGTCGTTTTATTCCTGTTTTTAGGCAATGAAAATAATGGCTAAAATATCGTTAGAATAGGAAGGTTAATTTCGCGTTTCTTAATTAAGTTTCAATAGCTCGGTGGAACATCGGTCGCTGGATCAACCGATGAGATCACGGTTCAAATCCGTCTCCAACCTATTGTTTTTTTTTCTTTTTGTTTCTAATTTCACTCTTAATTTTTTATTTAAATAAAAAAAAATATAAAAATAGCGATAAAAAAAACAAAATAAAAAAAATACCGAGCTAGGCTCGGTCAACCAGGTACTGTGTAATAAGTTAATAACTGATGTTTATATTAGCATATATTATTTTGCTTATCGGCCATAAAAAATTAAAAAATATATATGTATATTAAAACAAAATTAAAACGTACTCGTAAAAACAACCTTATATATACCTAGCTGTGTTCATCGATAACGGTCATTCAAAAGAGAACCTGTAAGATGGGGTTAATTTTCGTTAGCATTAAAACATCGTAACCTAAAGGGCCGTAAACGATCAAAGTTTGTCAAACTTTTTTGATCAAACTTCAAACAAAGGCGCACACGATCAAACCAATAGATCAAATAAACTTATGACTCCTAGAAACCAATAAAACGAGAAAAATGGTTGTAAAGGGCCCCGTAAACGATCCAATTTGTTTGTCAAACTTGTTTGATCAAACTTCAAACAAGCCCGCACACGATCAAACCAATAGAACAAATAAACTTATGACTCCTATCATAGAAACCAAAACGAGAAATCTGTACCTCTATACAAATAAATAAAATTGGATTGTCTGTTTGTAATATTAAAATAACCGTTTTTTTACTAAATTCATATGTTTGTATACACGGTACCTATGCCAAAATAACATTTTTTTTATAATTTTTGTTTGTCTGTTTGTTTCGGCTAATCTCTGAAACGGCTGGACCGATTTTGACGGGACTTTCACTGGCAGATAGCTGATGTAATAAGGAGTAACTTAGGTTACTTTTGTTTTCGATTTTTTTTTTATAGCTAGAATAATAACTATTATATTAAATTCCACGCGGACGAAGTCGCGGGCACAGCTATTATATAATAAATATAAATATCATATAAAATTACTAATAAGTACAAGAAAGTTGGAAAATATTGGCACTACAATAATTTAGAAATACACGGAACTTTGATAACTGCAATGGAGCTGTAGATGGAAAGCATATCAAATTATCAATTTACAAAAACCTGAAAATTCAGGTTCCTATTACCTATTATAATTATAAAGGAATACACAGCCATTGCAGTTGTGTTCTCCATAGTTTCAAGGAGATAACTGAGATTTTATTTGACAAACACATCCGCACACTATCAAACAGGTTTGTCAAACACACCTTCAATCAAAATTTCCATCAAACACGTCAAACATTTTCATTGTTTGACAAACACATCGAACAAGCCCGCACACGATCACACGATCACGGGCCCTTTAAACAATTTGCCAGCTTTACAACACAATTTTTATTTTAATATACTAGCTGCCGGGACAGACTTCGTTCTGTCTATGTTTTTGAAGTTATATTTCTTTTGGCGCGTTAGAGAAAAATGATGAGAGTAAATTTTTACAATGCGCGTGTGGATACGAAGTAGTTTAAGCATGCATGAATAGATGCCGCTAGTTTTGCAGACAAGAAATTACTCTTTATCATTTCTAAGAGATGGCGTTGTGGACTTATTGTCTAATTATTAAGTGGTAGGTTTTTTTGGAAGTATTTTAATACTCTAGCTTGAAGTATAACTTCCTACGTGCGTACATAAGTACACACACACACACACACACACTTTTTTTGTATAGAAACCCTCCGTGGGATTTTTATTATATGGAAGATACATTATTAGTACAACACAAGAAACGAAGCACATATAGATTTAAAAAAAAAAGACGGGTTGCACACCGGGAGTGCCGGCAGAAGTGAAAACTTGATTATTAACGTTGTGCATTTTTGATTTTTTGGAATAGTTAGGGAATAATTTTGAACGAATTGCTTTTATTATCAATATAAAAGTACTATCATTTATGTGGTAGAATACAATATTTATTTATTGCGCTATCGTACACAAACATTACAATTTATATTACATTAAAATATATTATATTACATTAAAAAGTTTATCTCTCAGAAAAATCAACTTACATCCATAATTTATTAAAATATTTATTAAATATAGAGTTAATTATATCTTAATTATTATTATATATTTAATAATTAAATAATAATTATTAAATATCGACAATCGAAAGAAAACAATCGATTGTTCGATTAATCGATTTAGATGTTACAACAATACTCTCCAACCGTCTTACGTCTTACCGTCTTACGCCCACGTGTCCTGACGCGAGTTTCACAGTTTTTACCCATCCCACAAAAGTGCTGAACGCCGCTAAAGAAGTTTTCACTTCAAAAACTTTTTTATGTCTTCTAATCTGTACCTACAAGAATAGTACATATGCAACTATTTGTGTTGGACTGTTGGCATATTTTGTAATTTGTAGTGACACGGGTTACTCGTACGGCAAACTCGTGGACGAATCGTGAAAGATAACGCGACGAACTAGTTTTAAGCCCCCGATTGAAAAATAGGACCGTTATAAATTAAATATTAGTGTAAATTCTTTATCGTGGCTGACAAACAGGTAAACAGTTTGGTAAAGCTCAAAATTCTTATTCAAAGGTAAACTAATCAAGACTATTCTTACAGTAACTATCTATGTTATAAGAATTAAGAAAACCTGTTAAAGTGATACCGTTTCTGAATCGGTGAACAGATGAATCTGCTTTGAATTTGTAATATTAAAATAAATCCTATCCAAATCGTTACAGATCTTAGGAAAGTAACCAGAACGAATCACTTATACAAGAAAAGACAGCTGTTTATGTTCACCAATTACGTTTTTAAAACTTTTTCACTGAATTAAAGAGGGAAATCAAAAATGCCGTTCTATTAAATTTTTCACCTTTCAAAAAACATCTTGACATAGGTAATATGTTGCAAAGTGTAGTTGTAGACTTTCCCGGCTAAGGCGGCTTTTTATTTGTTAAAATGAAACTTTTATTACATCGTCTCAAACTTTTTCGTCTGTGTGTTGCATGTATGTGACGGTTGGCCGCGCGGTATAAAGATTGATAAAACGATTTTTATATCCTTAATGGAATATTATTCCAAATTTTTTTAGTTATATGTCTATAATGTGAAAAAAATTACACTTTTACCGTGGTTTCATAAAACCACACAGGTTTTTTTAAATATTTTTGTTAAATACTGAAACTTTATGCCTTTTCTAGCCAAACCCTTCAGTCGTGTCCAAACCTTTCATTTTAGTAAGTCATCATAGGGGAGCCCAAGCGGGGATTTCTGATGTGACTCCGGCACATCAGTTTAATATGAGGGGAGAATCCTTGTACCCTGTTAGGTACTTTTACCCAGTCTTGATCCCTCAATATAGTTGTGTGCGTTCAGAGCAGTCGATCAGATTAGTAAAAAAAAATCGATCTACAAAACAAAATAGAACAGATTTAAACAAAATAAGTTCATCTGACGATTTGAACGTGACGTAAAAAATTATAGGCCAGTAACTAAAGCCGTTTTTTATGGTCAATCTCGCACTAAATTTCCGATCCAATTTTAATTTTTTTTTAGGTTAAGGGTCACTTACTGACCATAAAAACACAAAATTCTGACAGATCCAGGTGGAGCTTCGATCGCAATCTTAAAGAAAAGTTTTTGGCCGATATCTCGGAAACTATCCACTTAAGGGCAAAAGTTATTCAGACCTTTTTTGTAGATAATAAAATTTCGCATCTTTTATTTCCTGTAAACTTTTTTGTAAAACTTACCGTTTACGATTTATGGCCCATTTTATTCGTCCAGCAGTAGCGCCACTTGAGCCGGCCGCACTCCTCGCGCACTCGGTGAAAAAGCACGTAAACGTAACTCTTAAAGGGTAAGTTTTACAAAAAAGTTTACAGAAAATAAAAGATGCGATATTTTATTCTCTACAAAAAAGGTCTGAATAACTTTTGCCCTAAAGTGGATAGTTTCCGAGATATCGGCCAAAAACTTTTCTTTAAGATTGCGATCGAAGCTCCACCTGGAGATGTCAGCATTTTTTGTTTTTATGGTCAGTAAGTGACCCTTAACCTAAAATAAAATTAAAATTGGATCGGAAATTTAGTGCGAGGTTAAATGCTTTATTTACTGGCCTATTAAGCGAGTCACAAAGTTGCAAAAAAATAAATGTTTAAGTACCTCGAAATATTCGAGCGCAGTTAAACTTTTTTTTTTAAGAAAATTACTTAAAAATTATAGAATTAATATATTCTGCAGATTTCCATAAGCCGAAGTATCTAAAATTAATTATCATCTATCATCATATAATAGAGTGTAATATGTACAGCTACCGAATATTATGTATTTCCCGCTACACGTTTCTCTTTAAATACATATATTTTGTAATATATATTTTTTCTAATGACTTTTTTTTATAATTTTTACACGAAAAAATTAACAACAAAAATAAAATAAAAAGAATTGTGTGCGTACAAAGTACACATGTTAGAAGTGAAACTTCTTTGTCAAACTAATTCAAAAAACTAATTAAAAAAAAAACGAATTTAAAATACAAAAAAAAAACTAATTGAAAAAAAAAACCAAAAAGCCAATGTCTTTATACAGCTTTCCACACTGAGCAATCCGGCAGATTAATATCTCTCTGTAAACAGAAGTTTATAGACTACATTATGCGCTATCAAAATCTGATGCGCTCGAGATTTTTTTTAACTCTTTTTTTACATTTTTGAAAATCCGTACACGCTCCCCCCACCACTAAAAGAGTAAGCATAATATGAAGTTTGTTTCTTTTAAGCATCTATTAATCTTCACGATTCAATAGGTCTTCAAAAGGTGGGAGTAACTACACATTTAGCATTCTGGGCTCCCCTGCTATCATAAACAGTCATAAGAAGTTGTTGACATTTACCAAAATAAGATATTCGTCTGCTCAGTGTTTTACTTAACTGTTAATTTGTTTAATGGCCTTACACAACTGTACATTTTTACAAATGCACAATCTATTTATTTCAAGCATTTAGCGAAACTTTCTCTTGTAAAAACGTCAATTCTATCCAAATAACTGATCCAATTATATATTTATATGTACACAAATAAAGTACTTTATTAAAAAATTTGTCAACAAAGTCAATCATTTCGCCGAAACAGTCCTTTGGTCCATTATTAGCCTTTACTACTAAATAATGTATTCTAATCTACACATATTTGATAAGCTACATTTATATTTCAGTTTATAACAATTTGCTAAAGATTAATATGTAAGCAAAACCAAAACCATGAGACTTGATGCAAAATTTAATATGAAGAATTACTTCATTACTTATTCAAATTTAATCTTGGTAAATTTTTGGTCTTTTCTAAATTGAAGATCTCCAATTAATAATCTAGGAGTATGAAATTTTGTGCACTTATCTATACTAATATATAAAGCTGAAGAGTTTGTTTGTTTGGTTGTTTGTTTGTTTGTTTGAACGCGGTAATCTCTGGAACTACTGGTAGGGTTGCCACCCGTACTTTATAATAAAGTATTGTACGTTATTTTAGGTAAATGTACTCTATACTTTATGAAAGCAATAAAGTACACGAAAATACTTTATTATGCATGATTTGATTTCTTTAGGATTTTAAAAAATTTTGCTGTCGTAGATGTCGCTACTCACCAGCGCCACATCACCTAAACACTCATGTTTAACAATTTCTGATCATATCTGATGATATGATTGAAATTTATTAGCATTTTTGTAGTCACTTATTAATTTTCTATACGAATATTATAAAGAGGTAAAGTTTCTAACTTTGTTTGTTTGTAGGAGGTAATCTTCGCAAATACTGATCCAATCATGAAAATTCTTTCACTAATTGAAAGCTATACCTACTATTCAGGAGTGACATAGGCTATATTTTATTGCTGCACAAAAATGGCAGCAAGTATTTAATAAGAGTGATGACAATTTAATAAACTTGTATAAAGTAATTTCATTCTTATTATCTATTCCCACTACGTCAGCATTCAAAGATTTTTTGCTGTGATGAATAACAAATGTCGAGACGAACGAAACAAAGCTTCTCTGAATTTGATAAAAAATGAGCTACTTATTTAATTTAAATATAGACTGTAAAAATGTGATGTGGGCTGTTGTGTGGTTGCGGCAGTAAATAATATAGCCACCCCCTCTCTTACCGTGGGTGTATTAAGAGGCGACTAAGGGATAACACAGTTCCACTACCACCTTGGAACTTAAAAAGCCGACCGATGGCTGGATAACCATCCAACTGCACTAGCCTTGAAATATACAGGCCGAAGACGGCCAGCACCGTCTTCGGTACGACAAAGCCAGCCCTGCGGTCACCAACCTGCCTGCCCAGCATGGTGACTATGGGTGAAATACATGAGTGTGTGACAAAGCCAGCCCTGCGGTCACCAACCTGCCTGCCCAGCATGGTGACTATGGGCGAAACACATGAGTGTGTGACTAGTGGAGACCTATGTATGTCCAGCAGTGGACTGCGATAAGCTGAAGTGTGTGTAAAGATGTTGTGCAATTGTTAAGTAGAGATACTAATTTGATACAAGCTGCAAAAAGCAATAAAAAAATGTTTTTAATAAAAAAAAAATTGTACTTTATGTTGATACTATGTACTTTTTTTTTCTTACCTATAATACCCAATGTACTTTAATTGAGAAAAAAAAAGGTGGCAACCCTAACTACTGGGCCGATTTGAAAAATTCTTTCAGTGTTAGATAGCCCATTTATCGAGGAAGGCTATAGGCTATGTATCATCACGCTAAGACCAATAGGAGCGGAGTCCACGCCGATGAAGTCGCGCGCAGAAGCTAGTATTTTATTTAGAGGGAGTGCAGATTGCTAATAATATTATTTATTTATTTACTTGTGACCCGCCCCGGCTTTGCACGGGTGCAATGCTGTTAATAAATACTATCTACAACAAAAGATACCTTACAAACCTCTAAAATTATCAGTGTTTCTCTAACATATTATACATGTATTATACATATAAACCTTCCTCTTGAATCACTCTACCTATTAAAAAAACTGCATCAAAATCCGTTGGATAGTTTTAAAGATCTAAGCATACATACAGACAGACGGGAAGCGACTTTGTTTTATAATATGTAGTGATTTACACTTTATTGTACACCACAACTACATTTTAAACATTAAACACATTTAAAGACATTTACAGTCTATGAAGTACAATGGGCGGACTTATGGCTATTTAGCCATTTCTTCCAGACAACCCAACTTTTACTTTATTTTTTTTAAATTATATATATATATATATATATATATATATATATATATATATATATATATATATATATATATATATATATATATATATATATATTGTATTTAAAGAATATCTTCATAATATTTTTTTTTGTTGATTGTTAAAGTATGTAGTCAAACTGAAAAGTTTTAAAAAAGGTTCTTTATTTTCATTATTTTTTTAATTTAATTATGGTCCAATTTCTACCACTATAGTAAAGACATCAGACAATTCCACATTGTGTAACCTACATTCAATTGTATCATTTAGACCAATATGAATCACTAATTACATTATTTACATTACTATATTGCACACACTCTAATGCAAGGGTGAGCAATTTCAAGCTTTTTATTCAATGGGAAAATTTTAATTTCAATTTTTCTGGGCGAACCGCACATAGATTAAGTCGTATTAATAATTTACGGAACTTTTTTATAATATATATTAGAATATAAAATTAGAAAAAACTACAAAAGTAAAGATTTCATATACCTACAAATTTTAATGGAAGATAAAAACAAACAAAAAAAGAACAGAAACTAATTTACCTAAAATTTTTAATGAGAAATTTGGCAATATTTTGACGCATAAGCTCATCATTACGTTTTGCTCATCCTTGCTCTAATGAGACTTAACAAAATATACATGAACTAAATTTAGAACTAACTTATGCAGGTACTGAATACTCAAATACATAATTATGTCTTAGCTACTTCACAACACTACAAGAATTATTGCAATAGTCATTGTACAATCATTGTAATAATTATGTATTATTACAGTTTATCCACATTATCTATACTAATATAATAAAGCTGAAGAGTTTGTTTGTTTGATTGTTTGTTTGTTTGATTGTTCGTTTGTTTGTTTGAACGCGCTAATCTCAGGATCTACTGGTCCGATTTGAAAAATTCTTTCAGTGTTAGATAGCCCATTTATTGAGGAAGGCTATAGGCTATATATCATCACGCTAAGACCAACAGGAGTGGAGTCCACGCCGACGAAGTCGCGCGCAGAAGCTAGTATTATTATATATATTCATTTTCAGTCTACTGTTTCAATTTTTAAGTATTTTAGATAAACACAAAAACCAAAATAACATTAATAAATAAATAAAACGTATGTGTGTACATACATGTGCTGTGTGGCTACGGCACTAAAGAATGTAGCCACCCCCTCTCTTCCCGTGGGTGTCGTAAGAGGCGACTAAGGGATAACACATTTCCACTACCATCTTGGAACTTAAAAAGCCGACTGATGGCGGGATAACCATCCATGCTGGCTTTGAAATACACAGGCCAAAGACGGGCAGCAGCGTCTTCAGTGCGACAAAGCCAGCCCTGCGGTCACCAACCCGCCTGCCCAGCGTGGTGACTATGGGCAAAACACATGAGTTCGCGTCATAATGTCGGGCGCGAACTTGTGGAGGCCTATGTCCAACAGTGGACTGTGATAGGCTGTAGTGGTGGGGGGGATGTGTGTACATATGTACGCGCGTAAGAAGTTATACTTTATAGGCTAGCTAACTTCACGTTGCTATTTGCTAACTTCTTCGTTGACTAACTAACTTCAGGGTGTCGGTTTTTTGTGACGGTGTGCGCGCGCATCGTATAAATTTACTCTCATAATTTTTCCCTAACTCGCCAAAAGAAGTATAGCTTCAAAAAGTGTAATTTATTTCACTTTGTTAAAGTAAAATTTGTCAATTTATCATATTGTATAAACTATAAATGATTCCTACAAGTTTTTTAGTTTTGTTTAAAAACATTAGTTCTGTGACCGTCGTCTTTGTTATTTCAAAAATTTAATTCATTAAAATCTTTCAACAGATACATAAAATATTATTTCTACAATTATTATTAAATGTTGTGAGTTTCAATTTTCTACGGGAGTAAATAGTTCAAATATGTACTTACTTTTAATGTTCACTAATGACGATTTACCTTTCTCAAAACAGATTTTGACTTTATTATTTCCACAAACTATTCTACTTAATTGAATTTAAAATAACAATATAACAAAGAGTGTTCAATTCGATCTTTGACATATGACAAATCTGGTCCAACTGAGGGGCTGAGGGTGAGGGGTGAGAACAGGGCTGCCAGGTGCAAAAAAAGTGTGATCGTACGCCAACTACAAAAAAAATTGTATGATAAGGAAGTTTTGAAATTTAAAAAATCGTACAGCCTTTTATGTATCATACCCCGTCCGGCGACTAATTAGCTTTTTGACAGCTCACGCCTATAAATTACACTTTTTTTTCCGGAATAACGTACTAAAAATTTTACAGTAATGTCATACTTTATTGACGATTTGATTGATTGAGTGAAGTACCCTGTGCATAACAAACAACCACAGACTATGAAACAGTTCTTGAAATAATAAATCGATCATATGATAAAAATAATTTTACGTCATGTGATTATTGTTTCTATAAATTTAATACAAAAAAGGAAATAAAAATAGTATCTATGACCCCAAGATTGATTCCTTGCAAGGAATTAAGTCGAAATCTTGAAATTTAATTGCAAACCAAGAATAAAGAGCAATAACTCTGTTAATTCATTTGATTTATTATTTATATATTTTACTAGCTTGTGCGCGCGACTTCGTCCCCTTGGAATAGGACCACCCGATTTTGAAACATTCTTCATTAGTGCTACGCTCCTATTGGTCTTAGCGTGATGATATATAGCCTATAGCCTTCCTCGATAAATGGACTATCAAACACTGAAAGCATTTTTCAAATCGGTCCAGTAGATCCTGAGATTAGCGCGTTCAAACCAACAAACAAACAAACAAACAAACTAACTCTTCAGCTTTATATATTAGTATAGATTTATAATTAAAAAAACTAATAAACGCATAAATAAATAATATTTTTAAACTAAATGTATTTAATTAAATCGATTGAAAGTTCTTCTTAAATAAAATCGATTATTATTTCGAACCGAATAAATAACGTGTGAGGCAGTCACTAATGTCAAAATTTCTTGAAGTGTCAAAAAGATATTTAGTCAGTGTTGCCACCTTAGGGAATTTGTCACTAGATTTAGGGAATTCTATAGTAGCTCAACGATTTTTGATTTTTTTAAGTCACTAGACATAGACTTGGTGACTTCTAGCGACTTTTGGCGATCAATGACAACGATTTTTTTCCCTGAATAATAAATATAGGAAACGTTATATAAGAAAATAATAAAGGAAACTTTATGAGGTATTTTTTACTATAATGTTGACAGCACCAATACTTAATGCGACTGTTCGTCGGACGAGAATCATGTATTGGTGCTCTCACTCTGACGTACTGGATCAGCTATTTGATATCCTTGTCTAGTCACAGAATGGATTCCCCTGTTACGACACGGGGAATAACCGTGCAGCCGATTTTGTTTCATTCATATTCACTCTGTTGAACTGATGTTGACGCGGTTTGTGCTGTATTGTAAATTTGTAAAGCTTTTGTTATAATATCGTTGTGAATTGAGAGTCATAATGGAAACTCCTTTAAAAAAAAAGGTATATAGCCAAAAATATCGCGAAGAATGGGAAATAATAAATGATTTGATGTAAAGTAATGTAAGTTAGTTAAGATACAGGATGAACATTAGCACTTTGAACAGCATTCTTTTTATATTAAAATCAGACTGAAATTTATGAATGAACAATGCTTTACCTACGAACTCCCAGAAGAAGTAATTTATTGTGGAAATAGGTAAAAGTAAAAAGTACTATTCCTATAAATACATATTCAAAAGAAGAAGGTGATGCATCTACTGCCATATTGCCGTCAACATCATCATCAGTAGGTCAAAATTTGATGGACGAGACAGATATGAATAGTGAAAAATTATTTTCAATTCTTGGCGAATGTGAGGATTTTTACAAATAAATATTTTTATTACCTTTTAATAGCTAAATTAAATACCTTAATTTTTAACTTACTTAACTAACTTAATTTTATAAATAATTTAAATTAAACAATCACGATTTTTGTGTTATTATTTTTTGTTTGTGACTACTTCATGAAAAATTGCAAAGTTACCTATTATATTTTTAATATTATTATTATTAATATACAAATTTTTTATAAAATTATGCCGAATAGGATCTAGGGAATTCTAGGGAATTTTTAATGTTTTAAATTCTCACTATCTAGCGAGATTTGATTGTACTTCTAGTGACTTGTCTAAATTGAAGGTGGCAACACTGTATTTAGTCGCCGGACGGGGTATGAGTTCTTATTATAAATTATCAAAATTCGTTTAGTTTTAGAAAATAAATGCAACAAAACTATTTGTCAGATTAATACAAATTTTCTGTGTTCATATTTTTTAGCAAAAGAATTTTTTGGTTCGTTTCTTCTTATTAATTTGCTTGGCTAATAACCATTGGATAAACTGTTTGTAAGTTTTGTTTTCATTAAATTAACTTCGCTGAATGCTCGTTCACAATCTGCACTAGAATGGGGCAAACATAACAAATTTAAAGCAAATTGAGCCAGTGTTTTATAATTTTCAAATTGTTTTTTGATTATGCCCCAAAACTTGTCGGTATTCATAGTTAAATCTATACTAATATATAAAGCGGAAGAGTTTGTTTGTTTGATTGTTTGTTTGTTTGAACGCGGTAATCTCTGGAACTACTGGGCCGATTTGAAAAATTCTTTCAGTGTTAGATAGCCCATTTATCGAGGAAGGCTATAGGCTATGTATCATCACGCTAAGTCCAATAGGCGCGGAGTCCACGCCGACGAAGTCGCGCGCAGAAGCTAGTAAATTATATCCAAAATATTAGGTTTTTGACAAGTCGCAATTATTACCAAAGGTGAGTTTCGTAAGAGTGCAAACAAATACAGCCTTTACACGGTTGTTTAAAGAGTCTTCATTCAAGTAAAACATCTAGTCACGCGTTAGGTAGTTGGAGAATTCCCCGAAATTCATGCTTGCCGGTGGATTACGTTTGTTTCATGAAATATTTTCAGGTAATAGGTATATACAAAGTCATACATTTTGCGTACGATCTTGGTCTAGCGGTCGTACATGAGTAAAAATGCTAAAAAATCGTTATGAGTACGATTTAAATCGTACATCTGGCAGCCCTGCTGTCAACTGATTATAATTTATTTGAAAATTGAAAATTGGTGAAAACATATGATATTTGCTTGTAAACTGCAAGTAAATTAAATAAATTGATGTGATTGATTTTAACTATTAAAATTTTCAAACTAAGGAAATACGAGTACATACCATGTACATACCCGTATCTCGCGACAAGCTTTTCTATCATATAGATTATGTGTAATGACCTTATAAGTAGATAGTAAAAGTTTTAAGAGGAAAGGATACCGGCTCTTTCTCCATACAAACGTATTCGACTGTTTTCTCCCTGGATAATGACACTAGATCAAATATTTTTGTAAAATAAAACTTTTACCTGCCATGACCATGCCCCTACGCTACGTTTTGTTTTTTTTCATATTCTTATTATATTAGGTAGTAGGAGTCTTTAAAAACTAGAAATATTGCCTAATTTTTTGTACATTTTCAGACACTCATCAAAAAATAATAATTCATATTTACAAAAAAAAGAAAACGGAGCGGCATAGCTGAAGGCTTTGTTTATTTACGTTAAAAAAATAAAAAATTAAATTGACATGTTTCGGGGAGAAAACAGTCGACTACGAAATGATGTTTTGGTCAATAATTATCTACCTAAAACGGTCTGAGCTGCAGTTGTCCCTTTCTTGCTGTTTGTGGGATAGGTCCGAGGGAGGGAAGGGTCAAAGCAGTACATATACACGCCAGCGAAGTGATGCCTCATAGTCGATAATTATATAGATACACTAGTGATGTATTATTTTGTCGATATTTTCAAAAATTCGTATTAACAAAATTAAATAATCTCTCTTTTCATAAACTACAATAAAACCTTATTTGGATGCGGTTTTCATTGTAACATTGTGCAAACCTGGGCTAAGGGTAGGGGTAGGGTAGGGCTAGGGTTTCTCTAACAAATACAAATGATAATTATGGTAAATAATTTAAATAATAAAATTATGTTGTTTATGTTTTTGGTTTGACCATAATTTTGGCTAACGGTAGTCTTATTACTGAGGCAAACGAAGGATACTGTAGAACGACTGACGGACAGACACTAGGAAAAGTAGGTTAACTAAATAAAGGTACAAAATTTCAAAATAAGAAGCATTATTTTATTCAGTTCAAGTAGGTAAAGAGTTATTTAATTATTTCCTTTCCTTTCCCTTAAGGCAATCATAGTAAAATTTTTCTAATATTGGTTCTATTAAATTCCAGAAAGCATCTTTCATTTTAACCGACTTTTAAAAAAGGAGGAGGTTCTCAATTTGACTGTATTTTTTTTAATGTATGTTCTCAGAACTTTTGACTGGGTGGACCGATTTCGATCAATTTTGTTTGAATTGAAAGGTGTTGCGTGTCATATGGTCCCATTTTAATTTAATTGAGATCTCACAAGTACTTTTAGAGTTATATCTAATAATGCGTATTTACTTGACTACTTTTTCGTCGACCTACGTTGTATTATACCGCATAACTTTTTACTCGGTGTACCGATTTTGATGATTCTTATTTTAATCGAAAGCTTATACTTGTCATGTAGTCTTGTTTAAATTAGATCGAGATCTGATTACAACTTTTTGAGTAATCTTTAATAGCGCGTATTTACTTGACTATTGTTTCGTCTTATTACGTTGTATTAACTTGTATTACTTGTCGATGTAATTGAAGTCGGTTTTTTTTCGTTTGCGAGCAAACACAATTACCAATTTTTTGTTAAATGATGCCTTTAGGGCTCCACAAAATAAAATAGCAGTAACTTCGTAGCCTTTCCAATATTTTTTTTAAAATAAATTCGGACTACTCTGTAATGAGTTAAGCATGGTCAAACATTAAAAAAAATATACGTGGCGACTTTAGAACCTCCTCTGTTTTTCTTCGTCGGTTAAAAATTCTTAATCAACCACAAAATAATGAAATAAAAAATCAATAGGTGGTCCTGAAAATCTGTGTTAGGTTTTATCCCTAACCGAAGCCGAGGACTTATCTTTTTGTGAGACACACTGCCACCTTTATTAGTGACTATTATTTTAAATGTCTTTATTGTTAGTTCTGAGTTCAGTTGTTTCAATTTTTTTTTTTATTATTATTATTTCTTTTTATTTATAGTTTGTTCTTCCACATTTATTTTGATTTTTTTTTTGTAATGTACTAATTTTTATCTTATGTTCTTCGTTTGTATTTCAGTGTGTTTCGCAAATAAAGCGCTTATTATTAGGTATTATTATGTAGTTTGCCTAACTAAAAAGACATCAATAAAATAATCTATAATATAATAAAGCTGAAGAGTTTGTTTGTTTGATTGTTTGTTTGAACGCGCTAATCTCAGGATCTACTGGTTCGATTTGAAAAATTCTTTCAGTGTTAGATAGCCCATTTATCGAGGAAGGCTATAGGCTATATATCATCACGCTAAGTCCAATAGGAGCGGAGTCCACGCCGACGAAGTCGCGCGCAGAAGCTAGTAATATTATGAAGCGGAAGAGTTTGTTTGTTTGAACGCGCTAATCTCAGGATCTACTGGTCCGATTTGAAAAATTCTTTCAGTGTTAGATAGCCCATTTATCGAGGAAGGCTATAGGCTATGTATCATTATGCTTAGACCAATAGAAGCGGAGTCCACGCCGATGAAGTCGCGCGCAGAAGCTAGTAATTTATAAATTGGAACAATATCAAACATTATGTACTGTACACTTAAAAATATCAATACGGTAGTCCCTTGAAATTTTATGCAACACCGTACCCACATAATAATCTGTCGGAGGAATAAAATTGGAGGATTAGTCAATCAGTCTCTCTTTGTATATGTCACCAGCATCTCATTTGTTTTTTTTATTACTATTTTTATACATTTTATATCGTCCCAATTATGTGTTACGTATAACCGCGACAAACATGAGACATTACAACTTATATGTATACTATTATTATTATTATACTTATTTTGTTGCGTACGTATGTGTGTATGTACCTATGTATGATTGTTATATATTCTTTTTTTGCTTATGTATTTATATTTATATACCACCTGCCCATCTGAAAAGCGATATCCCTTTCATAATCAGGTTGTCTGGAAGAAATTGCTTTTTAGCAATAAGATCGCCTGGTTGTACAATTTGTTAGTGTCCGACCGAAGTTTCGGTTTCGGTTTCGGTTTCGGCCGAGTTTCGGCCAAAAATCAAGTTTCGGCGGCAGTTTCGGTTTCGGCCAAAATTGGCCGAAACTTTTGCCGAAACCGAAACCGATTTTGGAAGTTGTCGTGCACGCTCGCCTAACTGTTTTCAATTCAAATGTTTACTGTTGCTTAGTAGTGGGTTACTTAATTCTAAATGTAAGTATGACTGTCCTTCTAATTGTGATCTAGGTACCTATCTTTATTAATTCTAAATGTGTGATTTGATTATCTTTGTCGAGACTGGAACTAAGAGTGTAATAGTAATTTTAGTAATTATTATTTTTATATAAGAGGTACCTAAAAGAGATTGATGATTCTTCTAAGTACAAATACAAACCAAAGTATTAATTAATAAGATTTCAAAATACCAATACATAGTATTTAATGAAACAGTAACAATTAGTGATTTGGTTATTGATAACTGATAAGCATTTTGCTATGAGAACTTAATTTGAAAAAATAATCAAAATATTATTAATATTTTTGAAGTGAAACTTCTTTAGACGCATGGGGGGTAAAATTTGAGCGACCGGTAACGTGGCAGCGTCATGACGTTCAGTACTTGGATGGGTGACCGCCTGGGAACACCGCGAAACGTTGTCTTTTTTTTCAACTAGGTACTTTTTGTGTATTTTAATTCGTTTTTTTTAATTAGTGTTAATTGCCAAAACCTTGTCCAACACAACCAGGAGCAAAAATTAAACCAGTACTAGAGATGCTTCAACTTGATGTATTGGATTCTTCAATAATTACACAAATATATGGTGGCCATATATGTACTAACAAGAAATAATTTTGCCAGCGCGATTTAATCTACTACTGACACCATTTAGTCGTAGACGTTTTTAACTTAAACAAAAAAAAAAAACTTAAATAATTGTAAGTTGCAGCGTTAACGATTAGTTTTTTTTTAAATTAGTTTGCCAAAGAAGTTTCACTTCTGAGTTCTGACATGTGTACTTTGTACGCACGCAATTTTTCTTATATTATCTATACTAATATTATAAAGCTGAAGAGTTTGTTTGTTTGTTTGAACGCGCTAATCTCAGGAAGTACTGGTCCGATTTGAAAAATTCTTTCAGAGTTGAATAGCCCATTTATCGAAAAAGGCTATAGGCTACACATCGTTAGGTTGAGACCAATAGGAGCGGCGCACCAATGAAGAATATTTCAAAATCAGGTTTTTTCCATTTTGAGAGCTTCCGCTGCGAGCACTGCGTAAACAGTTAAAGTTTCGCAAAAATCATGTATGACAGAATTGTTTCACTTTAAAAGTTCTAAAAAAAGTCCGCGACAGCATATGTCTATCTTTTAAAGTTGGCTTACTATAACCTTTTTTATGCTAAACAAATTTGTTCTAAAATAATGCAATATTTGCGAAGGTGTTCTTATAAACATAATATAAATCTTTATGCAAATAAATACTTCTTTTGTCACAAGTATTTAATTTAAAACAAAATTGCTCTTTACACCATTCGATTTCAATAAATATCTTAGGAGATATCGCAGTTTTTAAAAAAACATTGCAGCAAAAATATTCACGATTCAGCCTGTAATATCCCACTGTTGGGCATAGGCCTCTTCCCCATGTAGGAGAAGGATCGGAGCTTAATCCACCACGCTGGTCCAATGCGGGTTGGCGGATATATTCCCTACTATGAGTAACGATCGCTATCAGCTCTACATGATAACAACCGGGACCGACGGCTTAACGTGTTCTCCGAAGCACGGTGGGGAGACCCACAAGAACTGCACAAACACTCAGACCACGTCAAACATCTGTATGGCCAATACAAATGTTGTCGTGTGCGGGGATCGAACCCGCAACCGCCCGCGCAACAGCCAATCGCAATCCAATGCTGTGACCGCTGCGCAAACGCGGCGTCAAATAAGCAAAAATATTATCAAGCTGAAAAGTTTGTTTGTTTAAACACGCTAATTTCAAAAACTACTGGCTGGAATTTAAAAAAATCTTTTTGCTTTGGATAGCCAATTTAACGAGGAAGGCTATTTTCTCCTTCAATTAACGCGTATGAAACCGTGGGGCACAGCTAGTATTAAATAAATGATTACAACAAAATTAATATACTGTTTCCATTTCATGTCAATAAAAAAATGTATGTAAATGGGTAAAATGCACCAAATTTCAGTATTTTAAGGAATTTTATACTTGACCACGTGAGTTTCGGTTTCGGTTTCGGTTTCGGCCGAAACTGTAGTCACGGCCGAATATTCGGTTTCGGTTTCGGCCGGAAACCGACTTTCGGTCGGACACTACTGAATTTGTGGCTATAATTGCTTGTAATGTAAATTTTCTTCTTTATCTAAATGTACAACAAAGTATATTATTATTATTATACTAAGACAAACATATTAATTACTATGTATGTATGGCTACAATACATTTATCATGTACACTATATGTATGTATCTCAACACCCATTCTTACATACACCTCAACCATGTAATTACATACCTAATTCATAAATAAAATACCTAAGTATTTCAATAATTACTTACCAAAATACAGTTATGTAGATAACAATCCAATGAATTAACAAACAATAATTCAAAATAATAAGTACTAAGTAGTTTACGAAATCCAATAAAAGTAAGCCGAGTTACAGAAGAACGAAGCAGAAAAAATTAAATAAATAAAAATAAATAAATATGTAAATATGCGGTCGTCTGTTCCTATGGTAAGCGACTTAATGTTTGTGTTACAGGTAACAGCCGACTGTTATAACTATATACTGTATATATGTATATTTTTATAAATATACATAAAAAATAATACACATATAAATATGTATATAAATACAAATATTACACCCAGACTCGGGCAGGAAACGAACCCGCAACCCGCGGAACAGAAAGCAGGGCCACCACAAACTGCGCCAACGGGCTAATCAAATGAAACAAGTAAAATACAGAAAAATAAGAAGCGCGGGTGAAATGCACACGCACACTAACACCACGCCACTCACACATAGACAAAGCAGTGCGGGGTTTGCGGGAGGCGCGGAAACGGCTAACAGCAATAGTCAGTGAAACAGGAACAATTTATTCAAATACCTATTTTTCAAAAGTCTCTTCGGTATCCTTTCCTCTTAAAGTAAAAATTAATTTTTTTCGTTTTAGCGCATTCAAATAAAAGCTTGTTTTTTAAAAAGGTTTTTTACTTTTAATTTATTTTAGTGGAAATCACTTATACCCCGCCCGGCCACTAATTATCTTTTTGACACTTCAAGAAATTTTGACATTAGTGACTGCCTCAAGCCTGTTTTACGCCGAGGCAACAATGTGCGTCATTGTGGCATGCGGCATTGACGCATGAAAAATGTCGCACGTTGTGGCAAGAACCTTGCGGCACGGTAACACCTTGCGTCATGTGGCAGAGTGTCGCAGCTTGTATCCGATCACGATGGATTCCGTGCGACAATTTTTGATGCGTCAAGCCAGTTTCTAGGTTATGTTTTGATTGTACTTATTTATTTTATTTACAAAATGAGATAAATCGGACATGGAGTGGTGTAATGATAATTATATTTGTTAGCAAACGAAAAAAACCGACTTAGATCACATCGACAAGTAATACAATGTACCTACGTAGACGAAAAAAATTAACAAACTCACTAATCGTCTGGTATCTCTAGAAATTGTACCCTTACTACAGAAAATCTAAAAAAGAAATATATAAAATCTACTTTTTTTGTTTTTTTTGTCTGAAGAAATTCTAACCTATCTCTATCAATCAAGTAGGCAGACTAAAATTTGACAGCACGACGCTTAAAAACTGTTGCCTTGGCATAAAATACTGATACGGCGCCAGTCAGCCCAGCACCGCCTCGCTAGTCGGGGCCCATAGCGACTCTCGAAAGCGGGCTGCCTAGCGTCGGGTACTAAGTACCGCTTAAAAATACTCAGTTGCGCGGCCGGTAATACCTAATAAGAACATCGAATGAAAACATGACTCACCTTCAAAAAGGGTCCTAGCGATCCGATCCGGTTCCAGGACAGTCAGGGTAGGTGGGTGTGTTTGTAGGTGTGTAATGAAGTTAGTGTATAATAAGGTGGCCTGACCGTTCACGATCAGCAAGCGACAGAGCAGCGAGTCGACAGCAACCAGGTTCTACGTTCACTTCACCTACTCACTATCAGCGAAGAATATATCCGCGAACGTTCAGAAGAAATTACGGAATCAATTATCACAGTTTATTATATACACTTTAATATCACCACACTCGCGACGAGATTGACAATTCACGCGGCCAAACAAATCACTCAATATTCGTTAAATCAATTGCCCATACAATCGAAGTAACACACAGCACGGCACACAACGCGACAGAACAATTAAGGCAAAAATTGCATCAGTCATAAAAAGCCTCAACAAATTTTAACTTCTCTCATCAAGATGGCGTTCACTTTCGGGGTCCACAAATCGACATAACCGCGCCGTGAAGAACACACGAGGTCAAACCAAATATCTCACGACCGCCTCACTATTCACATCATGCGCACTCAATTAATATACTCGATAATTTATCCCAGTTCAAACAGCAAATTTCTTCGTAATGAAACAACGCGCGCGTTCTCACGCGCCGCTTTCAATTGCAACTTATAATCCGTCCCGAACCGCGTGATAACGCAACACTAGATCAAACCGAACCGAGGGACTTTAACACAAACAATTTTATACGAGAACGTCAATAGACTTCAAATTATAACTCGTTTCACGAACAGAATATACACGTATGCAGTGAAATTTAGCTGCGAATCGCAGCGGCGAGTCAAATCAGAGCGCGACGCGCGCCTCGCCCCGGTCTTAGAAAGCGACTGAACTCCCGTCAAGGGCAGGATCGCGACGTCGACGCGCTAGCGCTGGCTCGATGCCAAGCCGCTATTCAAAAAAAACCTGTTCCCCGCTGAACGCGACATTATCATAACAACCCGGCCAGAACAAATACGCTGTCGCATGCCACATATGCCGCAATTTGTCGCATGCCACAAGATGGCGCACGCCACAATATGTCGCATCGTTGTTGCCTTGGTGTAAAATCAGGCTTTACACGTTATTTATTCGATTCGAAATAATAATCGATTTTATTTAAGACGAACTTTCAATCGATTTAAATTTAGTTTAAAAATATTATTTATTTATGCGTTTATTCGTTTTTATTTAAATTATAAATGAAATATATAAATAATAAATTAAATGAATTAACAGAGTTATTGCTCTTTATTCTTGGTTTGCAATTAAATTTCAAGATTTCGACTTAATTCCTTGCAAGTAATCAATCTTGGGGACATACATACTATTTTTATTTCCTTTTTTGTATTAAATTTATAGAAACAATAATCACATGACGTAAAATTATTTGTATCATATGATCGATTTATTATCGATTTATTATTTCAAGAACTGTTTCATAGTCTGTGGTTGTTTGTTATGCACAGGGCAAGCACAGGGTACCTACTTCACTAAATCAATCAAATCGCCAATAAAGTATGACATTACAGTAGAACACAGAACACCATTACTCCAGAATTTTTAGTACGTTATTCCGAAAAAAAAATAACTGTAATTTATAGGCGTGAGCTGTCAAAAAGATAATAAGTGGCCGAACGGGGTATAGTTGGTTCGATTTTTATGTATGGTCAGCATACTATTACAATGTACTCTGTGGTCAGACTCACCATCGCCCATGGACTTAATACCCTACTAACAGGACAGAGTACTCTGAAAATTTGTATTTACGAAAATGAACACTAAGTCAACGAGTTAAGTATTATATTCGGTTGCGCATTATACAAATGCAAAAACGAGCCGAGAGAGATAGTCACAACGGAGGCCTTGTGTCTCGTTCTTTCATATTGCCAGCATAAAAATGTTTCTAATCAAAAATTATAGCTGACCTAAAACTCCATTGAAACAATTGTATTTTAATGTTATTTTAACAATTGTAAGTCAGCAAATCATAATTAAAATTAATTTCTTTAAATATATTCTTAGATAAAAAGAAAACATTAATTATTATTTTGCCTATTTCTTTTTTTTCTTACGGCAACTCTCGTAAACATCATTGTGGACATTGTTTAAGACTGTAATAAAACTGAATATAATGCTTAACACCTTGTGTTAGTGTTCATTTTCGTATAAACAAATTTCCATCGACAACTATGGTGACCATGCGTCACTTTATTCACTTTTATTGATATTAAAGAAATGTTTGTGTTATAAATACTATTTGTTGTTCAAATAAAAATAATATATTAAATTTAAAATAATTGTAATGACATTATTTGGAGTGTATTTACTTGCCAACTGTAACAAATATAGCATTAAGGTAAATTAATAAATAAATAACGCGTACTATTTGTATTGTTTACTAGCTGTGCCCGCGACTTCGTCCGCGTGGAATAGTGACTTTGGACAGCATTTTTTCAATACATGTTTTGGTTTATTTTGGATTATAAGCACCGTCGTTTGGTTATTTACATGTTCAACGTGATTCTTTAAATTGGCATAACTTTTCATTTATGAACCGATTGACATAAAACAAACACTAAATGTTAAGTGCAGCCTAGCACAATATATTAGTGAAAACTACACCTAAATTGGATAAGCCGTTTATGAGATGACAGACAAACACATTTCTGAAACAGACAAAAATTCTAACAATCATTGTTTTGTGTGCTATTTGCGTTGATAAGGGTACCAATAATATTTTTTCTATATATCTTCCATGTACAGAAAGCGATCTGTTACTTTTTTATTATATGTATTGATTTTGTAATCCATCCCTTGTGCAAATGTTTGTATATTGACATGAAAAACAAATAATAAAAGTAATAATATAATATTTATTATTTATTCATTATAAATAAATCTATTATTATAATAATAGTCGTCAATACTGGTGTCAGATTTTTCAAGTTTCCAAATCTTAATGTCACCCTATTAGAAAGGGACACAAGGCCTCCGTACTAACTATCTCTGTCGGCTCGTTTTTCAGCTGCGAGTGCTCTGTCCTGTTAGTAGGTATTAAGTCCATGCCATCGCCTTACTCTTGGTCGTTTTTAATTTTTTCATCACTTTGTATTTTTTTACACATAGCGTATAATAATAACATGCATTCAAATAATAAAATCCAGCTGCAAGTTCAACGTCCATTTTCTGCAGCAAATTGACTTTCTTGTGGCAAATATATGATATTTGGCTCCATGTGTAGGCGGTCGTATCGTCTATTTGCGCGTACGTCAAATATTTTGTCAAAAACAACAAATACTGAACAGCAAATACCTAAAGCCAAGTGGGGACACATGGAGCCAAATATCAAATATTTGGATAACGCTATTTGACTGAAGACTGGATGACAGTATCCGACTGATATATCTTAAAGCCGCCGCGTTGGGGCAGCTGTCACAGCACTGGATTGCGATTGGCTGTTGCGCGGGCGGTTGCGGGTTCGATCCCCGCACACGACAACATTTGTATTGGCCATACAGATGTTTGCCGTGGTCTGGGTCTTTGTGCAGTCCTTGTGGGTCTCCCCAACGTGCCTTGGAGAGCACGTTAAGCAGTCGGTCCCGGTTGTTATTATGTACACCTGATGGCGATCGTTATATTAATAGCAGGGAATATATCCGTCAACCCACATTGGAGCAGCGTGGCGGATTAAGCTCCGATCCTTCTCCTACATGGGGAACAGGCTAATGCCCAAACAGTGGTAAGTGGGATATTACCTATAGACTGAATCGTGATTGATCGATCATGATATCATAAAGATGCAGTCTATTAATTGAAAAGAAACAGGAGGATCATGGACGTAATTTAAGTATATTACGTCCACCCCCAAAATCTTTCTGGTGAAACCATTGAGCTATTATTACTAACGTATCTTAGAGAAGACATCGCCGAACACTAACGCGACGTCCTACGTAGGCGATTCAAAGCGAACGCGATTGCGAAGCGATTCGATGCGGTGAAACGCGATGCGGCAGCTTTGTCCTACATGCGTGCGAATCGTCCCGCACCGCTGCCGCCATTCAGTCCCAGTTATTTTGGCAATATTCTCCCATTCATGGTACGATAATAACCGGTTGTGATAATTTTTATTCATTTTAGATTCTTCGATAGAATTAATAAAAAATTCTACATCTGACATTATTTAAAACAAATAAATTATGGCACCGCAACCAGTCCGCGCGAAAATATCAAACCGGCTGATCGCGTTCGCTTCCTTTCGCGCCGCGCCGCACCGCACTCTACGTACGTTTGGTCACGTAGGCCACTTACATAGGTATTGACTGTTTGTTGTTTTCGCACCGCGCCGCGCCGCTTCGCGTTCGCGTCAAGATCGCTCACGCAAGACGTCGCGTAATGTGTTCCGTTCAACTGCGGTCGGCCGGCCGCACCTCACTCAGTCGCTTGCGTGTTTTAAAGCGAGGCAGTCGTAATTTGGTCGTAATATTTTAAAACGAAATCGTCTAAAATCTCTTTAAACATGCCCTCGTGTGTGCTGCGATATTGTAGTAATAACTCAAACAATACGTCGAAGTGCAAAGGGGTAACTTTCCATCGGTAAGTAACTGTTAAAATAATTTTAAATCTTAATTTGAGCAAAATGTTTAGTGGACGCCATGTTGCGTCATTTGTCATAGAATAAAAATTAAGAGATATGACATTGTGTGGATAGTAAACATTGAGGTATAAACAACTTGGACAATGACATTACATATTTCTTGTAATGAATGTCATTCTTGAATCACTTTTTCAAGTGTTTTTAGCCTGTTAATTATAACCTAGTCGATACTTACTCCTTTTTGAGATATTTTAAAACATTTATTTATTTATTAATACTTTATTGCACAATACTTTTTTTCAAATAAAAAAAAATACATTAAGGAATTGATCATACATATTAAATTATACATATATACTACTTACTAAAGTACATATCTATATAATACAATACACAATAATAGTAATTATGTTAGTTAATTTACGATTGAGCGAAAAAGTGCTGTTTTAATTTTATGCATTTTTCTGATTTCACTCATAATTTTTGTAGTATATTATTTTCTGTGTGGTTTAATAACGAATAAACAATTTATAATAATAATAACTAGTTGGTCTTATTAGGTTTCCTTAATGCAATTCAATAGGCAGAATATAAAAAATGTGGTCCGTCTGCGTAATTATGTCGCATCTTTGACTCGACTGCCTCACCCATAGACGAATGAAATTTACTGCCGTAAACCGTTGGTTCAATAATCAAAGGCCTCACCCCGCGCGCCCGCACTGCCGCACATGGCGAACAGATTTTGTTCGGGTTGTCTCTTCTAGTACGTTAGTACATATTACTTCAATGGGTGAAACAGAGGCCAATGGCCATACTAAAAGGCCTGTTTCACCAGTAGTGGATAAACTTTATTCATTATTCTGCAAATAAGCTGTAGTTATATTATACTTTCAACAGGAGGTAGAATAGAATATTAGGCGGACCTGTTTATAAACTACAGCTTTTAGATTCATTTTTGCGAATAGAAATCTATACTAATATATAAAGCTGAAGAGTTTGTTTGTTTGGTTGTTTGTTTGTTTGTTTGTTTGAACGCGGTAATCTATGGAACTACTGGGCCGATTTGAAAAATTCTTTCACTGTTAGATAGCCCATTTATCGAGGAAGGCTATAGGCTATGTATCGTCACGCTAAGACCAATAGGAGCAGAGTCCACGCCGACGAAGTCGCGCGCAGAAGCTAGTATCTTATAAGTGGAATCTCTTATAAGTACAGCGGAAATCGATGGTCAAAAAGAATAATACATCAAACACTTACACTTTTGTCTTTTGGATATCATCATCCGTCAAATATAGCGTTATCGGCAACTTGTGAAACAGGCCACAAGTGGTGACAACCGAAATATCTCTGCACGCTTGTTTCACGCCTCGATCAACCGTTTTTTATGTATTTGATTTGGTATATATAGATTAGTAACTAATACTCTGTGATAATATAGATAGCTCTTGGAAAAAAAATAGGCTACATTTTAAAGTAAAGAACTGGCTCTTGAATGGTTTGAAAAAGAGAAGATAAAAATTAGTTATGAATAAAAACAGAGGGATAACCGAAGTTTTGATTTAAGTTAACCTAAATAACTAACTTAATTAACCAGTAAATAAGTTAGTAACCTAAATCGTATAATAGTAATAAACTTATTTGAAGCTACTTATAGATTTTAATAAGATTTGAGTGTCCAAATAAGATTATTAGCATAGAAAGTGGTAATAGTTTCAAGGTTAAGTCAATAAATAAAATATTATACTATATATCACAATAATACAGTAGCATTAATTTAAAATATCTGCATTTCCTACTGAATCGGTCACATTCTTTTATTCAATAATATAGAATAAGAAACTTTAATATCAAACAAAAATACAGTAAAAATAATGTCCTTTTTATTTAAATATTTTTTACAGTAATTAGTACTATGAATATATCTGGAATAAGCTGTAGTACAAAGAAATTATAATATAAAGTTAAATTCCCTACAGTTTATACAATATTAATAGTAATATATATATATATATATATATATAGGTCTATTGTGCTATGGTAACTGGACTTGTAATGGTTCTGATGTGCCTTCAGATGAATCACCAGCACCATTGGTCAAGAGCTCAATATCAGATCGATTTTTGTGTGCACTTTGAGATTTACTTCTTAATTCAAAGACCTGAGTTATTGCGTCGCGGAAGCACAGGAAATTGTAGTCTATCACACCTGCAATTTGATTAATAATAGAAGTTTATTAGTATTTCCTTTCATCTATTGCATAAATAATTATAAGTAACTAGATGGCCCGGTGAACTTCGTATCACCTGCGTATATTTGTAAAAAATATACACAAAACACTTTCTGAACGCACCTATAAATATTTGACAACCAATTGACAACGTTTTTGACAAAACATTAAATTTCCCCGCTAGGAACTTTTGTATTGGAAAATTAAATCGTCGTTTTTAGTATTTTCCGTTACTTCCGTTACATATTATTTATGTTTCTCATCGTTTAAACCTTCCCTGAACTTCCACAAACATTTCAAGATGAAAATTAGCCAAATTGGCCCAGCCATTCTCGAGTTTTAGCGAGACTAACGAACAGCAATTGGTTTTTATATACATATATAGATAATTATTAGTTAAAATGATTTTATAAAAACTAAACTTTTTCTATTTTATATAATAATTTATAACATTAGTATTTATTTACTGGAAAAATATAATCTTATAGAATAGTGTGAATATACATATGTGTATATACTTCTTTTTTTCACGTATTTTATTTAGTGCATTAAATCCTTGAATTTTGCATATAATACTAAATACCATACCTTGTTTTTGAAAGTTTTCTTCACGAAGAATGCACACAAGTGCAAGAAATTTATTTACTTCTCTTAAATATAAAACTGTTCCATTATTCAACTTTATGAGGCTAGAACTCTGGCTGTTAAATGTATTCATTTCCGTTTCATCTACCATACTGAAAACAACACAATATCTAGATCTAAGTAAATTATTCTAATTAGTACTATAGATAACAACCGGGACCGACAGCTCATAGCGAACACAACTCATAGTAGGTAAATATCCTCCAACCTGCAGTGGCGCAGCGTGATGGATTAAGCTCCGATCCTTCTCCTACATGGGGAAGAGGCCTATGCCCAACAGTGGGATATTACAGGCTGAATCGTGATTTGATCACAACTCAGCCTGTAACATCTCTGCCAAGTATATCACGCTGCTCCAATGCAGGTTGGCGGATATATTCCCTACTATGAGTAACGATCGCTATCAGTCTATACCATGAACCGGGACCGACGGCTTAATGTGCTCTCCGAGGCACGGTGGGGAGACCCACAAGGACTGCACAACTACCCAGACCACGGCAAACATCTGTATGGCCAATACAAATGTTGTCGTGTGCGGGGATCGAACCCGCATCCGCTCGCGCAACAGCCAATCGCAATCCATTGCTGTGACCGCTGCGCCAACGAGGCGGCGTGATCAAATACTACAGATTTATCTACTAGCTATTCTAAAAAGAAACAAGTAAAACAGATTTTACTTTTCATCAACTTACCCATATATACAAGAAATATCGATAACAACATCAATCATATCACAGCACAGTTCATAGCTTTGCATATCTACTGGAGAGCTGTCAGTTGCAATATAAATCTTAGAAACTACATCAAAGAGAAATGCTTTCTCAATCCCAGAATTCTGTAAAAAAATATAATAATTTAAATACAGTAGGTATATAGTTATATATATTTAATACATTAATGACTTTAAACCTAGTAAAATAAGATTAGGATAGTTTTCGGCGACAGCGGGTGAAATGGTCAAAATTATTGGTATTTATTTCTAAACATGATAATTTAAATTTCACAATAATACCTAATATTTAAAACTGTATGGTGTAAATAACAACAATAATTGTTATGTACAACAAATGGTTAAGGTCACTTTTATTTTAAATCTCACAAAGAATTTATTTGTTTTCTATTTACAACATTGTGCCCATTTTTTAAACCTAAAAATATATCATTTTATATTGTATTGTATGTATATTGAACTATTCTTATGGGATATACATATGCCATCGCAGACTTTTTAGAAAAATAAATTACTAAGAAACCTATAATTATGTTTTAATCTCAAAACGATTTCACTGTTTTTAAGGAAAAAACTTCCAGCCAGTTCAAATATTTTCAGGATCTTTAATAATTGTGACCATATTTAAACTAATTTTGTCCAAAACAATAATTATAAACCTTAACAATTTCATTACCTTTGAATAAATTATGTTTGAATTATCAGACTATGACACAAAACATTGATAATGTTATCTAATTATCTATAGCAATGTATAATGTATTACACATATTAGCTTATTAAATGCAGATAATCCTATATAATTTTTTTTTACAAGTGATAGCATGTTCATATTGGTTACAGATTGTCATGCTTAGGATAAAAAAAAGCAGAAAATAGTTGTTATTGATCAACAGGCTATAAAATGAAATGCGATTTGAACTGCAATATTGTATATTGCACTATGCAACAATGAAAGATGTCTTAATTAATTCTATGATTTTAATATCCATCAAGAAATATGATAGCAAATATTTAATTATTGTTAATATTAACAATAAATTAATACATAACTAAAATTAAGTTTGTGTATATTTACTTTATCTATTTAAAACTTACTGATATGAGTATATTTAGAAGATTTTCTAATGTGGGCAATTGTGGTATAAGTTTCTGCACTACTTTACTGAACGCTTCGAATATAGAATGATCATAAATAGAAGTCAGGTGAAATGAGAGGTGAACATGCTCAAGGCCTGCTTCTGCCAGGTCTTCTGTTGCACGGTGATGAATATCTCTTTGTGATTCCATTTTATAATCATCATTAAGACCGTCAACCTGCAATAAAAAATATTTTAGTTCATAAATACAAAAAACTAAATCATTCTAATGTTACATTATGAGACAAACAAGCTGTGCCTTGCGACTATAATACTAAAATATTATGTAGTATATAATAGTATAAAAGTAGTAGTATAAAATATTTAACTGAGGTAGGGCACAGCAGGAAATTTCTTGCTCAAAAAATGGAGCAGCCCGACTGGGGACCTCGACCTTACAGAAGATCACAGCTAAATAATACTGCTTTCAAGCAGTGCACTGTGGTTCCCTGCCCATACCAAGGTGCGACAAAAATATAAAAAACTTTATTTACGGGATCTTATGAATGAAACAGGTTAGATAAGAGGTATAATCAATTTATTGTTATAAATAATAATAAAAAACTGTATATTACTATATATATATATATAGGTATACAGGGTGGGGATTATAATACAACAATAAATTGGACATCGTATATGTAATGACATTCCAAGCTCACATACAAAAAATCAATAAAATACATCCAGTAGTTTAGTCGTAAATTATGATTTTTCATTTTTTAAAATTTCTCCGTAATGTATTTATACTAAAGACCTGACCTACCCTAAAACCGGCGGTTAACGACTCAAGGACAGCTATTATTATTTTTAAAATCATTGAGCACAAAAATAATGGATATGGGATCGACTGCCACAAAAAAAAGGCAAAATTTTTAATCATTGCCATTTAGTGACAGTTCGCAGACCAAATAATATTATAACTGTTTTAAAAAAATAACTTATTCAGTATCGGCTACTGATCAGTTCTGCATATTTAAAAAAAATTGATGGTTTGAGAAAATTTAAATCAAATAGTTTTTTATTCAATTTAATTTTAAATGCGTAACAATTTATTTTAATTTACTTTTCTAACTTACTATTTTTTATTCAATCAAAATAATGAAGTTTTGTAGGTACAAGCACAAAGCACTTCTGCGCGACTATGCCGCGTAGACCGAAGGTCACGCGCGATGACGCGTGTAACAGGTCAGTGACCCTATAGTTACAAAAATGATGTTATAAAATTTTATTAAATTAAACTGAATTAGTTTGTATAAAAATATTTTTTTTTTTATTTTGATGTTAGGACTTATCTGATGGTTTTGAAATACTTCTTTATACTAGTACTAACGGTGTTTTCAATTATCGTTGTATTGTCATCCCCACTCTGTATATATAAAAAATTAAATTTTACAACACAAAAATTCAAATCAAAAATCAAATTACAACTCAAAGTTTTAAAGTATGTTCTTTTATAGCAGATCCATGCACTAATACCTTGTAAACAGAACCTGGTAGGTAAAAACATGGATGGATTGAAAGCGCGTCACATATCTCTTGAAATACGAGCTCGGCCCGCTCAGTGATATTTAACTTCTTGTCGGTGCCATACTTCAATCAAATTTCGAAGTGTATATTCGCATGCATGTAGGTACATGCATGCGAATATACACTTCCGACTTGAACCTGCAATAAAAACAACATTTTGAGTAAATAAATGCAAAACGAAAGACATTTGGTGTTAATTCGTGTGCGTAGCAAAGTGCTACAAAGAGACTATTTTCACATAGTATTGCTCTAAATGGGGGAAAAACGGGGAACGAATTCAAGTGTAATCATAAAGAATGAGGTCTCACCTAACGTATAAAAAAAAGTTTGAGATGGACATATGGAGGTATATAAACTAAAACTCGAGAAGTATTAAACAAAAGTTTAAAACGCGTACATAAAACGGTTCTATCATATAGCAGTCAAATTTAAAAAAAACGAATAATCTTAAAATTGTAAAAAAAATAAAAATAATAGGTACATACCATGTCCTTGGAAATCCATCTTGAAAATAAATCACTTATGTAACAGGTTTCTGGTAATTGACAAACAAAAACACGTAAAAATTTGCGTGAGTCACTGATAACGTTTCGGAGCGCGGGTAATATTCACACTTTCGATGACGAAATGGGAATGAAAGTAATTAGCAAAGTGCATTCAATTTATATTTTTGTTAAGTTTGGACTTTGTAGGTGTTATAATGATTACTACTTTCATTGAATCGCAGAGTGGCCTTGGGTGATTTTTGTCGCACTAGGGAACCATAGTGCAGTGTTGTGTTCCTGTTGGTGAGTAAGGTGACCAGAGCTCCTGGGGGCGAATTGGGGGTAGGGTCGGCAACGCGCTTGCGCTCAGCGTTTATAGGCTACGGTAATTGCTTACCATCAAGTGAGCCGTACGCTTGTTTGCCGACTTAGTGATATAAAAAAAATATATAGCCTATAACCTTCCTTGGTAATGTACTATCAAACACAAAAACAATTTTTCTATTTGGCCCCTAGGTTCCTGAGATTAGCACGTTCAAACAAACAAACAATCACTCTTCAGCCTGATAATATTAGTATAGATAGCAGCGTGGTGAATTAAGCTCCAATCCTTCTCCTACATGGAGAAAGAGGCCTGCCTAGCAGTGGGATGTTACAGGCTGAATCGTGCTCGATAGATAGAAAATTTGTTACAAAAAAATTTATATTCCATTTTAATTTTTTTTTTTCTCACACTGAATGTTGCAAGGAGAATAAAAAAAAGTTTTGGGAGTCTGAAAACAGACAGGAAAAAATAGAAACACAGACCATAGAAAACATCAGTATACCCATAAAAGAACTCATTACGAATCAGTGATTAAACTGGCACACACTGGAGTAACAGCCAGTGCCTATCACCACTATATCAACCCATGATATATAGGTATATGACTTTATCAAGTATGACACATGTAATAAATACTTGTAAGAATACATATATTTCCAACTCTATATAGTAACTTACTTTATGTATAAACACTTCAAACTTTATATTACTATTAACTCTATACGCTTTAGTCACTGTAAGTTGTAGTTTATCCAATGCATCTTGGTAGTCATCCTGCAAAAAGTAAATATATTTTTAGCCATAGAATTATATTAAACGAGATATTAAACTGTTGTTCTATAAAAAGAATTAACAACAAATATAAAACAACAAAAATTAATTACCTGAGCGTCTATTACGAAAACTAAAGCCCCACACCCACCAAAGATAGTATCAGAATCAAAAGTAGGATCAAAAAAATCAATTTGACCTGGAAAGTCCCATATTTGAAACTGTACAAAACTGCTGTTATTAATATCATCCTTGACTATTTTATTGGTAGACTCCAAAAACAGGGTCTCATTAGGTGACATTTTGTGAAAAACAACTTTTTGTATTGATGATTTTCCTGATCTGCAATGCAATACAATAAACAATACAAAATACACAAACTTCTAAGATATAAATGTCATAGGAACAAATTTCATCTTAATAATGTTATACCTTCGAAGACCCATAAGTAAAATCCGAGGTTTGTGATCTTCTTGCAAAGATCCATTATCACTCTCACCGTTCTGTTCAAAAGGGCCATAACTAAAATCCTTGGGAAATGATCCCACGTATTCCTCCTGATAACTCTGCGTAAAATTGATAAGTTAGTTATTCATTGTAACAAAAACGTTTCTGATATTAACAGTCTTAAATACTTACCATATTCATTGAGATATAATATTTTCCTGTTTTAAATATTTACTTATTAAAAAGTTTCATATCACATTTCACATTTCGCCATTAAAAGACAATCAAAAAAATGAAGTGATGTTACAATTTTATGTGAAAATAAGTAAACATTTTAGTCTCAAGGTGACAGTAAAATTCAATTTGACATTTTGACGTTTACTTTGGAGTTGGTGTCCTTGTTTTCAAATAACAGCATTAGAGCGCTTTAAGCGGCATAATGCTCGACTCAACGTTGTGCGTTTTCCAATATCAGCACTAAAGCGCATTATGCGGTATAATGCTCAATGCTCAACGTTGAAAGTTCCAAAGCTACAGCAACGCTGCACACAACGAGCACTCTCAAAAGTAGGGCTTCCGTGTGCGTGCTTGCAATGGATACCAACTCAGTGGTGGCTCAGTGGTTTAGTATTGTGCGCTACTGAGTCGCATTATGCTCTGTAATTGGAAAACGCACGTTGAAAAGTTTCACTTTCAACTACAACACTGCCCTGCTTAGGGAAAGGGCAGTAATGTTCACTTACTGCTTTTTTCAACTTTCAGTGCGAATATAAAAAAAAAAAACAAAATGTTTTTTCAATGTTTTTACATTTCATGTTCACATCTATATTCTATTTTTTTATAAGTGTCCCAATCGGTAAACAAATATGGCGTACTTACGACCATAGACAATTAGAGTAATGCTAGAGTAATGTGTAGTTTAGTGAAGTGACACAAAGAATGAATGAATGAACAATATCTATTAATAAGCCATAGATAAGTAAAATTCATTTTACATAAAAATATTTAACGATACCATATTGCTGAAATTATTTCAAAAACTGATAATATATTGAATAATTTTGTTAATAATTATAGTAAAGATACAGAATAAAAAAAAATTGGACTGACTGGAATAGATAAATAAAATATTGTCACTGGTTTATTCATGAAAACATTAAAGGAAAATATTTGAATACAAAAAAAAAAAACGCCAATAAGGTACTTTATTTTCTAATCACTGTCTTTTAAATACTTTATTTTCTAATACTTCCTAATGAATCGCAGGACTCTTCAGAGGCGTGGATATAGAAACCTGGGCCGTCTGATGCAGCATCCATAATTCCGTCAAGCTGCATCATTTTATTTTCTTCTTTTATGATATATATGATCAATACTTTTCCTCCACAACACCGCACTTATTTAAGCCTTCTTATAAGAGCTCCTTGACTTCTGCCATTTTAAAACTTTTATTATTTTTGCCTATGTAACCTTTTACTTGTGCACATATGAGTTATATAAGGTTTAATTCGCAATGGTAGGGCGGAAGACGTATGTGATAATAATATGATGATTTAATATATTTTTATGCATAATTGTAAACAAATATTAACATTCTGCACTCCTCCATATAAAATACTATAAGTGTACGATATTTTATACTCCTCCGTCCGTGCAATTTTCGTAAAAAGGGGTACAAAGTTTTTGCTTCACGTATTAATATACAGATTCTGATGCTCTTTACCATTAAAATTCAACAAATAAGATACTAACAATAAAGAAAACAAAGTAGGCGTAATATTTTTTTAATCCTAGAAAAGTAACCTTAATTTTTAGCATGGAAAAGATAAACACGCGCCTGAGAAGATACCGATTTACTTATATATTAAATTAAATAATATATATTTTTAACTTCAGTTAAATTTTACATTATCAATAAATAAATAAAATACAAATACGTAATATTATTTGTTTATTGTTAGAAATTATGTTAGATTTTACAAAAACTAACAAAAACTAGAGGTATTTATAGTAGGAACTAGAGATGCGCTGACTACTCGGTTTGTGCTCGGTACTCGACGTAATTAGGCTTTTTTCAGTACTTGGTACGTGGCCGAATAACTCGATTCCAGTGACCGAGTATTTGGTAGGTAATTAGGTAATAATCTGTTCCTTTTCTCCTCGTAGACATTACCCGCTTCTGAAAATAAGCGCTCGATATACACAGTGCTTGCAGGTGCACATAAGAACACACGTGTTAAATGTGCCAAGAGTGTATATCTTGTTTTATGTCCTGCCCACCACTCGAATGGACTCAGGTCTCGCGGCAACAAACTCTTGCTTACATAAGCGACCTAAATCTTGTGCGATGGGACTAGAAAGGAAACGTAGGTATACGTTGTTGTTTTTAGGAACTAGAAACAACAACGTATAAACTGAGTCAAACCGAATTACTCGGTAGAGTAGCTCGGTACCTACTCGGTTACTCGGTAATCTTGTACTCGGCGCATCTCTAGTAGGAACTAATGTGATACAAAGTATAAAAAACAATATGTCACACAATATCATTATGCGCACTCGCTTTAACATCTAAACGAAAGGACTGATAACATTGTTTTTGCCAGTGCTATGTGCTATACCTTTATATTATATGGGATAGAGTTAAAAAATGTTCAGGGTGAAAATGATATTTAGAAATATTCATAATGTAAAATAAAACCTTTACAATAAACACTTTAATATAAAAGATTGACATTAGTAATATTTTGTACGCATACTTTGCGCTCAACAAAAAAAAAACAATATTTAGGTATAACAACTTAATAACAAATCGCTTTACTGTAACATTGTTTTGTCCCTTATTAACAAATTATAATTATACTTCGTGAAAATTTAAAATATAGATAAAGAATACGGTCTTTTTTATCACTCATTTTAATAATTCCTTATACTCATTCACCTCTAAAAATATAATGGCCACGTCCCTATTTGCCTTATAAAAAAAGATATTGATATGTCATATTCAAAAATATTGATTATCTGTACTGTCAATATTCGTATTTTAGTAAATTTTGTGTGTTTAAAATGATAAATGAATATTTGTTTTTAGTGAAATAAATAGTAAATGGAGTTTTACAAATGTCCGTAAGCTAATATGTTGTGAAAGTGAGTGATAAATGCGGAAAAAACGTTAATTACGTGTTGACAGCGGTTTGTTTACCAAAAGGGACGGATTAAAAAAAATGGACTTTAATATAAAATTTTGTGTTATTTCAATAAAATAGTAATTTTTTCATTCGACAAATATTTTCAATTAATTAAATTTTTTAAGTATAAAGGCAAACTATACTGCTTTTATCTTCTGAAAGTAATAAGCACTGCTTTTTACAATGATAAAAACTACTGCTTTTGAAAATTTAAAATGATAAAAAATTGTTATAAAAAATATTTGTATTCAATATTAAAAAATAGCAGTATAATTTTTATATCTGTATAACTAAATTTATATTATAATAAACTATACACATTTACAGCGTAAAAATGCAGTAAATTACATTTTACTGCTTTTTGCTCACAACAACAAAGATTCTTGATCAACAAAGATCTTTGCACAACATTATAAAACAGTACGCTGTTTATTTTACCCGCCGTCGACTAATGACTTTTTGAAAATACACAAAAATGACTTTTTAGAGAGATATGTAAAATATTATTAGTGGTTTGCTCCTAATTATAGACAAATACTATAATTAATTTAGTTTGAAATTTAAATTTGATTTTTCTCCAATTTGGCTTTTATCACGTTACTGCCTTTTCCTTAAGTACGGAAGAACAATACTTCTCACAATGGAGCACATTCAAAAATACTGCTTTTCTGTGATGCGTACAACGGTACAATGATACAATCTATTATTATCGATACAACTCAGTAGGTAGTAGAAAATTAACAAATGTTTTTTCTTTAAGTTGGCATTAATTGAAATTTTTGATTTATAGTAGGTAGGTATATCCACTGGCGGATCCAGGGGTGGGGGGGTCACGGGGGTCATGACCCCCCCCCCCCCTGGCTGTGTCCAGGACTTAGGTGGACCACTAATTAAAATTGTTAAACAAGATTTTTGTCACAATATAGGTATTTTTAAGTACATTACCTATATAGATTAATAAAATACCTACTTTTTACCTGTATCTATCATTATAAAATTTAAATTATAACTTCTTTTTACTTGACTACGACTTTGTGACCCCCCCCCTGGCGCCTTGACCATGACTGTGACCCCCCCCCCCCCTGATGCCAAAGCTGGATCCGCCCTTGGGTATATCGTTAGTAATGCTTAATTTCTATATCTATATATATAAAAGAGTTACCCACCCATTGACTCATCACGATATCTCTGAAACCATAAGGCGTAGAGACTTGAATTTTGGTAGGAATATTCCTTTCGCCGAGTAGAGGTCAGCTAAGAACGGGTTTTACGATATTCCACCCCTAAGGGGGCTAAACGGGGGTTGGAAGTTTGTATGAAAGTCCCATGTTTTTGAAGTAAGAGACTTGAAATTCAAAATGTATGCTCTATAGATGGTGTTGAGATGTACTAATAATGTATTTTGAGAGATCAACCCCCTTTTGGGGTTAAAACAGGGGGTGGTAATTATATGTGAGCGAGATGAAAACTAGTATATATAGGTATATTATTTGCATCACAAAAATAATTAACGCCCAACGAAGTGGGCACGGGTCGGCTAGTAATATATAAAATGAATCGCTAAATGTGTTGCTAAGCGCAAATCTCGAGAGCGGCTGAACCGATTTTGCTAATTCTTTTTTTATAATATTCCTTGAAGTACTAGGATGGTTATTACGGGGAGAAAAATTTAAAAAATTCCTGAAAAAGTCTAAAAACAACAATTTTCTATATTCCCACAAAAGATTCGTAATAATATATACTTAAAAGTCAATTTGAACTTTAATACCTTACAATAAGGTTACAGTGTTAGTGGATGAGTTCCGGGAAGGATAAGTATTAAAAAAAATAAAGAATCGACTGTTAGGTGGAACGAAGTTCGCCGGGTCAGCTAGTTGTTAAATAAAGGTGATCTCCGTAAAACTCGATCATCATGTAAAGGTTCTGGCTCACGACAATAACTATTAATAAACTTCATATTAGAATCAACTACTGCTTGAAGATTTACCCTTGTAGAAAATTTTCATGAACGCGAAATTAATAATGGTAACTTATATGAAAAATTACACAGGAATTCCCAACAAGTCTCGAAAATCTTTGTTTGAAACTTGGAGGTAACTCCCCTTACTCCTTACCAGCGTGTTTCTTAAGCACGCGCTTGATGCATGGCAGGACAGGACCTAGCTATGAGAAACACTCGACGGAAAAAAAAAAACATTTTGAAGAATTATCTTCAGATTATCGATTGCAAAACAAATAAATTACTCTTTTCAATAATGTACTAGACACAACAATAACTCAGTTAAATGCACGTTCTGCAGTTAGTTAAATAATCAATTTTACAACACCAACTTTCCAAAAAGGAGGAGGTCTCAATCCGATTTCGATGATTTTTGTTTTAATCAAAAGGTGGTGCTTATTGTCATGTGGTCCCATTTAAATTTAATTGCGATCTAACAACCATTTTTCGACTTATATGTAATAATGCATATTTACTTGACTATTTTTCCTCGACCTATAGGTTATACATATTATACCGCATAACTTTTCACTAAGTATACCGATTTTTAATGATTCTTGTTTTATTCGTAAAGTGATACTTGTCTTGTATCAATTTAAATTTTATTGAAATTTGATCACTACTTTTTGAGTAATCTTTGATAACGCGCATTTACTTGACTCTTTTTTTTTGTCTACTTACGTTGTATTACTTGTCGATGTAATTAAAGGGGTTTTTCTGTGTGGCTACGGCAGTCTAGAATTTAGCCACCCCCTCTCTACCCATGGGTGTCGTAAGAGGTAACTAAGGGATAATAAAGTTCCACTACCACCTTGGAACTATTGAAGTCGACCGATGTCGGGATAGCCATCCTACAGCTGGCTTTTGGCGACGAAGTATATAAGACTTGTATGAAGATATTACAAGGGCCATATATGGCACTACTTCGGCCTTCTACAACGTTGTTATGGGAGACTTCAACGCTAAAGTAGGAGTAAAAGACCGCGACAAATCGAGAATCGGACCACACGGATTGGGGCACAGGAATCGCAGGGGGTAGATGCTCGTCAACATCCTCGAAGCGGGGGAGGGGGGGGGGGCTCTTGATGAATTCATTTTCGAGAAGAAGCCCCAAAGGCAGTGAATATGGAAAAGCCTCGATACTGTGACGAGGAACGACATCGATTTCATCATAGCAGATAAAAGGCTTATATTCAGAGATGTCTCAGTAGTTAATAGGTTTAACACCGGCAGCGACCACCGACTATTGCTTGGTACTTTAAATATATGTCTCCGAAAAGAGCGGACCCGCTTGATGAAATCTACCCTTCGAGCTACGCTGCCCCAAATACTATGTGGCTCCGAGTAGTTCCAACTGGAACTCCAAAAGCGATTCGATTCGCTGGAAACTACTAGCGACGTGGACGAGATGACCGACAACGTCGCAGACATTTTTAACCGACTTCCAAAAAGGAGGAGGTTCTCATTAGACAGTTTTTTCAAATGTATGTTAGCTCAGAACTTTTGACTGGGTGGACCGATTTCGATCAATTTTGTTTTAATTGAAAGGTGTTGCGTGTCATGTGGTCCCATTTAAATTTAATTGAGATCTGACAAGTACTTTTAGAGTTATATCTAATAATGCGTATTTACTTGACTACTTTTTCGTCGACCTACGTTGTATTATCCCGCATAACTTTTTACTCGGTGTACCGATTTTGATGATTCTTACTTTAATCAAAATCTAACACTTGTCGTGTAGTCTTGTTTAAATTAAATCGAGATCTGATTACAACTTTTTGAGTAATCTTTAATAGCGCGTATTTACTTGACTATTTTTTTGTCTTATTACGTTATATTATTACTTGTCGATGTAATTGAAGTCAACGAAGCAGTAATAACTTTTTCTCGAAGCCTGATGCGGCGGAGGTGCGAGTTGCCCACTGCTCAAGCAGTTTCACCAGAAACCAGAACAGATTAAGGCTCTTTCCAAGAGGATACCTACGGAAACTTGTACGCCGAGACATCCGCTGCTCAAATACGAGAGAGATTACTACTCTTATTGAGCAGAATATGGGGTTAAAAGTTTTTCAAAGACCATTTAGTGGAGTGCCATAAGGCTTGAAAATTGTAAAACCTCGGAATCCAGGGCCAGTCAATGAATATTTATATAAACTTTGAAAATGTGTTTTTAATAGTATATAGAACAATGTTAAAAAAAAATATTTTGTGCGATCTCAATTTTTTAATTACATATTTCCTATTTAATTATTATCTAATATTGCATAACTTGACGGTATTTTCGTCACCCTACGTTGTATTATACCTCATAACTTTTTACTGGGAGTACCGATTTCGATGATTCTTTTTTTGTTCGAAAGGGGATGCTTGTCATATGGTCCCATTTAAATATAATCGAGATTTGACTATTACTTTCTGAGTACACCTAATATTGCGTATTTACTTGAACCGATTTCGATGATTCTTTTTTTAATCGAAGGGACATATGACAACATATGGTATATTCTAAACATATGGTATATTCTTTAACAGCGACTTAAGTCGCTGTTAAAGAATTACAGACCGATTTCACTTCTGAGCCGCGTCTATAAGCTGTTTTCGAGGGTTGTTACGTATCGTCTCACCAGAAGACTTGATGAATTCCAACCACCAGAGCAGGCTGGGTTTCGAAATGGCTACAGCACCGTAAACCACATCCATACTGTTCGGTAGATTATATTACAAAAGACAGAAGAATATAATCAGCCGCTGTGTATGGCGAAACCTGGGCTGTCCTGAACTCTCTACAGATATTTCATATCTACTGGCGATATATCGAGGTACTGAGATGTATGTACGATGCGGCGACGATGACCGTTCATATCCAAGACCAGAGAGCAAGACTCCAATTTCGCCAACGATATGGTCATCTTTGCGGAGACCTTGGATGAGCTAGGCCAAATGCTGACCGGCCTAAACGAGTCCTTCCGATGAGTCGGTCTCGGTATGAACTTGGAGAAAACGAAAGTTATGCTTAACAACCAAGTCATATCGATCGATGGTACGTCCCTTCTCGAAGTTGTTCAGGATTATGTTTACCTAGGGCCTAGGCCATACTATCCAACTAGGCCGCAACAACTACGAGAAGGGGGCTGATAGGCTGATTCGGTTAGGCTGAATGGCGTTTGACAGGCTTCGTCGAGTCTTCACTTCGAAGATTCTGCATTACTTGAAGACAAAAGTCTCCGAGCAATGCGTCCTGCCTGTGTTAATATACTGAGCCGAGACGTATACACTGACAAACAGACTGGTCCACAAGTCGCTCAACGTGTAATGGAACGGGCTAATGCTTGGGATTTCTCTTAAGGATAGGATAAATGAGACTATCCGCAAGAGAACGAAAATAAGCGACATAGCCCACGGATATAGGAAGTTGAAGTGGTAGTGGGCTGGTCACCTGTGTCGCAGAACCGATGGCCGTTGGAGCAGACGTATCTTGCAGTGTAGACCGCGTCTTGGCAAACGCAGTGTGGAACTTCCTCCAGCCCGTTGGATCGACGATCTACATAATTTGTAATTACCGGGGGATGAGGATTGCGGAAAATCGGGATGTCTGGCGTGAACTTGGGGAGGCCTATGTCCAGCAGTGAACTACAATAGGCTGAACTGACTGTTTGACAGATCCAAAGGGTGCTCAACGGGATCATATTAACGTACCTCCGCTATCTGCATACTGTTACAGGACTGTACTGTACTGTTTTGAACGGTAACAGGTAGATATTTTCTTTTATTTTCATAAAATAGTTTTAATTTGTTCACTAAAATAAGTTAAATTTGCATTTGGTTTCAAAGTTTATTACGACGTCGACTGTATTACGAAAAATTTGGAGTATGTCGAATTCGGAACAGGACGAATACAGAACAAACGATTTTAAATAGTTTACTTAGGGTCCTCGTTTATATTTTGCCCCAGGGCCTTCGGTTGCCTAGCTACACCACTGAATACATGCATAATATAGTAGAGGAACACTGATAGTTTTTGCAACCGTGCGAAGCCGGGGCGGGTCGCTAGTACACAAATAAATACGGGTCAAAACGTATTTACACATTTCAACGTATATACATTGCTGCAGATGAGTAATAAAAATCATTTTACTATATTAGTACACGATAATCAAAATAAATATTTTATTATATATGTAGAAAGATAAAATTAATTGAGTCGTGTATCATAATACAGTTGCCTAGATGAGCATTTTCTACTGCATCGACACGTGTATTTTGCTGATGTTACTGTACTACTAGAAGGTACATTATTTAAAGGATTTCGAAGAGGCCGAGAAACTATAGAGGTTACTTTGTCTGTATATGGTTCTATGGGTCTAAGACGTCGCTCTCTCTCTAGTCGAGCTCGCTCAACACGTTGAGCATATGCCACACTTTTTTGCAATCCAGCTAAACTATCTGTTCGAGCTGGAAATCTTTCTAAACTATTTGAAACCTCACCCACTTCGGCAGTATCAGTATCAACAATTTCTTTGTGGTCTAAAATCATTCCAATATTTATTTTCAGATTGGTTGAGCCATCTCTAAATATCAAATAAACAGTAGCTTGGTCTAGTACTTTTAATGAAAAGTTTTCGTTTATTTTCAGAGCTTTCATTTTAATTTGAAACGGTTTAAATTTTTGAGATAGCTTTTTACTCTTCTCTTTTATAAAGTTTTCAAATTCAATTGCTAACATTTCCTCATTATCAAGGCGTACTTTATCATCTGCTTGTCCTCCAAGTTTTAGTATTTCAGGATCTTTATGTGCCATTTGTGTATCTATCATGACTTGTTGCAATACTGGTGGATCATTTAATGTATGCCATTTCCAGTGAGAAACTGGACCGATACTTCGATCTAATACTACTCCTTCAGTTTGATTGTATTTTAATCTTGAACAAAGATTATCAAATAAATCAACGAGTATATCTTAAAAACTAATATGTTTGACACATGGTATGTAAAAATACCTTATTTTACCAGCGTGGTCGAATACTATACCGTTACCTAGATAGTCAAAGGTTGCAAGTATTACAAATGGCCGAGAACGTCCTCGCTCATCGGGTTCTCCGTTGCTATATATTACGAATCTTTGCTGGGCATTTATTTCTATAGGATTTAAGAAACGTGTACTTAAAAAAAAAAAATAGAAAATAATGCTGTTATGGTTCCTAACATGGTTATGTAGAACAAATTAAGTAACCAGTTAGTCATGAAAACAGCCTAACATTAATTTAAACATTATTTCACCTTTCGCGTCATAATAATCCAATGCTAACTTTCCATTTCTATAAAACCACCTGCCGCGACCGGCATCATCGAATTCGGCTAATTTTTCTCCTGTGTCATAGTACATTACTTTTTTTTCCTTATTATGTTCAAACCAATCAAATTCAGGGTGAGCTGGTCGCATACGATATACATTCATCTGTCAAAATATTTTATGAGAAACCAAATGTAATTTTGTTACAAAATTTTATCTAGCACAATTTATGTCTTAATAGTGATATTTACTTTTCGCACTACTTTTTCTGTAGGCAACATAGTCCAGCCTTTGTCAATAAATGTGCGGTCAGACAAAGCATATCGTATAATACCTTTAGGAACTTCTTGTTCTCCCTGGAAAATGAAGCATGAACAAATAAAATTATATGATTTACTATACGCTAGTGTAAGAAAATACTGTCTTGTTTTGTGATAGAGGTAGTGCTGTTTCAATACAATGAAAATATGAAGTTTTAAATTACCTCTATTTTTTTAAGCTTCGAAATATTTGTAAACATATTTTGAAGTTGAAATAAAAAATAGCGTTACAAAATAAACTGTTCAAAAATCTGTTCAGGTTTAAACAGTAACTTAGCTGTCAATAAAAACATTTTTTTATTATTTATAATGACAGATGGGCAAAGTCAAAGTAAAAAATGACAATAAATGAAAAAAGATTATAAGTGAAATCTTTAAATTTATACGTATTAGGGCCTATGCAAACCGCGTTTTTTAAACGCGATACAGACGCGATGCAAACGCGCGTGTGACGCGATACATACGCAATGCAAACGCGCGTTTGTATCGATACAGACGCGCCGTCGACGCGCGTTTGAATCGATACAAACGCCAACAAACTGCTCTGTAAGATAAAAACGCGCCGTCCGCGTCGTCGACGCGCGTGTCACGCGATACAGACGCGATGCAAACGCGCGTGTGTCGCGATAGAAACGCGCGTCGACGGCGCGCTTAAAAAACGTGGTTTGCATAGGCCCTTAGGTTCCGAATTTATGCTATAAAATATGTTTATTTTATTTACCAACTTACGCTATCATTTACGATAACTAAATCTTTTTATGCACAGTAAGATTAATGTTTTAATAATATGATTAATTTAATGTAGATTAAGTTAAGGAATTATTGTTTTTAAAAACACTTACATTTTTGATCGAAAAAGTTTTCTTTTCTAAACCTCCTTCCGTTACATTAGTAAAAAAATCATGTTCAGGAATATTTACGACATCGTCCTGTAACGTTGAACTAAAAAATAAGGGACTTATTATAGGTTTCTTTACTTTTTGCTCTAAATGTGGTTTATGTTTTAATATTTTTTCCCCTACAATAATATCCGCTACTTTGGGACTTTCAAATATTTTGTTAACAATATTTTCAATGTCAAGTTCTAATTCAGAATCATTACAAATTATACAATTTGGCTGTTTATTTTGATGACACTTATGTGCAGCAATAACGTTAGGGTCAATGTTAATCTCTGATAAACGTTTGGGTCGCTCTTTATCTTTTCGTTGATATGATTGTTTTAATTTTACTAAACGTAAAATTAGATCATCAGTAGAAGGTGTTCTAACTGTAATTTGATTCATTTGTAAGTCATCTGTGTTTGCGTCTTCGACCTTTAATTTAGCTTTTGTTTGAATGTCTGGCTTTACATCTGACTTAGTTTCTTTACTTTGTTTTTTAGCAGTCTTAGCTTCTACATTTTTAAGCAATACTTCCTGTGTTGGAACCGTTTTGTCGGTATCTTTTTTAATGTTATGATTTTCTTCTTCTTTCTTCTTGGCTCTTTTTTCTTCTTCTTTTTGTTTCTTTTGTTCGGCCAATATTTTCTTAAATTCTTCTAATTCATCTTTTTTGTCAAATTTTTTTACCTCTTCTTTTGTACTAGATTCTTCTTTTTTCTTTTTTTCCTCTTTTTTTATTGTTTCTTTTTGGTCTTTTTCAACTTGTATTTTTTTAGGTTCAGTTTTTACTTTTGTCGATTCTTTTTCGACTTTCAATATGTCTGTTTTATTATTTTTTTCTTCTTTAGATTTCGTTATAGTGGGTTTTTCTATTTTAGGTACATCAAGGGAAGTCTTACTACTATTTTTAAATATTTTTTTATATGATGGCTTAGCAAAGGTTGCATTACCTGTTTTGTCATCATGTGATGTTTTCTTTTCTTTTTGGGACAATTTTTCTTTTGTTTCGTCAATTAGTGTTTTGTTTTTTAATTGAGGTTTTTTATTTTTTATTCCCTCATCTTTTATATCATTTTCTTTTGATTTGATTTTAGTTTCTTTTAATTGATTATCTTGGATTTTAGTACCTTTTGGTATGTTTTTTGTTTCTTTTAATTGATGATCTTGAATTTTAGTTCCTTTTGATATGTTTTTTGTTTCTTTTAATTGTTGTTTTTCCTTTTCTGCCTTCGCATGAATTATATCTTGGGCTTCTTTAATCAATTCTGACGAACTCTTAGCTATTCTTGGATACGTAGGTTGACCACTACTCTTTTTAATGAAAAAGAAGCTAAAATTATTTTGAAGAGATCCTTGTGCTAAAGTTTCATCAAAATTTACAGGTAATTTCTCTGAACTTATATCTAGTAATTTTTCTTCATTCAGCTGAAATAATATTTTTTCTGTATCACTATTTGGATTAAGTACATCCGTCTTCTTAGATAAGTCTTGTTTAACTATTTTATTTATTGAATATTCATCGGATCTTTTAAAATTATCTCGATAATTCAATGTAGTATAACTACTATATTTTCTTTGTAGAAGAGGTATGTCAAAATCATAAAACTTTGCATTAATATCATCTAAGGAAATATGCACATATTTCGAAGGTAATTTTAACGCATTGTATTTTCTATGTGTTGTGCCTGAACCCATTACTTTAATTTTTTCATTATATGACTTTTTCAATCTCAGTTCCTCGTCATATTCTAGGCTTTCAACATCTGTAAATTTACTGTCTAAGTAACTTGAAGAATAGTTCTCTTGTTTGTTTTTTTTCTGTAAATGTTCATACTGTGGCTTATTACTATTTATCGGACTTTGTAAATCTTTTTCAAAGACACCCAAATCACCTGTAGGTTCGTAGAACAATCTAGGACTCGACATACGTTGCTTATTCAAAAGTAAGTCAGGATGTGAATGAGATTTTCGTTTATCAATTTCGAGAACATATTTGCATTTATTTGCCCACTGAATAAAATCGTTTGTATCTTTAACCTTTTCATTTTTATGAACAATAAATTTCTTAACGGCTTCATTACAATGTTTACATGGTATACCATTTTCTATTTTAGATTTACAATATTCACAGAGACCAATTATTCCGTACTTATTGATTTTAGATATGTTTCTCAACAGTTTATAAGCATGTTCAAACAGGTATTTACATCGGGCACATTTTATGTATTGCACTGTAAAATAAGATAAAATATTAAATAAGATTTATAAATAGGCCATAAAATTGGTACCTATAATAATGTTAGTAACATATACTACGTATTGTTAGTTGTACTAAATAGTTACCAAATTCAGAAAAATACTTGTTTGTTGTAATATCGAGGCTTGATGTGTTATGAAAAATATATACATCACCTACGGGATTTTTTTCCAAACAGTCTGATTTTACTTCAGCCTGCAAAATGTACCTATTAGTTACATGCATTACTTATTATAATGAAAAATTGATATTGACTCATATACCTACCTACTGCAATTTAAAAAGAGCTTAAATTATCCCTTCTCCAAAATACTTGCCTAAACATTTAAAATTATGGCGGTATACTCGTAGTCGGTACGTAACTAACTTACATTACATATATAATTCGCACGTGGGTTATGGTTTTTTTTTTTTAGTTTTTACGTACTTATAGTACATTTTAGATAATTAGTAGTTTTAAAAGCCGGAGCCGAGACGTGGACACTGACGAAGGGACTGGTCCATAAGTTTAAAGTCGCTCAACGTGCAATAATAGAACGGGCTATGCTTGGGGTTTCTCTCAAAGATAGAATTAAAAATGAGACTATCCGTGAGAGAACGAAAGTATTAACTGACATAGCCCATAAAGAATTAGCAAGTTGAAGTGGCAGTGGGCTGGTCATCTGTGTCGCAGGACCGATGGCCGTTGGAGTAGACGGGTCCTGGAGTGGAGACCGCAAACGCAGTGTGGGACGTCCTCCAACCCGTTGGACCGACGATCTACGTAAGATTGCCGGAGTAGGCTGGATGAGGCTTGCGGAAAACCGGGATGTCTGGCGAGAACTTGGAGAGGCCTATGTCCAGCAGTGGACTGCAATATAGGTTATCAACTGACTGATAGAACGGCGCTTGTAGGCATCAGCAGGCTTATACTCTTAAAGAAGATCTAAAGAAGTTATTGAGAAATTCAGAAATAAGTCTTATTGTAGTATCATATATACAACTAGCTTCTGCGCGTCGGCGTGGACTCCGCTCCTATTGGTCTTAGCGTGATGACACATAGCCTATAGCCTTCCTCGATAAATGGGCTATCTTAATAGCTTAGCACTGAAAGAATTTTTCAAATCGGCCCAGTAGTTCCAGAGATTACCGCGTTCAAACTAGTGATGTGCCGGATCATCAAAAATGTAGATCCGCGGATACGGATCCGGATACGGATATTTAGTGTCAAGATCCGCGGATACGGATACGGATACGGATCTTTATTTACTCACTAAATCGGTGTTGGCGCGTGACCTTAAAACGATAGTCAACGCTCGATTGGTTTACTGAATAATTTTTACACTAAAGAGTGAAAGCGAATGTGCATGGATTTAATAAAAGCAGAGTTAATAATTCGAATCAATTTTAGGCAAGCAGTTTGAATTTCAAGTCATATTTAAATAGTGAAATAGGACAAAAATAATGCGTATTTACTTGACTTTTTTTTCGTCGACCTACGTTGTATTATACAACATAACTTTTCACTGAGTATACCAATTTTGAAGATTCTTATTTTAATCAAAAGCTGATAGTTGTCATGTAGTCTCGTTTAAATTTTATTGACATCTGATGGCTACTTTTTGAGTACCTATTCTTTGATAACGCGTATTTATTTGATTATTTTTTCGTGTACCTACGTTGTATTACTTGACGGTGTGATTGAAGTTGGTTTATTTTTTTCGTTTGTGAGCAAACACAACTATTGTTAGTATTTATTTATGTACAGCAGTGGAAAATGTAACTTTATAACTTTATATAGCAACTTAATTTTTATATTTATTTTTTTTCTCCCGGCCAAAGTCCAAAAATCCCAAAAAAAAATTTTTTTTCGATAATAGGGTTATCAATTTTGTTTAGCAACTAGGTCCAGGAAACGTAGGCCATCTAAAAAACTTAATAAACCGTGATAAAATCCGAAAAAGTTGTTTCAATAAAAATGTTTTTTGTTTTTAATTTTCTTACATTTATAAAAAAAATAAACTTTCTATGTGTAATAGTGATCTTATAAGATAGTTGATTTACCATATTTGAGTTATATACTATTATTATGGTAACTAATTAGAATATTATGTAATTATATTTACAATTAAAGGTGCCAAATATTTGATTTTAAGAAATAAAAAATACTTTGAATGGAATTTGTTTAAATTGTACTACTTAATAACATAATCTAAGTTATTATGCAGCATTTTATCCTGTCAATTGAATTTTGAAATTAATAAAAGACCCGTAAAAGATCCGCGAGAAAAGTGACGGATACGGATACGGATACGGACCTCATTTTTCCTGCGGATATCCGCGGATACGGATACGGATACGGATCTCCGGAACATCACTAGTTCAAACAAACAAACAAACAAACTCTTCAGCTTTATATATTAGTATAGATATAAAATGCGCCTCGGTAACATCGTTTCTCACCACCATGGGTAGACACTGGTAGATATCTCTTTTAAAGATAAGCTCGCCCATGCCAACTTCCTTTGTAAATAATTATGATTTATATCTACTTGTTTTAAGAGCTTAATAAAGAATAATAATCTATACAAATAAATAAAATTGGAGTGTCTGTTTGTAATATTAAAATAAACGCTTTTTAATAAATGCATATGGATGTATACACGGTACATACTCGTATACCAAAATAACATTTTTAAATTCCACGCGGATGAAATCGCGGGCACAGCTAGTTACATATAAATTGTATAGATAGGTACTGACATAAATTATTATTAGTTTAAGACAACGACGACGCGTTGGCGCATCGGTCACAACTCACAGCACTGGTTTGTGGCTGTTACGCTGGCGGTTCGGGTTCGATCCCCGCACATGACAAACATTTGTATTGCTTATATATACAGATATTTACTGTGGTCTGGGCGTTTGTGCAGTCCTTGTGGGTCTCCCGACCGTGCCTCGGAGAGCACTTTAACCCGTCCGTCCCTGTTGTTATCATGTACATTGTACACCAGACAGCGATCGTTATCCATAGTGGGGAATATATCCAAAAACCCGCATTGGAGCAGCGTGATGGATTAAGCTCTGATCCTTCTCCTACATGGGGAAAGAGGCCTATGACCAGCAGCAGGATATTACAGGCTGAAGAGATTCGAATACAAATGCCTACATGCAATACTAAGAGTCATGAAACAAGTACTAACCCCATTTTTCTGAGAAGAGTACCGATATATAACTAGATCCGTATTTTTCAGTTTAAAAATTTTCTGAAAACCTGAACAAGCTTTACAGCATTGACATTTTGATCTGAATAAAATAACACCAAATATATATTTTAACCATTAATAAAAAATAAATAAATGTTAATTAAAACTTACTCCTCTTCTAATTGCATACTGAAACATTTAATATTAATATATTCCTGCAATAAAAAATCTTAAATACAAAATAATTAGATAATATTATCCAAAATTAATCACAACATCAAATTAATATTTGACATTTTTGACGTGTAAACTTGTAAAGCACCCTCGAGGTGAAATCAGACGTGAAATCACTTGTACCCGTGATTGCTCTTTGCCCGTATATTCAATGTGCTCTGTGATCACTTACAATAATTGACATTACATACTATACTTCTTGCACATAAATCTTCTATACTTAAAATAAAAATGAATGTTGCTAAGCGCATAATTCGAGAATGGCTCGACCGATTCAGCTAATTTTTATTTGTATGATCCTTAAAAATCCCACGGAATTTTTTTATACTTAAAAAAAGTGTGTGTGTACTTATGTACGCACGTAAGAAGTTAAACTGCATTGGCTAGCTAACTTCACGTGTCGGTTTTTTCGTGACGGTGTGCGCGCGCATCGTAAAAATTTACTCTCATCATTTTTCCCTAACGCGCCAAAACCAAAAGAAGTATAACTTCAAAAAAAAAAACATAAGAGACAGAACGAACTCTGTCCGGGCAAAGCTAGTAAATAAATAAATATCTGAGTGAACTTATAAATAATATCTATAAGTAGACTAGCCCGTTGGCGCAGTTTGTAGTGACCTGCTTTCTGCTCCGCCGTCCGCGGGTTGTGGGTTCGATTCCCACCCCGAGTGTGGGTGTAATATACATATTCATTTATATATTTATATATTGTATTATTTATAAGTATGTTTATCGAAAAAAAAATGTAGTTAGACCAGTCGGCTGTTAGTGCTGTTACCTCTATTATAACACAAGCATTAAAAGTTGCTTAGACAACAGGAACAGGCTCCCAGAAAACGTTCAAAAAGCTTCTATTGCCAAATTTAAAAAAAAATGTGAAAGAACATTTGTGTACTAAAGGATATTATTCGATTAACGATTAAGAAGACAGTACGCCTTGGGAATTATGTGATCGCCGCCAGGCTATTTCAAACTATAAAATTAGGGGAGACCAGGGATGGACGTAACAATTTTCGGTTATTTCGTTATATCTCACACAACTTTTAGAATATCAAGATTCAAACCAATACAAATGATAGATTAGTGTTTCAGCTATCTTTAGCTATCGCCTTAAATGCAAATTATAAAGGCATTTTTGAGAAAATTGAGCAAAAAAAATATCTGGAATCTGTTACAACCATCCCTAGGGGTAGGGTTGTTTGTAACAGTATCAGGGGATGGTTGTAACAATGCAAATAAACACAAAGTAACTTTCATAATCAACATTATTATTTATCACAACACAACATTATTATTAATCTTATTTATTAATCAGTCATTTAGGACTCACAGTTATGTCACAATAATCAAAACTAATTCTATTAAACACTTCTGAAACAAACAAAAAAAAAAAACTTCGAAAGTAGTCAACAATCTCAATCAGACAAATAGTTATGACATATATAACTTCTTTCATTATTAATGCACTCTTCATGAGCCCATTGGTGACACTCGAGGCATTGAACCCATTTTTAATTTGACCTATTGTTTGCAAAAAATTCAAAACAGACTAGACAAAAACAATCCTTGCCATCTGAATTATTATCAGTATCTTTTGTTATTCTAGTATCTTTTTTCGTCTTTTGTGCTATATTTCCTTTTCTTCCTTTTCTTACCTTTTCATTATTCTTCCTAGGTCCTGCCTTTGGTAGGGGCTTAAGTTCATAGGGACTAAACGATATCATTGTAACTTCCTGAAAATCAGCTGAAGAAGTAGATGGGATTTGTAAATTATGACATTGACGTCGATGCCGATGTCAATACTGACACGTCTACTTCCGAAACATGTAGTTGTTGGTGGGAAAATTAATTCAGGAGGGGTCTTGGCAATAATGGTGAAGCTGGCAAAGACGGCGAAGCTGGCAAAGATGATGAACCTACCAATGGTGGTGTTACTTATGGCAATGGTGAGCGTAACTCGCCCTGTACGGTCAGTAAATTATCGGTTGAAATTGCTTGATCTCGTGATGGTGGTGAACAGGACATTGCGCCAATCTGACGACTTTTTGTAGGAATAGGGTCAGGTAAAGGAGCTGGAACATCTTCTAACGGTCGATCACTAACGGTGCTGGGCAAGAAGTCCACGACTGTGAATATTTGCGGGTTGACGAGCCATAATCCTGTGCAAGCAAAGCCTGTCTGTATTTTTAGGGATGAAAGTAACAAGTTGTTACTTTCATCCCGATCTATAAATTTTCCCGATTATGACAAAAACGTGCTTATAGCCTACAAAAATTGGTATAAAAGTGCCATTCCGGATGCCAAAACATAAAGACGAATAGTCGTGCTATTTTACTCACAAATAACACACAAGCTAAAACATTACATAATTAAAACAATCACAGTTGAAAAAAACGGTCAAAACTTACTTTATGCCTAATTTTTCGGCACCGACTCATTACGTCTACAACTTGGCGGCACAGCACCGTAAGCGCCACCGAGGGAAGGGGGGAATCAAAATGCCGCATATTGGTAAAGCAGCCGTCATTGTAACCAATATAATTCGTTCAAAAACTCATTTGTTACGTTCATCCCGTGTTACTTTCATACCTGGTCTCCCCTATTGTAAATTTCAATCTGCTTTGGAAAAAAAAACATTACGATAAAAAAATGACATTAGTCCCACTGAGTTTCTTTCACCAGTTCTTCTCAGGTCAGAGGCTTTTTCTTTCCGGAATGGTAGTAGACTCATGACGTTCAGTAAGAAATTGTATGTAATAATTTTATGCTGAATAAAATATTTTGATTTTTTTTTAAATAAATATTCTTCAGGATTAAATAGCGGGCAATTGGAATAGACGTAAGGGCAATTTTTAGCATTAGTTAGATTTTGGTTAAAGAGATACAATTAATTAAAATTGTGGATGAAATTTAAATTATTTATTTATTTTTCTTGAGAAAACAAGAAGAGAGCAAAATTAAAATCTTCGGTAGAATTAAGCGGCAGATCAATATCTATAGCCTGGTATTTTTTTCATTTACAAATTATTATAAATTTTCAGACTGGAAGTCTGGAACGTGGGGATGTACCCCGTGCCCCCCACGCTACTCGGTTCGATTATTAGTCCGGTATGAAATTTCCTATATCACGTATCTAATTTTCATCACACCAAACATAACATGAGATTTTGTACTTAGTATGTTGAAATGTACTGTTCGGTGTACTACCTAGTAGACGAAACATACAGTCACTTTAGCATTAAAAAATGGTAAATGAGTTGGAAACTAGCTGAAAATTCATAAAATATTTGTTTTTTTTTTTTTGTTTGATTAATTTGTAAAAACAGGTTGATTTCCCTTCATACTTAAGTAAACCCCAAGTAAAATTGGGATTTTTATTCCAGGCTTAGGACAAGCATTATTAATACACATGGACAAGTTAATTAATACTAGCTGTGATCCGCGATTTTACCCGTTTATAGTTTCGGTTCCCGTGTGATGAAAATAATGTGTTGCGCATCACCGTGTCTCACTCAGTAAAGTAAAGTTAGACAGAGCTACAAAGAGCAAACAGATAAGAAATCCAACATTCCGACCGAACATCGCGTAATGTCAGGTGTGATGTGTAAATTGTAATGCTTCATTTCGTCGAGTAATGTGTGATGCCATTATATTTCATGTTCGGGTAATATACAGGATTACCTACTTGTAATTCGATACATTCCTTTAAGGGCATGATAGTACATACCATAAGCTATGAATTTAACCCTATATTGCCTTATACAAATATTGACGGTTACGGAGAAATTTTGTAATTTTCAAAAAAATCCAGAATTTCGACTTTAAAGTCACTTTTGAAAAAATTTCGTGTATTCTTTTGTTTGCTTTTGGTACTGAGGCCACATGCCAATTCATTTTTAAAACAAATAAAACGGTGAAATTTTGCAATGGTTTCGCCACAATATCTTAAAACTCGCGACACTGAATTATTTCTTTATTTTCTTGTTTTTTAGAAAGCCAAAAAAAAGTTATAAATTAAGAAGTGTACAAAATCTAACAAAAATTCCTTATCTATCTAGCTATCTAATGAGGTAAAAACGTCACAAAAAAATCTCAACACATGTGGAGAATAAGTCTTAGAAACGGGACAAGTCGCAACTTGTTAAAATAACATTGAAAATTATTTTTTACAAAAACACGTAACTATAAGCTTAAAAATAAAAATTGGAATTGGTTTTAAAAACATATTTATTATTTATACACATGTTGTTCAAATTGTGCCCCCCTATTTCTTATGCATTTTCTACATCTACGCCGGATTTCAGTTTATGTGACTCTTGGTGTAAGATTATTCCCCATAACGCTTGTTGCATCGATTATTCGCTGCCTTAAATCTTCTTGCAAGAATACAGGGCCTGTCAGATTATCGTATACCAAGGCCTTTATGTGCCCCAAGACGTAAAAGTCTACGGGTGTAATATCTGGGCTTCTTGCCGGTAACGGGATCGGACCACCTCTGCCAATCCATCTGTTTGGAAAAGACTCGTCTTGCCACTGTCCCACAGATCTTCGGAAGTGCGCTGGACATCCATTGTGCTGATATATCATTTATCGCCTTGTCTGTAGCTGAATATCCTCTAACAGAGAATACAATTCCTCTCGTTGAAAGTTCTCATAATTTTCCGCTGTTTAACATATTTGGGAACAAGAGTGGCCCAATTAGACAGTATCGTCAACAATACCCATCAATACATTAATCCGAATCGCCTTTGAGACCCTGTTTCTTTCTTTTTATTGAGATTTCCATCCACTTTAGGAGCCCAGTAATGGATGTTATGGTAGCCCAGATAGCATGTAAACTTGAGGCAAGTTTGATATTCTTTGATTTTAAATTGCTGCGTCAAATATGACGAGGCAAGTTTGCGACAATATTGCTGGAATATTGTTATGACAAAGATGATGTTTCAAGTTTGCGACAATATTGCTGGAATATTGTTATGACAAAGATGATGTTTCAAATTTGTGACAATATTGCTGGAATATTGTTATGACAAAGATGATGTTTCAAGTTTCAATCTAGAGAATCCTGAATCACGCTATCAATGTTTTTAAGCTCACTTAGTATATATACAGTTATCAGGAGAGTCTAGTAGGGAGTACGTTTCTACACAGTGGAGCTGCAATCATCGCGGAGGGTTGTTCTAAATTGCGCACGTGCATCGATCACTGATAATAATAACTACTAGTGATAATAAGTAATAGAAAGTACTTATAAGCGATAAACGCTTTTTTATCAAGTTTGAATTTCCTTTGAAAAAACAAACTTCATGCAAGTTTGTCACCGTGAAACTAGCAAGTTTGATTTAAACTTGCTGCAAGTTTATAAAGTTGCCATGGCAAACTTGAAGCAAGCCTTCATTTTTGATGTATCAAACTTGTTGCAAGTCTGAAACAAGTTTATTTTGTTATCTGGGTAGTTATCTAGAGCATCTTAGTCGAATTTCGATTCATCCGTCCACAAAATAATTTACAAAAAATATGGATCCTCGGCATCTCTATGGAGAATAAATCTACAAAAATCTACGCACCGTATCGGATCTCCTTCGTGCAAAACTTGGATAGGCGTAAAATGGTAGGGGTACCCTCTATTAGAGTGCACTCTGTAAACCACACTTTCCATTGACTGATACCTATATAACCGATTAGCTACAGTGTTTGTGGATATCGTAGGGTCTTCAAAAAAATGTGAAAGAATTTCTTGCTCGTCTTCTGGAGCGTAACGCCGAGGTCGACCAGCATCATGTTGGCGTCGCTGAACGGTACCCTACTCATGCATTCGTCTGTACGTATTACTAAATACTCTCACGTTTGGTGGTCGCCGATTCGGGAATCGACGTATGTATTCGCACGGGCTTTCGAAGAAACTCCGTCACAAAATCCATACACAAACAAGATGTCGGTATACTCAGTGTTCGTAAATGATTGCTGGGAACTACCGCATCCCCTTGGAGGAACCGCCACGATTTTATAAATACTCGCGAAAATTTACGTAGCTCGGATAACAATACTTTAACGCACGCGCAGTCAGTAAACGAACTGACGTGAGACGCCAGCGAACCCGAAATTTAGCAGCGAAGTCGGTCACGATCATTCCCGAGTCCTACCGCAACTTGCCGACCTCTCATTATATGATTATACGCATTATTGGTGCATAGGCACGTTTTGTGTAAAAATAATTTTAAATGTTATTTTAACAAATTGCGACTTGTCCCGTTTCTAAGACTTATTCTCCACATGTGTTGAGATTTTTTTGTGACGTTTTTACCTCATTAGATAGCTAGATAGATAAGGAATTTTTGTTAGATTTTGTACACTTCTTAATTTATTACTTTTTTTTAATTGGCTTTCTAAAAAACAAGAAAATAAAGAAATAATTCAAAGTGTCGCGAGTTTTAAGATATTATTGTGGCGAAACCATTGCAAAATTTCACCGTTTTATTTGTTTTAAAAATGAATTGGCATGTGGCCTCAGTACCAAAATCAAACAAAAGAATAAATTTTCACGAAATTTTTTCAAAAGTGACTTTAAAGTCGAAATTCTGGATTTTTTTGAAAATTACAAAATTTCTCAGTAACCGTCAATATTTGTATAAGGCAATATAGGGTTAAATTCATAGCTTATGGTATGTACTATCATGCCCAGGAATGTATCGAATTACAAGTAACCCTGTATAGTATCTAAAGTAGGTAATCTGTGGGTAATATCACGCGTAATGTACCTATCAATTGCATTACTAATTGCAAGGAAAATAGCTAACTAATTGCATTTAAACTATTTGCACACTAGGGTGTGAGACTGTTTTAACAATGTCTATTTCTACTCGTTCATTCCAGTTCTCGCATTTATTCCTCTCGCACTTGCATTCCGCATACCTAGTCTTTCTTTCATCCATCCTCATTCACACTTGGCTTAAGGCTCGTTTCTTTACTTAAAACTACTTAGTTACTCAGGGATAGTGAGCGGAGAAGCAGTTGTAACTTTTTATTATTTTACAGGTTTCTCTTACTTTCTAGTTTTTCTTGTTTATTTTTATTACATAGTTTTTCTTTATTTTACACACTAACTTATTCTTATTCTTATTACAATTATTTATATACAGATAAACCATTATGTACAGGAGGCATCATAGGTGAAGTGAAAGACATAGTATTATCTAATCTAATCTACAGTGTTTTCAACAATTTGTGTATATAAATATAAATTTATATAACACAATATTGCTTACTTAGTACTAAGTTCCTTAATTCTAGTGACAATTTTTTATATGTTACAGTAAATATATAACAATATGTATTTAACATATCTTTCTTAAACCTTATTTCTATTATTGACTATTTTACATATTTTTGTACAGTATTCAAGGAACATGTCTCTGTCTTTATACTGGCTATTATTTTCGAGAGCGAATTTCGTTCCAAATTTTCGTCGAGTTTAAACTCCACACTCTGCCTTTCCCTATCATGGGCCGGGCACTCCAGAAGTACGCGGAGGACAGACTCCGAACACGTCGCGGGATCGCAGATGCACGATGGACTCCTCTTGCACTTGAAACGATGCAAGTACTCGGAGAATTCACCGTGCCCAGTCAGAACCTGGGTGAGAAATCTGTCCACCTTTATTTTACCGATGATCTCATATGCGGCTATCGCGTCAGGAAAAAACACCCTGGTGACACCAGCCGTTTGGCAGCTGTCGTAGTCAAACGCGCGTTTTAGTTTCAGCGCAGCGTCCTTGGCCACATGGTCGGCACGCTCGTTCCCCTCTAGTCCTGCGTGAGCTTTGATCCAGAACAAACTGACACGTTTGTCCCGGAGCAGAGCCCTTCGCAGGTGTTCCCGCGCCTCAACGGCCAGGGGATGGAGGGCTTTCGGGTTTTCCAGCGTGAGTAGTGTCGACAAGGAGTCGGAATAAATCCCGACTGATCCGGCCAAGTGGTCTGCGGCCATCCGCGCCGCCCGGCATATCGCCAGGAGTTCCGCCTGGTAGACCGTGCAGACTGCAGTAGGACGGCAAGGCAAGCTTGAGGGTTTTGGTTTCGGCGGCGCCAGCCCATACGGACAAAGCCGCCCCCACTTTGCCCTCAATCTTGCTGCCGTCCGTAAAGATATTAAAATTGCTATCGCAGTTCGCGTCAAAATTATCTTGGTCAACCAGGCACTTGAACTCTAGGTCGATATGACAGGCGGGATGCGGAGACCGCAAAGCTGAGGTCATCCGCTCCACCTCCCGATCTCCTATCACCCGCTGGGGCACCCCCCTCCGCGCCTCGTATAAGGTCGCTGCTTCGCGGACACGAAGGTCGAGGGGGAGTATCCCAGCAAGCAACAATGCAGAGTTCAGGGAGGTGGTTCGATACGCCCTGCACAGCTTCTGCGCGAAGCCCCGCTGGACCACGTTCAGCTGCTTGCGAATACCTTGCTTGTCCACGGCCGGCGCCCAGGCTGCAGCCGCATATAGTATCACAGGCTCAACCACCGCTCTGTAAATAGTGCGGATTACCTCAGGATGGTGACCCCAGCTGGCCCTAGCCGCTCGGGCCAGCTGGTGGTAAAAGCCGAGTGCGCGCTTGCAGACATTCGCAACGTGGGTGTTGAATGTGAGTTTTCGGTCTATGATGACCCCCAGCAGCTTGATCTCGTTCGTCAGGACAATGTCGACTCCGCCCATATGAAGACGCGGGGTGTCATACTTCAGTTTGCGCGTCACAACCATAGCACTGGTCTTGTGAGGCGCAAACTGAAGTTTATATTATCTGCACCCCACTCCCTCACACGTTCGAGGGCGGCATTGGCCCGACGTTCAATCTCGAGGGCCGTCTCACCCTCAAACACCAACACCACATCGTCGGCGAATACCTGCACGTAGTCGCCTTTGGCCTCCAACTCCTAAAGCAGTGAATCCAAGAGCAGGTTCCACAAAATCGGCCCGCCGATAGACCCCTGCACGCAGCCCTTCCCGGTGTCTCTTATGTGCTCCTCCCCCAAGTACCTCACTTTGGCACGTCTGTCGCTCAGGTAACTGCCCAAGAGCCACCGAATATTGTCGGGGCACCTTTCCTCAGCCAGTCTGACCCTGATCTTGGGCCACCAAGCGTTGTCGAAGGCACCCTCTGTATCCAGTGAAACCAGCACAACAATCCTCCTCCTCTCCAAATTGTGTCTGATATGTTTCACCAGGGTATAGATGGCGTCCTCGGTACTTCGCTGGGGCATGAAGCCGAACTGGCGAGTACTGAGCTTGGGCACAAGATGGTACTGTAGCCTGGCGTCAAGCATTTTCTCCAAGATCTTCCCAAGCACCGGAAGGAGCCCGATCGGACGATATGATTTTGGCGTGTTATAATTGACTTTTCCCGGCTTGCGGAGAAAAATAACCGTTGCCTCCTTCTAGGGCCTAGGAAAATATCGGAGCTCGAGGCACTTGTTGAAGACGCACAAGAAGAGGTCCGGGTCCAATTGGATCGCGTGCAGACATATATCGGCAGTAAAACCGTCCGCACCTGGGGCCTTCGTCGGGTCAAAGGCGACCGACTAGCCAGCTTCAACTCGGTATGAGTGAAGGGAGGGTCAGTTTGGCCCGAAGAAGTCTCGATGTCGGCCCGTCCGGCTAAGACCCTCACCCGGCGGTGCTCCTCGGAGTCATCCTCTTCAGAGTCCTCCGGGTAGAAGGTCTCAGCCAAGAGCCGAGCCGAGCCCCTGGCATCTAGCCCCATATTGTTTACCACCAGCGGTGGATCGACGTCTCTTCTGGAGGTCCTGCCGAGGACTCTATAAATCCCCCCCCCACACTGTTTCCCCATTCTGGCGCTCGCAGAAGGCGACCCAGCTGCGCGTTTGTGCGTGCCTTACCTCGGTCTCGTACCTCTCCTTCGCTTCCAGGTACTCTCCCACAACCTTGCGACGTCTAACCGGCGCCGCACACCTAATCCTGCCTTTCTTGGTGGCCACCTCGCGCTTAAGCACTGCCAACCCCTCGTTCCACCTCGTTCGAAAGAACCTCCTTGTGTTTAATTATTGGTATAGTGTTTAACTAATTGCATTGAAAAGGCATATATGGGATTGAATAAAGCTCGACCAGGCTATGTCTATGACCCGCCTTGTAAATTAGATAGTTACAAATATTGTGAGCAGGTGGCATGGGATGGTCTCGGCACGCACGATTGGCTGTCTCGTGTTTGTCCTGATCATTTCATGGTCCACTACTGCGTTTTTATCTTGTATCTCACTTTGAATTTTTTAAAAGAGTACCGAGAATTTTTTTTCCGCCGGCTTTTTTTCTCTTGGCCTACACTAGGGCCATTGTTATTTATTGTAATATTTAATAAAGCCGAGGATAAAGTAGGTAGGTAATGTCTACCGAGACATTATAACTTAATATTTTGACTAAGTTAAGGCTGCTTATAACACTGGGTACATTACGTAAGTTTGTAATGTATGTACCTAATGTTAAGATATAAATTTTTATTTTTTATTTTATTCTTTGATTTTTTGCTGCCTTAACTTTCTGTTATTATTGTTTAGTTATTTTTTTTGGAAATTTTTTTTTTGCTTTCGTTATGTGTGTAACATACACATTATGGTGAAATAAATGTTTTGATTTGATTTTTGATTTGAATTACTTACACATGTCTAGTTCTGATCATTTCATGGTCATCTATTGCATTTTTATCATTTATCTGACTTTGAATTTTTAAAAGAGTACCGAGAGTTTTTTTTCTCCGGCTTTTTTTTCTCTCGGTCTACACTAGGGATCGACATTATGTTATTTATTGTAATAATTATGTAATAAAGACGATGATAGTTTATTAGATGACGATGTATACGCGGTAAATATACCAAAATAACATGTTCTAATGTTCTACAATAATATATTCTACCAATTAAATACTACCCATATTAAAGTAACCGCTTTTTAACCGACTTCCAAAAAAGGAGGAGGTTCTCAATTCGACACGTACCTATGTTTTTTTTTATGTATGTTAGCTCAGAACTTTTGACTGGGTGGACCGATTTCGATGAGTTTTGTTTTAACTGAAAGGTTTTGCGTGTCATGTGGTCCCATTTAAATTTAATTGAGATCTGACAAGTACTTTTAGAGATATATCTAATAATGCGTATTTAATTGACAACTTTTTCGTCGACCTACGTTGTAATAATCAGCATAACTTTTTACTGGGTTTATCGATTTTGATAATTCTTACTTTATTCGAAACCTTATGCTTGTAATGTAATCTTATTTAAATTTGATCGAGATCTAATGTCTTCTTTTATAAGTAATCTTTGATAACGCGTATTTACTTGACTGTTTTTTGTATTATATCTCATAACTTTTTACTGAGTGCACCGAGTTTGATATTTCTTTTATAAATCAAAAGCTAATACTTATCATGTGGTTTTATTTAAATTTGATCGAGATATAATTAGTACTTTTTGAGTAATTGAGTAATCATTGATGATACGTATTTACGAGCGCCTCGCTACGCAACGCCATCTATGGGACTATGTTAAAACTACTTCAGTTTAGAATCAATCCAAGGATGCTGTTTGAGCGTCTACTGCTGCGGAGACTTGCGCCACACTTGCCCATGCGCGAGGAGCAGTTTGGCTTTCGCAGCAGTCATTCGACGACGCTCCAGCTGGCGAGGGTCATCGGACACTTGGCCAGTGAGTGGAATAACCGGCACTGCACGGTCGGGGTCTTTCTCGACATGGAGAAGGCCTTCGACCGTGTGTGGCACGCCGGCCTCCTGGCCAAGATCATCGACACGACAGCACCGCCTGCGTATGTGCGGGTGGTAGCGTCGTTCTTGGAAGGCCGAAAGTTCTACGTCTCGGTGGAAGGTGAGGACTCCCAACCTCAACCCATCCGAGCTGTAGTACCCCAAGGCAGCTGTTTGTCGCCGCGGCTATACGCGGCGTACACGGACGACGTTCCTACGCTCCGAGGACACCTTCGAGAGGGGGAGGAGGACGTGCTGTTGGCCCTTTATGCGGACGACAGTGCGTTCTTCGCGTCGTCATACCACCAAATCGTCGCCACCAATAGGATGCAGCGTTTGCTGGACCTGCTACCGGAGTGGCTGGACAAGTAGAGAATGGCCGTCAACGTGGGGAAGACGGCCGCTCTACTGACCGGCGGCTCCAGGCCGCTACGCCAGCTTACATTACGAGGACAGGACGTAGAGTGGAAGGCCTCAGTTAGGTATCTGGGGTGCCACATCGACCGGAGGCTGCGCATGGTTCCCACCGTCAACCGGGCGGTGAACCAGGCAGCGGCGGCCCGGTCGATGCTCCGCTCCGTGTTCACGTCGAGATTGCCCCTCAGAACCAAGCTGATGGTCTACGGTGCCTACGTCCGCTCGCGCCTGACGTATGCGGCCCCGGCCTGGTACGCACTCTGCTCTGCGAGCCAGGCCAGAAGGCTACAGGTCCAGCAGAACCGCTGCTTGCGTCTGATAGTAGGAGCTCCGAGGTACGTCAGAAACGACGTAATACATAGAGACACCAGGACGCCCACCGTGGAGGAGTATGTCCGCAACCTAGCGCGCACTATGTTCGCTCACGCGGACAAAGGTGCGTGCGTACACCTCCACGGAATTGCCCCGTTGCACGCAAGACCACCGGACGGGCGTCCACTACCTCGTGAGCTCCTGCTGCCAACGCAGCAGGTCACCAACGAAGGTGACAGTGGCGACGAGGAGGACGACGCAGGGGAGACTGCGTAATAAGCTAGACTGAAAAAAAAAAAAAAAAAAAAAAAAAAAAAAAAAAAAAAAAAAAAAAAAAAAACAGCCAACACATATAACTGCACTACAGGGTACAGCCCACTTTAAGTGGGTGTATCCTCGGCCCATCGGGGCGAAAACAAATGACCCGGCAGTGGATACTGCTAGAGAGGAAAGGCCCGGGTAAGCAGGCATAGCCTGGATGCCCGTACCCAGACAGGCCCTACGACCTGCCAGGAAGAACCACACACAATCCAAGGATGCAACGTAGTCCGCTGTATTATCCGCTAGGCGCTAGCGTAACTATACGTTGTATTACTTGTCGATGTAATTGAAGTCGGTTTTTTTTCGTTTGCGAGCAAACACAATTATTATTACTAAATACCAGTTAATAGCTACATATGAACGGTCCATAAATATAAATAACATTTTCTACAATTTTTGTCTGCCTGTCTATTTGTTTCGGCTTATCTCTGAAACGGCTGGACCAATTTTGACGGAATTTTCACTGGCAGATAGCTGATGTAATAAGGAGTAACTTGGCTACTTTTATTTTAGAAATTTATTTATTTTATAACTCTGCGAACTGAACAATAACTTTTTTTGTTAAATTCCAGGTAGATCAAGTTGCGGGCGCTGCTAGTATATAAATAAAATCATATATCACATCCAGACTTAAGGTGGGAATCGAACCCGCAACCGTCGGAGTAGAGAGCAGGGTCACTGCAAACTGAACCAACGGGCTAGCCAACACACTGATGTATAATAATTGTAGTCTTTTAACTAAGTATACTAAGGAAAATGCAGCGAACTTCAAGCCCTTTACAATAAGGCGTTGAGAATGTTATTGGGGCTACATTGATTGTGAAGCGCCTCTGGCATGTTTGCAGATGCCCATACCGACTGCTTTCACACTACAATGCGTAAACGATGCGCGTCTTTAGTAGGTACACAGTGTGAGGGTTGGCTGACAGCTCCAATACTATTCTGAAATTGATTGCTAATAGGTATGATCACAGGGTATGATAGTTACGTGCATATCTTTAAATGGTTTTTGAAGTTATAATTCTTTTGGCGCGTTAAGGAACACTTATCAGAGTAAATTTTTATGATGATGTCATCGAAAAAGACCGACACCCTGAAGTTAGCTAGTAAATGAAGCCAAACAGTATATAAAGGTAAATAAAGCCAATGAAGTATAACTTTTTATGTGCGTACATAAGTACATACACAATTTTTTAAATAAAATATTTTGGTTACTTCTAGATTATTTAATTTTATTTTAAACAATTAATTTACTATGAATAATATGGATTTTCCATGAAAAGTAATGTAAAAATGAAACACAAAGAGTTGATTCACAGGGAAGCTTTGGAAAAAGAATTTAAAATATTAGGATATTTTAGTCTTTTTTCTTCTTAAATAAATTTAATATTTTTTGACGTAAAGTAATTGATGTTCCAGCAGCCTTCAAGACTAATTCTTTCGTGCAAATATTATTCAATGGTCCAAAAGCTAATGCAACTACTGTACATGCTAAGCATATTACATTATATGGCATGCTAAAATCAGGAGTTGGCAGTGATACCATAGCTCCATTTGTTCTGAAAACCATTGGATACCCTAGAACAAAAAAGACAAAATTAATTTGAGTTTTCAAAAAAAGTGGTGAAGAATCTATACTAATATATAAAGCTGAAGAGTTTGTTTGTTTGGTTGGTTGTTTGTTTGTTTGTTTGAACGCGGTAATCTCTGGAACTACTGGCCCGATTTGAAAAATTCTTTCAGTGCTAGATAGCCCATTTATCGAGGAAGGCTATAGGCTATGTGTCATCACGCTAAGACCAAAAGGAGCGGAGTCCACGCCGACGAAGTCGCGCGCAGAAGCTAGTTTAATGATAAAATACTTACATGGCTTCGAAGCATTTACAATAGAATCAAATGTATTTCCAGTTATTGGTAGACTAGTATAATTTTTGGCAGTTGGAAGATTTGCTGAAATTAAAGCAGACCCAATGTAGAATCCATGGTTTGCATCGGGTGGGTATTCTTGCCATTTGAGGAAAACAAATTCAAAATCTATAGTCAAGGTAGTTGTAGATTTAGGAGGCAATCTCAAGAGAAGCTCTAAATGATAAGGTTTCAGCCTACTTTTTCCTGGAGAATAATACTGTGATAAAATTAATTTACTTTCTGCTTCTCCATTGACCCTCAATGAACTTAGTTGTATAGGTAGCCACCAAGGTGCATTTTCTAAGAGCACAACATCAATTGGAGCCCAGTAATTATTAGTTAGCTCAGTCACAATTCCTCCAAATTCTTTGCCATAACCAAGAACATACCGTGTAAAAGACAATGGCGGTGGTATATTCACAAATATTTTATTCTTTGTTTCATATTTAGCTACAATATTCACCATCATAGAATTGTTGATGTTATACACTGCTAATTCTGTCTCACTTCCACCTCTCTGTGATAGTAATATATCATTTGGCTCTGGAGTAAGTTTAAAACGGTAAGTATTATTTGAAGAAGTGTCTACATAAATTTTGCTAGAAGATGAAAGTGGACATGCTCCTGGCAGTCCTTGGCCAAATAACTTTCTAAACGACCAATCCATGCTATTAATAATTTTAAAATCATACACAAGTGCTACAGTTTGTTTAATTTCTAAGTTTGTTTCCAAGCAGTTGCTATCGGCACATGTTCTTCGAACATGTACTCCAATAGAATGATAGTTAGTATTATGAATCATACGAGAGTTAAGAAGGGAAGAAAATCCATGTGTTGATTCACAGGGAAGCAATTTTTTCCAAGGAGTTAAATTTTCTGTACAAACAATTTCTCGTGGGAGTGATGCGTATCGTAATTGTGATGTATAGTTATGATTTGGTTTTTGTGCACCTGTCGGCCATAAAGACATCTTTGGTGTAATAGTATTGAAATTTTCAATAAAATTTAATGAAGCACAAAAAAGTCCAGATAAAGTAGAGCTTAGTTTCTTCCATTGAGTATCCACATCAATTACATCTTGATTGAACCATGCATAAAGTTCAGCCCCAGGAGCGGCATCTAACACTGGATAGCCCCATTGGTTATGTTTCCATTGTCCTTCTGTTAAAGTAAGGTGCAATTCATCTACTTGATACCGAGAGATAATTTCACCCAAAGATCTTGGTGCAAGAAGGGAGTGTTCAACTGGTGAAAAGGAAACAAAATAATTTTTAATGGCTTTCCCTAGAACAATAATTTAATTCGTAAACATTTTACTTACAGGACTCTTCTCCATTTACTAGTGTTATGAAATGAAAATTAACGTAAAGATGAGATGGGGGCAATGGTTTAATAAATATCTCTTCTTTGAAATCATCGCCTCTTATTTGAATTAAAAGAGTGAAAAAAATGCTAAAAATCCCTGACTTGAACATTTAAATGTGATAAAATATTTTAATAAATCTTCAAATATTATATCTATACTACTGAAACTCTCATTTCTTGCTCCAATTTTACTTATTCAAGTTTAGGTTTTATGCGTTTTGAAGGGAAACCATCCACTTATTATACTCTTTGCCAACCAGATTACCAGAGTAAGTTTACTGTGTTTAGGTTTTTAGGAGGTTTTTAACTTTGATAATTGATTGATTGATTGATTGGTTTATTGTCTTAATTAACTTTTTATAAGTTCTTCTTCTTATTCTTCTTTTTATAAGTTCGAGTTATATGTTATAAAATTGACTTAACAATTTGACAATTGACAACTTGACAAGTTGACAAGTTGTTTTACAATAATTTATTAATTTATCCCCAATAGGGAAAGGCAGAGAACTTTAATAGTTCATACAGCCTGGTCTGAATTTATATCAATCCGATGTAATAAACGGCCGAAGCCATGTCTGATATTATGCAATATGCATAATTTTCGTAATGGTTGACAATTCAATCACAAATAATTTAAGTACCGTAAAACGGGGTGAATAAGTAGGATTTCAAAGATCGCATCCGCTGTTTATTCACGCATGATTTTCTATACTATTGATGAAAATATTAAAAAATAATAAAATTATTAAAGTGAAACTTTTATTGCATCGTCTCAAACTTTTTCGTCTGTGTATTGCATGTCGCGTGACGGTCGGCCACGCGGTAAGATTAATAAAGCGATTTTTATTCCCTTAATGGAATATTATTCCAAATTTTTTTAGTTAAATGTCTATAATGTGAAAAAAAAAATTCACTTTTACCGTGGTTTCATAAAATCACACAGTTTTTTTTTCCTTTTTCCAAATGTATTTTTTTTTCATTATTAAGTACATAAAAAAGTTTGTGTGTACTTGTATTTAAGCACCCAGTTTAAGTATGAATGAGGGTATCCTATATTTGATTAAAAATCTTTTTGCACATGAATATATTTTATAATTTTTGAAGTTACACTTCTTTTGGCGAGTCAGGGAAAAAAGATTAAAGAGTAAATTTTACGATACAGGTTCACACCGTCGCAGAAAACCGACACTCTGAAGTCAGCTAGCCAATGAAGTTATAACTTCTACGTGCGTACATAAGTATATTTCAGAAACACACTTTTTTTTAAATTTTGATAACCGACTATTAGGAAAAAATCGATTATTTTTTATTTTTTCACATCCCTTAGTCATTTCGTTCTTGACTTGACAATTGACAATTTGATTTTGATAATTGATTTAGATTTGATGACAACATTTATGTGTTTGTTTTTCTTTAGACGAATAATTGGTGTGCAGCAAACCGTACATAACCTTGTAGTATCACAAAGCTAATCTTATGAGCAGAGTCCTCAGAAGTCATTGAGCAAAAACACTCTGACTCTGGCAATTCCTTTGGGAGTCCAATTATAAAAGAAGAAGAAGAAGAATAACAAAAAACAAACCAACTTACAAGTTGAAGTTCTACTATTATAATGTACTCTGTGTTGAAGTTACATAAAAAACAATTTTTTAAATGATATTTGTGCTATGTGAACATAACTATGTCTTGTTTAAAAATGACCGGACGTAAAAACTTTGTAAAGTAAAAGAAGCCTTAGTCAGCCTTAGTTTTAAATATTAATGTTATTTAATGTATTAAAATGAAATTATGATTAATATAATTTTGTCCTTAATGAAAACAGTAGTTTCAACTTGTTTAACGTGAAAATGAAAATACTTGAAAATTCCTATAATTAATGGCTTCATTAATAATTATTATTTAAATTTGCATAATTTTTTATATGTCGACAAGAAGTAAGATACGTCTAAATCTAATCCTTCAAGTCATCTGAAAAGCATTTGAATCAAAATGGATAATGAATTTTTGGATATTTCAACCAGTCTCCGGCTGCAAATTGGTTATGGCATTGGACATATCTTGAATGATGTATGTGCAAGTTTATGGTTTACATATTTTTTAGTATTCTTCCATCTAGTGCTTGAATTCACTGCCGCTGAGGCTGGTTACTTAATGTTAATTGGTCAAATCGTAGATGCTTTAGCTACACCCTTTGTAGGATACCATTCTGACCATACCAATAATTTTATAAGTGCAAGGTATGGCAAAAGGAAACTTTGGCATTTGTTTGGTAAGTGAATATTAATTGTTCAACCTCTAAAATGTTATTTCATATATCATTGTATGTATGTATGTATGTATCTATGTATGTATGTTTGTATGTATGTATGTAGGTATGTATGTATTTATGTGTATATGTGTTTAAGTAAATATATTTATAAGTTTATGTCACAATTTGTACACCTACGCCGACACAATACCATCTCTCATCACTTTTTAGCGATGAGGCCACCCTTTGTACCTTAAAATACTTTGTAAAAAAAATCTGATATGTATTATTTCTGTTTTGGTGTACAATAAAGTGTATTGTTATGTTATGTTATGTTATTTCAATAAAAAAAATTGCATTATTATGTTTTACAGTAATTTAATATAATGTCATAATGTTAATTTCTATATTACTTTATGAAATGAAAAAAATCAGGAATAAAGTAAATACAGTTAACATATATTTTGGATAAAAAATTTCTAGGTACGGGGTGTGTGTTGCTGTCATTCCCGTTTATCTTCACGGAATGCCTCGGCTGCAATACAACACATAAGTGGGCTCAAATGTTTTACTTTGCCGCATTTATCGTAATATTTCAAATTGGATGGGCAGCAGTGCAAATATCTCATCTCAGTCTTATTCCTGAATTGGCTGATGATCCTCATGTCAGGACACATCTAACTGCAATAAGGTAAACTAAAAAGATTTTATTTTTGTATTTCAAGTAATTTTAATTTTGTAAATTGTGAATTAGGTTTTGTAGATATTTTAAATCATTAATAGCAGGGTATGAGACTATGAGACTATGACGGTATTGCATTGTGACTCATTAAACTTAAACAAACATTTATTTATCATATACATATTATAATGGGCATGACGACAGTATCAAAAAATCGTCAATTTAATGATTTTAGGGGAACACTCATATTTAAAAAATTCAAAATACTGGTTTAGTTTTATGTAAAATAATAATTATTCTGATTTTCCATAAAATAAAACATTAAAATCCTGCAATCGGCCATTTTGATTGAAACACAAATTACAGCGCATGACGTCACAACATAACATAATACGTCAAGCGCACTTCAAAGAGTAAAGTAAAAAGTAAGGCCCACGTTATATTGTGACGTCAGAGCCGACGCCATGACACCTGCAGCCGTTTTGCCGCTCTCATTGAAAACATGTTAGAAAAATAGTTATAAACATCCTTAAACTTATGTTTATTACCGAAATATAGGTATTTTCGTAAATAGTAAATGTTAACGAGGGATTCTTGAAATGAGAACACGCCGATCTTCGTAATTATTTATTTGTTCTTATGACAGTCGACTGTGATATGAAGTTATATAATTATTTCTTCGGAAGGAAGCTTAAATTGTAGTATTGTTGCTGATCAGATCCGATGTCCCAAGCCGCGTCGTAGTGAGTCTCGTCCTCGGTGCCCGCGCGCAGAGAATGGCGCAGCTGCGCGCGCGTGTTGCTCGGTCGGCGGCCGGGAAGGAAGGAGCGATGGCGACGGTTCGCGCCACCGCCCGCTATGCGCTGGCGCGGGGGTCGCGCGGGCGCGGGGGATCGCGCGGGCGCGGGGAAACGCGCTGCCGCGCGTTAACAAACTGGCCCCCTTGGAGCAGGAGTTGGTCCTGGTCCAACATCCTGAGTAGCAGGCAGAGCCCATTCCAAGCTCTGCTAGGTCGTGGTTGTCCTCTGTCTGTGCGCCATTTATTTCTGATCTGTAATTCTGAAACGTATTCTTTGTAACATCGATTCCAAAAATGTGTTTTCAATAATTGTATCCGTTTATATCTGGATAGCGAGTGAAGTGGAGCCTGATCGACCTGTGGAGCAGGCAGCATTGTAAGCGTACGTCCAATCAAGAAATGCGCTGGTGTGAGAGGAATTAAATCTGATGGATCAGATGAAATTGGAATGAGAGGTCTAGAATTTAGTATTGCTTCGATCTGAACCAATACAGTGTACATTTCTTCGTAATCTAAATGAGCCATGGATAATACATGATTTAAGTGTTTTTTAATTGATTTAACTGACCCCTCTGCTAAGCCGTTAAAATGTGGACTATAGGCTGGACTAAATTTGAAATTGATTTCATTTCCCGCCGAATATGAAATAATATTGTTACATTGACCTTTCAAAAATTTAGCTATTTCATTGCAAGCACCCACGAAATTAGTTCCGTTATCGGAATAGATAGTACTTGGCTTACCTCTGCGGGCAATGAACCGATTTAAAGTGGCAATGAAGCCCTCAGAAGTTAAGTCGGTGACGAGTTCTATATGAACTGCCCTCACTGCTAGGCAAACAAAAACAGCAATATATGCCTTCTTTAACTGACAGCCACGACCTTTTCTGTTCGCAATCAAGATGTAATAAAAAATGTAAATAAATTTTATGATAATGTGTAACTAAGATTTATACTCAACATAGTCCAAGATAAAATTGACATATTTTGTTGAACTCTGAGTGAATTCACGAGGGTCACATTATATGTAATAAGTTACAGTTAAATCTAGGTTTTATGTAATGTTTATTTTTGTAATTTGTTGTTAGTAGTTAAAAATTTGTTATTATTTTATTTAGGTAGGAAATGCTTTTACTTCTATTATATTTTTTGTTGGTATAATATATGGTATAATAATAGTAGTTGGTATAATAATGTTAAATCTTAGGATAAGTTACTCTATTGCATTAGGAACTGTAAAGATAGATGTAAGAGATAATAAATAAAATAAATAAATTAATAAAGTGATAATATATAAGGTGCTTTGTGTTGTTATCGGAATGTGACCTAGAGTCTAATATTCATCAAGGAAATGTGTTTTTGTTTGAACTCTGGTTTGCGTTTTTTACGTTTCAATGATTGAAACTTACCATGTGTGTGGCGTTTTGTTGTTCGTGTAAAAATTTGTTCACACTCACTCTCACCTTTACTATGGATTTGTTGAGCGGTGGGAACTGATTGTAGTTCACACTCACTCTCACCTTTAGTATGGATTTGTTGAGTGGTGCGAACTGATTTTAGTTTGAAGAACTTGTGTGATTTCCTTTCAAGCTCACTGTTGTTTAGAAAATTGCAATGGACTGTATGTAATTGATTCGTATTCGATCGAGAGATCGATGATTGTATAGACCCTGTGACAAGCCACCCTAATGTTGTTTCAATTAAAGTGGGCTTGTTCCTGCCCAGGGCAATGTGATTATGTAGGAGGATATCCCAAAAGATGTCCGCCCCCAACAGCATCTGCACCTCTGATGGCATGGAGAAAGTTGAATCCGCAAGGTGGATGTGAGAGGGAATTGAAAAAGAATTGCAATTAATTTGTGAAGTAGGTATCAACTGAGTGATATGAGGCACAACAAAACAATTGACGTTAGTTGTATAGCCACTGTTTGTGAGTGATGATATAATGACATCACACCCTTTTGTGATTTTTGAGGACTGATTATTTAATCCCTGCACTGATAGTGAAATAGAATGACTGGGTATTCCTAATTTAGCTTGTAAAGCTTCTGTAATGAAACTAGAAGTGCTTCCATTGTCTAATAGAGCACGAACCTTGTGTGTATGACCGTTATAATCCTGTACGTGAATTATAGCAGTGGATAGGAGTACCTGACTGTGATGTATGGATGAGAGTGTAACCTTACTTGATTCTGTTTGTTTTTGTTCATTCACGTTAGGTAAGACTACACAACCCTCTGATGAAATTGATGTGGAAGGCTTGGGAATAGCGATGTTATTGTGTAACATAGTGTTATGACGTTGTGTACACAGCCTGCAGGAACTAAGCCTACAACGCTGTTCGTCATGTCCTGCACGCAAGCAATTTGTACATAAGTTTAATTGTTTGACTCGTTCAATACGAGTCTCAATAGGCATTGATTTGAATTTTATACATTTGTAAATTGGATGATTATTCTTACACACAGGACATTTAAATAGTGCTTGTTTTTGTGGTTGACTGACTACGAATGTTTTAGGACGATTGTGATTGTGAGTAAAATTATCGGATCTGCGTTGTGATTGTTGGTGTTTTGTATGTGTTTGTGATTCTTCCATGGTTTCTAGTAAGTCAGCGCGATTTTTTAGAAAGGTATTGAAGTCTTTTAAAGTAGGTAAATTCGTAATATTGTTACGTTCATTTTCCCAGTCACGTAGTGTGCATGGGTCCAACTTACTAGCCACCATGTGTATAATGAGAACGTCCCAGTGTTCTGTAGGTAAATTTAATGTTTTTAAAGCCCTTAAATTTCGATTAATGGAATCTATTGTGTTTCTTAAAGCCTTTGAAGATTCATGAACCACTGGTTGTATGTTAAATAGCGCTTGTATGTGATTATTGACTAAAATTCGATCATTATGATATCGATCACATAGTAAACCCCAAGCAACATCGTAATTATGCGCTGAAAATGTTAATGATTTAATAATTTGTGATGCTCCTTCCTTTAGTGAGTTTCTCAAATAGTGAAATTTATGAATTTTAGGTATTGCAGAGTTATCGTGTATGAGAGACTTGTAAGTGTCGTGATATTCTAGCCACTCGTGACAGCGCCCAGAAAAGGTCGGCAAATTTATAGTTGGTAATTTAATGTTTAGCCCACCTGGAGGTCCAGTGTTATTACTAGAACCTGTCACCGATCCATCACCATGCCCCGCAGAGGCAGCACCTAGCAGGTCCTGCGCAGCAGCCACGCATGCGAAGTAGCTAGTCTCGAAATGCTCTCGTTCCTTGTACTCATCACCTGGAATTTCCACAAGACTTTCTATATTAGTCTGAACGGAGTCAAACTCGTTATATAATTCTAGCATTTTATTTAAGCGAGCTGTTATTTCAAGAATTTGCACTGCATTAGGATTTTTACTCGGCAAGAAGCCGTCTATGTATGCTTTAAATATGGTAAGCTTTGCTTTATAGCTGGCTCTAGTTTTCTTTAATAATTTAGGATCCATTGTTTAAATGATAATGATAAAATTGTATATTTGTAAATGAAATCAAGCTCAAACCGTCCAGCTGAAAAATAATAATTAGCACGCGTTTAAATGTAAAGAAAGAAACACAAAAAGAAAACGTTTGAAGCGATACTTAAATTTTGAATTTAAAATAAAGCACAGGCAGAAAGATCAGCTTCGATCGGCAAGCGCATGCAGCCAGGTGCCCCGTCGCACGCCACGTGTCACGAGTCACGTAGGCACCGCGCAGCGAACGTTCCACTGCCGATTCGCCGGAATGTTCATAAACAAAAAATAAAAAATATTAGAAATGCACAATGGATTGGCCAAAGCCTACACAATACATTAAAATAGCAAAGCAAAATTTGGATATTTCGTAATTAAAAGAAAAATCATGAAAATATTCTTGTCATACGTTAATACACATAATATTGAAACAAAATATTATATATTTTTGAGAAAAAACTAATGCCAATATGGTGATGCAAACCTATGATATATTAAAACAATAGATACGTTACCCGCTGTCTATTTTGGCAAGAAAAAACTAAGGTAATTGCCTGAGTTTCACTTAGTTACGCACCATTCAGTGTCGTAGCTAGACGTCCTTTTGTTTAACGCATATTATCATAAAAAGTGTTCACAAAATGCCTTCGTGTGTTTTTAGACGTTGCAGGAATTATACTGGAACTGTTAGGGGAAATAAAAACATTTCATTTCATAAGTAAATACTGTAAATTTATTTATTCTAACCGAAAATGTAACTTTTTATATTTTAATCGGCAGTTGTTATTACGAAGTACATGAGTGAGACATGTAGTGGACTCGTGCGTCAGAGTGAAAGAGAGAACAGCTAATTGTCACTGCTAGGGGAAGTTGGGTGAAATGGAACTAGTCTTCATTCACCTTCACAAAATTATATAAAAACCTGAAATTGTTTGTTTTAAAATCATGTTACTACATGTTACTATATTCATAAATTCGATGATTCAAAAGTACTTGTAATAGTTTATTTTAATAAAAATGCTTGAATTTTAATTACTTATCATTTAAAATGTTCATTAATTTAAAAACATGTTTCAATTAAGATTACCTAAAGACGCATCGTACGACACAGTACCTCCGTGGTGATGTGGAAAGCTGTGTTATTTACTATTTTAACTCATGTAAGTCGATAAGACCCTGAGTAGTTAAGTGTGTGTTAATTTCGTTATATCCATCTATACTAATATTATAAAGAGGTAAAGTTTATAACTTTGTTTCTATGTAGGGGGTAATCTTCGCAAATACTGATCCGATTATGAAAATTCTTTCACTAATAGAAAGCTACACTATTCAAGAGTGACTATGGTATATTTTATTGTAATTGAACAAAAAATTCAATAAATAAGAAAAAGACAAATTAAAATAAAAATTGGTAATGGCACTTTTTTTTCGTGAGTGTACATGCGCAAAAGTTCGCAGAGCCTATGTTCAGTCTCGCCAAGATTCGTCGCGCGTACTATAACACTAATAAATTTGAAAAAGAAAAAAATTGTTTTTTTTTTTTACCTAATCTATAAATAAATTAATAAATTTATTAGTCTATTTTGAATTATACTCGATTTTTCACTTTTGCCCAACCTCCTCTCGTTACGTGATTGGCTGCTGATGATACTCGACCGGTGTAACTAAGATCCTATATTCATCTCTTTCTAATAACAGATAAGGCGTATGTTGACACCTATGTTCTTTTTCATTCTCCGCTTACGAAGTAAAAAGTATTCTCTGTCCTTTTAAAATATTATTAGGTAATTTTTAATGCAATGATGTTGGCGTATGCCGCGTCTATTAGTATAATAGGTCGTTGATGCAAACAGATTAAAATTGTCAACGTATTAGATGACGAAATAATGTACGTAAAATTTTATTTAAAAATTCAAAGAAAACCAGAAATATTCTTGTTATTGATGAATACGTGAATTATTGAAATTAAATCAATATAATTTTAACAAAAATCTAATGTTGGTATGATGATGTGAACGGATGACATTTGTCGACGTGTTAGATGACGAAATAATTTAAAGAAAAATGAAATATGCTTGTTATTCAATTTAGTTAAATTATTGAGATTAAATAAATATAATTTTAAAGGAAAATCTAATGTCAGTCTTATGATGTACACGGATGAAATTCATCAACGTGCTAGATAGTAAAAGAAAGTACGTGGAAAATTGTTAATAAAAATTTGGAATAATATATTGAAATAATGAATTTAAAGCGCAATGATTGGAAATATGATTGGAACGAACTCACAAATAGGTGTGCTACCAGCTCCTTATCTTGGTTTCTCGAACATATCTCGCCGACGGCGTATCCTTTTGCTTCTCGAATAATCTCGCCAACGTCGATATTCCTTTGTTCCGCGTTGTCTCCGACACGAATTGCAAAGGATCCGGCTCGAAATCTTGTTAACGAGGGATTCTTGAAATGAGAACACGCCGATCTTCGTAATTATTTATTTGTTCTTATGACAGTCGACTGTGATATGAAGTTATATAATTATTTCTTCGGAAGGAAGCTTAAATTGTAGTATTGTTGCTGATCAGATCCGATGTCCCAAGCCGCGTCGTAGTGAGTCTCGTCCTCGGTGCCCGCGCGCAGAGAATGGCGCAGCTGCGCGCGCGTGTTGCTCGGTCGGCGGCCGGGAAGGAAGGAGCGATGGCGACGGTTCGCGCCACCGCCCGCTATGCGCTGGCGCGGGGGTCGCGCGGGCGCGGGGGATCGCGCGGGCGCGGGGAAACGCGCTGCCGCGCGTTAACAGTAAATGTGTACCCACATTATGAAAGAGGTTTTCAAAATCTTTCGTCATGCCCACGCAATAATTCAAGACAGTCTTAATTAACAGTATCATAAATAAATTTATCAATATACTTAACTAAATTTAATAAATAATTTATTTACTTATAACAATTATGTTTATATTCATAGAATTTGGATAAAGTAAACACAACATTGACATCACCAAATTGATAATATATTTCTAATAATAATAACATTTCAGAATACTGTTTTAAATTAATACATCTGGTTTTTTTAGATATGGATTTACTGTGTTTTCCAACATATTTGTCTACGTAATGACATGGATGATATTACATTTTACGGGAAATTGTGATAAGGAGGTAGGTATTATTTATGTGAACGTTATGTATCAGAGCTATTTGCTTTGTTATTATATATGACACAACTGTCTATACATGTATAATAAAAAGGGTAATAATCTATATAATATAAATGAATGTTGCTAAGCTCATAACTGGAGAATGGCTCGACCAATTCAGATAATTATTTTTTTGTATCCCACGGAAGGTTTTTATACAAAAAAAAAAAAAAAAACAGACAGAATAATGTCTGTCCGGGCAGCTAGTAATAAATAAATATCTACTTTCGTGTGAATACATTCTTTCTACATAACTTTAGTGAAATTATTTGTGCCATTTTGGCATAGGTATATAATTATGTAGATGCAAGCAATTATAAGTAAATTTTTATTCTATTATATAATGTTAGTTTATAGGTTTGTTGCTAAAGTTTATAATTATAATAAAATTATTCATCTATAATTTCCAGCAAGTTGGACCAGCAGATGCATGGAAGTTTAGACAAATAATGCTTATAGTTCTAAGTGTCGGTACATTAGCATCAGTCCTGTTTCACTTTGCAGTAACAGAAAAACAATCGAGGATTCTAATATCTAATGATGAAAATGAAAGTAGTACACTCCATTCTGACATACTTCGAAAGTTTTTATTGTATCAAGTAAGTATTTAAAATTAAAATTGATGTTGTACATGTAGTTCTAAAATTCTGTAAAACTTCAGTCAAATTAAATACTCTTAAATACATACACATTACTCCCATTGCTATATTTTTAATTTTACTATTTATAGTTAATCTATTATCAAATTATGGAACTACAAGAATTGTGTTTGTGCCCTTTTTCAGGTGGCAGGTATATACATGAGTACAAGGCTTGTTGTCAACATAGCACAAGTTCTAATTCCTCTTTATTTACATCGGACTCTCGGACTAGCAGCTCGAGCCTTGGCTGTGGTGCCTCTAGCCATTTACATCGGGAGCCTCGCCGCTGCTGGTGTTCAGAGGTTGGCTCCAAGATCATTCACGCGAAAACTGAGCTATTTATCTGGCTCTGCATGTGCCCTGGCTGGCTTTATATGGATTTATCTTGACACAGACGAATATTACAAAGTGAATTGTATTTACATAGTTGCTGTGTTGATAGGTTGGTATAAATAACCTTATTAAATGAAATTTACATCTTAATATTTGAATTTTATCATACTGACCTTATTTATCATTTTGCTTATATAAATAATATAATACAGTTCTATGTAACTTTATCCTCATTAGATATGTCCAAATGTTTTTATTATCTGTAATGTTACTAGCTATTTCGTGGATTTATAATAATAATTATAAAAGAGATGAGCTAAGTTTGGTCAAATAGCCAAATAAATGGTAGTAAAAGCTATTCCTGCTTTATTCCTGCCTCTTACAATTAGTCTTATTCTAGTACATATTATGTGTTTATTGACAAAACTTACTTTTATTGTTTTCGAGTATATTATGTAATTATTTAAAAAAATATAAAAAGTATATTTAGACCTTGATCATGTATCAAATTGAAATACTAAAACTTGCATAATATTTGGTTTTTACCCATTTTCTATGTTAATTAGTTCTAATATCTGTAATATACCTGTTTATGTGTTTCATAGTTCGTGGTGTTTCAAATAACTTACAAAAACTCTTATTTCACAGCTTTGGATATAAAATTTAAGAACATGTTCAAATGTGGTCTTACTGTACTGAATAAATAATAACTTTTTATTTTTTATTGGTCAATTAAGTAAATTATTAAAAAAAAAAAACACCCAGTCATGCCCCTGCAAGTTGGAATTTCTGAATATGCTAAATCTTGTATTTATTTATTTTTTTCAATATACAGCCCAATAATTGTGCTTGCTCGCAAACGAAAAAAAAACCGACTAATCAAATCGACATGTAATTCAACGTAGATAGACGAAAAAATAGCCAAGTGAATACGCGTTATCGAAGATTACTCAAAAGGTAGTCATATACCTATTAAATTTAAATGTGACCACAAGACAAACATCAGCTTTCGATTAAAACAAGAATCAATAAAATCGGTATACCCAGTAAAAGGAAAGTTATTCGGTATAATACAACGTAGGTCGACGAAAAAATAGTCAAGTGAATACGCATTAATGGATGACTCTAAAATAACTTATCAGATCTCAATTAAATTTAAATGGCACCACATGACACGCACCACCTTTCGATTAAAAACTCATCAAAATCGGTCCACCCAGTCAAAAGTTTTGAGTTAATATACATTAAAAAAAAATCGGATTGAGAACCTCCTCCTTTTTTGGAAGTCGTTTAAAATTTTCCTACTTATTATGTCTGTTTTCCTACTAATTTTGCCTAGCAGAAATTTTGTTGAGCTGCCAGACGAGCGTAATTTTGTGAGGTGTAAGTTTCGCTAGCAAAATACTTTACCTGAGTGACGGCTGAGTCAGCGAGCTGCGCTGCGACCAAGTCGGTCGGATTATGCGCGTGAGTCGGCGCACAACTCATTTTGCGTCGCCGTGTGGCACGAACTGACCTTTTGTATGAAACCGAATGCAACCGATATTACGCGACTCACAACTCACAAAATTACGCTCGACTGTCCTCACCCTTATAGCAAATTATCCTCATCTTCACGTTATACTGAATTCCAATTTATTTATTTACAACGTTTAACTTAAGTCTAAATATGAATTTCAGGATTTGGAGGAGCACAAATGCTTGTTACAAGTCTGTCTCTAACAGCTGATCTTGTGGGTGAAAGTACACAGGCATCAGCCTTTGTATATGGGATAATGAGTTTCGCAGATAAGCTTTCTTGCGGGGCAGCCATCGCTTTGATACAGATGTTGTAAGTATGCAGTATTCATAACATTTAAAAAATCTGCTATAATTATTGTATTATCTAATATATAAAAATCATGTGTTTTGGTGTGTGTGTGTGACCACAGTTCTCCGAAACGGCTTTACCGATATGATTTTTTTTGTGTATATTTGCTAGGTATGGGTATCGGTCGTAAAGTATATTTTATACCTTTAGGTTATGGTTACCATTATTAGGATGTCTCTACCTAGATTATTTTTTTTTTCTATTATTTTAGAAAACATTTACTAGGAATAATTGGTATTATAATTACGGTCTATACATAGCGGTTACCGGATCAGCTAGATTTATAGTTATAAAACTTCGCACAAAAAAGTGTAAAAGATATTTAAAAAATGAACAATAACAAACAGAATTCCGTGGTTCAGCAGATAATTTATAACAAGCCTTGTCCTTGACAGAAGTTATAATTTAAGAACTTATATTTTAAACTAGCAGACCCGTGCCCACTTCGTTGGGCGCTAATTATCTTTTTCTTTGTGATGCAATTACCTATGTTGTGTAGTTCTTAGTAGGTACTAATTTTTATTAGGTTCATTGTTTAGAATTTTATTTAGAGTTTTATTTCTTGTTTATAGCTAGTATTGGACGTATAAAATCGTAATAATATCGTGTATTTATTATTTTAAATTACAGAACCAAATAACATACTAAATTTTATAGCACTTAAATAAATAAAATGTTACTCCAACGCCATCTATCAAAAATCCCAAAAACGACGTCGATAGGCTAATAAATAGTCTTCTAATAGCGATAGATGACTGCGAGAGATGGCGTTATTATATTTACCATTTTGGAGTTATATTTTTATCTTTTTCTTATTTACTGAATTTTTTGTTCAATTACAATAAAATATAGCCTATGTCACTCCTGAATAGTGTAGCTTTCTGTTAGTGAAAGAATTTTCATGATCGGATCAGTATTTGCGAAGATTACCCCGTATATACAAACAAAGTTATAAACTTTACCTCTTTATAATATTAGTATAGATAATATTCAAATTAAGAATGAACATTTAAAAATCGCAATCGTCGCAGCTCTGGTATTCTTCCAAATCTTTAGGAGAATCGCCGAAATTCGTAAATTTTTATTACAAAGTTTAACTTGCCGAGTTATTTTGGTTATTTTAAATTATTGCTGACGATTGACGACAATGACGATGCGTTGGCGCAACGGTCACACACAGCACTGGTTTGTGTATGGCTGTTGCGCTGGGGGTGGGGGTTCGATCCCCGTACATGACAAACATTTGTATTGGCCATACAGATTTTGCCGTCTGGGTGTTTGTGCAGTCCTTGTGGGTCTCCCCACCGTGCCTCGGACAGCACGTTAAGCCGTTGGTCCCGGTTATTATCATGTACACCTGATAGCAATCGTTACTCATAGTAGGGAATATATTCGCCAACCCGCATTGGAGCAGCGTGGTGGATCAAGCTCTGATCTTCCTCCTACACTGGCGGATTGGCGCGCCTGTGAATGGTAGCCATAAGAGGTGTTGGTACAAACATTTTTGTTTAGTGATGTCAGAGGTAACGTTATCGGTATCGTTACCAAGCTCGATTGTGAGCGTCAAGTGGAACGCACCCATAGAGTTATGAATTTTTCGATGTTTATCGTCCTCCCCTAATTTAATAATGATGCATAATTGTAACTATTGCTGTATTGTGTATTAGCTGTTTTTTATATGTTATGTTCTGTTTTACAGTGCAGATGATGCTGGTATATATTATTATCGAGACGCATTATCTTGGGTGTGCGGAGCAGCAACTATTCTGGGACTTACACTGACTTTACTTTTACCAGACCAAACACACAACTCTCTTCATTTCAGTAGTATGTAATAATTGTTTCTATACCTATAATAAAACTGTAACCAGTTATGTTTGTACATAGGAGATATTTGAAGGGAAAATGTATGAGCTATGGGCTCCCATACAACAAACGCGATTTATTGCTTATTTTTGCTCGATATCAATAAATGGTAACAGGTAGGCACTTGAAATATTAACAAAATACTTAATTGTATATTTAGTTTAATAATAAATAATAAAATTAAAATAAAAAAAAATATTTAGGAAGCTCGTACGACAAAAGTGACTTTTTTGCCGCTTTTTGCCCGATATCAAAAACAATATACCTACTGTTGTTTACCTAGTCAATGGTACGGAACCCTTCGTGCGCGAGTCCGACTCGCACTTGGCCGATTATTTTAATTATTGTTATTGTACGAATTTAAATTCATTTCCCGAGCCAGCCCTGGCCAACTACTTCTATCCACAATATTTTGTTCCAAGTCAATACAGAATGTTTTTCTTTAATTTTTTTATGTATCTAATTTTTCATTGCAGGTACCCAGGTGTCAATAAATGCAGAGAGTGATGAAATAGCAACATCTTCGTGATATATTTAATAGCAAAAAATATATATTTTAACTACAAAATAGATTTTAAAAGTTAAGTACAAGGTGATAATTTAAATAGGACACTGTACTGTATATATTGTTATTATATCTACAAAAATGTAACAAAAGTTTTGTTTATAAAGTATTTAAATATTTCTTTGTATTTTTTTTCAACTAATACGTTAATTCAGATCCTTGGGGTTAACATTGTATAGAGGACTGGACCCAGAACAGAGCCCTGGGGCACTCCGGCTTGGATATTATGAAACCCTGAGGTCTATTCGCCTTCCCTTATTTGAAGGATTCTACAAGCTGGTCTAATTTTTCAAGTATAAGTTAAGTAAGATTGTATTATCCCAAAGTAGGTATGCAGTAAAAGCATTTTAACTTTACAAAGTAAAACTCTTTGTGTCAGACTTTATCGAATGCTTGTTTTATATGAACACTGACAAGCATTATTTTTTTGTTCTAGGCTTCTTCTGATGACTTGACACACTCGGTGAACTTGCTCTATTGTTGCGTGTTCTCTCCTAAAACTAAACTGATGGTCCGGTAGAATCTTTCTTTTAGATATCACCCCAAAGTAGTCTTCAGCAAAATCTTCTCAAAGACTTAGTTAGTCTATAGGAAGCAACATTATGATTTAGTTTTCCTTGAGATTTGATACTTCTTAAATAATAATTATCAAAATATAAATTTATTTTAAATTTTACATTTAAACCACTAATAGATTATAATAACGAAAATAATAACAGGAAATAACCGAGAACGAACGAAATTTATGTATCACCCCGAGCGCTTTAGGACAGTGTTCCGCAAAGGGTGTACCGCGGCACACTGGTGTGCCGTGGTCGTTTATTGGTGTGCCTCGGAGAAATAAAGTTTACGTTTATTGATTAATAATAAATATTGTTTCGGTGATTAATAAATAAATGTTGGTTAATGTTACTTAAAAAATGATTTTTTATTTGTGGTACCTACATCCAAAATATTTTCCTATTCCTAGGTGTACCTTGAACACAAAAAGTTTGCGGAACACTGCTTTAGGACACGGAATTAAATAAAAATAAATAATACAAAATCAAAGGGCCGTCAGCGTTTCGAATGTTTTCAAAGCCAGTCATTATAATATCATAGATAGCAAACAAAGAAGATAGAAACAGATACATTATATTTTGTTTGTTCCGTCGTCGCTATGAAAAAAAATCGGCCAAGTGCGAGTCGGACTCGCGCACGAAGGGTTCCGTACCATTGGCTAGGTAAACACCAGTAGGTACATTGATTTTAATAGGGGCAAAAATCGGCAAAAAGTCATTTTCGTTGTATGAGCCCCCCAAATTTTTTTTATTTTAATTTTATTATTTATTATTAAAGGAAATACACAATTAAGTATTTTGTGAATATTTCAAGTGCCTACCTCTTACCATTTATTTATGTCGAGCAAAAGTAGGCAATAAATCGCGTTTGTTGTATGGGAGCACCCCTTAAATATTTATTTTATTTTGTTTTTAGTATTTGTTGTTATAGCGGCAACAGAAATACATAATTTGTGAAAATTTCAACTCTCTAGCTATCGCCGTTCTTGAGATACAGCCTGGTGACAGATGGACGGACGGACGGACGGACAGCGAAGTCTTAGTAATAGGGTTCCGTTTTTACCTTTTGGGTACGGAACCCTAAAAATGATGCCCTTTGTTTACATTTTTTCTCTCTTTTCGTTGAACAGACGATAGTAGTGAGGAAGACAGGATCATGATCAGATAAGCCATCCAAGCACGTTTCCGCCCCGAAAAAGAGTCGTGATAAGCCCTTGATAATAAAAGAAAAATTGCGTGAATACAAAGTACCTACCTACACATGTCAGTAGTGAAACTTCTTTGGCAAACTAATTTAAAAAAACGAATTTAAAATTAAAAAAAAAACTAGCTAGTAAAAAAAAAGCTAACGTCACGCGGTGTTATTCCGAGGCGGTCACCCATCCAAGTACTGAACGTCATGACGCTGCCGCGTTACCAGTCGCTCAAATTTTACCCCCCGTGCGCCTAAAGAAGTTTCACTTCAAAAATTCTAACATTAGCTGCCTATTTTATCCGTAGGTCGTGTGGGTTCAGATGGTGAAGCAATTTCAAGAAGCAAAGCGTTTACTGCTTTCTTCAGTTCTCTACCTCTCGTTATCGCTAATCTAGATGCCCAGTGGGTATGTTTCGCATTCCAGCCTCCGCCCAGTATAAAAAGATTACTTAGGCTCATCCACTGTATAAGGCAACTTCACCTTGGGGAACTAACCTTCACCTTACTTCCCTATTGGGGGTAGGGTCGGCAACGCACTTGCAATGCTTCTGGTGCTGCAAGCATCTATAAATAAGCTAAGGTCATCAATAATAAGTCATCACTTCAGCCTATCGCAGTCCACTGCTGGACATAGGCCTCCACAAGTTCACGCCAAGAATGGCGTGAACTCATGTGTGCAGTGTGTTGCCCAGTCACCACGCTGGGCAGGCGGGTTGGTGACAGCAGGGCTGGCTTTGTCGCACCGAAGACTCTATCAATCAATAATAAGAAATTAATAAGCTAACAAAATGCAACCACTACTCACCTTCACCTACATAAACTGTGATTTAAAAATTTACTATTATTGATCAACTGTACTCAGCATACCTGTTCTATTTAATGAAAATTCTATCTTATTAATCTAAATCCTCTTGGTTCACATACAGGGCCGGATCAACCATATGGCTTTTTGTGGCCCCGTAGATTCAAGGGCCCCCAGCAAAGTCAATTCAAAATCAAAAATAGACGACAATGCGAAAGAATCAATAATTTTATTAAATTCTTTATTCTTATATTACTTCGAACTGACGGTTAAAATTTTCGGCTGCCATTACACATTCAACTCAATTGTGGTCAAATTTGGTAGGCCCCTAATTAGTATTTAGCCCAGGGCCCCCTGACCTCAATGGGACTCTTCCCCTATGTCCAACAGTGGGATATTACAGACTGAATCGTGAAATGTAATAATTATTTTTGTTTCTATGATTGTTTAATTTAAAAGGTTATTTTTGGGCAGTCTGATTGCAAAATTTTATATAACAAACATTTAAAACATCAATGTAAAAAAAAGACATTTAATATAAATAGGGTATTTAATATCACAAAAGGCTAGCATAACATACAAATATATTAAGTTGATAAAAATATGTGAACATTTTTTAAAGCTTAAAGATCAATGAAGCACTATGGTAAGCAATTTATTTTAGAATACCATATCATGTAACAATACATTTCAAGCTTTTTTTTATTAATATTATTCAGAAGCAGTTAGTGCAACCACAGTGAAACGGACCTCCTCTGGGTCACGTGCCATGAATTCTTTACAAATCTTTGCTGCATCCTCTAACAAAGAATCTGGTGTTGTTTTACCGTGATTTATTGGGAAGGCTTTACGCCCATCTAACTCATACAATACTCCATCTTTATGTACAAACGTAATAAAATGATGGTTAACTGAATCATCAGCACTGGGAGTATTAGTTTGACCTTCTTGAGCCAATTCTTTATGAGCATTTATAATGCTCTCACTTTTAACAAATAGTGCCCCTCTAGCATTGGCGTCTAGTTCTGTCGCCTCCTCTAAAAATTTCTTTAAGGGTCCATCATTTAATTGAATTTTATCAGTATTATTGGCTACTCCATGTACAAGTGCTACTGTACCACATGCATTACTTATATTTTGCTTCATATAAAAAAGATTATTTGAAACTTCTTGCCCTTTAGATAGTACATCATTTTCTTCTTTTTGTTTATGTTGTTCATAAGCATCAGAAAGAGGAAAAAGAAGTGTAACAGCTATTACCGGTTTCGGCACCCATGAAAGCAATTCTGGTTCAAGACCCATAACATCAACTATATTCCAATTGCAAGGAACACCAAGTTTCTGCAGAAATTTATTCATTACTTCAGGATTCGATTCCAAAGGAACTAGAGTTTCCGTAGCCATTTTGAACTGAAATATCAAAATAATTATTGTGTTAAAACAGGTAAAAATATATCTCAACGAAATGAAGGAGAAAAAAATCACGAACTTTTTCTTTCTGACTAAACTTTTAAGAATACTGAAAAATTAACAGGCAATAAATAAACGTTCAATATGAATTGCCGGTAGCCCGGTACTTCGAAAAATATAACCTTCAAACTTCAAAGCAGTGTTGCCAACCCCAAGAAACTAAAAAACAGCAGATAACCAATAAAAAAACAGGAGAAAACAGTAGGTTTAGTAAAAAAGGCAGATTTCATACTTTCCTCGTATAATTAAAACAGTCACCTACTTTTATTAGTTATCAGGACTCACATACATAGTTATATTTTAATATTTATCACAACTTAATAAAAAAATAAAATCAAAGTAAAATTATTTTTCACTTTCATTAATTATCAATTGCCTCATCTTCAGTATTTTCAAACTCATTTTCCTTTTTAAAATCATACATATTATTGTTTTTCTTTATGTGCCTTTTTGACTTCAAATGAATAGCAATCGGTTATTTCGGATTTAGTGTGTTAAGTGTGTAAGGCTCCTTTAATAGTTTTAGTCGATATTTTGTTGCGTAATATAGTTTTTAAAATATTTATAGCTGAAAATAATCTTTCCGCGGTGGCGCTGCTGTGTGGTAAGCACAAGTTTCTTCACCAATTCATAAAATTCACACAATAGTTATATTTGTGAATGTTTGAAATGTTTTGAAATATCCGAATAATACGTTTTGGAGAATTTTGTACATGATTTTCCAGTGCATAAAAATATGAGTGTCAATCACATAAGACTCAGGTCGGGGAATTCCTTATTCGAATCCCGACAAGAGTACATAGTTACATACTGCCATCTAGTATCATTGTGTATTATTAGTGGTTATCAAAACATATTACATAGTGTAATAGGTGACGCTGAACGCTAATTGAAAAACAGTAAAAATTACAAATGAAACAGAAAACAGGGACATCGATGTAAAAACAGCAAATCTACTGTTAAAACAGTAGGGTTGGCAACACTGCTTCAAAGTAATAGGTAATTCGATTCACGATTCACAGTGATTCACAGCTAACTAATACTTAATCAGTAATCTGTGATTCACAGACACAGAATGACAGAAGACAGAATTAGTGATGGTCAACTCGAGTTAACTCGAGTTGGGCTTAACTCGAATCAACTCGAGTTGAATTCTCTCCGACTCGAGTTCGAAAACCGAATGAAACCGACATGGAGCGAAGTTTGCCGATCATTTGAGACTATTTAATATTCATTCATAACAAACAAGTTAAGAGTTAATTTTAAATTTTTAGTGTTCTGTTTTTGACAAAATGCCGGATCCTAAAAGGAAATCTTTGATAATTTGGTTTGGGATATATCCGTACCCGACGTGAAGAACTTGATAACTCCACTTACGTGTTTTTTTTTTTATCGCCGCAATGGCTTCCTACGGCTTTGGTTTTGTAGGAAAAAAATTTACAAATCGAAATCTACGTTACTTTTAAAGATATCGTCTGTGAAAGTTTATGACTTTTTCCATATTTTGCTTATTTTATTTTACAAAACGAGATATCTACGCGATGAGTCACAAAAAATATATAGTAGCGTAATATATCCATAAATCAACTTATACTTAAAAACCGACCTAGCGTACGTAAATTGACAAAACAAGATATCAAAGTGACTACTAACCACAGATCACCCCTGTGATCTGTGCTACTAACATACTACTACGTTAACAAATGAATATATCGGTTTATCTACTTATATTTTTATTTTCTACGGCATTTCTGTAAGAGTTTACCATCAGATGTAAAAGAAATAATATTTTATTCAGACACATGTGGTGGGCAGAAGAAGAACAATACTGTCGCTAACAATCACTCTACACTACAAACAATACATCATAAATTTCTGTTAAGTGGACACACTCATATGGAATGCGACTCTGACCACGCAATTATAGAAAAGGTAAAGAAAAGGACCCAGATGAAAATAAACCACTTAAATGACTGGATTCAGTTGGTACGAACATTTAAAGTTCAGAAACCATTTAAGGTTGTGGCTATGACGCTAAAAGATTTTTTTAATTTTAGTGAGTTAAGAACTAGAAAGGGGAGAAGCTTTTCTTTGGCAATCTTATTATTTACAACATTATATTTTAACCATTAAATGGTTAAAATATAATAAAGATAGCATCGGAACAATATTACTTAAACACAACCTAGATCGAGAAACTCCTTTCAAATCTGTGAATATTAAAAGAAGAGGCAAGGTGACTGTAGATTCTTTTCAATTGAATCAAATATCTACTCACCCATTGCCAATAAGTGCACAAAAAGAAAAAAGATTTGCTGGATATGCTGCAGTTGATTGATGAACCATTTCGTGAATTTTATTCAAAGACAAAAATTACGAACTGTGTTCCCACGGATCCTGATTTGGACGTGGAAAATGCAGATATGGAAGATAGTATAACATGAGAATTTATTAATGGACTAGCGAATTATGCGACATTATCACGTGCAACATGTGTGGAATTAATGTTTATTTTTATTAAAAAAATTATGATTACAAACGAAAAATGTGTATTATTGATACCCAATTCTATAGTGAATAAGTTGATATGTCATCGGTGAACATGTTGATAAGTCAATTATAATGATTAATAAGATAATTAGAAATAAATGCATAGCCATATTTGAAAAAACATCTAAAATTACTCTTAAATCAATTTAGACATTTCAAATACACTAAAAGACTGATTTTTAGGAATTAAATTAAACAGTGTTTTCACAGCTTTGAGCACTAATGTATGGGGAATAAGTTGATAAGTCTCCGGAACGTATGTTGATAAGTCTAATACCTTACAAACTAAACAGATTTTACGAGAATACGTAAAATAATTCGAAAGATCTCATAAAATTATCCATAAATCAAGCTATAAAGATGAGTTCAATATAAAAATAGAGTTTGGAGAAAATGTCAAACTTTAAAATCGCTCCCCTGTAAAATTGCCATTTTGGACTTATCAAGTTCTTCACGCCGGGTACGGATATTTGAACCACCAGTGAGTGATAATGATTTTATATTTGTCTGATCAATACCCAAGATTGGTGCGATCTGGTAGCTAGGATTTACCGAATTATTTTTTAGCTTTTAGTATATGAACTAACTATCTAACTAACATAATTTTTATTGTAATAAAACCGTTTAACATAAAATATTTTTTGTTTATTTTATTTTCCAGTTTTTAGTTTTGTTGCGTAGTTTTTAGATTAGTAACAAATATACCTACACTGTCTAATAAGCTCTGTATTCTACCAATCAAGCCATTTCATTAGATTCCCATATTGAGGTATTTGTGGAAAATATGTAATCCACCAATTTGTGGCAGCAGCTATCTTGGATTTTTCATAGTGAGCTCTATTCTACCAATCAAGCCCTTTCATTTGATACCCATATTGATGTTATTGTGAAGTACTATGTGATCCGCCATTTTGTATCGACGGCCATCTTGGATTTGCAATCATAAGGAATATATTATGTTGTATTGTCATCAAGATTAAGAGTGTGTCCCAAATATCAGATCAATCTGTCATCAGGAAGGAGGTAAAATTCCAATTACCAAATTTGACCCAAACAAGACTCAAGTCAAGCTAAATAAAACCGTTTAAAAATGAAAGAATTGAAACAGATAAAAATATAATTTGTCCGTTCAAATTTTTGAACTGAAACTTCTTTAGGCGCATGAGGGGTAAAATTTGCGCTACCGGTAACGCGGTGGCGTCATGACGTTCAGTAGTTGGATGGGTGACCCCGGGCCTGGGAACACCCCATGACGTTGGCTTTAGTTTTTTTTTTGGAGTTTACTCCTTAAGAATCGATTTTCATATAAGGCCCGCGGTATGAAAAAAATATGAGGTGTAAAATCTGTTGAACGATTGACCGGTGGCGATTGAATGTCGGAAACCACGAATACGTCGTCGGTAGACTAATAAAATACCTAGTTTTCTAATAACGGCTCGCGCGGTAGATAAAGTATAGCGCGGTAGATATAGTAAAGGCGTTACTTTATTCGTCTAACTCTACTAGATTCTGCGCGCGACTTCGTCGGCGTAGACTCCGCTCCTATTGGTCTTAGCGTGATGAATGATGATACATAGCCTATAGCCTTCCTCGATAAATGGGCTATCTAACACTGAAAGAATTTTTCAAATCGGCCCAGTAGTTCCAGAGATTACCGCGTTCAAACAAACAAACAAACAAACAAACAAACAAACAAACAAACAAACAAACAAACAAACTCTTCAGCTTTATATATTAGTATAGATTTACCATTTGATATGGTATTAACCACAGAGTACATTGAATATACGGGCAGTATTAACCTTTTTCTTAAGACTATTAAGTCTTTTTAGTACATCGATTTAGACAGTCGATCTGAAGGGGTTAACTAAAGTCGTGCGTCGTAGCTGACACACACAATTTTTTTTTCAATTACTTTTTTTGTATTTTTAATTCGTTTTTTTATTTATTATTTTTTAATTAGTTTTTTTAATTAATTTGCCAAAGAAGTTTCACTTCTGACATGTGTACATTGTACGCTCGCAATTTTTTTTCAAATTATTATTGCGAAGCTGAGGAATAAATTGGTAAAAAATTTAAAAAATCAGTTTCTCTGTTTCATCTAGTTAACTCGAGTTACGTAACTCGAGTTCAACTCGAGTTACATGAATTTTAACTCGGGTTAACTCGAGTTTTGTTTATTCCGAGTTGGCACATCTATAGACAGAATCACAGAACACTATGGCATATCCTCTTTTTATTATATCTATGGTTTCGGCCCTCTCTCCACTGTGACGTTTACCAGGGCTACCGTAAGAAAAAAAAAAAGAAATATGTAGGTAAAATAATAATTTGTTTTCTTTTTATTTAAGAATATATTTAAAGGAATCAATTTTATTTATGATTTTTGACTTCAAATTGTTAAAACACCATTAAAATACAATTGTTTCAATGGTTACATCGGCCATAATTTTTATTAGGATGAGCTGTTTGTTACTTGTTTTACAATACATACATAATATTATTATCATATCATCATCTTCATCATATCAGCCTATTGCAGTCCACTGCTGGACATAGGCCTCCCCAAGCTCGCGCCAGACATCCCGGTTTTCCGCAATCCTCATCCAGCCTACACCGGCAATCTTACGTAGATCGTCGGTCCAGCGGGCTGGAGGGCGTCCCACACTGCGTTTGCCAATACGCGGTCTCCATTCCAGGACACGTCTGCTCCAACGGCCATCGGTCCTGCGATAAGATGACCAGCCCACTGCCACTTCAACTTGCTGATTCTGTGGGCTATGTCGGTTACTTTCGTTCTCTCACGGATAGTCTCATTTCTTATTCTATCTTTGAGAGAAACCCCAAGCATAGCCCTTTTTGTTATTTTTTTATTTATATAATTTAAACTATTTATTCTTTAACAATAACAATCGCACTATGTATGATATGTTTTAATTAGTATCGCATTATATACAAAAAATGTCGAAAAAACATTCGGTCTATATTTCAACTTTTTCGAAAATATTTTTTTAGACAAAAAGATTTTTAAAAATAATTAAATAATAGTGCATTTAATAATAATTCCAGTGACTTAGTAAGATTCGTATACATTAGACAAAGAACTGTGTGGAGTTTACGTCCTTTTTTAACTAAATTTTATTATTTTGAAAAACGAAATGGAAACTTACTTAAGAATACGGGGAATGGTTTGAAAAATCATATGTTTCCTTACATGGGGGTAGAGGGGGTCAAAAATTGCCAAAATCATATGCACTTAATTAATGAATAGTCCTTAATAAGTTTCGTTTCACACAAAAACAATAATCACCAATTTACTTGAAAAGGTATAAAATGAAATAGTTTAAAATAAATATATTATTTAATATCACAAAAGGCTTGCACAGCACAATAAATATATAAAATCGATAAAAAACATTATTTCCAAGATTTTTAAACCTGAAGATCAAAAAAGCACTATAGTAAGCAGTGTATTTATGATACGATATTATGTGAAGACTCTAAGTAAAACATTATTTTTATTACTGTTACTCAGAAGCAGCCAGAGCAACCACAGTGAAACGGACCTCCTCTGGGTCACGTGCCATAAATTCTTTACAAACCTTTACTGCATCTTCTAAGAAAGAATCTTCCGTTGTTTTTCCATGATTAATTGGAAAGGCTTTTCTTCCATCCAATTCATATAATATTCCATCTTTATTTACAAAAGTAATAAAATGATGGTTGACTGGATCTTCGGCATTAGGAGTATTTGTTTGACCTTCTTGAGCCAATTCTCTATGAGCATTAATAATACTCTCACTCTTCACAAATAGTGCGCCTCTATCATTGGCATTTAGTTCTTTTGTTTCATCTAAAAAACTCTTTAAGGGTCCATCATTTAACTTAATTTTATCAAGATTGTTAGCAACTCCATGCACGAGTGCTACTGTACCACATGCATTACTTATATTTTGCTTCATATAAAAAAGATTATTTGAAACTTCTTGCCCTTTAGACAATATATCATTTTCTTCTTTTCGTTTATGTTGCTCATAGGCATCAGAAGTAGGAAAAAGAAGTGTAACTGCTATTACTGGCTTCGGCACCCAAGAAAGCATTTCAGGTTCGAGACCCATAACATCAACAATACCCCAATTGCTAGGAACACCGAGTTTTTGAAGAAATTTATTCATTACTTCAGGATTTGATTCCAAGGGTAATAGTGTTTCAGTAGCCATTTCGAACTGTAAAATAATAAACCTATGATTACTGTTATAAGCTTAAAAAATATAAAGGTATGTAAATAAAAATGATGTGTACTTTACCTTTATATGACTAGCCTTCCAAGAAAGTACACAACGAACGTCAACGGTAGACACCGGTAGGTCGAAAAATAGTGATTAAAATAAATCAATAAAGAGTTAAAGACGAATTTACTAGTCACAGTCTGGGTTGCCAAACAAGATTAAAGAAGTAGGTAGAGTACAATGACTTTTGAGCACTTTCAATTTTGTTTTAATAAATATTTTTTTACGTACATAGACATATTTTTTAATTTAAATATACACATTACAAATGCACATTTATCATTTAGTAATTGAAGATTTATATTATTGTAAGTAGTAGTTTAATGTTGGATACGATAATGACAAAAGTAAGACCACGTAATTCAAATCATTTAAGGTTTTATAAATGAATTTAGAATAAATGGCTTTCACTAGTGACAAGAGAGAATTTATTGGCAAGTTATTGGCAATTGGCAAGTGTAATATAAAATGTAAAAATGTGGCAATATTAAACAAAGTTGTCAATTGTCATTTTAATAATTTTGTTTCCTATCGTTTAAAAATGTCACCAATCAGGCAATCACCATAGAATTAAGGTGTACAAACTTTTACTCTGAGGCTTTACTCTGAGGAGTCTGAGGTGGAGCGTTGTTTTAGAATACATAATTATAATGAGAATTTTGTTAATTTCTGAATGGATTTATTATTACCGTTACAAATGAAACTGAAATAATTGTTGGCAATGGCTGTTTGTGGACTCCGAACGTTGTTACTTATTGTCTGCATATTGGAATTGGTTAGTTATTACTGTTAATTGAACTATAAAAAGCTTCGTTCTATTTGATAATTTGCTTATTTACGAGCTTATGAATACATACAATTTATTATTGTTTATTTATTTTCTTTTAGACCATAATGATCTACACTTCTTTGCTAAAATGTTTTAAATCTATTTTTTGATTATAACACAGACTTGAATTCTTTTGTTTCTAGATAGTGACACTACAAAGACAAGTATTTGATTTTCTGGGATACATGTGGTTACCAATTATTGCAAATTTTGTAAACATACTTTTGATAATATTTGGCTCATTTGGTGCTGTACAATATATTACAAAATATCTTCTTGCAGTAAGTTCATTCAACTTTTTATTGTTATGTATTAGTTTTAGTTATATACAATTTTGATGCTAGAATTTTTGTAATTTATATACAACAATTACACTTTTTAGTATGCAGTATGGAGTTTTATGTGGTTGACGTGGAATATATTTTTAATGTGCTACTACTTAAATCTTGGCATTCTCAACAGGGTGAGTTATATATATTTGCATAATTTCTATAATTGTATTTATATTTATAATATACTTACTAGCTTGTGTGCGCGAATTCGTCCCCGTAGAATAGGACCAATTCTGTCATACATGATTTGTGCGAAACTTTAACCGTTTATGCTGCGGAAGCTCTCAAAAGGAAAAAAAAACCCGATTTTGAGACATTCTTCATTGGTGCTACGCTCCTATTGGTCTTAGCGTGATGATATATAGCCTATAGCCTTCCTCGATAAATGGGCTATCTAACACTGAAAGAATTTTTCAATTCGGTCCAGTAGATCCTGAGATTAGCGCGTTCAAACAAACAAACAAACAATCAAACAAACTCTTCAGCTTTATTATATTATTATAATATATATCTTGGTTCATAAATCATACAATAAAATTCATTGTTAAAATGTAGTAATGTGAATAGAGAGAGAGCAGAGCTGAAATTTTATGAATAATTTTCATAAGACTATTAAAATGAAAATATTTGCACATCTGTTCATACTTTATATGAGCATTTGATAATAATAATGTATCTGAATATGACCCGTATAGCACTGGCAGAAGAATTCCTGAATACTTAACCAACTTTGCGGTACAAAATGTTTTATTTAGGCTTATGAACCATTTAGAATAGCCAGATTCATTATCTTGTTTGCATAAATATGCCAAAAGTAAAAGGTAAATCAATGAGGATCAGTAAAGTTCTAGCAAATTCAATAAAACTAGTATCCACGTTATTCTTTATGACATAAGAATGATATTTCTTTTTGAATTATCCAAATCGGACCATTACTTGCGAAGATATTAAGTTATAAACATTATGCCGTTCCTGCCGCTACGTCAGTGTACGCGGATGCGTGTGACGTCACTCCGACGTTCCATGCCAGTTAGCCCTTAGCAGCGACATGATGCGATGGTGTTTTCTTTTAAACTATGTGTCCTACAAAAAATTTGTTAGGACATAATTTGTAGCAAATTGCTTTGCCTACAAATATGTTCATATAACTTTGCCGAAATTTAAAAATTAAAGAAGTTATAAGCAAAAAAGTGAGAAATTTTTTAAAATTTTCTTTATTGCTCTATAACTTTTTTTTTATACATTTCACAAAAAAAATACCTCAGACCAATCTTGTAGATGGTTTTTTGAGTAAAATTTTTCTCTACAATTTTTTGAATTTCATTTATTTCAAACGCAGTTACAGCGCTCCAAAGTAGACCGGGTTCATCAATGCTCATGAGAATCCGGTCAAAACGAAATGCTTAACTTAGTTTTATGATCCTTTTTTTATTGTAAATATATTCTTAAAATTTTTGTGTTAAATCCCTGCCTACAACTTTACTTATTCATTGGCATAAGCTGTCTGTGGGGTAGGCCTACTGGGAATACCACGTTAAAAAAATATGATTTATGAGATATTTGATTACCTAAGTAGATACATTCGAAGAAGATTAAGAGAAGTCAACGCATTTTTGGAAAACATTAGTATTTCCGAAACTGGTTGAGACTCAAAAGTACTCTTCTACACATATGTATAATGAGGATCAATAAAGTTATAGCAAATTCAATAAAACTAGTATCCACGTTATTCTCCATGATATAAGAAAGATATTTCTTTTTGAATTATCCAAATCGGACCATTACTTACGAAGATATTAAGTTATAAAGTCAGTAATAATAATAATAAACGTTTCACACTCAACACACACACACAGGAGAAAATCCTAATGGGGGCCCCCATTAGGATTTTCTCCTATGTCGGGGGTCCGGAAACGCACACAATACACAACCACAAACGCCCAGACCATGACAAACATCTGTATGGCCAATACAAATATTTGTCATGTGCGCGGACTGCTAGCGCAACAGCTAGTGCTGTGACCGCTGCGCCAACGCGTCGTCATGTAAGCGGGATCAGTGTATGCGGGATGCGTGTGGCATCACTCCGACTCATAAAACTCACTCCGGATCATAAAACTAAGTTAAACATTTCGTTTTGACCGGATTCTCATGAGCATTGACGAACCCGGTCAACTTTGGAGCGCTGTAACAGCGTTTTAAATGAATGAAATTCAAAAAATTGTAGAGATAAATTTTCCTCAAAAAACCATCTACAAGACTGGTCTGAGGTATTTTTTTGTGAAATACATAACAAAAAGTTATAGAGCAAAAAAGAAAATCTTTATAGAAATTTTCTCACTTTTTTGCTTATAACTTCTTTAATTTTTAAATTTCGGCAAAAAGTTATATAAAAATATTTGTAGGCAAAGCAATTTGCTACAAATTATGTCCTTACAATTTTTTTGTAGGACAGATAGTTTAAATGAAAACACCATCGCAGCTTGTCGCTACTATGGGCTAACTGGCATGGACCGTCGGAGTGACGTCACAGCCTTCCGCGCCGGCCGGTTAGTAAACTCCGCTAGTAATTTGATCATAACTTCGTCAATTTTTGTCGTAGAACAAAAATTTTTGCACTGTATGTTAAGGATTTCTTAGTTCTATAAATCTGCATTCTCAACTAAAAACGTTACGGATCCTCATTATTAGGAACTATTACTTGTTAATATCAGTGCAGTGTAAGCTATTTATGTCAAAGTTATCGGACGAGGAAACTCATATAGGTTGGCTCATATTAAAAGAAATTCTCAAGTTATAGTGGATAAAATTAAAGATGGTGACCAGTCAGGTACAACACAGAAAACTCCATTGGAGTAAAAACTGCATCCCACATTCCAGACTTCCCTTAAAATGACCGCAGCAAGTATCAAAAAGAATATTGTCAAATATTATAGGCTTCAAAAGCAACATTCAATCGTTCAAATTGTCATTGTACAAATGAAAATTTTAAAGTAATTTTTTTAAAGTGGTTTTTAGCAATGTCGATCGATAGTTGAGGATGACAGTTTTAGAAATTTGCTAGAATTTTTGAATATAAAGTCAGAATATCAGGTACAACCTCTGTCATAACTATAACCATTGTGTAAGTTACAGCTTGAAAAAAAAATTGTTAAGTTAAAGAATGGATACTTTGCTCACTCTCATTGCTTATTTCAGAAGTTATATGCTTTTTAAGCTGCTTTTGCTATAGAGAAAGTACATGTGATGTCTTTACACACTGCAAAAACCGTGCAGATACCGTGTTTTGCCCGTAGTCAACTGAGTAGAAAAAAAAAAACAACCTTGACCACTTGACTTTAAAAAATCATACCCTATATGAATTTAAGTGCTTCTGAAGTTAATATTTTACGCAAGTACATGGAGAAAAATCTATATGCCGAGGTCGAAAAAGCAGCTGGAAGTGTGAAATTTATGGCTCAGCAACAACCTTTTAGCTACAATAAATACAATGGTGTTTCAGTTTTTAACCGACTTCCAAAAAGGAGGAGGTTACTCAAGTCGACCGTATATATATATATGTATATATATATATACAGGGTGTTATGGGAATGGTTAGCCATAGAGGTATGTTGGGTAGGGGGGGTCATTTGGAACCTATTTAGGCTAACTTACCTATATGCAAAGTGTTACGGATTTTTTTATGATTTTTTTTCATTTTTTTTCATTTTTCGAAAAAAGTGCCGAAAATTAGTGATTTGACCATCATATCTTTTTTGTTTATTGATATATCAACGCCATTTCTTTTTTGTTTTGATCATCAATACATTGCGCATGTAAAATAAATTTGCCCCATAATTTTTTTTGTAGATGTTTTCTAAATTAAATCACATTATATATATATATATATATATATATATATGTATATTCGGGGATAACTTTGTTGTTTATGAACCGATTTTGATAATCCTTTTTTGTCGGAAAGGAGATATCCCAACTTAGGTACCATGATAAGGAAACCAGATCTGATGATGGGATCCCAGAGAAATAGAGGGGATCCCTCAAAAATCGTAGTGACAACTAGTGTGTTTGTTAATTTTTTTCGTCGGCTTACGTATTACTTGTCGATGTAATTGAGGTCGGTTTAAGCAAACACAATAATTTGCTATACTGTCAACACTGAGAATTATTTTTATATCTGGCTATATAATAATATCTAGGAAAAACAGTGCAACACATGCTGCTTACGATCGCCTTCCATGGAGAGATATCATTCGTGGTCGCGATCCTCATCATTGAGGGAACGAGAAAGAAGAAGAGAAGAAGGAAAAACAGGCTACAAGCTGATGCTGATGTGTACCAAATTTATTTTAATACTTCTAATTAAAACAAAAAGAATAATCAAAATCTGTACACCTAGTAAAAAGTTGTGAGGTAACACGTATAGAAAATACAGTCAAATTTGAACATTCTCCTTTTTTAAGTCTGTTAAATAAAGTGTTTTTTTTTTAAAGCAATCTGTATTTATCGGTGTTCAAAATCGTAATCGGTTCGGTCCTAAGGGCTGTTGAGTGTAATGCATTTGTGAAGCGTTTATTTTTAGTAAATTATACCTACTATTATTAGTCAATAACATATTTTTCAATAAATAATAAACTATACTTAAAAACATATTTTGATTACAAATTACATTAAAAAAATGCTTAAGTTCTGAATAGAATTATTTATTTTTTATAGGAAAGTGGATTGCTGTCTTTAGGGACTGGGAGTGTTAGTTGGTGGGAAGGAAATGGTTGGGGGTGTCAACCAGTATGGGGTGAAGCCGATGGCCCTGGGACATGGAGACCAGCAAGAGTTGAAGGATGCTTCTTTCAATGGCAATATGTGGAACTAACGCAGTCTGCAGTAGCTGCTTTTCTCACTGCAACTGCTTTGCCACTTACTATTTTACTAGCATATAAGTCTTTTAAGAAACACAAGACTATTACAGGTAAGAACTTAGGCTTATATTCTATGAAGCATAAACATTATTATATGTTGTTATTGTTTTTGAAGTGAAACTTTAGAATCGTTGTGATTGTAAATCTCTCATAGGCTTCTTTTCAAAAGTTTAACTTCTGCCATGTGTGAATTACAAACACAGTTTTTTTATGTCTTCTTCTAGGCTTCTAAGAAATAAATGCTTATAGTCATAACAATGAATTTTAAGACATTTTGTAAATTTTTATATTTTTAATGTAATGTAATATAAATATCTACACAATACACACACGGTCGTCTATTCCGAAAGTAAGCAACTTAATAAGCGTGCTATAGGTAACAGCCGACTGGTATAGCTACATTTTTGTTTTATTTCGATAAACATAATTATAAATAATAAATATATATAATTATTACACCCAGACTCGGGGTGGGAATCGAACCCACAACCCCCGGAGCAGAAAGCAGGGTCACTACATACTGCACCAAAGGGCATCCAAAAATTTTACTAATTTTTGGATTATTCATATAGTAAAAAAATTATTATTACAGATAAAGGAACATTAACTCGCCGTCAAGTTTACACTATAGAATTAAGTCCCACCGAGACAAATGTAAGTGAAAGCTCTCTCAAACCGATGACACCTCGTCGAGTGAAACGTCGGTCGGGATCCAGAGGAACCGGCTCGTCTGTACGCAGGTCGCGGCGGTCGTATCGGAACGCCGGCTACCTGGCCTCCACCGCGTCGTTGCCGCACGACACGCGACCGACGCGGCCCACCTCCGCACACTCGTCGTACTCCAACTTCCACGGCGCACGACCCTCCTCGTACCACGTACCCGACGCGGAATCGATTTCGAGATCCCAGGAAGTATACGAACCGCCGCCGCCGCTCGAGTCGATTCCGATAATGAGCGGTAGAGCCGACACGATACGACGGAGCAGGAACATGGGCAGGGACGTGGCGGGCCCGTACAGCGAGCCGGGCCCGCACGAGCCGGGCGGCACGTTGCGCGCCACGCCGCAGGCGCCCGGCCCGCCCGCCTACCAGCCGCTCGACGACGTCTACAACATGCAGCTCAACGTTTATCAAAACTAACCTCCCTCCATTGTTGTTTTACGTGTATTCATAGATAAGGTACTTAAGAATCTCTTTAGTCGTTGCCGTTATTGTATGAGATACATTCCTTAATGACGATATAGAATATAAGCTTTAATTTTTTTTATGACTTTCTAGTACAAATATGTATTATTTATCAGTAATTAAATATTTTACATTTGTAATTAGATCTGTTTTGAACTCGAGAATTTCGCGCATTGTAAATGTGTGACTTGACTTGTAAAGGTATAAGACTTACTAAATTAAGTGACTATTTAGAAACGAGCACGCACATTTTTATATCACTGAATATTTCTCCTACAGTTTCAATACTGTTTTTGTATAATTTACAACGATAACTTGCCATAATTTTTTTTCCCTTTATTATATGTAACTATTTTTAAATATTATAGGTCAACATACTTAAATACTTGTTGTATTTTAGAATGTAGCCAATCTTTTTTACATGTACTGAATATTTCTTGTATTTTCTTAAAAAAAATTTATTTCTTAAAAAAAGAAAAAATAAATCCTTATCCGTCCATTAGCTTATGAAATGATATTATAAGAAATTAAAAGCAAGCAATGTTTTAACACTATATAAGGAATTGTTAATAAGCATTAAGAATTGTATTATTAAAGAAACACCCAGATGATTTTAGTCACAGTGTTATATTCCTAAATCACATTTGGACCATATTTTTTAAGTGTAATACAAAACGAGCTTTATTAGACTAAGTGTAATTATATTGTTTTTTTAAAAAAATGTTGTTTATACCAAATAAATAATTCATTGAAAATATATACTTTTTTATTAAAATAAATGAAAAACAAACATTCGAGCGTTGTAATTATAGACTAAATTGTCTGAAAACTAAAAGATAAGGATTTTTTTACTTCATTAATAGTAACAGTGAATTCAATGAGGAGACAAGAAAACTTACTTTAAACTACCGAATAAAAGCTTAAACTACACTTACAACATCAGTTATTTCTATTAAATATAAATTTACAAATACATGGGATTAAAATAAATATAATGTATTTATTAGCAGAAATGCAAGATGTTGATTGTTGATTTAACAAAAACCTACTGTAACCTACAAAATGTTCAAATAGAAAATAGTGGTGATTTCGAGATTCACTTGAATGCATTTTCAGCTATAATTTCTTTATATAACAGTATAACAATAGCACAGACTAGCTTTAAATAGTAACATTAACAAATTATCTGAGTTCATTAGTCGGTCTAGCAACTGTTTTAATGAAAAATCTTGTGAAACAAAATTCAATTATTGTAATAAATTACCGCAGTGGAGCAGCGTAGACCCAGCGGTGATGTTACAGACTGAATCAATCACAAATTATGTCCACGATAAGCAATAAATAAAGTTATCATTTTCATAAATATTGGGGACCGTCCATTAATCAAATGATATTTTAGTAACTTTTAGCTCCCCCCCCCCCCGCCACTTGGTGATGTGTGGTGAGGATTTAGATGGTGTATATCTCAATATAGTCACATCTCCTAGTGATATTTCATTATGTTTTTCCAAAATCCTCTTTCCCGTTTCGAGCCTCACGTGATTGATGGACAACCCCTGTCCGTCCGTTAGATGGCGGGACAATATTTAAGTTAGTTTCGTCCGTCAGATGGCGGGCAGCGTGCGGCGCTCGTGTGCGCTGAGGTCGGGGTGCCACACGTCCACGATGAGCACGAGGCGCGTGCCCGTGCCGTTGTGCCACACTTCGTGTTCGAAACTGTCGTCGAATATGAACGCCTTTCCTACCTGCCATTGTCTGGAAAATATATTAAAATTATATTGATTTTTATACCATGTATTGGGTATAGTTTCTATTATAGTTTTATCTTATTATTAAACTAAGAGTATATTTTAAAGATTTTAAGGCTAACGTAAACACGAGAAAAACGCTTCGTGACGTACTCCCAGGGCCGGTTCTACCTCAGGGCTTAATGGGCTTAATGGCCCCGTACATACTATAGGGCCCTCAGCGCCATTTAAAAATACTAGACGATAAGTATTTTCTTAGTCTAGTCCTTTGTCAGTCTATCTTTGGCCGTGAAACTGCGGCCCGCGGGCTCAAATAAAAAAAAAACAAGTATCGCAATCATCTTTCCACCCATTTAAATAACGCAATAACACTATGTAATCCAAAAAGATAGTGATAATGAAGATAAAATTAAAAATGTTAAAAACTATAACACCTAATTTAGTAAAAAGAGTTGTTGTAATATTAAGCCACAAGTATTTATTTGAAAACAAAGAAAAAATATACATAATGCGTACTTTTTTCAATTTACATTCCTCAAAAGTTTCATATTTAAAAGTAATGTAACATATATATGATATACAGGGTGTCCCGCGATAAAGTGCAACCCCGAAAGAGGGTGAAACTAGAGCATAAATTATCGACAAAAAAATTAAAAAAATTGAAAAAAATTTTTTTATTTTTTTATTGACGAATTAAGATTTTTATATAGCTTACGTAGCTTCTTTGTACAAAAAATGATGATTTTTGTACGTGTTTTTTGGGATACAGGCGTAAATTTTTTTTTATTTGGATGGCAATATGGTAAGAAATAATAATAAATCATAAAATTTCCTGGTATTGGGGGCATAATTCTGAGAAAATTAGAGATCATTGAAAAAAACAGTAATAAAAAATGGATTTTTTTTCACAAGAAGCATAGTTAAAGACATAATGCCACTTTTTTGCGAGCTAATTTTTATTTTATCCTTACCGCCAAGTACGTGGCATAATATTTTATTTTATTTCAAAGTAATCGACCCACTACTTTGGAAGAAATCATCATTTTTTGTACATAGAGTCTACGTAAGATACAAAAATCTTAATTCGTCAATAAGAAATAAAATATTTTTTTTAAAAAGTTTTTTCTATGTTTTTTGTCGATAATTTATGGTCTAGTTTCACCCCCTTTCGGGGTTGCACTTTATCGCGGGACACCCTGTATATAATTTAACGTAACTTCATAATATCGGCGGCATTTGTATTTCGTATTCGTATTTTTTGTCATATTTATTAGTTGTAATTGGTCAACGACCACTACTAACAATTGGTGCCCAAAGAGCCCAAGAGTGCCCAAGTTCCAGCCAAACATCTCGGTTGTCCACAACTCTCATTCAGCCTAGGCCGGTGATCTTACGTAAATAATAAGTCCAGCAGCTAACGGTCCTGCGACACCCGTGACCAGCCCACTGCCCTTCAAATTGCTAATAAAATAATCTAATACTTGCTAATAATCTACGGGCTATGTCGGTTACTTTTTGCCTCACGGATAGTCTCATTTGTGGTCTTATAGAAAATTTATGCATAGCCCGTTCTATACCATGTTAAGTGACTTTAAACATATGAACTTCTTCTGTAAGGTTGAGGTACTTCCACAGATGGGTTGTGTGTAAGCAGGATATTTCCAGTTGCGCCCCACCTCGATATACAAAGACTACATAGAGAACGAACCTGGTCTCGTCGTGCACGCGTATGTAGGTGTGGCTGGTGTTGCTGAGCGCGAGGTGCAGGCGCAGGCGGCAGTTGGTGGGCCCGGTGTGCGCGCGCACGTGCGAGCCGGCCCGCAGCGCGCTGAACTTGACCTGGCCGCGCCGGCAGCGCGCCGCCGGCTCCGCGCGCACCGCCGCGCACGTGGCCCGCGCGCGCGCGCACCGCCCCTCCACCTCGCGCCCCTGCACGAACAGATCCAGCTGCGACCACTCGCCCCTCTCTAACAGCCCCTCCTTCTCTAGTTCGTAGAGCGCCGTCGCCGCTTCGCCCTCTTTTAGTATCTCTCGCCAAGATTTCTCAAGGGTCTCGACCAGTTTGCCGTAGGGCGTCTCCTCCACGGGCCACCAGGGCCGGCTTCTGAGGCGCGGCACGTTGTAGAGGGAGCGCTGCTGAGGGGACAGGAAGTGCCCCAGCTCGGCGCCCCGGCGGTGCACTTCGTGCGCCTCCTCCTTCCGTCCGAGTTGGAGGAGCGCGTCTCCTAGATGGTAATAGAACCGAGCCTCGTTCGCGGCACCCGCATCGCCGTCTAGAGCTTTCTTTAGATATACGACGGCTTCCTCTAGTTTGTTGTGGTGGTTTTTCAAAACGAAACCGTAGTGAGCGAGAGCAACGCGATCGTTTGGCCACAGGCGAAGTGTTTCTTTCAGCACCTCGTCCGCTAAGTCCGCCCTGCAACAATTTGAATGACGTTAAAATATATAGCTATTTATTTACAACAATTATAATAGTTGATATTTAATTTACCTGTTAGCCATTAAAAATGAAATTATTAGATTATTCCGGTAGTCCACGTTGTGAGGAAATCTTCTTATCAACAGTCTGTAAATGGGCTCAGCATTTAGATATGTACCTGCAAATAAGTTCATTTTTTACATTTTATAAACCTATTATTACACCTTTTTCACAAGGTTTAGCTTATTTCGTCCTAAAAATATAAATATTTAATAAGTCAATTCTTTCGAAAAATTAAAAAAAAATCTTAATAAATCAACAACAATTAAAATAAAAAGCTATAACTGAGGTAGAGCACAGCAGGAAATATCCTGCTCAATATCTGGAGCAGCCCGACTGGGGGGGAAGTACCTCGACCTTACAGAAGAACACAGCTAAATACTGCTTTCAAGCAGTGTTGTGTTCCTGGTGGTGAGTAAGGTGAACAGAGCTCCTGGGGGGGATTGGGGGTAGGGTCGGCAACGCATTTGCGATACTTTTGGTGTTGCAGGCGTCTATAAGCTACGGTAATCGTTTACCATCAGGTGTGCCGTACGCTTGTTTGCCGACCTAGTTGTATAAAAAAAAAAAAAAAAATTTCAACCTTTCTTACCTCTAAATTGTATTCTATCAATCGCTCGATTGGCAACTTCCACAAGTTTCTTATCAGAGATACGCTCATTCATTTTGAGAAGATGTAGATATGCCGATATGGCTCTAGAGAGGAGGCGATTGTCTCTCTTGGCTTCAGCGGCCTCGTCCAGCGCCCGCGCGGCGAGGAACCGCGCCCGCGCGCTGTCGCCCAGCGCCGCGGCCGCGACGCGTTTCCCACACGAATCCCAATCTCCCTCCACACGTTAGTAATTAATACTCACACAAGTGTCCACACAACAATACTGCCGTGCTTAGGTAAAAAACAATAAGTATATCGAAATCTCAGAAAATTAAGTTCATAGTTTTTGATTTGTTTGAAATTAATAAATCGTATCATATTACTAATGTAGGTTTAACAAAGTAAGTTTACTGATATATATATTGAAGTTGTATTCATTAATTGTATGCAATATCGTCAAAATTTTTCAAAAGAGTAAAAAAACGATTACTGCCTTTTACCTAAGTACATATTCACGCAACATAACATTCCTTGCCAGTAATCAATATTGATAAAACTCTAGGATTTATGGCGTAAGAGCGAGCGGGGTTACTCGAAGAATGTTACTGAATCACTCAGAATCAAAACGTTTTATAAATGTGGGTTATTATATCTAAGGGATGTCTAAACTATTAAGTCATCGATATATTGAACGGGGAGCATTACGCAGGGTGCGGGCGTAAAGCACAACCGATTAAATATATCAAGGAAATTTAGGAAATAAAAATGGCACAACGAGCAAAGAAACGGTTAGTGTTAAATGTTAGACTAGCCAATCCTGGAAAATAAAAACTATATTTGACTTTGCAATTTGTATTTGATTTCAATGCACATAGATCTTCACATTTTATAGAGTAATAGGTAATCGTACTTCTAGAAGATATATCAAGATGAACACCAGATTGAGGTAAACCAATCAGACCTAACCAGACAGCAGCTTTTTCTTGATAGGTATGGGAATATAAATTTAAATAAACAAACACAAACAAGTCCTTCAAAAACAACTTCTGTTATTAGACTTTTCTAAATATTTCTCATTGGTATTATATTAAAAAGATTAGAAAGAAATATACAAGTTTTGAGATTAACCCAAAAATAGACTAGCAGCTAAAACCCTAAAAATTATTTATGATTATGCCAAAAAATAACAAATATTTCGAAATTTATGTGCAAAATAGAGTGGGTGGGGAGACCCACAAGGACTGCACAAACACCCAGACCACGGCAAACATCTGTATGGCCAATACAAATGTTGTCGTGTGCGGGGATCGAACCCGCAACCGCCAGCGCAACAGCCACAAACCAGTGCTGTGACCGCTGCGCCAACGCGGCGTCGTGGCTGAAATTACTATAATTTAAAGTTAACTATTTATATCGTTTGTAATATTGGACTGATTTTTATCATTTTATTACGCATAAAATATATTGTTGGTATATTCTTTCAAGCATGCAAACTAAAGACGGGACGATAGTAAATCCATGCAATAAAAAAGCGCTCAATGAAATAAAGTCACACAGTCGAATACACCAACAAATATTGATCAAATTGAAACATCGTTTCAGATAAAATCATTGATATTAAAGAAAGAAAATCCACAACTATTTAATTTTCTTCCCATATACAAACATAAATGTGATCGATTGCGTTGTATCTATTTTACAAACGTCCAGACCCCGACAAATATCTTTATAGACATACAAATATTTTTCATGTACGGGAATCGCACCCGCGAGCTCTACCGCATCAGCAAATTTGCTGTGTTCACTGCACCAACTTGTTTCAATTCACAATTTTTTTATGAATGGTAAATCTCACCTTCTCCTACACGGAGAAAGAGGCATATGCCCAGCAGTGGGATGTTACGGGTTGAATCAATCAATCTCACCTGGCGGAGTTCGTCCTCAGCGAGGTCGAGTTGTTCACGCCAGTAGGATTCGCTCGGCTCACCAGGCCATTCGTCTTCTATGCTATTTCCACCGTCCTCTGCAATCAAACGATACATCCATTCTTAATCTTATACATACATTACCATGACAGGAAAATTTTAAAATATTGATGGAAAATTCATTTCTTGTGGTCATGTACATTGCGTATTTAGAATTAGTTTGTTTTCTTTGTAAGCGATTTTCGTTTTAGGAAAGTAAGTTAAATAAAGAATCATTAATCTCACTCACACTTTGTTAGTCATACTAATACGAACAATCGGGTTTAGTTCACTCATGCGGCACTAGAGCATCGATTTACATAGCAAAGGACACACTCTAACAAGTTTTGTTTACTGTGTTTTCCAGGCCTCTCCGGCTCGGGAAGACGGCCGTATTTGGCTTCTAAACGACTTAACAACTCCGCGTCATCAACATCAGAAATTTCTTCTTCTTCGTCGTCCTCTTCTTCCTCTTCTTCGATTTGTTCATCATCTATAATTTCAACGTCATCCGGAACTTCCGGATCCGACTCTTCGTCCTTCTGTTCTGAAACCGGAGACTTGTGTTCTGGTAACTTTTGCTGAGAAATCACTTTAGCCGGTAACACATCCACTTCTTCCTCTTCTTCTTCTACTTCTTCTTCGTCGCTGTACAATTCTTTTTCCTCTTCGTCTCTTTCCTCTGTAACCTAACATAAAATATTACTAATATTTTTCATCAATAAGCAAATTTAATTTTATGTGTTAGGGGCATTCAACCAAATTAAATAATAATAATATAATTTATACAATGTACTTACTTTTTTTACATCCGATGTCTTTACTTCTGGTTTATCATCAGATTTTTGCAAAAGTGCAGATTTTGTTACTGGATATGGTTTTTTGAAAATTTCTTCCTCAATTTCTTGACGTTGCGTTGGAGGCGGTGACTTCTGTTGAGATATGTTAGTCGCTATTTCTTCAACAATGGTCATACGTCTATCTGTCACAGAGGGCGAGTCTTCCCTTGAAGGTTCTTCCGATTCAGGGGCATCTGTTTTGGGAGATTGACAATATAACTTCTGACAATAATTTAAAAATAGTTTATTTATATTAAAGCCTTTGAAACTAAAATTTACTAGTGACTTTTTAACTAGTTATGATTTTTTACGTACATTTTACAACTATATCACAAGGGTTGGCGTAAATATTACTCGCAAACTGTTTAGTTTTATGATAATATAAGGTAGTACGCACCGCGGCGTGTCGTGGCGCGGCGCACGAGCGCGTGCGTGGCGACGAGCAGCGCGCCGCCCACCGCCAGCTTCAGCCACACTGCAACACACGCGCCACGCGCTTTTACTAATGACGTACTACACCTATGCCTTAACATAGATAAGTAGATAGGCTTTTGCATACCATGTTTTTTATTGGTGAAGAGCCCTCTAAATGCAGTAACTAACAGTTCCGTTCCGATTGCAAAAAGTATCTTCTTTATTATATTTTTTGCGTCAGATGTTGTGTAAACGAAATAAGCGAATATAAAAATAAGGAACGCCTTATACAGAAATGATAGTCGATTTTTTCTTAAAGTTGCGGTGATTGAGTAAAATAACACGTTTTCGGACAAGGACTTAAAACAGCGTATTTGCTTTACTAAAATTATTATTTTTCTTGGGAACGAAGGGTCTGTATCAAATCAATTATTTTTGACCATTTACGACAGTTATATACTCTCTATTTAATGTACGTACATATATCAAATGTCTTAAATAACTTAAAATTACCAAATACTTATTTTATTACCACAAACAAACGAGAGTTATTCAATTATTTTATTATAGCTAACGTAGGCAATAATAAAAGCACAACTTGTATCATTAACAAAGAACACCTAAGACGAAGAGTTGGTATCATTTCAGAAATGTACACAGCTGAAATTCACATTGAGATATCACTCCAGTATAAAATGTAGCTGGCTTAAATCTGATAAATCATTGAAGTATGTATACAGACAAAATAAACTAAAATATTTAATTTCGCATGTAAAATGCTAATTATTTCGATCTAAGAATCGTCTATAAATCGCCTGGCAAACGAAAAGTAAAAAAATATATACAAATCGTAAAAACGTCACAAGTTATGTAAGAGCATCATTTAATATTACCTTCCATTCGAGCAAAGTCACGAAGCATATCTAAACCGTGTGAAATTATCGAATTCATATTTGATTTTAACATGTAAATATTTTAAACAATTCATACGTGCACCTCTCAAGCTGCAATGACACAAATAAGCATGTTCAATGAGAGAGCAGTAAGCGTGGGCGGCGAGAGAAATTACGACAACAAACGAGATGATATTTTCGCTTCAGTTACGCATATCATAGTAAAACATTTTAAATTTTAGACACAGTAAATTTAATTCTTTAGACTTTTATATAATCTGTGATAAAAAATTTTTTACACCTCTTTTCTCAGACAATCTGCCTTTTTCATTACCGTGATCCACCAGCTAAATCTAATAATTTATCAATTATACTAATTTATACCAGTAGTTGTCTAATATACCGAAAATAATTCCGAAACTCTTCAGCTGCATCTTGAATAATGGAACGATGCCTAGCCAGTGGCGCCTTAGTATCATCATCCCCATTTACAAAGGCAGAGGCAGTGTCCAAGATTGCGGTAGTTATAGAGGAATTAAGATCATGTGACATACTATGAAGCTCTTCAAAGGTGTTACCGACCTCAGGCTTCGTCAGGAATGTGCGGTCTCTGACTGTCAGTATAGGTTCCAGCCAGGTTCGGGCAATATATGTAGATACCATTATTGCGCTCAGAACTTTGATGGAATCATACAGGGACAAAAGGAGAGCTTTGCATTTGGCCTTCTTGAATCTGCAAAAGGTTTTGACTGTGTGACTTGATAACAGTGGTCTCAAGCTAAATGTGGCGAAGACAGAGTACATGGCTTGCGGAAGTTCCGTCTCTTGCACGATTCAAATGGGGCCCCATTTGAAACAGTCGTTAAGTCGGAGAAATTCAGGTACCTTGGATCCATCATGCACGAGTCCGGAAGTATCGATCATGATGTAAAGGCTTGGATTAGCTCTGCTTGGGCCAAATGACTAGAGGTCACAGGTGTGGTCTGTGATCTCCGAATACCGATCAAGCTCAAGGGACAGATATACACGAGCATTATTCGACCAGTCCGTCCTCTTACATGGAAGCAAGTGCTGGCCAGCACTATCTCGGCATTTTCAATAGCTTCATGTCACGGAAATGAAAATGCTGCGATGGATGTGTGGCGTAACGCGAGCCGACCGCATACGCAACTCCTTTATCCGAGGCAGTCTCGGGGTCCATGACGTAGCTGATAAACTCCAAGAGCGGCTCCTGGGGTGGTATGACCATGTGGAGCGTCTAAGGATTATGTAAGAAGAAGGTGCCTTCACATGTATGTTCCTGGAACCAGACCTTCCGGACGTCCATGAAAGCAATGGCTAGATGTCGTGAAGCAGGACATGAGAGCCAATGGTCTAACCCAGAACGATGCAAAAAATCGCGGAAAGCGGATAAGCTTTAGTTAGTAGAAGGCAGACCCTGGCAATAAAAGCTGGCATTGATAACGCCAAGCGGAAGAAGAGAAAGAGAGAGCGTTACGTTTCGTAAGTTTTACATCCGTCGCGTGGTCTAAAGCACACTCGTTTTTTGTGTTCGATATTGTCAGTACAAGGTATGTAAAAAAAAAAAAATTAAAACAAAAAAAAAAATCCAGTAAGTACAAAGTTCGCCTGGTCAACTAGTATAACAATATATGTATTATAACAAGTGTAATTGTCTAATATAATAAAAATAATTCTTAATTTAGGCAGACAAATTGTAACCGGACAAAATAGCCAGTTATGCCGAACATTTGGTTCAAAAGGCCAGAAACCCTAAATTATTAAGTATTTTGTCTTTTGTGTCTTAGTATGTTTTACGGCGCTTCGGGAGTGCGAGGCGACTATCCAAATTAAAAAGCCGGACAAGGTTTAATTTGGCCGGACTGGCATACAAAAAGCCTAACTATGTCCAGCTTTATCCGGACGCCTGCCAACCCTACCCTACCTATATACAAGAGAAATAATGTGTACAGAATTTGCTAGAAAAGGTCGCCTCGACTTAATTTTTGTAAGGTATGAAATGAAAGATAGTTGTTTTTAGATATCATTTTATTTTTATAAAAGGCTATATAAAACGTAAATCTATATGATTTTCATTATTCAATTTAAAAAAACCGTGTCAAAAACCAGATTCATGCAAAAAAAACTTAGTTGTTATTAAAAAAAACAACAGGTGATAAATAAAACAAAATCTTTGGTTTAGTCATTTGTTATCCAAGATCAAAACTCATTTTTTATTTTGTTTTTTTGAACAATTACCGAACATTTCTTTTTATAGTTGGTAGGAACTGGTGAATAGTCAGTCACTCACGATTATCATCAATTCATCACAGTAATTATAATAACTCATTATTTTTAGCTAAATTTTAGACAAAAATTAATTAAAACAGTCATATTAAAAGTTATTTTATGTTAGTTTTACGTAAAATCATCAATAGGCCTAGGTTAGTGTAGTTATTATAAGCAAAATTAGTGATGCATAGATTTAAAGTACGACAGGAGAAGATAAAAATATAGTAAATTATTTAAGAAATCTCAATATTGAACGTAAGTCACTTTTAATTGTAAGTGCAGATAAAAAAACTTCAAAACACTAAAATAATTGCAAAAAAATACAGAGATTTATTAAAAAGCCAACGCTTTATGTTTTTAATTGGTAAATAATCCTGTTAATTTGCAACTCTTATCCTTATAAGAGTAAAAGCAAACAGTCGGACAATTACAGGCAGTTAAAGCATAATATGAGTTTTTAAACAATGAAGATGTTAGTATTAGTACTAAATGTTACTCACTGTGGGACGCTTGAGCCTCCTCTCTGCGAAGTTCCTCTTGCTTCTTCTCGTATTCTTCCTCTTCAGCTAGCGTGTCTATTGGTTTTTCTGTTACTTCATCCTCTATCTGTTTAAAAATTTGATTTGAAAATCTGATTTTAAAGTTGAAGAATATGGTATTTAGTAAAACGTGTGCACATTTTTTTAAAATTTGTATTACATAATACTAGTATATGATATGTTTTTTGAAGTGAAACTTCTTTAGGCGCATGAGGGGTAAAATTTGAGCGACCGATAACGCGGCAACGTCAGGGACGGTCAGTACTTGGATGGTGACCGCCTGAGAACACCGCGTGACGTTGGCTTTTTGTTTTTTATCAGTTAGTTTTTTTTTTTTGTATTTTAAATTAGTTTTTTTAACTAGTTTGCCAAGAAAGTTTCACTTCAGACGTGTGTACTTTGTACGCACACACTTTTTTTTTAATACCAAATTGTAGTTTAAGTCACAGTTAGTGCTTTTATCTTAATAATATAACAAACAGATTCTGTTAAAGATTTTTCTGTACTTGGATAAAGTGTCGTGGGAACCAAAACTATTCGCTTGTAATATATCACTGCTGGGCATAGGCCTCTTTCCCCATGTAGGAGAAGGATCAGAGCATAATCCATCACGCTGCTCCAATGCGGGTTGGCGGATTTATTCCCGACTATGAGTAACAATCGCTATCAAGTGTACATGATAATAACAACCGGGACCGACGGCTTAACGTGCTCTCCGAGGCATGGTGGTGAGACCCACAAGGACTGCACAAACAACCAGACCATGGAAAACATCTGTATGGCCAATACAAATGTTTGTCATGTACGGAGATCGAACCCACAACCACCAGCACAATAGCCACAAACCAGTGCTGTGACCGTTGCGCCAACGCGTCGTCAAAACAACTAGTATTAATTAAATATTAACCTCAACAAAAGGCTTCCCTGCTGGCGGTGTTGTGATGCGCTCAACTGGCGGTTCTTCATCGTCTGCCTGTAAGTAATCTTCGTCACCTTCATCTTCTTTTGTATCATCTTCTTTTGATACATCTAAAGTTTATTGAAAAAAAGAATATATTAGAAACGAGATAGTAATCAGAATTCAGAAGTTAACACTAACGAATAATATACAGGGTGGGGATTATAATACAACGATAACTTGGACAGCGTATATGTAATGACATTCCAAGCCCACATACAAAAAATCAATAAAATACATCCAGTAGTTTAGTCACAAATTATGATTTTTCATTTTTTAAAATTTCTACGTATGTATTATAATAAAGACCTGACCTACCCTAAAACCGGCGGTTAACGACTCAAGGACAGCTATTATTATTTTTAAAAAGATTGAGCATAAAAATAATGGATATGGGATCGACTGCCACAAAAAAAAAGGCAAAATTTTTAATCATTGCCATTTAGTGACAGTTCGCAGACCAAATAATATTATAATAACTCATGTTTAAAAAAAAATAACTTATTCAGTATCGGCTACTGATCAGTTCTGCATATTTAAAAAAAAAATGATAGTTTGAGAAAATTTAAATCAAATAGTTTTTTATTCAATTTAATTTTAAATGCGTAACAATTTATTTTAATTTACTTTTCTAACTTACTATTTTTTATTCTATCAAAATAATGAAGTTTTGTAGGTACAAGCACATACCACTTCTACGTGACTTTGCCGCGTAGAAAGAAGGTCACGACCGATCACCGCGCGATGACGCGTGTAACAGGTCAGTGATCCTATAGTTACAAAAATGATGTTATAAATTTTTTTTAAATTAAACTGAATTAGTTTGTATGAAAAAAATCTTTTTTTTTGATTTTGATGTTAGGGCTTATCTGATGGTTTTGAAATAGTTCTTTATACTAGTACTAACGGTGTTTTGAATTATCGTTCTATTGTCATCCCCACGTTGTATACTAGGTAATTGCGCAAAGAATGTTTTTTTGTGAAGCAAATTTGACTTAATTTTTGGCCAGTTATTTCTTTGTCTATGTTACCGGCCAAACCCGATTTCAGGACAAACTAGTTTTTCCTAGTCCAAACTAGTTTATCCTAAGCATGATAGGATAAACTAGTTTAGCCTAGTCGAAACTAGTTTGTCCTAAGCGTGATAGGATAAACTAGTTTAGCCTAGTCCAAACTAGTTTGTCCTAAGCGTGATAGGAGAAACTAGTTTAGGCTAGTCCAAGGTTAGTTGTTAGTTCCCAGTAGGATAGACCATTTGACTTCATATTATTTTTTATTTTTATGTTACCCCCACATGAGGAAATTCTAAATATTTTAAAATCATATCAGAAGTATAAGTATATCGAAATTCTTGATATGTTGATTTTTATTCGGTTTTAACGCAACCGTGGCGAACCCCACTGGATCGAAAAAAAAATTGAAAAAAAAATTGATATTTATTTTTATATGGTTTGCTTTGGTGGCACAACAATTTTAATAATTGAGATATGATTATTGTTTATATTAAAAAAAAAAAACACTTTTTATTTGTTATAGTATGATTGTTTCTATTACTAATTACTTATAACTTTTAACGATTAATCATTATAAAATGGTTAAGCCTTCGGTCCCGGTTGTTTTCATGTACCTACACCTGATAGCGATCGCTACTCATAGTCGGGAATATATCCGCCAACCCGCATTGGAGCAGCGTGGTGGATTAAGCTCTGATCCTTCTCCTACATGGGGAAAGAGGCCTATGCCCAACTGGGCAACTAGTTTGGACTAGTCTAAACTAGTTTATCCTATTACGCTTAGGACAAACTAGTTTGGACTAGGCTAAACTAGTTTATCCTATCACGCTTAGGACAAACTAGTTTGGACTAGGCAAAACTAGTTTGTCCTGAAAACGGGTTTGGCCGGTAACATCTATAAAAATAAATTTTTGACAACAAATTTTTATTTTTAGGTAACTCAGTTTTGTCAGGATCAATAAAATGGGACAAGAATAACAATACAGGATAGCAGAATCTCTATCAATCTAGTTAATGCTTTTAACTTCAAAGTTTAAACTAACAGTATACTTGTATGACTATTTATAAAATAATAAACCCATAAAAATTAACATACTAAGTATTCAATTTTCTCTTAGAAAAATTAAATTTAATATTCAATTATTAATATACTTTGAACGGATCTTAGAACATTATCATGTTTGTATTTTTTTTAATGTTTAATCAACATTTCGAAAGAATTAAATCTGTCAAGCTTCTGAGCTCTTTTATACATGATTTATCTTATCAAATAACTAACATTATAAAGCGGAAGAATTTGTCTGGTGGGACTGGTATGATTTGTGTGTTAGAAAGTCTGCTTATCAGTGAAGTTCATTAACTGTCACAATACATAACATAAAAAGGAATCAAACAGAATTCGGCTTTTAGATTTTTCTGTTCTTAGATAAAGAGTTGTGAGCAATAGCTCAGGTTGTCTGACATTTAATTTACGGATGTTGAGGTTGTTAAATGTAACTGAAATTATCAGATAACTGTAATAAAAATCCAATCTAAAGGTTTTGGATAATTTTGGTTCAGGAGGAGTCTAAATAATACAATTTCAATCAAACCAAGAAGATCTGTACGCGTCCTTTGAACTGTTTTTATTATTTTTACTTAACAATGACTTGATAAAGAAAACTCAAAAGAAATCCTTATGGGATTTTATGGAATTCGTTTCAGAAACATATAATATTATTGATATAGCAGTGTCCATATCCTTATCCAAATTTTAATATCCATAACAACCCAGACAACATTAAAATAATGAAGTATAAATTTACCTTCATCTTGTTTGCTGTCTCGTGTAGTCAGTGGTTCTTGTGAGTCTACATTATCATCAACTTCTCCCTCTATATGCTCTATCTCCTCATCGTCGTCGATATCGTTGTCGTTTTGTTCTTCCGTTTCCTGTAGATATAAATTATTAAAACCTTTCTTATTTTAAGTTATTATATTATTATTCTTCACATTATTAATAACTTCATATTTGTAACAAAATTTTTTGCTTGTTAAAATCAAAATAGGTACATATATTTCACTTAAATTTTCTTCATTCGTTTGTATTATACAATTATTCTAGTGTTATTAACGCATTTTATTTTTAATATTGCTACATTAACAATTCTTCAAAACAAACATAATTATCACATAAATTATGCTAAAAACGTGTTATTATTTCTCCAAATAAGTCAAAAATGAAATTCTTGACTTATTTGGAGATTATAAAAGAATATACACATGTAAAATGTCAATTATTTTAACAAAAACTAAAATTAACAAACAAAGCTTTAGATCAGTTAGTAGCCAATCAGATCAAATTATTAATTTGTTAACTGTTTACACGCAGTTTCATTCGCTATTATTTTTTTGCACCTCATAATTATTTTCCTGAGAGTTATCTTGTTCGATTTCATCGTATTTATCACTTTCATCATCAACCTCATCATCTTTGTATTCATCGTCACCTTCATCTTCATCACTTCCATCATCTTCATTTCGATCATCGTCATCTACTTCATTACTTAGATTATGGTCTTCATTATCTGTACTTACTTCGTCTTCGTTATTTTCTTCTATACTATTTTTTTCATTGTATTTATATTGACTATAAGCTATGTCCTCATTTATATCCTGTTTAATGCAAGCATTTGAAAAAATGTCAATTTACTAATTATTCTAATTACACTAAGGTAACTGAAAGACAAAATAAGTTGTAGATTTAAAAAAAAAACAATTGAAATTTGCCTTTTCATGTCTTTTTATGAGTTGACAGGCTAGATGGTACAAAATTCAAAACACAAATTTGAAAGATAAATATATCCACAATCACACCTCGTCATTCGAATCCTGTAAATTTTCGTGACTTTCATCATCATTTTCTTTGTTGTCATCTTCCTGTCTCTCTTCATTTTCATCTTCATTACTTTCGATATGTTCATCATCATCGTCGTCGTCGTCGTCGTCATCATCATTATCATCATCTTCTTCATTTTCCTCGTCTTCTTCGACATCATGTTCCTCATTTTCCTCGTCTTCATCGACATCATGTTCCTCATTTTCCTCGTGACTCTCATCTTCATCTATATCATCCTCCATGTCTTCATGCTCAGAATCAGCATGTTCATCACTATCATCATCCTAAATTTTTGTAGTTTGAAGAAAACAAAATGCTAATTTTTTAAAATCTTGTCTTCAATATATTATTATATAAAATTATGTAGTAACTTTACAAATAATATGATTTGTAATTTTATATTGAACAGCACCAACAACTTTTAACTAGAGTAGAAGTGTAATTAGTATAGGGCAGCGATAAGATAATCATGATAATGATTTCTAGTTTATTATTGGAATTTAAAATAGAATCATATTAATAATAGAATCACTCATTAAATCAATCAATCAATCATTTAGATCTTAAGGCCAAAAGGAAATCTAATAATGTATTTATTATATTAATTAATTACTAATCAGAAATAAGAGTGTGGTTTAACAGAATATCAAATTGCTAAACAATAAATTGTATTTTCTGTGTAATATGAAACAAAAAAAAAAAAAAACATTTAAAAACAATCAGGATAACTAATGAACAATAATGTAAATAAATTATTACTTTGATATAAATTTTTTAAATAAATTTAGATTATATCGTCTTTTATAATAAAATGAACTGCGAAATTTTATGTAATCAAAAAGACATTGAATATGAGTAACTTACAGGGTGCTTTAACTCTAAAGTATGTTCATCGTGATGGTCATCATCAGGGGCATCTTCCAACCATCCTTCCAAAACACCAGAATATCGACTCTCTACTGAGTTTGCTTCCACTGAAATAGAAATATGTAACAATTAACCCATAAACTTTAATTAGCTTAAAAATGAACTAATTTTTTTATTTTATTTTTTATAAAAGTTGTGAGTAAAATTTCTAGGAAATTAGATTATTCATAGATAAATTACTTACATTCAGTAAGACCTCTGTTTTCTAGTATAATTAATCCAATAAGAGTAGCCAGAACAGCCAGAAGCGAAAAGAATATAATTTTAGCACACCAATGTCCCCCCGTGCCATGATCATGATAAGAGTGTATAAAGACATCACCCTCGCCCAGTGCTGCTGCTGTACCACGAGGCTCTTCTATACCCAATTCATCTAAAATTATACAGTAAAAATTAGGAAAGGAATGGTTAAATTAACTCTCAATAACGTACAAGTGGATTTCAGATTTCTTACCTTTCTTTTTCTTTTTATCTTTCCGCTTTCTTGGTTGTACATCTCCTGACATGTTTTAGTTTAATCTGACGCTCTTTAAGCGGCAGAAGATAAATTTTTACTGTTTCATAACCCTGAGTAAACAATGGAAGTACAATGAACTTGCAAATATGTAACTAATCTTAAAAGATTCCAAATGCGCAGTTTTGATGAGCATATAGATGAATATTGGCGCACGTTGTAATATTAAAATAACCTACATAACAAAGTATCACTAGTCGTTTCTTGAATTTATTTTAGAATTTAACCTAAAAATAACCGGGAAAGACAGCTGGGAAAACAGGAAATAGACAAGTCAAGTGTGAAGTGATTCGAGTGAATTGAAGCCATGGACTTAAATTGAACATTTTTTTTTTATTGGTGTACAAAATAAAAGTAATTAAAAATCAAGCGCTTGTAATATGTAACATTTAATATTAAATTAAAATTTATTTATAATATTTTTACTAAAGAAAATTCATTTAATGATTAAAAATTTAAAAGTTAAATTAAAGCATTGTAAAATGCGAATGCATCTGAAAGCAGATCAATTGACATATTTCTTGACTTATTGTAATGTCAATTGTCAACAGACATACCAAATTACCAAAATAAAAACAAATCGATAATGTTACAAAAAAGCAAGGGATTTAAAGAATAATAATTTTCCTACCAAGTAATAGCGTATATGAGATTATTTTTACTGTCTATAAATCAATTTTCTCATTAAAACTTCTTACAAAAGTCTAATTATGTGTGACATTGTAGTGATGTATGATGGGTATTCGAATTTAAAAAATAAACATGAAATGAAAGCAAATTGTAGCTGTACACTTATAAAAGGTTTCCACAATATAGTAGTGGACACTATGACACCTTGGGATAGAGATAAAATCATATTAGGTTGGTAATAAAACAGCGAGAAGTATTTTTTTAGTTACCTATTTTATTAGAATAAAAACAATAAAAATCATGATTGAAAAATTAGATGTGTAATCCTGTTCTTAAACGACTTAAAAAATGAGGTTCTTAATTCGACTGTGTTTCCTACTGTGTGTTACCTCATAAGTTTTTCATGGATATTTGTTGCTACTGATTTTGATGATTATTTTTTATTCACAAACTGGTGCTTGTTCTCATTTAAATTTGAGCGAGATCTAACGAATAGTTTTTGAGTTACCCCTAATAATGCGTCATTTAATTTACTATTTTTTCAACTACCTACATTGATGTTTTCATTTTAGGGGTCGTTCAAGTATTACGTAACGCAAATTTTGAAGATTTTTGACCCCCCCTCCCCCCTGTAACGCGCCGTAAAGTTTTCCTGTACCCCCCCCCCAGCCCATAAACGTTACGTAACACCCCAACTGACCATTTTTACCCAAATGTCACAACTTTGTTGCGAAAACTACCAAAAAGTCGCTTAAAAAAATCGCGTTTGCGGAAAGTATAAATATATATATATACAAAAAGGGATATACACGAAAAGGGTTGCCAATTTGGGAGATTTTAGTACACTAGTTTTTTTTATTTAAATAAAAAACAACGTTACGTAATGCTTTGTTCGAGACCCCCCTCCCCCCCTGTAACGCATCGTAACGTTTTACAAGACCCCCCTCCCCCCTAATTGCATTACGTAATACTTGAACGGCCCCTTATTACTTTTCAATGTAAATTGAAATCGGTTTTTTGTTTCATAACAAACACAATTATTTACTTAAAATGGGTTAAAATACAGAATTTTTTCATTACATTTCAGCTTTGAAAAAGGAAGACCTTACAGTAGATGATATAAGTTATGTCATATCTACCCATGGACATTCAGACCACATAGGCAATAATAATCTGTTCCTTAAAGCGAAACACATTGTTGGATTCAGTGTTTCTTTTAAAGATGACTATTACTTGCATCCCTTTGATGAAGGTAGTTTTATTTTATTATATTACTAGCTGCTGCCCGCGACGTCGTCTGCGTGCGTTCTCTGCTCGTTCCCCGTAGGTGATAGCGTGATAATATGTAGCCTATGTTCTGACCCGACTTCTTAATAATATTCGTGCCAAATTTGAAGTAAATCCATGCAGTACTTTTTGAGTTTATCCCGGACATACATTTGAAGAAATAAAGGTTCACTGCTCTTTCCCCGTAGGTGATAGCGTGATAATATATAGCCTATGTTCTGACCCGACTTCTTAACAATATTCGTGCCAAATTTGAAGTAAATCCATGCAGTACTTTTTGAGTTTATCCCGGACATACATACAGACAAACAGACAAAAATTCTAAAAACTATATTTTTGGCTTCGGTATCGATTGTAGATCACACCCCAAGTATTCTTTTAAAAAAATATTCAATGTACAGTTTTGACTTTTCTACCATTTTATTATATGTATAGACTAGCTGCTGCCCGCGACGTCGTCTGCGTGCGTTCACTGCTCGTTCCCCGTAGGTGATAGCGTGATAATATGTAGCCTATGTTCTGACCCGACTTCTTAATAATATTCGTGCCAAATTTGAAGTAAATCCATGCAGTACTTTTTGAGTTTATCCCGGACAAACATTTGAAGAAATAAAGGTTCACTGCTCGTTCCCCGTAGGTGATAGCGTGATAATATATAGCCTATGTTCTGACCCGACTTCTCAACAATATTCGTGCCAAATTTGAAGTAAATCCATGCAGTACTTTTTGAGTTTATCCCGGACATACATACAGACAAACAGACAAACAGACAAAAATTCTAAAAACTATATTTTTGGCTTCGGTATCGATTGTAGATCACACCCCACGTATTCTTTTAAAAAAATATTCAATGTACAGTTTTGACTTTTCTACCATTTTATTATATGTATAGATTTTATATTTTCTTATATTCAATTATAGTCCGGTCAATTTAGACATTCGAAGTTACATAAAGTCCCAACAAGCTGAATTTCTGTGAAATTGTTCAAAACATAATTATAAACAATGTCTAGAAGTTCCCCATTATTCCCCTGTAAGGAAAAATATTTATTCAAGGTCAAAGGTCAAAAAAAAGAGTCGCGATTTTCAGCAAAACGGTAAGTTTTATCATAAAAGTACTTCAGACAAAAATTGTAGATCATAAAATTATCTATAAAAAATGTATCAATACTTTTTTTCTTACGAGCCACCGTTTCTGAGATATAACGATTCAAAAAGTTATAAAAGTTGTTATCGTCATAATATGCACACGTTTCCACACCACCTATGAGGTAGTGTACTTAGCGCGTTTTTTTAACGTAGTTTACCCAGTAGGCCTACTCCACGGGTCAATTCAAAGGTCAAAAGATTGGGAACTACTCAAAGGTCAAAAGATTGGGAAAGATAAAAGCGATGTAAATTAAAAAAAAAGTGTTGAAGTTTATTCGTCTTATTCGTAAGTTTCAAATTCTTGTTCTTCTTCTTGATCTTCTTCTTGTTCTTCTTCTCCTGCTTCTTCTTCACCTTCATTTTGGATGCAAGTAAATTGCGTCAATAGCGATGTATCGCATGATACTTCGTCGGAGTCAAACGAATCCTCCATTGTTTGTGATTCAATATTAGAGCACGACCGGCCTTGACAATTTGTGCATGCCAAAGAACAAGACAGTCCGACTTTTTTGCAACCACATTTAGCACTGCATCCCTTTTTGCAGTTGCAAAAAATTGTGTTCAGCAGTTTTTCCGGCGCAGGTAGAAGTAAAGTTTGAACTGGCTCTAATATATTGTTGACCAACTTCCAACCCCAGTCTGTAGGGTCTAGCTGATAACCAAGCCACACTTGAACTTGGTAATATACTCGAAAAAGATGTTGGTGAGCAGCAACTGAGGTTGGAGGAAGACAAGCTAATTGTACTTGTTTTTATTTTTAGTATTTTTAACGAAACATGCATATCGATGCTTATCTAAACAGGTAGTTTTTTTAGGAGCTCCGTACATAGAAAGAAGAAAGCGGATGCCGTTGGTAATAACTTCTTGTTATAGAATATATATATTATATAAAATATAACAACTCTAGATGTATATACGTGGCGTACTCATGCATATTACGCCGCGTTGGCGCAGCGGTTACAGCACTAGATTGCGATTGGCTGTTGCGCGGGCGGTTGCGGGTTCGATTCCCGCACACGACAACATTTGTATTGGCCATACAGATGTTTGCCGTGGTCTGGGTGTTTGTGCAGTCCTTGTGGGTTACCCCACCGTGCCTCGGAGAGCACGTTAAGCCGTCGGTCCCGGTTGTTATCATGTACACCTGATAGCGATCGTTACTCATAGTAGGGAATATATCCGCCAATCCGCATTGAAGCAGCGTGGTGGGTTAAGCTCCGATCCTTCTCCTACATGGAGAAGAGGCCTATGCCCAACAGTGGGATATTACAGGCTGTATCGTGACTCATGCATATTATGACGATAACAACTTTTATAACTTTTTGAATCGTTATAATTATCTCAGAAACGGTGGCTCGTAAGAAAAAAAATGTTGATACATTTTTTATAGATAATTTTATGATCTACAATTTTTGTCTGAGGTACATTTATGATAAAACTTACCGTTTTGCTGAAAATCGCGACTCATTTTTTTGACCTTTGACCTTGAATAAATTTTTTTCCTTACAGGGGAATAATGGGGAACTTCTAGACATTGTTTATAATTATGTTTTGAACAATTTCACAGAAATTCAGCTTGTTGGGACTTTATGTAACTTCACTCTCATTTTTTGGTCTAAATTGACCGGACTATTATAAGAAAATAAAATGAAACAAAAGCAATAATGGTAGATATTATTTAAAAATAATAATTATTGTTTAAATTTCTTGTGGCTCAGTAATTACAATAGATTGAATTATATTATAAGTATAAAAATAAAAAAAAAAGACGTGTGGCACTCGGGGACTGCCGCGGTAAAGCTATTGCATAGCATTTTGTATCAACTTATGCAATAATTGTAATAATTATTTATTTTATTTATGCAGTATTTCTTTTTCTTTGATATTAATTCAAGTTACACTTTTTGAGCGTGGTGACCGATAAGAAAACAAATTTTATTCTTTTATTAAAAAAATTAAATGCCAAATTTTATCCGGAAATAGTAACATTATAGGCAATATCATATTTGCATTAATGAGTAATACGCTCAACTAGATAATAGTACTAACGCCGGTGCTATCCCATTCATGTAGGTCATATTTTTTATTTCATCACGCATTCATTTATGCCGGCAAACTCGCCTCGAAGCTCGAAGCAGACGTCAAGCGCACCTAGCCGCGCCGACCTAGACGTCTAATCGCACGCACACAACGCCGTGTCGAAGACTGCCGAACTGAAACGACGTTAGACGATGCACGGCCTTCAAGCCACACCTCCGTGCCCGTCGGAGTGGGGAGCGTGATGTTTTTTCGTTACTGTAATTCTAGAAATTGTCCCCGCGCTCAAGGCCCGCGAAAGAAGCTATGCAATAGCTTAATTATATTATAAGTATTAAAATAATATAAGTATGAAAAATGTGCTGTGTGGTTACGGCACTAAAGAATGTAGCCACCCCGTCTCTTCCCGTGGGTGTCGTAAGAGGCGACTAACGGATAACACAGTTCTACTACCACCTTGGAACTTAAAAAGCCGACGGATGGCGGGATAACCATCCATGCTGGATTTGAAATACACAGGTCAAAGACGGGCAGCAGCGTCTTCGGTGCGACAAAGCCAGCCCTGCGGTCACCAACCCGCCTGCCCAGCGTGGTGACTATGGGCAAAACACATGAGTTCGCGTCATAATGTCGGGCGCGAACTTGTGGAGGCCTATGTCCAACAGTGGACTGTGATAGGCTGAAGTGGTGGATAAGTATGAAAATATAACATATTATGTAAGTTCTATATTCAAGCACACCATCTATAATCTAGAAATAGAAATACGGCGCCATCTACCGTATATCTGTGCAACTTAGGTGTCAAACCGCCATCTATTAGGATTTTATAGAACTAACCGATAAATACACACTAAAGTCGTATAATCTCATCATCAGTTCAGCCTATTGCAGTCCTCTGCTGGACATAGGCCTCCCCAAGTTCGCACCAGACATCTGATAAAGTTTGTAGTAGTAAACATTTTCGGTGATATTACATCTCCCTGTCTTACACTACGCCGGAGGAAAATTGGTCTTGTTTTCTGCTCTTGGATACGAACGGTTATCGTCGCCGCGTCGTACATACATCTCATTACCTCGATATATCGCCAGTCGATATGACATCTCTGCAGAGAGTCCAGGACAGCCCAGGTCTCGACAGAGTCGAAGGCTTTTTCGTAGTCCACAAATGCCATACAAACTGTTTACTACTGCGCTGGAGGATGTCTTCAAGACCTTGGATTGGGGGGAACGAGGCATCAACGTCAATGGCGAATATATCTCTCACCTTCGTTTTGCCAATGATATCGTCATCTTTGCGGAGACGTTGGATGAGCTAGGCCAAATGCTGACCGGCCTAAACGAGTCCTCCCGACGAGTCGGTCTCGGTATGAACTTGGACAAGACGAAAGTTATGTTTATGTATGTAACAACCAAGTCATACCGAGACCGATATCGGTTGACGGTATCCTTCTCGAAGTTGTTCAGGATTATGTCTACCTTGGCCACACCATTCAACTGGGCCGAAACAACTTCGAGAAGGAAGCTGATAGGAGGATTCGGTTGGGCTGGGCGGCGTTTGGCAGGCCGCCAAACGCCGCCCAGCCCAACCGAAGATTCGAGTCTTCACTTCGAAAATTCCGCAATCCTTAAAGACAAAAGTTTTCGATCAATGCGTCTTGCCTGTGTTGACATACGGAGCCGAGACATGGACACTGACGAAGGGACTGGTCCACAAGTTTAAAGTCGCTCAACGCGCAATGGAACGGGCTATGTTTGGGGTGTCTCTCAAAGATAGAGTTAGAAACGAGACTATCCGCGAGAGAACGAAAGTAACCGACATAGTCCACAGAATTAGCAAGTTGAAGTGGCAGTGGGCTGGTCATCTGTGTGATGGCCGTTGGAGCAGACGTGTCCTGGAGTGAAGACCGCGTCTTGGCAAACGCAGTGTGGGACGTCCTCCGGCCCGTTGGACCGACGATCTTCGTAAGATTACCGGTGTAGGCTGGATGAGGATTGCGGAAAACCGGGATGTATAATCTAAATCTTCTAAATATCTAAATATATATATAAAATGCTTTGTTAGTACGTAAATACACAGTTTTCTCTATCACCACCAAACCCAAACAACTTCCCGTTGGTGTGGTAAATACCCCTTGGTCTCCAGGTGGTAGTAAGGGAGTTTGGTCGCGGTTGGTGAAAGTGGGTGGTGGTGGGTGTTGAAAATGTTAAAATATATATTTCTGACCCTTTCTAACGCATCAGGACATCTGAAAAGATTTCAAAATTTCTATAATGGTCTAGAAAGTTTCTGCGATGTATTTTAACCCGGGCAACGCCGGGTTTCGCTGCTAGTAAACATTTAATTTGCAATAACAAATATTGAGATCAATAATTGAGATCAAAAGTACCTTATCTCCCAAGTTGGACCAGACTACAGATGCTTACAAAATGTGATAAAAATTGGTTCAGTAGTTTCGCGAACATACATCGTGACACGAAATTTTTATACATATATAAGATTATATTTTAAACAAGTAATACAAATTAATATAGATATATAAATTGTTTTTCAAGTATAATTTAAAAAAATTGTGATTGAGTGTGAAGTAATTTTTAACAACATAAAAAAATACGAGATTAGTTACTCATTATTTTTTCAGGTGAAGAATTTAAAATTAACGATAATGTGAAAGTTATTCCAACTCCAGGACATACTCTTACAGATGTAACAGTTTTAGTAATTTCTGATTCCAAAGAAACTGTTGCACTTACAGGTGAGGTCAATGTGTTTTTTTGCGCTAAGTAATAACTTACTGTACAAACACACACAATTATATATATTGCTGTATTCATTAATAAAATGATTTTTCGAATTATTCATTGATTTATCACGTGGAGTTCGACCCAGAGTGCGACCCAGCATAGCCACAGATGGTTAGAAATTTCTAATACAATGCTTAATTTTCCAAAAATTAATCAAGTTATTACACATATTCTGAAAGTTTATATATACTTAGGGGGGTAGTTTAAAACCTTACTACATATTACCAAGAGGTTAATGGTTGTTGGCCCCCTTGGTAGGGGGTTAAAAGTTACTAAAACACATCATGTGATTAATGGTTGCTAAATTGCTGTGTGGCTACGGCATAGAATTTAGCCTCCCCCTCTCTTCCCGTGGGTGTCGTAAGAGGCGACTAAGGGATAACATAGTTTCACTACCACCTTGGAACTTAAAAGGCCGACCGATGGCGGGATAACCATCCAACTGCTGGCTTTGAAGTACACAGGCCGAAGACGGGCAGCAGCGTCTTCGGTGCGACAAAGCCAGCCCTGCGGTCACCAACCCGCCTGCCCAGCGTGGTGACTATGGGTAAAACACACGAGTTCACGCCATTATTGGCGCGAACTTGTGGAGGCCTATGTCCAGCAGTGGACTGCGATAGGCTGAAATAATGATGATGATGATGATGATGATGAATGATGATTAATGGACGATTCCTAATGTTATATTGCAAAATTTATTTTAGGTGATTTATTTGAAAAGTTTGAAGATATAGAAGATACTGGTATATGGCTTGATGCAGGTAGTGAAGATCATATTCTACAAAGAAAAAACAGGTCTAAAGTAGCTCAATTAGCAGATTGGATTGTTCCAGGACATGGGCCAAAGTTTAAAGTTACAGATAAAATTAGGGAAATTCTTTTAAAACAAATTCATATCAAATCTTGATTGAAGTAATATGTAAGCATATTTACTATTAATTTTAAAGTTGAAGAATACTTTTATGATACATATTAACATTTTTTTAAATTTGAATTATATATTACTTAGATATGACTATAATATGTTTTTTTTAATACTAAATTTTAGTATCCTTAGTAAAAAGCCAAGAATTGGTACTAAACTTTGTTAAAATGGTACCTTTTAAGATTGATTTATAAAATATGGCCTTGGTTGAAAAAAGCTTGGACAAGATAGTAAAATTGCTGCTGTTAGATTCATAGAATCTATACTAATATTATAAAAGAGGTAAAGTTTATAACACTTTGTTTGTATATACGGGGTAATCTTCGCAAATACTGATCTGATCATGAAAATTCTTTCGCTAACAGAAAGCTACACTATTCAGGAGTGACAAGATAAAAGGAAAAAGATAAAAATATATAAAGATTTTAAATCAGCAGGATTTGAACCTGCACCCTCTGACGTGCCGTGTCAACAATTCAATCTAATCAAGCATTATTATTTGCCTTAAAAATTAATTGGTGATTTTAAAACATTTATATTTATCTGATTTGCTGAAAATAGTGAGAGTGTATTGGAACATATCAAATTTCACCGTACCCTTCTTATGTGAAATGGATTATAACGCCCAACGAAGTGGGCACGGGTCGGCTAGTATTATTATATTATTACTAGCTGGTTTTTTTTTATTTATTTAAGTAACATACAAAAAAAAATTAACCGAATTGTTCCAGCTATTCTCCAGTTCTGCGCTTAGCAACATTCATTTTTATTATATAGACTAGCCGACCCGTGCCCACTTCGTTGCGCATTATTTATTTTTAATAATTACTTCTAACGACGATATCTCAAAAACTATTTATCTGATTGATATAGTGTAAAGGGCAATTTTAATCTGCATTATATGCCTAAGCTAAATAACATATTCATTTGGATAAGGATTAATACTGAAATAAAGAAAATAGCTTTGAAAATAACGTAGTTTTTAATAAAAAAATTGAACATAAAAGTGGTTATTGCAAGTCAACCGTTAGAGATAGTGATATGCTATCGCGGACTTTTTGGTAGCATTTTTATAGATTTTGAATTCGCTAGTATAATAGCTTATACATTACTTAACTATATCTTTGCTAGTTTACGCGGCGTTCGCGTGGAAAGCTCCCAGTTGGCGAGATTTTTTGCGACCTTTTCAACATTTATCGCCGTATTTCAGCTAATTTACATTAAAGCATAATAAATTATATACCTAAACCTTCCTCAAGAATCACTCTTTCTATTGTTGAAAACCGTATAAAAATCCGTTTGGTAGTTTTCGAGTTTATTGCGTTCAGACAGACAGGAGGATAGAAAGACGCGGCCGGTGATGAGTCAATGGGTGGAAATCTCTTTTATATAATATATAGATATTTGTATGATAAATAAATATTAATTCTAATTCTAATTTATGACATTGTTATCATTTTACAGAAGAAACTAAAAGTATTAGGGTTGATGTTGGATAGAAATCAAAATACTTATTAAGAGTAAATTTTTATTACATGTAATATATAAGAATCATTTTTTTCCATTTCAAATTCGGTGATATACATTTATACTTTATATATCTCTAAAGGATATAAAAGAAACATAAGCAAATAGCTAAATTACACAATTATTGTGTTTCACAAAGACTTACAGCTAGATATGAAAAAAGAAGATATATAAAATGTTGCATTATAACTATTCAAAAACTCTTTAAGTCTTCCTAATTATTGTAGGTGCTACAGACCTATTCCATTCAGAGGCATGTTTTATTTACAAAGTATTTAAAATTATAACACAAACTCAAATACTGTTTTACAACCATTAGTCGAATCATTTAATCTCTTAAATGATATAAACAGACCCATTACATGGAGAGCCAAGTTAATTATTATTGAATGTTTAAAACAATCAGTAAAGATACCAAGACTAGACTAAATATTTTAGAAATTCGATCAACAAAATATATATAAATAGACATTTTGACAAAATCTATTTCTAACATTATTTTTACTAGAAATACTATATTAATTTATTAATACAAAATGTTATGTTTTGTCAGGATTATTGTTGAATTTTTAGTCAGAATAAACTGTTATGTAATACTCTTTTCTTAATAAATTTGCTAACAGTACCTTGTTAAATATAATTATAAATAAATACAAATAATCTATTAATATGATAATTATGTACCAAAGGCAAAAATAATACATATACATATAGGTACCTATCTTTTTTTATTATAAAAATTATGTTAATTTTATGATGTATACATCCATAAGTCCAGTCCATGACATGCTTCAATATATATAACAGAAGTATTTTTATAAATTTGCAGAAAAAATATAATTATGTTAATAAACAAAAGTAAAAAATTTCTTTAATTGTAAAGATTACTTTGTGAAATACTTAAGCACAATGTGAAATAACTGTACATTTAATAGGTAAATCGCAAACAGCCAGCACATTTACTATATACCAAGAATAACTAGTTATTTTATGTAAATAGAAAGCAAATACCGTAACGAGCGTGTGAGAAAGATAATAAATTTAAGCAATTGTACTTTTAAATAAAATCATAATTATAATATGCCAAAATATTTTGCACATTTACGATTGGGTGAGTTAAGAAAGGTTTATAAATATGATTAAAAAAAATTATACCATACTTTACCATACCATTACTTTTTATGTAACACGTCACAATTGTAATGGTTATGTATGTCCAGGTAGAACTACAAAATTTTTTATTAGCTCTAAAAAGCTAGGCATGACCGCTACTTACACTAGTACTCCAAGGAGCCCTAAACATTGTAGCTACACCAATCAGAAAATAGAAAAACACATTTTAAAATCTGACAGTGGCACCCTCATCAAATAATCATAATATAAATATAGAGATCGTGGCACAACGAGCATTAAAATTTTGTAACTGTTTTTGTTTATTATATATTACTACCAGTAATACCCTCTACCGAGATTCTTGTATCCACAAGTCCGGGCCAAAGTTGCTGCGTGCAATAACAAAAAAAAATTCTATTAAAAAATAAAAACCGATGTATTATCTATGTACATCTAAATCTCTAGACCTTAAATCACAGCCGCAGTTCACTAATGCTACAATGATTATACATTTCCATATCCATTCCGTATGTTATAAGTTAGCTGCAACCAAAGAAAAAAAATCACACTATGTAAATAAACTAAAAAGCTGTATGTCTAATGTATATATTTGTTTTGGTTTAGTTAAACAAATGGGCAAAATTTTATAAAAATAGAAAGAGAGTAAATTTTCACAAGTGAGATATTTACTGGCTATTATAGTATAAAACATACAGATGTCTAAATATTAGTTTTACGCAAAATTATAAGTATACCTGAGGGTCGATAGTTGTAGGAACAGGTTGAGGTTCATCAATACAGAGGTCAGAATCCGAGTCGGTTCTTCGTAGGCTGTTATCCTAGAGAAATGTAAATTTTGTCATAAAAATCATATTAAAGTTTTTTATCTAAAAAAAAGTACGAAAAACCTTGTAAAGGAAAGGAATTTTAACTTTTTTTTTAAATAAATTTAAAGGTAAGCATAGTCATAAGGCGTAATTGAGATTTAATTATAAGATAAATTTGTATTAAAACTTCAAAAAATAAAATTATTTTTTTATGTTATGCGTTGGACTATAAATATATATAAAATCTTAATTTATATTATGAAAAGGGCGAGTATACAAAGGCGATTTTTATGTCGGAACCAATATGAATTGTAACAAGTACTACCCCCTGTGTGTACTGCCTCGTGGTAGTCAACAGCCTCGCGAGCGGTCTGAGGCAGGCCGGCAGTGTCTCGGTGAGCGGCGGCCGGGCGTGCGTCAACAGGGGCTTGAGTAGTTTCGAGTCGACGGCGCCCCACAGGCGAGCGAGGCGCGCCTTCTCGCCTCCCCCCGCGCCCTCCCCGCTCCGCGGCGTGTCCTGGTACATTTAACGAGACTACACATAAAATCGTCGAATATGACTTACACAAATAAATCAATTTCTTATAAATGTTAACTTCATTAATTATAGATTTTCAATAAAACTATTTTTTTTAAGTCTATGAAGTGGGAAATCTACAAATTATTACTTCACTTATAGTTTAATTATTTCTTTTTAAAAAGATTACTGTGTATTTTCAAAAAATTGCTTATAACTTACAAAAGTCGATATTTATAAAACTAAACAATAATGAAAAAAAAAATCTATACCTAATAACATTAGCCGTGTCAAATAATAAAAAGATGAGTTTTTTTAATGAAAACAAAATAAAGCATAATTATTGTTTAATATTTTTGTTACGAAATGTTCTTAGGTATAGAAGTTTAAGCATGCATTCGTGTTACATTACACCTCATGCTGCTTACTACAAAGTTGAGAAAATGGAAGAAAGAAGAATTTACATACTTCGTAAGAGTCTAGTTGGTAAGGCATAATCACTCCATTTTCGTCTTTGCCCCACTTAACTACCATGCGGCCGTTCTAGACATTAAACCAAATAAAAAAATAAAGTAACATGCAAAATGCGAAAAAGTTGATGGGAGATTGTGAATTCATGTTAGTGCCTTTTTAGTTATTTGGTGATAATTTTTTATTTTAAAAGAAATAAAGAATTAATAATTAAAAGGCAATTGAAGGAATTTGTAAATGAACAAATTGTCGAACGAAAGAGACAAGTTTGAAGAATCGTTTACTTTAGGCTGCAGGTGTTATTCAAAAGCTTGTATTCGAGCAGTAAGAGTAATCATGCATGTGATTATGTAAAATATTATAAAAGGAGTAAAAAGTCTGCTGTCAAATTAATATTTGGTCTCTTATGTCATTGTTAGTAATTTTTAGAAGAGTTAAGTAATGAGAGCCGGTTTAGTTCACATGCATATAAGGTTCTTCCCTACCGGTGCCCTGTCGCTACTGGGTGAATGAGTGGAGTCCATATTTCGGAGGCCGAAACTTATTTCAGCTGGCTGAACAACAAATAATTTGATCCATAAGTTTTAATAACTTAAAGACAAGGGATTTGCAGAAAACAAAATAAAAATAATATAAATGACGTTGGATTGAAAACATAAAAAGGTTGACGAAAAAATGGACATAAATTAATTTTTCTCATTATTACATTCTCAAACATTTAAATTGCTGGATAAGGCCGAATGCAGACACACCACCATTGTACTAACGATACTATAAGGACCACGTGAATATTATTATTAGTATTTAGTGGATGTAACTCTGAAGTGAAAAATAAAATGTTTTAATTAGTTCTTTTGTTTAGTACATAATTCAGGTAGTATGTGTCAATAGTTCATTATATTACCTCAAGTACATTTATATATTTGAGATATGTTAGATGGTAAGTGAAAGCAGTCGAACTGGACACGTAAAGCCACGATACGTGTTTGTCTATGTACATACCGGTCTGCCCGTGTCCGTGGCCTGGTACAGCTGCCACAATAATCTTTTATTAATCACATGCGCGATACCGCTTAAGTGTATCTACGCTTTTGATCGCTTTATATTAAAACCTGTCATTAAAAATATCTAAACATCTACCGATAGAAACAAATTTTTTTTTGCTTACAATTATATATAAGATCATTAATTAAATTTTAATAAAATATAACAGGTTTTAATACAGTACGATTTATATTGAACACATCCAAAATTATAACCTTTTTTTTTTGTAACATAAAAAGGTAATGTACATATTATTATTTTGTATACAATTGCACAAATTTTAGATTTAGGCTAACTAAGTGACCGACTGTCGAGATAATCTTTTAATTATTATTACGTTAAATGTATCTCCATTATTTAAACACTTGTATTTTTTACCGACAATAATTTTCGAAGAATTTAATAACTTTTAGTTTTTGTCATTAATAAAAAAAGTGAATTGAATAGATTATAATATTTGGTTGTGCATGAAGTATATATCCAAATTAGCTCTAAATAAGGTAAAAAAGTACAAAGCTAAGTGCTATATTAGTGTACAATAACAAATACACGAATGGTAGAAGACATTACAAAAACAAATGCTTTTATGAGTGATTACTTAAAAGCGACAAACAAAAAGCATTTGAAATATCACCATAGCAAATGTGTGCCTACAATATGTATTATTTTTGCAAGTTGAAAATGTAAATAAAATAATTATATAAAAGAGGAATATGACTGACTGACTGACAAAAACATCAATGCACGACTGAATCTGCAAAAACCAGTCTCACGAATTTTGAAAAAACCTTTATGCAGCTTAACTGATTTCAAAAGCATAATTTTCAAAATATTGCCTAAAATCTATGTACTTGTAACTGTAACTAAAAAGGCTCATAGGCGATCTTAATGAGTGTATCAATTAAATAATTTAAAAAGAGAAATTGGAAAATCGATTGACAATGACACAGTTAGAGGCAGCAAAATTATTATTTTCTATGTACTTTAATACAAATAAGACGAAGACAGTACTAAAGTACAGTACTTTAGGCCGTATGTTTTTAACTTTTTTCTATACCAATTTTTCGACTTCTAAAAATTGGTATAAAGGCCAAATCAATTAATTATCACCAGGTTAACTGTATCTAAACACCATTTAGCTGTAGTAAATAATATGCTTTGAATACATACGCGTGTGTAATTGTAACTAGCTTAAAATCAACCCAACCATAGTTTATAAGATAAAATAATTGTCCAATAATTAAGGTTTTAATATTTAATAATACTTTTTATAATCATGTAATGGACAATTGCTTAATCTTTAACTTATTTGTCATTTAAATAATTTGTGCGAGGTAAGTACTTAAAGAGATAATATTTTCATAAGTGCACTGGAACTTTTTACTGCTACTTAATAATTTTTAGTGCGTTTTAGTGTAGCGAAATAGAGAAAAGTTAAGTTACTCACACTTCTCACGTCGCGGTAGGGTAGGGCTTCGCTTTCGTCATTTTGACCTTCCCTGTAATAAAAATACACAAAATTGTACTACAATATAGATTTAGATAGAATATTAAAATACAATATCAAAAGTTAAAGCTAAAATATTTTAGTTTTAGTCTCATATATTAATCAAAATTTATGTAATTGTAATTCTTTCTAATAAGAAGCCTGAAACATCTACATTCATCTCCCTGCCCTTATCCTATTAATATAGGGTCGGCACAACATGTTCTCTTCCTCAGACTCATGTTGTAAGTGATTTGGCATGTTATTTTTTACGACCGGCCGCCTGCCTGACGTCAACCCTCCTTGGGAATGCACAGTATAATACAGAAAATCAACAATGAGATAATAACATTATTATGATAATTCATCATCATATTATACATATTCATCATATTGATTATCTTCATTTTCTAGTAAATTTTTTTATCTTCATCAGGATATTTTTATATTTAGATTTTTCTAAGCTCAGTGACAATATGTTTGCATCCTGACTTCTGTTCAATTGCTTTATGGTTATTTCTTTTGTGAAAACTGAAACATCTACATTGTGGGCATGTAAAAAATTAGTGGAAGTAGGAGTAGAGCAGGAAATACCAAGCTAAATCTTCCGATTTGGGAATCTGTAAACTTTTGTAATTTTGGAGATGTATTTTATTTTATTAATAATCACCCAATTGAACCATGTTGCCATGATGACAAAGGGAATTGTAGGGTCGACGTACGCGGTGGGGAAGCACAGGTATGGCATTGGCGACGACGACGAGAGAGAGAAGTGGGGGGCAACATAGCCAGTGCAGGGCGTTCCGAGCGACGGACCCAGACGACAGTCTATCACCCCGAGGATGATAACGGAGAGAGGGTGAGATAGAAAGAGAGGGAGTGAGAGGAGGGGGGGGACACACATACCCGGTGGGGATGCGCAGGTAGGCAAGCGCGTGCGTGGCGGCGCCGCCCTGCAGCACCACGGTGGCGATGACGATGAGCGAGGTGGTGGTGAGCATGGCCTGGCGCGCCTCCGACACCGTGTTGCGGATGGCCAGCGCGAACGACATCGCGCCGCGCAGTCCTGCCGACGAGAGCCCATATAACATCATTGTGTTTGTTGTCAAACAAAACAAACCGGCTTAATAAAATGTGAACATCATCCACATACGTCGAAAAAATAGTAGTCAATCAAATACTCATTATTAGGGATAACTCAAAAACAAATCGTTAGATCTCGCTCAAATTTAAATGGGACCACGTGAAAAGCACCAGCTTTCGAATAAAAAAGAAATATCAAAATCGGTATAACCAGTGAAAAGTTATGAGGAAATACAAAAAAAAAAATACAAACAAATTGGGAATTTCTTCTTTTTTTGAAGTAGGCTAAAATATATAACTAATTACATATTATATACGTAATAAAAATAGCTTAGTATTATGATAACTAGTTCTCTAACTAATGGTATGTTGCAGTTTTCTTTAGAAGTCTTTGTTTCTCTATTCAACCTTTAACACTCAGGGTTTAAGAAATTACTAAAAAGCAATATTATACAAAAAACTACATACTACCCGTTCGCGATAAGTTTGCCGCTGACGATATGACGTCACTCGAAGGGTAGCGTCAGCAAAAAATAAGAAACTATATTTTAAATATTTTCTTTTTATTATTATTTAAAAAAAATTGGGTATTTGGGTAAAATTACCAAACCATAACATATTTCGTACATCACTTCTTAAAGTATTGCCTTTACCCATAGTTAAATCTCAGATTTAAACAAAGCGAAAAATTAAGAAATGTCAAAAGCAAAGAATTAAAATGAATAAATAACCACGCGCGCATGCGATGACGTTGCTAACGATACTGGGAGGGCGATTCAGTGGCGCGGTAGGCGACTGGGGGAGGGGACTCGCATTCCACGGACCGGCAAACTTATCGCGAACGGGTAGTACTTATGAACCGTTCAATTTCTAACATGCTTTTTAAATATACAAATCGGACTTAAGACGATTATTCTCACAACTAATTTTAATTATAAATGTTTATTATCAAAAATTAACTTACCAGAAAAGAATAGCATGTGCTGGAAGTTCATTGGGATGGGAGGTTTCCGACCCAGATTAAGAAGAAACGATAGGGGGTAGATGTTCACCGCGCGACCGAGAGTCGAAGTGAGCTGTTCAAATGTTCAGGAAATATATTGTAATAATCATTTGTAAATTATGTTTAGTAAAAAATTAAAATCCTTCTCCTGCATGAAGAAAGAGGCGAGAAGAGGTGGTAAGTGGTAAACAAGCGTATGGTGCACCTGACGGTAAGCGTTTACCGTTTGCCCATAGACGACTGCAACACCAGAAGCAACGAAAGCGCGTTGCTGACCTACCCTTGACCCCCCCAGGAGCTCTGGCCACCTTACTACAAGAACACAACATTACTTGAGATCAGTTACTTGACTCTGATATTCCTTCCTTATTGTTGTATAAGTTGTTTTGTATTTATATGTTTCATTTTAAAAGGATACGAATCCAGCGATGATAAACCAGGGATCGAAATGGTGTTTCGGAAAAGTGAACATCGATACACCAATGTACGTGAAAATAAAGTTTTCGGCGAGGAAATTGAGCAGCTCGAACAATTGTTTTGTCCTATTCCGAGAGTCGGACGACAGGTTATTGTAGGTGTAGTGCGCTTGACATATGCCACAGAACAACACTGCGACGACACCTTGAAAATTAAAACAAAATAGTGATTATTATTTTTTTTACATTTTTTTATAACTAGCTGACCCAGCAAACGTTGCTTTGCCATATATATTATTAACGCTCTTAACCCCCCCTCCCCTTATAACTTAGGGGTTCATACATAAATAGATATTGGTCGATTGTTAGACCTACCCGATATGCACACAAAATTTCATAAAAATCAGTCCAGCCGTTTCGGAGGAGTTTGGCAACACGAGCACGAGAGTAAGACAAGAATTTTATATTTTATATAGTAGATATACAAGTATCTATGAAATGTTGATCTGATTCTACAAAATATAATTATGAACACACAAATCACGACAAACCTTAATAAAATTACTAAAAGCAATTTCTTTTTTTACAAATTAGTGTATTTTTTGAATTTGCGAGTAGTCAAATCGTTTCAAGGCATTCTATTCTATACTAAAACAGCAATCTAAATTATTATAATTTAACGTTGAATTTAAAGGTTCAAAAGAATGAGAACAAGATGATGTACCATCATGAAATGGTAAACAAAAATATAATTATATTGTTTACACGCTAGTTACCTGTTAATTCGCAAACTTCGGCGATGAGGAAAGCGGCGTACGACATGAGCACAAACAATGCGGATTCCAAAAGCGGCCAATCACGAACGTGCGTAAACTTGGTCATGTGTTTTTTGGGTTAAGGAATTATTCATTTAATTTATATACAAATAAGCATATTATTACAGTTTTAAATTAAACGGTAAATCAAATTGAGTGACAGATAAGCATTTAAATGTACTATACTCGGTCATAAATAATGCACATCGACCATTGGAAAGAGATAATCGGCTAATTTCTCTTTCTCGGCGTATTTATGGCCGGATACTGTACTCAGTGAATTTTCATTAGGTATTCATTTTCCCGTTACGATATGTATTTTATATCTTCATTATTTAAACAGTCATAATAATAACTAACTAATGAAACAAATTAAAGTTTCGTTTTGCTGATCTATAAATAACCATTCGCTGATAACCAAAGCAATCACTACATATTATAAAACAAAGTCGCTTCCCGCTGTCTGTCTATCTGTATGAATGCTTAGATCTTAAAAACTACGCAACGGATTTTGATGCAGTTTTTTTTAATAGCTAGAGTGATTCAAGGGGAAGGTTTATATGTATAATACATGCAGAATATAGTAGAGAAACACTGATCATTTTTGCAACCGTGAAAAGCTGGGGCGGGTCGCTAGTATTTGTATAAATCAGAGCTTCCCAAACTATTTTGGACAAAAGATCCCTTTTCCAAAATTCACTGATACCTCAGACCCAAAGCAAAATTACTTTAAAAATTTCCAGTTTTTCTTGATAAAAAACAGCTACCAATTTAAAAACTGCGGTTTTCTTTTACGTCGACTTATGCGGCAAGGAGTCGAAATCGACCACTTTGTGATTCCCTGGTCTAAATTTACTTTTTTTATGTATAAAAAGGATATCAATGCAGTCAGACAGCCTATGAATGCACCTACAAGGAGTGACAGACTGAATATTCCGATGAAATCTCCGATTGCCGCCAAAAACGCTGTTATTTCGAACCCACCGTCAGTTGAATATCTCTTTTCATAGTTCTGTATTGCACTGAAATAAAACATTTTTGTATGATTATAAAACTATAGAGAAAAATATATTACGTATACTTAATAATACATTCTTCAGGGCCTAAATATTTTTTGTAGATTATATAAAATAAAAATAGCAAGAACTATGAGTTGCTTTATAATCCACTTATTTTAAAATTGATAAAATTTTAATTTTTTGCCTGATAAGTTCTTTAACTTTTGGAAGAAAAAAGATAATATAAAATAATGTAAGTGATAAAATTTTTTATCGCATTTAACTAATATAATTGACTTTTACCATGATAAGACATAAGTCCATTATGGTTATATTCATTAACGCAGGAAATATTAAAACAACTCACTTAAGATAATTACAATTTAAATCAAAAATATAATTTTTTTTTATTGTTCTCGTCATTTCTTAATTATACAAAATAAATAAAGAAAGATTATAATTATGTATTGGTAAATAGTAGTATTGTATTTTCACATTGTAGACAAACAAAACCAAAAATCCAAAACGGAAAACGATAGATAGTTTTAATTATTATTCTTTTACAAAAAAAAAACTATAATTTTATGTTTATGTAAAAAATAGCTTTGAAGGTCGTCTTTAAATATTAATGTTATAAAAGCTAACAGACCTATTGAAAATTAACTACAGTTTAAGCATTTTTGTTTACTATTGTTTTATGTTAAGCTATAGCTTAACATAAAGGTCATTAAAAAGTATAGCGATTTTTATAAACCAAAATAAATAAATGTACTAATTAAAAATAATTTTAACTGATATTTCCTTTATTATATTAATATAATTGCATTATTTATCCTCTATTCATATAATTTATAGCAATTGTAATAACAATGTTACAGTAATGAGATTGTACGATACATTTTTAGTTCCATTATCCTCAATACCTCTGAACCATGTGGTTTAAACATGTTTATGAGATAAGTAGGTATAACCTTTCAATATGTGATAATTACCCGCTGAGTACAAGTGCAACTGCGTCATTGAGAACACTCTCGCCAAATATCATAGCATATAAATTAACATCCACCTGAAAAAAAAAAAAAAGAATTCTTCTGTCAAATATTTATTCCTAAGCAGTCTATTTTCATATATTTATTTAAGTAAAAAAACAATGTATTTACATTGCTATAAATAAGAATATAATAAAGTTCTCAACATATCAATAACTAGCATACACCACATAAATTAACCGGAACGAACATATTTAGTGAAATTTCGTCTTCCACAATGTCATTTTAACCCTGCTTCAAAAGCAACAAAATTATGTAATTTTTTTGTATTACTAGCCGACCCGTGCCCACTTCGTTGCGCATTAATTATTTTTAATTATTACTTCTAACGACGATATCTCAAAAACTATTCATCTGATTGATATAGTGTAAAGGGCAATTTTAATCTGCATTAAATGACTAAGCTAATTAACATTCATTTGGATAAGGATTAATACTGAACTAAAGAAAATAGCTTTGAAAATAACGTAATGTTTTTAATAAAAAAAATTGAACATAAAAGTGGTTATTGTAAGTCAACCGTTAGAGATAGAGATATGCTATCGCGGACTTTTTGGTAGCATTTTTATAGATTTTGAATTCGCTAGTATAATACATTACTTAACTATATCTTTGCTAGTTTACGCGGCGTTCGCGTGGAAAGCTCCCAGTTGGCGAGATTTTTTGCGACCTTTTCAACATTTCTCGCCGTATTTCAGCTAATTTACATTAAAGCATAATAAATTATATACCTAAACCTTCCTCAAGAATCACTCTTTCTATTGTTGAAAACCGTATAAAAATCCGTTGCGTAGTTTTCGAGTTTATCGCGTTCAGACAGACAGACAGGAGGACAGAAAGACGCGGCCGTGGGACTTATTTTTATAATAAGTATAGATTTATTTTAATATCTCTTTAACATAAATGAATATTCAAGTGCTTTTGAAGCCTATTTGAATAAAGTAATATTTTAACTAACTTAAAAAAGGAGGAAGTTCTCAATTCAACTGTATTTTTCATGTGTGTTAGTTACCTCATAACTTTTTTCTGGGTGTACATTGATCTTTTTTTTATCTATAGCTGGTGCTTCTTAAATGTGGCCCCATTTAAATTTGAGCTAGATCTGATGAGTACTTTTTGAGTTATCTCTAATCATCACGACATATTATAAAACAAAGTCGCTTCCCCCTGTCTGTCTGTCTGTATGTATGCTTAAATTTTTAAAACTACGCAACGGATTTTGATGCGGTATTCTTTAGTAGATAGAGTGATTCAAGAGGAAGGTTTTTATGTATAATACATGCATAATATAGTAGAGGAACTCTGATAGTTTTTGCAACCGTGCGAAGCCGGGGCGGGTCGCTAGTATTATATTAATACATGTAATACTAGCCGACCTGGAAAACTTCGTACCGCCTTATTTTTTTCTTGAATATAATAATTATATATATAGAAATAAAATATAGCCTATCTTTCAAGTTGGATCAAAATCGGTTAAGTAGTTTATGAGTCCATCGCGGACAAACAACATGACGCCTAATTTATATAAATTAAGATAATGATGCGTATTTAATTGACTGTTGATGTAGTTTAAGTGGATTTTTTTTCGTTAGCTAGCAAACACAGTTATTATTTTTAATTTTGATATAAGGTTGTCTGTTCCTTAGGTCAATATTAATTCAAAACAACAAGAAGAAATTAATTTTTTTGATCGAGTTTTTTATGTTCTGATAATTAAATCACATGATCAAATACTTTATCTTTATATCATAATGAGGATTAAAAATTTTACTGTTCTTATCATAGTTAAATGAAATGTCATGGACATGTGATTTATTTCAACAAATACCATAATGTAATAACATTTTTTTTTTTTTAATGTAAATATACATTCAAGTTTCTCAGTTTTGGTAATAGACAATTCATGTTAAGCTGAAGTTTTTTGTGCACTAAGCAATAGGTCACAAAAAAGTTTTCATTGTAGTGCATACAATAGAGATATACTTGATGAATGCAGTAGGAATAGTTATCTTAAGTAAAAAAAAGGAATTACGAAATTCTTCATCATGACACAAATAGTAAATTAAAAGTAAAAAGTAAACATACCTTAAGTTGTGAGAATATAGCGAGAACTGTTAAAGGATCAGTGGGCGAGATTAAAGCACCAAAATAAAGTGTATCCAGGAATGTGAAGCTGGTCGCTAGTGACGCGGGCATCAGTTGCACACAACCATACATTAAAGAGCCGATGACTAGAGCCGAGAGAGCAGTGCCGACCATAGCAAATGTCAATATCGCACCTAGGTTTCGAAAAAAGTATTTCTGGAATAATTAATTACATTGTATTAGATTATAGGAGTAAACAGCTTTATAAATGATGTGTCATAAATTTAAATAATCAAAAACTAACTACTATCATGTTATTATAACGTTTTTCACATAATTTCAATAAAATTATTGTACTTACTCTTTTGAGACAGTAACCAGCATGGAAAATTATAGGAGGTAGAATGATGTTGAAAAATATTTCAGGATCAAATGTAGCTTTCAGGTCAATTTCATTTTGTTCCACATTTACTATCTCACCTCTAAAGCTGTATGCATATGTTTTATTTGGTACAGGCAATTCTAAAATATAACGAATTTTTGGATTATTTAGCACATGTAGATTTATAAGGGATTGCCCCTAAAAATGTTTACAAATAAGGAGAGGGGAGAGGGCCCTTGTTTAGCATGACCAGATATGACATAGGAGAGGGAAGGTCTAAGGATTATGACATTTGCCCATCATTATTTTTTTTAATAACTTGAGTCTTTAAATTTTTTTATGATGGTAGAAAGGTATCACATACTTTTATTTACTATTAAATATTTATAGCCAAGTACTAATTAAGTCAAGCTGTTAATGTAATGTAATATTTTTTAGGGGGTTACTAAAAGTGTGACTTAGTATGACGAAGGGGGACGGAGGGATCTAAAATAGTAAAATTTTTAGTGACACATTTTATGGACGGCACCTAATATAAATTTTTCACTATGATAAAATAAAATTCATTACTTATTTATTTTATTTATTACTGCATTGTTATAGTTTATATACTTAAGTTGAATGATTAATGTTTCCAAACTTGAATGTATAGCTTACCTCCGGAGGAAATTTGTATTTTGTCCGGGAAATGAAAGCGCACAATGTCTGGTGGAACAGACAAATTGTATTTAGTGTCTGCAGCAGGGTGGGCATCAATGTATGTGACTTCATTTGTACTTCCTGCATATCTAATGATTGCTCCTACTATGAGACCTGTTCGATAAAAATTATAAATATTACATTGTATAGTTTAGACAGACCATGTGTGGTTTTATTTATTGAACTGCCAAGAAACTTGGTATAAATAAAACTACTAGAAATTATAGCTGAAACTTTTAAATAAAATAAGTTACTACGGAAAATGATAATTTGGTTTTTTGGGCATGGTATTTTTTAGCTTTCACATGATTGTATAGTTACTTTCTGACATAAATATGTTAAGAAAGACTTACCATATATTACTGCTAGGCCCGTTTCGTGGAGCCAGCTCACACGACGATGCTTAAATACCCATATAGTTAAAACTGTTAACGTTAAAAGGCAAGTGTAAATTAATAGGTTTAAACTGTCTATACGATGCAAGAGAGTCGCCTTTGCATCTAGCGCTATATCTGTTCCCGACGCTTGGCATGTTGTCACGAAATATAACAAAAGAGATACAGAACCGATCAAAGAATTCATTCTTGCAAAATGGAAATATCGCATTTGATGTAAAATCGATTTTACAATTCTGATCAAGCGTATATTTCCGCGCGGCACTTATTCCGCTGATGTCACTGAATCGTAAAATAAATTGAATAAAGAATCTACTTTTACATTGTTTTTACGTTTCAAACGTATTCACAATTCCACAGGAATATATGAGGAATATTATATATTAAAAATACTTCTAGGTAGGCTAGAATAGTTTTGTCAATTTGACAATGACAATAGGAAAACTGGAAAATTGAAAAACAAAACAACGACATCTATTGTAAATTTTTATCAACAAAGTAAGTAACGTTCAAGATTATGTTTTCTTATATTGAAAATAAAGATTATAATATTATTATAATAATACATAATGTACTTAATAATACATATACTTTATTACAAGCTTTTATTTAACTTGCAATGTATGTATGTAAATTTAATGAATGTTTGTTCGGGTGAAATCTTGCAACTCAGTTTTGAAGCAGATATCTTCAACCGATTGAGCTGAAATTTTGTATACAGGTTCAATTTAGATGACAATGCATGATTTGTATGTATTTATGTACGTATGTATGTTTGTTCGGGTGAAATCTTGCAACTCAATTTTGAAGCAAATATCTTCAAGCAATTGAGCTGAAACTTTGTATACAGGTTCAATTTGGATGACAATGCATGGTTTGTATGTATGTATGTTTGTTCGGGTGAAATCTTGCAACTCAATTTTGAAGCAAATATATTCAAGCAATTGAGCTGAAACTTTGTATACAGGTTCAATTTGGATGACAATACATGGTTTGTATGTATGTATGTTTGTTCAGGTGAAATCTTGCAACTCAATTTTGGAGCAGATATCTTCAACCAATTGAGCTAAAATTTTGTATATAGGTTCAATTTGGATGCCAATGCATGGTTACCTTGTCATTCTAAATCCAATATGGCGGCATATCCAAGAGTGCGGACTAGTTATTTTTAGTGCACTTCTACAATATGGGTATCAAATGAAAGGGCTTGCTAAGAAAAATTCGAATAAAATGACGTGATAACCGACTAAAAAGTCAAAAATAAATTAAAAGTAAAAAACCTTTTTAAAAAACAAGCTTTTATTTGAATGCACTAAAACGAAAAAAATAAATTATTACTTTAAAACTTTTACTATCTACTTATAAAGTCATTACACATAATCTATATGATATAAAAGCTTGTCGCAAGATTTGCTTGTAAGCAAGTAAATTAAATAAATTGATGTGATTGATTTTAACTATTAAAATTTTCAAACTAAGGAAATATGAGTACTATCTCGCGACAAGCTTTTCTATCATACAGATTATGTGTAATGACTTTATAAGTAGATAGTAAAAGTTTTAAAGTAAAAATTTATTTTTTTCGTTTTAGTGCATTCAAATAAAAGCTTGTTTTTTAAAAAGGTTTTTTACTTTTAATTTATTTTGTAGTTTGATATTATGTAAATAACATACGTATAATGATAAAACCATTTACACAATTTTTTAAAGTAAAGGTACATAGACGAGTGAAAAAGAAAGACAATATGTACGATTACGATCACGATTCAGCCTGTAATATATCACTGTTGGGCAAAGGCCTCTTCCCCATGTAGGAAAAGGATCGGAGCTTAATTCACCACGCTGCTCCAATGCGGGTTAGCGGATATATTCCCTACTATGAGTAACGATCGCTATTAGGTGTACCTACATGATAACAATCGGGACCGACGGCTTAACGTGCTCTCCGAGGCACGGTGGGGAGACCCACAAGGACTGCACAAACACCCAGACCACGGCAAACATCTGTAGGGCCAATACTGTCATGTGCGGGGATCGAACCCGCAACCGCCCGCGCAACAGTCAATCGCAATCCAGCGCTGTGACCGCTGCGCCAACGCGGCGTCATATGTACAACGAAAATGAAAGGAAAAAAAATATTCTCCTTTTTAGAAGTATGTTAAAAAATAAATTAGGTACGGGCGATCTGAGGTCGGAATCGGAAAGTGGTAAGGGCGGTTAGGGGTAAAAAACGGTTTATCTTGATTTCCGGCTAAACTACAAGTCCTATGGAAAAAGCTCAATAGCAAAGTTGTAGGTAATAAAAAGATCTATATAGGTACAACTTTTGTATTTACACTTTTCCGCATAACCTTAAAATTCATGTCAAAATTTTAAAAAACCACGCTTTTGGTTTTTTACTTTTCTTTTACAAAAAAAAAAAAAATATATTTTACGAGATTCGGTGAAAACTTACCTTTTAAACCGACTTCAACAAAGGAGGAGGTTACTCAATTCGACCATAATTATATGTATACTAGCTTCTGCGCGCGACTTCGTCGGCGTGGACTCCGCTCCTATGGGTGTTAGCGTGATGACACATAGCCTATAGCCTTCCTCGATAAATGGGCTATCTAACACTGAAAGAATTTTTCAAATCGGCCCAGTAGTTCCAGAGATTACCGCGTTCAAACAAACAAACAAACAAACAATCAAACAAACAAACAAACTCTTCAGCTTTATATATTAGTATAGATATATATTTTTTATTTTTTTAAATGTTTGTTCGGGGATAACTTCGTCGTTTATGAACCGATTTTGATAATTCTCTTTTTGTTGGAAAGGAGATATCCCAACTTAGGTACCATGATAAGGACCAGGATCTGATGATGGATTCCTAGAGAAATCAATGGAAACCCTCGAAAATCGTAGTGAGAACTAGTGTGTTTGTTAATTTTTTGCGTCTACATACTGTATTAGGTACATGTCGATATAATAATATCGATATAATAATAATTGAAGTCGGTTTTTTTTTCGTTTTCTAGCAAACACAATTATTAATATCAAATATCAGCTTTTTTTAAAAAGTCGGTGGTCTTTTTGTCCGTTGAAATCTCTATTTTCTGATGGTGTAAAAAAAAACATTACTATAGTAAATGTTTTCAGAAAAGACACACATACATCTATATATATAAAAGAGTTACCCACCCATTGACTCATCACGATATCTCTGGAACCATAAAGCGTAGAGACTTGAAATTTGGTAGGTATATTCCTTTTGCCGAGTAGAGGTCAGCTAAGAACGGGTTTTGCGAAATTCCACCCCTAAGGGGGTAAAACGGGGGTTGGAAGTTTGTATGAAAGTCCTATGTTTTTGAAGTCAGATACTTGAAATTCAAAATGTATGGTCTATAGACGGTGTTGAGGTGTACTAATAATGTATTTTGAGAAATCGACCCCCTTTTGGGGTTAAAACAGGGGATGGTTGTTTGTATGAAATACACCTACAAACTTGAAATTAGGAAAGGCTATAGCTATGATCTTCCTCAAATTAACGCGGGGGTAACCGCGGGGCACAGCTAGTTAATATATATTTTAATTATCTTATCTAAATATATGCAATTAAACAACCGCTCTAGTTTAGTGGTGCGAGCAGTCCCCTAAAACACCGTCGGTTTGCAGGTTCGATTCCCGCTCGGGATGGATATTTTTATTTGTACAAATATTTCTTTCCGATTTGGATGTCTATATCCTTGTGGGTCTTCCCATCGTGCCTCGGAGATTACGTTAAGCCGTCGGTCAGTGGAGTAGCGTGGTGGATTAAGCTCTGATCCTTCTCCTACATGGAAAAAGAGGCCTATGTCCAGCAGTGTGATGCTACAAGATGACTGCATGCATCTAAATACATACACACGAGTAATGAGTAAATGAGTTACACCAACCATTCCAGCTATTACCGTGATTCTATTTTGCGTAATTTCTTGAACACGCATCAGCCTCTTTAGTTTCTTAAGCAAAGCCTACCGACATATCTCTTCTAGATCCATCTTTTACGATTTTGTCTCAACATGATCTTCATTGAAGCACCCACCGCTCGTCTAATGATCCCGTCCCTGTCATCAGCGTAGTAGACACAGGTGTTATTAGTGTGCCTTATCACCGCTACTACCGCGTGAGGCACTCTATCATGAATTTGGAGCCTCTTGGCCTTTGTCTAGACTAGAGGAAGACAACCTCGACGTAGATTGTCCTTGTGCTTAATTATTTTATTTTAACAGAGACGTTTGAATGCTGTCATGTTTTATTATATAATAGACCTTTAATAATAATATGTTTCATAATATTTAAAAACATTTTTGTATAGTTCCTTTCCATGTTATCTGTTTTAATTTTCGCTGTTTTAAAGAGCTTGCTGTGGTCCCTTACAATTATTAAGGAATACATATACATAATTAACTAGCTGACCCGGCGAACTTCGTACTGCCTAACAGTCGATTTTTTTAAAAATACTTATCCTTCCCGAAACCCCTCTACTAACACTTAAACTTTATGGTATGGTATTAAAGTTCAAATTGACTTTTAAGTATTATTACGAATCTTTTGTATGGGAATATAGAAAAGTGTCGTTTTTAGACATTTTTAGGCAATTTAAAAAAAAAATTCTTTCCGTAAGAACCATCCTCGTACTTCAAGGAATATTATAAAAAAAGAATTAGCGAAATAGATTCAGCTGCTCTCGAGATTTGCGCTTAGCAACACATTTAGCAATTAATTTATATAATTATATATAGAGACTAGCCGACCCGTGCCCACTTTGTTGGGCGTTATAAATTATAATCCATTTCACATAAGAAGGGTACGGTGAAATTTGATATGTTCCAATTAGTGGTTCCAATACACTCTCACTATTTTCAGCAAATCAGATAAATATAAATGTTTTAAAATCACCAATTAATTTAAGGCAAATAATAATGCTTGATTAGGGCGCCTTCAAATTAGCCGCGCGGCGGCAGCGAGTCTGCAGCGCTGCTGACGCGCTGCCGCCGCGCGGCTAATTTGAAGGCGCCCTTAGATTGAATTGTTGACACGGCACGTCAGAGGGCGCAGGTTCAAATCCTGCTGATTTAAAATCTTTATATATTTTTATCTTTTTCCTTTTATCTTGTCACTCCTGAATAGTGTAGCTTTCTGTTAGCTAAAGAATTTTCATGATCGGATCAGTATTTGCGAAGATTACCCCGTATATACAAACAAAGTTATAAACTTTACCTCTTTATAATATTAGTATAGATATACTAGCTGACCCGGCGAACATCAAAAATAAAAAATAAAAATATAATTTTAAAAATTAAAAGCATCAAAAATAAAATTATAAAAAAATTATAAATCTATACTAATATAATAAAGCTGAAGAGTTTGTTTGTTTGTTTGTTTGTTTGAACGCGCTAATCTCAGGATCTACTGGTCCGATTTGAAAAATTCTTTCAGCGTTAGATAGCCCATTTATCGAGGAAGGCTATAGGCTATATATCATCACGCTAAGACCAAAAGAAGTGGAGTCCACGCCGACGAAGTCGCGCGCAGAAGCTAGTATTACTATAAAATTATAAATGTTAACAACCGGGACCGACGGACGGCTTAACGTGCTCTCCGAGGCACGGTGGGGACACCCACAAGGACTGCAAACACAACTTCATATTATCCAAAATAAATTAACCTCATAGTGGTTTTAAACGACCTTGAGTCAGCTATTAGCATCTAGGGTCAACCACTATTTGTAAACAAAAACGTGTTCCCCACGAGAGCATTCCAATAAACTTTTTTTTTGCGTTAATAGAGGCTCGGAAGAGTAATGTTATAACTGTAAATATATGGGACTAAGCAGACTCTTTGAACATCAAGGAGGATCTAAGGAGCCATGGTAATCTAATTCGGATTCGGCTATTCAAAGTGTAGGTGAATAATGCGAAACGGCTTATCCGATTTAGATGTGGTTTTTACTAATATATTGTGGCAAGCTTAGCTTAACATTTTGTGTTTGTTTCATGGTCAATCGGTTAATAAATAAAAAAGTTATGCCATAATTTAAAGAATTTCGTTAAACATGTAGTCACTATTCCACGCGGACCAAGTCGCGAGCACAGCTAGTACCTACCTATATAAATATATTTTCTTTTGTTATTTTCGTCATTTTTGTATGGAAACTAAAACTTAAAGCCGTCATCTGCATCATATAACTTTGAGTTTTGTTGATACATATTTCCTTTTTAATTTTAATTGAATTTTACGTAACAGATAATAATTGTGAGTGTGTTATGGAAGAGTGATTCCTTCTGGCACGTGAGCTTATTGCACTCAAAAGAAGGAGTCACCTTTGTTTTATTATTGTATGTGTTGGTTATTGATGAAAAAAATAAAATAAATTAAATTCTATATCGACTAGCCCGTTGGCGCAGTTGGTAGTGATCCTGGTTTCTGCTCCGGGGGTTTTGGGTTCGATTCCCACCCCGAGTCTGGGAGTGATATATATATTTATTTATATATGTGTTATTTATAAGTACCTATGTTTATCGAAAAAAAATGTAGAGCTATACCAATCGGCTGTTACCTATAACACAATCATTCATTTAATTACTTTAGGAACAGACGACCGTGTGTGTATGTAAATATTCATTTATTAACTAGCTGACTCGGCGTACTTCGTACCGCCTAACAGTAGATTCTTTAATTTTTTATTTATTTTTAATACTTGTCCTTTCCGAAACCCCTCCACTAACACTTAAACTTTATAGTATGGTATTAAAGTTCAAATTGACTTTTAAGTATTATTACGAATCTTTTGTATGAGAATATAGAAAATTGTTGTTTTTAGACTTTTTCGGAGATTTTTTAAAATTTTCTCTCCGTAAGAACCATCTTCGTACTTCAAGGAATATAATTATAAAAAAGAATTAGCGAAATCGGTTCAGCCTTTCTCGATATTTGCGCTTAGCAACACATTCAGCGATTCATTTTTATATATATAATATAAATATATATACTAGCTGACCCGGTGAACTTCATACCGCCTAACAGCCGATTCTTTGATTTTTTAAATACTTATCCTTCCCGGACTCCACTAACACTTAAACTTTATGTTATGGTATTAAAGTTCAAATTGACTTTTAAGTATTATTACGAAGCTTTTGTATGGGAATATAGAAAAATGTTGTTTTTAGACTTATTCAGGCAATTTTTAAAATTATTCTCTCTGTAATAACCATCCTCGTACATCAAGGAATATTATAAAAAAAGAATTAGCGGAATCGGTTCAGCTGCTCCCGAGATTTGCGCTTAGCAACACATTCAGCGATTCATTTATATATATATATATATACTAGCTGACCCGGCGAACTTTGCACCGCCTAATAGACGATTATTTTTTTTAAATACTTATTCTGCTATTCGGGACACCGGGTCAGCTAATTAATATTAATAATCGATATTAAGACTAACCTAACTCAATTGTTTTGCTTTCCCGGAACCCCTCCACTAACACTTAAACTTTATGGTATGGTATTAAAGTTCAAATTGACTTAAGTATTATTACGAATCTTTTGTATGGGAATATAGAAAAGTGTTGTTTTTAGACTTTTTCAGGGAATTTTTTAAATTTTTCTCTCCGTAACAACCATCCTCGTACTTCAAGGAATATTATAAAAAAAGAATTTGCGAAATCAGTTCAGCTGCTCTCGAGATTTGCGCTTAGCAACACATTCAGCGATTCATTGATATATATATATATATATATATATATATATAAGAGATATATTATATTTTATTTTATTGTTATATGGTTTATACCGCTATTTATTAATTATTTACCTTTATGAGAACTATAAAGAATTTAGGAGCACCTTAGGGCTTAGTAGACAATGACCTCAATGTTAAAATTTTGTCAAAAGACAAAAACAAAAGATGAAAATAACTTATAGACCAGTGCTTTTAGCGTTTAAAAATTGTAATGAAACACATTGTAAAAGAAAGAGAATACAACGAAATAATAGGAAAAATAAATTACGGTCGATCTAAGGTTGGGAAGTGGTAGAGAGGGGGGGTTTAATGACAAAAAACGGTTTATCTCGATTTCTGGCTAAAGTACAAGTCCTATGGAAAAAAGTTCAATGGCAAAGTTGTAGGTAATAAAAAGATCTACAACTTTTGTATTTACACTTTTTTCACATAACTTCAAAATTTATGTGAAAAATTCAAAAAACCAAGTTTTTGGTTTTTTTATTTTTATCTTTTTCAATGTTCTTTTGTTTTTTACAAAATTTGACGAAACCTTACCTTTTTATGTCCCAAACATAGGTACTGTAATTGTTTTGATTTAAAATATTTATTTTTTCACCTTATTTTGACCTCAATATCGAAAAAGCACCCTCATTTTCAATCGAAAACTCCCACGTCAAAATATCAGCTTTTTAAAAAAAGTTGGTGGCCTTTTTATTCGTTGAAATCCCCCCCTCCCTACCACTTCCCGACCTCAGATCGACCGTAATTTATTTTTCCTATAATTTTCGTTGTATTCTCTCTTTTGAAATGTGTTTCATTCTACTATGTTATAAATTTCTTTGTTTTCGAAAGCTAAAAGCACTGGTCTATTAATAAATAATATAATATTCATTATATTAATAATTTTATACTTATATTTAAAAAAACAATATTACATAAACATCGAGACACGCGGCAGCGTGTCAAGCCAAGTTCAAGCAAAAGAACTGGCGACTCAGCGCCGTGTGTATATTTACACGAACCATTTCGTGCGACTTTTGACCCCTCCATAACTCAAAATCTATTCAACAGAAACAGATCAAATTGCATATATTTATTTATATCCGTAAGGACAACTAGAACCCCAAATTTCATTAACCTAGTTGCAACGGTTACAAAAATATGAAGGTTCAAAAGTCGCAAATTTAACACTGACTGACTGACTCATCAAAAACCTAACCCACTTCCAGATGACCTAGGAAGTCGAAATTTGGCATCTAGCTAGGTAATTACGTGTAAGCGCGGGAAAAAATCTGAAAACAAAAGAAAGTTAAAAAATAGAGGGGGTCCCCATACAAAAAAACGTTTTTTAATTGTAGCGTCTGAACCGTTATAAGTGGATATTTGAAACTTGCACAAAATATGAATTGATACATTTGCTATATAAAACAAGTATAAAAACAAAATGAACTCAAAAAATAAAGAGTGTCCCCATACAAAAAACTTGTAATTATTCATCCGATTGCTTTCAAAATCGATATCTGGGGACATGGTTGGTCTCATAAAACGAATCTGATAACAGAATGAGAAAAAGTAGCCGCCATCTTGAACTTTTTAGTTATTTGACCCATTGCTTTCAAAATCGATATCTGAGGATCCGGTTGGTCTCCGACATCGAATCCGTTAACAGAATGAGCAAGAAAAAATAATAAATTTCAAATAAATATCTCTACAAAAAGTAATGATATCCCACCAAAAACATAAATGTGAAAAATGACAGCCAAGTTCAATAATAAGAATATGTTGTTTGTGGACTTCGCCGAAAAAAGTATTGAGATCTAAATGAGCGCCAAGTTCTACAGAAAATATTAAATTAAGCTAAATATTTGACTTGGCTAGTTTTTACCTAAAACAACATTAAAAAGCTATTAGCCAAATAAAAGACGAATTATTAGTGAAAACTGGCAAAGTCAAATATTTAGCTTAATTTAATATTTTCTGTAGAACTTGGCGCTCATTTAGATCTCAATACTTTTTTCGGCGAAGTCCACAAACAACATATTCTTATTATTGAACTTGGCTGTCATTTTTCACATTTATGTTTTTGGTGGGATTCTATTTTCCAAAGTTTTAATAATTTTAACTTATTGATAATTGATATATGACACAATCTTAAGCACGAAGTAGCTGTAAATTTCATTAATAAAATAAATTGATTGAGACAATACCATAAATTATAAATATCTGTATTAATCTATAAGGTTCCATGTATGGGCCTTGTATCATTATTCATTAATATCCGGAACTCACGACGGAATAGTTAAAACTTGGATATGTACTGAGGCTATGTATAATCAGTGGCATTGAAAAACACCTGTAAAGGTCGATTTATCTTGTTCTATAAAAATGCTGAAGTAAATACTTCATATTGATTGTCTACTTTGTAACAATAAATTATGTTTGAAATTATGGCGTCTTATAATTTGAAAATATATGGATATTTTATTATCGGATCAATTTTAAAGCATAGGTACCTACTACATGACTAAATCGTATTCTACTATAGTCACAAACGCAAATTATTATTGATTTGACGACAATTTTTATATTCTACTTTTTTTAGTTTAATCGCTATAGATATAAACTTTTAAATCCATAACAAATTTCTCAATGCGGATATAGTTCCATATGTGTTAAAACTTATCGGTTTTAACAAACAGCCTTTAATCAACTGTCTTTTTATACAAACTTTAACCACTCGTTCTAGCTACCTATGTATGAAGAGTTTTAAATTTGAAAATTTAGCAGTTTAAATTTTATAAATTTTTAACTGGACCGACGATCTACGTAAGATTTCCGGTGAAGGCTGGATGAGGAATGCGGAAAACTGGGATGTTTGGTGCGAACTTTGGGAGACCTACGTCCAGCAGTGGACTGCGATAAGTTGATTTATGATGATAATAATTTTTAACTCTAATTATAAAAACCCTTAACTAGCCTGAATGACCTACGACTTTCAAAGTCAATAGTATATATTATACAAACAGGTAGGTTCTATCCTGATTACATATATAAAGCAATAACAATAAGTTTGTACATGCAAGCAGGTACTATAAATATATATATATAGAATGGTATTATTGAATAAATTGCTTTATATTTTTAACAAGTAGGTATTATTTGTATAATTTCAATGTAGCCTATTTAAAAGGTTCTCATAGTAATATATTTTTATATCTTATAGCTTATTTCATTACGTCTTTTCCCTTTCCTATTGTCAGCTTAAAATTAATTAAAAATATTTGTTATAATATAAAATTCATATTCAGTTCAGATCTGTTAATGGATAAAAAACATTTTATATCTATGGAAAATTCCTGGCCAGGCTAAAATAAATTCTGTAAAAAATGTAAACGTTAAATTTTTCAGCCAACCCATTCGCGATTTATTTTTTAATATATTAAAGTTAATATAAAATAATTTTTATCCGTTAAGCACATGGATGATGTTAGTTTCTAGTTGGGATTTCTTACTATCACTAATATGCAATTTTAAAAATGTTCTTGAAGTTTTAAAGTTACTTGGTTTAATCCATTTTTAATACAAAAGCATTTTGAGGCTTTTCGCAAGAACCTATTCACTAACAGGATATCGTACTCGTACTATAAGGAAATCTGGATAATTATGATTTTTTAAAACAAATGGTTAAGTAAGATAAAAATGGCGGGTACCGAAGTGTTATAGTTTTTGTATAGTATCGAACTATTATTAGTTTATGTTTATAGTTCTTGCTTATACTTAGTTCATTTCAGTAACTAGTACGCTTCATAAATGCTTCATAATGTGAGATGCATGCTTCCACGGTCCCCGATTTGACCACTATAAACTAATTGTAGGCTACGCACACGCGCACGCCATTAAATACTAATAAAAACCTACCTATACCTATTATTGAAATTGCAAAATAAAATGTTATTACTTTATGTTTCGTTCTGTCTTATAAACGGAACTTGATTCGTGGAAATATTTATATATATATACATATATTTATATATTTTGTACTATATATCAATTTATTCACGTTATGATAAAAAAGATAAATGTCAAGTATGGCGTGCGTGGACTTATTCTGTAGTATCAATATAATGAAAATTATTTGAATATAATATCTTTCTTTGATAGGCGTTATTATATGTTACTGACACTTATTATTTTTAAACTATTTTTTTCAAAGTCTACACTTGTATCTTATGTTTCTAGCTACCTATACATTTATACACATATGTGATATGTAGTGATATTTTATTAACGTATATGTTTACTATGTAACGTATAGGTAGATACATACTATACCTACATGACCGAGGGAGTTCCCAATATACACACACATACCACTGTAAATATTTTTATTTCATGATTGATTTTAAATATAATATAAATTACTAGCTGAGCTGGTGAACTTCGTACCGCCTTATTTTTTCTTCTTCTTCAATATAATAATTAAGTACATATATCAAAATAAAATATCTTTCAAGTTGGATCAAACTACACACTGTGTGTAAAATTGTTTAAAATCGGTTAAGTAGTTTAGGAGTCCATCGCGGACAAACAACGTGACGCGTAATTTATACATAATAAGATTTTATAACTAGTAGTACGGGATCCCTAGTACATATTTTTCACCTGATTAGTATCAAGCTAATTTTCCGGGAGTAGCTTCATTTTGATGAGACGAACAAAAAGTTCCTCTTCGAAATAGAGCAGATAGAGCAGCAGTGAGCGTAGGACCTGGATAACGTACCACGCAATTTGGAGGACAATATTACCATCAAATTATATAAATATTAATTAACTAAAAGAAAAAAAAATCAGCTGGTTAGTTATAATTTTTGATTACCTTACGAGGTCATCAACTTGATGACCTCGTAAGGTCATCAAAAATTGATTTTTTTCCATAAAAACTTTCTTTTAAACGTAGAATTTATACAACATATTTAAAAAAGTGTAGGGGGGGGGGGGGCGCCAGACGACGTAGTTGTGGCACGACGACACGGAGACAGGGGGACGACGACAGATTGAGGATGCGACGACACAACGACACGAAAACACCACGAAAGTTAGGGAGGAGGCAGTAGAGAGGAAATTAGCGTATGATAATCTTTATCTAATTTTTTTTTCTTTTAGATAGTTAATATTCATATAATTTGATGGTAATATTGTCCTCCAAATTGCGTGGTACGTTATCCCGGTCCTACGCTCACTGCTGCTCTATCTCCTGCTAACTCTATTATCTACCACAATCGAGAGTTTTCGAAGAGGAACTTTTTGTTCGTCTCATCAAAATGAAGCTACTCCCGGAAAATTAGCTTGATACTAATCAGGTGAAAAATATGTACTAGGGATCCCTACCTATAGTTTTTACCTATAGTTTTTTTAGTAAACTTGTGTTTGTTGACAAAAAAAAATGACGACTATAATTTACATCGAAAAATAAGTACAATAAACATTACTAGGGATATTCAAGAAAGTTCATAGTTCAAGAAAGTAGGAGAACCTATTATAAATGTAGAATTTATACAACATATTTAAAAAAGTGTAGGGGGGGGGGGACGCCAGACGACGTAGTTGTGGCACGATGACACGGAGACAGGGGGACGACAGATTGAGGATGCGACGACACAACGACACGAAAACACCACGAAAGTTAGGGAGGAGGCAGTAGAGAGGAAATTAGCGTATGATAATCTTTATCCTAGCGGGATGACACTTACTGAAAGCAACCGGTCAGAAGGCAGTAAGGCACAGTAGGGACACTCAATTAAAAGCGTGCACGAACCAAGCGCTAGAGACTATAGTGTACCACCAGAGGCTAATTTCCTCATTTTGACAATTGGTAGCCAGGAAGGTATATTCATTCCTTCGTATAACTTTGATAGCGTGATGTAACTGAAGTCAGAGCCATCTAGTGACGAATGCGTTACTTAACAATGTCAATATTAATAAGGTTTGTTACACATATAATTAAAATATTATTCTTATTTGCAGGGATTATTACCACAATGATCACGTTTTACAAATTAATCTGAATGTTTATATTCATTAGTATCCCCTAAACTTTAAATAATTATATAGCCACTGCCAAGTTTGGTACCATAATAAGGAAACCAGGATCTGATGATAGCATCCTAGAGAAATCGAGGGGAACATTCGAAAATTGTAGTGGTGATTAGTGCTTTTGTTAATTTTTTTTTCGTCTAATTACGTTTAGGTAGGGATCCCTAGTACATATTTTTCACCTGATTAGTATCAAGCTAATTTTCCGGGAGTAGCTTCATTTTGATGAGACGAACAAAAAGTTCCTCTTCGAAAACTCTCGATTGTGGTAGATAATAGAGTTAGCAGAAGATAGAGCAGCAGTGAGCGTAGGACCGGGATAACGTGCCACGCAATTTGTAGGACAATATTAACATCAAATAATATAAATATTAACTAACTAAAAGAAAAAAATTCAGCTGGTTAGTAATAATTTTTTTTTATCAAAAATTGATTTTTTTTCTGAATTTTTTTCTTTTAGTTAGTTAATATTTATATTATTTCATGTTAATGTTGTCCTACAAATTGTGTGGTACGTTATCCCGGTCCTACGCTCACTGCTGCTCTATCTCCTGCTAACTCTATTATCTACCACAATCGAGAGTTTTCGAAGAGGAACTTTTTGTTCGTCTCATCAAAATGAAGCTACTCCCGGAAAATTAGCTTGTTACTAATCAGGTGAAAAATATGTACTAGGGATCCCGTAGAAGTCGGTTTTTTTTTCGTTTGTTAGCAAACACAATTATCAGAATAATGTAACACGGTAATTGACATTGTTTTGAAATTGGATTATTATTACCAGTAATAACAAATGATTTAATGAGTTATTTTTATGCGAACTAGGTATGTGGTTTAGTCTTCATAATTACACCAACTACGGTAGTTATGGTATTTCAACATGTACGGTAAGTCGCTCACTGTTATTGCTTTACAGTTATTGATTTGTTCAAGTTTTATGAACACGTGACTGGTTTACCTTAGCGATTGAAAAAACCTGTGTATATTCGTTTTTTTTTATTTTTATTTTTGTGTTACCCACACATGAGGAAATTATAAAGATTTTAAATCATATCAAAATTATTCGACCCAGCGGGATTTGAACCTGCGCCCTCTGACGTGCCGTGTTCCTCATGTGTGGGTAACACAAAAATAAAAATAAAAAAACGAATTAAAAATAGCATGGTATCGTCTCTTGTCGAAGAATTCATTGTGATATGAAATCTTTGAGTAGTTGGGATCTGTAAAGAACTCGCTATAGACGACGCCAAGGTTTGCTTAAAAACCTAAAATCATCATATCAAGAATTTCGACTCGGCTAGATGAGGACCCATAGCTCAGTTGGCAGAGCGCTGACACGGCACGTCAGAGGGCGCAGGTTCAAATCCCACTGGGTCGAAAAATTTTGATATGATTTAAAATCTTTAACCTGTGTATGTATATGTTACTGTAAAAGCTCGAACTACGGTAAATCCTAAGATTTAATAGTAAGTCCTAGGATTTACCGACATGAGTTGGTAAATGTAAGGATTTATGAAAATGGGACATTTTCATCGGGTTTTAACTATTAAAGTCTGGCTAACGAAAGATGAGACTCAATTTTTTTGCATACTTTTTAAATGACAACACTGTGGGTTCCCACCATCGGGTATATTACCCCTTTAATTGGGAAATAACTAGCAGAAAACTACTAAGATTTAAATATACTTTATTTAATTATTCTACGGGTGTTATTCTTATTATTTTAGACTGCAGATCAACAGTCCTGTGACTTCCTAGTAAAGCTAGGACGTGGTCCGACGCTAATAATTTTTTTTTTCATCTTTATAAAATGATCTCGTGAATATGCACATGCAGACATAATACAAACTTACACTACACATAAACATAAACAAAATTTTACATACATACAATTATATAATACATATAAAATAAATCTTGTTTAAATCATTTCATCATCTTTTAAATTATCCAACATTAATCTTGTTATAAACATTGATAAATTTCGGCGATTTTAACAGAGATTGGGAAGAATCCGAATCAGAGTATGGTAATATTTTAAAAGTCACAAATAAACAAGATGGCGCGTCTTTGAAGTTACCAGGGTGTGTTTTTTTTTTAATTTGCCGCGTTTTTTCAGTCTCATCTTTCGTTAGCCAAACTATAGAATTTAGTACATGCTAGGTTTTACCACTGACAGCTAGTAAAAGCTGGTTTTGGGAATAAAACAAAGATTAATTCTTATTAATTTATTTTAGTCAAAAACTTAAATTGGTAAGTCTTTAGATTAAGACCCATAGACCATTTATCGACATGATTTCGTTACAAAAATAAAAATAAAAAAAAATAACCCTAACCTATCTAACTTCAAAGTCTAACTTCAAAATAAGACTCTTTATCGGCTTAATTTCGTTACAAAAAAAACCCTAACCTATCTAACTTCAAATTAGATCGACGCGGGTCTTAATATGGACTAGAAACGTTATAAAATGTCTTTTTTAACATTTACCATGCCTTTAATGTAAATCCTAAGACTTACCAAGTGAATGGTGGTAAAAGTGCGAATCGCAAAATCGTTCGGGCTTTTACCATTAAGAGTTGGTAAATCTTAGATTTTACTCTTAAATCTTAGGATTTACCGTAATTCGTGCATTTACAGTAACATATATGTATAACTATCCATGATGGATTTTCCCCACTTAAAAAAAAGGGTAGGCCTATTTAATTGTGCAGGCGTATAGCTATAAAGAATAAGTTTTACTTCAGTCGTGTGGTTTAAAGCACACTTGTTTTTTTATTTGAATTTAATGTATGTAGTTTAGAATGTATCTAACTCAATTGAGTAATAGGTATTAAACTAATAACATTAACATCTTTTACTTTGCATTTGTAAAGCTATGTCGGTCGAACTTGTGTACCTACTACCTACCTACGTGATTTGAGATTTTAAATACCTACTGCAAATAATCTTGATAATGTAATAAAATATTTTTTTGCCCTTGGTAAAGGTCAGGTGACAATCGCTTTGTGGTTAATGGGGTTGACTTTTCGATTTTAGACTGCCAGTGCATTTCAACGTATATGTTAGTGTTGAAAAAATACTTTAATATGTTTTAATCCTTAACTAGCTGTCGTGATTTCGTCCGAAATGGGATGATCCCTTTTACGAAGCCTATGAGATAAAGTTGGTACGCTTAATACTTCAGCTTTCAATCCAATTAGAACAACTACTGAAAGCTATGATAATTGTAATTTCTGTAGTAACAAACCTTAAAGTTAACTTTATACTTTCTAATAAAAAACATTGAAATGGGAATATTTAGCCCGTACTGCTAATGAAATTACAACTGAGTGCACATTTTTGACTCTTATCTTCTATCGGAATCGTATTTTATTTTATTTTATTTATTTATTAGATCACCAACAAAATTCACACTAAAAACATTGCGGTTACATAAATAGTACAATAAAAAAAAAACAAGTGGTATCTTAATTAAAGGTGATAACAACATTGACAATATTTGGTAACAAACAACAAAAGAAAAAAAAAAATTTTACATTGAACTCCAAATGAAAAATAAAAATACTAATAATTACAGCATAAAATTACAATGTTAAATTCTAAAAAATGTAATAAAAAATTACATAATTATTAATGTTCAGCTAACCAGTACCATAACACAAAAAGTGTAGTTCTACCTCGTAAATAGTGCTTTATTTAAATTTATCCAATAGCTTGGGCGTGATTATCGGCTTCAGAAAGTCAATAATACACTTTGGGGCTCAGTATCGACTAGGTACAGATCGAGAAAAAAAAATCAAAATATTTCAATTCGGAGAATTGGAGGCATAAGTTAAACCTAAAAAATTAATTTGTCCAAATATTATTAATTTGTTTAAGTCAAACTATTGTAAAATAATTTAAGCATGCTCATAGTTTCATATGTATCTATTAATTTTGAAAATATTCTTTAAATACCAGATGTAACAACTCAAGTACTTGAAACAATAATTGTTTTTGCTCGCAAACGAAAAAAAAACTGTCTTCAATTACATCGACAAGTAACACAACGTAGGTAGACGAAAAAATAATCAAGTAAATACGCGTTATCAAAGATTACTCAAAAAGTACTCATCAGATCTCGATAAAATTTATATAGAAACAAGACAATTAGTATTAGCTTTTGATTTATACAACAAACATTAAAATCGGTGCATCCAGTAAAAAGTTGTAAGATATAATACAACGTAAGGTGATTAAAAACAGTCAAGTAGATATTATTAGATATAACTCAAAAATACCCCAATACAACCAAAATTCCCCAGATGGGCTACCTCCAGATTTTGAACAGGATATTTCCAGATGTATCTTATCGTATCGTATCGTATATCCCAGATACCTCAAAAAAGTGATTGTGAAAAACAAATCCTGATATAGCCTGATTTCCGGATACGTAGTTTGCCAAATAATACCTTCGGTATTCAACCAGCTTATTTTTGTTAAGGTTTTTTTTTTACATTTGACCAGGCTTGTGATTGTTACTGCCAAGGCGGTTAATCCAGGCTTAAAGTGGTTGGGGTGCATGTCGGTCACCTCCTCGTGGTGCACCCTGGGCAACGGGACGGGCAGCAGTATCGCAGTCGCGGTACTGCTGCTCGTCGCGGCTAACGACTGACTCGAGGGGTGCGCTCCGGGTACTGCTCGACCCGTGAGTGCACTAGAGGGACGGGGTGGGTGGGTTCGCTTGCCCGCCCTGTAGCGCGAAAGCGCGGTTTGCCGGCCGGGTTGTGCTGGCTCCCTGGAGCTTTGCTCGGTTGCTGGTGCAATCCGGCAGACGTGATGTGTGAGGGCCGGGCTGTGCTGGCTCCCTGGAGCTTTAAGCTCGGTTGTTGATGCAGTCCGGCGGACCCGTGGGGTAGTTGCCGGGTCGTGCTGGGCTCCCTGGAGCTTTGCTCGGTTGCTCGGTGGGATCCGGCGTTGGAGGTCGGGCGGGCCTGACCCCCAACGCCGTGATGCCGGGCGTTGGAGGTCAGGCCTGCCTGACTTGGAGGGGGACGCTCCTGGACATGTGTCCCCATTCTGCAGACGGTAGACTGGTCTGGTTGAGCGTCCCCTAAGTGGGGTGGCCGGCTGGGGGTCGGGGGATCCTCGGCTGGCTTGAGATCCCACGTCGTCGGGAGGGGTGGTCTTCTGGGTGCCACCTCTCTGGGTGCCGGGGCCCGGATGTTTACATTCGGGTCAACCGCCGGGGCAGGGTGGAGACTGCTAACGCGACCCATCTCGCCCCACTCAGGCGGATGTCTGCTCACACGTGGATAGTTTTGGTCAGTAGGAGTCTGACATAACCCTCAGGTGCCCCCGCGCTGGTGGGTATCCATGATGGATTTTCCCCACGTAAAAAAGGCTTAAAGTGGTTATGAGGCGATTAAGAGTAATTAACCATTTTACATCTTTGAAAACGTTATATCAAGTTGTACAAGATATGTGACGATGTTTTATATACTTACAATATAATTAATATTATGAAAATTAGGTGGGTGATGTTGCCTTTAATATTTCGATTTTGTGTTTTTAATATAAATGTGTATCTTATTACATACATAATCTATTCTGAACTTTCAACATTACCTACATCACATGTATGTACATATTATATTAAAAAATTTTTTTTATATAATTACTAGCTGACCCCGCACACGTTGTTGTGACATATATGTTATTAATCTCCTTAATCCCCCCCTTCTAACTTAGGGGTATGAAAAACAGATGTTTACCGATTCTCAGACCTACCCGATATCCACACAAAATTTCATTAAAATCGGTCCAGCCTTTTCGGAGGAGTATTGTAACTAACATTGTGAGTTGTGACACGAGAACTTTATATAATATTATTAATAGCTTAATGAACATTTTTAAATATTTGTTGTTTAGTTTGATTTCGGAGTTTCTTCTTCTAGATAGTAAAGGTACACCTTGTACCACAAGTTACACACCAATGCACTGCTATAACTCGCGTCATGTAAAAAGAACGCTGAAAGAAAATGTTTGCGCATATGTAATCTCGCACACTAAAGTTATACTAGGCCTATTGTTTTCTTTTTTAATTAACCTTTCGCTCGCGGCTTCGTATAGTGGTTATTGGTAGGTACATTAAAATATAGATAGACCTCATACCACCATATAGACCGATAAATCGCCTTTGCGCAGCTTGAAGGCCAGCGTTCTTTTTACGTGACGTGAACTATAGCAATGTGCTATCTCGCCGCCTGCCTCGTCCGTAATTAATGAAATAAATCAAATTGCTCCTTCTTAAATCTAATTACAAGTTATTACACTTATGTATACAATGTATGTAATCTTTGGTGAAAGAGTCCGCTTGTACACCAATTCGTTGTAGGTATCTACTTATTTTTAGTTCTTAACGAAACATGCATTTCCATGCATTCGGGAATAAACAAAATCTTTTGAATCACTTAGTTTTTTTTAATTTTATTATTTTTTAATACTTATGTACATTTCTGTGGTCTGTGTCATGTACATATATTATAGATAAGCAGGTAAAGCCATTACTATTTTTTATTTATTTACCTATACGTATTTGCATTAAGTTAATGCGAATTGTAACTTAATAAAAACAGGAAATTTTTAGTTGGATGTAGTTATGAATTAATTTCTGCTAATTGTCACAGGTATGGTTTTCCTTATTTACTACTCGAAAAAATTACCTAGCTGCGCCCTGGTTTACACGCGTACCTAATTATCGACCTTGTGAAAATTACATAGGACTGATCGATAAATGAATTAATTTTATTATTTTTGGTGTTTTACGATTGATAGTGTGAGCTGTTTGAAATGACACGTTGATAGCAAATAATTGAAGTCTCAGAATATGTATGCCAACTTCTTATCAAAGAAATTCGATGGGTTTGTATCATATGCAGGTGAAAGTAGCGGATTTGATATGTATCCACGACGTGTACAAGTACAAGCTGTCTTCGAGTTAGATAATGAAATATTCTCGATACCTTTCGTCATTATCTTAAATATCGTTTCTAGAAAATGATTCAAGGGTATAACATTTAATCAACAGTTGTTTTATTCTGTTCTGTTACTCGTGTTTTATTTTATGTTTTCGTACGTTTTGGTCGTACAGCACTAAGTTTTACATAACTATGTAATAAATGTTCCTTTAAAAGAATTATTCTACGAATTGTCTTTTAATGACGGTACCTACAGAACAACTCATGTTACACAAAGTTATATGATGAATAAATTAGACAAAGTTTTATATGCAAAAAAGGTGATAATACGAAAGTATGTTAAAAACTATGTTATAATGTTTACCATTATCATTGGGTTTTAAACAGGTATGCTCCGCGTGTAGTGGTTAACCAAACCAGCGAAAGTACTTAACACTGATCAGCAACAAAACAATAGGTACCTTAAAATAGTACCTTAGTCTTCATATTTATTAAATAGCCCTCTCGAAGTTTGGAAAAAGAGTGTTAATATAAATTGGTTTTATTTTAGATGTTTCCTTAAATAAAATTAAGAAAAGGGCAATTAGGTAGATACCTATAATCTAAAAAGGAAGGAAATCAAAACGTGTGTTATAAATTTATAATGTTAGAAGCGTGTGTCATCATCACGGAGATAACCAGAAAAATTCTACTAAGATAGTTGGTCAATGTCCCGTGATCGATATTTGTGTTCTATTTTTAACCGACTTCCAAAAAAGGAGGAGGTTCTCAATTCGATTGTATTTTTTTTGTTTTATAATTTCCACGGCGAAACACATGTAACTTGTCATCTATACTAATATATAAAGCTGAAGAGTTTGTTTGTTTGGTTGTTTGTTTGTTTGTTTGTTTGTTTGTTTGAACGCGGTAATCTCTGGAACTAATGGGCCGATGTGAAAAATTCTTTCACTGTTAGATAGCCCATTTATCGGGGAAGGCTATAGGCTATGTATCATCACGCTAAGACCAATAGGAGCGGAGTCCACGCCGACGAAGTCGCGCGCAGAAGCTAGTCAGTTATATTTTGAAACCTTTTCCTTTAATGAAACTTACCATCTGTTTCGTATATTAAGCACAAACGCCCAGACCACGACAAAAATCTGTATGGACAATACAAATGATTGTCATGTGCGAGGATTGAACCCGCGACCGCTAGCGCAACAAGCAGCGATGTGACCGCTGCGCCAACGCGTCGTCAAAAATGGTAAAACGAGTAAACGACAAGGGGACATGACATCTTAGTGATTCTCAGTTCTGAAACGGGTATTGGTGTGATATTGTATTAAATATCTGTATTTGCACGTCACAATATGGTTTTCTATTTCACGAATACAATAGTCAATATTCAATAAGTATCTTTTTCGTGTAGATCGTCTATCAGTGCACGTTAATCTGTCGCGCGCATTGCACGTCAGACTCTTGACTCAACCTTCGCGCCAAAACTAGATAAAATCACAGCTACGACTCAGCTATGTATTGAACATAATAGGTACATTTAAAATAAAGTGATATTTTAAAGTGATATTTTATTTAGTAGTAGATAGTGTAGAAGGCAAATAAGATGTACAAATATTTATTTTACTTCGTCATTTTGGTTACATACGGGTAAGTGTCATTTACCTAAATGCTATTAAAATATTCGTTATGGCTTCCCATTGATCAATATCCAGTACTGTCATTACTTATCCTTTACAATTATTTTTATGTAGGTATGTTTATAGCTCATAGGTACATTACTTTATTTACCCACTTAAGTTTTTTTTTTTAACATCAATAAATTTATTTGAAAAATGTAATTCAAAATAATCCTTACTAATACATATTATAAATGCGAAGGTAACTCTGTCTGTCTGTCGCGCTTACACGCCAAAACTACTGAACCGATTTAAATGAAATTTAGTACACAGATAGTCTAGAGTCTGAGAAAGGACATAGGCTAAATTTTAATGAGAAAAAGGGGTGTAAGGCGATGCAAAGTGGGGATGAAAAGTTGTATGGAAGTATCGTCATTTTTAGAGCTAGAAGCTTGAAACTTATTTTTTTGGCTGTTGATTCGATATAAATAAATGACATTCAAAATTTGTAAGAATTTTACCCCCAAGGGTGTAAAATAACAATAAGGAATAGATGATGAAAGGTTGTATGGTAATATGTAAGGTTTATGTGAATGTTTTATAAGTTTGCGACAAGAGAAAAAGATTGTCTGAAGGTTTGTTTCTTTTTTATTGTTTTGAGTAGTAAATTTTTTCAATTTATATTTTGAAAAAGATAAAAGGTGACATAAAATAATTATTTTATTTCAAAAACTGTTCTAATTTTTGTTCATGAATCTTGGAACATACTCGTACTTATTTCTAAGCCTAGAAGTAAATTATCTAATGTATTCCTTCTTTCTTACAACACGGTAACGTAAAATTTAATTTTTATCTTATATACCTATTACCGTATAATGATCAAAGCAAACTAATTAGGTACTTACGAATGTACGATAAATTGTATCGATTGATACAAAACCGTATTTAACTGTTACATTTAAGTAATACCTACTTCTATTACGCTGAAGTAAAAAAATTATCAGGTAGCCATATCCTTGATTTCTCTAGCGATTAAGCATTTTAACTTACATACCCTTTCTAAAAAGAGCTTTACTGAATTTCGGGTGAATTTAGGTCACCCTTAGACCTATCTCAATGTATTAGTCCAGTCGACAAGTTCAAAATGGTCGAAAATAGAGATAATGCTCTTAAAATTATGTGTGATAGCTCACTGGATCCGGAATGACGTCTAGAAAAATGTTCTAAAAGCGTTTATTGGCACATACAAAATTGCAAAAGTTATAAACTATTAAAAGAAGCAAAAAAATTTCCTTTCGCCTTTCGTTTTTCGCCAATATTTCATAAACTATTAATATCTAAGAAATTTCAAAAAAAAAAAAAAAATCTGAAAGAAATAGAAATTTTCAATAAAAAACTCTTTCGGAAATCTATCTCCATTATTTAGGGTCTCCGCGTGACATTTTAAGGTTGCGCGCGCGGCGTCAAAAGCGAGTACGACATATTGATTAATTTATTTAAGGCATTGAATATTTTTTTTAAATTTGAAAAAATTATGGTGAATTTTAAACACTATAAATACTTAATTCCCGTTAGAAATTTTATTTAAAGTTAATTTTTCAACAAGTTAAACGATTGTTAACTAACAAACTTTTCTCGAAATTACGTCTCAATTGTAAATGAAAAAAAAAAATGTTCAATTTTATGTATGTTTAAGTAATTGTCGTAAAAATTTTTCGTTTCGTAGATCCTTTCTTATATACATTATTAACAAGATCACGGCATAAAAGTTAAAAAAAAATATTCATACTTTGTATTAGTGCCTGCGAAATAAATGTAAAGTAGATTTTTCTTTTTTCTTTCATACCACAATAAGTTTAATATTATTTTTTCTTTTCCTTCTCCGACTGTTCTATTTTTCTCTCCAAAACCTCAGTTTTACCTACTCTTTATACTTTTATTTTCTTCTATCAATGGTTCTAACTGACAATATACAACCTACTTTTTCCAATATTATACATATTTGCTTGTTTTTCCATCTATTTTTTTTCAGTCTTAGTTTTCTCGTTTGTAGATTGGCAATTCTATTGTAATTACTCTTGTAACCATAACGCGAAAATAGTATGTTTAATAAAATGAGTAAGCGGTAATGAACAATTGTTGAAGAAAATTCGTAAGGATTAATTTTAGTTCTAATTATTATTGTTGAGGCGTAATATTAATATTACATTAGTATTTTTTTTAATATTTAAGGAAGTATCTAATAGCACACACGACCTAATATAATTATACAATAACAACAGAACAATAACTGTGACTGGATTTGAAAGAGTTATTGAAAGTTTTTTATGATTCCGTCAGTGCTAAAGTGACAGCAGAAGGTTTTCCTTGCGGAAATAATTCCGCCCTATAAATTCTTGCCTTACATGCATCAATGTCAACATCGTGTCGCTAATTGACACCAGATTGTTATTTTAACTTATCAACTAATAGAATAAGGAGTTCTAAGTCTAATATAAAGAACATTAAAATATTAAGTGGAATTCAACATAATATGTTCTATCTATAAGTAATTGTACTTACATTTAAAGTTACCACAGCTAAAGTATAAGATATTAATAATAATATTTTACATATTTTTAAATTCCTTTTTTTAAATTAGTTTTTTTTTAAATTAATTTATTTTTATTTATTTATTTATAAAATTTTAGTAGGTACTAAATAAAACAAAACATAAAAAATCTATACTAATATATAAAGCTGAAGAGTTTGTTTGTTTGGTTGTTTGTTTGTTTGTTTGTTTGTTTGTTTGTTTGTTTGTTTGTTCGTTTGTTTGTTTGTTTGTTTGTTTGTTTGTTTGTTTGCTTGTTTGAACGCGGTAATCTCTGGAACTACTGGGCCGATTTGAAAAATTCTTTCAGTGTTAGATAGCCCATTTATCGAGGAAGGCTATAGGCTATGTGTCATCACGCTAAGACCAATAGGAGCGGAGTCCACGCCGACGAAGTCGCGCGCAGAAGCTAGTATAATATAATAACTAAAATATATTATTTAAAAGAGTCCCTTTGGGCAAGGTTTCGAAGATACTAGCAACGTTCTCCCTTTGAATAACTAAGACTAATTTTTTGTCCGGGGTAGCTGCCAGCTCTTCGGTCTCCTGTGATGAAAAAAACAACTAGATGCTACGCCCCAACGATAGCTATTGTAATTCATTATTTTACCAAAAAACGTCAAATATTTATAGCTGTCAACGTTGAATAAGTTCGGTCTTACATACGTCATATAATCGTACAATCGTGTGACTGTTATTACGTCATTTTCATTATATACTAGCTGACCCGGCGAACTTCGTACCGCTTAACAGTCGATTGGTATTAAAGTTCAAATTGACTTTTAAGTTTTATTACGAATCTTTTGTATGGGAATATAGAAAAGGGTTGTTTTTAGACTTTTTCATGCAATTGTTTAACCGACTTCCAAAAAAGGTGGTTTTTTATGTATGTTAGCTCAGAACTTTTGACTGGGTGGACCGATTTCGATCAATTTTGTTTTAATTGAAAGGTGTTGCGTGTCATGTGGTCCCATTTTAATTTAATTGAGATCTGACAAGTACTTTTAGAGTTATATCTAATAATGCGTATTTACGTGACTACTTTTTCGTCAACCTACGTTATATTATACCGCATAACTTTTTACTCGGTGTAGGTACCGATTTCGATGATTCTTACTTTAATCGAAAGCTAATACTTGTCTTGTAGTCTTGTTTAAATTAGATCGAAAACTGATTACAATTTTTTGAGTAATCTTTAATAGCGCGTATTTACTTGACTATTTTTTCGTCTTATTACGTTGTATTACTTGTCGATGTTATTGAAGTCGGTTTTTTTTCGTTTGCGAGCAAACACAATTATTAAATTTTTCTCTCCGTAAGAACCATCCTCGTACTTCAAGGAATATTATAAAAAAAGAATTAGCGAAATCGGTTCAGCCACTCTCGAGATTTGCGCTTAGCAACACATTCAGCGATTCATTTTTATATATAGAGATTTTTCTTACGGTTTTAGTCTCACACTTTTTTCAGTTCGGTCGCCCAGCAAAATCCCTATCTTTTCCAAGCCTGCCGTAAGGAACTTTGTTCCAAAAAAGTTTATATTGATTTATAAAATTATTATTTCTCTACGAATGTAGCTTACTCAAAATACGCGGGACGAATTTAGTTAACATAGTGACCAAATTATTAAAAAAGTTAAATATGTTTGTAATGTTGAATAAAATATGTACTTATGTCATTATCGCATAAACAAATAATATATAATTATGTAAACAATATGTAACCTTTACCAAAAAGTAACCTTTTTATCTCTACACATATGTGTATAAAAAAATGCGTGCGTACAAAGTAGGTACACATGTAAGAAGTGAAACTTCTTTGGCAAAGTAATGGAAAAAGTAGGCGGTATAATAATTAAAAAACTAATTGAAAAAAACCTCATGTGCCTAAAGAAGTTTCACTTCAATAAAAGTTAATTATTATGTGTAAGTTATATGTAAACGTTATTTTCCAGGTATGCGGAAATATTAAACTTATCCGGAGGCCCGAAAAGTAATTACACATTCCCGAAGGGTTTCCTATTTGGCGTTTCTACAGCTTCAATTCAAATCGAGGGAGCATGGAATGAAGATGGTATTAGTTTACATATAATACTTACTTAACTGATTATTGTCAATTGGAATCGAATTATGACAAAATTTATTGATTTACTGCATTTTACTATTTAATTAAAGTGTTTCTAATTTCAGGTAAAACAGAAAATATATGGGACCACTTAGTGCATACAAACCCCAACTTTACTAAAGATGGTTCTACTCCCGAGGTGGCGGCTGATTCTTATCACTTATACAAAAGAGACGCTCAAATGGTACACGAATTAGGTGTAGACATTTACAGGTTTTCAATATCCTGGCCTAGGATATTACCAACGGGCTTGGCGAACCAAGTCAACCCTCTGGGTATTCAGTATTACAAAAACCTTATAAGCGAACTCGAGAGATACAACATCACGCCTATGGTGACAATATATCACTGGGATCTACCTCAAAAGTTACAAGACATCGGTGGTTGGACTAATGCTCACATAGTCGACTATTTTACTGAATACGCCAATATTTTATTCGATAACTTTGCCAGTAAAGTTAAATACTGGGTGACCTTTAACGAGCCTATGCAGACTTGTTTGGAAGGGTACGGTAGTACTGGTAGAGCCCCCGCTCTCAATCGCCATGGTATTGCCGAGTATCTTTGTACTCACAATCTGCTAAAAGCTCATGCCAGCGTCTACCATTTGTATGATAGACAATATCGACCGCTTTATAAAGGTAACTATAAATAAATACAAATAACAAAAAATAATATAATTAATCAGTCTGTATAAATATTAAAGAGTGCGTACTTTAAAGTTTTAAGAAAAGAGGATAAGAATTACCAAAAAAGGATTTAAGTGACTCATTATGATTCATGTAGCATTATCTTTATGTAAGTATATTAATTTAGAAAGTTATGGATTTTTCTCTTCTTTGCTTAATCGGTAATTATTATAAACGATTTGATGCCCAAAAATTTTTGTTCGGCATGTTTCTGATTTTGGTCATTAAAACTAAGTATAAGTTTGTTATAAATATTAAATCACAAAATGTTGGAATAAAATCGTGGTAAGAAGAAATTTAATTACATTAATATATACATACAATTGTAACATAATTCGTGTCTAGTGCTCGCATAATGTTACTTTTATTGGGGGTTATTAAAAGAGCGATGCAACCTTGTCGTTGTAAATAAACGACTATGAACACAATGGTGCAATAATGAATTTAATTGTATTTGTTAGGCTATGCTTACTGTGGAGATTGATACTATAACATTTTAAAGGTTTAGATTACTACAATTATGAAGTTCAAACATGATTATAAAGATTTCAACGCTTTATCCGCCGTTTTTAAACAAGCATTGGAAATATTATATTTATTATTGAAAAATTTGTCTTAACCGTTCATGGCACATTGTTTCCTAAAAAAATATTAACTTTTATCAAACTATCACAACTGTCCCAATTATATAATATAGATAGCATATTTTGAATAACGCTAAGTGCCTCGTTTACCGGTTGTTGACAAAGGTTCAAGTAGTTGTCCGACGTACGGTATAACGGTACCTACCCAAAATACAAAATATTTTGATATATATTTTTTTGTTTCACTATGAAACTAGATTTTATTTGTATCAAAATTGACTATAAGAAACTAAAATAAAAGCAAAGCTGAAGCGTGAAATTAGGGTCAATTATGTCATATTACTATTATTATCATTAATTTAACGTATTGTTTTATAATGAATGTGTTAGGAAAAATGTATAGTTTTATCATAGTTACCGTTAAAACTACACTTCTTTTATAACAAAACATAAGTAAAATTTAAATTTGTTAGAAATGTTCACAAACTAAACTAAATCACAAAATAAGTAATAGAATACATAAATTAACAAATCTTTTAAATTTACAGGAAAGATCGGCATGTCGTTAGACTCAAATTGGGCAGAACCGAAAACCAATTCTTCAAAAGACCGACAAGCGGCTGAACTCTATTTAAAAACTCATGTTAGTATTAATTTTATTTCTTTACGTTTAAGAAAAAACGCTTGATATAATATTGTATGCTCGAAATAATATCGTATCATGTACATTATTTGTATAATACTACAATTTATATATTTTAATAACTGTTCGAAAAATAATCTCTATTGCCATATCCTAACGGTCTATCCATTTAGATCGATATAATTACGTAATGTTTATTAGTTGTGGTAGCAACGTTAGTTAAAAAAGTCAATTTTAATTTATCGTCAGCAAATTCAAAATAGTAATAAAACATTTTTCATTATTTTATAACTTTTTTCTTCAAATTTATTGTACTTATCAGTTAAAAATAAATCTATTAAAAGTTCTATTCTACCTATGTACCTGTTACAACCGCAACGTATACTTGTTCTTTAAATTTGATTACATATATATAGGTATATTGGTATATGTCATTATTTTATTAAGTTTTCAAACTTAGCTTGAGATTGCCTGATTCGTATCGGAAAAGATCATAACCAATAGAGATAAATTCTTGCATGTGATGTGCAAATTAACTTTTAATGAACTACTTTGCCTTGACATACTGTATAATAAGCATTTTTTGGTTTTTGAGATTAAGCAACAACCTGTGACATTAGCCTCTTTACCTTGAGGCTAAAAGGACATTAATCCTTTCAATGTCAAATTTTTAGTGCCCTAGTTACGAAAGCTAATTTTACTACGGTATTTACTCAACGTAACTTGCGACTTGCGTGGTTCCTACAGAATTTACTTTTCCTGTTTCGGTACTGTCCTGGTGTGAAATTTTATAAGTAGTTTAGCCAACTAAAAATGATAGGTAATTCGAAGTTTAAGATTCTGAGATTAGCGCCTTTAAGTAAATGAACCCTTTAAAACATAAAGTAGGTTCATAGACAATCTGTGCATTGTGTGGTTATAGTGTAGTATTGTGTGGTATCATATATATACCTACGTTTTATCCCATAATACGCACGGGATCAGGATCACGCCGTTAAAAAATAATGAGTATCCAGATAGAATCTCCCACGCGAACGAAGTCACGGGTACAGCTAGTACTAATAGGTACATAATAAGCAATACTAAATTAAACATTTCATCTGTCGTCATTAAATCATAATTATATCAGTCTTACATGAAGTTTGATATTTATGTGTTTGTTTGGAAACGAAAAAAAAAACCGAGTTTACATGATATAGGAAAGATAGTCAATTAAATACTCATTATTAGAAATAACACAAAAAGTAAATTTAAATGGGACCAAATCACCAGCACCACCTTCACCACCTTTCGATGAAAACAATAAATTATCAAAATCGGTACGGCCTGTAAAAAGTTATGAACAGAAAATAAAACAGATGAATTGAGAACCTACTTGTTTTTGAAGTCGGTTAAAAATGACGATACATAATATCACGATTCAGCTTATCCCACAGTTGGGCATAGACCTCTTCCCCATGTAGGAGAAGGACGATACATATATTGCCAACTAAAGACACAAAAGTTAAGACACGTAGATAAAAGTATCACAAACGAAATTAAATCAATATTGAATATAAACACATGTATATGTCAGTGTGTAAGGGGAGCGTTGACTCGTTTTGTATAATTTTAATATAGTTATTAATGTTAAAATATTTCTTTCTAAAGGTTGGTTGGTATGCGCACCCAGTCTATTCAGAAGAAGGTAATTATCCCCCAGAACTGATCAAGTTGGTCGATGAAAAAAGTCGTCAGCAGAACTACAGTCGCTCTCGTTTACCCAAATTTACAACTGATGAAGTCGAGTATATAAAGGGAACAGCTGATTTCTTTGGTCTAAACCATTACACCACTTATCTTTTAAGTATGGCAGAAAGGGAAGTGGGACCAATTCCTTCACACGAAAATGATATTGGCATCGTTAGAGTTCAAAACCCTAAGTGGCCTTCGAAATCATCATCTTCGTGGCTTAAGGTAATTGCAAAGCATTCGTTACGTCCTTAATGTATGTATATATACATAAAATTAATATCACGAGCTCTTGTTACACAAGTTACACAAGATAACGATAATTGACGAAGTAAAAGTACTATAATTATGTGCATTGTTTTAATTGTAGAACAAATTTATTTACTATGCCACAGTTGTTTTAATAAAAACATTTATTGTGAACAGGTTTTATTGTTTTAAATTTTGAAGTAACATAAAAGCAGGCTATATTTATAAATAATACATTTATAAATAAATATTATATCACACCCAGGGTCTGGGCGGGAATCGAACCCACAACCGATGGAGAAGAAAGTAGGGTTACTACAAACTGCCCGTAGGAGGGCTAGTCAAGTCACTTTTTTATACTTATAGTTACTAAATTATAAGCGATAATAGCGATATAAGCGAAATTATAAAAAATAAGTAAATATACTAATATACTTACGAATGTAACCAATTTAAGTGTTAGGTTGTAATAAATAAAATCATTACTTTAGGTTGTACCGTTTGGCTTACGTCGTCTCCTTGCCTGGATTAGCAGGACCTATAAGAATGTTCCTATAATTGTAACGGAGAACGGTTACGCCGACTTCAGCGGCGTCGAGGATACCGCCAGAGTGTCGTATTACTGTCATTACTTGAACTCCCTTCTGCACGCCATACACGAGGACCGCAGCAACGTGCAGGGATACTTCGCCTGGAGTTTGATGGACAACTGGGAGTGGGATGAAGGATACGTGTAAGTTAAACTGATTCTTTTAGAGGAACTTCGACAGTCTTTATACATTTAACTGTTAGTCGCAGTATTAGGCCTATTTAGGTAACAGTTTATTTTATATAGAAGAAAGTTTTATGCTTATTTTGCCACCCTAATCCACTGCGTGTTAGGATGTCCCTATCAAGAGTCATTATGAGGTATTGTTTATGAGAATATTAAGGACCGTCATATGTACTTTTCTAAATATTGTGAAGACTACAGTTTAATATTTGTACAAAAACAAAAAAATTAACGGATATCATCGCCTCTAGAGCAGAAAATATCAGAATGGATATTAATAGTAGATATTTGTTACTAGTTATGTACCTACTAATGTCGTGTGTGTTGGTAGATACTATTTTGGATATTATATACCTCTACGGTAAGTCCTATATCAGCGCTGAATTTTCAAGTGCTGTGTTTAATATTTATTTCGTAATTATCGCGGGAAAGGAAAGATAGCAAAGAATTTCGCCACCTTCGGAAGAGATACTGTGATGTATATCCATCTATCTGCACTGGAGCAGCATGATGGATTAAATTATTTCCCTTAATAGAAGTTTTAATCTAAAGTTTAATTTTGGCAGAAAGTTCTGTATACTTATAGTACCTTCTGTGCAGACTTCGTACGTATGGAAAAAATACGAATAGTGATAAACTCCAAAACTACTTACTGGGTTTTAATGAACTGATTTTTGCCATAAATCTACGTTAGGGGTCGTCCATTAATCGGTTTCAGGGTTCGGAAAAACATCACGAAATATCACAAAGAGTGAGGGAAGTTACATTTAAATAACTGCCGAGTGCCGGGCTAGCATGCGTACAACGAGATAATCTCTTGACGAGAGAAATAGATAATGTCTACATCGAGTATTTTCTCGATTACCCTAGCATGCGCACTACGAGAGACATAATTCTATTCCGAAGACTAAACGTAACGAAAACGCCATGGTATACAAAAGATATTATAGAAATATTTATAATTTTAATATATTTCGTTTATCGTAGTCTTTCTCGTCGATAATATTGACAACGAGTAGTTTATCTTCTTAAAACGTCAAAATCACGTCAAAATTCGACAAAAGTACGATGTCATGTTACCTCCCGTAGAGATAACTAAACTTTCTAGTTATCTCTTCAATAAATTGTCGTGACGAGAAGAGTATCACGTGCACGCATGTTAGCTACTGTAAACATAAAGAGATAATACGAGAAAAGGGGTACACAAACTTATGTCGTGGCGCGCATGCTAGCCCGGCAGGTGTATTTATTTTTCATCGAACGCGCGATGACTAAAACAAAAAAAAAAGAACAACCATCAACCAATCATCAATGATGCTTGTCTCAAAATGTTGTAAAATATTTGTATCACAATGCTTAATTATTCAAAATTTAATCAGGTTACCTATACATATATTTAAAGATAATATTCTGAGAATTACAATATACAGACGCCGCGTTGGCGCAGCGGTCACAGCAATGGTTTGTGGCTGTTGGGCGAGCGGTTGCGGGTTTGATCCCGCACACGACAACATATTTCGTATTAGCCATACAAATGCTTCCTGTGGTCTGGGTGTGTTTGTGCAGTCCTCGTGGGTCTCCTCACTATGTCTCGGAGAGCACGTTAAACCGTCGGTCCTGGTTGTTATCATGTAGACCTGATAGCGATCGTTACTCATAGTAGGGAATATATCCGCCAACCCGCATTGGAGCAGCATGGTGGATTAAGCTCTGATCCTTTTCATACATGTGGAAAGAGGTCTATGCCCAACAGTGGGATATTACAGGCTGAAGCGTAGGTACAATATACAAAATTTAACTGAGGTAGGGCACTATAGGAAATTTCCTGCTCAAAATATGGAGCAGCCCGACTGGAGAAGTAGGTACCTCGACCTTACATAAGATCACAGCTAAATAATACTGTTTTCAAGTATTTTTGTATTCCTCTTGGTGAGTAAGGTGACCAGAGCTCCTGGGGGGAATAGGCGATAGGGTCGGCAACGCGTTTGCGATGCTTCTGGTGTTGGTTTGATTCGCTTACCATCAGGCGAACCGTATGCTTGTTTGCCGACATAGTTATATAAAAAAAGTGTGTCTGTACTTAAGTACGCACGTAAGAAGTTATATTTCATTGGCTAGCTAACTTCTCCTTCGTTGACTAGCTAACTTCAGGGTGTCGGTTTTTTTCATGACAGTATGCGCGCGCATCGTAAAACTCTACTCATAATTTTTCCCTAACGAGCCAAAAGAAGTAAAACTTCTCAAAAATACAATACAGAAAAAAATACGTGTAATTTCTGAGGGAGGGGATAGTTTAAAACCTCACCAAATATCACGAGATACAAAATAGCCTACAATATAATTATCATGCTATTCAGGCATTATTATCGTTTAACATTATGTTTTTTTTTCTCTTTTTTTTGTAACGAGGTCGGCAGTAGAGAGGCGGTATATATTTGTAATTGATGTCACATAACATAATTATAATACATAAGTTTACAGTTGAGATATTTCTATACAGTATTTAGATATATCGTTATTCGACAAAATACATAATAGTGTAAACAGTTGCTACATATATCGGCGTCTTTGTCTTCATGTTTTGTGCTCTGCATACATAATACGATTTTCGCTGCAGCAATAGTGCCAAAGGCGTTTTATTGCCTTTGCGTTTTACGAATAACGAACGATCGACGGGATGAGTGATCATCTATTTAAATAACTATCTGTTTATATTATAACTTAAGTTTTTGTAAATAAAAGTAAATAAATAGTTTAATAGTGTGTACGTATAACTAAATAAAAAACAAACTACAGAAAGCAGTATACTCCCCATATCTTTGCGTATGAAATGAATAATGGATAATATATAGCATATAAATAATAATAAAAAGACTATTTTAACAAGTAATAATAATAAAAACTTTACTAATGATTTACTTAATAAATATTTAAGCTTTAGCAATAATCTGTATACACATTATATTGCTGCAAAGCTATCTAATGCAAAAATAATTAATCAAAAGCGAAGTTTCTGAGACAATCTCAGTTATCTGATTATCGATTATTCAGTATTCATGTAAATATCATGTTTAATTAGTAATTGTAATAATATTTCAAAGATATTCGAGTCTACGTATTTTTAGAACATAGTGGTATCTCTAGTATTAGATTTTATCTTCGTTTAATGTTAATTTCATCCGATACAGTGATGTAAAGTTAGTGATACATATTATGTATTCTAGTAAATGATTCATATTTGAAATTTTATATTTATTTATATATTTTTTATTAATACGTGTTATATGAGCTTCCCAATTATATTATAATTAAATTCAAATAGTAGCAAAACCATCTTTAAATAGTTTTTTCAAATTATTTTTTTTATAATTGAAATATGGGATATGTTTCAAAAGTCATGGTGTCCACAAGAGTAATCCCTTATCCATATGTATAGGTTCGTTTTACATTGATGAGACCGTAGCCATTCTGACAGATGTAAAGAATGTATTATTTAATAGCAATAGGCATTAAAATATTAAACAATGTCCATTTTCACCAAAAAAATATGTATTTCAGATGAATTCAATTAATTTCAATAAATGTCTAGACCTGTCTTGCCGTTTCACCCAGGTCAATTTTCGTTAGTTGTCAGACCATTTTGTTTATTTGTTTTGTTTTCACTTTATAACTTGTTCTTTTTAGGATACAAAACTTGTGAAATTCGTATTTCATGAGCCTAACGCTAAATTGTTCGTACAAATAAACATAATAAATACGTTGTTCGTGTGAATAGACTTATTATTAGAGTCGTCACTACATGAATTATTTAAAAACAACATTTTTGAGGAATTAAATAAAACACATCGTGTCTCAAATCTTGTAATATTTTCACTCATGTCTGTAAATGCATTTGCAGGTCCCGCTTCGGTCTTTACTTGGTCGATTTCAAGAGTCCCAATAAGACGAGGACGCCAAAGGCCTCGGCGCGGCTGTACTCGAAAGTAGTGTCGTCACGAGCCCTACCCGCCAACTACGACCCCGATGACTTCAGTGCCTTCTCGGGGGCCTCGGCCGTCGTCCCCACGATACTCTTCATTTTACCCCTTTATAGGCTACTCGTATGACGTCGTTTCTACCACTAAGTACGTATGTAAAACTATCATTACATTAATTACTCAATATCTTAAGTTTGATTTCGACTCGATCCCTAAGTTAAGCTAAGCTAGCCGTATTAATACTCGACGGTCATAAGTCTGCTGGCGTTGTCGCGCGCGACGTCGCGGCGCAGCTGCGCCTGGATGGACGCGAACGACTTGCCCTTCGTCTCCGGCAGCACCGCGAGCATGAACACCAGCCCCATCAGGGAGAACACAGAGAAACCCCAGAATACTGTGTATATTCCCCAAGCATCCTTTACTACCTGAAACGAAATAATTTATTTGTTAGATAAAAAAGATTTTATGGTTATTTTGTAAATAAAATGAATAAAAACTATTAATAATTTTATGTAACATGAGATAAAAATAAATAAAGCATTGAATTTTTTATATTCTCTTACTTATCGAAAATTTTATGACAGCAATATTTATATTTACTTAAGAGCGCGCATAATGCAAAATTACCAATCTTCTATTTGTTTTGACATGAAAAGTTCCAGACCAAATCTTAAAATAAAAATATATGACAAACTACGTGATATTTGCAAGGGTTGACCCATATCAAAAACATAAAATAAGGAAATTTCCTCGATAAAATATAATCACGAAGTAAACTCTAATTTTTAAATTTTTTCTATTTATACTCGATATGGTTATGACCATTAAGACAAAAATTTGATAATTAATTACATTTATATATGAGTAAAGGCTATGCCAAGGCATTTAATGTAATTACTTTTAGTTTCGGAATTATATACAAAATAACATATTTGTCGTTTTTTACATTCGTAATGCGCTCAAAACTATATCGTCTATCGCACTCTGACACGAGGCTTTGTGTATATTTTGTTTCATCGGGCGCGCGGGTGAAATCTGATTTTTTGCTCGCCTTATGCGCACTCTTAAGTTAACTTCACACTTAGTCATAGACTAAGTATAAAGTTAACGATGTCCTCAAATTTATAAAATTCACATGAACTTTCTGTAAATCATGTGACATTAATAATAATCTCGTATCACGTTAAAATAGAGAATAATGTTAATACTACCATTATCATACTTATGCCCTTGGACGTGATATTAGCGTGATAATGTCACGCCGATATCATGTTGTGATTGCTCTTGTAATGTTAGCGTGGTCGTCCAATAATCACGTGATGTTTTAGCAAGTTTTTAAGCCGCTACCCCTACTTGGTATGTGGTGAGGTTTTATACTACCCCGGTATAATACTACGGTACTGGTACATCCGTACCAGTACCGTGTATCGGATTGAAATTTTTAGAATATTGTCTTAAAAGACAGGTAGTATTATTAAAAATTGAAAAACTAATCACCGTGACACAAATTCTTCTCTCTGGACAGACATCAAGTTTTAAGGGTGTTTGTCGGTTGTTTTTTGATTTAGAAATCGTGCGTTCAATGAAAAATAAATACACGTTATATCTCATTACATACCCTTCCAGCCTCACGTGAATAAAAGACGACATTTAATCAAGTAGTAGTAAATTGCACGTAATCAAGGCTTTATATTTTATTTACTTTTTGAATTCATAACCTCTAATTTGAAACGAATTTAATTTAAGATAGTTAGTAGGAGTAGTAAAGCTATCAGCTGTCATCAGCTCTTATCAAAGAAAATAATCTTTTTTTTAGAAAAGACAAAACTTTTGCTACTCTAGCCGTTGAAGTATCACAGTTTGTTTCTTATTAACTTAATGTACTGTTCAAATACTCAAAGTATTAAATTACTAAAATTCGTAATTTTATAAATACCTGGAAAAGCTTTTGGACTGTAAACATCGAAATTCCTGTATAGATGTGAGCGACGCACGAGGCGTACAGTTTGACGTTCGTCGGGAACATTTCTCCGAGGATTACGTATGGTACTGTCGACAGTCCAATAGCGTAGCAAACTATATAAATTAAAATAGCTGTTATAGGCAGCCAATGAAGATAATCCATGCTCGTCTTGCTTGTTTCGAAGTAGTAAAAGTATGTACCAATGGTCCCGTTCATCAATCCAACGCCAAGAGCTGATAGCAGCAACAACGGTTTCCTTCCTAGACGATCAACTAGGACCACAGATAAACAACAGGTTGCTACTTGTACGCATCCCAGTATTATCGATTCTTGGTAGGGTGGAATGTGGCTTCCAGTGACTTGGAATATAACTTGAGCATATGCAACGACGGCAGCGCTACCACACAGTTGTTGTATGGTGAAAATGCCTAAGCTAATCCATAAAGCTTTTCTGTTTGTGGCTTCAGATATGAGATCAGACCATGATCCTCTATTTTTCATATCTTCTTGTACGCTAATTTCTATATTCTTGAGTTCTAATCTTATATCACCGCTTCGTAATTTTCTGAGTGATCTCTCCGCTCTTTCACTGCGTTCGAACTTTAAGTAGTAGTAAGGCGATTCTGGTAGAAAGATGAAGGTGATCACGAACAAAATGGGTAGGACCATATTAATCCCTGCCAAAGTTCGCATCGTAACGTAGGGACCAATGCAGTACTGGGCAAGAATGCCGACCTGAAATAACAATAAAAAATATATTAAGCGATTGATTTTAAGGGCTTAAGTAATTTTGAGGAAGCACCTATGCCTTTAAAATGTAACCTATAAAATATAATTATAATTATGTATTATAGTTTTTACAAGTGGTGCAAAATACGGCATTTTATTAGCCTGTCCTTCAGAAATTCGTTTTTAACTTTAAAAAAAAACTGGCTAAATTGTTTTTTTTTTTGCGAATCGTTTAGAAAGGAAAGACTAAAAGATTTACATTTATGTATTGTGTATAAAAAATTTAATATTAAAAAAAGAAATTTAAATGAATAGTGAACAATTATTAATTAGTCTACAATGTTTATCGTAATATTTTATATGTTTATTTAAAATAGGAATAATATTACGGTTTTTGTTACAGCGTATTTTTCACAAATGTTTAACATCTAATAATGTTTATTGTTCATAACGATCATTTAACACCTCAAGATTTACATTGTTGTTGATAATAAGACTATTTATTAGTGTATGACTAGTGAGTCATTGTTTTTCAGTTCATTTCAGTATACGAGCGTAAACCGCACGATATTGTTAGTACCAGGTAAGAAATGATCTAAAAGGTATAGAATTTTATAACTATCTCATTATGACAACAGAAGAAACGCAAACATTCTTTATCAAAAGAAAATATTTTATTTAATCGTTTCTACATGTGACATTAACTGTTAAAAGCTGAAAATTGTCGATACAACTAAAATAAATTATTACTTATTATACCACAATCATGTTAAAAGCAGTGCGTTGTACGCACACTGCGTTTGCGTAGAGTGTCTGTCTACATCGTCTGATTTCGCGGTTTAAACGGAGTTAAGCGTCAAGCACACTCGTTTTTTTTATAGGACTAGCACGGTAGTACGTATGAGTATAAAACAGTACAGTTACGTCCGTAAAGAAGGAAATTTTTATTTCGCTCTAAATAATATAAAAGGGTATAAAAAAATTAAATTTAGAAATGATCACTTTTAAAAATTACTTCCTGAATTGCGGTTGAGGTTAAAATTTTAAAACCGTAAGAATTTTTTAATGTTTCACATACAATCATACAAATACGTCTCATTATCAATTGTGTACCTTCAATCTTAATAATTTGCACACTAAATTAACCATCTTACAAAGGAATTTCCAAAATCATTTTCTAAAACTGCATAGGTTAGGTTAAGTTTTTTTTAGAATAACTCATGTTCTTAACAGTTTAATAAGGGGATGGATTAAAAAAAAAAATAATTGATGTAAATATTTTGTAACAAAGTATTTATAACTGACTAGCTTCTGCGCGCAACTTCGTCGGCGTGGACTCTGCTCCTATTGGTCTTAGCGTGATGATACATAGCCTATAGCCTTCCTCGATAAGTGGGCTATCTAACAGTGAAAGAATTTTTCAAATCGGCCCAGTAGTTCCAGAGATTACCGCGTTCAAACAAACAAACAAACAAACAAACAAACAAACAAACTCTTCAGCTTTATATATTAGTATAGATAATTCAGTAATTTCAGTAATTATTAGTTTATAGTCATTCAGTAAAACAGTTTAGCTTTATAGATCTAAAAGTATAGGTATTAGTTTTGATTTATTGGATGAGCAAATTTAGAAAGAAAAGAAAGAAAAGGTGTGCAATTCAGTATTTTTTGCGGTAATTTCGAATATTTGAATAGCAAAACTTGGTTATACAGTTTTAGGATTAAATACTACCATATTAAAATAACCGCTTTTTACTAAATAGGTACTTACATATGAATGCATACACGATACATAAACATAAATAACATTTTTTACAATTTTTGTCTGCTTGTCTGTCTGTCTGTTTGTTCCGGCTAATCTCTGAAACAGCTGGACCGATTTTGACGGGACTTTCAATGGCAGATAGCTGATGTAATAAGGAGTAGAAGATAGATCAAAGTTTAAAATAGAAATTTCAAGGTCAGATACCTTATTGAAACGTAAAAATTACGTTTGTGCTATCTATGAGTATCTGGCGTAATTTTACTTTAGATAGGTTATTGAGACCGGCCGTAAGTCATGCAAGAATATTGAGCCGTGTTTAGGTATGTATGAAATATTTTGTAAAAAAAAAAATTAGCACAAAAAATGCTCCGTTCCGTGTACGTTTCTTAGTTTGTGCATCAAGTGAATTATAATGATAGTCAGCAGGTTGAAAACTCTTACAATAAGTCAACATATTGAATACTTTTATCTTTGAATGTGAAAGGATTAAAAGCGAAAAGTCAGAAACTCAATTTCTATACAAATATATAACTAAAATGGGCTCTCATTTGTGTACACTGTAGTTCGTTTTTATAAAAATTTCAAAGCAAAATATATCCTTACCTTGTTCATTAATGTAATGAGAGTAGAGAGTGCACCTCTGACTTCGTTTGTGGCAATTTCACCAGTGTACATCGGGGCGACGGTGTACACAATACCGTAACCCAGGCCAGAAAACATCCGGGCCACGTAAAGGACGGCCACAGATTTTGCTACGATGACCAGCACCCAGCCGAGTATGAAGGGTATCGCTCCTAGAAGTAGGGTTGTTTTTCTTCCAAAGCGATCGGCAAAGTAGGCGGAGGGAATTGGAGTGAGTGCTGAGCATAGGATCATGATGGAAACTATCCATGATCCCTCATCTGATGTTGTTGGTATCGAGCTTTCCGCCGACTGTAAGTAGGGCACCGTCGGTGATGGCCAACCGTAGCAGGTTCCCGCTGTTGCAGTTATGAGTGTCGCTGAAAACAGAGATTTTTAAAAATTAATTGTCATGATTTTAGTTTCAACGTTTAAAGAATTTATTAAAATACATTATTTACTACATTAGGTAAACTCTACTATATAGGTATTAGATGTTAACAACGCAACGTAAGGTATTGAAATGTTTAATTGTAAAACAAACGACGGAAATATTTACTCATATAAAACCATCGCTAACCTGGAAAAAAGATAATAGGAATGAATCGAAGTTTATAGATTACGTTGATAATATAGTCGTAGTATTTCAAATGTTTACAAGTGTTATCACTTAATGTTGAGAAATATCTAAACATGAGATACGCGCGTGTATGGACGTAGCGTAAAAAAACATTATTAAAATCATATATAGTACCAGTACACAATATTGAATAAATTCATGTCATCTACATATCAACACAAATAAGAGATTTATCAAAGGTAGGTATGTACTTGTTTAAAATATCTTAACTAGACAAATAAATACTACGCATTTTTTATTCCTATGGCCGCTAGGCGATAACATCTACATAATTATATGTGAAGTCTTTTCGGCCTCTTGTTTATTTTTTAATTGTGGAAACTTTTCATCGACTTTAATTATACGTCATTTTTCCCGAATTTGCTTTTCAGAAACAAAATGCGTAAACAATTTGTTAAATGATTAATATCGTTGTAGACAAATTATTTTATTAAATTAATGTTTTGTTTCTTTTCATTAGATAAGTATATTTTTTCATACAATTACAAACTTATTAAGAGTCATAAAATAATTATTTACTTTAGCTTTATAGGAACTAAATACCTTAATACGACAATTTTAAATGAGTTGAATAAGGATGAAAGCTATTGAACGAAATTAAATTACCAGTTTCGCAGACAAGGGCGGAAGCAGAGTATCAAGGCAAAGAAAAGGGGCTAAGATGACATCATATGTTATTTTAAAATATTAGCTCGTATTCAAGAAATCTCATTATTTATCATTTTTAGTTTTTATAAATAATATTCAGTTCATTGATCTTGAACATCTGAAAAATTTTGAAGACGATACGACGACCTACGCAAATTCGAATGTGACGTGTTCAGAATGTTTATATTGAAGAGTTTGGGGACGTGTACCAATTGCCAGTTGGCACTTGGCACAAACGGCTTGAGTCGATACACATATATAAATGGAAGAATCTCAACATATTAAGGTTGAGTGTTTTCGTATATTTTAACGCGTACAATCACACAATTTAAACGTTTATTATCGCTATTTAAACTTGTTTTTTCTAGACAGTTCATTACGTAGGTACTCATAGTGAAGTATTTCATTATACTGATTTCTCTTAGATTAAAAATGACATTTAGAACACAGCTGCAACGTAGTTTTATAAGACGTTATAAAAAGAAAATTTGCATGGAAAGTGATAAGTTTCAAAGGTACCAATTTCAAATCATCATATTGATAGTGTTATTGTCGTGGCCATGTCGTGGAATGACCGAGTATTTCACGAAATGGTCGCATTCCATTGAGTGGCCAACTAGATCGTTAGATCGTGAACGTCAACGATTATCAAATACGTCCATATAAATTATGTGCCTATGATAGCAGATAATTATGAAGAGTTCTCAGTTCACTTTTTAAATTACTAATTATCTAAAAAATAATAATTACCGCATCATAAATCGTATGAAACAATTATTTTGATAATTTTTGCATTAACTCGTTACCAAGCTTTTATTGGAATAGCCTAATGAAAGTGAAGCAAAAACTACGGAATTGTTTTATTTGTATAAAAATACTTAAATACCTATACTAAATAAATATTTACGCCTTAAAAAACTAAAAGTAATAAAGTAAATACTTCAACAAAACTTAAAGACCTTAAAATATTACGTAGTTGACGTCAAAATATTAAAAAGTATAAATATTTAATGAAAGAATCATTATCATTATCTTTCACAAGGAACTACTTGTATACCAAATTTATCCACAGTGTGATTCTCGATTTCAAGGACTTTTAGTACGAAATGTAGGATGTGTATTTTATGGATACCCAGATACTTAGAAATGAAATGAAAACGTTTACTTCACCATAAGGTGATACACACACTTAACGAAAGTTAAAAACTAATATGATACACAAAAAAAAAAAACAATAATACAAACAACTAGAGTAAAAGAAAGCTAAGGTAGCAAAATATTGTTACGAGTACACAAATTAAAGGAGCTTGCGTCATCTAGCGTTGAGCGGTGGAACCACGTTGTGTGCTGTACAAACCACTTTGTTACAAAGACAACGTGAAAAATCCACTCAATACTAGATCGCGCTAGAGGACATATAGGGGAATGAACTCAAGACCGAGTGCATGCGAGAACATTCCAGAATGGTCTGGGAGTAGGCTCGGCCGGTATAAATAGGCGGTGGGTGGCCGAGCGGGTTCAGTTCAGTTTGAGCTAACGACGAAGCGACTTCGAAGTGAAGACTAGTGATCAAGAAGTGATACCAGCGGAAACCTACGACATTGGCTACGACCTCGGACATTGTTAGTGCTTAGTGAGTGTACCTAGTGCTTAGTGTTTGTACTTAGTACGTAGTGTTTGTACCTAGTGCTTTGTGTCGGACCTAGTGCTAGTGAATAAAGTCTCTAAAAGAGTCAGCAGGTCTTTCTCTCCAAATCGTTCGAACCCTAACACGTAACAATATCAAGCAATAAAATAAAATTTAGATCTTAACATTAGGTACATTACAAACTTAGGTAATGTGCCCAGTGTTACAAGCAACCTTAACTTAGTCAAAATTAAGTTATTCAAAATTTCTAATGTCTCGGCAGACATTACCTTCCTATTATAATAATTATCTTCGGCTTTATTAAATATTACAATAAATAAGACAAAGTAGTGTAAGCCGAGAGAAAAAAAGGCAGAGGGGAAAAAAAACTCTCAGTACTCTTTTAAAAATTTAATGTCATATGCAAGACAAAAACGCAACAGTATGACCATGAAATGTTCAGAACAAACACGAGACAGCCAATCGTGTATGCCGAAACCACCACATGCTACCTGCTCACAATATTTGTTACTGTATCTATTTACAGTGCTGATCATATACATAGCCTGGTCGAGCTTTATTCAATCCCATGCCTTTTCATCATTAAGGTAGGTATTCATTGATGTTATAATAAGGTTTTAATACAGGCTTCATAAAGCTTGCTTAATAATTTTTTTAAACTTCAGTAAAGGCAGATATTCCTCCTATATAGGAACACCTTTTTTTCCTGTGCCAGCATTTAGAAAATATTATAAATTATATATATATATATATATATATATATATATATATATATATATATATATATATATATATATATATATATATATATATATAGTTTTCTCTATCACCACCAAACCCAATCAACTTCCCGTTGGTGTGGTAAATACCCCTAGGTCTCCAGGTGGTAGTGTTTTTTTTGTTTTTTTAAAGTTTGGTCGCGGTTGGTGAAAGTGGGTGGTGGTGGGTGGTGAAAATGTTAAAACATATATTTCTGTCCTTTTCTAACGCATTAGGACATCTGAAAAGATCTCTCTGTAATGGTCTAGAAAGTTTCTGCGATGTATTTTAACCCGAGCAACGCCAGGTTTCGCTGCTAGTAATAAATAAATATCTTATAACATACACACACGGTCGTCTGTTCCTAAGGTAAGCCACTTGATGCTTGTATTATAGGTAACAGCCGACTGTTATAGGTATTTTTTTGAAGTGAAACTTCTTTAGGCGTATGAGGGGTAAAATTTGAGCGACCGCTAACGTGGCAACTTCAGGGACGTTCAGTACTTGGATGGGTGACCGCCTGGGAACACCGCGTGACGTTGGCTTTTTTTTCAATTAGTTTTTTTTTGTATTTTAAATTCGTTTCTTTTAATTTGTTTTTTTAAATTAGTTTGCCAAAAAGTTTCACTTCTGACATGTGTACTTTGTACGCACGCAATTTTTATTATAAATATACATAAAAATAATACATAAATACAAATAATACACCCAGACTCAGGCGGGAATCAAACCCGCAACCCGCAGAACAGAAAGTAGAGTCACTACAAACTGCACCAACGGGCTAGTCAATATTAATTTTTGGTCATTCCTGAGTGTTACGAGTACATCATTTGAGGCATGACGATCACTACGACTAACAAATAAATGCCTATTTTTCCGCATGTACATTATATTTTCATAAATATACTGTGATGCAAAGGTCAGGATGTTGATCTCTTTAAACTACTTTTTAGTAGATAATTAATGAAAGAGATAATGTTAGTAGGATGGTGCTCATAATATTATGTACTGTAATTTTATTATAAGAGATTGTGCATGAATCATGATTTATTAATTAAATTTAATTTCAAATACTATCGCGTCTATTTCTTGTATTGTACCACCAGTATGTAAATATTATATATAAAGTGGTAATAATCACTACATTATTATAAAACAAAGTCGCTTCCCACTGTCTGTCTGTCTGTATGTATGCTTAAATTTTTAAAACTACGCAACGAATTTTGATGCGGTTTTCTTTAGTAGATAGAGTGATTTAAGAGGAAGGTTTTTATGTATAATACATGCATATTATAGTAGAGGAACACTGGTAATTAAAGAGGTTTCTAACGTATCTTTTATTGTAGAGAGTATTTAGTTTCAGCATTGCAACCGTGTGAAGCCGGGGCGGGTCGCTAGTATGTAATAACATTTAAATTTAAAGCTATAAATATAGACTTTCGGTACAAATATCTTTTCAACGTAAAAACATTTAAAGGTATACAATGAAATATATGTATAAAGGTAATTAATGGTGAAGGTTCTATATATACAAAACCAAAAACAAAGATTGCCTTTATTCAAGTAGGGTACTAAGATAGTAACTGCGCCTCACGGTTTCATCCGCCTAATTTACGATGCCATGGGAATGTTGGAATCAAAAGCGCAAATTGGATAGCCTATGTTAGCCTGCATTACTCTGCATCTACAGCTATCTATGTACCACATTTTATTACAAACAGTTCACTAGTTTTGCGTATAAGAGTAACAAACATCCATACATCCTCACCCACTTTCGCATTTATAATTTTAGCAGGTAATATTAATATTACGCTTTCGAACATTTTTACAACTCAAGTATGGCGCGCAATTTAATTATAGAAAACTTTGTGACGTCTGCAGTGTCAACTTCTGGGTGTAATTTAATTATATACATTTTTAAAATGGACGAAGTTTTCGTATAATTTAATCGTGTACTTCATTCACCCTTTTTGTTTATAAATAACATTTTAGTCTAAGATACGAACTAGGCGTGATCTTCAACCATCTGCTTAGTGGATAAAAATTAAATAATTATCTTCTTTAGTGTGTTAAAGATAAATCGCGAAAAAGTTAACAAAAATGCTAATAGGAAGATAGTAATGGCTGATTTTTCCTTAATTTTACATGTCAGTGGTAAAAGGCTGGGGGTTTCCAAAGAAAAATGAAGCAGAAAAATGAAGGAGAAATGTCGCTTGAAGCCTCCTTGTCTCAATTGGAACTATACTACTCGTCTAATATACGTTATGACGTCAAAATTATTGTAGTCCATAAACAAAAAATAAAACAAAGAAAAAAAATCGGGGGTAATCGAAATTAAAATGTTTGAAATATGATGTTTTACTTCATTCTAAATGTTTTATGGATAACCATGTAATGGACATTCATGGTAATATTAATTTGGTTATTATTATTAGGTTGTTTACTCTTCTTGTAAATGATGAAGAACATTGAAGTTTTATTCGTTTAAGTCTAAACTAAACCCAAGTAATCTAAGGTTCCTTAATGCATAGCGTTAGATATATCGTAAGGGCTGTAAAGCTGTAACATGGCTGTAACTAATATAATTATGTACATATCTGCCATATTTTTACTGATGAAGTTTTTTTATGTGAGGTAGGGTACAGCTGTGGTTTAACTGAGGTAGAGCACAGCAGGAAATTTCCTGCTCAAAATATGGAGCAGCCCGACTGGGGTAGTACCTCGACCTTACAGAAGACCCTAGCTAAATAACACTGTTTTCAAGCAGTATTGTGTTCCTGTTGGTGAGTAAGGTGACCAGAGCTCCCGGGGGGATTGGGGATAGGGTCGGCAACGCGTTTGCGATGCTTCTGGTGTTGCAGGCGTCTATAAGCTACGGTAATCGTTTACCATCAGATGAGCCGTACGCTTGTTTGCCGACCTAGTCACATAAAAAAAAGAAAAAAATGTGATATCCTATGGGATATAGCCCTTATATTGCGAAAAAAAAAACACAAACTCAATGGGTTAAGCAGAGGGGTGAAGTTCGTCTCTAGTTCGTACTGTTCGTATCTGCTATTATTTGTAATAAATGTTTTTACGTGACCTGTGCTGTGTACGAGGTCAATGGGTGGTGCGACGCGGGGCGCGACGGGTGACGCAAGCGACAGTTTGTTCTAAGAACAATGCGTAACAGAAGTGACAGACAGAACTGTACATCCAAATACATGCCATTACCATTACCTATATTATGTTAATTTGTTTTTATTTTTATGTAATATGGCTAAAATTGAACTATATTGTCTCAAAATTTATTTTAAACTTATTGTGTTAATATATACCTACTTATTCATTTTTACTATTCTTTATACTCTAGTAAAATGTTCACTTCCATAATTGTTCCATAATACTTAATTATCTATTCTCAGAGAGTGACAAAACTGACGTCCATAACGTCGCTATTAATTTCCTAGTAGGTATGTACTCATTATTTTTTGTACGTCATATCGTTTTGTTTAGTCGTAGTAAAATTAATAACACAATCATATTGTGTTTTTACTAGGAAAGTTTTGGGGTAGTTCTGATTTCTTTTATTATATATATTTATATATGTATTTTAGGGTGCTGAATCCGAATCTGAGGTTTGCGGATAAAATTTCGTGACGCAACATTGATAAAAAGCATTGCAAAAAGCAAAAAAATAAAACTGCTTTTTTCAGTCAAAGACTGACAACCAGTCATTGAAGCACTACTATTTCTGTGCATTGAAGCTTTCAAAGATCCTAACGCACATCAAAATTAAATTGCCACAGCATAATTTTTGCATATTTAATTCATTGAGCTAAGTACATATTACTTCAATGATTTAATCTATACTAATATAATAAAGCTGAAGAGTTTGTTTGATTGTTTGTTTGTTTGTTTGAACGCGCTAATCTCAGGATCTACTGGTCCGATTTGAAAAATTCTTTCAGTGTTAGATAGCCCATTTATCGAGGAAGGCTATAGGCTATGTGTCATCACGTTAAGACCAATAGGAGGGGAGTCCACGCCGACGAAGTCGCGCGCAGAAGCTAGTTTGTAATATTATTAACATGTGATAATAAGTAACGATATTTTAAGTTTTATTTTGTTAGAGTCCTACCTTTTTTGATAGATACTAAATTTTAATAATTTCGATCCTTTTTTATTTTTTATTACTTGAGCAGTAAACTAGGAGAAATTTATCAAATAACAGCATTCTAATAAAAAATAAAGCTTTGGAATGTAAAAAGTGGGTTTTGTAGAGACCGCTAAAAATTGCCAATTTTCAACTCGCATTCGAGACCGAACGGTTGGTCTGGAAAAAAACTAAATAGTGATATTTATAGAAAATTGTATGTACTTTAATTTCTGAAAACAAACCATTTACTGAAATTTAATACTTTTCGAGTTTTAGACAAAAAACCGAAAAAAAGCAGATTTATTTTGCTTTTTTTTGCGATTTTATCAGTGTTGCGTCGCGAAATTTTGTCCGTAAACCTCAGATTCGGATTCAGCGCCCTAAAATAAATATATGATAAAATAAATCAGAACTACCCCAAAACTTTCTCACCAGCGTGCAGCGGCCCTTTAGAGTAAAAATTAAGTGTTTTAATGAATTCGTCAATGAGAACATTGACGTGTAAATTTTTGTTCCTGAAAACAATTACCAAGATGAAGCGATACGAGATTTTATTACTATTTTTTTATGGAGAAAGGTGACATTAGTTTATATATAGCTAGGAGCACGTGCCAAGTGCACGTGTTACGCCAAGCTTGCCACTGAACAAACTTATAACTTCTCTTATTATTTAATAAACATGCACTGTGATACTTATTTAATAAACATGCACTGACTAGAAATCTGCATGACTAACTAGAAAGTACTATATATAAATTCGCAATCTTGTGTATTACTTTGTATATTATTTAACCACACACAAATTAATATCTAATGTAGTTCAAGTTCCAAAACACAGCAGTAAAGGAGACTTGAAAGAGTATTTGGAGCGTTCTTTATAACTTTTAGTATATAACTAGCTGTGCCCGCGACTTCGTCCACGTGGAATTTAACAAGAAAGTTTTTGTTCAGTTCGCAGAGTTAAAAAACATATTCTAATATAAAAGTAGCCTAAGTTACTCCTTATTACATCAGCTATATGCCACTGAAAGTCCCGTCAAAATCGGTCCAGCCGTTTCAGAGATTAGCCGGAACAAACAGACAGACAGACAAAAATTATAAAAAAATGTTATTTTGGTATAATAATTATGTACCGTGTATACATATTATATCCATGCATTTAATAATAAGAGACTATTTTAATATTTCAGACACTTTAATTTTATTTATTTGTATAGATTAAACTTTAATGTTCGGTTTTTAGATTTGTCATTGAAAAGAATAATTAACAATTATTATTGTGTTTGCTTGCAAACGAAAAAAAAACCGACTTCAATTAGATGGACCAGTAATACAACGTAGGTAGACGAAAAAATAGTCAGGTTAATGCTCATTCTTACAGATAACTCAAAAACTAAACTATATATAATTATTAAACTTTAGCGTTCGATTTTAAGATCTGTCATTGAAAAGAATAATTAACAATTGCGTTTGTTTGCAAACGAAAAAAACCGACTTCAATTACAGGGATCAGCAATACAACGTAGGTAGACGAAAAAATAGTCAGGTTAATGCGCATTATTACAGACTAGCTTCTGCGCGCGACTTCGTCGGCGTGGACTCCGATCCTATTGGTCATTGGTCTTAGCGTGATGATATATAGTCTATAGCCTTCCTCGATAAATGGGCTATCTAACACTGAAAGAATTTTTCAAATCGGACCAGTAGATCCTGAGATTAGCGCGTTCAAATAAACAAACAAACAAACAATCAAACAAACTCTTCAGCTTTATTATATTAGTATAGATAACTTGAAAAGTATAGTGTATAATTAAACTTTAGCGTTCGATTTTCAGATCTGTCATTGAAAATAATAATTATTACTCAAAAAGTACTCATCACATCTCGATCAAACTTAAATGGGACCACATGACAAGCACCAGCGTAAAAAATACAGTCATTTTGAGAACCACATCTTTTTAAAGTTTGCAGGATGAACTGTATCCACAACATTACATAAGTACAATGCGTTACATAGTTACATTTATATTACACTAAATATATACGTATAGGTAGGGATCCCTATTACATATTTTTCACCTGATTAGTAACAAGTTAATTTTCCGGGAGTAGCTTCATTTTGATGAGACGAACAAAAAGTTCCTCTTCGAAAACTCTCGATTGTGGTAGATAATAGAGTTAGCAGGAGATAGAGCAGCAGTGAGCGTAGGACCGGGATAACGTACCACGCAATTTGTAGGACAACATTACCATCAAATTATATAAATATTAAGTAACTAAATGAAAAAAAATCAGCTGGTTAGTAATAATTTTTGTTGACCTTACGAGGTCATCAATAATTGACTTTTTCTCTGCTAACTCTATTATCTACCACAATCGAGAGTTTTCGAAGAGGAACTTTTTGTTCGTCTCATCAAAATGAAGCTACTCCCGGAAAATTAGCTTGTTACTAATCAGGTGAAAAATATGTACTAGGGATCCCGTACCTACTAGTATGTTTAACAGCCAAAAATGATTATAAATGTTAATTACTTTTGTAACGGAGGTCTAATCGACAGGTGAATGAATACCTACAATTTTAAAACCAGTTGCCGTGTTTGGGGACATCTGCTACCGATAACTAAAAGACTTGTGAGTAGGTGACGTGCCTAGTCTGCGGGTACCTGTTATCAAAATTTCTAAGGAACCTCTATATTTTTAATCACCTAGGATATTAACTAAAACGAGGGTTATGTTTTTTCCACATTAAACGAAAGCACCTACATAAACCAAATATTAAATACATTTATGTTGCGAATAATATTTTATTCACGGTGAAGAGTAGACGCGCTAGTTGGTGGTTTCTATAGCTAATTGTAATAATCGAATTGACGTTAATTGATTAATTTATATATATCATTAAACAGTAGATGCGAGTTTGTCAGAAACAATTAAATAAAATGTTATAATCATGTTTACTGCACTTACACATTTTTATCGACTTATAGAACGGAGATTCTTAAAACTGATTGTATACTTTTTTAGCAGACTTAAAAAAATTAGGAGGTTCTCAGTTCGACTGTATTTTTTTTCTTTTATTATGTACATATTATGTCACCGTAGAACTTTTGATTGGGTGAGTGTCATTTAGTCCTATTTAAATGTAATCGAGATCTGACAATTTTTTAATAATCTCTAATAATGCATATTTACTTGAGCATTTTTTCTTTGACCGTCGTCGTTGTACTCGGATTACACCTCATGACTTTTTATTGGGTGGACCGATTTCGATGATTCTTTTTTTAATCGATAACTGGTGCTTGTCCCATAGTCTTATTTAAATTTCATCGAGATCTGATATGTACTTTTTGAGTAATCTCTGATAACACGTATTTATTTGACTATTTTTTCGTCTACCTACCTACGTTGTATTATAAAATTTGTCGATATAATTGAAGTGGGTTTTTTTTTTCGTTTGCGAGCAAGCACAATTATTATGGTTGTGGTAACGTTATCGCTGTTATTATCCAATTTTTAATAATTCTTTTGTTTTAATATCAACTATAATACGAGTATAGTACCTATATTAATTAGTTTAGTAATAATTCCTCTTATTTAAATAGATTTCTATTTCATATTATTTATAGTTTTAAACAATTGTTTCAATACGTACAATTAATTAACTAATTCATTAAATAAGTCTGTAAGCCCGTTCTACACAGTATCTTTGGAGCTAGATTAAGAGGAGCGGTTATTTACTTGTACCTACTTATCTAAATGGCAATATTATGTTTGAATCACCAGTGGCCGACCCAACTGCTTACAACATATCTTGACGTCAGAATGTACCTCCTTGTTGTTATATATATGTACTTACATATAATAAGACTACGTAAATGTTACAGTGTAATTTAAATGATAACTATAAGTGACATAGTTGACTGAAAAACAAATATTTTCAATAAAATACAGTTAAGTTAGGTACGTTATAAATAAATACACGAAATTATTACACCTATGTTAATTACTCTACAAAGATAATTATGTAGAATTAACGTATCAAAATTCATACATGCATATCTGAAATGAAACAAACTAAATACATATTGCATAACAATAAAAAAATATAACGCTTAAACGCTATGTCAACTTGTGATAGCAAAGAAATAAATGTTTATGTTTTCGTCTCGGTTAATACCTTTCTTACGTTTGCGAATCTCAAAGCAAATATTTCTAAGAACGGAGCAGTTGAAGCATAAAATATCTAGACACAATATTGTGTAAAACTCTTTCCAACTCAAGGAAATCGCGCAAAAACTCATTTCACACTCACAACCAATCCTTCGATATCGTAGTTTTGTCAGAGGAGGATTAATAGTTGTGGAATGTTTGTCGATAACTATATTAATCAATGAATTACAGAATAATATACGAAAGCAATCATAAACACCTACAACCTACTACAACTTCCCCACCTACGTTTGTTTTAAAATTTTAAATACACTATATTATTATAAGTTTTACTGTAAGGTATATAAAATTAATATTATAACTGTAAAAAATATAACAGTACAATAGCTTAAAGTAAAGTATGTTTTGATGTGGAGCAATAATAACTTCAACATTTCTATTGAATGTACGAGTGGCGCCGTTTCGTGTCTGATGAAGATCAATCAAGCAATAAAATAGTTATTAACTGATCATTATACGTATACAGTATTTTGTTCGACAATTAAGAGTTTCTGTGGTCAAGCTATATTATATATATTTCGCTTCAGCTTGTAATATCTCACTGCTGGGCCTCTTTGCCCATGCAGGAAAAGGATTAGAGCTTAATCCACCACGCTGCTCCAATGCGGGTTGGCGGATATATTCCCTACTATGAGTAACGTCACTCTGGTGTACATGATAACAACCGGGAGCGACGGTTTTACGTGCTCTCCGAGGCACAGTAGGGAGACCCACAAGGACTGCACAAACACCCAGACCCAACCCAGACCACATATCCTATATATTTAAGAAATCATAACATTGAGGATTAGAAACAAGAATTTCTCATTGTGTTTAACATTTTCATTTTAACATTTTGTTTTCGTTAAAGGTTAATCTATAAATTAAATATTAATGAAAATACATATTGATACATTATGATTAACGAAAATATGCGATTGAATACTTTTTTAGGGTTCCGTACCCAAGGGGTAAAAACGGAACCCTATTACTAAGACTTCGCTGTCCGTCCGTCCGTCCGTCCGTCCGTCCGTCCGTCCGTCCGTCTGTCACCAGGCTGTATCTCAAGAACGGCGATAGCTAGACAGTTGAAATTTTCACAAATTATGTATTTCTGTTGCCGCTATAACAACAAATACTAAAAATAAAATAAAATTAATATTTAAGGGGGGCTCCCATACAAAAAACGCAATTTTAACCTATTTTTGTTCGATATTTATAAAATACATATATTTAATTATTTATATTCTATATACATTTATTTATATTACCTAGTCAATGGTACGGGACCCTTCGTGCGCGAGTCCGACTCGCACTTGGCCGAATTTTTTTTATTTAATTCTTTTAAATATACCCTATATAGCAGCTGGAGTTAAAATGTTAATGAATACACGTTAGTATGTAATTTAATTTTTTCTAAATATTAAGTTTTACATTTGTTGTTGAATACGTTTAATTTATATAATATTAAGTATAATAAAAATGCAACGGGCAGTTGTCTGTACATGGAAGACAAAACTATTTTGGAGGACTTTATTGACTCTATCTTGACTCTATAGTATGCAAAACAGTAATCACTAGATTTTAAGTCTGTATGTTTCTGTGCACTAGACCAAATCACAATAAGCTAATCACAGAAACGGGTTTATCCAACGACCTATTATATATCATAGGGTTTATCAATTCGAATGCAATTTTCACTGATGTTATTTTACAAACCTCATTTGCTATTTAGATTTTTTTTTTGTTTAAATCGTATGATAAAAAAGTTATGATGATTTCGAGAATAATGTCGAACATTCATGTCCTATCTATAATGTCATATGAACGCCCAGCGCCCCAGCCTAACCGATTAAGATATAAACTTTGAGAGGATAGTGGTTTTGTATTTTAAGCATCATTTAAGAAAAGTTTTTTCGAAATCTATTGTTTAAGGGGGTGAAATATAGAATATAGTAATTTTTCGACATGACAACGTCTAATAAATCGATGAACGCTGGCTGCATGCACAAAAACGATGACTTATTGTCCCGTTATGCTCATTGTACGCTTGCGCCGTATCTATCTCTCTTCCACTCGATTGGCCTATGCGTCCGAGTAGTTTTATAATGACGTAGTCACGTTAAACTATCGTCAGTAAACCAACTTTACAGAAAACCAATTTTTTAATATATGTTTGTATGGCATGTCTGACATTTTCAGTCAGAAACGTAAAACTTTTTTTTGCACTAATGATTAAGGATGAGTATATTTACATTTGTAAATAATATCAGCGTTTTCGAAAATTCTGCGCTAAAAGGGCGTGAAATCTGTGCTTGAACTTTGTATGGAAGTACGTCATTTTGATGTTAGAAACATGAAATTTTTTTTACTACTGAAAAAATTAGTAAATCGTAAATTAGGAACTACATTAAAGATCCTCGTTGAAAATAATATCAATTTGCATGCAAGCAAAGTCGCGAAGAACAGTTAGTAGATAAAAGTAATAATATTACCTATAAATGATTAAATATTGCAGGTATATTAATTACGTACGTCGTTTTATTGTAGGTAATAAGGTAATTGTAAGGTTCATAAAACAAATTTCACAATCATATAATTCGAACCTTATGATTATTTGTGATTATATATTATCAGTTAAGGATTATAATATTTCGCTTGGAATCTTAAGAGCACGTGCCTAAAAGTGAAAAAAAAAATCAATGAAAGGTTAACAAGCGTAAGAAATTATATTATACAATATAATATGTTAAATTTAGTTATATCTAAACCGGATAAACAATAGAATAATTACTATATTAATTAATGTGAAGATTTCTTTTAACGTAATTAACGTAGCGAGTAATTATCAAAGTATGCACTGGCAAATGGCATTCACGAATATAATAATAAGTTTTGATATAGTTAGTTTAAACAAAGGATCCTTCTAACTTAATCAATCGATTTTATTATGCATAAATAACGAATAAATAGCTATTCATAATTTTATTTGAGAAAACGTTTCATGGACATCAGATTTAGACCAATTTTATGTCACATGATCATTAATTGTTAAAATGAAAATAGTTTTTTCTTTGATTTTCTTCACCGAGAATATAAAATACCTACTGTGTAATGTGTTCTATCTCATTCTCTCCTATACATTTATGTGTTTGTTTCTTTATCGTGACGCATTTTCGTTTCATCGAGTTTCAAATCACAACGATTCTAAAGAAGTTTCACTTCAAAAAATCAGCCGTTCTCAAACAATAACATATTTAGAGATTATTTTTTATTTATATATCTACTAGATTTATTCGTTCATGAACTGGCAGGTCAATCAGACATTTAAAAAAAATGTAGTAGTCAGGTACTATCACTTAGAAAATAATTTTGAAAACTGATCTTATAAGGAGATTAACTCAGACACTTCTCGGAGAGCAAGTTAAGCCGTCTCGCGTCGGTCGCAGTTGTTATCATGTATACCTGATAGCGATCGTTACTCATAGTAGGGAATATATCCGCCAACCCGCATTGGAGCAGCGTGGTGGATTTAACTCTTAGCCTTATCCTTCTCCTACATGCGAAAAGAGGCCTATGCCCAGCAGTGGGATATTACAGGCTGAAGCGTAAGGTGATTAAATAAGCATGGTAAATTCCACTACTAAAAGCGATTTCAAGGAAAAAAATTATTATATCTTTCGTATTTTAAATTAATTTTTTGTGTTATTCAGAACACGTATAATTAATTATAAATACGATTAAGATAATATTTACCTAAATTACATCTACACAAATAAATAAAATTGGAGTGTCTGTTTGTGATATGTTGTTGTTTCTGTGATTATAAGGTTTACATTTTTTTTTTAAATTTTACACACTTAAAATCCCGATACCAAAATCCGATCCCTAAAATTAACCTTGATTTTGAAATTATATTTTGTTAATATTTATACGTTACGAAAAAGTTTTGTAATTTTTTTGTTGATTGCGTTAGTTACTGTTGATACTTAACTTATATTTTATTCATTGTAATCTATATCTATCTATACTTATTATAAAAATAAGTCCCCCGGCCGCGTCTTTCTGTCCTCCTGTCTGTCTGTCTGAACGCGATAAACTCGAAAACTACGCAACGGATTTTTATACAGTTTTCAACAATAGAAAGAGTGATTCTTGAGGAAGGTTTAGGTATATAATTTATTATGTTTTAATGTAAATTAGCAGAAATACGGCGATAAATGTTGAAGAGGTCGCAAAAAATCTCGCCAACGGGGAGCTTTCCACGCGAACGCTGCGTAAACTAGCAAAGATATAGTTGTAAAATGTACTAGCGAATTCAAAATCTATAAAAATGCTACAAAAAAGTCCGCGATAGCATATCTCTATCTCTTAGGGTTGACTTACAATAACCACTTTTATGTTCAAATTTGTAATTAAAAACATTACGTTATTTTCAAAGCTATTTTCTTTAGTTCGGTATTAATCCTTATCCAAATAAATATGTTAGTTAGCTTAAGAATTTAATGCAGATTAAAATTGCCCTTTACACTATATCAATCAGATGAATAGTTTTTGAGATATCGTAGTTAGAAGTAATTATTAAAAATAAATTAATGCGCAACGAAGTGGGCACGGGTCGGCTAGTATAAAATATGAGTCAATGTCTGAAATGCGAGGTTGATCTGTTTCTTAATTATGAACTAGCCTTTGACATAGGATAATGGACCACGATTTAATGCGCAAATATACATATATGTATTATACTTTATACTTATACATTATTATAATATATCTATAGGTAGGTACGTCGTAGTTATCTGATTCGAGATCGAGTGCTACACTGATTGTATCATAATTGTATTACTAATAGAAGTCTTTATTAGAAACTAGCTTCTGCCCACGACTTTGTCCGCGTGGATTAGGAACAATTTTGTCACAAGTAGGTACATGATTTTTGCGAAACTTTAATTGTTTAAGTAGCGCACGCAGCGGAACCTCTCAAAGGAACCGATTTTGAAACATTATTATTCATTGATGCTCCGCTCCTATTGGTCTTAGGGTGATGATTTATAGCCTATAGCTTTCCTTGACAAATGGGCTATCTCTAATTTTTCAAATCGTACCTGTAGTTCCTGAAATTAGCGCGTTCAAGCAAACAAACAAACAAACTCTTCAGCTTTATAATATTAGTATAGAGTATAGACTATAGATTATACATGATATATAATGTTACGTATAATGCATTAAACAAATTTTAGTGCAGGGTTCAAAACATTACAGTACATTCATGTATGATTGTTAGATGTTAATTTACTACTTATTATTTAAGTGTTATTTCGGTAACATGCTCGTGCTAAATTTATTTTGTTCGTATTATATTGATTTGTTGCATATTCGTGACACTAATATTGTTTACTTGTATATAATATTATACGTACGGTATATAGTGTAATTTTCATTTATATTATGAAAATTAGATCTAAAAACATTTAAGTTTATATGTTGTAGGTACATTAATTTATCTGAATAGGTTAGAAATAAACTATTTTCGGTCTGCACCAGTCGATAGCGTTACGTTCGTTTCGTCATACTCGTTCTTCTTTTAAGATTTGGTATTCTATACCTGCGCCTTGATATAAAAAAAAATCAGCTTAATTTTGTTTACAACTGTTCTTTTAGGATCATAAATACACATTTCGAACGTAATGCAATCGACCCTTTTTTGAAATAAACTATCACCGGCGATAAAAAATGGATCGTTTACGATAACGTTAATCGAAAAAGATCGTGGACCAAGCTTGATGAACCAGCACAAACCATATCAGAAGCTGTTCAGAGTTGCTTAAAAAAAATAAACCATGCTGTCAATTTGGTGGGATTACAGTAGGTAGTGTTGTGTATTTTGAGCTGCTTCCAAACAACCAAATGTTCAACTTGATGTTTACTGCCAATAACTTGTAAAATTGGAGGAGGAAATTAAAAAGAAAATTCCAGAATTGGAAAATCGAATCAAAATAATCGTGTTCCATCAAGACAATGGCGGGCCTCACTCATTTTTAGCAACACGTACAAAACTATTTTAGCGTGGTTGGGAAGTGATGCCGCATCCCCCATACAGCCCTAACCTTGCACCATCGAATTATCATTTATTTCGAAGTTTAGAAAACTTCTTAAAACGTAAAAAAATCAGATGACTTCAAATTGCGCTTTGTTGAGTTTTTTTTTGCGGTTAAGGACCAGCAATTCTATGAGCGCGGTTTCATGAAGTAACCAGGAAGGTGGAATGATCATGGAACAAAATGGAAGGCATTGACTGATTAAAGTACATTTTTTGTATTGAGAAAAATCGAGTTGTATTTTACAGTTATATATAATTGAGTTGAAGTATAAGAAATAAACGAATGTAGAGTCCACAGGTAGAGTCATTTTGATTATTTTTTGTTCTACTCAATATAAAGCGACCATAAACACTAGAATAAAGGAATGTTACGTACAATAAATTTGGATATGATTGTAACATTGAAGCCGAATTGAGTAAACGTGAAAAAGTGGTTAACGATAACATTATGGCTGTGACTACGTCGACGGACGTGAATAGAGTATGATAAATTAGTTTATAGTATCTACTCAAAATAAAATTAGTATAATGGGTATAAGAATATATATAGAAAGTATTTAAGGCTAAATAGGTGTTTAATGTTAATGTAGTAATTTTAAACTTCATTTCTACTAGCTATATAAATTCTGTAGATAAGGACAAATAGGTGCAATGGTTGATTGTAATAATTTAAAAAAAAAACTTAAGTGTAGCAATTCACAAAAGAAGTCATAAATTTTTTTAATGTTGTATATGCGCCTGCATAATGTAATATTTACAATTACCAGAATACTCCCTCCAGCAATATCATATCGGGTATCTGGCAGCCTTACAAATACCTGCGCACGGCGCTTCTTAGAAAATGGGATTGCCTTTTCAATAACTTACTATTTAGGTGGGCCTTTGTATTTGGCTTCTTAGCTTTAAATATACTATTAAACGATATTATAACATGGACTGTTACTTAAAGACACTTTTTATTCAAATTGAGAAACAGAAGTTTGTGTTTAATATTCGTAGCTTTGAAAATATGTGATGCGATTATACAATTGTGTGAGCAAAGAAGTATATTGTTAATTATTTATTTATTGTGAATACTACTGTTTTCAAGCAGTATTGTGTTCCTGTTGGTGAGTAAGGTGACCAGAGCTCCTGGGGGGATTGGGGATAGGGTCAGCCATGTGCTTGCTATGCTTCTGGTGTTGCAGGGGTCTATAAGCTACGGTAATCGCTTACCATGAGGTGAGCAGAACGCTTGTTTGCCGATCTAGTATATATATATATATATATAAAAAGCTTTTTGTACGTAAACTATTACATAATTATTCTATTCATAAGGATAAATAGGTAGAAATGGTAATAGATAAATTTATGAAGAAGCTGATTCTGATAGCAGTTTTTAACCGACTTCCGTTTTATGCTTGATTATTTTTTAGTCGACCTATGTTGTATTATACCGTATAACTTTTCACTGGGTGTATTAATTTTGATGCTTCTTATTTCAATTGAAGCTTGTTTTGTGGTCCTCTTTAAATTTGATCGAGATTCGATGACTACTTTTTGAGTAATGTTTGATAACGCGTATTTACCTACTTAACTATTTTTTCGTCTACCTACGTTGTATTACTTGTCGATGTAATTATTGCAGTCTGTTTTTTTTTCGTTTGCGAGCAAACACAATTAAATGTATGTGACATACACATACACATAATTGTCTTTGCTGTATGTATGTATGTAAGTATATGTATGTACAATTGTACAATGTACATATGTAAGTGTGATTCTAAAGCGTACCTATAAGAATTTTTTTTTTAAGTATAGCTAGAAAATTTCATAGCTTGTGTTGTTGGCAACTCATGATTTTGTTTGTTTTCAAGTGTAAATAGAATTACACATGTGACATGCGATGCAGCATAATTATAATCAAGTTTTTAAATAAATTACAGTACCTACATTTGCATTTTTATATTATTCCTAAGCACCCTTAATATCTAAGATTTATACAACATTCATTATCTACTTTTAAGATTTAAAAACTGGTTAACTCGTTAACGTGAAAACATACACTATTTTAACATCATTCCTCTTAGAAAGTTACAAAAATGTAATCTTTCAAAGTACATAGTGTTTTATCACAAAATCTTAAATAAAAAAGTGTTGTGGTTTTTAGTACATTTTTATTCGTAAATAAGTTTAGCATTTGAAATAACATTTTTGAGTAACTTCCGCCACATCAGTGAAATAGGACAATCTATTGGAAATCATTAGGGAACTTTAAGTACCGCAAATGACATTTACGTATAAGTAACTGGTATTCTTTAGAACCATCAGTATTTTTTCTTTAATGGGTTAAAATATGTGATAAATGCGTGGATAAAAAAGAATCCACATATAATTGAATGGATATATTTGCGTTGTTAAATAATCGCAACGTATAAAACTCGACACGTTTCATTAGTGTCGAGGGACCAGCTTGCGAGACTTTGGTTTGCGATTGCGATAAACGTGATCGCAACTAAGTTATGTTCTGTTCCTATCTTCATGGAAACATATAGAATTATGAGGACGTGTCCTGTATGTTTTAAACACGATCAGAGTTGAATACGAAATGATAACGAAACACATGGTTGACGCTAACAAACACATACACAAACGAGATAGGTTAGAAAATAAACTTACCACAGAGTGCTGTTCCATATTCCTTCCAATGTGAACGAGTTTTTGCAGTCATCGTGATTTATATTAATTACTATCAGACTATATATGATCAACTGGGCGATTTGGAATGAGATTTTCTTGAGCACTATTTTTAAATAATAAAAATCTAAATAGAATATTAAGAACCCATGGTTATGAATTTAAATAATAACAAGATATAATAACTAAATATCACAAAAATAAAATATTCAATTAAAATTAATGGGTTTAAAAAAAAAACGTTATAACCGATTTGGCTTCATTTTGGAGGTTTAGGTGTTGTTGGTTTGCTGGAACATGTTGCGAGAAGTTACGCTGAGTATGTTAACGCGACGAGGGCGAGTGAACAACTGAACGAAAAAGCGAGCTAGGTGAACGAAATGATTCAATCGCGGAGAGTAAAATGGAATGAGGCGGATCGGCGCGGGCGCACGCTTTTGCTTCTTGTTTATCGGTCGGCTTAGTTGAGCGGCGTGTTGAACAGCTCTTATATTGATAAGGAGAAGGTCGATATCGCGTGCCCAGCGGCAGGCGCGATAGAGTCGCATGTGCGCACCACGTTCAGGCGCTTCGTTCTACTGCTGGCTGATTTGCTTACGAATATTTGTAGAGACAAGTTATTTTTGATCAATAGTGGTCTAAAATAGTACTATACATTCGGTCTTTTGACGCGCATTACGAGACAATGCTTTATTGGCACGGTGTCAGGAGAACAACAATGAAACTATCTATTTCGACATAATTATGTGTACAAAACACAAACAAAAAATATTATCAGCCTGATTAAGCTGTAAAAATGTTATAAAATATAATGCCGTCATAATGTCTATATAAATTAATTACAAAGTACGATGTAGGTATTTCAATTCCAAGCAAACAAAATTACGTTGAAACGTTACGAACATGATGTAGTCTTAAAACAACGACATTTTCATTTGTTTGTTGTTTAGTGTCTTAATTGTATGTACATAGAACATAATTTTGGGATCCTAAATTTCTGGAAATAATCCAATATTTTTAAAGCGTAAAAGAGACAAAAGATGAATATTTTGACTGACTGGGTAGTCAATGGTCAGTAATGGTCATTAGGATTTAGGAAAAATGTTGTTTTTCTTTATGTTCATAGAATTAACTGTAATGACATTGCGCATTGTAATATACATGATCAACTGAGGTAGAGCACAGCAGGATATTTCCTGAAATCTCTATCTCTGATCCCTAAATCTGGAGCAGCCCACCTGGGGAAGTACCTCGACCTTACAGAAGATCACAGCTAAATAATACTACTTTCAAGCAGTGTTGTGTTCCTGTGTTGAGTAAGGGTCTAAGGTCTTCCTGTGGAGAGATTGGGTGTAGGGTCGGCAACGCGCTTGTCATGCTTGTAGTGTTGCAGGCCTCAGGCTACGGTAATCGCTTACCGTCAGGTGGGATAGTCTTGTTTGCTGATCCAATTGTATAAAAAAACATGTACTATTTTTTTTTCATCAAGTAGTCAAGTAAAAAGAGAGCAGGCAAAGCAGCGGAATATTTTAATACGAACTTTCCTTTTTTTAAAAATCTCATAAACCTCATAAAACATGGACAAATGCAAACCAAATTCTCATATCGAGTTATGAGAGGCTATGAGGTCTATAATTATTATTTGGCCTGCATTTGTCTTATGTTATATGTAAGCCTTTATGAAAAATTAACTATTTACGTCGTGTTAAGATAAATTACTTAACAAAAAAAGACAACATCCGAAAAAATAAGTACATATCTATTAATTAAACCTTTAGTGCGTTATTATTCTAAGCTTTAGAGCAACTTATAATATTAGACTTCATAACAATTATACTTATAATTGAGTTAACCAGACTTGACCAATTAGTAAACTTTTTAGTTAATAAAGTTTCTTTTCCCTAATTATATTTGAAGAATTTTGAAGTTTAACTAAGCTAGTTTCTAAAATATATTAATTTGTAGTTATATTATAACTACATGTTAATATAATATCACAATTAATGTATGTAGGTACTTCTATCTGGAAAAATTAACTCAAATGTGGAACACAGCAATGGAAAACTTTGTGACTGATTTTAACGAACGTGTTATCGCCTACTGGCTCCTACCTATCACGTATGTATAAGTGCATAGCCTGCACTTTCTTTGCGTTACTTTATCACTAACGCTCAATGTATGACGCAACAATACCTACAGAATTAAAACGGAGAAATATTTCATGGCAAAATTATAATCCAATAAAATTTAAACGGCAAAATGTTAAATACCTACGTCTGAAATAATTAATTTGTCAATAGTACATATATACAATTATACATATAATAAGTAAATCTTTAGGTTTAAGTTTTATTTTAATTTATGACTATAACGACGCAAGTAATTGACATCCGTTTATATTGCTCAGGAAGCTCCTCTGAGTAATTTCGATAGCTTTCCAGATAATATGTAACCTAAGTCTTTAATCTTTTTTCTAATCTTTAATTTTTTTGCCCTACCACAAGTCTTTAGCTGCATAACATAACATAACAAATAATGTTTTTTAATATTATGCATTTAAATAAATCGAAAGATAAATGTTTGTTTAAATGTTACCTTCCATGTCACATTATATTGTTTTACTAGCTTCTGCGCGCGACTTCGTTGGCGTGGACTCCGCTCCTATTAGTCTTAGCGTGATGATACATAGCCTATAGCCTTCCTCGATAAATGGGCTATCTAACAGTGAAAGAATTTTTCAAATCGGACCAGTGGATCCTGAGATTAGCGCGTTCAAACAAACAAACAAACAAACAAACTATCAAACAAACAAACTCTTCAGCTTTATTATATTAGTATAGATTAGCGCTGTTGGTTTTGTAACTGCTAGTCGACATCGTTGTTTGTTAAAAAAGGGAGCATCTAAATGTATGAGACATAACTTATCATATTGTATTTCTCAGGTACCTATATATAAAAGTATAAAATGGACTAGGAAAAATAAGACTTCTGTTGATTTTATTTCAAAGTTTTGGTCTACTTTATTTAAATACAAAAATCAGGTAAGTACCTAAATGATGTTGTTGGTTGATTCTGGGCTCTGGCACGTAAATAATGTAAAAATGGTTCGAAAGTGACGAGTTTGGTGTTTTATATCCATAATGCTGTGCCCCGCTGTGCTGTACTGTGGTTTTACTCGAGGTCATTAATCGAAATAAAATATAGCCGGGACAAAAGTACACATCTGTGTATAAGTATATACCTACATTTGTATATTTCGTAAAAATCGGTCCAGTAGTTTCGGAGATTAGCACGGACAAACATCGTGATACGGGATTTATAATTACATATATAATCTATTCTCTTGTCAAAGAATTCATTGTAATATGAAACTTTGAATAGTTGGGCGCTGTAAAGCACTCGCTATAGACGGCACCACGGTAAAATCATAATATCAATAACCCTTCCTTGGCAGTCGGGAAAAATATCGATTTGGCGGTTACATCGTTCCATAGGAGAATCGGACACGGTATGTCAGGGGTGCGGGTTCGAATCCTGCTGGATCGAAATTTTGATATGATAATAAAAAAATATTTTAGAATTTCCTCATGCGTGGGAAACACAAAAATAAAATAATGAGAACTTGACAATCGATACACACAGAAAATACACGTAGAAGATGTGAAATGCAGCAACTAGCATTGGAGCTACTGCAGCTAGGTTGTAGTAGGATCAAGAAAAGCATAAGATACAAGAAAAAATATCACTCTAATCACAAAACTCATTCTAACTACACAACCAAACATAGACAGACAGTTCAGAAGGATTTTATTAAATTATGTATTAGCATAATTACTCAAAAGCAGTCAATATTTGCTTTATTGATGCAGTCAGTTACAATAAATAAAAAAAAACATACGTGTCGAATTGAGAACCTCCTCCTTTTTTGGAAGTCGGTTAAAAATATTCTTTTTCATCGATACTGGCAAGTTGGAATGTGAACATGTATCATGCACCCGACGCGTGAAGCGTCTGCATACACACACGCACACCCATACGAACAGGAGTGGTGTGTGCCGTGTGTGCGACTGCTTCGTATGAAGTTGCACTTGTGTGAGAAATTCATAATGTAGCACACAAATATGTTGACATACACAGACTTATTCTGAAACGATTAACTTTGTGTTCACTAATGGTTGCTACTGAGAGTTGCTAGTGAGATTCTGATGAAAGTTATCACTTTATTGTGCAAATTTTGTCACGTAGGTACCGTTATCATCTCTCAAAGACAACTATCGATATTAGTTTCATACAAATGATTTATTAATATAATTCACTATTCTAGACATTAGAGGAGCACCATCAAATTATCTTTTTAACACTTTCATGCGAACAACGTATATGTACGTCATATATTGGTAGATATGATATGGCACAACGTACTATTACGTTCAACAAAAACTCGATTTATTGAGCACAACGTAATGGTACGGTGTCTGGCCATACTAATGTTTAAAAGTTCGGTTGCTGTGCCACAACATATCGAATTCTAAAAATTGTAGTGCTACACCACACCGATTTTATTTTTCCTTCTTTGATGGCATTCCGTCCTGATACTTAGGACCTACTAGTAGCGCACAACGTCACTATACGTCGTTTCTCCTAAGAAGTTTTATTACATTAATCGACTTGTGCCGCGTCGCGGGGGTGTGCGTGCGCCGATTCTGTGTTCACGTGGAATATTGACCTTATATATGTTATATCAATTTATTTTACTTTATTGAAATAAGTCTGAATGTGTTCAAAATACATATTTTGTATTTTTTGTTTGTTTTAGATATGTAAATTGGACCAAAAAAGTGACCATTGTAGCATAGCGTATCTTAACGTCGACGTCTTAGTACGTCAGAGCAATATATTTAAATACTAATGTCATCAGCTATTTGCACAACGTCATTAGACGTCGCTTGAATTTCTATGAAAAAATGATGTGCAATATCGCATAGACCTATAATATTGGTATGTTCGCGTGAAAGTGTTAATTATGATATAAGTATTTATTTCAATAAATAATAATCTCTCATTAATGAAAATAAAAATAATGAATGTTTTTATTAAGAACTAGCTGTCCCGGCGAACACCGCGAACTTCGTTTCGCCTAACAGTTGATTCTTTAAAAAAATTTGTATTACTTATCCTTCTCGGAAGTCGGAACTCCTCCACTAACACTTAAACTTTATTGTATGGTATTAAAGTTCAAATTGACTTTTAAGTATTATTACGAATCTTTTGTATGGGAATATAGAAAAGTGTTGTTTTCAGACTTTTCAGGCATTTTTTTTTAATTTTTCTCACCGTAACAACCATCCTCGTATTTATTTAACAATTTATTATACGTACAAAACTTAAATAATAAATTTGTCATGGAGACTCACGTATAATGGGTGTGCTTATCCCTATAAGAGATTTCTTCCAGCACACCCAAAAAGGAACGGTTACAGACAGAAATTAAAGTAGGTAGACGTACAATAAGAAAACATTAAATCATTAACACACACACATATATATACACACATACAAAAAAAAATTACGCTGACACACAAAATAATAATATATTATACCTACATTAAATAAAATAAAAATTATGATATGGAAAGATAATGCTCTTTTAATTTTATTCCCTCGTACTTCAAGGAATATTATAAAAAAAGAATTAGTGAAATCGGTTCAGCTGATCTCGAGATTTGCGCTTAGCAACAAATTCAGCGATTCATTTTTATATAATATAGAGATAAAAAACAAAAATGTGAGCCGTCACGTGACGGCTGGCAGATGTGAAACATTTTATAAACATTTATTTTCTTTATATACAAAAATGTTTAATTCAAAAATGTCTTTAAAATCGCGATAACTCAATTATTATAAAGGTATCTACTAGCTTCTGCGCGCGACTTCGTCCCCGTGGAATAGGACCAATTCTGTCAAACATGATTTGAGCGAAACTTTAACCGTTTACGCCGCGGAAGCTCTCAAAAGGAAAATAACCCCGATTTTGAAACATTCTTCATTGGTGCTACGCTCCTATTGGTCTTAGCCTGATGATATATAGAATATAGCCTTCCTCGATAAATGGGCTATCTAACACTGAAATAATTTTTCAAATCGGACCAGTAGATCCTAAGATTAGCGCGTTCAAACAAACAAACAAACAATCAAACAAACAAATTCTTCAGCTTTATTATATTAAGTATAGATTATAGTATAGTATAGTCATTCATTTTTCATTTTCAGTAACTACTTATATTCCATCATAAAAGCGTGGCGATGCGTCGCCACGGCCTGTATCGCCACGCCAACAATCAGGTTTACCCTCACCTATAGATGTTTCATGTGAAAAATACCTCGCTAAAATGGTTGTTAAGTTCAAATATAAATACGTTAAATATAATTTTTATTTAAAATAATGACATTATTTTTACGTTTGTAAATTGCTTTGGTAGACAATTTTAGTTAGAAATTTGCTTACATACTGTAGAATATCTACTGATTTTGAAATTTAAGTGCTGAAAAATACAAATGAATAGCGATAAACATCTTGATAGTTTAAATCTAAAGCAAATACCTACGTACTTATCAACGTCACAAAGTGACAACATGTGTACTTACTCAACACTTAAATACATAATATAATAATTACAAGAAGTTCGGTTCTCCTTGCTACCTGCTCTGCCAATCTTTTTTAACCACGTTTTAACAATAGGAATGTCAAAAGTAGAGGATCTTGTTATCTCGGAACGGAACTGGTCACAAATGCACTTTTTTAAATACTTTTAAAGCGTCAAGTATTTTTATTTCATTTAAAAAAATATTTGAAATTCCTTATTCTAGTCATAATAAGTATTTTTCAATTTCTTAGGTGTGCATTTTTTTTGTCAAAATTTAAATGGTAGCTTTAATGGTGACAAAAGGAGACTAGTCCTTTCGGTTTGTCATAATTAGTTTAACGCTTTTACATTATGTTTTAGTAATTGCTCTATGCATTTTAAAGTACGGTTTTTGTATGATGAATAGAGATTGTTCCCTAAATCTCTAGTCTCTTGTCGTTATAATTATGATTAGATCTATTGTGTATCAATCAGTAAAGCAGTTAACAAAGTTAATTTATTTGATTATTTTGTTTCATATTCATAATAATTAAATAAAATAATAATTAAAAGAAAACAAAAAACCCGCCTGCATAAAGAACAACTAATAGAAAATGAACTGAAAAGGCTGAATAAAAATACCAATACGGTAATCCTTCGAAATTTTATGCAAAATCGTACATAATATGCAGTCGGAGACATGAAATTGAAGGATCAGTCAAATCATTCTCTCTTTGTGCATTTCTCCGATAATGAGATTTGAATATATATAAAATAAAATTAGGTATTAATTTGTACGCCATTTTTAATAACGAAATCATTTGTGGGTGGAGCCTATATTTGTTACGTTAAGGGCCCCGTAAACGATCAAATAACTTGTCAAATTTTACGTGTTTGTCAAATTATTTGATCGAGTACGAGCTTGTTTGATGTGTTTTTTTATATGAAAACATGAAGTTTGACAAACAAGTTTGACAAATTATTTGATCGTTTACAGGGCTTTTAATATTTGTTGATGACTGAACTGAAATAGACACAAAAAATTTGACTTAAACTTACGTTCTAGTTCTACACGGTCGGTTATCAGAGCTGTGCGCCAATTTCCAATTCTGCGTGACGATATGGACGGCCCTAGTATTTCTGTGGACTGTGGACGGCCCCAATATGTTTGTTTTAGTTATATTAAAAAAAATAGCTGTATCTTTTCATCTCTGGCATAGCATGCTTACATCTGGTACATAAGTAAGTACTAAAACCAACGGTGACATAATAATATACACCAACAACAATATACCTTATCATGTTTGCGTGTGTTCGTTATCTTTGCGAGATTATTCTGTCGTTAATTAAAAGTTAGTCTCAAACAGTACCGAGTTACTGACATGAAGGAACTCTGCGATTGCGCTTTGTGTACTCAACTTCTTAACTCAAAACTTCGTGTATACTAGTTGAAATACAACTATTTGTGATGACAACAAAACTACAGATAGGTATTTTACTAATGCTAAGAGACAATTAAAACAAATTAAATAATCTACTATATATTAATACGTAAAGCAAAAACTTTGTACCCCTTTTTACGAAAATTGCCCGGGCAGAGGAGTATCAAATTTCGCACACTTATAGTTTATATAGAGAAGGAGTGCAGAATGCTAATATCTTTTAAAATTATGCATAAAAATTCATTAAATCAGTAAAAAATTAAAACCTTACACACACTACTATGTATTTGACATACACGCGCATATAATTATACTCTTCTGTTTATTATTATAGAAGTATAGTCATATACAACGGAACCTTAATAATATTCTAACTAATAATTTAAAATTTAAAATTAATTATGGTCGAATTTCTACCATAGGGCGACCACTAGTCACTATAAATCATAGATTGAAATAAATACATAAACGAATTTAAAGAATTCAACGAGTGGAATAAGATTTAATGAAAACATGATGATTTACACAATATTACAGAACACAGGGTATTTTTAGGCCATCTATTCCATAATACGTATAATGAATTTATTTCCACCGAACTTTTTTTAGGTCGCCAATGCCATAATTCCATAAAATAATCGAGTCAAGGGAAAAAATGTTTCGGCTGAAGGTTGTGGGCATGAGTCATGCCGCATGACCATCGTGCCCACAACCCGGTTGATCCGCCCCTGGGGAGGCTTATAGTATAGGGCCTATAATAAATAATGTATAAGACTATATAATATTTTAGTACATTTTTTCCGAAAATTAACGTGGATGAAACCACGGAACACACTTAGTATTGAAATAAGATTGTGAATTTTGTTTTAATATTGTTTTGCACTCGACTGAAAAAAATATTTTTCTGGTTATATAACCAGAAAAATATTTTCATATGAATCATTTGGAATTTACGCCGAAATACATACACAAATATGTATAAATATATAAATACTTACACATAATATGTATAGACATGTCACTATACGCAATTATTATCTTGGCTACTAAATTATATTAATGCTACGGTCGTTATTTGTAACTAATGACCTTATAGCGTCTCGTATTAGTTCTATTATTATTATGAGTAACAATAACTACTTGTGTGTATGGTACCTACTTATAGTTAATTATAAAAAATAAACAGTTTTTATGAACGCCTGTAAAAGATAACTCAATAATAGGCTGTATCTATAGGAACACCTAAAGTTATAAAAGTAGATCTTTAAGCCTGGATTTAATATGTTGTATCCAATAACATGTAGGTACTGTAACCGTACCTAAGGTAGATAGTAACTGAAAATCAGTCGATCTTTCCTAGGATTGATCTTTTAGTACTGAGTTACACATACCTTTTTGCGATTCTGCAGCACACATACACTGTATTTTAGTGTGTGTGCACAACAAACCTTTTTCTATGTGAGTAATAATTTCGGGGTTATCGTAAATGAGGGCGTGGTACATGTCGTAACGTCAGTTATTATCTTTCTTACTAAAAGCTATACAAGATTTGGTGAGATATATTATAGAACGAGAAGTAAAGCATGTGATACGTATGGCCATTGCGTGATATTTCAGATATTCAGAGCTCATCGGGTACGATCGTACAATCGTGGAACAATATAAATTTGATGTTCTATGTATATATATGTATATTTGAAGTAAAACTTCTTAATGCACGCTTGACTAAGGGATTAAGTTGGTGAATGCGTGATGAGAGCGTTACAAAAAGAGTGATCGAGCGAGGCGAACGGAGCAAGAGAGAGAGGTGCGAGCACCCATTTTCTTTCTCTCTTTCTCTCATAGCCAGTTACGATTCGTATATCTAAGACACATTGCAGGCCTGTTGTGCAGAAGTTTTACTTCAGTCGTGTGCTCCAAATCTAAAGCACAATCGTTTTTTTTTTTATTACTAATTTTTATCACAGATAGATCATACGCGACAAACTTCAACGATTATTAGTAAAAATGAAAAAGATTTGTTGTTTTATTTTCAGCCTTTTTTACGTGGGGAAAATCCACCATGGATACCCTCCTGCGCGGGTGCACCAGAGGGTTATGTCAGACTCCTACTGACCAAAAACCATCCACGTGTGAGCAGACCTCCGCCTGAATGGGGCGAGATGGGGTCGCGTTAGCAGTCTCCACCCCGCCCCGGCGGCGGCTGACCCGTATGTAAAAATCCGGGCCCCGGCACCTAGAGGGGCGGCACCCACAAGACCACCCCTCCCGACGACGCTTGGGATCTCAAGCCAGCCGAGGATCCCCCGACCCCCAGCCGGCCACCTCACTTAGGGGACGCTCAACCGGACCAGTCTACCGTCTGCAGAATGGGGACACATGTCAAGGAGCGTTGCGTTCCTGTGGTGAATAAGGGGGCCACGGCTCTTGGGGAGGGACCGTTGTAGGGTCGGCAACGCGCTTGCCATGCTTCTGGTGTTACAGTCGTCTTTAGGCTATAGTAACCCCGTTTCAGCATATGTACGATTGTTTGCCGACAAAATTGAACATTATAATCTGGGTAAAGTTTTGAATAAAAACATCATGTTTTCTTCCCCACACTTAAAAGTCCCAGGTACATCACACATAAACAGGTTCAGCAGACGCTCTCTTTGATTTACTCGTAACTTCAGAATTCAGATGTCAATGAAGAGTTACTATGTAGGATATTTCATAATATGCTCGACGAGGTACCTAATGACCGACTCCTGCACCCCACTTCTGATGTCGCTAACTGTCTGGACTGTTAGGATACTGTAGTATAGACCATTCTTATCATTTGCATCAGTTATTTAAATAAATTTAGTCCTAAAATTAAGTTTCAAGTTATAAGGAAGGAAGGAAAATCACGCTTCAGCCTGTAATATACCATTGCTGGGCATAGGCCTCTTTCCCCCTGTAGGAGAAGGATCAGAGCTTAACCCACCACTGTGCTCCAATGCGGGTTGGCGGATATATTCCCTCCTATGAGTAACGATTTCTATCAGGTGTACATGATAACAACCGGGACCGACGGCTTACGTGCTCTCCGAGGCAAGGTGGGGAGACCCACAAGGACTGCACAAACACCCAGACCAAGGCAAACATTTGTATGGCCAATACAGTAAAGTAAAGCACTACTTAGATTGTTAATGATGTTATGATGATTGATGTTATGAGATATCCGCTATATGTCTGATAACGTTCACTTCTCCTGTAAATTTACATACGTAAAACAAGACGACATCTACTAACTAACGTTGAAAAATAAACAATTGTTGATTTGAACATCTTGTGTAATCAAATCTAGGAGTGAATACAATAGACGTGGCTAAATAATGTTCTACATAAATAATGAGTATTTTTGCAGTGCAAACAGATAAAAAATAGAAGCTTAGAGATATACAGATAAGGCGTAGTGTCGTTTTCAATGGATGTCGTAATGTACACATTACTTACAAGTAATCCGCGAACTCCTAATAAATCCGTTACACATATTAATTTAATTTAATTACTTAATATATAATAATACTACTGATAAACAGATGTATGCTGTACACACACAAGAAAGCTTGCGGTATTTATGATATTTTAGTTGACACTAACCTAACCCAACGTGTAAATTATTTACTTGATTTATTTGCAACAAATATTGAAAACCAAATTTTGTTGAATTATCAATACGATGTGATAAATATTTACGTAAATAAATAAAGCACACCCCTCTTCGACGTGCACAGTAAGTTTCTTTACGGTTATTATTATTATGTGCTCATTTATTTTAGACTAACTTTTTGCCCGTGGTTTCGCTGTGGATTATATACAAGATATTAGCAGCTATTACCCGTTTACACCCGTTAAAATATAGCCAATGCCACTCAGAAATAACGTAGCAGTCTCGTGGTGAAAACAAAATTTAAAAGCGGTTGCAATATTTTTTGGGTTTCGCTTACGCTCGCTAAATTCATAAAATAATAAAATCTTCGATGGAGTTTCTATAGGCATTTCCAATATCTGTTTTGAAATAAAAATTTGAATCAGCTTCAAAAAAGGAGGAGGTTCTCATTTCGACTGTATTTTTTATGTGTGTTCGATTATAACTTTTTACTGAGTACCTATTTTGATGTTTCTTTTTTCATTCTAAGGCTGGTGCTTTTCATGTGGTTCCATTCAATTTTCATCGAGATCTAACAAATACTTTTTCAGTTATCTCTAATTCTAATTAAAAATTAATCTCTTATTTACCTACGTTGCATTTTGTCGATGTTATTTAAGTCGGTTTTTTTTTCGTTTGCGAGCTAACACAATTATAAAAAATTGAGTCAGTAAACGGCAACAATCAATAGAGAACAGGTGACACGCGTACAGTCGGGTCGAGTGTTTCTGTGTGAAGAGAGAGTTGAATAGCTTAATTACAAGTATAATGAGATGTAATTAATTGTAATGTAACTTGAGAGTACAATTCAATTTTATATATAATCCCTCTGCTATAGCCCCGTGTTAAAATGATTAACTTGTACATGTAGTACCTACTTGTGGTACATAAGTATATAATTACGAAAAGTCTTCAATCATATGACGAAATAGAATCTTACTTAAGCCATAATGTTGTTGGTGTGAATGAAATGGACAGATTTTACTAACTGCAGCTTTTTTAAAAGTTAGGATGTCTTTATAAAGTATGTAATCGCAAGCGATACAGACAGGGTAAGTACATACGAACGTACTAAGGATATTACATGCTATTATGAAATAGGTAGCTAGGGCCTACTAATTCTATTTTTATTGTCATTACTAGTTGAGGAAGTGGGGCGATATAATTTATTTCCAAATTTTATGTTGTAAACAGGTGAAACTGGTGACATTGTGAAAAAACATAAACAATGACAGTTTTAATAAATTCCATAAAACTTGTTTAAAATTTTCGAAAACGTTATTCTAGTTCTTGAAATAATTTATTTAACGCCTGTGTATATTTAATAAAAATTAAATAAATCATTACAGTAAATAATACCACTTGTCTTTGAAAGATAAATAAATAGTCAAAAATCGACGCTTTAAGGATTTCGGTTTTTTCACTTGAAAGTACTGAACCTTACAGATTTTCATTAAAAATAATTTAATATTATTTCTCTAAAGCGTCATATTAAATTCCTGGATATTAACACGAAAATTCTTTGCTAATAACGTTTTTATGTCTTAATTAGATTATATTCTCATGAAACTTTTGTAATATTAAATATTTTTATCCCTACAATTAATTTGTTTACACACACACAAAGTCAAGTAAAGTAAGGTAGGCAACTTAATGCCCGTGTTTTATCTATAGGTACTAATAAATAAAATTGGAGTGTCTGTTTTTAATATTAAAATAACCACTTTTTAGTTTTTACTAAATGCATATGGATCTATACACAGAACATATTATACCAAAATAACATTTTTTACAATTTTTGTCTGTCTGTCTGTTTGTTCCGGCTAATCTCTGAAACGGCTGGACCGATTTTGACGGGACTTTCACTGGCAGATGGCAGATAGCTAACTTAGGCTACTTTTAATTTCGATTTTTTTTTTATAACTGCGAAGTGAACAATAACTTTTTTGTTAAATTCCACGCGGAAGAAGTCGCGGGCACAGCAGCTAGTATGATATATATTTATCTATATAACAATTGTATATACAAATAATTTGAACGTATATAGGTACATATCCAGAATCACGCTGCAAACTGCAGGAAAGAAGAAGACCATTTGGTTTTTAATTTTAAAAGATAATTTTCTTTTACAGAAAATTTGTAAATTAGTTACTAAATGAAATTTCACGTGAAAAATTAAATTTCATGAATGTTTATGTGAAAAAAAAATTCATGTCATACGTAAAAAATATTTGTATTTGTACAAATATTTGATTCTTGTCTGGTTATATGACCTTCTGGGTGTCTCCAGTTTACTTATTATAAGACTTATATAGTACTAGCTTCTGCGCGCGACTTCGTCGGCGTGGACTCCGCTCCTATTGGTCTCAGCGTGATGATACATAGCCTATAGCCTTTCTCGATAAATGGGCTATCTAACAGTGAAAGAATTTTTCAAATCGGCCCAGTAGTTCCAGAGATTACCGCGTTCAAACAAACAAACAAACAAACAAACAAAAAAATTTTTTTTTTCTTTTTATATCTTAACAGCTTCTGCGCGCGACTTCGTCGGCGTGGACTCCGCTCCTATTGGTCTTAGCGTGATGATACATAGCCTATAGCCTTCCTCGATAAATGGCCTATCTAACACTGAAAGAATTTTTCAAATCGGCCCAGTAGAACCAGAGATTACCGCGTTCAAACAAACAAACAAACAAACAAACAAACAATCAAACAAACTCTTCAGCTTTATATATTAGTATAGATTCGGTACATTACAAACTTAGGTAATGTACCCAGTGTTATTACCTATAAGCAAGTTAGTCAAAATGTTAAAATATTAAATTACTCAAAATTTTTGTCTCGGTAGACATTACCTATCTATTTTATCCTCGGTTTTATTAAATATTAATAAATATTTTTTTTATCTGTGATGCTCCATAGTTATCATGATTTTTAAAAGATTCATCTGTTGTCAAATAATAATAAAATTATGTGGTAAAAGTAAAAAGTTACGATTCATAAAACCGGTATTGTATTCATAAAATCGGTATACAACACTATTACTAAAAAGCTGGTATCATTATTTCGAAAATTGACATTTGCATGTGTCAATTTAGTCCGTACCGAAAAAAAAACAGGGTATAGTCGTTGCTACGATTTTCGAAGGTTCCCCTCGATTTCTCTGGGATTCCATCATCAGATCCTGGTTTCCTTATCATGGTACCTAACTAGGGATATCTCCTTTCCAACAATAAAAGTATTATCAAAATCGGTTCACGGCTAGCCTATAGGACATGGGGCATCGATTTATGGGGTTTAAAGGGGAGAGGGGAGGAGGGGGGTGTGTGGGTTACGTTCTGGTACCACTCCCAACCCTAGAACTGGGCATAGATTTTTGGGGTTTTGGGGGTTGGGGGTGGGGGGCTATATGACACTGGGCATCGTTTTATGGGGTTTTGGGGGGAGAGCGGAGGAGGGGGTGGGTGTTTTACCCTCTGGTACCACCCCCAACCCCAGAACTGGGCATAGATTTGCTGGGTTGTGGGGGAGGGGGGGGGGGTTACCCTCTGGTACCACTCCCACCCCCAGCACTGCACTATATAGATATAGAAATCTGAAAAATACCCAAACCCGAATCGGAGCACCCCACTATCCACGTGGTCTAGGTCTGTCCTACCCCTAGAGTGTTCTGTTGAGAGCCCGGAGCGGATAAGGCTGGTCGCCGAAGGCGACCAGCCTCAGCCGCTCCCTACGCATTCGTTCACGCACTTTCACACGGAGGACAAGGGCTGACCTCCCTCCGCGCCACGTCGACCAGAGGGTAATCCCCCCCCCAAACTTCAAAAATCTATGCCCAGTTCTAGGGTAGGGAGAGATACCAGAACGTAACCCACCCCCCCCCATCTTACCCTCTCCCCTAAAAACCCCTTAAATCGATGCCCCATGTCCTATAGGCTTACCCGGTTCACAAAAGACGAAGTTATGCCCGAACATACATTAAAAAAATATAGACGGCCGAATTGAGTAACCTCTTCCTTTTTTGAAGTCGGTTAAAAAACGCACGCCGATAATAAAATAAATATTTTATGGTACAAATAGCATGGGCAACTAAGAACCCGTGGATGTTCTTAGTAAATAAATTAAAAAAAAATCCTAGTACAATCAGTCGCGGATCCAGGTCCCAAAAAGGTAGTGGTCACAGCACTCACAGCCACCCGAAAAACGGCCAAGTTGCGATTATTTCGGCTGACCTTGTGGGCATGGTCCTCTCCATTCGTTTTCTGGATCAATTTCGGAATAAAATTGCCGCCCCATAGAATTTGCCGCCCTAGGCTCCAGCCTACTCAGCCTTGTGGTAAATCCGCGGCCACAGATTAACCCTCATAGTAACTAAGTAAGTATAATATATCGTTACCTTTTTTAACTAACAAACTTTATACTGGGTTATATTGACGCTACTTCTACAAATATATGCGAGTCTCTATGAACAAAAAGATTTTGATTTTGAAATCAACTTTTGTGTGAAATCAAATATATTTACGCTTTTTAATTTCAGTTTTACCTGGCTACGGTAAATCCAAAAGGGGGGTTATAATTTTAGAGCTCTATGTATGTATGTTCATCTGTGTCCCCATATCTCTCAAATTACTTGTGATATTTAGACAAATGAGGTACCATAAGAAGCGTTTTAATTGCTGTTTGGTATTACATCATATTGAATGTCACCATATGAAAGGGCATAAAGTGACGTACTTACATTTTTTTGTATAGTATAGTATAGCATAGTCGGGTTTAAGAGCTGGCGTGCACCACGATTTTTAATCGCGCTATTATTTAATCGCAAAAATGCAACGTATGAGTTAGTAGGACAGCGACTGAAAAATCGCGGCGATTTTAAAATCGTGTCGCAAAACAGAAAATCGCGGTGCACGCCTGCACTTAGTTTTAATTTTCTTTATCTTGTGATGACAATATAGAAGTACTTAACGACAGAGATAGAAGATAATTAAGCAATTAGTTGCAGCCTTAGTCGGGTTATGACTAACATTTCAATGAGACAACAAACGGTAGACAATTTGAAGCTAAAAATCTTTTAAACAGACAAACCATAATATAACTACGTATACATAATATATTTATATTGATTTATATATCCACGTCGGGGAACGTATGACTTGACACAATCCTTTTTTGTTGGGTGTTAAAATAGGTATAAATAGTTTCTGCAGTGTAAACTAATGAAGTTAGTTATGCTACTCTTACTATTAGTTACTTAGATATATTAACTAGCCATCCATACCATCTTATGTAAGTGTGGGACTTATTGGGTTGTTGAGAAAGGTTTACTTTTTGTGTTTTGTATTTTTATATAACTTAATTATATTTACCTTATTCAGGGTATTTAATAAGAAATTCAAACGTAAAAAAAAAAATTTTTAATGTATAAATATTAAAAATATTCTGAAATCTTAACAAACATCCAAAAAAATATACCAAACATTAAATGGCACTAGACCTTAAGGCACTCGGAATGATTCTAAATCACAATTACAAAATGCAATCTATTGTATATTCTTTGTATTGTTATATATCTTGTATCTTTCTTAATTTTAAGTTTATTACATTTAACGTACATAAATATCACATTCAGTATTTGTAAAATCGTACTATAGCTTAAGTTAAAAAATAAATTTATCTATTTACCAGATAATGGTTGCTTTTTATTAACTTATAAAAATGGAGTAAACTAAAAATAGATTTATTTTATAAGTACATTATTATCTACTTGTCTATACTTAGTTTTATATGTGAGAGATTCACTAATTTATCTGGATGCATACGTGTGTTCTGGCGTTATTTGGCAAAAATTTTGTATTTATGTTTATGTATTTGTAATAAACTAAAGCATTGGATTAATCCAACACCTTTAAGCGCTAAGATAAAAGTATGTTTCAAAAATATATGATTGCTATTGTCAAATTTGTATTTATGTGAAAAAAAAAAATTAAAAAAAAGTACTACATAAAATAGTAATAACTTAAGTTTGTACATGCAATAATAACTATTTCATGATGGAATGGACCTACATGAGAAGTAGTTCGGACGATAAAATAATTTATTTATTTATTTAATTAAGTATCTTTCATTTACTGTAATGATTATGAAGTAACAACTTGAACATGATTGTTATTTCAGATCTGATACCTACTATGTTTTGATGTCGGAATGGTTATTACGAATACGAGGACGGATAATACTTAAAATTTAAGTACAAAATAATGTTTATACTTAACGTTTTTACAGGCTATCTTTGTCATCACATAATTCTGACACTACCTACGTGATCATCACGTTTCTCGTATTTTACTTTTTCATTCGAGTATAATCTTTCTTGTATAGCAGCAAATGATTGACCTTTTGTTTCCGGTAGTAAAAGTAGTATGAATATAACACCTCCTATTGATAATAGTCCAAAACCCCAAAAGGCAACATAATTTCCTAAGCTATCCGCAATCACTTGATACAATTTCGTAACAGCGAAAGTCATTAAAGCTACAAATATCTGAATAACACAGGTTGCTTTAGACTTAATATTTGTCGGAAATATTTCTGACGTTATAGCAAAAGGTACAGTAGCTAAACCTATGGTATATGAAAATATGAAAATTGGTATCACAACAATAGGAATAAACTTGAGGGAAATAACTATATCACTGTTCTCAAATTTCATAAAGAAATATGTTCCTATAATTACATTTGCAAGTCCAACTCCACACGATGATACCAAAAGAAGTGGTTTTCTACCGAGTCTGTCAACTAATTGTGAAGATATCACCGACGTTAACAACTGGACTGTTCCGAATAATATACAGGACTCCTTAGCTCCTAAGCCACCTTCTGCTGCTCCGAATATTTGCTGAGCATAAGATATAATAGCAGTACTGCCACAAAATTGTTGAGTGAAATATATTCCAAATAAAATAATAAGTCCTTTTCTATTTCCTCCAACTAAAAATAAATCCTTCCAACGACTTTTGTCTTTCATATTTTCATTGACTAGATGGGACATACTTTCTAACTCTTCGTTAATATAATACTTTCCTCGAAGTTGCTTCAAGGACTTAGCGGCTCTATTTGTATCTCCTGTTTTGATATAATAATACGGCGACTCTGGCATGGTGCTGAATGTCACCACAAAGAGGATCGGTATCGCTATATTGAAGCTCGCCAGTCCTAGCATTGAAACGTAGGGTCCGATGCAGTACTGTGACAGGATCCCAAACTGGAAACAGACGAAGAAGATTAATATTTTTACTAAGGTAAGTGTAGCATAATTTATACTAATAACATTTTTATTTTAAAACGCTGTTTACAGCAGGCGTGTCCTGGACTGGAGAACGCGTGTTGGTAAACACAGTGTGGGACGTCCTCCGCCCGCTGGACTGACGATATACGTAAGATAGCCAGCCGGTGGGGGCTTGGTGACTATTATGGAAAACCGGAATGTTTGGCGCGAACTTGGAGGGGCCTATGTCCAGCAGTGGACTGCGATAGGCTGGAGAGAGAGAGAGAGAGAGAGATATTGCCACCGCTAGATGTAACGGTTTGCATGCGATCGCTTACTCACACTGACACTGTCGCGCATTCAAGATCAAACACATTTTCAAACATCACCAAAATACCTCCGCAATGGCAATTTAAAAAAGCTAACTTTCCTTTGTTGTACCATTTAATTGAGACCACAGACTGGTCTTCCATATATGAATTAAATTTAGAAATGAGTTTAGATTACTTCTACGAGTCTATTAATAAAATATTAGAACAATGTGTTCCAAAAAAAATTCAATGTTATAGTAGGTCTAAATACGTGTATCCTGAGTGGTATACCGCCGATGTAATTCGATTAATACAACAAAAAGCTACTCTTCATAAAGTATACAAGAAAAGTAGATCAGGTTTAGATTACGAGGTTTTTTCACAATTTAGGGCTAAGGTCAAACAAAGCATAAGAGAAGCGTATACACACCATCAACATATCGTTCAAAGTAATTTACAGGAAAACCCTATATCTTTCTGGAGTTATATAAACTCCAAAAAAAGCAATAGAAGTCCTCGGAAAATGTATAAAGACGGTAAACTTCTGACGAATGAACAATCAGTACATGAGTTAGCCAAATACTTCTATTCGGTGTACAGTCCGTGTAAGGCTAAATTAGATGTAAATTCAGCGATACAGGTGGCTGGCAGTGAGAACGCGGCAGCACGCGTACACCTTAGCGCGTTACAGCTCAGTGAGGTACAGCACGCCCTTAAACAACTTAAGCCAAAGAAATCGACAGGACCAGATGGTATACCACCGTATATATTTAGAGACTGCCGATCTGTTCTAGCTAAGCCTTTGCTTCATATATATAACCAATCCCTGAGAGCAGCAGTATTTCCGGAAAGATGGAAGACGACTAGGGTAGTACCAGTACCGAAAGCTGGTGCCAAAGGAAACCTGGATGGTAATAGACCTATCGCAGTCCTGTCGACTCCAGCAAAAATATTTGAGTCAGCTATACAGAAGAGCATATATCATCAAATGGGTATACAATTATCGGATTCACAACACGGGTTTCGGCCGAATAGAAGTACAAGCAGTAATCTTCTTGCGTATATGGCGGACGTGTTACCGACGGTGGACGCGGGCGGGCAGGTCGACGCAGTCTATTTCGACTTCAAAAAAGCGTTTGACCTTGTAGATAATGATATCTTACTCAGAAAGCTAGCAGGCATTGGTTTTACACCACACTTACTCAACTTCTTTGCTAGCTACATGACAGACAGACAGCAATATGTAGAATATGCAGGATACCGATCAGACACATATTTCACGAGGTCTGGAGTAAGCCAGGGTAGTAATTTAGGTCCTTTGGAGTTCATAATAATGATAAATGATCTCCCCAAAATGGTCCAAGAAGCAAAATGCCTATTATTTGCAGATGATTTTAAATTATACCTACCTATAGTATGTAAGGAGGATTGCATGAGGCTACAAAGTGATATAGATAGGGTGACTAGGTGGAGCAAGGAAAACAACTTGCAGTTTAACACCTCAAAATGTGTCACAATTACATTCTCTCGTAGCCACAACCCTATTGTACATAATTATATGATAGAAGACTGTGTACCCATGACTAGGGTCAAGGAAGTTCGTGATTTAGGAGTGGGTATGAATACAGGATTAACTTTTCGTGAACACATCATTAAATGTTGTAAAAAAGCTTACAAAAGTTTGGGTTTTATACTACGCACAGTTAATGATTTCACAAATATTTACGCAATTACTGCATTATATAATACACTGGTTAGGAGCCAACTGGAATACAATGCGATGATTTGGTCGCCGCACGAAAACAAGTACACTCTTATGCTGGAGCGAGTACAAAATAAATTTTTAAGATACCTGTACATGCGACTGTATGGAGTGTATCCACTCTATCCATTAATGTATCCAACATTGTTCATTTTAGGTATGGTAGGTTACAATGAAATCAGAGTTAGAAGGGAATTTACTCTTGCACGCTATTTGTACACAATTCTGATAGGCAGAGTACATAACACAGACGTGCTGGATCAGTTGGCACTCCGAGTCCCTGACCGGTACGTATATCGCAGACGCCGGCCGCAGCTGCTGGCGGTACCGCGCGCGAGGACTAACTTGCTGCGCCACGCGCCGCTCACGCGCGCACTCAGAACACTCAACATAGTACAAGATAAAATTGACATATTTTGTTGTACTCTGAGTGAATTCACGAAGGTCACATTATATGTAATAAGTTATAGTTAAATCTAGGTTTTTATGTAATTTTTATTTTTTATTTTTATAATCTGTTGTTAGTAGGTACTAATTTTTGTTATTATTTTATGTAGGTAGGAAATGTTTTTACTTCTATTATATATTTACTTCTGTTACGTTCTTATTGTTGATTTTAGGTAATAATTTTTTGTTAAATCTTAGGATAAGTTACTCTATCGCATTAGGAAACTGTAAAGATAGATGTAAGAGAGAATAAATAAATAAATAAATAAATAAATAAATAAATATTGAAAGATAGTAAAAATTGTATCTGTTTTTGTTTACGCACAACTAATTATTTATTGATATTTCTTCTTTCTGGCTTTATGACTATATTTCAGTATTGTGGTGCGAGTAGTCTTAATTCCCGCTCAGTACAGATATTTTGGTTGACATTTATACAGGTGCTTCTGGTCTGTACCGGGTGTACGTTCTTATGAGTTTATCCAACGTGCCTCGGAGAGCGCGTAAAGTCACTGTTATCATGAACTAGTAATGTTGACCCATAATAGTAAATTATCTGTCAACTCGTAGTGGAACAGTGTGGTGGATTAAGCTCCAACCCTTCTCTTCAAGAGTATAACTACAGGTAGTTTTAAATTTAAAAAAGTCTGCATTAAAACTTGTAGGGTCAAAACATAATCCCCTTTAACCTTTTAACACATTAATTTGCTTTATATTATTATCTGTAAATTAATATTACGATGATGGATATACATATCGCGGAAATAAAGTAACAATTATTTAGTTTCACAACCAACTGACATAGTTTTACTAGCCACTGATAAACAGTCTAGATAATAATCAGAAAAATATTTAAGCAGATAAGATAAATGGATATATATTGAATTAATTAGGTACGTTTGTATAGTAACTAACCTTCGACATGACTGTAATAAGTGTTGCCATGGCACCGCGCACATTATTAGACGCGATTTCTCCTAGATACATAGGGGCAGCGGTGTAGGCGATGCCATAGCCGAGACCAGAGATAAGCCGAGCAGCATACATGGTGGGAACGTTAGTCGCCAGCATCACGAGGATCCAGCCAATAATATATGGAATGGCAGCAAGAAGCAACGTTCTTTTCGTGCCTATTCTGTCGGCGAGGTATGAAGCAGGAATAGGGCTGATAGCTGAAAAATTGTACATTAAAAATAGTTAAACATTTGTTTCAAATTATAATACTTTTTCACTATTGAGCTTATGAGCATTGTCAAGTACGATAATTTTTCACAACACGTTTAAATTGTTAGTTTAAAATATTTATTAAAAAGTTGTTTTTCGCTCTATAATAGTAATTTTTGGGTAGGATTGTCATTGTTGGATCTGAACTAGCTATTTATTTGCTTGAAATTGCTTGTATTTACAAAAAAAATTAGGTGTGGCTGTGTAATGGCCAGGTGTTGTACGTAAATATGTCTTGTAACGGGTAATATTTTCTGTATGGAGAATTGACTCGGTCATATGGTATTTTTTTATTGGTACCATTCGATTGCTCTTGAAAAGCCCTTTCCAATCGTAAACGATCTCCGTATTTGTATTTGACCTTTCGACGCGTAGAGGACGATATTATATGTTTTTGATATTTTTTAAAATTTAACTCATTATAGTCACAATCACAATTCTTTGCAAAGGTTTCATAATTATATAACCGTTACATTTTGACGAGAGCTAACGATTGAAACTTTAAAAAAACGCCGTAGCATCTCTAAATCACAAGTAATAAATACTCAATGCAAAATCTTGATTCGCACCAAAATAACCTCAAAATGTCGGCGCTTCCCTCTAAATCTCGCGCGATGTGTCACAATCCTTATTTAGCTGAATAAATTCTTTGATCTTTTAGCTTTTCAATTTAACACCAAAAACTGTTTACCCAAACTGTTTTGATTTTGTTATCATTCATTATTTTGAGTTGCCCAGCTCCCTATGGAAGCAATAATGAAGACGTATTCACGTCAAAAAGAAAAAAAAAAAGAAAAAAAAACTAAATGTGCTTAATACTTTTGTTTTTGCTATATTGCAGTAAAAGTAGGTAGGCACCTGAAGAAAGAATCATAAACGACGCAATCCATGAGCTCTGATCGGGCGATGTCTGTATGGGGGAGTCCTTTGCCAGGAGTATCGGTAGAGTGGGGGAGGTCCATCCAACCGTCGTGCCGGCCGCCGTTGTGATTAAGGTCGCTGAAAATACAAATGCAATATTTATTAAAATGTGAATTTTTAAAGTAACTATACAAATGGTGCTTGGTAATCAAATCTATTTCAGAATAACGTCTTCGTTAATGTATTCGCATTCAGCCTGTAACATCTCACAGTTGGGCAAAGAGGATAGACTTTTTCCCCATGTAGAAGAACGATTGGAGCTTAATCCACCACACTACTCCACTGCGGGTTGGCGGATATGTTCCCTACTATGAGTAAAGATCGCTATGAGGTATTTATAACCGAGGGCTTAACGTGCTCTCCATAGCACGGTGGGAGACCCACAAGAACAGACATCCAAACCGGAAAGAAAAATTTGTATTAATACAAATATCCATTCCGAGCCGGAATCGAACCCGCAAAAAGTCGGTGTTTTAGGCTACTACTCGCACCATTACAATAAAGCGGTTGTTTTTCTTTAATGCGAGTATATTTATTTAAGTTTTTAGATCAGAAACATTTTCTACTGTCATAAGTTAAAATATTAAATCTAATACGATTTTCTGTCCATCTTAAAATCTAAATGGGACCAAGACTTAAAGCGAGTAAGCTAGGCTATTAATTAGTTCTAAGAAAAATCTTGAAATCCATGTTATTAAAAGTTAAATTTATTTAAAACATTGTGTCTGATTTTTATTAATCAACAACATAATATGCTATTAATGTAATATAGTGAATATATGGATTTTTTTGAAGTTATACTTCTTTACGCACGCTTGACTAGGGGAGTAAGCTGGTGTTACGAAAAGTGTAATCGGGCGAGGCAAACGGAAGTTGAGAGGGAGATATAAGTTAATGAAGATAGAAAGAGAGAGAGAGAGTTCCGTTTCGTATATTACTGTAGAGGCGACTATCTTTAATAAAACTTCTTAGTTTTCTTTAGTCGTGTGGTCTAAAGCACACTCGTTTCTTATTTTAATTTTCTTTTATACAACCTTGTCCTAACAATGAAGAAAACAAAAAAAAAGAATGATCTTTGTTTCCGTTCTTCGGAAGTTATGCTCATACATACATTTCGACGATTCATTTATAATTTCAATTAAGGAGCATTTACCTAAGTATATAAAGAAAAGTACATTTGATTATTTATATTTCACAATAATAAATGTTATAAGTTTTTTATGCTTAACAAGTATTAGGTATTAAAATATAAAGCACGGCAAAAAGTTGTATTCATATTAGGTTGATTATGTACGAACAGGTTAACGTATTCTTAAACAAGCTTTTTTAGTATCAATTATTATTGCAGTCATGCCGATAAATGAATAATCGGTGTCGTTTTTATAACGATCATGATTTTTATGTCAATGATATTTTAATTTGTAAGATAAAATACTTAGTTTTAATTTTGAGGGTATTTAAAAAAAAATAGATAGAATATTGAAACTGGCCGTTAATGTAGGTACTTTATTTATCTCTGAATTTGCTTACTAGAGATAGAATTTCGACGTAAGTTCTATACAAATTGTATCAAAAATCTATCGCTAGAAGGTAAAACCAGAGATAGATGGATTATTGAAAACAGCCATAAATTTATATTGTAACTAAGCGTAACTTTTGTTATTCTTATGTAAAAGGTTATTTTTAACCGACTTCAAAAAGTAGGATATTACTCAATTCGACCGTATATAATATATGTATACATATATTTTTTTTATTGTATGTTCAGGGATAACTTCGTCGTTTATGAACCGATTTTGATAAAACATTTTTTTGTTGGAAATGAGATATTCCAAGGGTGGTACCATGATAAGGAAACCAGGATCTGATGATGGGATCCTAGAGAAATCGAGGAGAACCTTCGAAAAACGTAGTGACGACTAGTGCGTTTGTTAATTTTTTTATTCTACTTATGTTGTATTGCTTGTCGATGTAATTGAAGTCGGTTTTTTTTGTTTGCTAGCAAAAAATTATATTATGAACGTTCGGAAGAAAACGAATAATAGTTATGTTATAGTTGTGTTTATATTATTGTCTTTGTACGTGTTTCTACGAAGTATTATTATCTCTGTCACATTTATCGGGAAAACCGGTAGAAGACTGCAATTTAAGTAAATAAGAAGTTAACTATGTTTCGTTTTAATTAATAGGACACGTTTTAGTCGTATCAGTTTATGTTTTATTTTATTGATATTTATTTACTTATTTCCAGTCTTGAATGTGTATATGTCCATATTTTTATAATGTATAGGAAATTAAATTGGTATTTGTGTTTAAAATGTTTTTTCGTTGTTGATAACGATCGAAATCACTACAAGGAAATGTGGTGAAGTGCTAACGTGCCCAGACATTTTGGACACGATTGTTTTGTTTTGGTATGTATGTTGATGTATATGACCCGGTGTCCCCAAAGATAGCCTCGGGACGTAAAAATGTCCCGTTTTTGGAAATAGCGTAAATATTTTGTCAGCTGGACCATGCATAATTTATTGTAGTAGTGCACAGTAGGAAATGTATCGCTCAAAATCAGGAGCAGCCCGACTGAAAAAGTGTCTCAACCTTACAGAAGATTACAGATAAATAGCACCGCTCTCAACTAGAGTTGTGTTCATATGATCACTTTCTAAATAAAATTCAATGAAGTTTAAGCGTGGTAAAAGTGTGTGTGTGTGCTTTTTATTACACTATGTTTATATATTCACGTACATATGGTCACATCAGATGATACATTGACCTTAAACTGCCCTTATCGCGCTAGCATTATGCGCTATACTATAAGCGCAAATGTTTTAAGCCATGTGTAGCCGTCTGTATATACTGTAATAAAAAAGGTAAATAAATAAACAGTTAACTAACGAAAAAAAAAAACAACTATGTCCCGTTTTGAGCCGAAAAAATGGTCACGTTATCTATATCATATGTCAGGTGTTGATCGGAGACTTTCTAACCTGTATTGGTGTAACTGACAAGGCACTAATAGTTAATACTTAATAGAAAAATAATATAGAGATGAAACAGGCAGTTTGGATTCAGATACAGAGAAAGCTAATTGTAACTTATTAAAGAATATTCAATGTTGACAGTCCAGACTAAGTTTTATTTATTTGTTAGGAACCCAGTATTATACGAGTAGGTATATATGTACTAAGAATAAATTTCTTTACTTGATATACTAAAATATTAATATAAAATTTTTACAAATTATACTATAATTAAAGGATAACTTAACAACTACGAATATAATTCGTTTACGTAAAATACTCTTATTCTGACTTTCATTCTCCTTGCCAAAGAAAACGAACTAAATTTCGGATAAAAACTAGAGTATTTCTAGACGTAAAATTAATGCGAGAGCCCTTCGAAAAGTAAATATTTATTTTATGGTGTATTGGTTACAAATGGTGTAACTATATGGTATTCAGTATTGATTCAACAGATTCTTTAAAATGTTATTTCAGATTTCTCGTGGCAACTTCCCAGTAGCCAAAATAATCATCTATACTAATATTATAAAGAGGTAAAGTTTATAACTTTGTTTGTATATACGGGGTAATCTTCGCAAATACTGATCCGATCATGAAAATTCTTTCGCTAACAGAAAGCTACACTATTCAGGAGTAACAAGATAAAAGGAAAAAGATAAAAATATATAAAGATTTTAAATCAGCAGGATTTGAACCTGCGCCCTCTGACGTGCCGTGTCAACAATTCAATCTAATCAAGCATTATTATTTGCCTTAGAAATTAATTGGTGATTTTAAAACATTTATATTTATCTGATTTGCTAAAAATAGTGAGAATGTATTGGAACATATCAAATTTCACCGTACCCTTCTTATTTGAAATGGATTATAACGCCCAACGAAGTGGGCACGGGTCGGCTAGTAAATTATAAAATGGAATTAGAGCCACTTTGCGCTAAATAGCCTATCCGTCTTCCTTTCCTTGGTATAAAAAAGCAATTAGCGAGAAGAAATGAAGGCAAACCTTTTCTCATTCCTACATAATTGCTTGTTAACCTTATCGTACTAAACATATTATGTTAAATATAAACCAACGTAGCTATTGTCAAGGTTCTACGAGTAATACGTAAGAGTACTCAGGTTTAATCTTAATATTGGAAAAGAAAAATATAATGGAAGAAACTAAATGTTATTTTTAAACATTATGTATATATAATAAAGAAAAACATGTAGAAAAATATCATTTTGATATTTTAATAAAACTTATGACTTTGTTGTATAATGTTTTTATTGTAAAAATGTAAAAAAACACAGTTGTTTCTAGACTTCATTAAACTTGAGAATATTTTACATTAAAGTTTTGACTTCGCAACAGAATTCACTAGTTCGGTTATTTAAATAAACTTATAGATTTCTAATTTTTGGGTGGCTATAAAAATCAAACAACAAAAATGAAATAAAGTTAGTAAATATAAATAATAATTATCATAAATATCAAAACACAACGCGGATGAAATCGTCATGATGTCGATTGTAATTTATACTTATCCAGTTAATCGATGGACCACCTTGTTTCATTGCTAACTGTTCAATTGATGAAAGGATGATTAGGAATATGAATTACGTATAAGAGATACTACTCAGTAAATTAATTAATGCTGTATGATTCCTGTTACGCATTTGTGAGACGTGGGAATGCGACGTCGTCGGCTTCAAATGTCTAATTATTATCTAAAACGGCTTTAATATGTCTGTTTGTCCAGTACTAATCTAACCAGGAGACAAAAAATACTATTACGGGTACACCTCTAGAACGCTTAGAAAAGTAGCTAAATAAGTTTTTTCTAGTCTACAGGTTTTCACATGCATATTGCATACATGAAGCAAAATGAAATCTTATTTATCAAAACTAGAAAGAGTCGTTTGCCAGGGATACGAAAAGGTTAAATGAGTTCAAAATGTTGAGAAACATTCATAGATGGCACCGCATATCATATCATATCATATCAATATCTTTGATACTCATGACTCATCGTCTCAAGGATTAGCCAGAAATTTCACTGACACCTCATGACCGTGGCCTCTTATGGTCTCGCTTAGCCTAGCTTTTGCTTACAGAATAATTGACGGCTTAACACAATGCTGCATATGCAATTATAACATTGCTTTCGTAACTCTATGATTTAGTGGTTACATCTAAAACATTCTTGAAATAAAAGGACACATGATAATGTGACATAAAACATACTGATTTATTCATCTTATCGGATTAATTTGAAATAATAATATGTCAGTATCTAAAGAGACCCTTTTTTCCTAATCAGAACATGATCGCGTCATATAATAAGATTTATATTTTTAAATATCATCTTCACGATAACAGGTCTAAGGCGTTTGTTATAAAATAGTTCTACATAAATATGTTCAGCCTATAATATCACACTGCTGGACATAGGCTATATCATCTATATCATATAGGCTTTACCCATGTAGGAGAAGGATCAGAGTTTAATCCACCACGCTGCGCTGCTCTAATGCGGGTTGGCGGAAATATTCCCTACTATGAGTAACGATCGCTATCAGGTGTACCCACGTACATGATAACAACCGGGACCGACAGCTTAACGTGCTCTGCGAAGCACGGTGGGGCGACCCACAAGGACTGCACAAACACCCAGACCACGGCAAATATCTGTCATGTGCGGGTATCGAACCCGCAATCGCCAGCGCAACAGCCACAAACCAGTGCTGCGACCTTTGCGCCAATGCGGCATCTAAGTTCCTATAAATGGTTTTTTCTTTCATACTCCCAGAGTTTTATTGACGTAGCCTTCGTCTGTCGTAAAACTTCTAGTTATGAAAACTCATTATCTAGAATATGCCCCAATGTCATATCTATATAACGAAATGAATAGCCAAAATGTACGTATTAGCATAATTTCCGAACGACTACACCAATTTCAATTAAAAAATTGTATTCGTTATTGTCAGAACAAGATTTGTATAAAAGAGGATCCTATACAATCTTGGCATTTAACTTTAATTGGTACTAAGATTCACAAAAAAGACTAAGAATTATAAGTAGATATATGTACTTTATTTGAAAGAAAACAAACAGACTTTTAAAATAACACACGCAAAAATTAAATATTGTATGATTGTAGAGGAAGTAGGTGATAAAATTTAAGAATTTATTGATTATTTATTTGAGTACGTAATTATCAGGGTTCTGTTTTGAAATTCATTTTTGTATTAAACGAGGATAGGCCATAAAAGTTTACGTTACGACTGCAAGAGAGCAGTGGTCATAAACGTCAACCGGTACGACTAGTAGTATTGAAATTCGTCGCTGAGGGATATTACCTATTTAATACGTATAAAGTGTTATTGCGGCCAATTCATAAAACAAAAATTATTGTCTCTACCTCTACAATGATCGTGAACACAATAATTTTATTTGGGTATCTTTTCATAAAATTTTAAGTATAAATAATAAAATATTGATGAATTGCAGCATAATTATTGCTAATATATCTGTTTAAAACAATGAAAAAGAAATAAAAAATAATAATAAAGAGAAAGCTGTAAGCATTACATTTTGGTAGTGCGAGGAACAGGGTGTTGAGTCCCTCATCCACCACCGCAAAGGGAGGATCCTCCAACCAGACGGGTGTTGTGTGTGGTAGGGCTACTGCCCCGACGGTTGTTGTCAGGTTCTTATATATATATACTCAATCGCTCAGGAAACTTCGATTGCGCGATTTAGAATCGTCAGTTCGTATGTGGCTCGATAGATCAATGGAGGTAAAGCCTCGTGGGTCGGCTAGTAAAAATATACTTCAGGTTGTTTGTTTGTCAATGAGGTAAAATCGGTATTCTGTTGGTCATTCTATTAAAGTTTCTTCAATTAGTTTTTTATTTGCGTAAAAAAAAAGAAGAGAACTACTGTTTATCACAGAACTACATTAAAACATTGTGTTTTTCGACATTTTTGTTTGGTCACATAGATCATAACAAGTAAAAATTATTTATATTTATTACATAGGCTACGGTAGCCGCTTACCATCAGGCGGGCCGTATGCTTGATTGCTACCGTCGTGGTATAAAAAAAATATAAAAAAATACATACTAGTGGTCGCCCAGTTCGACCATAATTAATTTAAATTATAAGTTTGAACATATATATATATATTAGTTATTATGTTGGACATTCAGTAAAGACAAACAACATTAGTCTATATTTAGTTGTATATTTTTAACCGTACCTAAATGTGACTGAGCCAATATTTAATTAAATGAAGAGAGAAAAAATAAAAACTGTGATGAAATATTTTTTTGTAAACATTGTTTTCTTGTTTAATTATACTTAAATTATTGTTTATCTTTTTAATTAAATTGCTTAATATAAAAGACAGCTATTTTCTTTCGTTCGATTTTCATTCGGGAAGGATATTTGTATTGGTACAAATATTTTTTTCGGGTCTTGATGTTTTTCCTTGTAAGTCTAACCAACGTGTCTCAGAGAGCACGTTAAGCTGTCGGTCCCGGTTGTTATCATATGCGCGTGATAGCGATGGTTACTCATAGTAGGGAATATATCCGCCAACTCAATCAAATCGCTAAAGTGAATTTATGTAAAACTTGTGTTTTTTATCGTTGTGACATTTTAAGTAATTAAAAAAGACATTGAGTTGGGTGTGTTTCGGCCTTGATCTTACTATGTGACGACGGCGCGCGGCGGCGAAACATACAAGCGCCACGATATAAATGTGGTTGAATTGTTTAAGAACACAGTTGATTGTATCGATTTTTTTTAATCTTTTATAATATAGGTGTATTAATTATATACGCATAGATTTGATATACGCACTTATGATAGATAAGCCTAGATGACAGAGAAATTAAAAACACTAGTAATGTGTAAACTAAAAATTTAATCAACAGACCTTCACCAGATGAAAAGATCATATTCATTTGCTTTCTAATATCTGTTTAGTATTAAATTATTTACGCATTATATTTTTACATAGAATATGCGTCTCACATAAATGGATGCCGTTTATTCACTGCACATGTACATATTTGATTGTTTCTCCATACAAAGAAAAGCAAAATCAAACACATGACATGTTTAAACATTCAAATTTTCATACATACATATGGACAAGCCAGCGAGGAAAAAACTAATTTATATACACATAAATAAAACTGAAGTGTAGTGTGTGAATCAAAATAACTGTGTTTTTTCAAGTTCATATAGTTATTTACACGATACGAAAACGAAAAAAACAATTTTAAAAATTTTGTCTGTCTGTCTTTCTGTTTGTCCAGGTAAATCTTCGGAACGGCTGAACCTATTTTTAAGGGACTTTCACTAAAAGGTAGAGGAGGTTGTGCAACCTAAAAGATAGAGGATTTGTGGAGCAACATATAGGCTACTTTTTATAGCGTAATTCCGCGAAATCTGGATTTATGTGGGAAAAGCCGTGTTTCCGCGCCCGAGTACCAACCGCCCAGATATATATGAAATAACCAAACGTTTTCTAATAAATACAAAATCGAAACGTTAACGAGTTACAAGAACTTTATTTCGATTTTTTCAAGCTATACAAATAATTATGATAAATAAGTGATATAGATGATGATGATAACTGAGGTAGGGCACAGCAGGAAATTTCCTGCTCAAAATATGGAGCAGCCCGACTGGGGTAGTACCTCGACCTTACAGAAGACCACAGCTAAATAATACTGTTTTCAAGCAGTATTGTGTTCCTGTTGGTGAGTAAGGTGACCAGAGCTCCTGGGGGGATTGGGGATAGGGTCAGCAACGCGCTTGCGATGCTTCTGGTGTTGCAGGCGTCTATAGGCTACGGTCTTACCATCAGGTGAGCCGTACGCTTGTTTGCCAACCTAGTTACATTTAAAAAAAAAATTAAAAAAATAATCTTATGTCATGAATAATATCAATGCCTTAAACTCTACGGCTCCGAGGAGAAATTACACCAGTGTGGGGTTCACAAGAACGATTCAATCACAAACATACACGACAAACATTTGTATGGCCTATGCAAACATTTGTCAACTGCGGGGTTCAAACCCGCTAGCGCTATCACATCAATCAGTTTCTGTGACAACGCATCATAAAAATTAACCATATAGTATTGGTACTTGAAAAGTCAAAAGGATGAATAAATAATAAAATGTTATATTTTTCATGATAAAGGAAAAGGAAGTGTACCTAACCGATTAAATTTTTAATATACCGACAAGTCATATGTTTTAAACAAAAATAAGAAAATACTTTTGTATGAAACTAAAAGGTGTTCCATTCAAAACGCATAAATCTTTCGCCTCTTACTAAAAGGTAGTTAGAGTCATTTCTATAATATTAGTATAGTATCTATACTAATATATAAAGCTGAAGAGTTTGTTTGTTTGTTTGTTTGTTTGTTTGTTTGAACGCGGTAATCTCTGGAACTACTGGGCCGATTTGAAAAATTATTTCAGTGTTAGATAGCCCATTTATCGAGGAAGGCTATAGGCTATGTGTCATCACGCTAAGACCAATAGGAGCGGAGTCCACGCCGACGAAGTCGCGCACAGAAGCTAGTATATGTATAAAGAGGAAAAGTTTTTAATTTTGTTTGTTTGTAGGGGGTAATCTTCGTAAATACTGATCCGATCATAAAAATTCTTTCACTAACAGAAAGCTACACTATTCAGGAGTGATATAGGCTATATTTTATTGTTATTGAATAAAAAAATTAGTGATAAATAATAGTATATGTAAATCAAGTCGGAGATGAAACGATGAAACCTGAACGATGAATGATGAACGATTAAAACTTTACTATATATTTGCATCACAAAAATAATGAACGCCCAGCGAAGTGGGCACAGGTCGGCTAGAATATAATAATTATATACTTTGAAAGGTAAAATGTTTCATAACTAATTGACGTTTCCTTAGTACAGTGAGAGTACCTATGTTCGTTTGATATATTGGCTACCTCCTGGCTTCTACCTTCTATCTCTACGCTGCCGGCGCCTCTGCCCTGTCTAGATTTTGGATATTAGTATTGACTAGTTGTCGACCTTTAATATAAATTAAAAAATAAGATTAATTTCAAAGTTATCTTTGGACATATAAACTACGAATAGTTTTATGCTTTCTAAAAAGTTGTGAGAAAAAAATACTGAAATTTTTAAAATTAGTAAAATCACCTATTATTAATTAACCTCATATTAATTAAGGTAGGGCACAGCAGGAAATTACCTGTTCAAAATATGGAGCAGCCCGACTGGGGTAGTACCTCGACCTTACAGAAGACCACAGCTAAATAATACTGTTTTCAAGCAGTATTGTGTTCCTGTTGGTGAGTAAGGTGATCAGAGCTCCTGGGGGGGATTGTGGATAGGGTCGGCAACGCGCTTGCGATGCTTCCGGTGTTGCAGGCGTCTATAGGCTACAGTCTTACCATCAGGTGAGCCGTACGATTGTTTGCCAACCTAGTTACGTTTAAAAAAAAATCAGTATTTGCAACAAAAATTTGGGAACATTTAAGTTTAGATTAATTTTTGATTAATTAATTAAAAAGTAAATTATTTAAAAACAAAGTAAAAGTATAAGCGCACTGAGAGTCAATTATACGAGTACTATTACAATAAATGTTTTTTTTTTTTACAATTCGGTATGAGTCATCGTTTCCAAAAGGATGATCATATTTATTTCATTCATGATGTAATTGTGTAGTAGTAGATAACTCAAAAGCTCAGTAGCTACGTATTTTACTCGTTCAGTCTATTTAATACTAGCTTCTGCGCGTGACTTCGTCAGTGTGGACTCCGCTCCTATTGGTCTTAGCGTGATGACACATAGCCTATAGCCTTCTTCGATAAATGGGCTATCTAACACTGAAAGAATTTTTCAAATCGGCCCAGTAGTTCCAGAGATTACCGCGTTCAAACAAACAAACAAACAAACAACCAAACAAACAAACTCTTCAGCTTTATATATTAGTATAGATATGTATATTTTTAGTCAAGATAACAAAGTTATCCCAAAGAATATTATTTCTTAACCGCAACATCAACAGCGAATATCTAATAATGGGAATATGACGCACTGAATTTTTATTTGCTTTGACAACTTTAGTCTCTACCATAGAAGCCAAACCAATTATTTTTAGAATTTAAGACTGACAATCTGATAATTCTTAGTATGTTTATTCCGGTGTCACATAGAATCTGGTTGACGAAATTCGACGCGGTTTTCCGCTTACTGGTTGGACTAAAGGTATCTTTAACACGAATTACTAACCTACATAATTATGATAACTATATTCGTAATAAGAAAATAGTGACTCATTGTTGTTACTTAGCTTAGTCACGCCTTTTGACATATTCGCTTCAGCCTGTAATATCCCACTGTTGGGCATAGGCCTCTTTCCCCTTGTAGGAGAAGGATCAGACCTTAATCCACCACGCTGCTCCAATGTGGGTTGGCGGATATATTCCCTACTATGAGTAACGATCGCTATCAGGTGAAAAAAGTTAAATGAGTTCAAAATGTTGAGAAACATTCATAGATGGCACCGCATATCAATCAAGAGCAATATATTTGATACTCATCGTCTCAAGGATTAGCCAGAAATTTCACTGACACCTCATGACCGTGGCCTCTTATGGTTTCGCTTAGCCTAGCTTTTGCTTACAGAAAAATTGACGGTTTAACACAATGCTGCACATGCAATTATAACATTGCTTTCGTAACTCTATGTTTTAGTGGTTACATCCAAAACATTCTTGAAATAAAAGGACACATGAAAATGTGACACAAAACATACTGATTTATTTATCTTATCAGATTAATTTGAAATAATAATATGTCAGTAATAATCTAAAGAGACCCTTTTTTCCTAATCAGAACATGATCGGGTCATATAATAAGATTTATATTTTTAAATATCATCTTCACGATAACAGGTCTAAGGCGTTTGTTATAAAATAGTTCTACATAAATATGTTCAGCCTGTAATATCACACTACTGGACATAGGCTATATCATCTATATCATATAGGCTTTCCCCTTGTAGGAGAAGGATCAGACCTTAATCCACCACGCTGCTCCAATGTGGGTTGGCGGATATATTCCCTACTATGAGTAACGATCGCTATCAGGTGAAAAAAGTTTTTATATTATTAATAGCACTTATATATTGTTAAATAATTGTCATCATTTGTTAATTGATGGTTGCGTTCTCAGCATCGATTTAATAGTTTAATGGTTTATGCGGGTGGGTGTGTTGAAAGAAATTGGTTTTAATTAGGTCGAGTGTTCATGACATAATGGCGTGACATTAGTAGCATGGGAGTAGGCCATATACTATACGAGAGAATGTGATGTTGAATCACATTAAGGGCCTGTTTCACCAGTTGTGGATAAAGTTTATACTGAACATACGAATAGACATTAACAGCTCGAAGTAGAATAGGTAATTAAAATGTGTTTCGCCTCAATCAAGAAACTACAACTTTTAGATTTACAATCGCGAATATAAATACGCCATAAATATAGTGGGATTCAATGGTTTCAATGGTTCAATGGAAACTTTTATCCGTTGTATACCTATCGTCATCTGTCAAATAGCGTTAACGGCAACCGGTGAAACATGCCGTTAGTCCTTCCTCACATCATCATCATCTCCCCGCCCTTATCCTATTTATATAGGGTCGGCACAACATGTTCTCCTCTTCCTCAGACTCATGTTGTAAGTGATAGTGTAGTCCTTCCTCACATACGTTATTACATCTACTTAGTCTAGTCGACAAGTTAGAAATGGTCGAAAATAGAGATACTGCTATTAAAATTATGTGTGATAGCTCATTGGATCCGGAATGAAGTCTAGAAAAATGTTCTAAAAGCGTGCTTAGCACATAAAAAATTGCAAAATTTATAAACAATTAAAAAAAGGAAAAATAATAGCCTTTCGTTTTTTAGCAATATTTCATAAACTATTAACATTAAAGAAATTCCAAAAAAAGATTCTGAAAGAGGAGAAAATTTCCAATAAAAAACCTCCTGCTCCCGGAACTCTATCTCCATCTCCATTATTTATAATTTTAATTTATTGCTGAAAATGGGTCTCCACGTGACACATCTAGGTTGCGCGCGCGTCGTCAAAAGCGAGTACGACACATTGATTAATTTATTTAAGGTGTTGAATATTTTTTTTAAATATGAAAAAATTATGGTGTGTTCTAAAGACTATAAATACTCGTACTTAATTCCCGTTGGAAATTTTACTTAAAGTTAATTTTTCAACAAGTTAAACGATTGTTAACTAACAAAATTTTCTCGAAATTCCGTCTCAACCTCTCCGTGTAAACGAAAAAAATGTTTAAATAATTGTCGTAAATTTTTTTTGCTCCGTAGAGCCTTTCTTATATACCTACATAATTAAAAGTTAAAAAAATATTCATACTTTGTTTATAATAATTTTACTACTTGAATAAAAACTGGTGATTTTTCCAAAAAATGATGATTTTTCTGGAACTACACTAAGTACTATGTGTATCGCTCTGTAAATTATTTTCATCTAGCTTTCTTAATTAGAGTCTAAAGCGAGTACTAATCCAACAAATGCCATGCTGATGGATGAAGTGTGCTTAATGTATAGTCGCTGAGTTCTAATGAAATCCCTAGCTTGTTCCGGAACATTCTAAGAAAAATTGTCTAATTCTCGTAAAATGTTCCTTCGTAGTTTTTATTTTATACAGCATATAACTCTCGTGGAAAAACTTTATAGGTAAAACGTATAGCTCAAGAAAAAACAACAACTTTCCTATTTACTTTTTTGTAAATAATAAAATTAAATGTGCTATATTAAATACGATTAGCAATTTTTTTAAATGTTTTTTTTTTTTATTAAACATGATACATATTTACAATTCACAACTTAAGAACTAAATATTTACAGATAGTTATGGTACAAATCATGTCCGCGTGGAATTGTGCCAAGAATGCTGGCAGCATTTCCCCGTTGAATCGCTATGCTGATTTTCTGGGAAAAAAACGCACCAGCCCTCTTGTCACCAGTGGAGGCAATAAGACGAGGAGTTATCTCATTAAAAATTTTTTTTCGCACTCCTACTCCAAGGTCCAAGTGTTTCGACTGCAAACGGCACAAAGATGTAATTTGGAATTAGTGACGAATATGAAGGCTGTTTCCCTGACGTGAGACGGAGCAAGTGTGTCAACGCAGGTTGCGTCCCACAAAAGCGCCCGTCCTCTTTCCCAGGGAACCAGCGTCAATCCATCAGGTCTCTTGCCATCATCGCGACTAATTCCAATAGGCTCGATAAGAGCAGGAATGTCGATGGTGGCAAGAGCTCTTTTTATGGTATCATTTAGGGAACCGTGGCGGGAAAATTTACCTGAACTCTAGTTCCAGGAAAGGCCATGTAGTCCGAAAGAATCAACCTTCTTTCAGCACGAACATCTGTGTTCAAAGCACAGTGGAACTCCCCCCTCCCGACAGCAATTTTAAAACTAAGCAGTTGCGATCAAGGCAGGAAACTTTGCACTGAACCGAAGGTACTTTTAATCTGTCCACGTAGTTTATATAAAACCTTTTTTATACGTTTACGTTTTATACGCATTTTATGAAAAAAAATATGTGAAATGTACTTAATATATTATCAGTGAGGAAGTAATAAAGCCATTCCAAAAAAACAAACTTGTAACTGATTGTCTATACTGACTTTTATCTATGAAATATGCTTGTACATTCGTACAGTTCGTGACATTTTGCGATAGAAATTTTTATAGGAAACAATAAAATTAATTAAATTTTTTTTTGCTGCTTTGATGACTAGTTCGGTTTTGCCGCCATTGTTTTAGCAGTACAGAACTACATGTTTTTTTAATGCTTAAACAAAAAACAAAAAAACTAATTTAAATTTCATCGGCAAGTATAATAAATACACTTTAATGTATACTAATATATAAAGCTGAAGAGTTTGTTTGTTTGGTTGTTTGTTTGTTTGTTTGTTTGTTTGTTTGTTTGTTTGTTTGTTTGTTTGAACGCGGTAATCTCTGGAACTACTGGGCCGATTTGAAAAATTCTTTCACTGTTAGATAGCCCATTTATCGAGGAAGGCTATAGGCTATGTATCATCACGCTAAGACCAATAGGAGCGGAGTCCACGCCGACGAAGTCGCGCGCAGAAGCTAGTAAGAGATAATTAAAAAAAATCGCCAAGTGCGAGTCGGACTTGCGCACGAAGGGTTCCGTAGGGTAGACTGGGTACGGTTGAAACGGTGGACGGTTGAAAGCGAATATCGCGAATATCTCGCGAACTGTGCGTGAAGAGGTAAGGGGTACAAAGAGAGAATGAAGCGGTCGACAAGTCGAAACACGAATTTTAGTGTTGCTTCATTCTTCGCGCGCTGTACTTGTATATCCTCCCTCCTGGGGGGGATTAGGGATAGGGTCGGCAACGCGCTTGCGATGCTTCTGGTGTTGCAGGCATCTATAGGCTACGGTCTTACCATCAGGTGAGCCGTACGCTTGTTTGCCAACCTAGTTACATAAAAAAAAAATAGGAGACACCATTGTATTTTTTGACTGAAAAGTAAGTATTTTTGTTCGAACACTTTTGCTATTATTATGGTTTTGATTAAAGTTAGAGTATTAAGATTAGATTATAGATATTAGATTTTTTTACCATATATTGATAAGGAGCAAAAATAGGCAAAAATGACGTTTTTAAAAATACAACTGAGTATTTTGTGAATGTTTCAAGTACCTACCTGTTGCCATTATTGATATCGAGAAAAAAAAGGGCAAGTAAATCGCGTTTGTGGTATGGGTGCCCCCCTTAAATATTTATTTTATTTTGTTTTTAGTATTTGTTGTTATAGCGGCAACAGAAATAAATAATTTGTGAAAAATTTCACTGTCTAGCTATCGCCGTTCTTGAGATACAGCCTGGTGACAGACGGACGGACGGACGGACAGCGAAGTCTTAGTAATAGGGTCCCGTTTTTACCCTTTGGGTACGGAACCCTAAAAATATAATAGTATTTCGCTCCACCGCACCGACTTTCGATTAAAAAATGAATTATCAAAACCAGCAAGTTATGTAACACACATAAAAAATACAATTGAAACGAGAACCTCTTCTTTTTTTCCAAGTTGATTAAAAACGATCAACACTATACCATTGATTCACCACGGTCACGACAAAATTATTCATGCATAATTATCATTCATTGAGAATTTAGTTAACAATGAGTTGCAGTATTTTGTGTTCTTTCAATAAATTTAAACTATAATGAACTATTGTCGAATCAAATTCAATTCTTTTTTAACCGACTAAAGGTTTATCGAGTTATCGATAATAATGCGTATTTAATAGATTAAGTATTTTTTCGTCAACCTACTTGTTGGAAAGTTCCTTATCTCGCGGTACACGCACTGAGCGGGATGGAAGTGAGATCGAAAAAAGGCGTAATGGTCTAAGATCCGGGATATAACAAAATAATCCCTCATCTGTTAATTAGATGAAACAATTTTTATAGGCTGATTTCAATATTGTGAATTTATAAAAATAACCTCTGCCACCATAAGCCTGCTACAAGTTTTTTTTCCCTCTCATGTTAATCACATGTAGTACCTAAGCTAAAACCGTTAATATTTTACATTATATACCTGACTGAAATGAACTGAAATGAGGAGTAAAATCTACTGAACGAATGACCTCGTTACCTTTTTGTGCGCCATCTATCTGCTACGACATTTACGACGATACCGGCTACGACGGTTACGATGGTATCGGTTACGACGATCGATAGATGACGTTATTTGATTCATTTATTTAGGTACCATTTCATATGGTATTAATCTTTTTCTTAGACTATAAAGTCTTTTTTGTGCATATTTAGACAGTCGATCTGAAGAAGTAAACTCCAGTCGTGCGTCGGAGCAGACACACACACTTATTTTATTTGTTATTAACTTAATATTCCTCCATCATCCAGTGTTTAATTTATCTTTGTTTATTTTTTTAAGTTAATGTTTTTACTCCAGCCATACGCTTTGTGCTGTTTACATATTATATTTTAAAAATAAATAATTATATAGAAATAAATATATTTTATTATAATTTTTTCAAATTAACTCTTAACTTGATATTTTTACCTAAAAGTCTAGCTAAAAGTCCATAGACCCCTCATGCGGTTTTCGATGTTTCGGATGATAGGTACCTATGTTTTTTTTTTCGTTTGCGAGCAAATAAAATTTTGTGAAAAACTAGCGCCATATTGATAACGGTTTACTATCTACATAATTATGTATATCAAGATCGTTTCACGTCACTGATCTTTTCACTATAAATAAAATATAAAATCAATTGATAAATCAATTTCTTATTTGCATCATTATTGTCTGTTAAGAATTGTGTTTAATAACCGTAATTAAGTAAAAAGGCTATTAAAGGAAAACATTTTTCGGAAAACGATAGAAATGGACAATAATTAACATATTTGGAGTTTATAGTCAAAATATTGTTTAGTCATTATGAGTTAGTATATTATGGTTCATAGACAGGTATCGTCATAAAATATGTCGATTAGATTGTAAAACACAAATAAAATAGTTTTCTAGATATATTTTTTATGAATAATAGTTTTAAAGATATTTTACCAAATAGTTTGTTATATAGTAGGTAATAATGGTTTGTGTCCCATAAATTGGTTGTGCCTTACCATTAAGGTTTTACAGTAAAATTAATTTCGTAGATATTGGACTTGCGATTGATTTTAATTTAAATATAAGTCGTTTAAATTTCCCTGACAGTAATAACTGATTTTGATAATTTTGCACGCGTCACACGCTTAAGCGTGTGGGTGTGCTTTACTATCGAAAGACGGCTCTGTGTCCATTTTCCAAGATAAAATCGTTCTTATACGTTAAGTTAGGCACTGAATTTTAAAAAAAAAGGTTGTTTCGGAAACTAGACATGTTAATCTATAAAGTCAGCGTATTTTCTTTTCATTTTCTTTAATATTTATAACAAAAAAAACGTAATTAAAAAGTGATATGTCAGCTGTCCGTTGGTCTGTGCCCTTTTGTTGTCTTCACGTTGTAGAAAAATATAAACAATTAATTGTAATAATTTCTTTTGAATAATACTTCAGTCACTCTAAGGATGAACTGTATATCTTTTTATGATTGAACTCTTAACCGTTTTAAAGATATTAACGAAATTCGAAAGATTTTCTGGGTTTCTTTCATAAATATTTTTTCTTTTTGAAACCCCGGCGCAAAACGAGGGGTGGTATAAGTTTAACGTGTCTGTGTATCTGTGTAACTGTCTGTGGTACTTTTTCTAGTTGACGAGGGGATCTGACTACCTTCCTTATGTCCTATCGATTTGAAATTTGGTACCGTGTTACTTCAATGATATTGAAAGTGTATGGTAAGGTATCGTATTATGTATAGTAAGGCATCCGCCAACCCGCATTGGAGCAGCGTGGTGGATTAAGCCCTTTAATATAATATATAACAAAAAAATGTAATCAAATATCTACAGCTGTCCGTTGGTATGTGCACTTTTAGTTGTCTTCTCGTTTTAGAAAAATATAAACAATTTTAGCGAAATGTATATGCTATTGAACGAGCGGATAAATAATAAGATGTTATCTATCTTCGCTGACTCTTTATTGAAGAATAATAATGATAGAAAAACAATATTCAAGTAGCAAAATATAAAAAAGTAGCAAAATACAAAATATAATTATAAGATAATAGAAAACAATATATTCAAGTAGCAAAATATAAAATATAATTATAACGTGCTACGGGTACGTACATAATTTTACTAACTAAATTGAAAAACAAATTATCAAGAAGAATTTAAAATCAAATTCTTTGACGACTATCAAAAACACGCCACATTACTCTCCTCCGAGACCGAAGGTCAATAGCCGGTTGGCGAGCCAGTGGAACCAGATGCTGCATAGCTCTCCGTGAGTTGGAACTGTCTGCGGTGATGCTTGCGAAGCCTGCGTTGCCGTTCAAGCTCGAGGTTACCAGCTTAGCGAATGACCACCAGTTTAGCAAATGAGCTAGGTTTAGCGAATGGATGGGCGGATGATAAAATATTCGCTAACTCCGCAGACTTTTTATTAATGAATTGTTATTTTTTTATAATATAAAAATGAATCAAGTAGCAAAATGTAAAACATTAACAAGAAGAGCTTAAAATCAAATTCTTTGACAACTATCAAAAAATATTTTTATTAAAATGATAAAAAAAGGTTTTAATTTTTATTTATATAAAAAGTCTATAGGTATATGTAGAGACGCCAATTAATTGTAATTATTCCTTTTGAATAATACTCCAGTCACTCTAAGGATGAGCTCTTTTTCTTATTATGACTGAACTCTTAACTGTTTTAAAGATATTAACGATATTCGAAAGATTTTCTGGGTTTCTTTCATAAAAATTATCACCGTCTATTTTTTTTTCCTCTCTTCTTTTTCATGAACTATTTATTTTTTAAATAACTTCTGCTGCATCTAGCGACATTATTGATATTTTTGGCAGTGAAGTTAAAATTGTATCTATGTTTCGTGACGTGTCGACAGATTTTCGATAATATAAAATGCCAAAAGAAAATAAAAACTGCAAGAAAACGTGATCAATTACAGCGTGATTATAAAAGAGAACGTCGTAAAAATTATGAGTCTTTCGAAAAATTATAAAGATGATGTTATGATTGAGCTGAATAAACCTGAAAGCTGCTGCCTTGGAAATAAACATAGTGGAATCTATTCTGCTCAAATTCCTAATAAGGATGATGTAAACCAGCTTGCTCAAAAAAAATGTCGAATGTCTCAAGTTCGTCAAAACGATAATTTTAGACAAAGCGAACGAGAAAAAGATAGGTTAGCTAAGCAGGCTCAGCGATAATTTAGTGCCTACCTTAACATACATATAAGAACGATTTTATCTTGCAAAATCAACACAAAAAATAATATTATTTATTTATTTATTTATTTACACTTTTTTGCACACCAACACAGTAAGTAACAACAATTTAATAAAGTGAACAAAATAATAAAGGCGGCCTTATCGCTAAAGCAGCGATTTCTTCCAGGCATATTTTGGGCAGAGGACTAGAATATTGTTAGTGGGGAAAGGGCGCAAAATATGTACTATCAGAGATAAACATAAATACACATTAAGATTATTTATCTATTTGTATGGAGTACCAAAATAATAAACTGACGTTGCTCTGAAAATCAAAGAAACGACATTTCAAGTTTATTATTCTATACGTAAGTACTCTTATTTACAAATTCTAACAATTAATAAAATAGCTATATAAATTTTATAACATTCTGTCTGACATCTTATCTATTTAAAATTTAAAATCAAATGACATCCAGCCAGGCGTCACATAATAAACTAAAGAGATTCATTAAGAATTTCTTTATATCTCCCCCCCTGGAGAAAGATAATTTAAAAATAAAAACTCTCATCTTCTATTTTAGCTGCTGGAATAATTTTTGAAATATGAAATAAATTAGACTCTGTTTTCCTATATCCAGTGTCGATTCTATATATCGATTTAGATTTTCTTTCCATGATTTGATAAGGACCAATTTTCAGCTCATCTATTTTTTTTCTGTTTAGCTTATTTCCATTTTCTATGTACACCATGTCTCCAACATTAAATTCATGGTGTTTTCTGTTCTTATCAAATAACATTTTGTTGTAGTTATGTGATTTTATTGTATTTTCTAATGCTGTTGTCCTATCTCTTATCCAATTATTTTCAGTCTTTTCTGTCGTCAATTCTTTTGGTAAAATAGTAAAATCTATACCGTATAAAAGATAAGTTGGAGAGAAACCAGTTACTGAGTGGATAGTTTTATTATATTTATCTACACACTCATGAGCTATCGTTGTCCAAGCTTTTCTATTTCCATCTTCATTAAATTTGCATCGTATTTTATTCACCAATGTTTGGTTTAATCTCTCATTTAAACCGTTCGAGAATGGTGCATTTACAGCAGTGAATATCATAGTTATTTGTTTTTCTTCCAAAAATTTCTTGAATTCGTTTGAATTTATACCGGGATACTGGTCGGTGAGAAGCATCTTAATATCGTCAGTGTTTGATATTTTTGAAACCAGTTTAATGAAATCATTCGCACATTGAGTTTTCGATGTTAGTATAAATGCGTATCTCGTAAAGTGATCTACTAAAAGATGTAGATACTTCTTTGTAGATCTTGAGCCTCCAAAACCTCCTATTGTGTCTATTGAGACTATTTCAAAAGGTTTCTTGGCTGGACCCAGATGAGACATAAATCCAAATTTCTCCTGTCCTCTTGATTTATTTTTTATACAAATCTTACAGTTTTTACATATTTCTTTTATATTTTTAGTTAAATTTTTAGCAGTGTATAATGGACCAAGTGTTTTTTGCATCTGCTGAATTCCTATATGACATAGATTTTCATGTATATTTCTTATAAATTGTATGCTGAATTCCTCTGATAAAATTATTTTTTCTTTATTTCTTACTTTTTTATAATATATGTTTTGTTTCTTAATCATTTTATTTTTATTATTTTGTATCTCTTCATTTTCATTCTGATCCATTAAAATATCTTCGACATCAATTAAGTTCACAATCTTAAGCTGTTCATCTTTATTTTCGTCAGATTCTAATACTGGGTTTCTACTAAGGCAATCTGCTTCCAAATTATCTTTTCCTGGAGCGTATTTTATTTTAAAATCATATTGGGATAAGTAGTACATCAAGTCACCTAGATCTTCATCAGTTCTTGATTTCACATTCATATTTTCTAATGGCTTATGGTCTGAATAAACTGTAAATGATTTTCCTATTAACCAGTATTGCCAGTATCGTACCGCTTCTTTAATGGCCAAACATTCTAAATATATGGCTTTTTTCTTTTTTTGAGCTTCATTTAGCTTCTTTGAGAAATAAGCAACTGGCTTTTCTATCCCATCTGGCTGCGTCTGTTTTAAAATGGCTCCAATTCCTTCTATAGACGCGTCTGTATAAATATTTATTGGTAAATCTTTATCATATATTTCCAAAACTGGTTGAGAACAAAGAATTTCTTTTATTTTCTCAAATGTCTCTTGGCATTTATCAGTCCAAATGAAATTTTGATTTTTTCTGAGTAAATTATGTAACGGATCTAATATTATTGCACTTCTTGGAATGTATTCATGATAATAATTTATTTTTCCTAGAAACTGTCTTACATTTTTTTGTGTTTTTGGAATAGGAAAATTTTTTATAGAAATTAAATTATCTTTTAATGGTTTTATAGAATTATTTTGTATAATATGACCCAGGTATTTTACTGAATTTGATGCAAATGTGCATTTTGTAAATTTCAATTTAAAACCTTCTGTTTTAATTGCTTCTAATAATTGCTTCAGATGACTAATGTGCTGATCAAAAGATTTTGAAAATACTAGAATATCATCTATGTAATTTACAGCAAATTCTGTAAGTTTGTATTTTCTAAGTATATTGCTCAATATTCTTTGAAATATTGCTGGTGCTGTTTTTAAGCCAAATGGTAAGCAAGTCCATTGGAAATGTCCTTCTTGAGTCACAAATCCAGTTTTCTTCCTGTCTTCTATTCTCAAAGGAATTGACCAAAATGCAGAATTAATATCTAGTGTTGTGAAATATGTACAATTTCTCGTTTTTGTCATTATATCATCTATTAAAGGAAATGGCTGGGCCTCCGGCACTACTATTTTATTAAGTTCCCTAAAATCTATACATAATCTGGATTTCTTGTTTTCCTCTTTTTTAAAGGCCAAAGTGACAGGTGCAGCAAAAGGACTGTAGGATTCTTCTATAAGATTTTTATTCAATAAATTTGCTATTTGCTTCTCTATTTCTTTTCTATCTTCCATAGTGCATTTGTATGGCCTTTTACAGCAATATTTGTCTACCAATAAGTCTATTCTAGCTTCATATCCATTAACAGTACCAACATCATATTTATTTTTTGCAAAAACTGTGTTGTATTCTTCTATTAATTTATTAATTTGTAATTTTTTTAAATCATCTAAATGATCTATCTTTATTTCAAAATCTTCTTCTTTTACATGTTCGTTGAAGTTAATTTTGTGTTGTTTTATATCTCTGTTATCTGTACTTTCTTTTTCTTCACTATTTGTTTTTATGTTCTCATTGAAATGAGCTTTTTGAGTTATTTTTAAATCTTCGTTTTGTACTAGTTTGAATTCCTTTATAATGTCTAATCCAATCAAGAAATCATAGTTAAAATTTTTTTCATCAATAATGTATACATCTACATTTTTTTCTATCTCAAATATTTTTATTTTCAAATTTGTCAAACCACTAGTCTTTTTGACACCATTAATTGTTATTAAATTTGTTACATTTATATTGTTTATTTTCCCTTTTAGTTTTAATAACTTCGAATTTATCAGGGAAACGTTTGAACCTGAATCATAGATTCCATATACATGCAACGTATTATTCAATAGCAGTTTGACTTTTATTAATGGTGTCACTATTCGTTTTTTTGGTTAGTTTCCTTTAATTCGGCTTCTATAACAGAATTATTAATAGGTTTAATATTATTTTCTTTTATTATATCATCTTTGTTTGTTTTAAACCAGCATGTAGATTCGGGGTGACAGCGAGTTCCTTTTTTTAATTTTTTACAAATATTACATGGGCTGTTATTTTCTTTTATTATATTATCTTGATTTAAAAACCAGCATGTAGATTCGGGATGATAGCGAGTTCCTTTTTTTAATTTTTTACAAATATTACATGCGCTTTTATTTTCATTTTTATTGATGGTTCGTGGATTTCCATATTTTCTGTAGAATAAATCATTATTTTTGCTAACCATATGTTCATATTTGCTTAACTCATTAAACAGGTCAACAGTATCTATTAATATTTCTCTATCAATCTTGGTAAGTATGAATTCTGGCAAACCAGCAGCAATAAGATCTATCAATGTCCCTGTATCAACTGAGTTTCTCATATCAAGTAGCAACTTTTCCTTTTTTATAGCATAATCTAATAATAATCCATCTTTATATTTATATGATAATGCATAAGTAATTTTGTTCCAACCTTTGTTTACAAATGATGCACAGAATTTGTCTTTCCATACTGACCATTCCGAATCCATGGTAAGTTTTGTCATCATAGAACTGTACCAGTCTATACAACTTTTATCCATAAATAATCGGAGTATTTCAATTTTTTTATCATCCTGTATAACATTAAGGCGAAGGCATTCTTTTTCAAATGTGTCAATCCATTGGCTCGCATTAAAATTTTTAGTTGTAAATTTTTCAATCATAAACCTCTCTGTTATATTTTTCAAATTATGTTTATTTTCTTGTGTATTTTCTACTAGCTTTTCAAATAGTTTTTCTAGTACACCTGCTTCACTATTTTGTGCAGTCGCAGTTTGTTTTTGATCCATTTCTTCTAAATATTGGTCTGCAAATTGTAAATTGCCATCTTCATCTGTATAGGTTTTTTTTAGTTCATCTGACATAGTAATCCAAACTCTTCGAGTCTGGTATCTTTTCTTAAGACTGTTTTTTACCTTGGTATAAGCAGCCGTTTTTATTATGTCTTTGTGGTAACTAACAGATTGAAATTCATCAGGAATAGCATAAACTTTTCCCTCGTGTGTAGATATAGAAGTTATATAGTATGCATTAGATTTTCCGTTGCTTGATGGCAAAATTGCAAACTCAAAACGAAGTTTCTCCATATCTTTGTTTCAGTTTAAATCTTATAAACAAAAATGTCGTTTTATAAGATTATTTATCTATTTGTATGGAGTACCAAAATAATAAACTGACGTTGCTCTGAAAATCAAAGAAACGACATTTCAAGTTTATTATTCTATACGTAAGTACTCTTATTTACAAATTCTAACAATTAATAAAATAGCTATATAAATTTTATAACATTCTGTCTGACATCTTATCTATTTAAAATTTAAAATCAAATGACATCCAGCCAGGCGTCACATAATAAACTAAAGAGATTCATTAAGAATTTCTTTATATATATATTCACATATATTATACATATATATTATACACATAAGTACATATGTACATATGTACATATATGTTCATATGTATAAGTACATATGTATATAATAATGTTTTATTCAATTGATTTCTCTTTTAGGCAATTATTATTAATTTCAATTCGTAACAAAATGAGCGTGTGAGGCGTGCACTTTTGGATTTTCCAAATTATTTATAAATTTTATTGATCCAACGCAATAAGAAAAAAAAGCATAAATCAAATTAACGATAATATTTGTATTTCTTTACCAAATCGGAATGTATGTATATTCATACATGATTCGATTGGATTTTGTAATTAAGTTTTTGTGATTTCCTAAAAACGATGCTATATTAATGTATCCGTCCGTGTACGTCGTAAGCTAATGTTTTTTTTTCCTTTAATAATGAGCGGAAGTTAAAACCTTTTAAATCGACGACGGTTAAAAAGCAAAATAAGTGCTCAATCGGCTTTAAAAAATTGATACCTTTTTCATTTATCATTTGAATATTTATTTGATTGTACATAAAATGATAAAGATTTACATAGACTATTAAAACATTCCACTGCTACTTAAACTTAATAGCCAATGTATCGGCATTATTGTGATATTATTCGTGCGTCAATAGTATTTAACTAAAGAATATTCATAAGATTGTTATTATTTGCTAAATCTACTGACTTATTAAAATTCACCAAAATTGAGGTATGAAGAGTAGGTAGGTCCATGTATTTTTCTTTTAGATAAAACTAAGTCGGCCAACAAGCCTACGGCCGGCTCACCTGATGGTAAGCGATTACCGTAAGGCGTTTTTTTTTTGATGTCGCAGGGTAACCCATTTACGGGTGATGATATCCAGGATGCCCGGGTAGGCAGTCCTAGACCGTATGTCGGACTCAGCACTTGGGGGTGCCACTACCGCACTAAACCCCCTGCGGGAGCCTTCAGCCGCTTTAGTTGGAGGGTCCCGGATCTGCAGGCAACAGGATCCCTCTAGCGACAGGCTGGCCTCGGCGAAAAGGCCAGACTTCTCCTCCATGGGGACTGTCCGGCTCACCTCTGAACAGTCCCGACGACGCCGTGTCTAGCAGGACCGGGTTCCCATCCCGGCCCGACACGGGCACAGGGGCGTTACTGGAAGCGCATTAAGTAGCGCCTCCTACGCACCCCCATTCATCACCCGCGGGTGGAAGCCACGTCGGCGGCCTCCTCTCTCACCCGCTCGTCGGCCTCCTTCTGGGACATAACTGTCTCACAGAAGGAGACCATCGCCTTCCAGGACTCGTCGTTGCCGAGCATCGCGGTGATGGCGCTCGGGAGCGACAGATCCCCTCCGAGGACTGACGTCAGACCCTGACGCAGTGCCGCCCATCTCGGGCACACCTCGAGGGTATGCTGGGCAGAGTCCACCGCCGCACCACAATCGTGACATTCAGTCGTCGGCCTCCTTTGGGCCGTCCGACACAGGTAGTCACCAAAGCAACCGTGCCCGGTGAGAACCTGCGTCAGACGGAAGGTGAGGGGCTTGCGTTTTCGACGCATCCACCGCTCAAGGACCGGGCGCAGGGCAGCTGTTACGCGTGTGCCATACGGCTCCTCCACCAGGTCCTCCCCCTACCTCCGCACTAGCGCTTCCTGCCCTACCCGGCGCAGCCGTAGGATCCCGTCCAACGCGGGGTTCTCACCAAGAGCCCTCCTACCCGAGACGTATGAGTAGGTCTCGGCATACCGTAAGGCGTAGCCTATAGATGCCTGCAATACTACAAGCATCGCAAGTGCTTTGCCGATCCTACCCCCCATTATCCCACCCCCATGAGCTCTGGTCACAACAACAACAATTATTTCGCGGCTGAACAGCTCGAGTGTTATGAATGGTACAAAATACAAATATTGACATTCGCGGGTAAAGAACTCATGACCTTTCGGCTTTCGCGATCATTGGACTGAGAAACTGTGTCAAGCTTAAGCGTTGAATAACTAAATATTATTTAATACTAGTCAACCTACGTGAGATTATCGTGCTTATCACAACAGGAAGAATTTAATTTTTCAAATTTTGTATATATGTAATTATATTATCCATCTCTTCCATTTTATTTTTCATAAAAAAATACAATAATAATTTTTTTTTGTCTTGATAGGAAAATATCATACCTTTTTATTTAAACTGTTCAAAATAAGGAAAAACTACCTGTCAAAATATCCAGTCAACAAATATCCAAAGTAGGTATATTTCTTTAATTTATTTAAACAGTTATACTTTACACCGTCTTGGTAATTATTACGCAAATATGAATCGGTATAAGTGTTGCCAACGTCTGTTCAACATGTAAATACGAAAATATTTCTATACGGTAAGTAAAAACGAAATAAACACTTACCACTGAGAGCGGCCACATATTCTCGCCAATTGCGGCTGATGGTCATTGTTTGTTTTTCTACAGTCGTTTAAAATAAACATTTATATTATATTTTATAAACTGACCGAGTAGCCCATGTGAGCGAACACTGTGTTACACTGATAATTTTATCTGAGAGTGCGTTCTCTCTAATATTAGACGGCCACGTGCTATCCGCGTATCGGCGTGAGCCGGAATGGTGGCACAGCTCGCCTGCTGGTCGTGTACTCGTGTTGATACGAGAACTATTCCCGTTTGTTGACAGTTTCAGCTGTCAATATCCGAGTAAGCGGTAGCTGCGGGGCGCCGCGCCACCGGCGTGCATGTGTTGCCCGATACACTTCTGATAAAACACACTGTACTTTATCATGAAACGTGTGGTGGTGTGGACGAAGTGATAACGTCATTATTTGAATTGTTCCTGATCGTACGTAAATGTTTCATCGTTTTGAACGATGGCCCCATTAGCGCCTCGAAGCAGCTTACTTTAGTATTTCTGTGTCAGGGTCGACTATTTCATGTTTTTTTTCGTGATAATTTAATAATTATATTTTTTTAGGCTTTTATATGATTGGCATAATATTTGCATGACACTAATTAATATATCAGTTGCCTGAAAAAACAGTTTAAAATTATTTAAAAATAACTTTAAATAAGTTTTATTATTTCTGTAAAGCTAGAGATAATAAACGGTTTTATCTTTTGTTTTCCTTACAAACATGAAACATCTTTGCTCTAAACGTAGTAAATAATATTAATATTCATAATTTTGTGACGTCACATTTCCAAATATAATAATTTCAAAACGTAAGTACAAAAACATGATATTTCAACTACCTATCAATAACTAACTTCAAAAATTAAAGTTTTGTTTGTTTTATAGGCGAATTGACTTTTATTAAAATGAAAATAAAATTAACGTCGAAATTGTCATCAGTTTGCTCATGCAAAATTGCAAAATATGTGACGTCACACTAGGTAGGGAGGGGGGGGGGTCTCATAAATGTGACCATCTGTGACAAGGACGGGGGAGGGGTCGAAAAATCGAGAAATTCGTGTGACGTAATTTATGGATGGCCCCTTATCTACCAGGGAACACGGAACACGTATTATGACTATGAGGACTAGTTAGGTTTGTAATATATTTATAAAGATCTTGTGTACTTTCCTGATTGTTTGCAAGTACAAAAACCATAATTAAGCAATTAACAAAGTATGTTTTTGAAACTGAACCAAACTTAACCTAATTGAATTACTTAGGCTCCATTTTCCTTCATTTTCTTGTTTCGTTTGACACATTTTTCCATGTTCTTCGCTTGGCAAAGCAGGCTGGCTATAAAATTACTTTTCATGCAACTTTTCAGTGTAATAATGGACATAATCTCTATATATATATATATAAATGAATCGCTGAATGTGTTGCTAAGCGCAAATCTCGAGAGCGGCTGAACCGATTTCGCTAATTCTTTTTTTATAATATTCCTTGAAGTACGAGGATGGTTCTTACGTAGAGAAATATTTAAAATATACCGTGGAAAAGTCCAAAAACAACAACTTTCTATATTCCCATACAAAAGATTCGAAATAATAGGTACTAAAAAGTCAATTTGAACTTTAATACAATACCATAAAGTTTAAGTGTTAGTGGAGGGGTTTCGGGAAGGCAAAACGATTGAGTGACATTAGTATCGTATAAATATTAATCTAATTATTAGTCAATATTTTTAATTTTTATAATTTTTCCTTTATCTTAAAAAAAAAACCAAAAAACTAAATAATCGACTGTTAGGCGGTACGAAGTTCGCCGGGTCAGCTAGAATAGTATAAATATTGTTACGTGTTAGGGTTCGAACGATTTAGAGAGAAAGACCTTCTGACTCTTTCAGAGACTTTATTCACTAGGTACACTTCACTAAGGACTAACAATGTCCGAGGTCGTAGCCAATGTCGTAGGTTTCCGCTGGTATCACTTCTTGATCACTAGTCTTCACTTCGAAGTCGCTCCGTCGTTAGCTCAAACTGAACTGACTCCGCTCGGCCTCCCGCGGCCTTTTTATACCGGGCCGAGCCTACTCCCACACAATTCTAGAATGTTCGTGCGTGTACTCGATCTTGAGTTCATTCACCCTATATAAGTCCTCTATCGCTATCTAGTATTGAGTGGATGTTTCACGTTGTCTTTGTAACAAAGTGGTTTGCACACAACGTGGTTCCTCCGCTCCACGCTAGATGGCGCAAGCTCCTTTAATTTGTGTACTCGTAACAATATAATACTGAAAGCTAGCAAAATGTATACAAAAGAGATAATATTCAAGTCTGTCTTTTGTTCTAAATGTTTTGTATTGTAATCATAACAAAATATTAAATGCTTATTTAAGTTTAAAAAACTAAGTTAACAGTATTTAAAATTGTATTTTTCTGGACATTCCAAATAAAAATACTCATTTGCATACAGATATACAAAAATAAATAAATAAAGTAATAATAATAATAATAATCATGATATTTTAAAATCACGGAGATATCTACTAGTAATTGGTTTTTTGTACGCTATAAAAACAACAATTTCTTTATTTTTTTTTCAAAAGGCACAACACTTTTGAAGACAATTAGAGTCTTTCCACACGACGTTTTTTTACGCTCGTTTGTATAGATACAAACGCAAGTTGATCGCTCTGCAAACGCAAGGGAGCCGGCACGTTTTGACCTACACACGATCCTTGCATTACATCTATATAACGCCACGTTTTTCGAACGCAACCAGGACACGCGTTTGTATCGCGTTTGTTAACGACGATTTTGAATTTCGGTTATAAAAATGTCCACATCAAATGGATCCATTTTGTTAGTATAGAAACACGAAATATATGTACAAGATGTAACTGTTGTCCAAAGCGCAGCAAACACGGAGTGCGTATAGCGTTCAACTTGCGTTTGTATCGATACAAACGCGCGCTTACAGCGCGTTTCATTAGCGACAAAAAACGTATAAAAATTAAAAATGCCAAAATGCGATGAAAACGTGCAGAGGATGTGCGCATCAAAAATGCGCGTCGTCAGAGCGTAAAAAAACGTGGTGTGAAAGGGCTCTTAGTGGCATAAACTTTTGTTTTAGACCCTCACAAGTATTTTATCACAATTAAAGACCTTTCAAACTAATTTAATTTGTTTACGTTTAGTCTTAATGTTGGGTCATATGTGTATGGTATTTTAATCAAGTATATAATATAGCTACATATATATTCAGATTTAGATTTATTTTTACCAGGTTTCATGTATCTACATATTGTACTACCAGACCTACAGTTAAATTATAAAAATTACCTACCATTTTATTAAATGTATAGATATAGATTTTATATTTGCAATGAATACCTAATCGCTGACATTTTATTCTGTTTTTTTAAAACTATGATTTTCATACATTAGAGGGTAGAATGCAATATGCAATATAAAATTTTAAATGCATTCATGCATCGCTTCAGCATGATATTTCGATGCCGATTCAGTGTTGAAACGGAATACTCTGGTCCTACTATTCTATAGAATAATGTAAACTTCTGAATAGTGTAGTTTGCACACATTTACATTTTCGCTGTAAAAATGTAACCACACAGTTTGTATTTTATTAACATATTATTTTGTTGTAGGTAGTTACAAAACGTCGTCAGTGAATCTGACCTCACTGGTTGGCTAATACAATGTATTTTTATGGCAATGTATATGTAGGAATCAGAAGTGAGGAGAGGATGACGGATGGCCGGAATGGTTAGTTAACAATGTACTCACCGAGCGGGCGCCGGATCTATCGCGTGGCAGAGGGACAGCTCAGAGTCAGTGCCTGGGACTTGCGACCCAAGTGTAGGGTTAAGGAGGGCCCTCCAAAGATACGTATCAAACGCTCCCCATTCACTGCTCGAGCTGCCCACGCTGTCTAACTAAATAAGTAACAATTAATTCGTGTACACAAACTAACTATTAGAAGAGTCGAGGTTAAGCTACTAGCAGGATACACAAGTGCACCGCGCCACGCCAGAGCCAAGACTGCCTTAGCCGACGACAGAATGACTCGAATAATCACAGGTACCGACATACACGTCAGAACTATTGATGTTCAAATCCGTTATTAACTAAAAACGCGTTTTCGACTATTAACTATCTTAAGTTAACGCGTTTTTTTATACGTTTTCATAATAACACGTTTTTATAAAACTTGGCCGCAGTCTCAACGCGGAGAAATTGTCATTTTATCTGACAAGTTGACAACCATGGGCTGGAAACTTAGAAGTTAGAACATCGGCCACAGTAAAAAATTAGCAGTGTCATCTATTAATCGTGCCCCGAAACTATTAAATTTATTAGCGACTACCAAGTCCTATCAAAAGATGTCGCTACGTTGGCACTCGTCAATTCAGCAATCCAGTACACGCATACCAATTAAATTTGCATACAAAAATAACTATTTACCTATACTTTAAAAAAAAAGCATGATGTCACATAAAAAAATATCCTCTTTTTTTGCTTTAAGTAACAAATTAAATATTTCAATCGATATAAATTTATATCGAAACAGCACGTAAAATATATATAATTTAATTAAATGTGTGAATTGGATCATTTTTTCGTGGTTGGTATTTTAAACTTGTTTGTTGTCAAGAATTGAAAAAATATACAAATTTAGACTAGGCTGTATGGACTATAGTCTTTTGCCTTTCCCTATTGGGGATAAATTTTAAAACAACAACATTGTTTGTTGTCAAATCAAGTCAAATAGATATTTTAAAATTTAAACTTGTTTGTATTTTAAATTTTATATTTTTATCATTGATGATTGAACGGTTGTGATATCGTCGATTTAAATGAGATCTCTCGACGACAATAATTGCACACAGCTGTTTTATTGTGATCACTGGACTTCTCAAAAAAGTTCCAAATTGGTAAATCACTACCGCGAGGCATTTTACCAATTAAAAATCCTTGCAATTCAAGTCCTTATTAATTAACTACCTAATTAATTGTCTAAAACTTATTTACACATCACTATACACACACTATATTACAGTTTCACTTTTTCAACTCACAGTAATATCCTACCTAAGTACCTATTTACAATATTCTTAAAAACGAAGAAGTCGGTTAAAAACACAATATTTACAATAGCACGACGAATTTACGAAACGAGAATTATCTTACTATTAAACGAGCAATTCTTGTATATATATCTATATCTATACAGGTATTAAGAGGTAAAGTTTATAACTTTGTTTGTATATACGGGGTAATCTTCGCAAATACTGATCCGATCATGAAAATTCTTTCGCTAACAGAAAGCTACACTATTCAGGAGTGACAAGATAAAAGGAAAAAGATAAAAATTATCAAAATTTTTGACCCAGCAGGATTTGAACCTGCACCCTCTGACGTGCCGTGTCAACAATTCAATCGAATCAAGCATTATTATTTGCCTTAGAAATTAATTGGTGATTTTAAAACATTTATATTTATCTGATTTGCTGAAAATAGTGAGTGTATTGGAATTGGGACATATCAAATTTCAACATACCGTTCTTATGTGAAATGGATATATGGATTATATTATTCATTTAAAAAAAATGTCGTTTTATCCCTGTTTTTAGACAATGAAAAAATATCATTATAATACGAAGTTTAATTTCACCATTATTAATATAGCTGTAATAGCGTAATTAGGAAAGCGACGGACTTCAAATCGTTTTGACCCGGGTTCGAATCTCAGTCTCCAGATTATTATTTTTTCTTTTTTTTTTTAATTTCACTCGTGATTTATTATTTAAATAAAATAAAAATTTAAAAATACCGAAAAAAAAACAAAAAGTAAAATAAAAATACCGAGCTGGGCTCGGTCACCCAGGTACTTATAATATTATTTACACAATATTTACAACAGCACGACGAATGTATGAAAAGAGAATTATTATATTATTTACAATTATTATAGTACTGTAGTACAACTTGCACAGCAACCAAATTTATGTATTAAAAATTTAAAACGAACGAGCCATGTTTGTTTACGAAACAACGCGAACAACGTTTACGGTAAATTAAGAGCGCTATCACACAATCGAAGTTCTCGGTTTTAGGTAAATTAGACGGCGCGCGGCAGTGGTCGCGTACGTGTGCGTCTCGTTAAAGTACGCTACGCACACATGCAAGACGCTTTGAGTCATAGTCCAAGAACCAAACCAACTTGAGACTGTTTCCGAAATAAATTAAATTATTACTGTTAAATAAAGTTCGTGAAATATTATTTTATTATTTAAATTAATAACATTAATATTTTTGTATTGTCATTAATAATTTTGTAATTTTAAAAACTAAAAAAATCTCGAAAAATGAAAATTGTTGTCCTATTTTTACAAGCTTTTATTTAACTTGCAATGTATGTATGTATGTATGTATGTATGTAACTTTAATGAATGTTTGTTCGGGTAAAATCTTGCAACTCAATTTTGAAGCAGATATCTTCAACCAATTGAGCTGAAATTTTGTGTACAGGTTCAATTTGGATGACAACGCATGGTTTGTATGTATGCATGTATGTATGTATGTTTGTTCGGGTGAAATCTTGCAACTCAATTTTAAGCAACCAATTGAGCTGAAATTTTGTATACAGGTTCAATTTGAATGACAATGCATGGTTAACTTTGTGACGTCATTCCAAACCCAATATGGCAGAATATCCAAGAGTGCGGACTAGTTATTTTAGTGCACTTCTACAATATGGGTATCAAATGAAAGGGCTTGCTAACAATAATTCGAATAAAGTGACGTAATAACCGACTAAAAAGTCAAAAAGAAATTAAAAGTAAAAAATCATTTTAAAAAACAAGCTTTTATTTGAATGTGCTAAAACGCAAAAATTAATTTTTACTTTAAAACTTTTACTATCTACTTATAAAGTCATTACACATAATATATATGATATATAAGCTTGTCGCGAGATTTGCTTGTAAACAAGTAAATTAAATAAATTGATGTGATTGATTTTACATATTAAAATTTTCAAACTAAGGAAATACGAGTACTATCTCGCGACAAGCTTTTCTATCATATAGATTATGTGTAATGACTTTATAAGTAGATAGTAAAAGTTTTAAAGTAAAAATTATTTTTTTGCGTTTTAGCACATTCAAATAAAAGCTTGTTTTTTAAAAAGATTTTTTTACTTTTAATTTATTTTAATTTCTGAAAGTAATAAATATGTGTATAATATTTTGCTATTGTGCCTAATTATTTTGTAAACATTGTACCTACTTAAGACGCGCATGCATCGTTTTGATTTTAATATTCATTAGAAAAATTATAATTGTCAATTAGTAGGTTATAGGGTTATAAAAATAACTTGATTCTATTGAAATAAGGTCTTAAAAATCATTTTATAAACTTAAAGGAGTGTTTTAGACCATAGAACTGAATAACTTTTACCATGGGACAAACATTAAAATCAAGAAAATAATTCTGCTGTTACTGCGGCCTATGAACGCTTGCAATGCCTAAGCTCTAATAATTGTGTTTGCTTGCAAACGATAAAAAACCGACTTCAGTTACATGAACAAGTAGTACAACGTAATAAAACTCACAAATAGTCAAGTAAATACGCGCTATTAAAGATTACTCAAAAAGTTGTAATCAAATCTCGATCTAACTTAAACAATACTACTTGACAAGTATTAGCTTTCGATTAAAGTAAGAATCATCAAAATCGTATAATACAACGTAGGTTGACGAAAAAGTAGTCAAGTAAAAACGCATTATTAGATATAACTGTAAAAGTAAGTACTTGTCAAATCTCAATTAAATTTAAATGGGACCACATGACACGCAACACCTTTCAATTAAAACAAAATTGATCGAAATCGGTCCACCCAGTCAAAAGTTCTGAAGTAACACACATAAAAAAATACAGTCGAATTGAGAACCTCCTCCTTTTTTGAAGTCGGTAAAAAAAAGGAATCACACTGTTACTTTTAAACATATTTTTTGTAAATATGTTCTTTTTTCAATAAATAATCAAAAAGTGTTGGTTGCGCTCTCGGACTAAGAATCAAGGTTGCGTTACATTCGCTAATTGGTGAGATCGCGTAACACAGCAACAGCGAGCGATACGTCCACCCTCCGTGAGCGCTTGGCGCTATCTAAAGTTACAGACCGCGAGTCCCGAGATTTATAGAGGATTTTAGCACTACATACAATAATTTTTACATTACTTATTATTTCATTTACATGGACTATTTTTTTTTTCAAGCAAGGTAATATAGTAAGCTTCGTAATTACTTACTTTTTGTTTGAATTTGGATTATATATTCATAGATAAAAAATTTAATTTCGGACGAAATATTATCAGTAACTCTCTGTTTTGCAGAATTATTTATGATGTATTACTGTATGAAACATAATAAATTGCATTAATCATTCCAAAGTAGAAGATACAGTTGTACCATAAACATTTTTAAAAATGATTAAATTATTATATCTTCGATATAACAAAGCATGAAACGATGCCCAAAACTAAAATTTTCTGAAACATCCTTTCCAGAGACTAAGTTTTTACTGATTTACGTAAACAAATTGAAATATTTATTTAAAACATTTCCAAGAATACGAATCAAACTTTCTTGGTCATATATAATTTTTTTAATTTGTGGATTTATATAAACCATAATCACTCATCAAAACTCGAGTCAAACGCTCAAATCCAAGAAAAATTGTAATAGCCCTCTTAATACGAGTAACGGAGTAATAACCTAAAAACGAATAATACGGAAATAATTTCCTATTTATACAAAGTACTCTGTGATACGGGCCGACGACGCGTCTACGACTGTAATGTTATCTCGCTCTAGCATCGTTGCAGAGCGTTGCGCGCTGTGGGAACGTTTTAGACGTTTTGCGTTTTCAGACGTTTTCGACAATTGTTTGTTGAGACGTTTTTGAGATAACGCGAAGTCAGAGTACGAATAACAAACGTTACGCGTTTTTAACAAAAAACGTATTAAACTTTGACGTTTCCGTTATTTTAACCACCACTAGACCTTCTGACTCAGAACGACTCGAATAATAGAATGATTGAGGGTAGGTGAATATCAACAACAGCGTAGGTAGCCTACATATATTACTTGAGTAGTTATTATTTTTATTTTTCTTGTATCAAATGACGCATGTTGAAAACGTCATATATTAATTTTTGGCGTTTAGCTGTAAATTGCAATATTCTAGGCATAATGCTTAGTGAAACAGGTTGCTTATGTTATGTTACTGATGTTAGAGACTTTTGCTGTCTAATAATTACTCAGCACGAAAAATGTCGTATTGTATTCTATTTAAATGGCAGATCGCGATTCAGCCTGTAATATACCACTGTTGGGCTGTGGGCATAGGCCTCTTCCCCATGTAGGAGAAGGATCGGAGCTTAATCCACCACGCTGCTTCAATGCGGGTTGGCGGATATATTCCCTACTATGAGTAACGATCGCTATCAGGTGTACATGATAACAACCTGGACCGACGGCTTAACGTGCTCTCCGATGCACGGTGGGGAGACCCACAAGGACTGCACAAACACCTAGACCACGGCATACTTCTGTATGGCCAACACAAATGTTGTCGTGTGCGGGGATCGAACCCGAAACCGCCCTCGCAACAGCCAATCGCAATCCAGACGATCTCTCGACTGCAAGAGCAACAAACAATACGTCGAACTGACATAGATAACATAAACGCATAGATTAGTTTAGATACTACGTATCTCCGACGCTATCTTTATCGTCTCTATCCAAAGCTCTGGTAGCCCTTCTACAAAAATGATAAGGCTCTTGTGGCCTCCTAGATCCACGTAAACTCATTTTGTGCAGTCAAACGCGGTGCGGTGTATTGAAAATATTAAACCTGTTCGAAAGCTTTTCAACTGTACTAGACACTTGGATACAACGTGTTCACACAGCGGCTGATGCGACACTAATTATCGTGTCACAATAAATTTCGCGATTAGAGACACTCGTGTTCATACAAAGACACTCGATGTGCACACTAAGTGTACCGTGTATAGTGTCGTAGGCTAAACGTACCATACATTTCAAATTTCTATTGTAAAGCTTTGTACGCATCCAATTTGCAAAAGCATAAATGAAAGTTTCGACATTGCAGTAATTAAAAACACATTATTAGATAAAAAAATAAACCTGAAAACTTTATAAAATATAACGTCATAACAGTAAATTGTTATGTTGAAATAAGAGTAAAGAATAAGTTCGAATACAATAGATAAAGGTAAAACGAAAGTATTTCATCAGCCAATTTATAAAACCAGCTGTTAGTCCGTTTCCTTATTTGGCCGCCGAATTTGAACAAAAGAAAGGAAAAAAACATTTTATGTTTTAATTTGTGAACATTTTATTACGAAATATCTATTACCTAAATGAAAGTGTTTTGATACAAATGTTAGACATAGGAAAACAACTTTTTAAGAATAAATACATAGCGTGCCTTTTATAATATGTCTAAGTATAAAAGTACACGCTATAGATATATAACTTCTAAGCAACCACCCACACTTATACGACTTATATTATTAGGATTAGGAAAAACTATCTTGTTGAAGGTTTTAAAAAACGTTAAATATAATTATGTACGTTTTAAATGTAATCATGTTAATTTGTACGCAATAAACTAGACATTAATAAGTACACGAAAATCGGCCAAGTGCGAGTCGGACTCGCGCAGAAGGGTTCCGTACCATTGACTAGGTACATTGATTGTAATAACGGGCAAAAAGCGGCTAAAAATCACTTTTATTGTATGAGAGCAAAAATAGGCAAAAATGACGTTGTTTGTATGGGAGCCCCCCTTAAATATTAATTTTATTTTAATTTTATTATTTATTATTAAAGTAAAAATACAACTGAGTATTTTGTGAATATTGTGCCTACCTGTTGCCATTATTGATATCGAGCAAAAAAGGGCAAGAAAATCGCGTTTGTTGTATGGGAGCCCCCCTTAAATATCTATTTTATTTTGTTTTTAGTATTTGTTGTTATAGCGGCAACAGAAATACATAATTTGTGAAAATTTCAACTCTCTAGCTATAGCCGTTCTTGAGATACAGCCTGGTGACAGACACACGGACGGACGGACGGACGGACGGACGGACGGACAGCGAAGTCTTAGTAATAGGGTCCCGTTTTTACCCTTTGGGTACGGAACCCTAAAAAAAAAGTAAATTGTATGAAAACTACCTTCAATTTTTAAATTACATTTATTTATCCAATTATAGTAGGTAATCTTGTAAGCATAATATTATAAGAAATTTTAATTTTTGTGTTACACTACAGGATTAGACGGCATTAATTGATTTACGGAGTCATTGTTGACTATGGTGAATGACCGGTGACGGGGACTGTGCAAGTACCTACGACTTGTAAGTAGAACGCTGGGTAGGACAATAGTCAGCCAATGTGGGCTTGGCCATCGCAAACATTACCAGCAAAGACGTTTGTTGGCTACGGCTACTCCGGATATATCCAGCGACAGCTATTCCAGGCTGTGGTCAACCCGGACATAGATGACAGTAATTTCGTGGGAAAGTTGCCGCTGGTTATGTTGAGCTAAACGACTAGTCTTCATGTTAAAGTCGATGCTTAGCGTACTGGTGATAGTGGAATGGAGTGACGTCGATTTCATTTTCTCCCTCTAGTACAGGGTGAGATTGGCTGGGTTTACTCGTCCACTCGTAAAATACTCGTAATATACATATCTGTTTATAAAAAATATATTTTTAAACAGATTTAGAGAAATTTCAACTGAGGTAGGGCACTGCAGGAAATTTCCTGCTCAAAATATGGAGCAGCCCGACTGGGGTAGTACCTCGACCTTACAGAAGACCACAGCTAAATAATACTGTTTTCAAGCAGTATTGTGTTCCTGTTGGTGAGTAAGGTGACCAGAGCTCCTGGGGGGATTGGGGATAGGGTCGGCAACGCGCTTGCGATGCTTCTTGTGTTGCAGGCGTCTATAGGCTACGGTCTTACCATCAGGTGAGCCGTACGCTTGTTTGCCAACCTAGTAACATTAAAAAAAAAAAAAAATTAACACGAAATCGATTTGATTGATTAATATAAAATGAAGATAGTTTAAATCACATCATGTAAACAACGACGCCATACAGATGTTTGCTGTGGTCTAGGCATTTGTGCTTATGTATGTATGCGTTTCTAGACCCTTGATACACAAAGTGGGGATCGTTGACTGTTACACATTAACTTATTTATTTGTGTAAACTTAATAATTATGTAGTAATAACCCAAACTGTAGTTAAAGTTACAAACTGCAAGTCGGTAACACATATTATGTGTATCAGATTAAATTATGTGTTTTTTTTTATAACTTGTTGTCAATGACAACAACCGCAAGTCATTTACAAAGGAGAAACACGATCAGGAACAAGTTTTATTACGTGTATATAATTATATCATTTAATTTAAAAATGAATATCAACTTCCCTTGGTCAAGCCATCACTCAAGAACGTTGATCGGATCAGCTAGTTTATTATAGTTAGGTATGTATTTGTATTTCGCGTTGGCGCAATGGTCACAAAACTGGTTTGTGGCTGTTGCGCTGGCGGTTGCTAGTTCGATCCCCGCACATGATAAACATTTGTATTGGCCATACAGATGTTTGCCATGGTCTGGGTGTTTGTGCAGTCCTTGTGGGTCTCCCCGTGCCTCGGAGAGCACGTTAAACCCTCCGTCGGTCCCGGTTGTTATCATGTACACCTGATAGCGATCGTAACTCATAGTGGGGGCATTTAGTATCTTAGACTTTGATCTAATCAAATCATTATAATTTGATACTCCCAAGTGATCCTTCACGGCAGCTACGAGAGTAATACACAAATAGTTTCCTGCAATAATAATAAGTACCTGGCCGACCGAGCTTAGCTCGCTATTTTTTTTTGGAGGTAAATCGTATTTTTTGCAAATCATATTTAAATGCGAAATACATACTGATGAAATATGAATATTATTTTTCGATCTTACCGCCATAATAATAAAAAAATATTAACCGTTTTTTTTTATATACTTAGATACAAATTAGATGCGTTGACAAAGCTCTCCTAATAATAGTTTTCTTCACAAAAGAAGGAATTTAACAAAAAGGAAAAAAAATCGGACTGGAGATATCTGAACTCGAACCGGGGTCTTCTCGTTTCAGGACCGCTCGATTTATCGCCCCCGAAACCCTCTGCATACTAAATTTCATGAAAATCGTGTGAGCCGTTTACGAGATTCGGATTATATATATATTATTATTCTTATTTCATCATCCAAAAAGTTGACGTCCTGCATAATATTTATTTACCTAATAAATTATTTTTAAACATTTTTAAAATCATATCAAATTTTTTCGATCCAGCGGGATTTGAACCCGCGGCTTCTGACGTGCCGTGTCAGCGCTCTGCCAACTGAGCTATGGATCCACATCAAGCTGAGTCGAAATTCTTGATATGATAATTTTTTGGTTTTTAAGCAAACCTTGGCGTCGTCTATAACGAGTTCTTTACAGACCCTGCTACTCAAAGATTTCATATTACAATGAATTCTTTTGACAGGAGAGAGATTATTTTTACTATACCTAATAGTATAAAAAAGACTTCAAATGATATTTAATTTATAGTTTGATGTGTATTCTGTATAAAAGTATATACTTTACATAGCATTTTAATTTATTGGTATAAAAGTACATAGGTTTAGAGTAAGCGCTTTATACCATAGTTTTCATTTTGTTAGAATAAAGCATAGCCTCCTGTAGGCGTGCAATATACGCTGTGTTACTTGGTACCTACGTTTATTTGATCTTTAAGGAATAGGTAACATAATAGTACGTAGAACATAAGCGTAAAGCGATAGATAGGGTAACTGAGGTAGGGCACAGCAGGAAATTTCCTGCTTAAAATATGGAGCAGCCCGACTGGGGTAGTATCTCGACCTTACAGAAGACCACAGCTAAATAATACTGCTTTCAAGCAGTATTGTGTTCTTGTTGGTGAGTAAGATGACCAGAGCTCATTGGGGATAGGGTTAGCAACGTGCTTGCGACGCTTCGGGGATTATCGCTTACCATCAGGTAAGCCGTACGCTTGTTTGCCGACCTAGTTATATATAAAAAAAGTTACTTTTATTTTAACTTTTTGTATTTTCCATTCTCATTACAATGAAAAAAATCTTCCAATAGCTACATCTGTATTTTTGCCTACAACATTAGGATATTTATATAATAACTAGCTGTCCCCGCAAACGTTGTTTTGCCATATATGTTATTAACCCCCGCAACCCCCTCTTGTGGGTGGAATTTCGTAAAATCCGTTCTTAGCTGACCTCTACTTGGCGAAAGGAATACTCCTACCAAATTTCAAGTCTGTACGCCCTATGGTTCCAGAGATATCGTGATGAGTCAATGGGTGGAAATCTCTTTTATATATATAGATTCAAAAGTACGGGTATGAATGACAAATCTTATCTGGTTCACATAACGCACCGCTGAACTTTTTTGTCGGACGATATTACACGTAGATACTACACACGCCGTAGAGGAAAAGTTATTTTCATTTTTCATGTTTGTTTAGTGACTTTAACGCTTATTAAATATTACTCATAACAGATGACCTACCTACCCTATCACCTTCACGATAATAAACTAGAGAAAATTTATGCATATGCGACGCCTCGGGTACAGTAAGTAGGTAAAAAAAAACTATGAGGATTTTGGCTTCAGGTTGTTTAAAATGACTTGAAATAAGTAACTAGAAAATGTTTTATTCTAAATAGACAGGATAGATAAATTCGAGTAGACGACTTTTTCAAATCTAATCTAAAAACTGATGTAGAAAACTTGACAATAAACAAAAAAAATATTAGGTATATTATATATTTAGAGTAGCCATTGACAATTTAGGTTTTATAAAACAGTGTTAGGCAGTTGTCCCACCAACGACGAGAAAACGACCAACTATCGGCTATTTTCTCGCTCAAGAAACGTACAATAGATATACTTTCCGTGTGAACAAAAGAGATGCATATACAAACAGTTGATCGCTGACTGTTCACACTGCCGGCGAACACTCGCTTCACTAGTTTGTCGCTGAGCGACAAGAGCTATGAAAGATAACACTCGCTCGGCGATACTCGCCAAGCGATTAGAACTCACGCCGAGAGAGCAACCAGTGGTCATTTCTCTACAGTGCGTATCTGAAACTGTACGCTTGACTGCCGCGAGCGAGTGATGCGAGTAATCGCCCGCCTCACTCTCACACTCGCTTGTAGCCGAGCTACACAAATATCGGAACTACGCACTCGCTCCCCGCGTCTCGCTAACTCTTTTCTAGTTCTAGCTCTACTCGTTACTCGTTAATCGTTGCCGGTGAGACAAGTGCCTTAGAATCTCAGGTTCAATTGAATGACATCATTTACATTTAAATCGGATAAGGCTTTCAAAATTTACGAAAGATAACAGAGTGAAATGAGAATGAAACTTAAAAATTCTATTTGCGAGGCTTATTTTATTTTATTTGTTGGCATAACAAGATTTTGCGTCTTACCATCCAAATTAAGATATAGAAAATTGTATAAAAAGCTAAATATTTTGTTTATTTTCTTAAACTTTTATTTAATATTAGCGGATAAAGATCTGAAATAAAGAATCATATTTATTTATACTACAATATTATACCTACAAAGAAACAAGAGTATAATGGACTCGAAAAAAGACGTATGTGTGCGAGTTTTAGGTTTTTGTTAACTTTATTATTTTTATAACTTGTCCTTACTGTTACTAGGTGATATGAAAAGTATTTTGTAATAATATCAAGGGTTTACCTATTACAATTCCAAAGACGTAGTCCTGGGTCACACGGCCTCAGTGATAGACTCCTGGCGACACTCCTTTGGCACGAAACTTTGAAATTATGAAGTTGATTAATATTCAGGTTTGTACCTAATCCTACATAGCTAACATAATTTAAGTTTATTAAACTTTAAACCACAATAGTATTTGAAGCGTAGAATAGCCTCAAACATAAAATGATGAATAAAACAAAATAATAACCACACACTCATTTAATGATTGACAGTTTTATGAAAGAGTAACTACTAAGTTTCTTGGTGAATCTGTTCGCCATAATCTACATTCGGAATCTGTAATAGCTTCAGAATAATTAATTTATTATGTACCAATATATTATTGTAATTTTTAAGACTATACACCCTATGTGAAAAAATATTTTTCTAGTGAAACTTCTTTAGGCGCCTGAGGGGTAAAATTTGAGCGACCCCTAACACAGCAACGTCGGGGACGGTCAGTACTTGGATGGGTGACCGCCTGGAAACACTGCGTGACGTTGGCTTTTTGTTTTTTTTCAATTAGTTTTTTTTTGTATTTTAAATTCTTTTTTTTGTAGTTTATTGAGTATGAATAATTATCAGCCATTTTTTGTAATAAGAAGGGTGACGAAAGTTTCTAAATTAAAACAAAACACACATACAAAACAGACAGACTAATTTGTAACTTAAAAATAAATTGACACGTGAATAAAATCAAGTAACTTTTAATCCTAATATCCTTGGCTGTATTTTATCATTGCCTGTTAGTATTATTTCCTTCGAAACTAATTTATCTTCATTTTTCTTCAAGTGTTTTTGGGGCAACATGTCGAGGTTTATTTATTTATTTAGCTTTGTTAGCTGTTGATACATATCATGATATATTAAATTTTATTTTTCCTAATAACTACATTTTTCTATGTACAACCATGTCATCGCAAACACGACAAGCAGGCATGAAGTTAGATTTGGGTGGAGGATAACATAATTACTAACTACTATACTATACTAAACAGCATAGACATTCCTAGCGGAAAAACTTATCTATATTTAATACTAGTTGACCTGTTGAACTTCGTACCGCAATATATATATTATTTAATTTTGCAATAAAAATATCACAGTCATTGATAGAAATAATATATAACCTATATTTTAAGTTGAACAAAGATACATATCTCTGGAAAATTTCATTAAAATCGGTCCAGTAGTTTCGGAGATTGGCCCGGTCAAACATCGTGACACGAGATTTATATATCTATACTTACTAATATATAAAACTGAAGAGTTTGTTTGTTTGGTTGTTTGTTTGTTTGTTTGAACGCAGTAATCTCTGGAGCTACTGGGCCGATTTGAAAAATTCTTTCACTGTTAGATAGCCCATTTATCGAGGAAGGCTATAGGTTATGTATCGTCACGCTAAGACAAATAGGAGCGGAGTCCACGCCGACGAAGCCGCGCGCAGAAGCTAGTTGTATATATAGATTCCAGTACTAATGATGATACCTACATAAATTGTGATGTTACTCAGGTTAGCAAGATTAAGACAGTTTGTTAAAAGTAGAAAAAATATAATAACGACTCCTTTTACGAATTTTGTTCATTAAACAGTAGCAAATAGTTTCTATTTAAACAAAACAATATTTACTTTTAAGGTGCGTTTTATTGTGTTTGGATAGTAAACTAAAGCCACTGCATAGAGATATACAGTTGTTTATAGACAAGGGGGCAATACCACTCTGATATTGCTTATAGCTGAGAATTTTGTTAAATTTGTAACTAGCCATTGCTATGGCAAAATAAAACTTTGTAGAAAGGGTGATTACAACGACAAGAAACTAATTATTATAACAATACCAGTCAAACAACGGTTCTTACCATACGGCTAATGAAACAATAACCTTATTACAGGAGAAGTTTTCAAGGACCCTGCAATTTCTCATATTGTAAAATATGTAAATTGGACGCTATGGTACTTTATTGCCGTAGATTTTATCAATGTGCTTCGAATAAATGGCTAATGAAAACTACAGCACAATTTTTACATTGGCAATAAGGCATTTGAAAATGACACTGTTAAATAATTTTAGAGGAAAAATATTTTAGTCTAAAAAATATTTTAATATTTATTATTTTTAACTTAAGAAATGTCAGAATGTTAAACTTTGTAATAATATAACACTGCTACTACAAATTTTAGCAAGTAAAAATAATTTATTACGAAATGGTAAATTGAATTAATTTTAAAATCCCGAATCTTGGTAGCTTGAAGATCTCAATGTACCCTAATTGCCTTTTCCGCACATCTTTAATTTTATTCAAGATATCCTTTGTCTCGTATATTATGAATTTATACAAATTTAAATTCTTTATTTGAAACGAATTTTAAATGATATGCTATGTAATGCATGTTATTGGGGTAGCTTACAGCAGAAAATATCCTACTTAAAATCTGGAGCAGCCCGACTGGGGAAGTACATCAACCTTACAGAAGATCACAGCTAAATAATACTGCTTTCTGGTAGTATTGTATTCCTGGGTTGAGTAAGGTAGCCAGTGCTCCTGGGGAGGGTGGAAGGTAGGGCGGCAACACGCTTGCGATACTTCTGGTGTTGCCGGAGTTTACAAGCTACGGTAGTCGCTTACCATCAGGTGAGCCGCACGCTTGTTTGCCAACCTAGTTGTATAAAAAAAAGTGACGACGTATGAAATCGATTAATATAGTACCTAAATAAGTTGTATTTTATGATATGGTATACTTGTAAGAAAAATACGTACTTGCCTCATGCTTCTACGTTAACGAACTAAAGGAAAAACATGGACAAGATACTACTTTTCTTATTGTATTTGTTCTTTACTTTTAAAGAAACTCGTCTTGGCTGTGTCTAGTTTCTAGCTACACTTCCTGTCACATGCTTTGAAGAAGTTTGAAGAAAGTTTTCTTTGTCACACCTACTTATAAAGTTATAAATCTATTCGGTACGACCTGAGGACAATCTAGCTCACCTTATTGAGGCTTATTTATTCTTTAACAATATTGTATGGCTTTGCTAGTGGATTGAGAAAAAACGTTCAAACGCGCTACGTCAATAACAAAAGGCGGCCGCTGGGGATGCCTGAATTGAATTTACAACACAAAAACACTTTATTGTTATATTCTACTGTTACTAAACAATGCTTTCCTATCACAATAGATACCTATGAATAAATATATGTACGTTTAATTTTACGTTTTTTTTTCTATTTGTCTATGTACAACAATATCATTATCTTTTACATTTTTCATGGAAAGGTAAATATTATTTTGAGGTTTTTGTAAGCTTTATAAACAAACACGTTTAACTGAGATTGCTGTATTTTTTATTTGTTTTATTTTAATCTACTTGAAATAACAACTATAATTCTTCCGAAACTATAATAATATGCTAAAGACAAAAATATTTGCTCTTTATTTTTGTCTGTCTGTCTGTCTGTCTGCCTGTCTGTATTTTAACCGCGGATCAAACTTAAAATTTCATATTTTTGAGTTCATAATTATTACGAACTAGCACACAGAATAGGTACTTTTTTCAGTGTTCAATTTATTTATGCTTAGTTTGCAAATTTTATTCCTATTTTTTTTTGTCAGAAAGAAGATAAATTAAAGATTATTCCAAAATTATTTCAAGGTCTTTAATTTTTTAGTACAGAAACACGGGCATAATATACACCCATTAGTTAGATGTTAGAGTAACTAACTTTGAACCCAGAATCGGCATACACGTTTTATTTTATCAAAATAATGAAAGTGATGGCAATCACGAATGAAATCGCGGGTATTAGCTATATCGCGGGTATTAGGTATAGTATTATTTATAAATAACAACATACATGTAATGTATGTTGTTATTTAAAAAATTAACAAACGTATAAATACAAATGAACAAAATAGGACCTCACAGCGACATTTTTAATTTTTGAAGTGTACCTACTAATGTAATCATTATGGCGAATATGTACAGTTTAATTTTATAAGATATCTTAATGTTCTACGCAACCAAAATCTACTGTTATATTCCTGTGGCTTTTGATTTACGATCCTCGGGTTCAAAAGGGTTTAATTAAAGCACTCAGTGGTTGTAGTGCTTTGTTGCCGACCGCTTCACATATGTAATGCATACAAAATACACTTCTAGTAGTTTACTTACCATACTACTTTTGGTTAAAATTAATTAATTGAATGTTCATGCATGTGGACAGGGTTATTAGGTGTGGAAAACACCGAAACAATCATCTAAAGTAGTTCTTAAATATTGAGATTGAGCGGGTTGAGCGTACGCTTATATAATATGATTCCGAAGGAGTTCTTAGATTTGCCACTGCACTAAAAACTCACTTACTGAGTCGCGGTTATTACAAAGTTAATGACTTTCTCAATGACAAATTTTAGTATAGGTACTTAACATGCATTATAAAGGCTTATTTAGATTAGATATACTCTTCTCTAACAAAGTTTCATTGAATAAATTGGCTAGGCATCCGGCTGAACACAAGTTAGTTTCGAAAACTTATAAAAATGTAACAGTAACATAATAATATTGTAAAATGAATCTTTTTTAATATTGTAAATGTTTATTGTGACGTATAATAGGAGCCACAGGTTGGCCTACATGAAATAAATAATTTTGAATTTGAATTCGAATCAGTATGTATTATAATTTGAATACTTTCTGAATTAGCATCGAATCGGATTATGTACTGTGTTATTAATATGTACTTCCCGTGAACTCAGAATCTTGAAATTTGGTACGAAGCAACGTGTTTTAGCACAAATAAAGGAAAAATTGCGAAAAGTATAAATTTTTAGTTATATCATATAATAAAAATATTTTGAATAATTTTTGTACGGAACCCTCGGTGTGCGAGTCCGACTAGCACTTGGCCGGTTTTTTAAAAACAGTTTCGTATTTAAAATTAAAGAAATGAAATGAGAAACTTGCCGATTTGGAAGCTGTTAGGTATATTTCTGACACCAATAAAATATGTTAATACAATCTTTAAAACAAATCCAAGAATTAATTAATACTTATCTATGTTTCGTCTCCGTACTTAATTCTATGAACTGCCCGGTGGCAATGCTAAGTTAGCGGAACAGTTCTAAGACGGAGGACTGTCGTGCATTCATAACTACATATTAAAGTATAGAAATATAAGGATCTATATAATACAATTCAGTTGTAAGCGATTAGCGTAGCCTATAGACGCCTGCAACGCCAGAAGCATTGCAAGCGCGTTGCCGACCTTACCCCCAATTCTCCCCTTCCAGTATACCCCTTCTGATAATCTTACTCGCCACAGGAATACAATACTGCTGGAAAGCAGTATTTTTTAGCTGTCATCTTCTGTAAGGTCGAGGTATTTCTCCAGTCCGGCTGCTCCAGATTTTGAGCAGGATGTTTTTTTATGTACCCTACCTCAGTTATAATATAGGCCTTAGAACTCTTTCTTCATATAGAAGAAGGGTTGAAGCTTAATCCTTCCTATGAATAACGATCGCTATCAGAAAATGTCTTATGATAACAAAGGGACTCATGGCATAACATGCTCTCCGAGGCACGGTGAAGAGACTCAGAAGGACAGATACCCATATCGGAAAAAATATTTGAAAAATACGAATATTTAATAAATCAATATAGATAATATCTTGTTAATCGCTATTTATCATATTTATTTTTCTAGCAACTAGTCTTCGGTCAATCGTGATTTGCTAATTTTATTAGAAAGGGGCAGAGGAATTCTTTTTATTCTTCGTTATCCATTTAGTAAACAATTGTGGATATTTTGGTACTATAACTAGTATTAGTGGGCGGTCGTGATTGTTTATCAACAGGTATACCTACTGGTCGTTTGCTGCAAATTTGTCAAAAAATATGAATGAACTAAATACAAAATAAATGCTTATATTTTATTATTATTGAATCATTACCGTGACAATTTTTTAGACAACCGTTTCTTATTATCCTGCTTATTATTCCCTTTCTTTGTATTTATTATATTTGGTAAAAATACATCTTGTCCGTTAAGCCAATGGATAAAAAATGCTTTTGTTCAGATATAGGTTTTACTTTGTGAAAGACAAATTGGTTTTAAGTAAAAAGTACCTACTTTATGTAGTTTCGTATAGCTTTTTATAAGCTACAGTAATTCAAACAAATAACTTAGTTTGACAGATTAAAACCTAATCTTTTTGTTGCTTATTTTATCAACGAAGAGTTTATAGAAAAAATGTATAGCGACAAAGATATAATATTTATATTATTATTAGCATTAAATAATGTCTTGATGCTGTGTGGCTACGGCACTAAATAATGTTGCCACCCCCTCTCTTCCAGTGGGTGTCGTAAGAGGCGACTAAGGAATAACACAGTTCCACTACCACCTTGGAACTTAATGGCGGGATAACCATCCATGCTGGCTTTGAAATACACAGGCCAAAGACGGGCAGCAGCGTCTTCGGTGCGACAAAGCCAGCCCTGCGGTCACCAACTCGCCTGCCCAGCGTGGTGACTATGGGCAAAACACGTCATGAGTTCGCGTCATAATGTCGGGCGCGTACTTGTGGAGGCCTATGTCCAACAGTGGACTGTGAAAGGCTGTAGTGATGATGATGAATGTCTTGATATTTCTGGGAAAAATTTATGTTTGTATATTTGAACAATAGATTCATATTATGAATACTATATTAAATATATTCTTAATATACAGGGTGGGGATTATAATACAACGATAACTTGGACAGCGTATATGTAATGACATTCCATGCCCACATACAAAAAATCAATAAAATACATCCAGTAGTTTAGTCACAAATAATGATTTTTCATTTTTTAAAATTTCTACGTATGTATTAGACTAAAGACCTGACCTACCCTAAAACCGGCGGTTAACGACTCAAGGACAGCTATTATTATTTTTAAAATCATAGATTAAGAAATGGATATGGCATCGACTGCCACAAAAAGGCACAATTTTTAATCATTGCCATTTAGTGACAGTTCGCAGACCAAATAATATTATAATAACTAATGTTTAAAAAAAATAACTTATTCAGTATCGGCTACTGATCAGTTCTGCATATTTTAAAAAAAATTGATGGTTTGAGAAAATTTAAATCAAATAGTTTTTTATTCAATTTAATTTTAAATGTGTAACAATTTATTTTAATTTACTTTTCTAACTTACTATTTTTTATTCAATCAAAATAATGAAGTTTTGTAGGTACAAGCACAAACCATTTCCACGCGATTTTGCCGCGTAGAATGAAGGTCACGCGCGATCACCGCGCGATGACGCGTGTAACAGGTCAGTGATCCTGTAGTTACAAAAATGATGTTATAAAATTTTATTAAATTAAATTGAATTAGTTTGTATGAAAAAATCTTTTTTTTTTGATTTTGATGTTAGGACTTATCTGATGGTTTTGAAATACTTCTTTATACTAGTACTAACGGTGTTTTCAATTATCGTTCTATTGTCATCCCCACATTGTATTTTGTAAATACTCGTATTTTATTGAAATAATCTAAAATGTTATTATTGTAAGGTTGGTTTGTTTTAGCAATGGGTCGGAGTAGTGATCATAGTAACATTGACAAATGTTTGTACAAGCTAGACGTTTAAAAGCTTAAGTATGCCATCTGAATTACGCTATATCAAAAAGCCAGTCAGACATTTATCGACGATGCAATAATTAACAGAACATATTTTAGATAATTCGTATCCAATTATAATTGGAATTGCAATCCATATCGATAAATGATAGATCGAGTTCTAGATAACGTCGATGTAGCTAAATTGCTTTTAGGTAATTGTGGCTTGGCGTTATTCGGGTAAATCCAATTATCGGAATAAATCCGAAGCGTGTTTCTCCGAAAGTCAGTTTACGAATTCGTTTGAGCAAACACAGCTTACAAACTGTTTGCAAAGTGGATTTTTGATTCCATGCTGGATAAGATTATTCTTAGTTTTAGCCAACATTATTTAGGACTAGCTGTGCTCCGCGGTTTCAAACTCGTTAATTTGAAAAAAATAGCCTATAACCTTTCTCGATAAATGGGCTATCTAGCACTGAAAGAATTTTTCAAATCAGACCGGTACTTTCTGAGATTAGCGCGTTCAAACAAACAAACAAACGAACTCTTCAGCTTTATAATATTAGTATAGATTTTGAAGTTATTGAACCAGTTATGTATGAACTATGCACTGTACGGTTTTATAATTACAACATTATGTGTACAATATTATAAGTAAGTAGAGTTAATACAATTTTGGACAGTTGAGGTACTAACCGTAATAAACAATAATAAATACAAAGACCTTTTGGTAGTAGGTGAAATAAACATTCGAGTAACTTTATTATGATACAATATTAACAAAATTGAGTTGGAGATATGATATACCAAATTAACACACTTATTTTGATAATAAGTAACTGCAAATATCTTCATATCATATAATTTGCATGACTAGGACCACCGCCATCTGCGTGGCTTGACACAAACTTGCCTGAATTATCATAAGCTTGAGCTTAACCTCTAGATACTAAACCTACCATAGTCTCTAAAGTTTGCTGAACGTTTCGCAGCTTATCGGATTATATATATTTTAACGTACAAGATAAACTGAGGCTATATCTTAAAAATGTTTTTCGATAATTTTTCGTTTAAAAATTGTTTTAGTAAACATTTTCACAAAAAACTTTTAGTAATAAAGAAGTAGGTGCATTAGACCTCACTGAGAGTTCCTCAGATTAGCGCGTTTAAACAAACAAACAAAATCTTTAGTTTTATGATATTATTAGTATAGATTTAGATTACATTTCCATCAAAAAGAATTCGTAAGAACCAACTTAAAAACGTATTAGTAAACCTTTAACTTCACAATGAACGCATTATTATTTATGCGAAGGATATCTTTTTATATTCTTTAATCAAAATAATAATTAATTATTAAATGCACAAGCGTATGTTTTTAAATGTGTATATTTAGTATAAATATATAAATCGTTTTAAGAATGTTTAATATACGTAGGAGCATGCAAAGAATAAAAGAAAATAAAACACGAAATCCTAAACTTCATTGACACGAACAAAATATATAAGGGGAAGATTTACTATGACAGCGGAGTTTTTATACATAGCGAGGGAGCTTACGAAGATGGGAGCAAGGAGCGAATTTACATAATACTGTCAATGATACGAAATGATCTTACCAAGGATATATTTTCATAAACAGTAAAAAAAGCAATATACCTACCAATAAAAGTATGTATGCTACCGGTAATATTTGTGTTTTAATAATTCTTAGAAAAAAATCTTTCTAAAATTTCCAGCCTTTAAATGTAAGGTATAAAACCTTTTATTTTTCATTTATTATTGTCAAAAAACGCGAAATATGCATATATCTTTTCCATTATTTATATTTTTCCAGATTTGAGCTACACATAGTTCAGGAAAAGTAGGCACACTAAGCAAAATCATTATATTCAATTAAATTCAATATAATTAATATAATCTATACTTAATATATAAAGCTGAAGAGTTTGTTTGTTTGTTTGTTTGTTTGAACGCGGTAATCTCTGGAACTACTGGGCCGATTTGAAAAATTCTTTCAGTGTTAGATAGCCCATTTATCGAGGAAGGCTATAGGCTATGTATCATCACGCTAAGACCAATAGGAGCGGAGTCCACGCCGACGAAGTCGCGCGCAGAAGCTAGTTCAATATAATTCAATATAATAATTGTATCAATATATTTAATTTGTTCAGTAATTTTATGATAATAATATTGTTTCAGCTTTCGAAACAACACAAAATATAGTTAGTTTCATAATTTTTTTAATTTTTATTAAATGGCATATTTCTGATTTCCTAATTCAAAGATATGATCTAGATTACTCGTATTAATATTTAATTAAACTGGTAATACTAAAAAGCATTCCTTACGGCTAAGACTATCTTTGGAAGTACGACGAGTATATCAAGGGTCGAACGTGACTTGATTAGAAAAATTGGTCTTCATTATTGACTAATCCATACATGCCAAAAAGCAGGGGTTACAGACATTGGTAGGTATGTGTTATCTAAAAAAAATCTAAGCGAAAATATCATTTATTGCTGATTGCTGACGCGTTCATTTCTTTCTTTATTTAACTTACTAGCCGACCCGTGCCCACTTCGTTGGGCGTTAATTATTTTTGTGATGCAAATAATATACCTATATGTACTTAAGTTTTCATCTCGCTCACATAAAACTACCACCCCCCGTTTCAGCCCCAAAAGGGTTGATTTCTAAAAACACATTATTAGTACACCTCCACACCATCTATAGAGCATACATTTTGAATTTCAAGTCTCTTACTTCAAAAACATAGGACTTTCATACAAACTTCCAACCCCCGTTTAACCCCCTTAGGGGTGGAATATCGTAAAACCCGTTCTTAGCTGACCTCTACTCGGCGAAAGGAATATTCCTACCAAAATTCAAGTCTCTACGCCTTATGGTTCCAGAGATATCGTGATGAGTCAATGGGTGGGTAACTCTTTTATATATATAGATTAAAGTGATTTTAGAACAACCTGTAAAAGCCGTAAATATTAGTAAAGGTATCTTCTACTGTGAAAAAGGAAGTTTATAGTTCCTATATTCAGAAAGTGATCCGTTTTTTGGATATAAGAACCGCAGTTTAATCCACCAAACTGGTGCACGTTGCGAATTTATGAATTTACGTTTGAGAAAATATTTGCCGAAACATGCAGGGTTCAAAATGTTTGGGTAGGAAAATAAATGATTACCTACTTAAAATTATAACTAAGCACCACTTTTATTTAAACATCATTTTGGGTGTAACTTAGAAGGTCAGATAGGATTTTTTATATAACAAAATGTGCGACGATACAGAGCCGATGAATATACATTAATAGATATTTGTTTAGGCTCGAACTATTCACACGTACGAACTAACTTTACGTTTTTAACGTACAAATAAGCATCACGTCAGCAAGTTAGCGTGTAATGTTTTAAAATTACAACGACTGTGCTAATATCACTCAAATGACTGTATTACAATTAGCAGTCTTTATATAGTGTTGTTGCTTGTATTTTTAACCAAATTCAAAAACAGGAAGTGCTAAATTCGATTGTATATTTTTATGAGTTACCTCATAACTTTTTACTGATACATTCTACTTTTTACTTTGTACCGATTTTGATAATCCCTTATGAAAGGTCATGCTTATCATGTAATTCCATTCAAATATGAGCGTTATGTGTAGTCATTTTTGAGTCTCTTCTAATATCCTTATCTATCTTCTATCTTCTATCTATAAATATAAATAATTTGGAAAATCCAAAAGTGCACGCCTCACACGCTCATTGTGTTACGAATTGAAATTAATAATAGTTGCCTAAAAGAGAAATCATTTGAAATAATAATAATTATTTTTTGTGTCCATTTTGAAAGATAAAATCGTTCTTATATGTTAAGGTAGGCACTAAATTATCGTTGCATGAGCCTGCTTAGCTAACCTCTCTTTTTCTCGTTCGCTTTGTCTAAAATCATCGTTTTGACGAACTTGAGACATTCGACATTTTTTTTGAGCAAGGTTTACATCATCCTTATTAGGAATTTGAGCAGAATAGATTCCACTATGTTTATTTCCAAGACAGCAGCTTTCAGGTTTATTCAGCTCAATCATAACATCATCTTTATAATTTTTCGAAAGACTCATAATTTTTACGACGTTCTCTTTTATAATCACGTTGTAATTGATCACGTTTTCTTGCAGAGTTTTTATTTTCTTTTGGCATTTTATATTATCGAAAATCTGTCGACACGTCACGAAACATAGATACAATTTTAACTTCACTGCCAAAAATATCAATAATGTCGCTAGATGCAGCAGAAGTTATTTAAAAAATAAATAGTTCATGAAAAAGGAGAGAGGAAAAAAAAATAGACGGTGATAATTTTTATGAAAGAAACCCAGAAAATCTTTCGAATTTCGTTAATATCTTTAAAACAGTTAAGAGTTGAGTCATAATAAGAAAAAAAGTTCATCCATAGAGTGACTGGAGTATTATTCAAAAGGAATAATTACAATTAATTGGCGTCTCTACATATATAGACTTTTTATATAAATAATAATAAAAACCTCTTTTTATCATTTTAATAAAAATATTTTTTGATAGTTGTCAAAGAATTTGATTTTAAGCTTTTCTTGTTAATATTTTACATTTTGCTACTTGATTCATTTTTATGTTATAACAAAATAACAATTCATTAATAAAAAGTCTGCGGAGTTAGCGAATATTTTATCATCCGCTCATCCATTCGCTAAACCGAGCTCACTTGCTAAACTAGTGGTCATTCGCTAAGCTGGTAACCTCGAGCTTGAACGGCAACGCAGGCTTCGCAAGCATCACCGCAGACAGTTCCAACTCACCGAGAGCTATGCAGCATCTGGTTCCACTGGCCCGCCAACCGGCTATTGACCTTCGGTCTCGGAGGAGAGTAATGTGGCGTGTTTTTGATAGTCGTCAAAGAATTTGATTTTAAATTCTTCTTGATAATTTGTTTTTCAATTTAGTAAGTAAAATTATGTACGTACACGTAGCACGTTATCTTATAATTATATTTTATATTTTGCTACTTGAATATATTGTTTTTCTATTATCTTATAATTATATTTTGTATTTTGCTACTTTTTTATATTTTGCTACTTGAATATTGTTTTTCTATCATTATTATTCTTCAATAAAGAGTCAGCGAAGATAGATAACATCTTATTATTTATCCGCTCGTTCAATAGCTTATACATTTCGCTAAAATTGTTTATATTTTTCTACAACGAGAAGACAACTAAAAGTGCACATACCAACGGACAGCTGTAGATATATTATTTGACTACATTTTTTTGTTATATATATTAAAGGGCTTAATCCACCACGCTGCTCCAATGCGGGTTGGCGGATGCCTTATCATACATAATACGATAATACGATACCTTACCATACACTTTCAATATCATTGAAGTAACACGGTACCAAATTTCGAATCGATAGGACATATGGAAGGTAATTAGATTCCCTCATCAACTATTAAAGAGCTGATGATCTTCGAACGGCTGATCAGGTCATGGTTACCCTACCATATACTTTCAATATCATTAAAGTAATACGGTACCAAATTTCGAATCGATAGGACATAAGGAAGGTAGTCAGATCCCCTCATCAACTAGAAAAAAGTACCACAGACAGTTACACAGATACACAGACACGTTAAACTTATACCACCCCTCGTTTTGCGCCGGGGTTTAAAAAAGAAAAAATATTTATGAAAGAAACCTAGAAAATCTTTCGAATTTCGTTAATATCTTTAAAACGGTTAAGAGTTCAATCATAAAAAGATATACAGTTCATCCTTAGAGTGACTGAAGTATTATTCAAAAGAAATTATTACAATTAATTGTTTATATTTTTCTAAAACGTGAAGACAACAAAAGGGCACAGACCAACGGACAGCTGACATATCACTTTTTAATTACGTTTTTTTTTTGTTATAAATATTAAACGAAATGAAAAGAAAATACGCTGACTTTATAGATTAACATGTCTAGTTTCCGAAACAACCTTTTTTTTTAAAATTCAGTGCCTAACTTAACGTATAAGAACGATTTTATCTTGGAAAATGGACACAGAGCCGTCTTTCGATAGTAAAGCACACCCACACGCTTAAGCGTGTGACGCGTGCAAAAGAAGTCCCCCGGCCGCGTCTTTCTGTCCTCCTGTCTGTCTGAACGCGATAAACTCGAAAACTACCAAACGGATTTTTATACGGTTTTCAACAATAGAAATAGTGATTCTTGAGGAAGGTTTAGGTATATAATTTATTATGTTTTTATGTAAATTAGCAGAAATACGGCGATAAATGTTGAAGAGGTCGCAAAAAATCTCGCCAACTGGGAGCTTTCCACGCGAACGCCGCGTAGACTATCAAAGATATAGTTGGTAAATGTACTAGCGATTTCAAAATCTATAAAAATTCTACAAAAAAGTCAGCGATAGCATATCTCTATCTCTTACGTTTGACTTACAATAACCACTTTTATGTTCAAATTCTTAATTAAAAATATTACGTTGTTTTCAAAGCTATTTTCTTTACTTCAGTATTAATCCTTATCCAAATGAATATGTTAGTTAGCTCAGGCATTTAATGCAGATTAAAATTGCCCCATTCACTATATCAATCAGATGAATAGTTTTTGAGATATCGACGTTAGAAGTAATTATTAAAAATAATTAACGCCCAACGAAGTGGGCACGGGTCGGCTAGTTATCATTATAACGCTGTGTTCATCTAAAAGAATCGGCTTGTTTTCGTTATTCCGTGTGTGCCGTGTAATGAAATAATACCTATGCGTCATGTAACGCAAAAGTTTTGACGAAAAAGAACCGATTTATTAAACGAGTGAATATCTATAATACGACTAGCCATATATGTTATTAACCCTCTTAATCCCCCTTCCACCCCATAACTTAGGGATATGAAAAATAGATTTTAGCCGATTGTCAGACCTACCCGAAATGCACACAAAATTTCATAAAAATCGGTTCAGCTGTTTCGGAGGAGTATTATAACTAACACTGTGACACGAAAATTTTATAAACCTATAAGATTAGGTGACAATCGCATATAAATTAAAGATCTTTTTCTGGTTCTATTAGCAATTTAAAACTGTAATCTTAAGAGGCTAAGGCTATCCTTAATAATAATTTGTTAGTCAATTTCTTAGGTATGTAATACGAGTATTATATTATTTAAGTACATATGAGAAAATGAAGAATTTGAGTAAAATTTATTATTTTACAAAAACATGCTACATTTTATATCGGTAACACTATTTAAGGGGCTGAATATCAAAAAAGATATTTTTTCACAATCATGTTTTTTATACAATAAATTTCCTAAAATAGACTTTTTTAAGCAAGAATTTTATCCAAAGTACTAAACATCAATAGATAGTCAACCAAATGTAAAAAGGTTTGAAATATATCCTTCTTTCACAGGACAAATCTTCTTATCTGTTCGAAAAGGAAATATACGCGGTTTATATTTATGGTAAAACGGAACAAACGAAATTTCCGGTCTTTTACTACATTCCGGTTTAGTTTTATCGACGCTATGATACAACACGGTCTGCGCGATCTCACTCACTTATTTACGTCGTAATAGTATAAATTAAAAAAAATTTAATAATCATATTTTCCTGAAATTAGCGCGTTCAAATAAGCAATTCTTTTTAAAAGTGAAGTAACATAGTTTAATATATAGCTGCTTGTGGTATCGGGGTTTTTTAGGGTTCCGTACCCAAAGGGTAAAAACGGGACCCTATTACTAAGACTTCGCTGTCCGTCCGTCCGTCCGTCTGTCACCAGGCTGTATCTCAAGAACGGCGATAGCTAGACAGTTGAAATTTTCACAAATTATGTATTTCTGTTGCCTCTATAACAACAAATACTAAAAACAAAGTAAAATAAATATTTAACTGGAAGCGATATAATTCCAGCGCCATCTATCCAGAAACCAAGAAAACGTCGATAGACTAATATAATAGCTTTCCAATAGCGGCATGGATCGATAGATAGATGGCGTAGTTGACTAGTTTATTTATTTTCCATTTTTATATGGTATAAATCTTTTTCTTATTTACTAAGTATTTCGTTTAATAACACTAAAATATAGCCTTTAGTTTAGTCAATGGTACGGAACCCTTAGTGCGCGAGTCAGAGTCGCACTTGGCCGATTTTATTTATGTCGTTATAATAAATTATTAAGCTACATTTTGACTTCATAGTTTTTTTGCTTAAGCTAAGCTTCTTGGTATTCCTTGGTATTATAATACATTATGTTGTATTATAATTAAAGCTGATTATTGAAGCAGTGAAAAAGAGACGACGTAGATTTTTTTGACCTTTTCAGTATTCATGTCAAATACTACACACCTAATGTGTCAGCTGTATGACTGTATCAAAAATGTGTTTATATCAAAAATTACAAATTAAAATTTGTAATTTTGATATCCGTTTAATGTATATTACGAATTATATCGTTAGCTAGGTTCGTTTTATTCCTTGGTAAATTAGTGAATTAACCGTAAATCTGACTGAGCCAATATTTAATTAAATGGCGAAAGAAAAAATAAAAACTCCAATAAGAAGAATTTTTTTGTAAACATTGTTTGCTTGTTTAATTATGCTTAAATTATTGTTTATCTTTTTAATTAAATTGCTTGATATCAAAGACAGCTTAAAAATTAAAATACTTATTGCGGACGCGGTAGCGTAGTGGTCAATGTTGACAAACGCACTAGCGGTCGGTATCGGCACAGATTACTAAATAGTTACTACGGTATCGGGTTTGATTTCCGCAGAAGACAAATACCAGTATTTGTACAAATCATACAGCTGCTTGTGGTAATTTTGATGTTTGTACTTGTGTTGTTACCCATATTTATGGTATCTCAATACAGGATTCACACCTTGGGGGACCAATAAGTATAAGGCGTTTTTGTAAATTTATCATTTTTTAAATTACAAAATAAGCTTGCTTATATCACTAACAAAAATTCTCATGCCGTAATACAAAAGCTACGCTAATAAATACTAGTAATATTTTTTCAACGTCCGTACAAATGAAATTAGATCGTTATTATATTATAGCAAATTATCTTTGTCAACGAAAACTTTGTTCATTATGATCTCCGGAGCAGAACATAGTTGTATTATTACCAGGTAGGATCACCGAACAAACTGCCTAAAACAAGCCTAACTTCGAATACCGAGTTGAGTCGAAGTTGTGGCTTTTGTGACATTATTAACTCAACTTATTTTAGGAGTTTTATTGTTCTGTAATTTTTGTATAAGTATTGATTTATACTTTTATTTTTATTAATATAAAAAAATATTATTACACATTTATGATACAAAATTAATCTATATATATAAATCAATTGCTGTTCGTTAGTCTCGCTAAAACTCGAGAATACATAGGTACATACATACATATAATCACGCCTCTTTCCCGTAGGGGTAGGCAGAGACCACTTTTTTCCACTTGCTACGATCCTTACATACTTGTTTCGCTTCGTTTACTTTCATTATTTCTTTCATACATGCTCTTCGGTTTAGGGTAGGTACTCTTGACTCTTGTCTCTGATCTGGTCTTGAAAAGTCCGCCTAGGTCTACCCCTTCCAACACTTCCATTCACACTCGCCTTATACACTTTTTTCGTTAATCGTTCTTAATTCATTCTCTCGACATGGCCAAACCATCTCAGCATACCTTTCTCAATTTTTGTCACTACATCTTCTTTCAGACCACAAATACATATGTTATGAATGGCTCGAGAATGGCTGGGCCAATTTGGCTAATTTTCATCTTGAAATGTTTGTGGAAGTTCAGGGAAGGTTTAAACGGTGAGAAACATAAATAACATGTAACGGAAAATACTAATAATTGTGTTTGCTCGCAAACGAAAAAAAACCGACTTCAATTACATCGACAAGTAATGAAACGTAATAAGACGAAAAAATAGTCAAGTAAATACGCGCTATTATAGATTACTCAAAAAGTTGTAATCAGTTTTCGATCTAATTTAAACAAGACTACAAGACAAGTATTAGCTTTCGATTAAAGTAAGAATCATCAAAATCGGTACACCGAGGAAAAAGTTATGCGGTATAATACAACGTAGGTCGACGAAAAATTAGTCAAGTAAAAACGCATTATTCAATATAACTCTAAAAGTACTTGTCAGATCTCAATCAAATTAAAATGGGACCTCATGACACGCAACACCTTTCAATTAAAATAAAATTGATCAAAATCGGTCAACCCAGTCAAAAGTTCTGAGCTAACATACATTTAAAAAAAAAATGCAGTCGAATTGAGAACCTCCTCTTTTTTTGGAAGTCCGTTAAAAACGACGATTTAATTTTCCATTACAAAATGTTCCTAGCGGGGAAATTTAATGTCTTTTGTCAAAAACGTTGTCAATTAGTTGTCAAATATTTGCTTTGCTTGTCATTAGTTGTCAATAATAGGTGCGTTCAGAAAGTGTTTGTGTACATAATATACATATTTGGAATATAAATTTTATATATTTGAAACGTAAATTAATATATACTTATTTATATTCACATAACAGACTACTTTGTATACAACTTATATCGTTATTATTTATGTAATAATTATATTGATAGAGTGATATTACCTACTAGTTTCTAGTGAGTCAGGATGACTCATTGAATGAATATATCACTGACTATGTTCGAGGTAATAGAGTTCCGGTGCATTCTAAAGGAAGGAAATGCTAATAAATTGTGCGCTGTGGCTGCTCTAACAATTCTTGTTAATTAATTCGAGGACGTGCTTTCGTTTGTTTGTAGGACCTTAATACCTTTACAATGTTAAAATGAGTTCCTGATAATTAAATAATAAATAGGTATGCATTGTGCATTTAATGAAGGATCAATTAGCGCACAAGTTTAATTTGGTAATTTAATTTAAACTTTGTATATAGCATTATAATTTCATAGTTTCCTTTCATTATGATGATACTTTCTAAAATACGTAGGCTTTTTTTTACTAAAACAATAAACAAATTCGTATGTCTCGAGATTTCCAGTAAAAACATTCTTTTGCTCTATAATATTAGGCCACAGGGTACTTTTTGCAGCTTAACTCTTTATATTAAGTGTTTCGTGTAAATTCTTGGCAGTAATTTGCAGTGTTTTGTGTTTCTTTTTTTATGTTACTAAGTCGACAAACAAGCGTACGGCTCACCTGATGGTAAGTGGCTACTGTAGCCTATAGACGCCTGCAACACCAGAAGCGTCGCAAGCGCGTTGCCGACCCTATCCCCAATCCCCACGAGAAACTCTGGTCACCTTACTCACCAACAGGAACACAATACTGCTTGAAAACTGTATTATTTAGCTGTGGTCTTCTGTAAGGTCGAGGTACTACCCCAGTCGGGCTGCTCCATATTTTGAGCAGGAAATTTCCTGCTGTGCCCTACCTCAGTTATGAAGATATGTGACAACAGAACTGTCAAATAGAAAAGTACCTACCTACATTTTTATTAAAATTTATTTTAAAAATACATAATTTCAAATGCCCTACACTTTTTGACTTTTCTGATCAACTTCAGCCTGTTAAATAAAAACCTTGCTCTAAGAACTATGAACTGAATAAAATCTGTTGATGATAATGCATTTGAATATTTGTTATTTGTAACTAATTTGTATTACACTTTTCTTCATTAAGTACATGTCCAGATATTTTTTTTATTGTTAACTGGCTTCTGCGCGCGACTTCGTCGGCGTGGACTCCACTCCTATTGGTCTTAGCGTGATGATACATGCCTATAGCCTTCCTCGATAAATGGGCTTTCTAACACTGAAAGAATTTTTCAAATCGACCCAGTAGGACCAGAGATTACAGCGTTCATACAAACAAACAAACAAACAAACAAACAAACAAACAAACAACCAAACAAACAAACTCTTCAGCTTTATATATTAGTAATTAGTATAGATACTGGAAACTATGTAGTAATAAAGGTAATTGTTTTCTTGGAGTTAAAACTCATAAATTAATAATCTACTAAAGATTTTAACTAAAGTATACAGATATTATCTCAGTATTTTTTTTAGAATCGTCAGAAATTTTTTAACTTAATAAAGTCTTTGGCATAAAAAAGCAATCAGTTTTGATAAGCTCTAAGCAAAATGGAACGGATAATGAGAAAACAGTCACAACCCCAACGATTACATCCCTAAGATCCGATAAAGCCGTCGTTTTTCTTCGATAATCCTGAAAAAGTGTTGCTCGTCGACAATGCTGAGACGCTACAAAACCCTCCTAATGAAATCCATTACAAGTCAACTCAGGCCTTGTAAATATTCAATTATAATTATAATCATCTCTAAATCTGAATTTTATTGGCGACGTCGTTTTTAATTAAGCGTGACTTATGAAATTTAAAAATTTTATACTTTTTAGTTTTTCATTTAAGTACTTTAATTTTTTTTTTATTTTTATTGTTCATGTAAACAGTCACATGTTTTGTAGCCGTTGTTTGTAAACTGTTATTCTAACTGTGTTTGTAAGCTTCTAGGCTTATTTTTTATATATAGATGTTTTAGTTCTGTATCTGAAAATTCTTCTGAAAGTTCTTTAATTACTCCAGATAATAGAAATAATAGAATGTATGCTAATAACATAAACATTTAGGATTTGAAAGAATATTATTTTTTTGGTTAAAATATGTAAGGAGATTTGTATTTGATTCCTTTAGAAAGTAAATAATTAACTTTTTTCTTTGATGTTTTGAAAGCGAAATCCTCTGTAACATTATTATGGAAATTACGTACCTACTAAGGCCAGACATTTCTTTTCTTAGATATGGACTAAGAATATATTATTCTTAACCCAAGGTTTATATTAAAACTTTATTAGATTTGATCCTTTTTTACTTTTCATAAGTGCGAAGCTGTGACAGTTTGATATTTCTTCTAGTGTTTACGCAGAACCTTTTGTGGGATAGCCAGATAATATTATAATAATATAAAAAAAAACTTCATTATTCTTCACTTTTTAAGAATATCGTTTATTCAAAATCGCGTATAAATATAGTTAAAATAACTAAAATCTGTAATCTAACATTAATTTTATATAGAATTACATAGTTACATATACAATACTATAATTTTATATACCTAGATGTAACTTCCCCAATATTAAAAAGGATAAGTAGTATACAAAGTATAATAATTGGTGGGCCTTCGTTACATTTTGGTGATAATGAAATAGAAGTATTTTTTAATAATACCTAATTTTCTATTGTTTACGTATTACATAATTAGGTAGGTACCTACTAAAGTTTTGATTTTTGGTATAGGTACAATACATAGTTTAATAATCTTGTTTTACAATTTTTAAGTTAAAGAAGTAAGTTAGTTACGAAAGTTTTAGTAACTAATATTGCAAAGTTACCATTTTATCATAAATAATGCGTCAACTAACAGTCTGCACGTTAATCGTCAGCGTTGTATATTCTCTTTTACATTCTAATCTATACAAAATGAGCATAGTATGTCATTAATCCGTGTACAAACAATCTGAGGTCATTAATAATGTCTGTCATAGTAGCTTCCGCCTTGTGAACAAATTGGGTGAAAGCATCACTATTGCTGACGTCGGTATAGTAAACACTGAAATTGTAACGCTATTGTAGTACGACAACTTAATGGCAGATGACAACATTGACAACCGTTCTACTGTAGTTGTGCGTGTAGAGGTCTATACATCGACGGTGTGGGTTTCATTTATGCTCAAGGCAGGTTTTTGTATTTGTACAAATATTTATTTCCGGTATAGGTGTACGCTCTTGCGGGTCTTTCCACCGTGCCTCGGAGTGTACATAAAGTTGTTATCCCTGTCGTAGTTTTAGATACTTGATAGCGATCGAAAATTATCTAATAACTACCAGTTTAGCAGCGTAGATTAAGCGCCGACTCATATGATATGCTGATTCGGTTCGGTTTGTTTCGATTGCAGATAGACTTTAAGATGACAGATTTTAAGTCAGAAAGTGCAAGAGGAAATAGTGATTGTTGTCGTATAAGCACAGATTAGTAAATACATAGTACTGCGTATATAAGTAGAGAGCGTGTAACTGATATGTGATAATAAGTATCAAGGTTCGAACTTTTCTCAATACGGTTCAGTCGTGTTTCCTTTCTCTCTAAATTTAAGTGATAGTGATGACTAGGTCAACTTAAATATAAAGACCGTATGTTAATATTAATGATAAAAATGACATTTAGTATTACGATTGTTAAAAGTTTCTAAAAGCAATATATAAAGTTATAAAAACAAATTAAAGATTTTGACTTTAAAATACGAGTAGGTTGTAATGCAAATATTGTGTATTTATTGAACTCATAAAATACAATGTAACAATATAATAATTGTTGAAATAATATATAATTTGATGAGATACAAATGTTTGTTGACTATATGAATTTGCTCAATATTTTAAGCAAATAGAGGCTGTAATGATTTGTGTGTTTGTTTTGATTACCAATTGATTGGATTGAACAATGATGATCTATGATTTGTGTTGTATGGAGAGCTTGTTACGTATTTGTAATATTGTTTTATTTAAACAAATTAAAATTATTTCTAATAACGTACATTATACGTTTTTTATTAATTTTAAAATATAAATAGAAATATCCAGCCAGATGCATTTGTTAAAAATCATCATTGTCAATATCTATTAAATGATATTTGTAGATCATCGACGATTACATAATTTAATAAAATACGGTGAATTTTTAAATTAAATACTCGCATTTATTTATATTATAGATGTATGATGTAGATACTGTTAGCATTTACTGACAATTATTACAATATTGGATTTTGTATTGATATTACTTTTATCGTATATTCGCTTAACACCGGAATAGTACAAAGATGTCGCCACCATCTTCCGAATGGTTAATATTTATTTACGATTAGTCAGTTGGTATCTTTATTGTTTAGTTTTACAGGATAGTTACTCAATAAATACTGTTATCGTTTAATTTATGCTTCTACTAATTTTATAAGATGGTTTATGCTGTTTTACTGTAATTATTACTTGTTAATGTATCGAAAGAGCATATAGATGGAGACACCATCTTCCGAATAGTTAATACTAATTTTATGATTGGTCAGTCGCCGTCTTTGTGATCTATTGGCGGGATTGCTGCCCTATAAATACGATAATTTGTAAGTGAAGAGTCAGTTATTGTTTAATCATTGTGCGGCTAGCGTTGCTGAGTATAGTATAAGTGATTAGTGTGATAATGTTTTAATGTAGTTAAAAGTGTGAGTTGTGAATAAATAACTATATTAACGACTTTTATTATTATTACGACTTGTAGTGAGAATTAATTATTCCTTTGAGTGTTTTCAGCTATTGTTCTACATCTCAGAAGTGGGATGAACCCATTTAACCCACTTAATTTGTTATTTTGGTGCTATTGATTGTATTTTTAGTTCAGAGTTTTGATTTCTTTGTTTAAATTCTATTTTTACTGAGTGTGCAAGTAAGTTGCAATATTTCATGGTGATTAGTGGATACACCGATATTTTAGTTCTTTTCGGTTGTTCTGTTGCATTCTCATCGGTGTACAAGTGCTTACGTTATTCTATTTACCGGTTATTTGTTGAATTTAGTTCTGTTTTGGGATACATGGGTAGTTGTGATTCATTTTGCTAACAGATTTTTTTTTCTTCCGATTCAGCATTTGTTTCGATTTAGTTACAATGCCAGATCGTGAGCGAGGTCATAGTGTGAGCCGTCGTGGTAGTCGCAAACTGAACGACAGCCTTCTAATCGACAGCGTCAAGATGCATACGTTAACCAAGGTCGTAAGCTGCTCCGTACTTTTGAAGTGAGTTCATTATTTTTGTTAGAAAACAGGCACAATCGACTAGGAGGCTGGATTTCTGTATGCGAGGGCCTTACCGTGTGGTGAGAGTTCTTCCTCACGGTCGCTATGAGATTAAGCTCGCGGCCGGCCGTTACGGGAAATCAACGCAAGCGGCTGCTGAATACATGATTCCGTGGCAAGGAAAGTGTACACCCGCTGTGTGCTCTGCTATGTTTAATAGTGAGTTATTTGATTTATTTTGGCAGTGAGTTATGACGTGTCGGCATACTCTATCTATTATTATTATTATCTTATTACGTACGCGTTGTTTTGTGAACAACACGGCGTTCGCACGTTCGTTTTTTTTTTTTTTTAAATAATAATTTGGTTGCTGTGCTAGTTGTACTACAGTACCGTAATTGTAAATATAATATTTCTCATGTTTCGTACGTTCCTCGTGCTATTGTAAATATTATTTATTTATTTACACTTCTTTACATACCAACACAAAGTTACAAAAAAAAACAAACAATAGTGTCTGTTCGTTTTTAAGAATTGTAAATAGGTAGGATGATACTGTGTGACAAAGTGAAACTGTGGATAGTGATTTGTAAATAAGTTTTAGACAATTAAATTGGTAGTTAAGTAATAAGGACTTTTGAATGGCTTAACTTTCAAAGAATTAGTAAAATGCCTCGCGGTAGCGATTCACCAATTTTTTTCGAGAAGTCCAGTGAAGGCAATAAAACGGCTTTGTGGAATTATTTTTCGTAAATACAATCAATGAACTTTTAAATATGCCTATAATAAATAATAGTTGTAACTTAAACAAGCAATTAATCGACTAAATAATTATGTAAAAACAGTAAACACTATCACATACTGTCGTTTCCCTTTCTTGCCTAAGTTGTCTTATGAATTATGATGTTAACAGATAGTTTATGTGTAAGTAAAAAGTGTATACACAAAATTAAAAGATAACCTTAATAAAGAGGAACGTTGTGGTGTGGTATATAAAATCCCATGTGAATGTAATTTGTGCTATGTAGGACAGACCAAGCAGTTCTTGGAATCTAGAATTAAACAACATAGAAATAATTGCAAAAATGTCAATATTTTGAACGAAAATAAGACAGCTCTTGCGTCACATAATTTTGAACATCATCACAATTTTGATTTTAATAATGTAGAAATTTTGGGCTATGAAGGGAATTGGCTAAAACGGAACATAAGCGAAATGATATTTATAAAGGTAAATGAGACAGTGAATAAAAGAACGGATACAAACGGTTTAAGTATTTTATATAAGGATATTTTAAAAGAATATAAAAGTAGAATTAAATAACAAAACAATTAACTTGTTTTTTTTTTCAAAATTAATTTAATTAAAAAAAATATATTATGTTGAAACGTTTAATTATTGTAAGGATTAATAAAGTCTAGAAGTAACGTAATAATAGAATAGAATTATATAATATATGTACAAATAAAAATTAAATAGTTCTTTCAAAATTAGTATAATTCAAAATAGAATTTTTATAGGTTTAAATATGTAATGGTAACATAAATTGGACCTTTCCTTTGTTCAAAATGTAACGAAATTTAGTAATAACAGTAAAATAGAATTAAATTAATACAATATATAATGATCTGTAAGTACAAATGATTAGTGCTTTTGTTGGAATACTTAGATGTTTGGATTTTAATGTATTAGACATACTCTGCATTAATTTTTTGGTTTTGGATTACAGTAACTGCCTGACAAATAATAATGAATATAAGAAATTAATATGTACCTATTGACAAGGTAACATTAAATTTTATAGTATTAACTTATTTGGTTAGGTATTGTAGTAAATAACAGAGAACCTATATTGACTAGTTGTTTGTGATTAGAGAAAATGACATTATATTTACTTTCTTTGGTTAAAAAATTGAGAATGTAATGAATTCTAGAAACAGTTTGATAAAATATAATTATAAAACAATATAATTTAACTACTAGGATATAAATAATGGTTGGTATAGTGAATCTTTATAGGTATTGGTACAATTAATTGTTCGAAATTTGATGACATATTAAAAATTGTTTTATTGTTTTTTTATTTTTATTATATTAACTGCCTGACAAAGTATTAGACAAGCAATTGATGAAATAATGGATATAATGAATTATAATGTAAATTTTGGCAAGGTAATAATTCGTAATATTACCTGAACTTTCTTTGCTACCTTGGTAAAGAAACAATAATCTATAATGACTAAATGTATATTTTTTTAGAATAGATGACGTTCTATGGGGAAAAATACCACTTTTTAATGAGTCAAGAGAATACATAATTTTAGATCCTAGAATGCTTTAACAAAAATATAGTATATTGTCACAATAATAAAAATAAAGAAAAAATAAAAGAATTTTTGAATGTATCTGAGAATATAAAGTAATATTAATAAAAATTTTCAAACGAAAACGAGATGTCAATTATATCAATTATAAAGGTAATTTACGTTGTTTTATTAGTTTCTTGTTAAATATATGTATAATTGTAGTATAATGACTCTTTCATTGTGTATTAATACAGATGCCTGATGAAGGTCGAATAAAGATCGAAACCTCGCATAATTTATGATTTGATTCTTTGATTGGCAACCTCAGTCCACTTCCCTACTAAATTCGAACAACAATATTGTAGCTTAAGTTTTGCGATACAATTTAATACAGTACAGCGCGTTGCGAGTAGTTGCTAAGTTGCAAGATAACTAGCGTGTTGTCAGATAAAATAATAATGTCTCCGTTGGTCTCCGCGTTGAGACTGCAGCCAAGTTTTGTAATAGCGTGTTATAATGATAGCAAATAAAATAGCGCGCTAGAAAAATATAGTTAATAGACTATAACGCATCTTTAGTTTATAGCGGATTTGAACACGCAGAGTCATGCCACGGCTTGGCCTCTGACGAGACGTGGTGTGTGTGGTATATGTTTGCGTGGTAAACATTGTCCGTGTTTTATTTGTTATCTTGGGTTTGATTGTCGGACTCTGCCTGCCGGTTGCGGGCCTCGGGCGCCGCGTGACTGGACGACGCAGCTGCTGACTGTCTCCTGTCTGCGGGCTGCTCTGCCTGCCGGTTGCGGGCCTCGGGCGCCGCCTGACTAGGCGACGCAGCTGCTGACTGTCTTCTGTCTGCGGGCTGCTCTGCCTGCCGGTTGCGGGCCTCGGGCGCCGCCTGACTGGGCGACGCAGCTGCTGACTGTCTTCTGTCCGCGGGCTGCTCTGCCTGCCGGTTGCGGGCCTCGGGCGCCGCCTGACTGGGCGACGCAGCTGCTGACTGTCTTCTGTCCGCGGGCTGCTCTGCCTGCCGGTTGCGGGCCTCGGGCGCCGCCTGACCAGGCGACGCAGCTGCTGACCGCTTTCTGTCGGCGGAAATAAGGTGGAAACGGCTTGTGCCTTTGAAATAGTCTTCGGGGTTTCAGGGTAGATGAGACCTGTACCGTATGTGATTGTTTTAAAGGTAGAAGCGACCTGTACTGTTGAAATAAGGTGGAAACGGCTTGTGCCTTTGAAATAGTCTTCGTGGTTTCGGGGTAGATGAGACCTGTACCGTATGTGATTGTTTTAAAGGTAGAAGCGACCTGTACTGTTGAAATAAGCTTCACGGTTTCAAGGTAGATGAGACCTGTACCGTATGTGATTGTTTTAAAGGTAGAAGCGACCTGCTGCGCAATTCTCTAAGCGCAAACATCGTTACAGCCTAGATGGCAGCGGCTGTTACAGCGATGAGGGCTATACGGGTATTCCCTAAGATTAGTTTCTACGCTGTTCGACACTAGCGCCGCATGGCTGTAGACGGCGTGACTCGTAAACAAATATTTGTATGTTTTATTATGAAATCGGTATTCTCCAAGCAAAACAGCCACAAACTTCGACCACAGCCTCGGCGTACGCTTACAACTTTTAGTGTCAAACGAAAAGCTACAATTTCGTGGCTGTAGCCAAGGATTTTCAGTCCATTTACATTGTGTTTATTATGTTTTAGTGATATTTTAAGTTGGATTACTCTCTAAAAATGTAAGTATTTAGTACCTAACTAATATGCTTCTTTATAATCTATTTAGAACTCGGAATATATAAAGCAGTAGTTTATAGAAATATAGGTACATATTTAATTATGGTTTTTTTTTTGGTGAAAACAGGGCCGCAAGAGTGTTGTGTATGTTGTACGTTCTAGAAGAAGCTAAAACTGCTAAAAGGCTAGACGATTTACACAAAAGACGTCAAAGTCGCAGTATACGCAACCTTTATCAATCAACATCTGACAGAGATTACATACGCAATTACAGACTCACCAAGGATCATAGGAATATTGGAAGACGATCTCATGCCTTTTTTGCCTCAACAAGTACGGCGTGGTGGGCTCAGTCATCACACTAAGGTGATAAAACCGGAACTACCTAAATTCACTACTTATTAATTGATCTTTGTAGTTTAATATACAATCCAGTGCAGTATCTACTATTTATCTTTTGTGTTACAACTTACACCTAGTTCGCACTAGGTTTATGTAGGGGACCCTCATTATAAGTATGTACATAATAATATTGAGTTATCCAATAACTGTGTAAAGCGAATAGTTACTTATTAGTATAGCAATACACCTATGTATAAAAATATTACTATGTATTTATATAATACTTATTGATAATTTATAGTGAAACCTAGTTTTTCTATTACTAATCTATTATTATCTACAACTACATTAAATGACAATAACCTTATTTCTTCCAGATTCTATGCACCCTATCTTTTTTGGCCACTGGAAGCTACCAGAACATAGTTGGAAAATCAATTTTTAATTATGTATCACAGCCATCTGCAAGCCGAGCTATTCATACAATAGTTAATGCACTAAATCTTCCCGACATAATTAAAAAGTATATAAGATTTCCACAAAATCTTAATGAAAGAGAAACCCTGAAACAAAGGTACTTAAAGTAAATATATTTAAGTCCCCAGTGTCGACACTTTAGCTCTTTGATTCTATCTTTTGTTGCAGATTTTTTGACAAATTTAATATTCCTGGTGTGATCGGCTGTGTTGATGGTACTTTGGTGGCCATGATTCGTCCCAAAATACAAGAAGAAAGATATTAGGTACTCCAAAAAAGGCTACCATGCTAGAAATGTTTTAATTGTGAGTCTTGTACTATAGAATATAAACACCCATTGGTTTATTAAAAGATAAAAATGCATTACCTATAAATAAAAATATTTAAGTTATCTTGAAAACTGATTTTCCTTGATTTATTAAAATAGGTTTAGTCAGTTTGGTCTGTGCTTATGAGAATAGAGATTATATATTATATGTCATTAATCATTTTATAATTTTGAAATAATAAATATTAGATGTATATTATATGTTTAAATAATGAATATTATTACTACTAACTATATAATGGTGTTTGCATTGCAGATAAACGACTGTGATCTCAATATATTACACGTGGACGCTACATTTGGAGGTGCTACACATGACAGCTTCATTTTTAATAATACTGTCATAAAGCATCACCTGGAGCAACTAAACAATGCGGGAGAGACAGCATATTTGTTAGGTACGAAAAAAAGTAGGTACATTTACAGTTGCCATAATTTAATAGTGGAAAGGCAGTTGGTAATTTACTTAATATATTATCAATTGTTCACAGGTGATTCTGCTTATGGACAGAGATCCTACTTGATGACCCCATGTGCCAATCCTGAGCCTGGTTCTCCAGAGGAGCATTACAATACACTACATGGTACAGCAAGGAATAGTGTTGAAAGGACCATCGGAATTTTAAAGAGCAGATTTAGATGTCTTCTGGTTCATAGAGTTTTACACTATGATCCAGAAATGGTATCTAAAATCGTTATTGCTTGCTGTATCTTGCACAATATTTGTAATCGCGCTGGATTACCGGTATTAGAGTTGCCACATAATTTGCAAGAAGAAGAAATTCGAGCAAATGAAGTGCTGCAAAATGAGGGTCACGTAGAGCCAGCATCTCTAGGCGCCCTAGAACTTGGTCGGGCTAGACGCCGGCAACTTATAAATATTTTATGGTGTGGGAGGCAATAAATAATAGTGTAAATTCCTTTTTATATACACCGAAAATTTTTTATTTTACTAGTAATAAGTTTTTTACATGTGTGTCATAGTTGTTAATACATGTTAGTAGATAGTAAGTACTTATAATTATTTAATTTTAACACTGTAATATTAGAATACAAAATTAAATCACAGCTATTATTTTATTTTGTATCAAAATAACTTGAAATAAAAATAATATGAAAATAATATCCTTCACGCGCCACCGACACCATCGCTTGGTCAAATTGATGGCATTTCCTCTGCCACTACAACATTTCTGTCTCTTTCAGAGGGGGATACCTGTAAATATAAAAAAATACTGTTGAATATTGTGTAAATTTATAGATTAATATAATATTAAATATCATTATAACCCTCTGCCTAATAAACATGTGTAAAGGAATCAGATTCCTTTAAGTTTGTATATAAAGTATGGTACCTCTTTGTATAGCAGTAGTTTTATTTATTTTTTATGAAAAGATTTTGACACTTGATAGTAGTCAAATATAAAAGAAATATTTTATTTTAATTTTATTAAAAGTAATCGGTAAATAACTTTAAATGTCGTTTCTTTGTATTTTCAGGTAGGTTAAAGGTTTTTATATTTTATTTTTTGTATCATAATGTATAAAGAAAAATTGTATAATAAAATCTTTGTATTTTCAGAGCAACACATTGTTTAATTTTCCGGTTCCAATTCTAAGTATTCAACTAAACTCATAAACATGTATAATCTTTCCAGTACTTTAAACAAAAAAGATAATCACATAGAAAGTTCACATTTACACATCTAAACAAACTTAAACATTATGGATATTATTGTACTAACACTACTATAAATTAATTACATACCTTAGCCCACTGCTTCCAATCTTTTATACACCCGTTGCCAACACTGTTTAACACTAGCTATTTCGGTTCAGCCATTTTGCGTATGGGTCCTAGCATTAGCTGTACGGGCATGTCCAGTGGCAAGGTCTGATCTCACTTCCATGAATCCAATCAATTTCTCCAATTGTACTGAGGATGGTCCAGCGTTACGAAACACTGCAAGCAAGTGTTTAGATTATAAACCAACTTACATTAGAAAAAAATACTGACGTCGTACGAGAAACATAATAAATATGTGATAGTAAAATACCTAATACTTACTTGTTCAATTTAGATTTTTTATGTTTACTATGCGATGCACAACAGGTTTTACAACAGTATAACGTTTTGTTTAGGTAATACTGATTTACTGAACAGTAAACACATTATTTCACATGTTCCATGTTTCCATGTTTCACAAAATATTATAAGTGGTTTTCGTGGATCGCTCGAATCGACCCCATATCCAATTCAAAGTATACAAAAGTGGCACTTGACTTTCTAACATTCGATTTCATTTTTTTTTCATTTCATACAAGTTTTAAGTATATTGTCTTTCACATGATTTCGGTTTGATGCTTTTGTTTACAAATAATCTACTTACAGTGACAACTGACAACTCTATTTTAGATTTGACGTCCAGCTAACTTTTTTTTATTAAGTGTCATTTTAAAAGGCAAACGCCACATTTACTAGAAACATCTTTACTTGTTTGTCGGCAATTTGGTATTATTTTTAAACAAATACAGTCAAGTCATTCATAAATATAACTTTGTATTCAAAAGTGCTAATAACATAATTGTTATCACAAAGAAATAGCCAATATTTACGAGATAAAAATATATCGATAGTGCAAATACGGCTGCGCCCATCCCTCAAAAACAGCCTTGCGAACAGCCGTGCGCTCACGCAGCCGAGAGATCGTCGGCGAGATAAAAGAGCTTAGAGAATACGAAAAGTAACGCCTTGACAACAGCGAACGATGCTACGGCTGTGACATCCGTGATCACAGCGACGAGTACAGCCTCAACACGTCGCTTAGAGAATTGCCTAGCTGTACTGTTGAAATAAGCTTCACGGTTTCAAGGTAGATGAGACCTGTACCGTATGTGATTGTTTTAAAGGTAGAAGCGACTTTTACTGTTGAAATAAGCTTCACGGTTTCAGGGTAGATGAGACCTGTACCGTATGTAATAGGGTACTTTCCGTAGTGAAAAATAAATTATAAAATTTGATAAAAACTAAAATGTATAGAGAAATACACCTAAATATTCTGATTTGGAATCATAAAAGCACATTATTGATTTATTATATTGAAATTAAAAGTCGTATATTTTAATCTGTATATCACGTGACCTAAAACACGAGCCGCCACGGTGTGACGTCATACGGGCAATAACATAGTTCTGTCAGTGCTGTCAACAGCTAGGGTACATATCTAATATCTGTAATATCTATCAATTTTAACTTCAAGGAGTAATAGTTGTGTTTTTTTCGTATAATAACTCTTCATGTCTTGTTCCAACTGAAATAATATGCATTCATTACTAATTTGTTCATGGCTGGTAGGTTATGTTACTCTCTTACATACGTCATACAGTTTTGTTATTGCACATATTACGTCACCAAAATGGCTGTAGCGTTTTCACGGTAATAAAAAAGGTTTAAAATTTAAATCAATTTTTATGGCATGAAAGCGTGTTTATTTTGCCGAAATATATTTTTTGTGGCTTTTTATTAGAAAATCAACATTTTGAAGTAATTTTTCAAACATAGTGGAATACCCTATATTGTTGTGTTAAGTTTCACGGTTTCAGGGTAGATGAGACCTGTATCGTATGTAATTGCAAACTACCATGATATTTTTTGTTATTACATTCTTAAGTTATTTTTTTTTCTCTAATAATTGTGTTTTGCTATTATTCACGGGGACGTGAATTTTGTGCGGATGGCCGAATGTTAGCATTTACTGACAATTATTACAATATTGGATTTTGTATTGATATTACTTTTATCGTATATTCGCTTAACACCGGAATAGTACAAAGATGTCGCCACCATCTTCCGAATGGTTAATATTTATTTACGATTAGTCAGTTGGTATCTTTATTGTTTAGTTTTACAGGATAGTTACTCAATAAATACTGTTATCGTTTAATTTATGCTTCTACTAATTTTATAAGATGGTTTATGCTGTTTTACTGTAATTATTACTTGTTAATGTATCGAAAGAGCATATAGATGGAGACACCATCTTCCGAATAGTTAATACTAATTTTATGATTGGTCAGTCGCCGTCTTTGTGATCTATTGGCGGGATTGCTGCCCTATAAATACGATAATTTGTAAGTGAAGAGTCAGTTATTGTTTAATCATTGTGCGGCTAGCGTTGCTGAGTATAGTATAAGTGATTAGTGTGATAATGTTTTAATGTAGTTAAAAGTGTGAGTTGTGAATAAATAACTATATTAACGACTTTTATTATTATTACGACTTGTAGTGAGAATTAATTATTCCTTTGAGTGTTTTCAGCTATTGTTCTACATCACATATATTATTATAGTTTTACGTATTTTATATCTTAAACAAGTACTTAAGTCATAGCATTACTCCACTGAAATGTATAGCCAAGTCAGTATTGAATAGCAAGCCTTACCGCAATTCTATTGTTAAATAGAAAAAAAAACTCTAGGTATTTCCTTACAAACTGAAAACGTCAAAAACTGCTCAACTAGTTTTCGAAGTCGCATTTGTGATTATACAGTACCTACATATAACATTATTTATGATATTTATATCAGACACATAGATACATTTTGTAAAATGAAAGTAAATTTTTAATGTGTTATTGAAAAACAAAAAACTGTATTAAACATAAAAATTAGATATAAATTACTATTTTTTATATTACACTGTAAAAGATATATTTTTAATTTGCTTCTCAGTCAACACGTAAATTAAACTAGATAAAATTCGTTTTACGTATTATTAAAATAATATTGATTAGTTTGAAAATTAAAGTACGTAACAAATTGTACATGAAATTGAATAAAAGTTTTCACCGAACGAGCAATATTTTAGTTGTATTTTTTGGCCGTTACCTTATATAAAATTTTTCGTTTTGGACGTAAATTAATTTAAATTATTGCGGATGGCACCTTTTTGTCTCGACTTGGTTTCCTTTCTTAATTTTTAGGTAATAATGGCAAACAATTCTTTTCGAATATACAGCATATTTAATATATTGTGTGTTTGTTTTATTTTCAATTAAACAACTGTTGGCTAGGTACTAAAGAGTTTTAAACGTGCAAAATGTAATGGAATAATCTGATAAGATACCTACCTTAAAAAATCATTGAATGAATAAGTGCTTTCAAGGGAAATTAGGCAAATGTGCAATTTCACTTGAATAAATGAACTACAATTTTTACATTCACTAGCAGCGAATACAAATAAATAAAGTATAATTCGATGGTGAAAAATAATAATACCTACATTATAAGCTTTTCTTTTGAATACTGTCATACGTCAGATAGCTTTAATGGTAACCGAAGAAACAGGAACTTGCATTTTTTGTCAGTAAAAAAAAAGAAAAATATTAATGTTAATATTGCTTCTTATTACATTTATCCGTAATTTCCCAAAGGTACACGGAAAATATTTTAAAGGAAATTATGCCGCTTTTACATATTTCTTGAATTTTTTAGTAATTATTTTATAGATAAATTTAGCAATTATAAAAGTTAAGTTAACGCTAGAAAGTCACTTGTAACATCTGCTGACCAATTTCGACTTTATTTTCCCTTGATCATGCTAATGTTTCGTTATCAAATAGCGATAATCTTAATAAAGTTTTACTAACTAGAATCTAATTTCGTAATTCTACGGTCTTTCAGTCTTTCACGTCGTGAAATTATGCGAAATGCTTAATTTCTCCTAATCTGCCTTTTCCGGCTCCCAAAGGAGAGGAAATTGTTGAAAAAAGGCGCTTTCACAAAAAAGCCTACCGCTGATATAAATTGTCTAATAACGTTTAACAGCGTGATGAAAAATAATTTAAGATGTCATTATAAAACGTCAACAACAAGTCTGAGACTTGGAACGCCGAATATCCACGTGCACCATTGTTCGCCATTTTTCCGAAGACATGCCCGATATTGAAGTAGACGAGATTAGTGCGGCGCTCGCGAAACTTCAAAACGAAAGAGCCCCGGGGGATGACGGAGTCACGAAAAAAATCCGAAAAGCCTTGGGAGGCTCTTCCACAGACGTAGTCCAGGAGTGTGGTTGTTCTCTCTTGAAGAAATACAGATTGTTATTACTTGCGAGCCGCGCATATGAGATGCTTTCAAAGGTTGTTACGTACTAGTCGTCTTGCCACGTAAAACATAGATTTTATTAGTCTGAAAAAACCTCTGTGGCTTCTGGTATCAACGAAACCATCAAATTATTTTTTATGATAGTGACCAAGAGAAACAGTCAATTCCGAAATAAAACATTTCGTAGATAAAACCAGGTGGAATACATATTATGTAAAGAGCTTAATAATATACGAGTATAAGATAATAAAGAGACAGTAGACGTTATTTAGTAGTTGTTTCTATCCGTATGATGTAGATATATTGACTAGTTATAAGTCGAAAAATTTACGAGTAAGCCAAATATAGTCAAGTTTTTATTTTTTGCAACTTCATTTAAGAGGTGCATTAATTATTTTAGAGCTTCACATAAGAGCTGCATCTATTCTTTTATATCTGTTTTAAGGTCGCTTGAGCAGAGCATCTAGTGCAAAATTAGTAATAAGTGTAGGAATTTAAATTTGAAAACATACCTTTATTTGGACCGTTAAAATGGTTTGACGGAAAATTCTCTCACATCTCTAATTAACTTTATCGCCCTTCGTTCGACGGTTTGCTAACATCGCGTATGTTACGATTGCGTAACGATGGGCGAATTCTCGTTCCCCTACGGAAGATGAGTTACACGTATAATGAGGATTTCCTTCTCTTGATACTTTACACCATGATCCACCTTTTACCGTAAATTACTTTTTTAGAGTTCAAACGAGTACCTACCAAACAATCGCAATTCACGTTAAAAATAAATGTACGTATATATAACAGAGAAGATAATAAGAGATGAACAGAGAGATAAAATATCTACTGTTTTTCTGTTCTTTTAAGAAATATTACATGTATGTAGTTAAGTATAAAAAAATTTAATTACTGATTTAATACAAATAACCCGAAAACACACCAGAAACAAAATTGTTTAAAGAGTTTTGCGGGACCTTCTTATACGAGTACCTATAATAATTTCCTGTAGGTTGTAAATAAATACAAAAAGACGTAAACACATACTCACACATATATTTATACATATAAAAATGCACACACACTTACATGTTTTTCGTTTACGTTACTGTTGAATACGGGACTAAAGAAAAGAAAATTCGCTATTGCGGCAGTTTCTTCTAGGAACCCAAAAAACGGGAGGCGACGATGTGAATAAAGATCATTCACATCGTCGTAGCAAAGATTGTATGGGGATACAAAAGATCTCACTTTGAGATTTACCTTAAAAACTTACCAGTAAAAATAATAAACGGCTTTTTCAGCGTTTAACAAAATTCATTTCCAAGTTAGACAAGACATAGTTTGGCAGATAAACCATAAAAACCATTTGAACCTCTTTTTCCAAGATGGCGGCCGTGGGACAACGGTTACAACCCCACAAAATTGGATTCAACTTTACACTAACCTCCCCTTCATATCTAAAAAATAAAATTGCGTTCTCTGACAAACGCACGCATGTAAGCCCAAAAAAATGTAACATTTCAATGGACTAGGAAGAATATATCAGGATACTGACTTATTTCATGAACTAGGTCAAGTCTTTTTGAAGATATTGAAGATTTTCTAGCTGGCCCTTTTTCTTTGCGGTCCAGTTTAGTTAAAACATAAAATACTAAATTAATATAAGTGTGGCATCTCACATTAAGTGATTTAGGCCAAGTAGTTTTGTAATTACAAACAATAAAATTTTACGAAAATACCAACACATACGAGTATAAGATAATCTTTTTTTGTAATAAAATCGTGTTTAAAAGCAGAAAAAATATTTAAAAGTGGGAACTAATATAACTTTTCACAATAATGTCATTTAAGTTAGCTTTCAAACTCTTTCCCTCAAGTTTGTTTACTTCGCTATCTCAACGGTGGCGGTGCTACGGATGTCGATACGTTCACGGTTGTATGCATGAAGAAAATATCCATTAGAAGTTTGCAACTCGGAGAGCAACAAATTTGAAACTGATTACGAGTTTAAATCATTAATCTTTTAGAAGAAGCTCAGATTTCCAGAAGTCAAATATGGGTTTAACTTTAGATACGAAATTTCAAATCTTGTAAATACTTTTTTAAATATTTTATTAAATTAGAATTCAACACTATTTTTCAGTTTTTCTACATTATAGATATTTTTTATTATATTATTAACATGTTTAATGTATAGAGTGGAACGGCTGAGTTTATTAGTAAACAGAATTATTAGTTTGAAAGTCAGCTTTAAAATTGTTTTGATATAATCGAGATTAGCGCGTTTTACGGGAAAAATACAAATGCAGTTTTTATCATGTTTAATAATTAATGTAAATAGTATGTATATAAATTGCTTATAGTATTTATACATAAGTATATACATAATTAAAAGTGGACGACGGTGTATTACTACAGTTTATTTACACATTTATACACAGACGATCAGAGTCTCCATAAGCGAGTTACATTTTTTTAATCAGAAGTTTTATTACAATTAAACGTTTTAGTTTTATTTATGTGTGAATATTTATGACGATTTATTTAAATTGAACCTTATACATATATTAAGAATAGAGTTCAATGTTTATTGAAACCACAAATAAAGAAAGTAATTAAAGTGGCTGAATTTATTTATTTATTTTATTTTCGTGCAATTTTGCCATTTAAGAAATAATTGATTACTTCTTTCCTTTTAATTTTCTTTGGAAACGTGTTTAAATTGATTACATAGTTTTATTACATTACAAAAATTTTCACTTAAAATAAGTAGGCAAGTCTACAAAATGAAAACGCCTATATAATTTAATTTTATTATTAACTTATTACACATATAAATAAGTTTTATGTATGCGGTTTTTTTTTCTAGAACTAGGTCGGCAAACAAGCGTACGTCTCACCTGATGGTAAGCGATTACCGTAGCTTATAGACGCCTGGAACACCAGAAGCATCGCAAGCGCGTTGCTGACCCTATCCCCCATCCCCCCAGGAGCTCTGGTCACTTTAATCACCAACAGGAACACAATACTGCTTGGAAACAGTATTATTTAGCTGTGGTCTCATTTGCAAAAAACGGGCGGTTTTGATTTTCTTCCTGACTGAAAAAAATAAAATGCCAAAAAGGTTTTAATCATTTGAACATGTTACTGGCCAGTTATAAAAGTGCCATAATGTTTATAAGAGAACATTTCAAATTCAAATTTTTGACTGAGCCTGGTTTTCAAAGAAAACAACTTTTAGCTACATTTTGTGGCGCGAATTCCCTATAGTTAATATCGACTCTAATTAACTTTTTGTCAATTTTTATTAAACTATCTGATGTCCTTGACATTTAAAAGTATTGTTATTGCTGTTTAGCAATCTGGAAAGTGGTAGATAAAGTGATAAAAGCGAGCAAAATTATTGCGCTGCTTGAAGAAGGTTGCAGTCAATGCTTCGTGGCTCAGAGGCTAAATGTGAGTCGGTCAACAGTTCAAAGGACCTGGCAGCGCTATCAAGAGACCGGTTCCATCAAGAGAAGGCCTGGTTCTGGCAGAAAGACATGTACCGAACCACGGGATGATCGTTTTCTAGTTAGTCGAGCGTTGAGAAATCGCAAATCATCTTATGTGGACCTCAAGAACAGCCTCGAAGAAGTAAGAAATGTGCAAATTAGTCTATGGACGGTCAGGAGGAGGCTTCTCGCTGCTAATATACACAGTCATCGCCCGGCACGCGGCCTTAAATTACTCCGTGGAACGGTGGAAATTGTGTGTCATGGACTCATAGGGTATAGTTCTCCGATGAAGCCAGGATATCTCTCCATGGTGAAGACCGACGTCGGCGAGTGCTACGTAAGTACGTAGACGAGGAGAACGCTTTGCAGAGGCATGTTTTGAAGAAATCACACCTTATGGAGGGGGCTCTGTTATGTTTTGGGCAGGAATAAATTCTATGGATCGTACGGAGTTAGTCTTCATCGAAAACGGTACATTGACTGGACACCGATACATAACGGAAGTTCTGATTCCTTATGCACAACCCGCTTTAACCGCTCTTGGCGAAAACTCAATTTTTATGGATGACAACGCTCGCGCCCACCGGTCTGGCGATTTGGAAGCGTATATGCTAGAAGTCGGAATTCGTCGTTTGGACTGGCCAGCTAGAAGTCCGGACTTCAATCCCATAGAGCATGTCTGGGACGTTCTGAAACGACGAGTGAGATCAGTGCAGCCGGCTCCGCAGACCATCAGAGAGCTAAAGAATGTTATTACCGCAGAGTGGGAACGTATTCCCCAAGAAACCATAAAAGATATACTCGCTAGCATGCCCAGACGAATGCAACCTGTGATTTCAGCAAGAGGGGGTCACACTCAATACTAAACTTTTATCTGCTTTTAATGTATTCAAGAAAAACAAAGAAATTAACGCGTTTCATTTTTATATTGCGAGCAGGTACAATAATAGTGTTTTGAGCTTAAACATTATTTCTCAATAATTTAATCACAATCTATACTAATATAATAAAGCTGAATAGTTTGTTTGTTTGATTGTTTGTTTGTTTGTTTGTTTGTTTGTTTGAACGCGCTAATCTCAGGATCTACTGGTCCGATTTGAAAAATTCTTTCAGTGTTAGATAGCCCATTTATCGAGGAAGGCTATAGGCTATATATCATCACGCTAGGACCAATAGGAGCGGAGTCCACGCCGACGAAGTCGCGCGCAGAAGCTTGTGTTATGATAAAACTGATGAAAACTATATCTTCCTAATTAATTTATAAATTTCTGAGGATAACAATACCTAAAATTGTCAAATAAACTAATAGTAACTATAAAATAGTTCTTTGTGCCCGCTTTTTTTGCAAAAGAGTTTATATAGCGGTATATGCTCATGTAGGTATATATCACACGCACACACACACACACACACACGCATATATTTGTATGTAACAACTAAAATATTTATCAGTGTTTGCAATAACAGAATTTTAAGTAGTACTTAAATTAATAAATATGAACAATGAATACATATTAATGATCCAATTATAATATTTCATTGTGCGACGAAATGTTTAAAATAGAATTATTAACGTCAACACCCCGCAACGATTTAGGCTAACGGGATGTTGCATCAATTTGTGTACTGTTTTGTTTTAATTAAAACGAGTGTAAGCTAATATTTCATAATAAAGCTAATGTTTCAAATTTGTAATTTATGTATTTATTTTAATTATATTACATACTTCGAAGTATTTTTAGTCATTTTTAGGGTTCCGTACCCAAAGGGTAAAAACGGGACCCTATTACTAAGACTTCGCTGTCCGTCCGTCCGTCCGTGTGTCTGTCACCAGGCTGTATCTCAAGAACGGCTATAGCTAGAGAGTTGAAATTTTCACAAATTATGTATTTCTGTTGCCGCTATAACAACAAATACTAAAAACAAAATAAAATAAATATTTAAGGGGGCTCCCATACAACAAACGCGATTTTCTTGCCTTTTTTTGCTCGATATCAATAATGGCAACAGGTAGGCACTTGAAATATTCACAAAATACTCAGTTCTATTTTTACTTTAATAATAAATAATAAAATTAAAATAAAATTAATATTTAAGGGGGGCTCCCATACAAAAAAACGTCATTTTTGCCTATTTTTGCTCTCATACAATAAAAGTGATTTTTTTAGCCGCTTTTTGCCCGATATTAAAATCAATGTACCTAGTCAACGGTACGGAACCCTTCGTGCGCGAGTCCGACTCGCACTTGGCCGATTTTTATTTATCTTCTGAAGTAAATAAACACTTTTACGTTTTTGAAGTTCAATTTTGTACCGCGTGTTTTAGAGTCGTCGTTGCGGGGATCGAACCCACAACCGCCCGCGCAACAGCCAATCGCAATCCAGTGCTGTAACCGCTGCGCCAACGCGGCGTCTGTATTGCCATACAGAGGTTTGCCGTGGTCTGGGTGTTTGTGCAGTCCTAGTGGGTTTCCCCACCGTGCCTCGGAGAGCACGTTAAGCCGTCGGTCCCGGTTATTATCATGTACACCTGATAGCGATCGTTACTCATAGTAGGGAATATATCCGCCAACCCGCATTGGAGCAGCGTGGTCGATTAAGCTCCGATCCTTCTCCTACATGGGGAAGAGGCCTATGCCCAACAGTGGGATATTACAGGCTGAATCGTGATCGTGATCGTTTTAGAGTACTAATTTAAAACAAATGCCTACTTATTTTTTCACTTAGCTTACTTCTCATTTTTTTATTAGTAAATTTTTAGAATGTGGCTGTGCATGTGAAGATTATGACACCAAAAGTTCGTTATATAATAACGTTTTATTCATTCACAAATATAATATACGATAGATAAATAAGATTCAAGCTAAATCAAAACTATTTAATTCAAGAGATAGCGCGCTAGAAAGGAAAATATATATACTTAGATATACGTTCGTAATGTTGTGTGGTACGATCGTAAATTCTGTCGGTTGGGCGCTGGCTTCCTTCCGGCTACGCTTTCGAGGGACGCCAACATTTTGTTTCAGTTGGATATTATCATTGTACATTGTAAACGTGGATTTTTCAGATATTCTTCGGAATTACTCTTTGTGTATTTTATTGTATTGTATGTGTATTTTATAAATGTATACAAAACAATAAACGTAGCACTCAACAAATTACCATGAAATGAAAAAAGAACATGTTGGCTTGTTCCGCAAACGGTTAACTTTAATTCATTTTTATTTTATGAAATACTAGCTTCTGCGCGCGACTTCGTCGGCGTGGACTCCGCTCCTATTGGTCTTAGCATGATGACACATAGCCTATAGCCTTCCTCGATAAGTGGGCTATCTAACACTGAAAGAATTTTTCAAATCGGCCCAGTAGTTCCAGAGATTACCGCGTTCAAACAAACAAACAAACAAACAAACAAACAAACAAACAAACAAACAACCAAACAAACAAACTCTTCAGCTTTATATATTGGTATAAGATGTATGTGAATTTAATTTATGACGACAGCGAGCAGCGTTATAATACCAATGGAATTTTATGCACGATAACGCCATTAAAAGTTGCAATTGACTTAAACTTCATCTGCAAAGTTGGGATTGGTTTCGTGCACTCAATCATTAATCATTCAACAGCAGTTCGCAATTCTTCGTACTGAGAAGATTGGACTCATCCGATCAGAAGACTTGTTATGGGAATAAAGACTGTCGATAACTAATGTGTATTTAGGTTGAACCTATTTTTGAAATATTCATAAGTTTGCCTCATATTTTCACTCTTTATATAAAAAATAATTGTTCAAGACTTATAATTTTGTCACAAAAATAATATTTTTATACGACTAGGTCGGCAAACAAGCGTACAGCATACAAGCGTATGCACTAAACATTTTATTTTTAATTGAAATCAAATTTAAAATAGAATGTGTTTGTGTTGTTTCATTTTCCCAAAATGGAACTTTGCTAAGAGATGGAAAACAATTTGTTACAATAAGAGAGTAATAAATCATCGTTGTATTTCATGAATCTGTAAAGCAAAAGAACGCTGCGAAATTCATGTGATGAGAGCATTGTTTCGCTAAGAAATAATTTGCTTGAGACGGAAAATTCCCAGCATCAATAATACTTCCAGATAAAAAAATCAAGTCACTTACGATATTTTACAGCAAAAGTAAAAGTTCAGTTCGCTTAATAAATTAGAAAGGACATTTTCTTTAATGTCTTCGTACAGAAAAGGAAGTCGAGGACTCCCTTTTACTATTGTTTAAATTATTTATCAACATTTCTTATGTCGGAAATGTTCGCTTTTACTGAAAATACATTACATTATAATTTTCAAGTACGATGTAAATTATAAAAAAACATGCTTGATAAAATATTCCACGAAATCGCTATTTATTTTCCTATCCCCCGATGCTCTTTTTTCCGTTTGCTTTCTACGTTAATATCCTCTGGGACTAAAAATGTTTCAAACACTTTTTTTATACAAATGCGAATGGACTTCTGCTTTAATAAAGTTAAAGAAGGAAGCGAATGACCTCGTACGTACGACCATTAAAATGTGTCATAAATTTTGAGGTTAACGATCTCACTGGGTCACAGAGTTTTACTAGCCAAGGTCTTTTCTTGTACTCGTAGTCTAACACACTAGCTAACATTACTCTGCTTTTCTATTTTTGGACGTGTATGGCTGTTTTGTAGGTATACCTACAAAACAGCCATACACGTCCAAAAAGGAAATGAAAAATTGTAGGTATACCTACAAAACAGCCATACATGTACAAAAATTTAAGTCGTATACATCTTAAGTTTTGTCATGTTTCCATCGACGCTTTCCAACACTGAAAATCCACTCTATATGGATATAGATTATTGTTTTTCCATATAAAACTCTAATACATTCTTATTATCATTAATTTTATTTTAATAATCTGTTCTTTATTTTAATATTTATTGTAAGTTTTTTTGAAGATTGTATTTTAAATATATGTATACATACAGTGGGATATTACAGGCTGAAGCATGCCCTCAGCCGAAATCAGTAATTTTCATTTATCATGATCCAAACCCAAAGGATTGAGCTTAATTTTCACTCCAAGTAAAGCCTTGCAAAACCTCAGGCTAACATTGAATATACCTACTTTGCTAATGTATGTATTGCTAAGGATTATCTCCATTTACATATATTTTCATATCATTAAATTTAGATAAAGTGTCTAAAAAATTATGTCTACATTGAATGCGTGAATCTTTTGGGTCTGTAGATAAGCGTCTGGCAAAGCGTCCTCTATATTTATCGTTTACTCTGTTTCGTGGGTCACTGTAAAATACAGATGTTGCATCTCCAACAAAACACATTTCGAAGTAAAGGCATCACTACATACATACCTAACCCACAATAATATTAACGAAGATGTGGTATACTAAGAACGGATTTTTTAAAATTTGATTCTGGAAAGTACGAAATCAGGAGTGTCGAAGGCTGTTTAGAGGATAAAATAAAATTGGTATTAAACTTAGCAATAATTAAATAACGAATAGTGTTCACTTTTAATAATTGTAAAATATCAGTATATAACAAATACAAAAATACCACTGAATTGTATAGTTATCGTTGTCGTGTTTTAGGAACGAGCTTCACTGAGCGAAACGAAACGCTTATTTGTATCTATTTTTTATTAGGGTTCCGTACCCAAAGGGTAAAAACCGAACCCTATTACTAAGACTTCGCTGTCCGTCCGTCCGTCCGCCCGTCCGTTACTCTGTCACCAGGCTGTATCTCAAGAACGGCGATAGCTAGAGATTTGAAATTTTCACAAATTATGTATTTCTGTTGCCACTATAATAACAAATACTAAAAACACAATAAAATAAATATTTAATGGGGGCTTCCATACAACAAACACGATTTATTGCCTATTTTTGCTCGATCTCAATAAATGATAACAGTTAGGCACTTTAAATATTCACAAAACACTTAATTGTATATTTACTTCAATAATAAATAATAAAATTAAAATAGCAAAATATATAATCAGGGGGCTCATACAACAAAAGTGACTTTTTTGCCGCTTTTTGGCCGATATTAAAATCAATGTACCTACTGTTGTTTACCTAGCCAATGGTACGGAACCCTTCGTGCACGAGTCTGACTCGCACTTGGCCGATTTTTTGCTTAGTCACTGAGAGCGCTTTAACTTTTTGACCGCTCGATGTCCTTTGAATTTTACCCTTTTACCACTTGTGCTGTCTTTGAAAAAAGGGGTTTCCTGCTTCGATTAAAAAATATGTTTTTTTTTTTGGAGAATTATTTGATATTTTGATGATATATGCGTACCTATTAGATTTACCGATTAGATTGCAAGATATGACTTATAATATTTAACAGTTTTTCTTTTAAGTGCTTTTGAAATCACTTGAATAAATTAATTTTTGATTTTATGTGAAGCCTGTGTGAAAGTTCGAAATATATCCCTCGTATATTTCGAAACTTTATCTGAAATTTCAAGATCCACACCACGCTTAATAATAATAGAGCCCTTTGAGCCCTTGTGGGTGGTAAAAATAACTTCCTGGTCTACAAATAATAATACAAACACAAACAACTATTTCTTAATCGTATATCCAATAAATAAAAATAATTACTTCTTTCAATTTACAATGTTTTACAAAGCATAAACAAACACATTTTGTGAGATTTATACTTTCAGAGAAACAATTGCAACATAATATTAAGTTTACACAGAAACTCTGCAGATATAATATGTACGTTTTTGTTTTTATTACCGTTTAACAACAAAATATGTAATAAACTTAGACAAATGCAGACATATTTAGTGACAAAACGTAATAATTGAGATGGTTTCAATTACTTTATCAGCTTTAACTCGCCAACTTTGAAACTCTCGATTTTAGAGGTCCCGGACACGCGTAACAGCGGTATGGCAAAGTTACAACAATCTGTTAGTGTTATACAATAAGCTATTATGAGACACGTTATGTACACGTATATGTTTTCTTTTCCAGGACTAGAAATAAGGAAAGAAAACTTGTAAGAAAATTAGAATTGATTTGATTTCAGTTGTCTTCTATACATATAATAAAATGGTAGAAAAGTCAAAACTGTACATTGAATATTTTTTTAAAAGAATACTTGGGGTGTGATCTACAATCGATACCGAAGCCAAAAATATAGTTTTTAGAATTTTTGTCTGTTTGTCTGTTTGTCTGTATGTATGTCCGGGATAAACTCAAAAAGTACTGCATGGATTTACTTCAAATTTGGCACGAATATTGTTAAGAAGTCGGGTCAGAACATAGGCTATATATTATCACGCTATCACCTACGGGGAAAGAGCAGTGAACCTTTATTTCTTCAAATGTATGTCCGGGATAAACTCAAAAAGTACTGCATGGATTTACTTCAAATTTGGCACGAATATTATTAAGAAGTCGGGTCAGAACATAGGCTACATATTATCACGCTATCACCTACGGGGAACGAGCAGTGAACGCACGCAGACGACGTCGCGGGCAGCAGCTAGTTTTTAATAATTTCAGAATAGTAATTCACAATTCATTTTTGTTTAATTTAAGAATATCAATTGACTCGCTGAACTTTTGCTTAGAAGTGCTAACCCATAATAGTAAGCCGAAATAGAACTATTTGTAATAACTATAATAATAATAGAGTTTCCTCAGTTCCTATATATAGCTGCCGAAATTAGTCCGGAACTCAACTGAAATATAGACAAAAAAATTATTTCTAACAAAGTAGGCTACAACAACATATTTCTATAATAATGTTAAACCATCCATTTTGATTGTCTACAGTGTGTCTTGTATTTTTTAACTTTTTCATTTAATTAGTACACACATAAAGATAAAAACAAAATAATTCGGTAGAATAATAAATAATAATAATGATATGTTAAAATATCTAATTATAAACTGTACCGAAATACGAGCGATCTTGCGGGTAGGCAGGTACATATTATTATGCACGTACTATACATTTTTTTATTTGTTAGAGACCCCGCAGACATACAATTGTGAATTAGCCAACTATCGAACAACTAAATTGGGTACTTTTACAATTTAGTTGTACAACTTTGAAATTGTGCGTAATCGGAAGGGAATTTCGATTCTGATGCGATCGGTATCCAATTAGTTAGTTTTACAATTTAGTTGGAGAAGATGTGCGGGCTAGCATATGTCACCATACCTATTAGTATACTCTTCGATTTAGTTGGCCAACTTGAAATTGTATATCTGCGGGTGCACAAGTTTTAGAGCATTCTCACTTCTCCGCTATAACGTTCCAATGAACATTATCGATTATGTCAATGATTCCTTTATTTTGCATTCATTACTCTGTAGCCCAACGAGAAGTGCACTACATTTTAACGAGTTTTGCTTCAAGAGACTTCTAGAGCCATTATTATTACCGGCTCGTATTAATTGTGTTCTCATTCATAGCTTTTAATTGTTCTTTTTCCTTAGTATACTACTCTTAAATTGCTTATGCTGTCTTAAACAAACCATGTCTTTTGAACATAAATGGTATTCTCGATACATTTGAAAAATATTTTGTACTGTGTAGACAATCAGAAAATTCAAAAAGAGAAAGAGTGAAAAGAAATATGAGTATATAGAGATCATACAATATGTTTTAAAGTCCTATAGCATTAGATCTAGGCAATAAATAGTTTATTCTTTCTATAGAAATAAAACTACATCGCTAAATGCTAAGCGCTAAACTCGAGAACCACTGGACAAATTTTAGCCGATTATTTTTTTATACTTTGTCGAAGGTTACGAAAATTATTCGAAAACGGGATATTTACCATGTTTATTAATTTTTCTTCACGGAGCTCGATATTTCGACATTAACTGCGAATGTCTTGTTCACGAGAGAGAGAGTTAAAATTAATGAAAGTTGCGCAAAAAATTATTAGAAAATGTGAAGATCATTTCAACTTTAAGTCGAGTAGATTTTGCTTTTACGTCTCAGTTTTTAAGATAGCGTGAGCTCCTGTATTAAGTCTTCCATGAGCCAGCAACGTAATGTAGGGTACCTTTAAAAACCTATAACTCTCCCTCACACCATCATTCCAACCTGGAATATTTCTTACATTTCGTTCCTTCTTTGTTCTTGTTCTTCTTTCTTCATGTTTTCTTTTGAACGCACGAGCAGAAGCCACCTGCATTGATTTTATGATGCTATTATAGTTCAAGTCTATTATATTCGTAGCTTCAATATCGCTCAAGTTTTGTATTCATGTGACATTTATAGGTTTTATACTTAACAACCTTTCTTTTACTTCTTCCGTGTTCCTTCTCAATCGTGTTTACGATAAGGATCCCAAGCGATGACCAAGCGAATGACAAGAAAAAAAATTTCTTCTATTAATTGTGTAGTGGAGCGAATATATTCAACTTCGATTGATAGGGTCAGGGGGTTGGAAGAGGTCTGTTATCTGATCAGTACGTAATCAGTCAAATTAACGCTTTTTAAAGCATACTGTCAGTCATTTTACACCTGCAGTCTTTGGGCTGACTACACGCGGCGGGCATATGGCGATCTGCGCGTCCAATACAACAACGCATTCAGGGTTCTGATGGGGCTGCCGCGGCAGTGCAGTGCCTCAGGCATGTTTGCGGAGGCGCATACGGATGACTTTTACGCCATTATGAGAAAACGGTGCGCCTCCATGTTGGCCCGCCTCCGCGGCTCCCCCGGCGGAATGCTGAATGTGTTTGTTGACCGGTGGGACTCGCCACTGATATATCGGTGGGTGCAGCTTCACCAAAGACCTAACTGTGTAACTAAGTAACTGTGTCGTTGTCGTACTAACATTAGTATCTAAGTTATTTAAAATGTTACTAACAATTTTTATGGATGAAGAAAATCTGAAATAAATTATTATTATTATTATTATTATTGTAATCGAAACCTTCTCCACTTTGGATACCAAGCTGTTTGAGATCACGGAATGATCGAACCATGATACCGTGTTGTGAGCAACACTTATGAAAGTGTAACTGTCGTGAGCAAGTCAAATTTTGTTTAATCTAAAACATGTCTTGTCAATTAAAACAATACTCAACATAACTTAAAATAAAAAAATACTCAACTTCCTGTTTCATTTGATACCGACGGAATTACGCTCGTTTATATTCTTCTCTCATTCACCTACTTCATTTATAAGCATTCCAAAGTATTTATGTGCCAATTTTGTAAAATTGCCTTTAGTAGCTTAATTGTTTAGAAACGAGATCTTGATTTTCATTGTTTCGTTTGACAAAAGGGTCTCATGTAAAATATATATGTCACAGTAAAACTCTTAATCAGTCAAAAGTACTATTGACTAGCGAAATCAGTCAAAAGTACTTTTGACTAGACAAGTTGGTCAAAAGTGGTTTTGACTGAAAATTATTGGTTATTAGTACTTTTGACTGCAAATTTGCGGTTAAAAGTACTTTTGACTGACGCTCTCCGTCAAAAGTAGTTTTGACTGCAAAAAAGCGTCAGTCAAAAGCACTATTAACTCTTAAACTCTATTAACTCTTAACTAGTTTAGTTTTAACTGCAAATTAGATAGGTTAGGGTTATTTTTTTTTGTTTCTGTGACAAAAATATGCCGATAAACAGTCTAATATTGAAATTAGATAGGTTAGTGTTATTTTTTTTTGTTTCTGTGACAAAAATATGCCGATAAGCAGTCTAATATTGAAATTAGATAGGTTAGGGTTATTTTTTTTTTGTTTCTGTGACAAAAATATGCCGATAAACAGTCTAATATTGAAATTACATAGGTTAGGGTTATTTTTTTGTTGTTTCTGTTACAAAAATATGCCGATAAACAGTCTAATATTGAAATTAGATAGGTTAGGGTTATTTTTTTTTATTGTTTCTGTGACAAAAATATGCCGCGACCACCTTACTTTTTAAGAGTTTTGACTGATACAACCAGTCAAAACCACTTTTGACTGATACAACCAGTCAAAACCACTTTTGACTGAATCATTTAGTCAAAAGTACTTTTAACCAGCTCCATTGGGTAAAAGTACTTTTAACTGTTATTTTAGTCAAAACCACTTTTGACCAACTTGTCTAGTCAAAAGTACTTTTGACTGATTTGTTGCAGTCAAAACTACTTTTGACTGATTAAGAGTTTTGACTGTAACATATACATAATATTAATTTATGTGATGATTTTGTTACATTTTATCTTATACTATTAAACGAGCAATTCTTGTATATATATATATATATATATATATATATATTCTGAATCTCGGAATCGGCTCCAACGATTTTCGTGAAATTTAGTATGCAGGGGATTTCGGGGGCGAAAAATTGATCTAGCTAGGATTCATTAAAAAAAATGTCGTTTTATCCCTGTTTTTAGGCAATGGAAAAATATCATTAGAATACGAAGCTTATTTTCACTTCTGGCATCATAGCTTTAATAGCGTAATTAGGAAATAAGCGAGTGTCAAATCGTGTTGACCCGGGTTCGAATCTCACTCTCCAGATTAATTTTTTTTTTTTTAATTTCACTCGTGATTTATTATTTAAATAAAATTAAAATATAAAAATCACGAGAAAAAAAAATGAAAATACCGAGCTAGGCTCGGTCACCCAGGTACTTTTAAATTAGAAAAACAATTAAAAATAATATTAAATTACGTTTGCTTCACGAAGCGCAAATAAAACGAATAGCTAAGTCACCGACACAGTTGAATAATGAATTATTCATGTTCTAAAGTAATCATAAAGTAAAACATTATGGGTCACAGCTATTAAACTAACTGCAAGCCCAGCTTTAATTTTAGAATTTGCTCTGAACTTGTAAAAAATGAAGAAACGTTTGATTGATAGATTTTATCGATTTTAAATAATAGCTACCGAAGCTGTACCTATAAAATGATAAACGAGCCAATTTAAATTGTCGCCGGGCTTTCTAGATACATATTTTCGAATTTTCTTTCAACTAAAGTTATAGGAGTGTGTAAAAAGAAATTACACAGTAAAGCAATGCCTTACTTTTTTACAGCCAAAAGATCGAGGGAATAAAATTCCTTTTTATTGCTCAAGTTTTATAGTGTCAGTAATGGTTGAACTCGATGAATATTCCTTTTGAAAATTATTAATTCTTGATACTAAATATATTTATGACACTGTTCATTTTAAGAGACATTACCTAGTTTTTTTTACTTATATTGTATTTAGGAAAAATATATATATATAGGCGGTAAAATATCAAATATTTATAGAAATATATTCATGAATATATTAAAATACAGCTCATATTTCAAAGAAAAAGTTATCAAAATTTTTACTACATAATTGTGTTTGCTCGCAAACGAAAAAAAACCGACTTCAATTACATCGACAAGTAATACAACGTAATAAGACGAAAAATAGTCAAGTAAATACGCGCTATTAAAGATTACTCAAAAAGTTGTAATCAGTTTTCGATCTAATTTTAACAAGACTACAAGACAAGTATTAGCTTTCGATTAAAGTAAGAATCATCGAAATCGGTACACCGAGTAAAAAGTTATGCGGTATAATATAACGTAGGTCGACGAAAAAGTAGTCACGTAAATACGCATTATTAGATATAACTCTAAAAGTACTTGTCAGATCTCAATCAAATTAAAATGGGACCACATGACACGCAACACAAAATTGATCGAAATCGGTCCACCCAGTCAAAAGTTCTGAGCTAATATACATAAAAAAAAAAACATACGTGTCGAATTGAGAACCTCCTCCTTTTTTGGAAGTCGGTTAACAAATATAAAATATTTAAGGTTTTCCTTATGTAAGGTAGATTGGTCCGGCTGGTCGGATATAAATCGTTCCAAAATTGATTCAGGTCATCGTTAGCATCACAAAAACGTTTAATTACCATTCTGGTTTGGGTTTGTATGACGAAAAGATAAAAAAGATAATAAAATATTATGTTTCAAGGACCTATAAAATTAGTGAATTCCATTTTCATAGCCTCTGACAAAATTAGAATATTATAAAACATATAACGTTATATTGATTTTTAGTTGGTATAATAAAAAAATTCTACTGAGAAATCTTATCCAACCTCCATTATTAAACGTAGTATTACGTCTAAAGCTTCTCAATATGTAGGCCAAGGAATTTAATTGCATTATGTTCCTTTGACTCGCATATCGAGAACTAATGCGAAGAGAGTTCACCCAAAATATATTCAATTATGAGATAGATATATTCAGATGCGTGGAAGTAATTGAATCCTACTTTCCGCATGTAATAATAGCTTTCAATATTAAGTAATATTATTAGGTCAGGGTAAAAGTTTCTTCGTATTTTATATGGAAATTCAATGTAAGATTTTTCAAACTGTATTTACATTAATTATAATATTTATGTACCATTTTGTTCGATAACTTGCCGTCATTTCGTAGATAATGACAGGATTTCGTTGTTGTAGAAATTTTGGGACTTCTCAAAAAAACCGCGACAAGTAGATTTACTGTCATCCATACTGATTTAATGTCAGGAGGTGTTAACTTTACACAACCTAACAATAGCTATATGGTGGATGCATTAAGACTTCCCAGTCAAACTCTCAATTTTTGTGGAGTGGCTCAAGACGTATGTGGTAATGATGGCCTTCCATACACTCAACATCACATTATTGCATGTCAACCCGGGTTTCGCGATAGTCTGTGCAGCTTGGCCGACCTTTGACTACGATCTGTTTCGTACATTCTTATCGTAGGTGGATCCACTTCTCATCACCAGTGATCATTAAATCTCTTTAAAAATGGTTCGATTTCATCGACGATTACGTCTTAAAAGACAATCGCAAATGAGTTCACAGTCCGTTTATTTCGGAGAATTCATGTGACATCGATATTGTATAGACAGCCTTTTTAAATGAGTTAAAACTATTTTATAGTCAATTTCAAAATCTTCAGCTATATTGAAACTACTAAAATGTTGCTCTAAATCCACTTTTTCAAAAACTAACTAACTAGGCGACCAGAACGAAATGCATCACAGATGCTCTAACATCACATCTCAAAAGATCAAAATTTCCTGACTGAAAACGATTAAAACAATTTTGTGCTACTCTTGCTGATACTGCATTAGGTCCGTAAACGTCACTAATTTTTTTCGCGACTTGAATCGCATTTTTCCGTTTTTTAAAGTAAAACATTAAAATGTACCAAATTTCTCCGTTTGATTCACCCTTTTTGGCAGATACCTAGAAAAACAAATGAAAAGTGCTGGGAAACTGTATTTTTACAGCCAACCCAGCTGTGGGATGTTACAGATTAATATTGTAGGAAATTAAAATTAAATACAAACATACACACACATAAGCACCTTTCAATGAATAAAGGAAGCTAACTGCTTTTGAGCACACCTGCAGATAATATGCGAATTTTATGCAGACGTTAAAGTTATCTATACTAATATATAAAGCTGAAGAGTTTGTTTGTTTGGTTGTTTGTTTGTTTGTTTCTTTGTTTGAACGCAGTAATATCTGGAAGTACTGGGCCGATTTGAAAAATTCTTTCAGTGTTAGATAGCCCATTTATCGAGGAAGGCTATATATAGGCTATGTATCATCACGCTAAGACCAATAGGAGCGGAGTAAACGCCGACGAAGTCGCGCGCAGAAGCTAGTTATGGTATATAATTACAGCCAGCTGATAACATGCGATATATTGGTACGGTCATGTTTTAAATGTATTAAATATATATTAAATTAATTGAATTGGAATATATTATTTATTACTTTATCGCTGGGTCAATGGCTCAAAAAGTCGTGGCCTCTCTGCTAAAATGTTTTTCCTACCTAGAAGTATCTGGTAGCAGGACAGCTTCTTATCCTAGTAAAAATCTTTTTCGTTAATACCTATACCTCACAGATTGTACTCACAGTTTGTAGCCTATATTACCTACTCTTGTGATTTTTTTAAATTTTTTAGTATTAATTATTGTTATTTCTATTTAGCTATTTTTTATTTTATTTTTTTTTGTGTAAAAACTGTCTGCAATTTGTGTAATGTCCTGAATAAACGTGTTTCTATTCTATTCTATTCTAGATAATAAAATTATCAGGCCTAAGATCGTCTTACAAATTTGATCTGTGGACGTTCACTTAGAAGTTTGAACAGTAGGAGTTATGAAGCGCTGTCAAACGCTTAGGGCTTAGGTACATTATGTTCCGCGTTTTGATTTTTAACCGATTTTGATGATTATCTTTTATTCGAATGCTTGTGTTAGTCGTGTAAAGAATAAAATAATATAAGAAGCATAATATAAGTAGCAACGATGTGCAGCAACATACGATGTTGTAATTAATGATATAAATTTCTTGTTTGACTTTAAACATTTACTGTTGTTGTTTAACATAAAAGCTAAAGTTAATTACTTTTGCTCATTATAATAAAAACAATGTTAGGAAGATTTAGAAACACATGTTGGCGTTCATTAAAATTTTAAAGTGATTTAACGAATATTATTATTTTTGTACTTCTAAAAATATATCGCATGTCGAATTTACTATAACAGAACAGTTACGCTACAAATTATTATTTAATATGATCTTCAAGAATATTACCAACATTCCAAAAAACAGAAAATAATATCCTAGTGACTAGGATATTATTTTCTGTTTTTTACTTTTACTAGGACCTAGTCCTAAGTTGTGAAAATAAATTCTAAGTTGTGTTATTACCATAATTGTGTACCTATATAAGGATTACGCAACTAGAGTTTGTTAGTACATATCACACATTCTATTACAGTTTACTATAATTAAGTCTAAGAGTACGAGTAGTACCTACTAGTACGTTACGCATAGAAAATATTTAAACTTAATCACTCTTTGCTAAATGCTATTTTTAAGGTCAATGTGTTGATATTATTGTCTTACAAAATTTAAATGTACTTACTGAAAGTTCAATAAAAGAAACGTATACATTGTCTTAGACCAAGCTTACATAATTTATCTACTTCAAGTTGAAAGTAGTACCGAAGTAAAATAACAATGTTTTAGACGTCAGAACAGGTTAATTTTTAAAGAATAACTCAGTCTCCTCTGAGCGCTTAGTTTGATTTCCCACGGGCTCAAGTTACTAAAAGTCGGAAAACTGTTAAGATTTGCTTCTTTTAAAATCTGCTGTTGTATTGTATTCCATTTAAAACTATAAATATAGTCAATTATAAATAGCTAAATTAACTTTGTTGGATAAGTACGTAATTTTTTTATTAAGTAATAAATTAAGTAAAATTATTAAAAAAAAAACATTTTAACCTTGTTTTTATATAATTTTAATGACAATAATTAAATAATATGCGTCTCAATCCCCGCCTGCCCCCACTAGGATGTGAATCCAATGTAACACACAACGCACAAGCACAATCGCGCAGACCACGATATATAAAGCCAATATAATAAATAATGTATAAATGCTTATTATACGCAGGGATTTAACTTTCGACTGCTGGCGTAACTGTCAATTGCTGTAACCACTGCACCAGTGTGTCGTCAAAATGTTTGCAGCAGAGTCGCAGTATTAGAATTTGGAACCCATAAAAATATTATGTTATATTATGTACTATAGGTAGAAAAATATAAAATGTTGACGTTAACCTAATTGTGTTTGCTCGAAACGAAAAAAAAACGACTTCAATTACATCGACAAGTACAACGTAGGTAGACGAAAAAAGAGTCAAATACGGGACCAAATGACCCGAACCACCACTAAGTGATTAAACTCCCATTAAATAATAGATTAAAAAAAAAAGACCCGAACCACCTTTCGATTAAATTTTTTTTCGAAATCGGTCCACCCAGTCAAAAGTTCTGAAGTAACGTATATAAAAAATACAATCGAATTGAGAATTTCTCTCTATTTTGGAAGTCGGTTATAATGGACATTTTTGGTGTAAAAGTTTTATGTTTAAATGAAGTCTTTAATTTTGTTTCTCTACAAGATAAATATGAATTAATACACCGTTGAATATCATCCAAGGTTCCTTTGAGTGCAAGGAAAAAGTCGGATAAAGCGGTTCAAAAGATTATTCAAATTGTATTACTGAATAAGCTGCTTCTCTGAAACCAAGAGCTTGGAACAAGACACAATAACGTTGAAATATTTCATATACCTATAACGTTTTATTTTTAAATTTAGAAAGCAGGTTTAGTGTTCTTGAAACTTGAAGTTCTTGGACTCATCGATAATGTAACTGTTTAAATTGAAGTAAAAATTTAAGTTATTTATGGTTATATTTTTCTTTTAGTTACTTAATATTTATATAAGTTAATAGTAACATTGTCCTACAAATTGCGTGGTACGTTATCCCGGTCCTACGCTCACTGCTGCTCTACCTCCTGCTAACTCTGTTATCTACCACAATCGAGAGTTTTCGAAGAGGAACTTTTTGTTCGCCTCATCAAAATGAAGCTACTCATGGAAAATTAGCTTGATACTGATCAGGTTAAAAAAATGTACTAGGGATCCCTACCTATTACACTATACCATATTTAATTTTATATTGCAAGGAACCATCGAATATGAGACAACGTTATTTATTTTATTCATTTATGTAAGATTATTTTCATTTGTTTAATTGTTTAATTTTGTTTTCCTTTACATTTGATTCTCTTTTGTTTAACTGATACATTAATTAACATTTTAATATACGTGATTTGAATCAAAATTTAAGAGATAAAAAGAATAATAGTATATAAACTCATTGGACTACTTTTTCAGTGCGTTTTTACTTTGTAACGATCAAAATAATAAATAAATAAAAAAATTACAAAAGAAAATAATAAAATGTAAGAAAGAAGAAGGTTTTATAGTGAAAAGATTTATTTTAATTTCTAAAGCTAGACAGTAAATGAATTTAAACTTCAGGAACTCCCTTCATCTTGATTGTGGCGAAAAAGTATCTAATGTAAGTAATGTCTAGTACTTTTTGAAAGGGTGTGAAAGCGTCTTTTTCAGCGCACACTTTTTCGTTTTGTTATCATTGATATACTTGTTAAAGATAAATTGTTATAAATAACGCAGGAACTTACGTGATAGGTACTAGGTGTCACAGTAAATAAAGCCTTTGGTAATAAGACTATCTGATGAAACAAAATGAAACGTCCAAATCAATAAGTAAGTTATTGTTTAAATTATAATTTAGGCTTTCTAATTATCGTGGGTAGACTTTGGAGGCCCATGGGGGCTGTTTTGTTATGGCGACATGTATGAAGTCTTTTGTTTATTATTCAGTTACATAATTATGTCGAATCACCATGGCAAGTTACACGACTGAACAGCACGTCCAAATGATAAAATTTTATTGACAAAATAAGTCTTGCTTCCATTTTTCGCTAGACATGGTGGCACTTTACAGTCTAATTTTCCATTTTTACACGCTTTTATTAGCTTCACTTGTATGTTTGTTAATATGTACCTAGGTATATTTGTTTATAACCGACTCCTTTGGACTTCATTTTGACCCACTTCTAACGTTCAGATTTCATTCAAACTTGGTAGACTTATCGAGGACCGACGACAATACACTAATTTGATAAAATTATTCAATTATCCTAACGGCTTGGCACAATAATCAAGGCTTTTCTCGCTATCCTTTGGACTTTTCTAACGTTCATATTCTCTACTTTTTAGTTTGGTTTATTTATAAAAGCGTGTTTTTTAGTTTTTTTTTTTTAACTAAGTATTATTAGTGGCCAAATTTGAGACGGCTGGCCTGATAAATAATCAGACAACACTTTTACGTTAAATTAGCGCAATATCGGCGGAAAACATCGCCGCGATTCGTGAAAGTGTATATATACAGCAGAACCTGAGACAGTCGGTTCCTCGTCCTGCACAAGGACTCCTGATTTCGAAGCTTTTAACTTGGCGGATTTTGAGTTTGGAATCTGTTCTACACCAGTATAAGGCACAATTGACCCGGGAGTTTAACGTTTATGATCAGAAATAACAACGTTAGCTTGCTGACTGCCCTTCGAATCGTTTAGCATAGGATTCCAATTTTGGCGAAAAAGTCATCTTTATGAAAGAGGCGTATTTTTGGTGAATGGTTATGTTAACTTGCAAAAATGTATCAACATCTGAAAACACCACGCAAGGTTTACCAGGTGGATTTTGGCCTGGCAGCGTCATGGGTCTCTACTTTTTTGCCAACGACTTTGGTGAGGCATTCACCCGAAACGGCGAGTGCTACAGAACTATGATAATCAATTCATTGTAGCCCAAAATGAACCTTGACGTCGTATGTTATGGCCAGCGCTGCGTTCACCAACCCACCTGCCCAGCGTGGTGAATATGGATAAAAAACTATGAGTTCACGCCAAAAATTTCAGCCCTCAGTTCCCGGCAACCCCATTCCCGGCTACTGTAGTGGTCGAGGTAACGGTGGGACAGTCCAATCCTAGACTCCGTACACTTGTTCTGCTTCCTTGAAGGTGATGGGCTTTCCCAGGGTGGCGTTGGTTTCCTGGTCCACCAGACTCTCACTAGCAACGTTTTTTTTTTTTTTTTTTTAGCAACGTTGTGGAAGTCAGGAGTGTGTCGATCCGGGTAGCGTACCTTTAAAGCGACTGAAGGCTCCTACGGGGGTTTAGTGCGGGTAGTGTACCTTGTACTTAAACTCACTGACAGATACTGCCTGAAATTGATACAGGTCTAGCGGTGACCTGGACACAATCTCACGATGAAGACGAAGCCTTGTATGACGATATTACAATGGCCATGCATGGCACCACTTGGCCCTTCTACAACGTTGTTATGGGATACTTCAAAGCTAAAGTGAGAGTACAAGACCGCGACGAATCGAGAATCGGACCACATAGATTAGGTGACCGAGGATATAAGAGAGGGGATGGAGAACAGAGCCGTGACAATTCTGACACTTATAGATTTTAGTAACGCTTTTAAGGCGGTGGATCACGATTTGTTACTCGCTCTAATATCTCGGATTAACATCTCTGACGTTGCTCTTCAGTGGTTTTCTTCATATCTTTGGGGACGCAAGCAAGCGATATGCATTGACTCTAAGCGTTCTGATTGGTGCGACGTTGCTGCGGGCGTTCCTCAGGGTGGAATTCTCTCCCCACTACTATTCTCACTGTTCATTAATTCTATCACTTCTATACTTTCCTGTCAGTACCACTTTTACGCTGGTGACTTGCAGCTTTATGTACAAACTAGCATCGACCGTCTTGATGATACCATTGCTAAGCTTAATGATGATCTTCGGCGTATCTCGGTCTGGACCAAAAGTTTTGGAATTAATGTCAATCCCTCTAAATGTCAGGCTATGATTGTTGAGAGTTCTCGTCAACTGTCAAAAATTCAACAACCTACATCACCTCTCTTTTTCAATAACGCGATTATCCCGTTTTCCTCTAAGGTTAAGGATTTGGGTGTGACTTTGGATTGCTCTCTCAGTTGGGCAGATCAGGTTAGTGAGATATCTCGTAAGTTTTATGCATTCTTTCATTCTATCTTGCGCTTTAAAAATTTTCTTCCCATGAAGGCCAAGATTAATTTAGTTAATTGTTTTCTTTTACCTATTATTGATTACGGCGACGCTTGCTACCCTGACTTAAACGAGGAGCTCCTGATCAAGTTGCAAAGACTACAAAATACTTGCATTCGCTTCATTTATGGGCTGCGCAAATACGACCATATTTCGTCCTACCGGTCCCAACTGCAATGGCTGCCGATTAAAGAAAGGCGAAAATTGAGAATTCTTTGTACCCTCTATTCTGTAATTTCCAACCCTTTTGCTCCTTCTTATTTGAAATCTAAATTTAATTTTCTTTCTAACACTCATTCTAGGGATCTCCGTTCTTCTCATAACCTTACCCTAAGCATACCTTCTCATAATTCTGGTTTTATGTCTAATTCTTTTACAGTTAATGCCATCAGACTGTGGAATGAGTTACCGGTAAACATCAGGAACTCTCCATCTCAACTTTCCTTTAAAACCCAGGTTAAAAAGTGGTACTTAAACAAACTTTGTCAATAGCCCTTCCTTATTTATCATTTTACTCTCTTCATCTTAGGCTTACCTACATTAAATATAATTTCATGTCATGACATTTCTTCGTGTGTTTACTTTTGTATAGACGTATTTTTTGTATATATCTTGTTTGTAGTATGTATATATGTATATATAGGTATATCTCTGTACTTTTATGCATAATTATGTTTAATTTGTTTTTTTACTGTTGTATCCTACCTTAACACTTACTTTTTACTTTCTTTACGCCTTAAGGTTGACTGGTAGATAAGGCTGTACGGCCTTAAGTCCGCCTTTTGCGCAACCTGTTATCTCGAAGTGTTGTTATGTTGTTTTTTTTTTATTTTTTTCTGTGTTGTGTAATAAAGTTTAATAAATAAATAATAAATAAATTAGGGTGCAGGAATCGTAGGGGGCAGATGCTCTTCAACTTTCTCGAAGCGGCCCCTCCGACTGACGACAAAATAGCATATGTCAGCATAGTCTAGAATCAGAAAAGGAAGTGCGTGTTAAAGCGAAATTATTGTTTATTGTTATTAGTTATATTTGTAGGCAGCAAATTTTTTCATTGAGAGTTTTAAATGAAAAATCAAAATTAGGTCGTTTTTGTCCTCTTAAACGTTCAATATACAAAAAAAATGTTGCTAAGATTACAATACTTCAAAAAATTGCGTGCGTACAAAGTATGTTACACATGTCAGAAGTGAAAATTCTTTGGCAAACTAATTGAAAAAGTAGGCGGTATTATAATTAAAAAACTGATAGAAAAAAAACAACGTCACGCGGTGTTCCCAGGCGGTCACCCATCCAAGTACCGACGCGTGACGCATTGCCGCGTAGCATTTCTCTCAAATTTTACCCTCATGCGCCGAAAGAAGTTTCACTTCAAAAACAGTATTTGTAGTAGAACTTTCTACTAGTAAACTAATATTTTAGTAGATTGATTAAAGATATGTTGATTAAGTATATTATCAACGATTATAATCTATTAGGCGTAGGTAATGATTCCTACTCGCAGGATTCTCACTTGTCATCAATACCGATAAAATATTTATAGACAACGGACCTTTATATAATCGAAATTTCGTGAATAATAAATACTCATAAATGAGTCCTGCTCAGAGAAAATTAAAGTTAAAAAGGAATTATATGTTTTTATGTGACGCAAAGATAAATATTAAAATGAATTTCGTTTAAATTATACATGTAGCTGTCCATCAAACAAGCACGTTGTTACTCAGAACTATATTTCAATATTTCAATTTGACTGTAATTCATATTTTAATTATGTACTTATATTTTAATATTATAGTTTATGGTTTGTCATCTGACAATTTCTAAATAATATTGCGCATGATTCATGACCAGCTAAATAGGTAATCACTAAAACCCAGAGACTATAAATTTTCTAAGTTATATAACGCGTGACGATCGTAGCTTGCAAAGAATACAAAGAAGGTTCCATATTTTTAGTATACAGCGTACGTGGGAAGAAGGCCGACCCTTAAATCTCGGAGTTTCCTGTTACGATTCAACGGTTATTTGAAAAAAGTTTCGCTTTATTTTACGAAGTATCGTGTATTTCCTACGACCCATTACTTTTTAAGCTTCTTTTTTCTGACGTCTTTCAATAGGCTAGGTTATAACCTGGAATTAATTGTAAATTTAGTCTTTTTACTTTTTTATATGTAAATTGCTTTATTGACATTAATTAAACCAGTGAGCAAGTCTTTTTTATAACAAAAAAAAATACAATACATGTAACATAAACAATTAAACTTTATTTATTATCTACTAGCGACCCGCCCTGGCTTCGCACGGTTGAAAAACTATCAGTGTTCCTCTAATATTTTATGCATGTATTATACACTAGCTACTGATCGCGAATTCGTCCGCGTGGATTAGTTATTTTGAAACATTCTTCATTGGTGCTCCGCTCCCATTGGTCTTAGCGTGATGATATATAACCTATAGCCTTCCTCGATAAATTGACTATCTAACACCAAAAGAATTTTTCAAATCGGCCAGTAGTTCTTAAGATTAGCACGTTCAAACAAACAAACATACTTTTCAGTTTAATAATATTAGTATAGATATGAACTTTCCTCTGGAATAACTTTATTTAATAAAGGAAACAGCATTAAAATCCGTTGCGTAGTTTTAATGATCTAAGCATACAGACAGCGGGAAGCGACTTGGTTTTAAACTTCCTTATAATTAATTAGCAATCTCTATCAGGTAATCGTATTGCGGATGCAGGTCCGGATCGTGAATTTTTGGGAACCGGGGCTAAAACTTCTCGGAGGCTTGTTAGGTATATATTTAAATCAAAATCAAAATTTATTTTAAGTAGGTAGACTTCAAAAGCACTTTCGAATCGTCATTTTACAAATTAGGTAAGTACCTATATTATACTACAAAATTATATTCAACCGTTTGTCTTTTGTTAAAAACCATTTTAACAAACAAACGAAATTTTTAAATAAAAAAAAATGATTAAATTGTACCTATTTATCAGCACAGTGATCAGTTTTAGTATTGTTACCTACAAATTTTCTCTCTGACTCTTTGATTTCATTTGTTATAATCTTTTATTGCAGTTAATCCTAATTGAAATGTAAAACACTATCTTAAGTTCTTGACATGTATATGTTATGTATTTATGTATGTTATTAGTGTATGTTAGTCAAGTTTAATGTATTTATCACCTTTAATTAAAGTTACACTTAGACTTTACTGTTTTTTGTGTATGTACTTGAAATATGGTGTATACTTTGTTGGTGTTCTATAAATAAATAAATAATAAATAAATAAATAAACAAAAAAAAAATCTTCTCACTCAATGATTATTTCATAAAGGACTACACATAACGCACATTTTTGTTAATATACTCAAAAGAGTAAATGTCTATTAATTAGCTCTAGATTTTAAGTAATCTGTTAACAAATTCTCAATAAATATGTTGTAAAACACATTTTTTGGAAATATGGCATGACTATAGATACCTCCAACACCAGAAACATTGCAAGCGCGTTGCTAACCCATCTCTCCCCAGGAGCTCTGGTTAGCTAGCTCACCACAAAACACTGCTTGAAAGCAGTATTATATCACATCTAGCGACCGCAGTCGATCTGCTCCAAAATTAAGCAAGATATTTCCTGATATGCCCTGTCTCAATAATATAAGTCCAAGTTTAATGAATGCACGTTAATTAAAAATGAAGAAAAAAAAATTAAACTCAAGTATGTCCACCCAGTTAAAAGTTCTGAGGTAACATACATACATAAAAATCGAATTACTAATAATTAATTAACTGAGGTAGGGCACAGCAGGAAATTTCCTGCTCAAAATATGGAGCAGCCCGACTGGGGTAGTACCTCGACCTTACAGAAGACCACAGCTAAATAATACTGTTTTCAAGCAGTATTGTGTTCCTGTTAGTGAGTAAGGTGACCAGAGCTCCTGGGGGGATTGGGGATAGGGTCGCAACGCGCTTGCGATGCTTCTGGTGTTGCAGGCGTCTATAGGCTACGGTCTTACCATCAGGTGAGCCGTACGCTTGTTTGCCAACCTAGTAACATAAAAAAAAAGAATTGAGAACCTCCTCCTTTTTTGGAAGTCAGTTAAAATAAAATTAAAATTTAACAAAAGGGCTAGGATTTTTCTTTAATGTGGAACGTGATCTCTTACACCTATAGAACCCCCCGTTTGATGGGATGCAGTGTACTGCATGAGTGTTAAGCGTCGAAAACCCCATATTATGTCGTCGGTCAATGGTTAATTAGCAAAGAGCTTCAACCAATACCTTAGAAAAACCATCGCTTGACTGTTAAATCAAGGGTTGGCTTCAAAAAGCAGTGTTGCTTGAGACGGCCTGCATTATGAAGAGGAGCCTTAACTACCTGCGGTCTTCGCTTCAAGCTGACACCGAATACTTTTATATTATTAAATATTTTCGTTTGTATTTTTTATTCATAAAATCTAAATCTACAAATACAAAGAAAAATCAATATGTACTAATTTAAGTATTATTTTTTTCGAATATATATTTAAATGATATAAATATAAATGGCTTGTTGAAATGTCTGCTTTTTATGACGATTGAATTAATCACAAGCGCTTTGCTGACGGCTGTTGATAAATTCCGTTTTCAACTTAAATAGTTTCAATTTGACTTAAATATTTTTATGTTACTTTTAAACCACTAAAATTAATTTGAATATATAAAATATAAAATGTATTATATATAAAATGGATGAAATAAAAAAAATTAACTCTAGAAACTTTTTTTTTGTTGGCTTAACAACTGACGACACTGGCGCAGTGATGGCTACAAGCTGATGCACTATCAGTCGCGAGTTCGATCCCCGACCATGACAAATATTTGTATAGCCCATACAGATATTTGTCGTGGTCTGGGCGTTTGTACTTGTGCTTTGTGTTTGTCTCCCGCCGCGCCGCGGATTCGTATCTTAGTTGGTGCCATTGAGTGTGTGGGGTTTTGCCGTTGAGTGTGAGGCGTTTATCTATTAATTTACATTTATTTAATCATAATTATTAGATTCGGTTTGTAGTATGGGTCTGATTAGTTGGCAGTTATGGTAAGGTATTACTATCTCATAAGAGTAGTAACATGAAGGTTTTATGGGGTATTGGAAGTCCCTTGCGGTTTCACCAGTAGTTACAGAGTTTATCGATCGTTCTTCCTTGCAGATTTTTTTTACTGTTTATTCTTGTAATTAGTCCGTTCAAAAAATGCTTTAATTTTATTATATCAGCAAAGCAAAAAAAGAGGTGCCTTTTAAGTCTAGCAAAAAAATTGCTCTACGTAATCAGAACATTACTTAAAATATTTATACTTATTTGTCTATTCTTTTTTATATCAGCGAAGTGTGTCTAAAGTATTATGAAGATATGTTAAAAAGGTGTTATATCTCTTTGCCGATTGTGATCTTAACAGTTTTTTTTTTCGTAGCGTGATCCTTTACAGTCCATACACAGACGATCTAAAGCTTCCTGAGGTAAAAATTAGATTATATGTTATCGGACCTTTATTCTCCAATAGTACCTAGTGGGTCAGCACAAAAACCATGTAACTTTTCTGCATTGTAATATCAACTAATCAATCTAACTATATTGCAGCCAACTTGTTGAAATAGCCGTTTAATTGCACAGCTAGCAAACACTAGCCCTTTTAAGCGTCATTCAATTAGACGACTTGTTCAGTAAAACTTTTAAAATTGCAGTCGAATTAAATGCTGCCTTAACATAGAATTAGTACGTTTCTTCGTGCAGTACTAGTTTCTTTATGTAATAAGATGGCATCAACAGCTCAATTTTTAGACTCTGTGCTGTTGTGAAAATAATCAGTTGGACACAATTAAATGTGATTGCATAAAAAACAGTGTTTATATGTCTATCGTAATAAAAAATAATAATAAATACCTCTTAAATTCGTCGTTTTGAAATTTTTATAGTAATTATAATATTTATATGAACACTCGTCGTTTGAGGGTAGGCGATAAGTGACAAGTCATAAAATTTTGCTCTGCATTTAATACTTTTAAATATATATAATTAGTAATCTCAATCATAAATTTATGTCTCTGTGATATCTAACTGCCAGCCAGCTATTTATTACAATATTAAAAACACAAAATAAGCTACTTTACTCGTTCAAGACCCAACACAACTTGCACTACAATGGAGACAGTCAAGCAAACCCTAGATGAACTTGCACAGGCGTTTAATGCACAGTTTAAGGACTTCCGGAAGGATTTAAAAGCCACTGCACAGGCTGCTACTTCAATTGCTGACATCGGTGAACAATTTGATTCATTCCGTGCCTTTGTCTTGACTGCTCTTGAAAGTCTTCAACGTCAGGTGGAGTTCCTGTCCAAACAGCAGGACGAATCTGAGATGAGATCACGAAGGAAGATCCTACTGCTACACGGAGTCCCCGAGTTGGACAAGGAGGAAACTACCAGTCACGTAGCTAAATTGCTGGGTGATACGCTTGGACTCGCACAGATTACACCAGTCTCCTTTACTCGCTGTCACAGATTAGGTCGTCCTAATAAAGACAAACCTCGGGCAATTTTAATTAAATTTAAAGATCTCTCGCTAAGAAACCAGGTTTGGTCAACTAAGACTAGTTTTAAAGGCTCTGGCGTCACCGTCTCTGAGTTCCTGACGAAAAATCGACATAAAGTTTTTCTAGCTGCTCGCCAGCGCTTCGGCATTTCTAAGTGTTGGACGAGGGATGGTGTTATTGTAGTACTGGGTGGTGATGGTTCAAAACATCGTGTGACATCGATGGAGGAGTTGGATGGTCTGCCTGAATCGATCGCAAGTACTTCCGATTCTCGAAGCGTGTCTCCTGATGTGAGAGCTGCCAAACCGTCAAAGGCGAACCCAAGGGTCAAGAGAACAGTGAAGAAATAGACACTTGCTACAGTATTTTCTTGTACTTTGTTTACTTGTTGGACTCTTTTATTGGGGTAAGGTATATATTTTATGTTGTTTCTTTGCCTTTTCTAAATTTAATAACTTTCAGTATAATCATTTGTTTTGTTTCAATCAAATATCAATTACTAACAATCATCTAACAATTGACAAATGACATCTGTTATATGACAAATGACATTTGACAGGTAATTTCGTTCATAAATGTTTTTTTTTTATTTTTTTATTCTGTGTTAAATATCGACTCAATGATAAATATTTCTCACCTCAAAGTATTGAGTAGGGTGTGCTTCCAGTGAAAGCGTCCAATAAGTAATTTGTAAGTAATTTTTAAGTTATTTTATTTTGATGTATTTTTAATTAACTTATGTATATAGAAAATTTTTTTTCTCTTATTTGATTGATTTTTAGGTAGCTTTTTAATTGTTTTTGTGTTATTTACTAAATTCGGACTTTATCATTTTGTTATTTAGTATGGCTGGTCGGTGATGTTTTATAGTTAAGTTAATTTTTATAGATCTTTAGTCATATATTTTATATATTCATAGTTATCACATTAATATTTAAGGTATTAAGTACATTATATATATATATATATACATATTGTATAGATAGATAGAAATATTATCTTTTAATTTTATTTGGATAATTTGTAATTAATTACTGTAGGTACATAATTATCTATCTTTTATGACAAGTCATGATATAAGCCTTAATGACTCATTTTTTTCTGCTTCCTCATATGATGGACTGAGCTCAAGCGACAGTTTTTGTAGCCTCCCCTCCTTAAATGAAACTCTTAATTTGCACTTCTCCAATGTAATAAAAAATTTTAACGTTGTCCATATCAACACTCAAAGTATTCCTGCACATTATCCAGATATGCTCTCTTCCTTTGATAGTAAACACATCCATGCAATTCTTATCTCAGAATCGTGGCTTAAGCCTTGTATGTCATCTGTTTCTTATAATCTTCCAGGTTTTCGTCTTATCCGAAATGATCGCCGAGGTCGAGGTGGCGGCGGTGTTGCAATATACCTTCGTTCTCACATAGCGTTTACGATTGTCAGCATGTCTAATTCCCAAGATACACCTGGAGCTGAACATTTATTAATTGAGTTACTATTTGCTAACGTTAAACTTTTGCTAGGTGTGTACTATAACCCTTCTTTAAAAATTGACTTTTTTCCTTCTTTTGAAACCCTTTTGGATACATATATTCCGTTGTACCAGCATTCAATTATTATGGGTGATTTTAATACATGTCTTTTAAAAAATGACTCTCGATCCTTTCGTTTACAATCCATAGCTAGAGCAGCTAACCTGCATATACTTCCTCTTTCTCCTACTCATTTAATTCCAAATTGTTCACCATCTCTTTTGGATCTTATTCTTGTCGCTTCCGCTGAATACGTTGCTAAGCATGGTCAATGCCCTGCTGATGCTTTTTCATATCATGATTTAATTTTCTTGTCTTACAAAATACGTCCACCAAAAGCCAAACCGAGAATACTTATGCAGCGTAATTTTGGTGGTATGGATTTGACGCGTCTTAGAGAGGATACTTCTAAAATTGATTGGACTAAGGTGATTACTGGATCTAATGTTGATGAAAGGGTGTCAAGTTTTAACTCAATCCTAATTCAACTTTACGACATTCATGCCCCCATTAGACCGGTTCGACTTAGGCACTGCCCTGCTCCCTGGCTTACTGAGGATATTAAAACTCTACAGCGTAAAAGGAACATTGCAAAACTTAAATATAAGTCTGATAGCACAGAGGTTAATAAAGCCAAATATAAATATTTACGGAACCAATGTAACAGACTATGTAGAGATAAACAACGACGATACATTCATGAATCTATACACGAAGAAGATAATTCAGGTAAAGTGTGGAAATTCCTTAAATCTCTTGGAGTTGGAAAAGCACGTCAGAATATTAATTCGAATAATATTAACTTCAACCAACTTAATGAACATTTCTCCTCTTCCTGCACTATTAATAATACTATCAAATTAAACACTATAAATCAAATCCTTGCTTTACCCACTCCTAATGATCCTTCGTTCTTTTTTAGTCAAATCACTGACAGTGATGTTGAGAGAGGCATTATCGATGTCAATTCGGATGCTGTTGGTAGTGACGGCATTAGTCGTAAAATGGTCATTCCTATCATTGACCTCTTAATTCCTATAATCAAATCTATATTCAATTTTTCCATTTCCTCTGGGTCATTTCCTACTGCCTGGAAAGAAGCCCAAGTAACTCCTTTACCTAAAAAACTCAATCCTTCTTGTTTCTCTGATTACCGTCCTATTTCCATTCTACCTTTCCTTTCAAAAGTTTTCGAGCGTATTTTGAATCGCCAATTCAGTCTGTTTCTATCCCGCAAGAATCTTTTTAATCCCTTTCAATCCGGTTTCCGAACTGGCCATAGTACGACTACTGCCTTAGTCAAAATTGCTGAGGACATTCGACTTGGCATGGATAATCAGTGTGTAACAGTTTTGACTTTACTTGATTTCAGCAATGCCTTCAACGATGTAGACCATGAACTGTTATTACATACTTTTCAATCTCTTAACGTTTCTCCTGAAGTGATAGACTGGTTCCAGAGTTACCTATGTAACCGCCGCCAAAGGATACGTGTTGATGATTCCTTTTCCGACTGGTGCACAATAAAGTCTGGTGTGCCACAAGGCGGCGTGTTATCTCCACTTCTTTTTTCTATTTTCATTGGTTCCATTACTTCCAGGATAACTTCTCCTTACCATATGTATGCTGACGATCTGCAAGTATATACACAAGCTAAGCTGGTGGATTTGCCTAAAGCTATTTCACTATTAAATAATGACTTGCACTCAATTGTACAATGGAGTAAGTCACATGGCTTAAGGGTAAATCCTTCTAAAACGCAGGCAATTATAATCGGGAGCCATAAACTAATATCGCGAATAGATTGGTCTAATTTACCAAGTATAATGCTTGATGGGACGCGTATCAAATATAGTGACACAGTTAAAGATCTTGGTGTTATATTTGATAAATATCTATCTTGGGCTCCTCAGGTGAGCGAGGTAAGTAGAAAAGTATTTGCTTCGATTGGATCTCTTCGTAGACTTAAGAATTTCTTACCCATACCAACCAAAATTACGCTTGCACAATCTCTTCTTCTACCGATTCTCGATTATGCTGACACTTGTTACATCAATCTAAGTGAAGAGTTGCTTAATAAACTTGAGCGCATTCAAAATTTATGTATACGGTTCATATTTGGGCTTCGTAAATATGACCATGTCTCCGAATTTCGCGAAATACTCAAGTGGCCACCTATCCGCCTTCGCAGGAATACTCACATTCTCTGTCTACTATATACTGTTCTCTTCAATCCAGCCAGTCCTCCTTATCTAAAAGAGCGATTTGAGTTCATTGGTAACACTCACAATTATACTCTCCGATCTGATGAAAATCTTGTCCTGAAAATTCCATCTCACAAAACATCCTTTTATTCTAAGTCCTTCTCCGTAGAAGCTGTTCGACTTTGGAACTCCTTGCCGCATCATATTAGACGCGCTCAGTCAATACAAACATTTAAGAGGCTAGTAAAAGCACACTTCTTTCCTCCTTAAATTATTCCTGATCAACTTAATTCCCATGTGAATCTAATCATAAATTTAACAACCCATCCAGTTGTCTCACTTATTAAGTCCTATAGTACCTACCTTTAGTAAAGTGTATCTGTGTATCAATATAATGTGTATTATCGACATATGTACATTTCCTCTATTTTTATTATTTTTATTATTCATTTATATATGTATCAATATAATATGTATTATCGACATATGTACATTACATCTATTTTTATTATTCATTTATATATTTGTATAAATATACTATAACAATTATTCTATTTGTTATAAGTACGTACACCTATGCCTATCTGTATTCACTGGTCATAATATCCTCCGAAACACGGTTGCCTGGTAGAGATCGCTTTTTAGCGATAAGGCCGCCTATTGTACAAGCTTAGACTTACCTAAATATATATTGTAATTTTCTTTTTTTGGTGTACAATAAAGAATATTTATTATTTATTATTATTATTATTAAATATTATGAAACTTTAAAAAGCTGAAAGAAATAAATATAGAGCCATACTGACACAATGACAATACATACCTACTACTCATATGACATACTATAGATGTAATACGTATATCATATGAGTAGTATGTATTGTCATTGAGTTAGTACATAAAAAATATATTTATAAAGTACATTGTTGCCACGTCCAGTTTCGCATAGACCAAGGTTATTTTTGTAATTTTTTTTATTTTTTATATCGCAGGGTAACCCAAGCAGGGGACCCTGACGCAGTGCCGCCCATTTCGGGCACACCTCGAGGGTGTGCTGGGCAGAGTCCACCGCCGTGTATTATACATAGTTTATGTACATATAATAAATACTACATACAATATTTTTAACATTAATCTGATTGTGGGGAACTGAGTTTTAACCGACTTCCAAAGTTGTTAGATCTCAATTCTATTTAATTGGGACCACATGACACACAGCACCTTCCGATTAAAAAAAATTATCGAAAGTATCACCCAGTAAAAAGTTCGGAGGTCAAATTCATAAAAAATAAAAATAAAATACAGTCGAATTGAGAACGTCCTCCTTTTTTGGAAGTCGGTTAAAAAGGCATGGGCATTTTAGAGCCCATCGATGTTAATTTTTAATTTAAAAAATCAGGTAATATTTTCGTGATTGTTAAATTGCGATTAATATTTGAGTTATTGCTCTACCTTTGACAATTTGTATTCATGAAATTAAAATACGCGTATGTACGAGTACGTCTAAACACATTCTATCTCGATAGCTATTTAAAGGTAAAATTTCGTTCTTTTGTTTAAAGAGAACGCTCGAGTAAATCGGTAGGGATAAAAATGTCGACGCAATCACGTTCTCAGATTTCTTCTCGACGTACCTCGATGTTTTATTGAGCAATCAAGAATCAGTCGGGACATACCTATTTAACCCTTTTCTCTTTTCATATCGAATTATATTTAACGGATATACAATAATTAACATATTAATCGCGTTCAAAATCTTTAAAGAATAATTAGAATAGTTCTACAAATATTGTTTACTACATACGTAGTTATTCAAAAATACAAAAATATGTATCCTTGTCAAACAATGTCACTATTTTTGTAGAGCTGTAAGCTCTATTCACGTGTAACGCGTGCGAATTGCAATGTATTGTTTTTGTAAGAGTTCGTATTAGGAGATGTGTATTCACAAGTTGGTTGGGTAGCCCGTGTCTTATCTGTTCGTTGCGTGGTGGACGTGCGTAACAGTCGGGCGCCACGCCTCCCGCAGCATCTTCTCCGACTGTGAAGATGCGCGCGCATTCCTACCCCATATAAAGGTTAGTTTACACAATACCATTTATTTTGTTAATTGTTGTATAGTTTTGGTAAAATATGAATGTTCGTGTACTTAAAAATGGTTGTGTTTATTTTATTTTATTTAATTTCAAATCTCAATTAACGAGCTATATAAGGCAGCGAACGGCGAAAATGCTCGTGTAAACTTTAATTCTAGGATTTATTTATTTAAGTATATTTATTTATATATGTAGATAATATCAGCCAGCAGTTACCTATAACACAAGCATTAAGTTGCTTATCATAGGAACAGGCTACCGTTTGTGTAGGTACTAGGTACGTTATAAGATGTTTATATTTATTGCATACAAAAAAGGTACAATTTAGAACTATTAGTAGTTTAGGAAAAACTGGCGGGAAGAGTGCGCAAACAACAATGTAAGTTTATTAAAGATACTGAAATCAACTTCCAACATCCACATCCATACTGTTCGGCAGATTATTCAAAAACACAGAAGAATATAATCAGCCGCTGTGTATGGCATTTGTGGACTACGAGAAAGCCTTCGACTCTGTAGAGACTTGGGCTGTCCTGCTGTCCTGGACTCTCTGCAGAGATGTCATATCGACTGGCGAAATATCGAGGTACTGAGATGTATGTACGACGCGGCGACGATGACCGTTCATATCCAAGACCAGAGAACGAGACCTATTTTGCTCCGGCGTGGGGTAAGACAGGGAGATGTAATATCACCGAAACTGTTTGCTGTTACTGCGCTGGAGGATGTCTTTAAGACCTTGGATTGGGGGGAACGAGGCATCAACGTTAACGGCGAATACATCTCTCACCTTCGTTTTGCTGACGATATCGTCATCTTTGCGGAGACGTTGGATGAGCTAGGTCAAATGCTGGCCGACCTAAAAAAGTCCTCCCGACGAGTCGGTCTCGGTATGAACTTGGACAAAACGAAAGTTATGTTTAACAACCAAGTCATACCGAGACCGGTATCGGTTGACGGTATCCTTCTTGAAGTTGTTAAGGATTATGTCTACCTTGGCCACACCATTCAGCTGGGTCGAAACAACTTCGAGAAGGAAGCTGATAGGAGGATTCGGTTGGGCTGGCCGGTATTTGGCAGGCTTCGTCGAGTCTTCACTTTGTAGATTCCCCAATGCTTGAAGACAAAAGTCTACGAGCAATGCGTCCTGCCTGTGTTGACATATGGAGCCGAGACGTGGACACTGACGAAGGGACTGGTCCACAAGTTTAAAGTCGCTCAACGTGCAATGGAACGGGCTATGCTTGGGGTTTCTCTCAAGGATAGAATAAAAAATGAGACTATCCGTGAGAGAACGAAAGTAACCGACATAGCCCACAGAATCAGCAAGTTGAAGTGGCAGTGGGCTGGTCATCTTTGTCGCAGGACCGATGGCCGTTGGAGCAGACGTGTCCTGGTGTGGAGACCGCGTATTGGCAAACGCAGTGTAGGGCGCCCTCCGGCCCGCTGGACAGACGATCTACGTAAGATTGCCGGTGTAGGCTGGATGAGGATTGCGGAAAACCGGGATGTCTGGCGCGAGCTTGGGGAGGCCTATGTCCAACAGTGGACTGCAATAGGCTGATTTGATTGATTGATTGATTGAATTATGTATATATCTCATATTTAAGACAATGTAAAAGATAAGTAGTATTTTTGCAAACGATTCGAACGATGTTTTATTTCAACAAGTATTGTTAAAGGCGAAGTATCAATTTTAGTAAAAGTTGCATTGGATTTTACATATAATTATGTATCACACATAACTCCTAAGATTTCAAGAAAATATGAAATTGCTTAGGTGAAATAGTGCGATATGTAAACGTCGCCTAATATTACGTATCGTTCGCGCGATGCGTTGGGAAAAATCTCTAGCTAGAATCAGCAGCGCAGCGCCACGGTTCAGTCGCCGAAACTAAACGACGTCACGCGCGCGCCACTGCCATCTATCGGCTGGCCGCCAGCGCCGCACACCTGCCTTCGCGCGACACGGCCACCGACATTCGCCGTCGCACTCGCACCAGTGGCACGTATAAATAACCTAAAACGTCTGATCGTGAAGCAGCCAATAAAACAAAATATTATTCTCACGTTTATATCTACAGTGACATTAACAGTGACAGTGTACCTGGACGTGATATAACAGGAAGTGCTGGATTACATAGGAAGTGATTCTTCCCTGTGATTTTGTCAATAGAAAGTCTAGACAAATGTTCGTTTTGGTGGGCTGTCGACGGGCAGCCCCCAAATATTGTGCCAATATGTGGTGGTTCATATTTTTATGTGTGTTATACACTAAAACAATAACTGTGGTCGGTTCAAACATCACTGGAGCTGCACCTGGAAGTAAGTACTGTTTATAAGTGACGTTATTAAAAAATATGCAATAACAGTGTTTTATATTGTCTCACGAAAAAGTAACAAAAATGTGTCATAATAAATTTACTTGTGTATTATTCAATTCGTTTGAAGGCCTATGTTCGTCGTCTACTTCTTTTTTCACCCGACACGAACTTGAAAACAATTCTCTGCAATAAAATAATTTATAGAATGTAATCAAACCATTCATATTTACATACCTCATATTATACAGGTTTGTTACGTATGCACGTGGTCAAGAAGTATATCTATATGTATAACATGTATATCATGTTTACAAAATGTATAGTAAATCATAGGATAGATATAGATAAGATAACCAATGTCACGTCAGTTTTAAATAGTCGCAGTATTATACTGACTCATAAACCATAAAAAGTACATCGTAAACATACTCTCATTTCAATGTTATTTAACAATTCTGTTGTTCCTTACATTTCCTATAAATATTTTTTATTCATGACTAGTACATAATAACGTTAATTAAAAATAAAGAAAAACATTGGTAAAAAACTGAATAAGACGTATTCCGCAAAAAAAAAGATCAGGTCGAGTTATTTTACAGAAGAGATAAATGGCCTGCTCGAGGTAGCCAACTAGCCAAAATATCGTACAAACAGGTACGGTGCAGAAAAAAAAAAAAAGAAATTTACTAGTAATACGTTACAGTTTTGCAGTGTTATTTACCTATCTTTTCAAATAAAAAATAAAGAATAAAAATTCATAACACTATCGTACTGCGAATTATAAGTGTCTATAAAATAACTTTACTTTGTCATATTGAATTTGCGTTCAGCAGCATCATTTTACTTTAATTAGTATTTTTTTTTAAAAGAATACATGGAATATTAAATTATCTGTTGTCTAGTAATTTCACGAGATCACTAGCTTATGCCTTTTTAGGGTTCCGTACCCAAAGGGTAAAAACGGGACCCTATTACTAAGACTTCGCTGTCCGTCCGTCCGTCCGTCCGTCCGTCCGTCCGTCCGTCCGTCCGTCTGTCACCAGGCTGTATCTCAAGAATGGCGATAGCTAGACAGTTGAAATTTTCACAAAGTATGTGTTTCTCTTGCCGCTATAACAACAAATACTAAAAACAAAGTAAAATAAGCGAAGCTATTTAATTCTCTTGCAACAGACGTCAGGTCTAAAATTAAATGGTATTAAGTTTAATTTTGATTGATTACTTTTAACTTTTGATTAAATAGCGACATTAAGGAATAAATTGATAATTTGCAATCTTTCTTACAACCTAGGTACACAATAACTTTAAGTAGGTATGATCACATTGAAAACAAAGAAAAATAAATAAATAAAAAAGTAAATTTTTAGTAAATGTAGTAGTAATCATTAAACGTGCGAAGATAAGCTAGGTAAGATTATGAAGTTAATTTCATGACTGTTATCTTTTAAATAAGATAACATGAAATTTTACTATCCGTACTCGTAATTTTGCTACCCCGTTTTTTATTCGCAAAAACAAAATTACAAACAAAACTTTTTTTTATATTTCGACTTATATTAGCAACTGTAATAATACCATGAAACATCGAAGGTCATTATGAATAAATAGAACTATGTCAATAAACACTGACAGATGACGTCATATATCTAATATGAGATCAATATGCCTGCAAAGACTCTGATACTGGATCGAGTTACTAATGAAACTGCTTGGTCTTCTAGGTGCTAAACATGTTAACTTTTTGTATCCGCTTTGGATTTACAGGATTCTATGATTCGGGCATATTGATTCTCTTAAGCGTAATTTTTTATTTTAGCATTAAATTATAATGAAACATCTTTTTGGATTTTATCGCGGTTTATTAAGTTATTTAGATGCCCGACGTCAATCCTACCGTGACCATGCATGGTTGCTCTAAAGTAGCTGAAACGTCGGGCATCTACAAAACTTAATAAACCGCGATAAAATCCGAAAAAGTTGTTTTATTATAATGAGTGAAATTCTTAAAATCTAGCATTAAAAACAAAGTACCTCGATTTTCGTATTGGAATAAACCGTTGGTAAATATTTCGCTTTACATTTAAATCAGTGTAAGCGACCATGAAAATATTACAAAAAAAAAAAAAACATTTAAATGTAACTATCTAAAATAGCAAAACTATTTAGCAACTACTGAATTGCCGCAGCAGTTAATTATTAATAATAGTTAGTAGTCAATTTTAAATAAGTTTCTAATAAAGGTCGAATACTTAATAAAAAAACTGGCGCGAACTTGGGGAGGCCTATGTCCAGCAGTGGACTGCAATAGGCTGAACTGATGATGACTGATGACTTAAGGGGATCCCAGAAAAATTCGGCCGTTTTCATGTGCTATCAAGTATACCTTAAAGTTACGTTAAAAATATCAAATAAATATATGTTGTAATTCGGATTTAGTTTATTAATGTGACTGAGAGATAATTGCATAAAACTCTCTAAATAAAGAGAAATAATTATTTACCTGGACCTCTTTTCGCGTACAAAAATCGTATATAATTATGTAGTTTTACTACATACAATAGTGAATTTTTTTTTTGTTACTTAAGAATCATGTACTTAATAATTCTACAGAAGGGTTTTTTATTAGGTGCAGTATTTTATTAGAAAATCGTAAAAATATAATTTCTGGTTATATACGGGCACTCAGGCGAAGAAAATCAGTCGCCTCTCGGCCGTCGGACGAGGAGGCTATGTCGCTCACCGCGACGTGGCCGAATTTATTGTTTATACAATTGACCCTAAAATTTTGAATTAAAAGATATTGTTAATAGTACAAATATAAATACTACGTAGAAACTAAGTTTGTAAATATATATTTAAAGTAGTTTGTAATTTGTTTTGTTTTGAAGTTGTCAAAGAGTAAGCCCGATTATGCATAAACATAAAAACAAAAGTAAATTAAGCGTGGCCGAGATAATATCTCTTGCCAAAATAATAATACACATCCTAAATATTTCAATTACTAAAGTAATACTTACGTAGGCGAGGTGAATCACTTATTTCAAAATAATCATGAAATAAAATAATAAATAAAAGATGTAGGTAAATCGTACATGATTTATATAAATAAATAAAATAGTATAATAAAAATATAATCTAATAAAAAATATAATAAAATAGTATAATAAAAAATAAAAATAGTCTCAGAGGGCGAATACAATAACAACGCAGCGACACATCTGTTTTCTTGCGTAATCTTCATCAGTTCCTTCCAATGTGTGGATGTTTTATAGTAGTAATTACGTACGCATTTTGATAGGTGGTGGCGCCATCTAGTTCTTGTATAAAAACGAAATCGCCAAGGTCATTGAGCGATGGGAGCCCCTTAATAATAGGTCGCGGTGCTACTTTGTCACAATATTTTTTTTTCGATACTTTGAAGATCGATAGAATGTCAAACGTCGTGGGATGTTAAGGAAATAAAAATAGCAATAAACACATTTTTAGACTTTAAATGTGTTTTGTCAATACTAACAAGAGAACCTTTGTATATTTTGTATCAAACGTTATCTGAAAAATCAACCTACATAAAGGACCCATCCCACCCACTCTTATCTACTCGTTTTTACTTATATTATTTAACATGATTCGATTTAATTAGATAAAGTGGGTTTGGTGGCTTTGATAACATAGTCTAGTAGTTTTAAGAGCGTTTGTAATTGGATGCGAATGCTGGCTGGCAATACAGTTTATTCTTAATTAAGATAATGTTTTTGCTGTGTAGTTTTCGATGTTATGGCTGATTTGAAAAAAAAAAACTCTTTACAAATTTAATCTTATTATTGAGTGACGTTGTAGGCTATAAAATATCACGTTGCGACTCTTTAGAGATGATTATTAGCCATAAATGTCAAATAATCTGATAAGTTAGGAAAAGAACAGGGGCTTCATCACTTATTAACATCACTTATTAGATTAGATTTTAAAACATTTTTAGCATTTTTCTTTTAATGTGACGCTATTGTGATGGTTAAATTCAACAGAGAGTACCAACAATACCCGTTCTAAAATAAATATTTGCATATTTAATACGATGGGATACAAAAAACACATCTTGTACTTTATTATATCAACAATAGGATTCTTTAAGAGAGATAGTTAAATTATTAAATTTAATATTTGGAAAACGAACTTTAATATGTTTTCTGAAATCGTCAAAAATCTATTAACGAATAGTTAAGTGTTCGGAAATGTTTCTTTTAAAATCTATAAACGTAATCAACTTGTAGAGTTTTTGTTTATAAGGTAAACTTATTCTTTGTATCACATACTAGATCGTTCAATAAGTCCCGAGACTAACCTGGAAATGGCGCATATATTAAAAACTCTTTTGATTTTTAAAAAGTACTGGCTATCAATACAAGAATATGTGTCAAATTTTTAAAAATGAAACAATAAAATTATTGATTTTGAAACATTTAAGTGACGCTACGGTTGTAATTTCGATACAATGGAAAAAAAACGAGTTTCGCGTGTTGATAAAACATTGTTTTTTAATGGGAAAAAATACCGTTGAAGCACAGCAATGGCTTATAAAATGTTATACAGGATCAGCTCCCTCTAAAGCAACCATTTGTCGGTGGTATGCCGACTTCAAACGCGGTCGCATGGACACCAATGATGGGGAATGCTCAGGTCGTCCAAATGAAGCAGTGACTCAACAAAATATTAACCAAGTCCTCAAAATCGTATTGGAAGATCGGAAGGTAAAAGTGCGAGAGATAGCCGAGATAGTGAAGATTTCAGCTAGTAGTGTTTTCACTATTTTACATAAAAATTTGGCCATGAAAAAGCTTTTTTCTAAGTGGGTGCCGCGTTTGCTTACAACTGATCAAAAGGAACAACGTATCAATGATTCAGAGCGATGTTTGGCGCTGATGAATCATAATAAAAAGGATTTTTTACGTCGGTATGTAACAATGGATGAAACCTGGATATACCGTTTCACTCCGGAATCCAATCGGCAGGCAGCGGAGTGGAGAGCGGCTGGTGAAAGCCGCCCGAAGCGTCCAAAGACTCAGAAATCGGCCGGTAAGGTTATGGCGTCTATATTTTGGGATGCGCATGGAATACTTTTCATCGACTACCTTGAAAAGGGGCAAAATATAAATAGTGACTATTACATGTGCTTATTGAAGCGATTGAAGTACGAAATTGTGGATAAACGGCCTCACATGAACAAAAAGAAAGTGGTGTTTCACAAGGACAACGCGCCTTGTCACAAGCCCGTGAGAACGATGGCCAAAATTAACGAATTGGGCTTCGAATTGCTTCCTCATCCCCTAAGTTTGCAGACCTCAAAAAAATGCTTCAGGGTAAGAAATTTGACTCAAATAGTGAAGTTATCGCAGCAACGGAGGCTTATTTTGAAGCCCAAGACAAATTGTTCTACACACATGGGATAGAAAAGTTAGAAAAGCATTGGAGGGACTGTATCGCTCTTGGAGGAGACTATGTTGATGAATAAAAATTAATTTTATAAAAAAGACATTTTTTTAGTACTTAGTCTCGGGACTTATTGAACCACGTGTTATTTCAGGTAATTTATTATGAATGCAATACTAGCTCAATTGAGTATCTATAATGTAAACTACGCACAACAGTGTATTAGTGTCGCTGATCTCAGAAGCGGTAATAATATGTTACATGTATATCAAACGATTCTAATCAAAGTTCCCATCTAAACCAAAGTCTCCCTATTGTATAATTTATATCCACAATGGTCAATTAAAATGTAAATAAATAATGTACCTACTATATTTAGAATTTAAACCAATACGTAATCATAACTATATCAATCGTGTATAATATACATATAAATGGTGTAGAATGCCAAAATCTCAAAATAGAAATGTAAACAACCGAAAGTAACGTATTCCCGCAAATAGTACAAAGTACAGTCTGTAGATGTGTGTGGCGCAAAGCCAATTTAAAACGCGCTGTTCCTGTTTATAATTTTTTTTAAATAATAACTAAGTATACGTTCGTCAACATAATAGCAGGAATTTTCTTCGTCTACAAAATTTTAGTGATAAATTGGATGGGCAAACGTCTCTGCGCCGTTATCGTTGTCTCAATTTTGGCATTCCGCAGCTGACGCGGCGACTTTGTAATACCCGTAAATGAAAAGAGTACAATCGCATTGTGGCGCTATAAAATAAGCTTTGTGTCCAAATTAGGCGTCGTTATGTAAAAAATGAGAAAGGAATTTGCTCGTCATATTTAGAACCTTATTTTATTTATGACACTCGTGACAGTTTATGTTTTGTTCATCGTAGTAATTTGCGTTATTTTAATTTTATTGTATTTCCGTATAAAAAATGCCAAAATTCATCATTTATTATCAAAAATCACTTTTATCAAACACTAACAGCTCCGAATAAAAGTAGATACTATCTTGAGAGTTGTATGATAGAGATAGCTAGTTCAAATCCGTTATTAATAAAATAAAAATATGTTTCAGGTCAAGGTGACATGTAGGTACAATTACGCGGTAGTTGTATATTATATTAAAGCGCTGTTACTGTGGTATCAAACATCATCAGTTCAGTGTCTGTTCAAGCACTAAGTTTTTTTAAAGATTGAACTAAATATAGTTATAATAATATAACGTCTACAAATTTACTATGGGCATTTGTAATGCACTATAAAATCTTTACACCTTCTATTCAAACAAAATTAATAAAAGATGTTGGTTGTTTTTAAACAGCTCTGTGCAAAAGTGTCTCATTCGTTTTTCAAAGCTATATATTGTAATATTTTCTGCTGCGTATTATACTTTGAAATTTAAAAATTACTCTACGGGTATTTCGCGCAAGTTAGCAATTATACAAATAAATTTGAGAAAGATTAATAGAAAGACAATTGCCTCAATCGTCTAGAAAATACCAAAATTTAACAGCAAATTAATATTTTAATTTAAATGTACTGGTCTCATTTTAATCTTTATGTTTTCATTTTTTATATTATGGCGAAAATTTCAATAACAACCTGATTCAGATAACGTTATATTCAGAATTTACGTAACATTTAATACAAACAATTCGAAAAACATAAATAAAGTTATAAATTAAAATTATAATGATGATTGATCTGACCATATAAATTAATTTTATTAAAGAAAAAACAAAAATAACTATTAAATTTACGACAGTTTTGTCAACTTTTGTCATTAATTGTATGGGGCCACGGTTGATCTATACCAGTTTTTATTGTTTTAGTTTATGTCACACTGTTAAACTTAATTTATAAGTGTTATATATGTTTATAAGCTGGATACGTTGGATTTCCACAGTATCCAATTTATTTTACACTAGCCGACTCGCGCGTAACGACTCATATTCATATGTTATGACCGTATTTGTGAATAAGTTTTTAAAAATATAAAAAATGAACCAAGACCACCTACACTCGATTTAAACCAACTTTGACTAGCCCGTTGGCGCAGTTTGTAGTGACCCTGCTTTCTTCCCGGGGGTTGTGGGTTCGATTCCCACCCAGAGTCTGGGTGTAATCTATATTTATTTATATATGTAGTATTTATATGTATGTTTATCGAAAAAAAAAATAGCTATACCAGTCGGCTGTTACCTGTAACAAGCATTAAGTTGCTTACTTTAGGAACAGACGACCGTGTGTGTGTTGTGTAGATATTTATTTATAAAAAAAAAGAAAATAATCCTATTCTCTAGAATAAGATGATAATGGAAGTGATAATAATGGATGGAGTGGATGGAATAGAATGGAAAATAACTATTTTAATATCAATTTCATATGATATGATTACATAATTAAAATTGATATGACTACGTATCGATGTACTACTCAGTTAACTAAGTACCTTCGTAATTATCTATACCTATCACTGGCGAATCCAGGGGGGGGTCACGGGGGTCATGACCCCCCCTGGGCTGTGTCCAGGACCTAGGTGGACCACTAATTAAAATTGTTAAACAAGATTTTTGTCACGATATAGGTATTTTTAAGTACATTACCTACATAGATTAATAAAATACCTACTTTTTACCTGTATCTATCATTATAAAATTTAAATTATAACTTCTTTTTACTTGACCACGACTTTGTGACCTCCCCCTGGCACCTTGACCATGACTGTGACCCCCCCCCTGGCGCCAAAGCTGGATCCGCCCTTGATACCTATTAGTAAATACTCACAGCGTTGTATCTTGTGAATACATCTATCTATTTGAAATTAGAAGAATTCTTTAAACCTATTTCATTAAATTTTTTGCAAGTATTTAATAGTAGTTTATGCAACTGTCATAATTATAATGAAGGGTATTAAAACAAGAGTGTGAGTTTATGAAACGAGCGCAGCGAGTTTCATAATAGTAACGAGTGTTTTAATACCCGTGTTATATGCAGTTGCATACACTACTTTATCTTCACTAATGCAATTAATCAAACAACAAGAGTAAAAGCTGACAATAGTTTATTTATAATAATTGTTCAAATTTTGGATGGTACAATTTTGAAAGTTAATGTTAATTATTGATCCAATATATAATATAATATCAGGAGGCGTACAAATATCATCGTCGCTATCCATTTTTAACTTTTAATTTATTAAATTAAAACCACGCGTACGTGTATTGTCACAGTGATTTTGCCGCCATTAAAATCTAACCAATGAGAGCGCAGCTGCGCGCATGCGCGCGATGTTATAATGAGATTTTACGATATCGATGTGGATATTATACCATCATGTGAAATTGCAATGTTTTATTGTCTGCGCTATAACAGTAGTAATTATAAGTCAGGTATTGGAAACATAAGTAGAATGTTACAACATTAGTGTAGATAAACAATCTTATGCATTTGTAGATAACAACAAAATATTTTATTAATAGTGACAGTCACAGGTTGAATCATCGCTTTATGCTGTTATTGGTACAAATTCAATTTTACTATTCACTTTAGTTGAAATAAAATCTTTTTATTCACATCAATATGTCATTAAAGCTTACAAAAAATATAATATGATTTATATGCCATTACGATTTTGTTAATTAATATATCTGTCAATATAGATCGTAAATATTGGGAACTTTATTTGATGAAATCCCTACTATATACACGCTAGTCGGTTCAGGCAGATAGTAATTAGTATGACCTCTGATCTCGGCATGGTATCTGTTCTGCATTTCAATACTGTAAGACTCAAAGGATAGATAGAGACCAATGTGTCTTGAATACTGGATTATTGAGGACTTCATGTACAAACATTTTATTGAAGTAAAACTTTTTCACGCATGCTTGACTTTGGGAGTACGCTGGTGTATGCGTGACGAGAGCATTACAATTGTGATCGGGCGAGGCGAACGAAAGTTGAGAGGGAGATAAGCTAGATGGAGCTAAAAAAAAATTATTTCAGTCTTGTGGTCTAAAGCACACTCGTTTTTTTATTATTATTTGGACGTATTGCTTAAACAAACTTAAGACATTGTTGTCATGTGTGTATATAATATAGTTATGTATCTATTGATAAGAGTGTTTATTTTACTTTTATTAAAAAAATTGTTATTAAAGAGTAGTTTATATGTTTTTTTTATGTAACTAGGTTGGCAAACAAGAGTACGGCTCACCTGATGATAAGACCGTAGCCTATAGACGCCTGCAACACCAGAAGTTGCTGACCCTATCCCCAATCCCCCACAGGAGCTCTGGTCACCTTACTCACCAACAGGAACACAATACTGCTTGAAAGCAGTATTATTTAGCTGTTGTTAACAGCACTTAAAATGAAAGACTTACTGGTGAATAACTTTTGTTTATTAGCGAGCTTAAAATCAAGATCAGACGGAACTTTAATCAAATGCTCCAAGAGCACTTTCGAATCGCCATTTTTACAAATTAATCTTGTTTACAAAAGTGAAGCTACCACCGATTCGGAATGTGGATTCTGCAGAGAAGAAACGGTAAGAAACTCTACAATTACTCTTTTGAAAAATAATATATAAACTGTGTACAAAATCATTAATTTACAATAATAAAAATATTACACCGTGACAAAAACATAGTACATTGTGTCCACAGATGACACTGTTTTTTCGTGCCGTTGTCGAGTGTTGCCCTCAAAATCTATGTTATATTAAAAATTGATATTTAAATTTAAAAAAATGTACAAATTATGATGAATATGCTAACAGACGGCCGTCCTGTGAGCGGAATGTCCCCATTCCGGCTCGGCCATTCGAGAAGCCCAAGATTTTCAAATAAAACAACATGGTATAACTCAAAAAGAGAAGCGATCTAAACATTAAGTATATAAAGTAAATATATAAGAATTACTAAAATTAGGTAACAATTCCTCCTTTCTCGTTAGTAAGATTTAAATCATTATCTAGAATCGTGATCTTGATGCACACTTAGATGAACACGTTTGCTCCAACGGCCATCGGTCCTGCGACACGGATGTCATGCTCGCTGCAGCTTCAATTTGCTGGTTCTGTAGATAAAGATTAGATGTAAATTATTAAGTCATAACTTTGTTATTATTTATTAGGTAGATGATGTGACACGTCTGCTCCAGCGGCTACCGGTCCTGCGACACAGATGACCGGCTCACTGGCACTTCAATCTGCCAATTCTGTAGACAGAGATTAGATGTACTTAAATTATTAAGTCATAACTTTATTATTTATTAGGTAGAGTACATATAAGTATTCTAATCATATTCAGTATTTTCAAATAGCAAGAGTGTAATTTTAATAATGATTAAACGAAACCAAGAAATACTCCTAGTTATATAACAAAACAATAAGTAGTAGTTATTTATTTATTTAATTATCAAATAAAGAAACAATATGTACAAATTTATAGTTATAAGTAGCATAAGAAAACCACTAAGGTTTGTACAATGCTACATTTTACATTTCATACTGGTAAGAAAAGTACTAGATATTAATGGTAAAAATAATATTTGAAAAGAAAAATAATAATAATCATATTTAGATTTACACTTGGTTCAACAATTTTTTATACTATGTATTTTCATAATAAATATTTATGTTTTCTCAAGATAGAATTTAATAGAATAGTTTTAATTTTTAATTTTTAATAGAATAGTTTTAATCGTAATATTCAGTGATATATTGATACATGTTTTAAAGTGATTGCTGCGATACAGAACAGCATATTTCACTTGTTTATACTTAGCAATTTGGTGATCACCGCATACAGCAGCATATTTCACATAATTATTCTTAGTGATCACCGCATAAAGCGGCATATTTCACATAATTATTCTTAGTGATCACCGCATAAAGCGGCATATTTCACATAATTATTCTTAGTGATCACCGCATAAAGCGGCATATTTCACATAATTATTCTTAGTGATCACCGCATAAAGCGGCATATTTCACATAATCATTCTTAGTGATCACCGCATAAAGCGGCATATTTCACATAATTATTCTTAGTGATCACCGCATAAAGCGGCATATTTCACATAATTATTCTTAGTGATCACCGCATAAAGCGGCATATTTCACATAGTTATTCTTAGTGATCACCGCATATAACGGCATATTGTTATGATGTTTATTGATTATTATATAAGTCTTCAACAGGTTTATTAAAATATATTCAATTACATTATAAAGGATAACAAGTCGGTTACATATTTTCATTAGACACTACTCAAGTCTAGAGATGTTGCCATACCATAAACTACAGACAATATTCAATGATCATATATTATAACATCCTTCCCTTTTACAATATTACATATAACAAACTATAGGCAATTATTATATTAACAATTATTTAATTATGCACAGTAAAATAAATATGTTAAGATTAAAGTTAGCTTTTATATAAACACAAGATATGAAGACTCTTATTTTATTTTTAGTTACAATCAGTCATATTAAGATACAAACTTATTAATTAAATTATCATTGTTCATGTATTTATGAATTAAACAAAATCTTTAAGATAACTTGATTTTTTTTTAATCAATCTACCTGATCTTGATGTTCTACTACCATATGCATCATTATTAGAAATTACTTGTCCTGAAGAGCCATTATAGTTCCCTCTAGGTGTTACATTAGTTTGTATGTTCCGTTCTTGAATCATATGTCTTTCTACCTCTTGTATTTCACTCTCTTCACAATTTCCTTGATCTTCTATCCTGCACTTATCATAATACCTTCCTCCTTTAATTAACATTTTCCTATTCCTAGTTAAAATATTTCCTGACTCATTCCTTACTTGATATGATCTAGGACCACTTCCTTTACATAACACTATACCACTCTCATGAGGTTTCTTGCAATTCTCATCCTGTATTTTAACAATTTCCCCTTCTCTTAATTCTGGTAAATTTCTACATCCTCTATTATAGTACTTTTTCTGAATTTCCTGTTTATCTAAAAGTTCTTGACTATGTTTATCATTTCTGTCTTGATTTAAATCTAATTTTGGTAAAATCGTTTTAATATTTCTATTGAATAACAATTCTGAAGGTGATTTTCCATCTGTGGTTACAGGAGTGTTTCTATACATTAATAAACCTAAGTAAATATCTTTGTTATCATAAATTAGCTTTTTTTTAACAATTTCTTAACAGTTTGTATATATCTTTCTGCTAATCCATTCCCTTGGTGATGTTTTGGACTTATTACCTTATGTTTAGAGTTTCATTCTTTAGAAAAATTTTTGAATTCAAAGCTAGTAAATTGAGTTCCTGCGTCTGTATAAACTATGTCTGGAATACCATGTCTTGCTATGATTTCTTTAATACTGTCAATAGTACTTGTTGCATATAAAATATTTAATGGTTGTATTTCCACGTACTTACTATATGCATCGACAAGCAGTATGTATGGTTTAGAATATAGAAAAAATATATCTATAGATAAAATTTCCCATGGTCTTTGTGGAATTTCCTTCTCAATCATAAATTCTTTCTTATTACCATTCTGAAAACTTTTACAAGTGTCACAGTTTTGTATCAAATCTTCTATCTCTTTATTCATGTTTGCCCAAAATACTGTATTTCTTGCTAACACCTTGCTCTTTTCTATGCCTAAGTGTACATAATGTATGTTCTCTAATACTTCCTTTCTTTTTGACTGTGGTATTACTATATTTCTACCTTTTACAATTAATCCTTTAATATTACTCAACTCATCTCGGTAACTATAATTTTTTAGCTTTACTATCTATAAGTGACTTATTTTCTGGCCATCCTTCTCTTATATATTTATTTACTGTCATTAATTCCTCATCTTTTGCTGTTTCTAACACTAATTCTTCAAGTTTTTCATCTGATATTCTAAAACTTTCCATAACCATGGCTACATGTGTTTCTACTTTTAAATCTGAATTTTCTTCTGTTTCTAATAAATGTGATCTACTCAACTCATCTGCAACCAAAAGTTCTTTACCTGGTTTATAATTCAACTCAAATGAATAAGGTTGTAAGGCCATTCTCAGCTTTTGCAATCTAGCTGGACATCTATTCAATGGTTTAGAAAAAATTGATACCAGTGGCTTATGATCTGTCTCTACTTTAAATTGACTTCCATACAAATACTAATGAAACTTGGTTATTCCATATAAAATTGCTAAACATTCTGTCTCAATCTGACTGTGTTGTATTTCTATTTCTGTCATTGCCCTAGAACCATAAGCTATAGGCTTTCCTTCTTATAAAATAACTGCACCTAATCCTGATTTAGAAGCATCCACACTTAGTACTATCTGTTTATTCATATCAAAATAACTCAAAGTGGTGGCTCAACTAATAATTTTTTTAAAAGTCTTATAAGCTTTATCTTGTTCTTTTGACCACAAAAAAGGTACATCTTTCTTAATCAATTGCCTCAATGGTGCTGTTACCTCAGACACATTGGGAATAAATCTTGCCACATAATTGATCATTCCTAAAAATCTTAATAATTCTTTCTGAGTTTTCGGTTCTTTCATCTCTACTATAGCTTTTATTCTGTCCTGGTCTATCTTTAAATATTTCACTAAATACTCTATGAAAAACTTCTGGACTTGAAGCTAAACCAAAAGGTAATCTATTAAAATAAAATCTTCCAAATGGGGTATTAAATGTTGTTAAATTTTTACTATTATTTGTTAATTTTATCATCCAAAATCCTTTATTCGCATCTAAGGTACTAAAATAATTACTTCCCTTTAACTTGGCTACTATTTCATCAACATTAGGTATCATCATTTGTTCTCTTTTAATCTGAGTATTTAAATATTGTGGATCTAAACAAATTCTCATAGCCCCGTTTGGTTTAGTTGTCATAACTAATGAACTTGCAAAATCTGTAGGACCTTCTTACTTATTATTCCTATCTTTTCCAATTTACTTAATTCTTCCTTTAATTTATCTTTCAACTTAAACGGTATATGCCTATTATATAACCTTCTTTTACCATGAAATGTATACTGTATGGCCATTAGGATTTACAACAAGCTACCTGATACCTTAAAAGATCTAACAATTACAACGTTTAAGAGAATATTGTTTAATCTGCTTTTAGAGAGAATGTATTATGATATTGATGACTATTTATTAAATGGAATTTAGAGCACTAATTAAAAGAGCACTAAAAAGCACGAAACATTTCAATATTATGACAATAATAATTATATAGTTTTAGGAATAAATTATATTATATATCAATAATGTATTAATAATTTAATAATCTATTAATAATCTAATAATGTATTCATAATTTAATAATGTATTAATAACTGAATAATGTATAAATAATTCAATGATTGATAGTACTGTTAATAATTGTTAAAAATATTGTAATAAACCTCACCTTTATATTTAATATTTTCACACCGTTAAGGTAGAATATGCTTTGCACAATATTATGCTTGTACAACTTTAATACCATGTATTCTTGCAAAATAAAGAAATTATTATTATTATTATTTAACTGAATATCATACTCATAATTTTTTTTTATTTCACCTATCCCTTTGAAAACATCTTTATATTTTCTAATAATTCTAAATTTTTAGTCTGAACACTGCCAATTTTCTCATTATTTGTCCTCTGAATTAATTTAAATTTTATTAAAGTAGGCATACCTAAAATAGGTATATAGTTACCTTTACAAACCTGGAATTCTATGCTCTGAATCTGGTCATTTATTTTTACTGATAATTTAATCTTTCCCAAGGTTTCTATTTTCTCGTTACTATAACTAGTCAATTTACAATTAGATTTGTCAAATTTACTTATGCCAAACCTATAGCAATCATTTGCAGAAATTACATTGCATCGTGCACCTGTATCTAATTTGAATTTTACAACTTCAGAGTAGAAAACTTGTCACTGCAGACTGCGCTAATGGACTAGTCAGTACATATAAGACCAAAATAGAAATATGATATGTTTGTTTGTTTTTACAACTGGGTCAGCAAACAAGCGAATGGGGAATCACCTAATAATAAGTGATTTACCGTATAGCTTATAGATGCCTGCAACACCATAAGCGTCGCAGAGAGAAGAATATTGGCAATTGATAATTATCAATAATCAGGAGATTATTGGCCGCAAAGACTGAGCTAGAGTAACGTCATATTATTTTATTACTTTTTAGATTTGATGGTAATATACTATAGATATAATATATTGTTCTACCTATTATATTGTATTGTATTATATTTTATTGTTTTATTAGTATTAGGTTATGGTATGTAATGTTATAATTATTATATTCTTTGTATTATTTTTCCATTTTACACCTATACTTTCTTGCACATAACAAAGTTGGCCGTTTGCATTAGTGTTAGCCGTTAAGCCCGCCTTTTGTACACGCTTGTATTAGTGTATTGACTGTACAACAAATAATTTAAATAAATAAAAATAATATCATGCGTCAATAACGGTGTATAACAGCTTCGTTCTGAGTCTGACATTTTACTGATAGGTATTGTCATTCATTAGCATATGGGTAAATTTTTGATTTTATTAACAGAATAGGATTAAGGAAGAAAAATAATCATTACTTACTATATTATAATTATAAATAAAACATCTAATGTATATTTAAGAGGGTTATAGTGTAACATGACGTGTTATATCTAATATGAAAGTTTATTGTATAGCATTATAACTTTTATCTATACAGACTGTGTCAGTTGCGTTTTTGTTTCTGTAGTTGAGATATAAATGATGGTTGATTGTAGATGCAATAATATCATCCTCTCTTAAAGTAAATAAATTTTTATAAGTAGGTAACAATTTTATCACATAAATGAAGAGAAAGGTAGTAAAGTTTAGTTAAATTACAAATTATTAAAAATTTAGTTAAATAAAGGTTTATTGTAACTACCTACTAAGTAACAAACATTCATTATATCATCTATTTTCTATTTGATAAAAGTAATATTACTTATTAAAACATCTAATTGAATAAAAGGAAAATATAAATGATAGTATTGAAGAAATTTAGTTAAAAAGAATCCATAGTTATGTTACATAAATATATATATATGCTTTCCCATGCTACAAATAAATTTTCTTTGTAGCATGTAATGCTAATATTTACTGTTTCAACTGTTTCTTACAATGATTATTAAATATTTTCATTATATATTTACATGATACTAATATTTAAAACCTGAACTATAATTATTGAAGAAAAGAAAATGAATATATATATTTATCTATATTTATGGTAGTTAAAACATCATCTTTATTTTTAAAATTAAAATGATATAAAAAAAATGTAAAACGATATAGATTTGCAATACGATTTTGAAGTAAAACAATTTGTTCAATGTCTTAGATCTTAACTTGAATTTTTAGAATAAAGAAAATATTCATACCACTGTGGGCTGACGTTTCCACTTCGGAATCTGTTAACAGCACTTAAAATGAAAGACTTACTGGTGAATAACTTTTGTTTATTAGCGAGCTTAAAATCAAGATCAGACGGAACTTTAATCAAATGCTCCAAGAGCACTTTCGAATCGCCATTTTTACAAATTAATCTTGTTTACAAAAGTGAAGCTACCACCGATTCGGAATGTGGATTCTGCAGAGAAGAAACGGTAAGAAACTCTACAATTACTCTTTTGAAAAATAATATATAAACTGTGTACAAAATCATTAATTTACAATAATAAAAATATTACACCGTGACAAAAACATAGTACATTGTGTCCACAGATGACACTGTTTTTTCGTGCCGTTGTCGAGTGTTGCCCTCAAAATCCATGTTATATTAAAAATTGATATTTAAATTTAAAAAAATGTACAAATTATGATGAATATGCTAACACTGTGGTCTTCTGTAAGGTCGAGGTACTACCCCAGTCGGGCTGCTCTATAATTATTTTGCGCAGGAAATTTCCTGCGGGGCCTACCATGTTGTAATAAATAGTAAACGCCTCATACTTAAGGGACCCAATAGATAATACGATACTATAATAAATATATTGATATCTGAGTCTCAGAAACTTTCACACCACCAGCATAAATGGCCTGACAACAACAAATATCTGTGTGGCTACAATACAAATATTTGGGTTACCGGTAACGAACCGCTGCGCGACGATGTACCGAACAGACAATTTACGTGTCCACTGTGCCAACCCGCCATATATTACTTTGTATCATTTGATAATATATTATAGTACCTATCTACAAAGCAATACTAAGCGTTGTTAGTTAAAATCAAAATCAAAAATATCCATGATACATACATAGGTATCATGGATATTTTTGAGATATTTTTTCTGTTGCATGTTTTAGCAAAACATGCAACAGAAAGAGAAATCAAACTGCTAGCAAATATTAAATTCTCCATAAAAATAGAAGAAAACCATGAAAAGAACTTTGTTCGTTCTACAGACCGACACGTTAGTGCTAATAATTGCTGAATGACTCTTTCACTGAATTTACACGTTGGTAAATATCGTTAAGTTGTATCGTTAAGTTTAAGTTGGTAATTAACGTTTTTTTCTTACATATACGAGAAAATTTAAAGATTATTGTCATGCTATTTTATTGGTCCTTTGTACCTAACTCATCAATCTTATTTGCCTAGGTACTTTATATAATGAATTTAAGACGTTAACATTTGACAACATTTAGGAAAGCTCACACCTAAATTTGAAACTGAGACCATTCAGAAATGTTTACTGCACATGTGGCCATCGTTATAGTCAATATACCATACCTACTCATAATGTTGCCATCTGGACACATCTAATAATGATGGGTCAATTACCTTTTCTGGATTCCGATATTCAGTGTTGACCTCGATCTTGTATTGGACATTTGGACCATCGTCATTAAGCCTACTGTTACTATTCTGTGTTACTATTGGTAGATAGGCAGCTGTTCGATAAGCGAGGGTTAGATAGGCACAGTTTGAAACGAAAATAAAAGCTACAAACTAATATCACCCTTATGACGATGACAATAGGCTCGCGTTTAATTTGGATGCAGCATAACATCAGCCGTTTTTCAATGAACGGTCAATTGGTTTCCAACATCTATTAATTGTGAACGCTTTGAATATTGTTTGTAAGTGTTGAAGTTTGAAGCGTTGTCCGGTACCTACTTCCAAGAAGCACAAAACACGAGCTTTCGTTTTATCTTCTTTATTCAAACGAGTTCTGAGAATTGAATTGCTCTTTAACATTGTTCATATTATTTATATAATGTCTTTGTATTAACGTGTACTTAATTTATTTTTATGGTAATAAAGTACATCCATACGTGTACTTTTAAACTGAAGAAATAAAAAACTTAAGAAAAACTACAACAGAAACTCAACAAAACTGTTCTAATAAATTGTTCTATTAAATGAATCAAACTATAATTAATTAAAACATTAAAGCTCATTGAAACTTGCTAATCGTATCGGTATAATAAATTCTGGTATATTGTTATACTTGTGTAAACTAGCTAAAGCCACTGTAAACTTGTATAAACTTTTACAGCACTAACGTATTAGATACACTAATATGTATCTTAAAATAGAAACGCCAAATAATTTTATTTGTAACAAAAAAAAAAACAAAGCAGGTGGCTGAGTATTCATCACTTCAGTCTATCGCAGTCCACTGCTGGACATATGCCTCGACAAGTTCTCGCCAAAAATGGCGTGAACTCATGTGTTTTGCCCATTATGAGTATTACAGTTTTATAATTCTAACAAGTCGTAACAACCATTAATTAAAATTATTATTCATTTCCACCACCTTCCGCGTTTGTATTTCCATTAAGATTACGGACGAATTATTTATCTTTAATCAAAGGAAATTTTTGAAAGCGTAAAAGGAAAATTCAGATAACGCCAAGAAACAAGAAGCGTAGAGGATAAAAGTTTGAGAAAAATACAAGCTTTTAGGAACAGAATTGTAAAAACGAGTGGAATTAATAATTTCAGTCTAAATGCAGTAGTCGGATAATATTCGCTTTTAAGGGGATAATGGTATTGGGTGCCAAATGCGAATGGGACTAATTATGAGTACGGTATATTTTATTTGTTTGGTGCCTTTTTTAAGAATAAGAAATGAGACTATCCGTGAGAGAACGAAAGTAACCGACATTACCCACAGAATCAGCAAGTTGAAGTGGCAGTGGGCTGGTCATCTGTGTCGCAGGATCGATGGCCGTTGGAGCAGACGTGTCCTGGAGTGGAGACCGCGTATTGGCAAACGCAGTGTGGGACTTCCTCCGGCCTGCTGGACCGACGATCTACGTAAGATTGCCGGTGTAGGCTGGATGAGGATTGCGGAAAACCGGGATGTCTGGCGCGAGCTTGGGGAGGCCTATGTCCAGCAGTGGACTGCAATAGACTGATATGATATGATGATGATATGATATGATGCCTTTTTTATTCCCCTTGACTGAAGTAGAAACGAAGGCAAAGAATATTAGGAATTGTTACATCAAAACACAAGGAACTATATAAAAACACTACAGAAGAAAATCAAATGGAACTGTTAAATATCTCACCCGTACCGTACATACTAGCGACCTGACCCGGCTTCGCACAGGTGCAATGCTGATACTAAATATATAAAAATTATTTGCAATGTAATCGCAAAAAAATGTGTTTATTTATGACATCACATTAGAAACATCTAAAACTATCAGTGTTCCTTTACTGTTCCTGTGTTATCAATGTTCCTGTATTATACATATAAACCTTCCTCTGGAATCACTCTATTTACTAAAGAAAATCGCATCAAAATCCGTTACGTAGTTTTAAAGATCTAACATACGGAATTACAGACAGCGGGAAGGGACTGTTTTATATACTATGTAATGAACTAATGATAATTATACTCGTAGATAACGATTGTATTAATATTAAAAAAAAAAAAACTGAATTTAATGTGAAGCAACCATCGATTTGAAATTTGCCTAGATTTTGCAGAAAAGAATTAGTAAGAAACTTCACAGTTACTTATTAAAAATTTGTCATTATAAATTTAGTCATGTTTTGCATGAAATACAAATTTATTTTAAATCTTGACATGACTGCATTTGTGCTTGTAGTCTTTGTTTGAGGCAGCATCATGGCTCCTGTTAAATGAAGCTACCGAACTGTCGACGCTTTTTATAAACTTCTATATTTTATATCGCTATATATATTGTTGATAGTATTTATGTACATGAGTCATACTCGTATTACAATGTCTACAGTTGATGTAGTGTTTAAAGTATATCAAATTACGCTAAAAGACGAAAGATAAATTCTTAAAATCAATCCTAATGAACGATCAGTACTGGCACAACCTGTACTTAGGGTTTATTATGAATTGTGAAGTACATGTTTCTGAATATAATGTCGAGCTTAATTGGTCTTACAATGCCTTCAAGCATTAATAATTTGGTTTCTGTTATCGTATGATTAATGATTTAAGACGCAAACGATCATGTAAGGTTCTAATTAGCTTTCAGTGAATTATGGTTCAAAATAATTACATTAAATTTATTAATTATGAGGGCAATCCTTCAGCTTTGTATTATCAAGATAAACTAGCTAACTCTTTGTGATGAATTGAGATGGATTTTTTTTCAGACGGATTGATAGAAAATTGAAATATACTGAATGGCTGAACCGATTTTTATGGGACTGTCACTGAAGATAAATGACGCTGCAAAACAACATATATACTACTTTTTATCCGGGAATTTTCGCAAAATCGAGATTTACTTTTAAAAAAATAATGAGTCTCCAAATACAATCTGCCTCGCAAACGAAGTCTCAGGTACAGCTAGTATGTAATGTACAGAAAATAATTAAGTTATTTTTAATTCTCTATCTTAAACATTTGGTTATATTTTGAAGACAAAAAAAGTTTTATTTTTACTTGAATTTATTTCTAAACAATGTATTTAAATAATTTAGATTTATTTAACTACAGTAGCTTTATAAACAATAATAATACAGTAAGAAGAATTAAAGTGCAGCATAAGCCTAAGACGACTTGTTGTTCACTATTTATAATGAACTTTTAAGTTACAACCGTCTAAACTTTTAAACTCTAAAGTATGAAAATATCAGTAGGCTTATCGAAATTACAAGAATATATTTAATGGTCGTTCAATTTTACATTTTTAATAATTACATATACGCGTTTGTACATAAAATATTTAACTACCTACTTAAAATATATTAGAAACCAATCTAACAAATTCCTTTTGAAATATTTTTGTAAAATTATTAATTATATTAAAGGTTTTTGAAACTGACTAAAGGAATGAAAATTCTAGTATTTTCTATTTGATTACAAGTAGTTTATCACCGTAGCTTTTTTTAATTTCGTATACGCCCAGTTACTCTATATATGTGTGTGTGTGTGTAGGATTTTTGCCAGGCGAGCTTTTAGGATTTAATTAAAGTGTCAAACTATGTCGGAGTTCAGTCATCCCACCAGGTGTCCTACCGTGTCGTGAACTACGAAAAACAATTTATAAAAACATCGCAGTATTAAAAAAAATCATCTATCGAGTCATAATAAACGAATCGCATTTTATGGTAAAATAAAGCGGACACTAATACAAGCTTTAAAATTTGCTTTATTTAATTGTGCGAATAAAAGAATGTCAAAGAAAATGACCATTTGCTTAAAATGTACGTAAGTGTAATTGGCGTGTGATGTTACATTGAAGGGAAGGAAAATGAAATAAAACAAATGAAGAAAGAGGCTGTTTGCACGCGTACTGGTTGTCCTTGCTCTGAGGGGTGATAATTATTGATTTTTTCAAGTTCCTTATGGCTGGTTTACACGGTGCGAGCTAGCGTGCGAGTTAGCCTTCCGAGTAGCTGCACTGCAGTAACTCGCACCGTGTGAACAGAACTTACGAGTAACTCGCACGTGCGAGTTGGTCAGTAGCTCGCATCGGCTGGTTTACACGGTGCGAGCTAGCGTACGAGTTAGCCTTCCGAGTAGCTGCACTGCAGTAACTCGCACCGTGTGAACGGGAATTACGAGTAACTCGCACGTGCGAGTTGGTCAGTAGCTCGCAACCGAGTTACTTCAAACTTTTTTGTTTTCAATCACTCGCCTGCTCGCTCGGCAGCATCTCGCACATGACGGCGGCTCGGCCGTCGCTCGCATCGTTTGGACGCGTTCGGCACAGTGATGGACATTGAAAAAAAATGTGTGTGTGCGATTCACACACGATAGAAGTGTAACTTCTTTGCCAAACTAATTTAAAAAAAAATAATTTAAAATTAGCGGCGTGCAGCGCGGCCCGGCCGCAGCGCGGCGCGTCCTTCGCTGTCGTTGCATCCGGTTTGAAATCACAACGATTCTAAAGAAGTTTCACTTCAAAAATACATTGATTTTTTTTTGATTCAATGCATCGGATAGTGGCATCGATGTAATATCGATATATCAAAAGATACATCGATGTTTTCCATACATCGAGTGTTTTTCTATAAGCTAGATATTTATGTAGTTTAGATATAAAAAACTTACACGTGTATATAGGTCTGTCGACTATACTTTATAATAATGTATCCTCCTTTATTTTTGGTAAATATACTTTATACTTTTGCATACAAATAAAGCATGTGAAAATACTTTATTTTCAATCTTTACTGTGATGCGTAAAACAAAATAGAAAATACTCATTAAGGGTACTTAACTATTTAACGGTACAAATAAGTTAAAACGGATGATGGAAACGATTTATAATTACTGAATAAACCAAATGTATATAAATATAAAAAAATATATTTCTTATTTAATCTCCGTTCCCACCACTTAAGCTTTAGATGAAAGAGTTTTTTCAGTAATGAATCTAAATTGGCGAGAAGAGAGAAATAGAGCGCCATCAAATTTAATTAATAAAAAATAAATTAAAAATAAAAAAAAACCAACACAATAACCTGAGATAAACCCGACATAATAAAATTGGCCAAAACCGAAACTGCCGCCGGAACTTGATTTTTGGCCGAAACTCGGCCGAAACCGAACTTTCGGTCGGACACTAATAAAAATGAGTTCGATTTTAGTTGAAAAATTCATAATATATACATTTTTTATAATTATCATATTATTTGTGGAGAATTTTTAAGTGTTTAATTTATATCAAACAAAGTTATATAATACCTTTTTAGGGTTCCGTACCTCAAAAGGAAAAAACGGAACCCTTATAGGATCACTTTGTTGTCCGTCTGTCTGTCAACCTTTATTTTTTATTTAATTAGGTACAATTAATTTTTTTTTTAAATATTTATTATGGTTTTCTTTACAATACCGTTCTTATAGTACAATAAACTTATCATTATGACAGATGGGTATATACTTACTATGTTTAATTTAGACAAATCGTCACATTGCGTTTAGATGAACCCAGTCAAAACCTAGTAATAGATCTTGCTAGGTTTTGGTCTACAAAAATCGATACATTGTTGATCACGCTAACCATTTCAGAACACAGTGAGAGCTCTTACTAGGTTTTAAAGTTGTACAAGAAATTTAAATTTTAATAAATGTTTATTTTCAAAATTAGTAAGACTTATAAAACTTGTCCTAAATGGCTTAGCAAATTAATAAATATATCAAATAAAAGCTTTCATAGTAGCTTATTTACGAAACATCGATTCATCAACAGGTACTGAATAGTTCAGAAGGGCTAGCACAAAACATGTTTTTTTGGTCTCCTGTAAAATTTTGTCAGTCACACTTACTAGGTTTTGAAATGGGGCAGCCGAATTTTCCTTCGGAATTCGTTGGGGGAGGTCACTGGTAGTTTAAATTTAAAAAGGAGGGGTACCAGACTTGTTGCTTCATCTTGATTTACAGGGTAATTTTTTGTCTCTTGAATAACTCGTTTATTTTCAATGTTACACGAAAAATTGTTATTACAAAAGTTGTTTAAAATTAAATTTCCTACAATTTTGGTTCTTATCAATTTTTTTATAGGATCTATATTTTTCGATTTATAATTTTATACCCGAGAATAATTATGTGCGAGGGGATGAAATCTTATCATTGTATTATCACGTTAATTGTCTTTTTTACGAGAAAAAATGTATTGAACAAAGTTGTTTAAAATATAAAATAATTGATAATTATGTTTTAATATAAATTAAAGGATTGCCTAACAGAATGGGTACCAAGAGACAGGTCAAGGAAAAAAGGGAGACCAAGTAAAAGGTGGAGAGATATCTTCAACCAGAGATGTGGACCGCTATGTATACGGAAAGAACGGGAAAGGGATACATGGAAAGGTTTAGGAGAGGCCTACGCCACAGAGGCGAATATTACTATTAGTAATATTAATTAAGTGCTGTGTGGCTACGGCACTAAATAATGTAGCCACCCCCTCTCTTCCCGTGGGTGTCGTAAGAGGCGACTAAGGGATAACACAGTTCCACTACCACCTTGGAACTTAAAAAGCCGACGGATGGCGGGATAACCATCCATGCTGGCTTTGAAATACACAGGCCAAAGACGGGCAGCAGCGTCTTCGGTGCGACAAAGCCAGCCCTGCGGTCACCAACCCGCCTGCCCAGCGTGGTGACTATGGGCAACACACATGAGTTCGCGTCATAATGTCGGGCGCGAACTTGTGGAGGCCTATGTCCAACAGTGGACTGTGATAGGCTGTAGTGGATGTTATAAATAATTATATAGACGAGTTAATTATCCGAGTATAGAATAAATATATACATAGGTTAATATTATAGATAACATATGTTTAAACTAAGAATACTTACGCTATTATTAATTGAAATTTTAATAGTAATAGAAATAATGGCTATTTTTATTTTATATAATTATTTATTTTATTTAATATAAATTAAAGGATTACTGAAAAGATAAAGAGACCTTTGTCTTACATTTATGCTCCTCCAACTTTCCACATTGTAATGTTATGTATTTCATTTAGCAGCAAAATACCATAACTTTTACTTATATACCTACATGTTTGTACGGAACCCTCGGTGCGCGAGTTCAACTCGCACTTGACCGGTTTTTTTTTCTATTACGTTTAAACTTCTTTTAAGATAAGTAATAAATGATAAAATTATAAATTCAATCGACATCGCGACTCGGCTCGGACTGGGCAGTAGCTGGTATCGTGTAGACAGCAAAGGCGAGCCGAGCTACTCGGTGCGAGTTGCAAACCGAGTAGCTGTCTAACTGGCCAGGCAGCAGCTCGCACCGTGTAAACCAGGCGTTACATACAATATTTGTGTGTGAAATCATATGAATTAATGGAAAACTGTTACAATTACGTAGCAATATCTATTTTATAATTGTTTCGTATTACAAACATTATGTACTCAACATTATGTATAACATACAATTTATTCAAGTACTTATACTACACAAAGAAAAATACAAAGCTTTGTGATAGAGAAAGTGATATTCTCATCCAGCCTAAAGATATAACATACCTATACTTGTAATTTCGTGAATCTTCGCTATGAATTTTTCTTTATCAGTCTGTATTATACAGGCCCTCATAAACAGCAACAACGAGACGATTTAAACAAACTTTTTCAACGTATAACTGTATTAGCGAGTTTACTAAAAGCTCCTTTTTCCCTTTTTAATATATTAATAAATCACAGGTCGTTTAAAGTGAATATTATGGCACCGGGGCGCGGTCAGTACTTGGATGGGTGACCGCCTGGAAACACCGATGCTGCCGATGCAACTGACGTTGGTTTTTTTTTCAATTCGTTTTTTTTAATTACTTTTTTTTTAAATTAGTTTTCCAAAGAAGTTTCACTTTTGACATGTGTCGTAGGTACTTTGTACGCACGCAATTTTTTTTTGTAACTAAAACAAGCTATAAAATTATAATACCTCCTTGTAATTATGTATTTTTAATATTAAAAGCTCATTAATCATCTATATCACCAATACACGGTGTGTAGATGTTTAAAAATTTTAATTTTGTTAGATATTTCTCATATTTCTGTAGAGCTTCAAATTTTGGAACAGCTTGGGAAAGGAATGCAAAATATTCGTAGAATTTTAAAAAAGGACGGTACAGATCCTGATTGAACGTGTACAGTTTGTACTATTTCAATTACCTTTGTGAGAGAATTTTCCGTTTATTAAAGTACGTTGAACTAAAAGAAAAAAAAAAACGAATTTTGGTTGTATGTAGTTTTAAACTAGGTGTATAGGAGTAGGAATAGTTCGGTTGGCTAATTTCTTATCTATACTAATATATAAAGCTGAAGAGTTTGTTTGTTTGGTTGTTTGTTTGTTTGTTTATTTATTTGTTTGTTTGTTTGTTGTTTAGGTAAATGTGAATGAGTCATCTTATTCGTATAATAACTAATACAAGAGATGTCGGGGGTGAAGTCGCGGTTTTCATATATCATTTTATACCATTATTTCCTTGTTACTTCCCCAGTAGGGTTTTTTCCAGAACAGGCGGGTTGATACCTATTTCAATATTATAAAGAATGTTAATAGCTGTTATATATTTATCTTCCTCAGTCGATGAATTATACTAGTTTGTTTATTAGGTACCTACTTGTGTTCACTTACACTTTATTAGGAAAGTTAATATAAATCCATTGTATATATATTAATTACTAACATAAATCTATCTTTTGTATGTCTAATATCACATTTGAAATAAAAATTTAAGTTTTCAATCATATTTTATTAGTTATTATGAGCGGAACCGACTTTGCAAAATATCCAAACCATGTTATAATAAATACTGAAATAAACTACTGTCATAATAGCGGTATAAATTTTTAAATACCTTCTTTAATATCAAATTCAAAAGAGGATGAAAATAATTATATTCATATGCCAAATTATACATCAAGTAATAATTCTCAGATCAATGTATTTTAAAACATTATTTGACAACTGAATTTGAAATATAATATTGGATAAAGCTTTGATAATTCTGTTACTAATTTGTAATTGCTCAATTCTATTTATGAACGTTCCATTGACGCACTGCATTCATTACACATTCCACATATCACATATCACATATCGATTTCTGGTAAGGCATTAATTAGTGTTGTTTTGTTCGCTAATTGTATTTATACATATATAATATGATGTCACACTTCGATTTATTAAATTATTTTTGTTGGAAAATATTTTTAATTTAATTTAATTTAATTTAATTTATTTATTTTGTGTCAGACATAGTCCATATTATGTTAGTATTAAAAAAAACAGCTTATATCTAATGTTAGTAAGTTAATATAAATATAAATCAATACAAATAAAATCAATAAAAAATAAATAAAAAATAAAAATAAATCAAAATAATAGCTTTCTGCGATTTTTAAGCGACTTCAAAAAGGAGGAGGTCCTTAATTAGGTTGGTATTTTTTATGTATGTATGTACATCGATTACACCGAGATTTCTGATCCGATCTACGCGATCTTTTTTTTCGAGACGGAATAGCTGCTATTTGGGGCTATTAAAATTGGATTCAGCTAGACTCAGATATATTCCTTTTATGCCAATTTTTGTTCACTGGGACGACCTCATTTTTACGATATTTTGTGTACGGCTTTTTTAGAAGAAAACAACGAAACCTGCTGTAGCTTAGCCTACCTGATCTAATCTAGAACGATCACGATTCAGCCAGTAATATCCCACTGTTGGGCATAGGCCTCTTCCCCATGTAGGAGAAAGACTAATTTAGAAATAATACATGAATTAAATTGTCTAAAAAAGAAACATACAATTTTTTGTACACGTTTAAAAACATTGTCAATGCTTGTGTTTTAACGTAAATATTAATATATATTTATGAATGTAGATATAGGAAAATTTATCATAACATTCAATAATTAAAATATCCTTACATATCCTGGAGCCTTTCAGGTACTGTTAAATGGAAAACAAATCAAAAAATAAAGTTAGGTTTCGGCGTAGGCGGGTAATAAAAACGTAGCGTAACAGTTTGATTCATAGCGTGAATTCTACGGAGAGAAATTTAATAGGTCGACTAGGAAACGTACTTACTGTCAATCTATAACTAGTATAGCTGCAAGACTAGTTGTTTTAAAAATGAAACAATTTTTTTTTTGCAGAATACAAAAATATTTGTTATGATCTTGATATATAATAATTTATAAGCCCTTTGAAGTATTTAGATGTCGTAAAGATTAAATTTTATCATCTTTTATTAATTATTTAACATAAAAATTAGTAGCTTTGTTATTCAGTTTTAAAAAGTTAATTAATGCTACGCTTTTCGGTTTCAAAAAGATTTCTTAATTTAAAAATAAAAGAATGAAATGTACATGAGCCCTTTGTGATTCATTTAAATATACCTACCTATTGAATAAAGTGAATGCAGAACAAGCCTTTTCCTTTTATTATATGGATTATTATAATACCAGATGGTGCCTTTAAATAAATGTATTAATGATTTTACCTTTTAAAAAATGGATCGTATTTTCCATAAGTACCTATGTATATATTTTTTGCAGACAACAGGTTCAACAAACAACATTTCGCTTGATATTTTAAACATAGATACATATAATCACAATTTTGGCAAAATAAATTGTGATTAAGTTTGTGTGATTTGGTCTTTGTCTTTTTAGTTAGTCTTATTCGTTACAAAGAAAATTGAATCAAAGAAAAGTAAACCGAGCTGATTGAAAGATAAATGTGTTATAATTTGTTACGGCGAGGGCGACTATAATGTACAATCCGCCTTCACGATAGAATGTGTTGTAGATAGTTGACACAGGGCTAACGATTTGTTATCTATACATAAACATACATTATAGTAAAACTATAATTAAAGAAATTAGAATCAAAGCAAGTTGAAAACGCAGACGTACCGAAAATGAGCAACTAACGAGAATAGTTAAACGGACCTGTAATTTGCATACAAATTGGCTTTTAGGGATAAACGCTCCATTTGTATTCAACCACAGGACCCCCGCTCAGTGGCTGAAGACCATTTATCCAGTTTCCGATTTGAATCGGCCGCAGTATCATCTGCTTATCCGCATTGCTTCGGAGGAGCTACGTGCCCTTTTGATGTGGATTACCGAATAAAATATAACTTACTTAGGTGGTTGTAAAACGACGGTAACACCCAGAGTAAAAAGAGTAAAGTGATATTTCTTTTTTGCGGTTAGATAATTACTTTTCTCCAAATTTGATTTTTGTTTCCTAATATAAGCATTAGCATTACATTAGCATTCTGAACTTCTCTATAATATAAACTATAAGTGTGCGCATACTCCTCCGTCCGCGCAATTTTCGTAAAAAGGGATGCAAAGTTTTTGCTTCAGGTATTCATATATAGATGTCTGTATTTTAGGTAACAGCTGGTTTGTATAGATTCCGTTTTTTTTTTTTTTTTTTTGGTAATAAATGGACTAGATTCGGGTGAGAATCGAACAAAAATCACCCGGAGCAGATAAAAAGGTCAGTGCAAACTGCGCCATTAAGTTTATACTTAATGGATTTCTCATACTGAATTCTGTGAAGTTGAAATTGAATAGAAGTCGAAATAATATATCAGTAAGCGTCAATAGATGCATACGTCTCCCCGCCTGTCGATAGTCGTATTAATGCTGCTCCTACTATTGAATAGGAGAAACGATTTTACAATTGTTCAGCAAGCTAACACGCTATCGTGTTCCCGAAACGAAGATATTATATTTTTTAGGTGTGTCTATGTATTAAATGTTATAATATAATAAATTATATGTAGATATTTAATTGAATAAAGTGCTTACTTTCATCATGCATAATTAATTATTTTAAAATGTAATTTGAATTAATCAAATTTATTATTAAAATAATCAAAATAGTATACATATTAAAAACTAACTGTATCCACGAATTTTAAACGTATATGCTTAAGTTTTATACATTAGCTTAAGATAAACCGTTCACACACAGGTTTTAGCTCATTTTGGGGTTCAAGTAATTTTGACGAAATATCATTAATGCCTGTAATTTTTGGACAAATCTAAAACAAATAAATGCCTAGTGTTTCAAGTTCGATATATTTTTTAAGATATCTTGTTTTTTTTTTTACAAGAAAAAAGGTTTCAGTTTGGTATAGATTACACAAAAATATATATTTTTTTAATTGGGTATGTTACAGTATTATATAAAGATAAAAAATAATAAGATAAAATAATAATAATAAGATAAAAAAATGAAAAATAACCTACAGCATTAAAAAAATAACTTGACAACAAAACAAAAGTAAAAGAAACAAGTAGATAAGCTGTAGAAAAGTGTAATGCAGGTGACACTCATTGTATTTCTATACATTTTATATGCAAATGAATTCCGCTTTCACACTTTAAGCGGCTTGAAAAAAGAAGAAGTTTTATATTCATCTGTATTCTATTTTTATGTTCGCTGATATCGTCGTCAACGGTAAAATAGATAATATTTTCTTTTGTTTGTTTAAAAGACGTTTTTTATAGTTGAGATTTTCACTAAATCAGAGAGTTTAGTTCAGAGTATGTTATAAGCATATACATATATTACTAGCCGACACGTGCCCACTTCGTTGGGCGTAAATTATTATTTTTGTGATGCAAATATATTTATAGTAAAGTTTTCACCTCGCTGGCATTTCTCCTAGTTGAGTTGCATATACTATTAATTTTTACTGAATTTTTTGTTTAGTAACAATAAAATATAGCCTATATCACTCCTGAATAGTGTAGCTTTCTGTTAGTGAATAAATTTTCATAATCGGATTCGTAATAGCGAAGATTACCCCCTACAAACAAACAAAGTTAAAAACTTTACGGGCGCCTTCAAATTAGCCGCGCGGCTAATTTGAAGGCGCCCTACCTCTTAAAGTGTTATTTATTATCATATCAAAATTTCGATCAAGCGGGATTCGAACCCGCACCCCCGACATTAACCGTGTCGGTGCTCTAGCCAATTATGCTATGGAACGATGTACCAGCCGAATCGAAATTTTGATATGATTTTATTCGGTTTTAAGCATCCGTGGAGCCGTCTATCTCTATAGCGATCCTTTACAGCACCCAACTATTCAAAGTTTCATATTACAACGAATTTTTTGACGAGAGACGAAACCATGCTATTTTTAATTTATATTAATTTGATATGATAATAGATAACAATATATAATTTCCTCATGTGTGAAAAACACAACAATTAAAATTAATACGAACTTTTCCCCTTTATACTATTAGAATAGATATTATATATACATGGTACAAATAATAATTTATACAAACGGTGAATAAAATAGATACATATAATTTCTTGGATACCATTTGCACTTATTGAACAAAAGTGGACAAATAACCAATTTTTATTTTTATTCTCTCTTAATTGAAACATGTATGACAATAAATAATTATTTTTTCGATACATAAATGTATATTAAAATTTCTATACTGTATACTAATATTATAAAGCTGAAGAGTTTGTTTGTTTGTTTAGACGCGCTAATCTCAGGAATTGCTAGTTTGAAATTGAAAATTTCATGTTGTGTTGGTTAGTCCATTTACTAGGAAGCCTTTAGGCTATATAACATCACGATACGACCAATAAGAGCTAAGTATTCATAAGAAATATTACGAAAACGAGAAAAATATTCTTTTTTGAGAGCTTCCTTTGCTTACGGTGCGTAAATGGTAAATTTTTGAACGAAACTGTGCTTTAACATAATTTGATTTCAATTAATATCTCAAAATTATTATCATAGTTTTATTTAAAATAACTCTACAACGAAATAATGATCACAAAAAATGATAAGGTGATTTTATTGTATTAGCCAGGCATATGAATCCCTACGAATGAAAAATACTCCTTGATGGAGTCGAGGCAAATCAAGGTTTAATTTTGACGCGTAATTCAGGAGATAATGTAAAATCAAATGAATCGATGCCACGTCGGGTCACGTGCGTGTTTAAGGCACACAGTAATGGTTTAAAAATATTTTAATACGTTTTCTCTTCAAATTGACGTCAAACCTAAATTGTAAAATATAAAAGTTAAACTTTCCACTATTGGTTGCACTTGTAACGTAACGTTTAACTTACAGTACATTCCCGAAAAAAAAAAAAATGTTAGGTCAGGTCAGCGCTGTAAATCGGACTTTGGTAGAAAATGTTTGAATATTCCTGAAAAGTTATTTTACCTACAAAGCTAGTGTTTGAATGTTTAACTTTAAGGCTGTTTTAGTGCCTCTGGTCATGTTATTAGGAAATTTAAGCTATTTTTTCTACTTTTATAGTTAGTAGGTACGTTGCTATTATTCTTCTTATTACTGTTATTTTTAGCATTATTATATATTTTCTTATATCAAATTTATAATTTATATATTTTCTAATTATATATCTAATTATCTATATATTTGATTGGAGTTTTGAATTGAATTCAATGCGTTTACTGTCTGAAATGGATGTATGAAAATTATAAGACTTTAGAAAACACTTGCTACAAGTGTGGTTAAAAAAAAGCAAAGAAAAAGTGTGAAGACAAGCAAAATGAAGAAAAAGGAAAAGGCAAGGGAAAAAAGGCGAGGAAATAATATGGCCATCCTGTTCGTCTACCTATGGCCACCTGAGATACGTCGGATAAGATGGGAACCTATAAGCTTTTTTTTTCTAATAACCAAAGCACCATCGCAGCCAAAGTCTGAATAGCGAAAGTAGTTCCTACAAAAAATTATGGCCATAGCACCCCGAATTATCCATATATATCTTTTTCGTATTTGATTCCAATTTGTTTCGATTATAAATATTATCTAATTCAATAATAATAAGGTATATTTCTAATTACATTTAATAAAATCTATATTAGTTTTTACTCAATGATAAACAAATAATATGATTATGAGATGATGCTTTTAAACAAATGATACCTTTTAAAAAGATCACCAACGATCTTAAATAACGACCAAGCTTTGCAAAATGGTCGAGTAAGCTTTATCTTTCACGTTGGCCATTCACTTAACAGGCAGCGATGTCCCCAATAGCTAAACGATTTGCCCTCGATGTGAGACACAAGAGTCCTCCACAGAGATTGGATGTCAGTGCGGTTGCGTCCATCACTAGCTGTCATGCGCTTAACTTGAGCACCCTCGACCAAATTTAATGAATTTATATTAGTGCACCTCTCCTCAACGCATATTCATCGTCAATAAGCCATATTACATAATTATGATTATGATATAAATGATAAGAATAAATATTTTTAATTCGTTTCGTAGGAAGAAACTATTAGTAGGTAGTTTATTATTGCACTATGAAATTAAAAATTAGTATAAATCATCTTTTCAAGATTTTTTAGAATTTATTTATAAACTCTTTATTGTAAACATAAAAATAGTTTACAATTTATAGAACAGTATACAAAAAGGAACGTACAACGGGTGTCTTATCGCTAAAAAGCGATCTCTTCCAGACAACCTGCAAAAGAATTTTATTATGAAGTTCATTTTTTTTCAGCGAATATTTTTTACTAACTCGTATTTTACAAATTAATGAATGGGATACTGTCCTATCAAAAAAAAACCACACTTAAGTTTTGATGAAAATTACTAAGAATTTAACTATGGAAATACAGATAATAATAATCAAAGAGCAATTATCAAAAGAACAATTTTCTCCATTTAAAATCAAGCAAGTCTGAAATACTTTGTTAATGGAAAAATAAAAAAAAAGACTTATTTCTCATATGAATTATGGACTGCAATTCACCAGCTCGGTGAGGTTATATATAATGAGGTTATATTATACATAAGCATAAATTCATTGTAATGGACTTTTACAAAAGACCCCAGTTTTCCCACTGAAAGCATAGGATACGAATTGTGCGGTCAAAACATGTTTGTGACTGGCCCTTTTTTGCATGTTTGGTTCATTCGTAGACAAAGTCGGAAGAGTTTCTTCTTCTTTCGGTTTAATAAGAAGCGTTTTTTGCTGTGAACATCTAACCGAGCTATAAATGCGTCATTTATGCGTGCATCTGCAACGGCCAACGGCGTACTCAGTTTTTTATTTATCAATCACCTATTTAAATGAAAAACGCCAGCCTGTGGTACGCTACAACTCTGAAGAGATTTATTAAATAACTAGCTGTGCCCCGCGGTTACCCCCGCGTTAATTTGAGGAAAATCATAGCTATAGCCTTTCCTAATTTCAAGTTTGTAGGTGTATTTTTCATTGGACTCTCATACAAACTATCATCCCCTGTTTTAACCCCAAAAGGGGGTTGATTTCTCAAAATACATTATTAGTACACCTCAATACCATCTATAGAGCATACATTTTGAATTTCAAGTCTCTTACTTCAAAAACATAGGACTTTCATACAAACTTCCAACCCCCGTTTAACCCCCTTAGGGGTGGAATTTCGTAAAATCCGTTCTTAGCTGACCTCTACTTATCGAAAGGAATATTCCTACCAAATTTCAAGTCTCTACGCCTTATGGTTCCAGAGATATCGTGATGAGTCAATGGGTGGGTAACTCTTTTATATATATAGATTTAATTAAATTTTATGCAATAAATTGACGTCATTTGCTCATTTGGAGCTAATTCAAGTACCTATTATTATTTTAATTACAGAAATATGTTAATATTATGCACACATTTTTTAAATTACTTTTAATTAAAACTGTTATAATATATGCATTTTATTTAAAAAATATTTTTTCTGTTTATAGCATTACTATCAATCCGCCTCCGCTTCGCACAGATATTTAACAAAATTTTCAAAAAAAAATTATTTCCCTAATTTTTTTCAAAATTTAATATAGCCTATGACTGTCATCCGCGGATAGTGTAGCTACCCAACAGTGAAAGAATTTTCGGAGTCTATTCAATGCAAACAAATAATCAAATTTTTCCTCTTAATAATATTAGTGCAGTATATAGATAAACTGTTGTTTAATATAAACATGGCGTCTACATGATTCAACGAATATCTTAACTGATATCAGTTACCACAACTATGACGTCACAACGGACACTATATCGAAAACAGTGTGTTCTTTACAAGTACAACGTTGAAATACAATGCGACTTATATCGACCGTTCCTTATCACGTTTAGTCCTTTATATTCAAGACGTAGCGACCTGCTGCAGACTGTAGCCCGTTGTTGCAAAATTAAATTGTTCTCCAAGTCGGTTCCCGCTTACAGTTTCAACGTACGGATCCATTTTTGTTCGAATGCTTTTATCTTGAGCTTACTCGATGTAAGCAACAATTATATAGAAAGCTATTACAGCCTGCCATTGTATACCTTTATTGTATAAACTTAGTTTTACTCCGCTAAAAGCGTGTCTCGTTTTCCTCATTCGACTTCGTAAAGAAGTGTCAATTTTAAATAAGTATATTTTTTATACAGTTAATACGATCGATTGATAAATTACCACAGTCTCATTTTGATTTAATTTACATTACGATCGACATTTTTAATAACACGCTATGCATGTTTCGTGGAACAAAAATTAAAAATCTAATAGCCAGTTAGCCACCCTGAAAAAAAGGAATTGTAACTCTTCCCCATTATCAATTCATCGCCTTAATGAAAATTATTTGAATAATACTGTCCAACTTCAGCATTCGATTATCACGAACTTTTGTCATAAAATCACTCGTGTATAAAACTACACTTTTCAGTGTTCCTTATCGTTAAAGCAATGAAATTATGAAATGATTCAACTGAATAAATACGTTTGAATTGAACTGTTGTATTGGTTATGATTATGATGATTGATTTAATTATTGCCCATAAAATAACATCTTTAATAATTACCTTAAAATTGGAGACATTTTTGTATGCTAAGCGGAGCGTATAGGTGTAGGCACGGATATTGAGCGCTCGGTGACAGAGTGAAGATCGCTTTGTGCATCGTGTAGGGGTCGCGAACATAAAATATTTTTGTTCTGTACACAATTAAAATAAATAATATTTAAACATATCACTCGTTAGATACCTAGGTTAAATTTTATTTGATGATAGATTTAGATCTGCATGCAGCACGATTGGCTGTCTCGTGTTTGTCCTGATCATTTCATGGCCCACTACTGTGTTTTTATCTTGTATCTGACTTTGAGTTTTTAAAAAGAGTACCGAGAGTTTTTTTCCGCCGGCTTTTTTTTCTCTCGGCCTAGGCCTAGGTACATTATGTTATTTATTGTAATATTGAATAAAGCCGAGGATAAAGTAGGAAGGTAATGTCTACCGAGACATTAGTAATTTAAAATTTTGACTAAGTTAAGGTTGCTTATAACACTGGGTACATTACGTAAGTTTGTAATGTACCTAATGTTAAGGTATAAATTTTTATTTTTTTATTTTTTATTGGTTGATTTTTTGCTGCCTTAACTTTCTGTTATTATTGTTTATTTTTTTTTCCTTGTAATGATTTTTTTTTTTAACTTTCGTTAAGTGTGTTTATCACCTTATGGCGAAATAAATGTTTTGATTTTGATTTTGATATTTAATGTTTTGTAGGTATATTACTATATACGAGTATAGTTTGTTTATAAGTATTTGTAAGTATCTAAATCAGTTGTATAAGGACACCCTACCTGACCGCGAAATAAATAATCCATTTTAATTTGAGTTGCCTGTAAGTAATGGATGAGATTGCTCTGTGTTGACGATTATTTTTCTGTTATATTATGTCTGATATACATATAATAAACTATAAGTAAATACATTTATTTACTTATATATGTATATTTATACTTCTCGATCGAGGTTTGTATATTTCAATATTGTTAATGTTTTTTTCTTTCATTATACTTGCACAACTCAAATATTAAGTAATTTACTTTCACATGAGGTGGGCCGTACGCTTGTTTACTGCCCTTTTTGTATAAAAAATAACTAATCAATGTAATAATAATGAGTCATTGTTACGGTGCCCCATCTGTGACGGTGATAGAGTATTTAGAGGCCCAAGAGGTCTTAAGATTCACTGTAGTCGTATGCACGTGCCACGTGTAGACGTCTCAGTGAATCAGACTATATTTTCAGCTGCTGACACAGGTACAGATGGGGATCGAAGCAATGACCCTATACATACGAGGCTCGCATATTTCAAGAAAAATATAAAATTAGTGAAGCGTATCCCTAAGGGAGCACGTTTGACAGTAGCTCGCAGTCTTACTGAGTGCATAGCCAAGGTAGTATCAGAAAACAGTACAAATGCATGGTATGATTTATTAACATTTGCTTATAAAATTTTAAACATTGGAAATAGATCAGCCAAAATTTCCCTGACAAATCTAATAAAACAAAATAGTACAAATAAAATAATTCCTTTAATTCAGACAGCGCCTAAATTTAATAGTAATTTTGAAACAAATAGTTCTAATAATCTGAAGATAGTAGAAAACAAATTATCAGAAGGTGACACTAAAGGCGCTATAAAGTTATTGTTTTCTGATGATTCTTTGGCTGTGCATTCACCCGACACACTGGGTGCACTGCGCGAAAAGCATCCCACGACTGCAGCTTCGCCCACTCGGGGTACTGACCATAAGCAAATTTCTTTGAGGGTAACCGAGGAAGCCACCGATAGAGCCATTCGTTCTTTCTCCAATGGCTCTGCTGGAGGCTTAGACGGCATTTCCCCACAGCACCTAAAAGACTTAACTGATCCGTTTTTGGGTGATGTGAGGAAAGATCTGTTGAGGGAGCTCACCAGTTTATTAAATTTAATGTTGGCTGGTAGAGTTCCCTCGGATATAACACCTATCCTTTACGGAGCCAACCTTGTAGCTCTCAAAAAGAAAGATGGCGGTATTAGGCCAATTGCTGTGGGATGTACTCTGAGACGATTGGCTTCAAAGCTTTGTTGCCGTGAATACCGCGAGCGCTTGACTCAAAGGTTTAAACCACGACAACTTGGCTTTGGAGTCAATGGGGGTTGTGAGGCTGCAGTGCACGCGGCTCGATCTTTTTTACTACATCGGAACTTTGACGTTTTTGTCAAAATTGATGTTAAAAACGCATTTAATTCGGTAGATAGGGGTGCTCTTCTTTCAGAAATTCAAAAAGAAGTTCCTGAAATTTTCGAATATATGTGGCAATGTTATGGCACCCCTTCAAAATTATTATTTGGTGATAATATTATTGAGTCTTGCGTGGGATGCCAGCAAGGCGACCCTCTTGGCCCTGTTATTTTTAGTTTGGCAATACAACCGATTATCGATGAATTAAATTCAAAATTTAATGTATGGTACCTTGATGATGGTTCTTTGGGAGGCACTGCGTCATCAGTATTGGAGGATCTTGATATCATTATTCGCCGTTTTGATCAAATTGGTCTGAGTCTAAATTTTAATAAATGTGAAATTTTGTTTTCGGACAATTTATCTACAGAAAAAATTACTTCACTATCACAACAGTTTAATATAATAACACCAAACATTTCTATTATGAAAAAAGAAAATTTGTTATTATTGGGTGCTCCAATATTTTTTGAAGCTTTTTCTCCCATTATAAATTCAAAATTAGAAAATTTCAATTTGATTTCAGGCCGCCTTTTTGATTTAAAACCTCACATGGCCACCTACATATTACGCCTTTGCCTTTTCGCTCCTAAATTCATGTATTTGCTAAGATGCTGCCCATTTTGGAAATTTATTTCGATCACGAATATTTTAGATTCTTCGTTGAAAGATACTTTGTCAAAAATTCTAAATTTGAAATTTGATGATCGCTCTTGGATGCAGGCAACCCTCCCTATAAACTTCGGGGGTTTAGGTGTCCGCACATCTGCAAGCTTGGCTCTTCCTGCCTTTCTAGCTTCTTGTCACAGTACGCTCACCCTCATCTCATCTATCCTTAATACTCCTATAGAAGATGTTCGGGTGGCATACTTGACGGAAGCCACAGAGTGTTGGAGGGCTTCCTTTCCAGATGAGGACACCAACAATTTAACAAAAAATAAACAGTCTGCCTGGGATATACCCGCAGTTAAATCTGTTTATGCCTGCCTCCTAGAGCAATGTTCAAGCAGCGCTGATAGAGCTCGTTTGCTTGCAGTTGCCGAAAGTGAATCGGGTCACTGGCTGCGAGCTCTTCCTTCTAAAAATATAGGCACCGTGCTAGATCCCACCACATTACGTATCGTGGTGGGTCTCCGGCTCGGCGCTAAAATATGTGAGCCTCATATATGTCCGTGTGGGCAGCAGGTGGACAGGCTTGGCCGACATGGCTTATCCTGTACCAGGAGCGCTGGCAGATTATACCGACACGGTACGCTGAACGATTTAGTTCGTCGGGCTCTTGTCACCGCTTCTTTACCAGCCACGTTAGAACCGTCTGGTTTGTCAAGAAGCGATGGCAAGAGACCTGATGGTATGACCTTAGTACCGTGGCATCTTGGGCGTCCTCTGGTATGGGATGTTACCTGTGTAGATACCTTGGCCCCCTCGCATATTAATAACACTGCGGAGAGGGCCGGGTCTGCCGCCGACCAAGCCCAGATCCTCAAGCGCCGTAAGTATTGTAATTTATCAGACAATTACTTATTTGCGGCGCTTGCTGTGGAGACCTTGGGCCCTTGGTCTTCTGACATGAAAAAATTCATGTCAGAATTGTCGTCCAGGCTTGTTCTTGCATGTGGCGACCTGAGAGCTGGCGAGTATTTCGCCCAAAGGCTCAGCCTCGCTATTCAACGGGGTAATGCCGCCAGCGTCTTAGGCGCCATGCCGAACACGGACATTCTAGAGGAAGTTTTTTATTTATAATTTTATTGTTTTACTTTATTTTTGTAATTGTAGTATTTTAACACAGGTTTTTTTTTTTTTAATCTTATTGTATATAGTTAAGTCTTTTTATTATACGTTGTAAATATGTCTCCATAAGATAGTTCTATATAAATAAATAAATACCTATGCATAATAAAAATTTACAATGTCAAAATCAATGTAAATACTGTTAGTTAACCCAATAAATAAATAGTGACTTCGGCAACGTTTTTATCTATCTATCTGTCTATGGACTTATACTAATAACTCTTTTCAGATGTTTGCTCACTGAAGCAGTTCCAGTGCGCGAACGGGAAGTGCATACCGATAACTTGGGTATGCGAAGGAGAAAACGACTGTGGCGACAACTCGGACGAAGATATCGAGGAATGTAAAGGTAAGTAAGTCTTTTATAACAAAGTAAATATTACAAAAATTACATTATTTTTGCTTTTATGCGCTTATACCATACTTTACTTTATTGTATATTATATTATGTAGAAAATGAGCCCAAGAAAATGAAGAAAAGAAGATGAAGTTTTGAAGAAATAACTCTAACATTTTTAGATAGAAAATATTATACTTAAAAATATTGCAGCCAATATACTTTTATTGGTGATCATTAGAAAAGTTGTGTATATGTGTATAGTGTTAATTAAAAAAGTTTTAGCTTCCACAATCGTTCCACGGAAGCTAAAAGAATACCGCAAAGCGACGTGCAACCTCGTTAGAATTTAAAAGTCTGCAGTGGTTTAAATAAATTGTTTTAAACGATTTGGAATGCATTTATTGCATTAAAAAAGAAATATACAACATATTATTGTGTACATACTGCATTCAAATAGGAAAACAGTTTTATTACTATTGAAATAAGGCTACTATAATAGATTAACCTCTAAATATAGTCTACCTGGGCGAGATCCTATATGATGAGAGGCGTTATCCGTGTCGCTGCACTGTTTTTGAATGGTATACTGACATGATTTGAGATGGACTCTAAAAACAATAGAATATAATTCAGTAATGTTCGCCGAGGTTCGAAGCGTAGTTCTCTGGTATCAACTCTATGTTAATATCGAGCTCTATTCTCGAGGTCGAAAGTCGAGGTCTCGAGGAGGGTTATAATTATAAATACAAAGTACCTACACATGTCAGAAGTTAAACTTTTTTGGCAAACTAATTTAAAAAGTAGTATTATAATTAAACAAATAATTGAAAAAAAAAACTAATTAAAAAAAACAAATTGAAAAAAAAAATGCCAACGTCACGCGGTGTTCCTAGGCGGTCAGTCATCTAATACTGACCGCGTGACCGTTGCCGCGTTACCGGTCGCTCAAATTTTAGTCTCATGCGCCTAAAGACGTTTCACTTCAAAAAAGAAATTATTTTTATTATTAAAGTGGATAAATTACATCTATTTGGATTAATACATTTGTTTCATGCGCGATATTTGAATTGTAAAATGATTGTCCTTTTGGTTCAAGACAATATAAATACGTTATTGAAGTTACAAATTATTTGAAATGTTAGTCATTTTCGACCTTGTTGGTTAGTTAGTATTTTAATATTATACAAAACAACATCATAATAATAGTTTTTTTTTAAATATCTCTAACGTCTACTCAGAATAATTAAAATGTCATGAAACGAAATAATTCTACAGTCACAATTTTAATATGAAGCTAAAATTTGAATTTTCTTTTGGTAAAAGCAATAATTATATCTGAAAATAAATATTCTGTTTATGAAAACATCTCTTTCATATCGTTCGTCCATAATAAGCACTTAGGGTCAACTCAAGTTCATGCCCTTCTGCATTTCATGGAGTGCTCTCTAGCGAAATGTTGAGCGAGCCTTATTTTCATGGCCGAGCTTTATTTCAATTCGTGCTCAACCTACTTCGTTCCAGAACGTCGGACGTTTTAAAAATATTTTTCAAACCATTTAATTTTAGGTAGTGACAAGAGTTTTATGACTTGAAATTACTTATATTTTGTCAAATTGGTTACTAATTAAAATATGAAGCGGTTTTTGACCGTTTCAAACTGAAGATTTATATAAAAATTGTAAATTTCTTCTCAATATCTATCGTTCTATGGCGCCGAAACACACTTTATTTGTAGCCAAAAGCTTTATTTAGATTTGCATAATCCTAACTTGAGAAATGATCGGGTTTTCTACAAATTTCTTCACCTATTTCTAAGGGCGAGAAGGAAATTCCTTTCAAATTTAATACTGGCGATAAAAAGTAAAATAAGTAAGCGACCTAGATGTTCTTTTCCAAGACCCAATTCTATTTCAAATATGCCTATAACTAGCTTTATCGAATTGATTCAGCGACTCAGTCATAAAAATGTAAATGACTGTTAGTTTCGCTTTAGTAGTATTATTGATAAATAAAATTCTAAATGTGTATTTGGATTCCATCTGTCTATCTGTAGTTTTCTATAATATCATACTTGTCATTATTGAATAAAAATCAGATCATTTTGCGCCTTGATTACGTTATAGTCATTCAAAACCTGTCTCCTTAAGACTTAAATTGATAACTTCTTAAATAATATGCTTAAAATATTCCAGAGACATCTCGGTCGCTAACAAAGGGACATTGGCGGCCTATTAATATTTATTGAAGGGAAATAACCTTGCCGATGTGGCATTCCTAATTTTAAGTAATTGGCTCTTCATCGGAATATCAAAAGAGCTCGTTTCGAGGCTCTAATTTTTATTTGTCTTCAAAGAAATAAATATTATTATTGAAAGACAAAATTTTGTTCAAATTTCTTTTACGTTGTATTTGTATTTATAATGCAAATGGTTGTCAAATATACATATGGGATTGTGTTTACAAAATCGATTTTCATTGAAGTTTATCTAATAATTCAATTTTTCAGTGACGATTTTTAAATTTATAATGACTTCAATCACGAAAATAAGCGATTTCCAGTCGATCGAAATTAAGGAATCTGAATAAGATAAGAACTACCTAATTATAGCCAGAATCGTTACTTGCTGAGAGCGAGCAGGTTTCTCAATGAGACCACGGATAAATTAGTGTAGACCTATTTAACACTACAAGTCACCATCTAAAACGTCTCATGGCCGATCAGTTTTTCAACCAAAGGTAGGCTGTTGGTTTAGGGAATTAAATTGTTATTTTGTTTATTTTGTATAACTATAGTCTTGTATAAGCGCATTAGTGCACGTGTCTGTCCTATATTTAACTTTACTTGTATAACTATATGTGGAAACTTTTAATTGGCCTTTATGTACCTATTTGTATACCTAAATCTATGTTAATTAGCTGTAAGTTTTCCTGTAAAAATTAAATAAATAAATAAATAAAAAGATGGAAGCGATTAGAATACGCAATACAATTAATTAAATTGTTTGGACATTTTCAATCTTGATTGTACTTGTGAAAAATACATAATCATTTATTCATACCCACAGTATGAGTAGATAATCTTTATTAATGGATTTATTCATATGATTTATTGACGAGATAAAAAATATTAAATAAAATGCATGTAATAAATATACCGTTAATGTAGATAACATACACCGACATTTTATGAGTAATTTTCTGATAATTTAAAAACAAGTAAGTAATATTATTATCTTATGTTATTAAATTCCTGTTATTCCCGTTTTCGTTATTCTTAGCGTATAAAATAACAGTAACATAAAACCTTAATTCTATTGTGTATTATATTGTAATAACTCCTTTGATGTGAAAGAGTTCAGATAAATAAATTGATAAAATTATTATAACTAGTGGTCGCCCAGAGGTTGAAATTCGACCATAATTAAAATTTTAAATTAAAGAAAACCAAATAATTATGAAAATAAAGAACCCTTTTTTAAAAATTTTCAATTTGACAACAGACTAACAATAAACAAAAGGGTATATATGCGTGTGTGCGTGTGGTAGTGTGTGTAATGCTTTTTTTATTAATTTAATGTATAATTTATGTATAATTTTGAAAAAAATATTAGCATTCCGCACTCCTTCTATATAATATAAACTATAAGTGTGCGAAATTTCATACTCCTACGTACGCGCAATTTCTGTGAAAAGGGGTACAAAGTTTTTGCTTCACGTATTAATCTATCTACTCTACTATATATATAACAATCAATGCCACTTTTCGTTGTAATTTTATAACTCAAGACCGGGTTCACATATCCAAACCAAATATTTAGGCTTTGTTCGGACTATTTATCAAATGGTTTATGTGAAGTTTGCACATAATCGGTCGAGCGGTTCTTCATTTATCACATTTTTTGTAACAAAGGAGGATAATTTTGTTAATAGGGATTTTGCTGTCAAATTGAAACTTTTTTCAGTGTTCTTTTTTTCAAGCATGTTGTTATGTCATTCATTTCTATCATTTCATTTTGGACGTGCTTCGATTAAAGCAAATTAAGACAAAAAACCCAGGGATATAGTACATCACAAAAATAATTAACGCCCAACGAAGTGGGCACGGGGCAGCTAGTATAAAGATAAAAAGTACCTAATGCATGTTTCCATAATAATTATCTATTAAAATATCCATTTATATAGTTTTAAAACTATATAAAATTATCTTCTGAATCAATATTGTATACTTTATAATGTTGAAAACAAACTTTCCTTACTATAGTAAAAATATTTTTACGTGCGTATTTAATTAACTAATGAATTTATGATAAAATTTATCGCACTAATATATGTTGTTTTTCATATAAATTAGAACTATTTTTAATCATAACTAATTACGCAAGACTTTAAAAAGCCAATACATATATTTCTGTTAAGAAAATATAACTAGGTAAATACATAATTGTGTTTGCTCGCAAACGAAAAAAAACCGACTTCAATTACACCGACAAGTAATACAACGTAGGTTAAATAAAATAAGGTACGTAGGTTAAATAGTCAAGCAAATACGCGTTATCAAATATTACGCAAAAAAAAAAGTAATCAGATCTCGATGAAATTTAAATGTAACCAGATGATAAATATCAGCTTTCGATTAAAATAAAAATTATCAAAATCGGTAAACCCAGTAAAAAGTTATGCGGTATAATACAACGTAGGTCGACGAAAAAGTAGTCAAGTAAATACGCATTATTAGACATAACTCTAAAAGTACTTGTCAGATCTCAATTAAATTTAAATGGGGCCACATGACACGCAACACCTTTCAATTAAAACAAAATTGATCGAAATCAGTCCACCCAGTCAAAAGTTCTGAGTTAACAAAAAAAAAAATGTCATAAGTGAAACTTCTTTGGCAAACTAATTTAAAATTATTTACATAGTAGCGCGGCGTGCAGCGCGGCCCGAAAAATACAGTCCAATTGAGAAACTCCTTCTTTTTTGGAAGTCGGCTAAGGTTTAAGTTTAATTTTGGTTACGATTTTTTAGATTTCTGAGCATTTACAATATTAATCTATATACTAATATATAAAGCTGAAGAGTTTGTTTGTTTGGTTGTTTGTTTGTTTGTTTGTTTGTTTGAACGCGGTAATCTCTGGAACTACTGGGCCGATTTGAAAAATTCTTTCAGTGTTAGATAGCCCATTTATTGAGGAAGGCTATAGGCAAAATATTATCACGCTAAGACCAATAGGAGCGGAGTCCACGCCGACGAAGTCGCGCGCAGAAGCTAGTATCATATAATATTATTGAGATCAAAGTAAACGTCGAGGGTTGGATATATCACTCGTTGTGCTTAATAAACGTGATCAATACACTCTATTGCCTTTCAGAAATTTTCGCTTAATTCTTTAATTAAATTTGTTACTTGAAAATTATTCATATTGTTGCGTTTTGAGGTTTGTTATACTTGATTTTATTTTCCTAGGTGAATTTGTTTTTCGATATACATATTATATTTAATATAAAAAGAATAAAGTATTCTACAAATCATTTCAAATAACTTAGGCATAGACCTCTTTCTCCGTGTAGGAGAAGGTTTGGAGCCTAATCCACCACGCTGCTCCATTGCGGGTTGGCGGATAATAACTTACTAATTTTGAATATACGCATATTAATGTAGATGCTCTAATTTTATGTGAAACCTTTTCTATATATGACGGCTTCTTGTTTAAAAATGCAGGGTGTGCCTTGAGCACTTATTTATTTGGCTTCCTTTATTGATGAAAGATGACTCGCTGCGACTGGGTGGCGCCTGCATCTTCACATTACGCATGCGTTCCTCTTTTAATAAGTTTGTTTTGATTTCAATTGCTATCATAGTTCAAACTAAATATGCTTTAAAATTATGTATTTCTGTGACTTAAACATCTTGCACGTGTTTTTATATTTTTTTTTAGAATAATAGGACATTGTGATGGTTTTAGGAATCCGTACCCAAAGGGTGAAAATAGGAAACATTATTTAGACTCCGTGTTCAACCATTGTCTATTGTATGGTAGGATTTGAACTCTTTTACAGATACAGAAGAGCTACTAAAAGCAGCCACTTAACGGTGTCTATCTTCATTATAATTAATTTACAAAACTACATCATAAGAAAGTCTGATTTAAGAGTTCTCGCATTTCAAAAATACAAAATGAAGTAATCTTTCTTGATATTTGTTTATATTATTAGTATTATATATGTAGAATGCCTCAATAACTTCCTCCTAATTAAAACTTATATCTTTATTCCATAGAATAATCCTCCAGTTGTCTATATAAATGTTTTCAAAATGTCTATAGAAATAATTAGTGATTCCAGTTAAAACGTAATATTTTGATATAACTGGAATAACAGCGTCCACGAAAAAAATAAAAATGCCTAGTTAGGTAAAAAACTTCTTCAAAACTAAATTTTATTTTATTTTGGATAGCGACTTCCTCAAAGGAGACGGATACGATTCCATACATTCTTGGGCCAAAATGTGACGTAAAATATAACTTAATGAAAATGGTACCAATTAATGTATTTACGCTTATTGATCTCTCGCTGAAAATTCTGTATATTTTGGCTATCTGAGAGCGGAGTTATTAGACGTTTTGTAAAATTGAGGTTATGTTACAATGTCTATGAAAAACCCAATCACTAAGTTCTTGAAGCACTAATGTTTATCATATTATATCATTACAAATATCAATCACTTGAAACCATAAATAAATATCAGGAATGGACTCAGGAGTCAGGACGCATCTGAATACACTGAAAACATTAAACAACTATAAACATGATTACATGAAACGAGTGACGGGACCATGACGGGGCACACAGTTTCAATATCAGTCAGCTGTCAAAGCTGTTATTAAAAATAATTATGATTTATTTTCAATCGATATGAAATCGATAATAATTTTGGTTTATCAGATATTAATTGTTATTTTCGATATTAATGTAACTTTATTTAAATACACTTTATTGTTTACAACTTCAATTGTGTATCTAAATACTTTGAGTTAATTAACTAGTGCAAACCTTTTTTTTTAAATTCTATAATCGATTATAGTTAAATCGATACCCAATTAATTTGACGAAAACTATCTTTTTCATTTTTCTCAGCTTCCAGATTCAGAATTGAGCTGATATTTTATATTTTAAAATAAAAAATATGACCAATTTTTTAAACCATATCTGTACTTATTACATTTTAGCCTAAAAGTCCCCATCTCCTTTGTTTTAAATTATTTAATGATTACAAACCTTGTCCTGACAGTAAAGAACTCAAAAAAAAAAGCGGTAGTTCAGAAGTTGCGTGTAACATACATTTCGTCGATTTATTTATATTATTTTAAATTGTATATTATACAGGTATAACGTATAAATCAAGTTACGTAAACAATTTATTTCCGAGTAAATATTTTATTAAAGTGAACAGCCTGGATTGTTCATCTCATCCACCTTGTAATTCCCCGAAGTAATCTACGGACTTGTTAAACAATTGACAAACGAAGCGAGAGTAAAAGCTTAATAAGATTGGAAAAGTCGATACCTGCGATTCGTTTAAATATAAAGTGATTACTCTGGCTTATCACGACAGTATTGTTTTCGAATTCACTTACAACTGAACGTACTTATCTATTTTAAAAGCTTTTATTGAACTTGAAGTGTATGAATGTATGTAAGTATGTACGAGTACGTACGAGTATGTATGTATGTATGTGTGTTTGCTAGGGTGGAATTTCGCTACTCAATTTTGAAGCACATAACATTAACTGATTGAGCTGAAATTTTGGATGCACGTTTAGTTTGGATGACAATGCATGGTTAGCTGTGTGACGTCATTTTAAATCCAACATGGCGGAACACCAAAGATGGCGGAGTTATTTTTAATGCATTACTAAAATATGGGTATCGAATAAAAAGGCTTCCTAATAATAACTCAAAAAATAAAGTGACGTTCTTGAATCTTAATTCATTTGGTATTAAATTAAAGGTCTTGTTAAGAGTAACTCGAAAAAGAAGGCAGGTTACTCTAAATGTAGTATATCTTCTAAAGATAGCTGGTTAAGTATTTTTAATGCACTTCTTCAATATGGGTATAAAATTAAAGGGCTTGCTAAGAGTAACTAGAAACATAAAGTGACATCACTAAGTTTTAATGTTTTCCTACATTACGCGTATCAAATGAAAGGATTTGCTGAGAATATCAGACTTAGAAACCTGTCCAGCGATAATTAAAAACTAAAAAATAAATTAAAAGTAAAAAACTTTAAAAAAAAACAAGCTTCCGCGAGATTTAATTAGGTACTGGTTACTTAGTTTTAAAAATTACAAAAATTAAAATTCATTATTTAATTTACTTGTTTATCTACAAAGGTAAAACACGCGACAAGCTTTTATTCCATATAAATTGTGTATTGACGTTATGTGTTGATAGTAAAAGTTGTATGGCAAATGTTTATTTCGCATTTAAAATAAGAGCTTGTTTTTTTAAAAGTTTTTTACTTTTTATTCATTGTCATTTAAATTCTTTCCAAATATTACAAATACAAAAAAATGTAGATTTGAAATATTCTATATGTACTAATTACTAAGTGAGAAAAACACCCAAAAAAACTGGCCAAGTGCGAGTCGCACTCGCGCACCGAGGATTCCGTACAAGCAAAATTATTAAAAGTATTTTTATTACATGATCCTATAACTAAAAGTGTATGCTTTTCGCAATTTAACCCTTATCTGTGTTATAAGACGTTGCTTCGTACGAAATTTCAAGATTCTGAGTTCTCGGAAAGTACCTGGAGGTTTTGATTCCCTTGCGAGAGTCGAAAATTTGCAACTTAAACGACTGTATCTTTTGATTGCTTTGGCTTAAAATTTGGTTTTCTTACAGTTCCAAGGGACAGTAGACCTGAGTATTTGATATGAATTTGAGCTTGATACCTTCCGCGTTCTTGAGAAAAGGGGTCTTGACAGATGAACGGACAACAAAGTGATCCTATAAGGGTTCCGTTTTTTATTTTTGAGGTACGGAACCCTAAACAGGAGTAGTTTGTTGGAGATGCTCTTTTATTTTCTATCGGTTCAATTTAAATATTTGAAACCCTTTGACCGGAGCTATGTGCGTATAAAACAATGCTAACAACGCTTATGTACGAAGCGGTAAATATAAAAAAAAAACGTAAAACTAGACAGGTTATCTAAGTTTATTATAAAAAAATATTTTAGCGAGCATGTAAAAATACACCAACAATAACCGCTCTGATCCGCTGGTATATACCTATACATTGGAATTAAAAATAACATATTATATCGGCTGAAAATGTGAAATTACGGATGGTATAAATTTTGGCGATACCGGATCTAAGGCGAATACTCTCTTTCGGCGTAAAGTTTAATGACGGTTTTCCGCTTCGGATGAAGACTCCGTCCGTCTTGATTACGTAATGTTCATCGAACCGATTAATATCTTCGAGTTGAGCTTTGAAATTGACAGAAAGGGTCTTGTACTCAGAATAGCCAAAGGTAATTACGATACAAAACTGGATGAAGTCAAAGAAGTCTTTTTTGTTTAAATTTTTTTGTACTTGTATTATTTGTGTCGAAGTAATTATGTACTTAAATAACACATTAATATAATGCTTACAATTTTCCTTTTTATAATAAAATCAAAATCAAAACAACTTTATTCAAATAGGCTTCAAACGTACTTAATTACTTATAATTTTACTTATAATACTTGTTACAACAATTGTCAATTTTAGCTCTTCACCAATTATTGTCTCAACAGAAATATTTAGAAACGACATTTTACATTTACTCTTTGGTACAAATAATGTTTTCATGCAATGCAATATAAAACTAAACGAAGCATCTCAATATTTTACTAAATTTTGATGTTTGCAGAAAATATATTTGCCAGGGGTTAGGTTGGGGTGTGATTTCAACAACATTTCTGGGCGCCATAAAAATGTTTGACTATGTATTATATAACATCGCATCTTTAATAAATGGTTTTGTTTCATGGCACGTGAGAATTTTATTGCCAATGATGAATGAACAACATGTATTTTACCAATATGTATTTTAAATTGCTTTTATTGCTTTCTGCAATTTTAAATAAGTTTTTTCTTACCATGTATAAAATAATGCTGTTAATGTTAATATATAAATTTTTTCCTTCAATTATAAAACCAATATTGGTAATCAAATTCTATAAGTGTTTAAGAAACACTTTAAATCTTTAACTCATTTAAATTAGAGTTTCTTAACACAACCAATATAAATTCAAGAATTTGGCTAGACAAAATTAATATCAAATACTGAAATGAATCAATCTTTGACTTGAAAAATAACACTTAAATTCGTTTGCATTTATTCTAACTTTGATTTAACTACACAAAGACCCCCCTAATGTGATTAGTTTTATTAAAATCCTGCGTAGAATAATATTACATCTCTCGGCGTGCTTGGAAATAGTAAAATACTTCTCTGCTAGGTAAAATATAGTTGCCAAATTTACATGCGAGATTTTATATTACATACGTATGTTTAATATAATAGTAGCTATGCTGCTGAAAACAAAGAGCTAACTAACCATTATTAATACTGGAATGTTAGAGTTTTTGATTATAGAAGGACTTTGATCATTACATTATTTACCATTTTTATTAAGTTTCGTCACTCATGGCCATGATAAAACACGGTTTATAGGACAAATACTTAAAAAAAGAGAATCTCTGGAAATGTTCTTTTGTGCGCTATAATACTCATTAAGTATTTATTGACACATTTCGACTTTTGTTAAATGTATCATACTAATGTGCACATATTTATTTTATGATTGTATTTTCGGCTACTTACGTTGTATTACTTGTCGATGTAATTGAAGTCGGATTTTTTTTTCGTTTGCGAGCAAACACAATTATTCAATATAAATACCAAGGTCACTGTACTACAGACTCAAGTCACGTGCGCGAACGACCTTTATGAAGAAAAATCTTCCGTATTTCTAGGTAAGTTGATGAGTAACGGTCGGACATAATATGGGCGGCCGTACTGACGAGCTCCCAGAATTTCTCTCAGGTTTTGTGGTTCGTACAATCGCTAACTGGGAAATCTAAAATTACCCTCTTGGGTTTTATCTACTTGAGATAAATTGGTTCTGATATTAAAGACGTTAAATTTATTAGCGGTCCTGACTGTGCTGGATTTATGTACATATTGAATTGATGGCTACTTCGAGAGAATTAGCAACCAACATTGGTTAGGGTCTAAATGTCATTCCATTTAAATTTATGGGTTATCTATATATGAATATATAGGATCAACATTATTAGATATATGAAGTAGAAATTTGCCACGAAGGTAGACTATGATTGTGAGACATCAAAGGATTTTAGGAAACATTCTCCGCTGGGGTGTTAAGGATAAAGAAGGGTTAAAATGAGTATGGAATTAATACGTATTTCTGGAATATAGAAATATTGAAAAATTATGGTGATTAGGATATTAATAACAATTTAAAATTAACTGTTTCAACATAAAATTTTACAAGTAGGTTTCTGTTTGATAGAGGATTTGAGGCAAATTAAGACTATTATTAACCGGTGAACCAAATCATTATTATTAATATGTACTGCTGAACTAAGCAACCGACATAGCCCACAGAATCAGCAAGTGAAAGTGGCAGTGGGCTAGTCATCTTTGTCGCAGGACCGATGGCCGTTGGAGCAGACGTGTCCTGGAGTGTAGACCGCGTCTTGGCAAACGCAATGACCCATTACTACTATTTACTCCGACCTATTGGACCGACGATCTACGTAAGATTGCCGGTGTGGGCTGGATGAGGATTGCGGAAGACAGGGATGTCTGGCGCGAACTTGGGGAGGCCTATGTCCAGCAGTGGACTGCAATAGGCTGAACTAACTAACTGCTAAACTACTAGTAAAACTGCCGATCACATTTAGTTCTTAACATTATTTATTTTATTAATAAATAAATAAATAAATTCATATTTTATGAATGTGTATATGAAAAACCTGAACATTGTAAATATTTATCGTGTTTAAACTTCCTAAACATAAATAAATTGGATACTGCTAGCTTACTGTAAATTTTATGCGCCATTTACTGTTAGCGGTAATGTAATATCGTATAAAGTGACGTCTTTACTGAAAGTATTCCTGTTGAGGCGTTTTAGCTTCAAGAGTCCTCGATATTGGAATCATTTTATCTTAAACTTTAGTCTTCAAATGCGTCCCTGTTATCTATTTCCTGTCGTGATCAATTTGAAAATGTAAATGAAAAGTTAGCTAGCATGATGTTATTTGAATGTTAAATCCCTGTAGTAAACCCAATTGTATTGACAATACTGAAATCATAGTAATTTACTTTACTAATATAAACGCATAAAACAAGCAAATACCACAAAAATCATTTAAAGTTTCATACGAGTATTTGTATGTATACATTAAATAAAAATAAAATAAATAAATAAATATCTACAATTCTACACAATACACACACGGTCGTCTGTTCCTAAAGTAAGCAACTTAATGCTTGTGTTATAGGTAACAGCCGACTGGTCTAGTTACATTTTTTTTCGATAAACATACTTATAAATAATGCATATATAAATAAATGTGTATATTACACCCAGACTCGGGGTGGGAATCGAACCCACAACCCCCGGAGCAGAAAGCAGGGTCACTATAAACTGCGCCAACGGGCTAGTCAAATATAGTCATTATATATATAGGTACATGTACCACTAAGATGTATAATTTTGAATTATTTTCAATTCTTGTGCACGACCGTAACTATGCGTTAACTTCTCTAACATTTCAGAAATAAATTAACATTTCAGAAATAAATTATTTACAAATCATTCCGTACTTTTAGGTAGGGTTTATTTATATATAGGCTTTGGGTCAAATTTAATTTATATCGACGAAATGGAATAAAAAATTGGTTGGATGTAGGTCAGCGGGTGACTTACATATTTAAAGCAAGCTTGGAAAATTTCTACCGGCAACACACAGTAAAGCAAAATAACCTAAACGCAAGAAAGATGCAACATTAAATGGTTGGTTTTAGTAACGTCTTTGAACAACATAATCAGTGCACATAATACTTACAAATTATTTAGGGAAAAAAAATTATTTCACGAAATTCTGTTACACAGTAACGTTTATTTTCGTGTTTTAGGTAAGATAATTTCTAAGTCAATGTATGTATGTATGAAACTCAGGATACTTTTTACTATTATAACAAATCAAAGGTTGGAAATAGATTTCACAAAAAAAAAATGATTCCAAGGAAACTTTATCAATGATAGCAATAAACACGATTTCCCGAAAATCCATAAAACGAAGAACCAATTTTGTAATATTCAAGACGAAGGTTGGTAGTAATTGCCGCTATAAAATGTGCTGTCCTCCGATCCTTTGAACTAGAAGACCCAATATTAAATTTTAGTGCTCCCCAAGTTTTTGGCCTTAAATTTTCATCGATTTTACTTCTTATTCTTCTCATTTATTTTTGAATTCAATTTGCCGAGTGCTTTCGTCTATTAAAAAGATTAACGTTGTTTTGTCGTTATCTTCCGATTGTATTGGGACTGTAGCCTGGGATAATCAAATTTTAAACGTCTTTAACTTCGATATTACAATGAAGCGATTTACATTTGATTAAAAAAAATTTGCTTATATTATACATTACGACATACTCCTTAAAAGAGATTATTCTTCTCGCAATGGAAACTTTACGAGGTCATCAAAAATTATTACTAACCAGCTGATTTTTTTTTCTTTTAGTTAGTTAATATTTATAAAATTTAATAGTAATATTGTCCTCCAAATTGCGTGGTACGTTATCCCGGTCCTACGCTCACTGCTGCTCTATCCCATGCTACCCCTATTACCTACCACAATCGAGAGTTTTCGTAGAGGAAATTTGTGTTCGTCTCATCAAGATGAAGCTACTCCTGGAAAATTAGCTTGATAGTAATCAAGTGAAAAAAATGTACTAGGGTATCCCGGACTATTCAGTAATGGCTTCGGAATGTCCCTTTACAAAATGAACAAACTAAAGTGGTCCCGAGCATCCCAAAGCTAGTTTCAAAGCAAGGCTGAAGGGCGTGAAGCACTTGGTTGAGTTGTTTGAAATTTCCGTTTCCACTTGCGAATTCTCTTCAAAACATTATCTAAAGTGTATTAAATATTATTATAAGGAGGAAATATTTTGTTTGTTTTATTAATGCAATAATATCAAGACAAAATATTACGTCATCTTTTTGTACCAAATTTTACGTTTACATACTGATAAATTATGCTAGTGTTTTATACGTGTTTATCATAAAAATCTCTTTAAGAAATCAGCTACATTATCAATGATAGATAAATGTAAGTAGTCTTTAACAAAACAAGCATTGTTAAGAAAGGGTTATTGTGTTACACGAATTTAATCGTAATGCTTAATTTATTTTCATCATATTGCGTTCGTTTAATGAAATACGTGACAAAAGCGCTCGGTTTCGTTGTCTCATAATAACGTTGTTTGTTACTATCATTCTCGTAGGAAAACAATGGAAAGCCTGGTACGTTTATGACCATAAATGTACCAAGTGATTAGAGTTATAAACAAAATCTTATATCCGTATGTAGTCGAAAGCGGAAGATATAATGGTGAAGTGAGAACATAACTTACAGATGTACTTAAAACATATCATATTATATTACATACAGAAAAATATATTTTTGTGTGGCAATAAGTAATATTCAATGTCAGTGCCTAATATTTTTTTACAACGTTTAAAATAAGACTGTAAGAGCACCGCTGGGGTAGTAAAATGGAGACGTAAGGAGCGTTATATACAGCTTTATCCGGCATCACATCTTTATTACACACGTTGCTTTGTTATTGTCTCTGAACCCCAAAACCTAGTACGTTAAATATACACGTGTAGACAGACATGATAACGCGAAGTATACGACCAAACTGGTACCATTGTCACGAGAGTCACGTTGCGGGAGGATTGGCGCGCTTTAAAATTGTACGCAGCTGGCTGGATTCACGATGTCGACCCGATTTATACCAGAAAGACTAATAATTTCACCACCACTCTACAATTTAGATACAACAGCTGATACGAACGTGCATGCGTAATACATAACTGAAAGCCTCGGGATATTGTTGTTGTAAATTTAAGAATGGGTCAAATACCGTCCAGGCAATAGTGGTTCTGATCGCCAATACTTACATTGTTAGATTTTCTTGTTTGAAGATCACAGTACGTTCATTATAAAAAATATATTATTTTACTTAATATTTGCTTACATAAAAAGTTTTTTCGTATTTGACTTAATTTTTATGTGATTTCCGCTGTGGAAAAAGTAATCTTCCTTTTATCTGCGTCAATAAAACCTGATAAGTATTATTTTACAAATACCGTAGTAATTGAGAAGATAAGATACATCTAAATGTACTAAATAATCCAGCGTTTTTGAAGTGAAACTTCTTTAGGCGCATGAGGGGTAAAATTTGAGTGACCGGAGCGATTGGTGACCGCCTGAGAACACCGCGTGACGTTGGCTTTTTGTTTTTTTTCCAATTAGTTTTTTTATATTTTAAATTCGTTTTTTTAATTAGTTTGTTTTTAATTAATTTGCAAAATAAGTTTCACTTCTGACATGTGTACCTACTTTTCACGCACGCAAACTTTTTTTAAAAATTAAAAGTGACACCTTTACTAATTTATGCTGAGAGTGCGTTTTAAGTGTTGTGATTAACTTTTGAAATATTATTTATTTTAATTTATACCTCTTATTAAATCTCACAAAGAGATCTACCGACATTTTTGCGACATAAAAATTATTTATATTCCCAAATTATCAATACCAATTGCTCAATTTTTAATAAAAAAAGTTCCCTCCTAACATAAATAGTTTATGAATCTGTAATAAAAACGACGTAGTTCCAAGTATGAGTTCATAAAAATTTAGTTATGAGGACCCTCTCGCTTAATACTTAATTTGCATTCGTTACGAACTACGCCGCACATCTTGTTTAATGTAATTCGGGTTCGAGGGTAGCTTGAGTTGTAATAATATTATGCAGTATAATCCTTGTGCTACCACCCGCCACCGGGCCTCGGAATTTTGCAGAATTTTCGGCATCATTAACCCGGGCCTACCTAACGTTGATAACAAAACAGATCTTTGTCGGATTTGTTCCCTTCATTGAGTTACTGTGGATGCTAATTACGTTTCTGTTTAGTACAACTTAGTTACGAGTATGTTTTATATTAATTTTAACTTTTGATGGTTCTGTGTATTTGTTTAGATCCCTTTGTCTACTCATCATAGCTTTATTAAATGTAACATGGCAACAATAAAAATTAAAATAAAGTAATAAAAATATATTAAATTACGCAAACGTCTGATGAAATACTTATTGCATAACGTATGCAAAATTAAATACAGTGAAGTTGTTTTGTTATATTTTTTAAGATTTAATAGCATAAATATTACTTCCCTAAATAAATAGAAAGTTATTTATCTATGAAATACAAATAGTACCTACGTCGTGCATTTTCGCTATCGAGCGTCAAGGATTCGTACAATAAGAGATACATACACAAGGTATTTCAGTAAAATTTGACGACCTCAAAAAATATGTTGACGACATAAATTGTGACAAAATAAAAACCGGTAAACCGCAGTTGCTAGGGATATTATTTGTATTAAAATAGAAGTTACGACTACAATGAAGTTCAGGACATTTTCCACTCACGTCTCGAAATCCCGGTACACTTAAAAAATCCCTTGTCTCTGAACAAATTTGCTGGAGCGACCTAACGATTGGACCAGAATCTCAACCACGTAAATTAAGTTATAACGTGCGACCATAACATACACATAAGAAGTATTGTATCAAACATTAGTTGTTAAAATAATAAAAGAAAATATAAAATCTTATTATTTAGGTATGGAAAGACATACATCGATCAAAAGTTTTTAAATTCTTTTAAATGTAAATTAACAGCAATATAAAAGAATATGTTGATTGTATAGTTATTCATTCACTAGCTTCTGCGCGCGACTTCGTCGGCGTTTACTCCGCTTCTATTGGTCTTAGCGTGATGATACATAGCCTATAGCCTTCCTCGATAAATGGGCTATCTAACACTGAAAGAATTTTTCAAACCGGCCCAGTAGTTCCAGGGATTACCGCGTTCAAACAAACAAACAAACAAACAAACAAACAATCAAACAAACAAACAAACAAACTCATCAGCTTTATATATTAGTATAGATTACATACGTATGTATACCTACACTAAATGTTAATATATTTCCTTCGTACATAATAAAAGGTTTTTATTTTGCAACCTTTTGGTATTATAATAATTAATATCTTACAATTAAGATAACGTTTGTTTAAGCTAATGAGGTAATCAAATGCAAATTCTGTTTTGATCTTTAATTTCGCTCTCCTGACGGTTTTACGAGCCCTTTTATAGTCCTGTTCTAAAAACGTTCGCATACTAATAAAATTGGTCGTGTATGCTGAGTGTCAGTGTTATTGATATTCTCTTTTTTATTACTCAATCAAAAATTCATGGCGTATTATCATTGGAAAATCATTTATGAAATTATCAAATTATTGAACATTTTGAGGTTTAATGAAGCAATAAAAAAGTTTTCAGACAGGCTCATCGCTTTCATTATTCGTAATGTTTATTATGATACCGAAGTACGTAATAAACCAAAACATAGGATGCATAAACCTAAGATTTTATCTTTGTACTTTATATTTGTAATTCCACACACGAAAATGAGTACTAAGCCTAACTTTTCATAATTGCTTTTGTCAACATTAAACATAAAGAAGAAAGCTTATCTAAAGAAATACGTGGAGTAAATAGCGGGTTATGTTTAAGTATTTTTAAACAGTTTAACGTCGTATCATATAAAAGGATATTACACTGCCTTATTAACTAATTTATAACTAAAATAAGTTTAAGTCTACACTTTAAAATGGTATGTAAAAAAGTATTAGGTACTTATTGTAGATAAAGAATAACATTCTCAAGTTCATCAATAAGACAATATCTTTTTTTACAATTACGTCACGAATATCAACTTTCAAATATGAATAAAAATTTAATACATATATCGCTGTGTGGTTACGGCAGAAGAGAATATAGCCACTCCCTCTCTTCGCGTGGGTGTCGTATGAAGTGACTAAGGGATAACAAAGTTCTACTACCACCTTGGAACTTATAAAGCCGACCGATGGCGAGATAACCATCCAACTGATGGCTTTGAAATACACTGGCAGCAGCTTCTTTAATGCAACAAAGCCAGCCCTGCGGTCACCAACTCGCCTGCCCAGCGTAGTGACTATGAGTAAAACACATGAGTTCGCGTCATAATGTCGGGCGCGAATTTGTGGAGGCCTATGACCAGGAGCGGACTGTGATAGGCGGAAGTGATGAAATACATAGAAAGGAATTTAAATAAACAATATACTGTTCTTATATGAACGTCAAAAAATAAATTAATGATTCTACTTTGAAAAGAGTGCAAAAACAATGTTTGTTTAGTGAAAGCGGTTATTTTGTCACATTCGTGTTGTACAAACGTGACGAAGCGTACACAATAACGCGGGACTACAGAATAATGGCCGACGCTTCTGATTTATACTTATTTCTTTTATGGAACCCCTAATGGCTTTCTTTATAGAGTGTTTCTTTTCGGACACTGCTACAAGTCAACGACGCGAACAGCTTCTCTTTACAATAAGAGCAACGACGCTTTTAGATTAAATTAAGCGAAACTTTATTCACGCGGGTTTACGAGGTCGCGTGCGGTTTTATTCCGGAGATGAATGTAATTGTCGCGCGGGGTGGAGGGTCTGAATATCATAGAGCACGGTCGTACACTCTGGAGTATCAATTTATACGCTAGGATTTCGTAGATAGGATTTTCGACTTTATTTAAATAGACGAGAGATTATTTTGCACGATTATATCTGGGAATGTTTGAGCGTCGCGTTGTTTGTTGTACATGGACGCTAGAGCGGTTATGTTTACAGACGATCTTGCTGATAGCTTGCGAACACGCTGTGAAATTAATCATTTGCAGAACTCAACTAGGGCGAGTAAAACAAGGACCACACCAACGTGAATTATTTTCATAGATAAAGAATTAACAACGGACCCAATTATTTTATATATTACTAATTTGGTTTATGTTACACTAGCGTTATTTGTTCCAGTAGTAAAACTAAATTTTTCGTAATGGAAAACGTTATTTAATAAGATGATATTGTTCAGTTATGGTGTTGTCATTCTTGTCATTAAATTATATTAGTGTTGTAATTTTGCAATTTCTTTAAATTTATACCCATATACAATTACATATAATGCATAAAAAGAAAGAAAAAATGAGAAATTAGAATGCAATGCCTAAGGAATTAAAAGTTAACTAATATTCTCAAACAAAAGTTTTATGTTCGTCGGAGTATGCACCTAATTGGGCAAACTGTATTGGACGGATGAGCGGCATAAAGGGAGTCTATGAACCTCTGACATCATGATGCAATAAATCAAGCGTGAATAGCGCACACGGCGTAGATAAGAGTCGTGGAACAAAAGGGATCAATAAATTGTTATTAACCACAATCTAGTCTGTTCACTTCCAAGTTTTTCATACATTAGCCTGATAATGTATGAAAAACAGTAGGATACAGTAGGTACATAAATTTTTATATAAAATGCACTCGCTTACTGTTAATAAAATGTTTTTATTATCATTGGCATTATGAATAATGAGGATGATTTCATATACAAATGAGACTAGTATAAACATACTAGAATTATTTGACGTACAAATTCTCGTTTTAGAAAACAAAAATATTTTGGCATAAGTCTATAATAATATATAGGAAAATATCTTTCAAAGTAAGAAAAATTCATGCGCGAGAATGTCAATATTTTCTCACTTTTTTTATACAACAAGGTCTTCATTTATCGTAGCTTAGACACCTGCAACACCAGAAGCATCGTAAGCGCGTTGCAGATCCTACCCACAATCTCCCCCGGTAGCTCTGGTCACCTTACTTACCGCAGGAACACAATACTGCTTTCAAGTTCTGTAATTTAAATTGGACCAAATGCCTTTTCTGTATTTCAAAATATTCACGCAATACATCTTTAGATAATATTTGCGTTTATAAACACTTACAGAGTTACATTTGCGTAAAAAATATAAGAGACAAAATTTTGTTAGCAAACAGATCCATCAAAAATTGGCCGTAACGTTTTTATTTTTATGTGAGAAAGTATTTGCAGTTAACCTTGTATATGTGAGTGTAGGTAAAAAGTATATGTAACAAATGTTGGTTTAAGTAAAATGGAGCATGAGATCAATAGATCATAATATACTTGATGACAGCTATATTATCCTTTTCAGGTGCTTTACATGTAGTATCAGAGAGCAATTTTTTATAGAAAATCTCATGAAGAATTCACATTGAATTACATATATTATTGGGTATACCTATACATACTTACATACTATCTATAATATTCTCCTAAAACAATTCCTAATGTATTCTAGTGAATTACAACTATTACCTCATCATCATCATCATCATCATCATATCAGCCTGTTGCAGTCCACTGCTGGACATAGGCCTCCCCAAGCTCGCGCCAGACATCCCGGTTTTCCGCAATCCCCATCCAGCCTACACCGGCAATCTTACGTAGATCGTCGGTCCAGCGGGCCAGAGGGCGTCCTACACTGCGTTTGCCAATACGCGCCAACTATTACCTACTGTCATAGAAATAACTACATACTACAAAGTCCTTTCCCGCTGTCTGTATGCTTAGGTCTTTAAAACTACGTAACGGATTTTGATGCGGTTTTCTTTAATAAATAGGGTGATTCCAGAGGAAAGTTTATGTGTATAATATATGCATAATATAGTAGAGGAACACTGATAGTTTTAGAGGTTTCTAATGTGATGTTCGTAAATAAGGTATGACGCTGGTTGATTATGGTCATCTGCACAGGGCAATACATTTAGAATCGCGTAATAATAGTTCATTCATTTAGGTTTTATATGGTGATCACCAGAAACGGATTTGAAAATTACCCTTCCCATCATTTTCAGGAATAATCTACTCCTGTTCGTCTTCTCATTTTTTTTAACTACGTCGGAAAACAAGTGTACTGCTTATCTGATACCGTAGCGATTACCGTAGCTTACAGATGCCTGCAACACTAGAAACATCGCACAACAGCAAGCGTGTTGACCCCGACGCTAACCCCAAACTATCCAAGAGCTCTGGCCACCTTACCACAGAAACAACACTACTGAGCAGTGATTCATAGCTGTGGTCTTCTATTGTCGAGTGTATAGTCGAGGGGCTTCCCCAGTCGGGCCACTCCAAATTTTGAGCAGGATTACCTCAGTCTCATACTCGTATTTCAATTGTTCTCTAGTACTACTGATGTTCATAGTTGACCTGTCATGCATTTACTTTCTGTTAAAAGTCAAAACAAAGAGTAATTTAGAAAAACACACGACACAAGCCCTTCATATAATATAGAACAATAGTAAATATTACAAGAATACTTTGTTAAAATTTAGTTGACCTGGTTCTGTAACAAAAAATATTATTTTGCATACCTTCTTCAAGGTTAAGGTGTCATACGACACTGCACATCACCCAAAAAAATGGTTTCCACGTTTCATAGAGAAATGTTTATAAAAGTATAAGTTATTGTTATTTTATCGACTGACGAAAAAAACTAAGCGATTCGTATGTCACGCCATCACTACCTGAAATTTTACATTCCTATTTGTTTGTTTAGCAGTATTTTGCACGACTATCCAATTTGATTGATGCCTGATGAAAAAACGGTAAAAGTACTCGGACCCCTTTGATAGCGAAACATATTTCATGGCTCTGAGTTGTGTAGGTTGGATGATATCAGTTAGATGACGCCGCGCCGCTTCGCTGTACATGGATAAAATGGACTAGGATTTATGGATTTTCCTCTCTGAATGGAACCTTTAAACGTACATGTTTTGTTAATAACCTCGATTTGTTTTCTTTGTTCACCAATGGATAAGTATTCTTTCTATAAATATAGTATTTCGCATTCCGTGGTTAGGCGTGTGTGAAAAAGTCATGAAATTTTCGCTCTGTAATCTTTTACGTAAATAAAAATAGGTATATATTAATTATTGTAAAGTAGGAATGTACTTGTAACATCGCTAAATCTACCAGGAATATATTCTGAATAATTTTGTATACTAACAGTATTAACATTACATAAATGAAAATGTGTCTACTATCTCTACTAATACATCAGAGTTTGTCTCCGATCTACTGGCCGATTAAAACTTCTGACCTAACTTCGGATTCAATCTCTCGCTCTTTTCGTTTGGAACGCTATGACGGAGATAAGCTATATATGCCTCATGCTATATATAGTGGTTCAGTTCCGTATTGTCTCGCTCAAAAACAAAATATGGTACTCTTATTGTGTCGGTGTACGTGTACAACTTTTGATATACCATTTAAAGTGAGACATAAACATGTAAATATACTTACATAAACACATATACACATATAAATACATATCTGATTGTCTTAACGTATAACTTTTGAAGTTAAACTTCTTCATGCACGCTTTACTTGGGGATAGTAAGCTGATTAATGCATGACGAAAGCGTTACGAAAAGTGTGATCGGGCGAGGCGAACGGAGCAAGAGAGAGGTGTGAGCAAACATTTTCTTCCTGTCTTTCTCTAATGGTTAGTTTCGTATACCTAAGACACAGTGCAGGCCTATTGCTAAAGAAGTTTTACTTCAGTCGCGTGGTCTAGCACACTCGTATTTTTTTGCATACTAATTTAGTTTAATATTTCTTGAAATATCATCAAGCGTAATTAGTAAGAACTAGCTTCTGCGCGCGACTTCGTCGGCGTGGACTCCGCTCCTATTGGTCTTAGCGTGATGATACATAGCCTATAGCCTTCCTCGATAAATGGGCTATCTAACAGTGAAAGAATTTTTCAAATCGGCCCAGTAGTTCCAGAGATTACCGCGTTCAAACAAACAAACAAACAAACAAACAAACTCTTCAGCTTTATATATTAGTATAGATTAAACTGCGTACATATAGGTATATGTAGAATGGTAATTTATTTTTACGCTTGGCGTCGTCGAATGTTGTTTCGCAGCAGATAATCCGATGTTTTAAACGGCTGATTGATATTAGATGTAGTCCTTGGAATGAGCGTATTCGAAATTTCGGTCTTTAATCTCCCACCGAAGATTGGAAAATACATAATTTGAAAGAACAAAAAAAAACGTAATATTGCTTCTTTTATCGACTCTGAATATTAATTTTACAATCATTTAAAGAAAATGAACGCAATGTTTGTATAATTTGTTAGACCATTTTTATTTCATTTTAATAAAACATCGTTAATGTGAGCTATATCCACGAATTGGTTTACGTACGTATTCGAGATCAATCCATTTTTACTACACAGTATAAAAATACTGATTTTTTTCTACATTAACGTTTAGGTTGAAGTACATAATAAGTAAAACATTAACATTTTATTCAATGTACTCGTACTATTTATATTACCCAGTAGTAACAATTGTATATTACTTTTAATATTTCACTGCTTTGACTAGCGTGTTGGCGCAGTTTGCAGTGACCCTGTTTTCTGCTCTGGGGATTTGGGGGTTTGATTCCCGACTCGCGCCTGGTTGTAAATTATATATTACGAGCCGACCCGTGCCCACTTCGTTGGGCGTTAATTATTTTTGTGATGCAAATAATATACTTACATACTTAAGTTTTCATCTCGCTCACATAAAACTACCATCCCCTGTTTTAACCCCAAAAGGGGTTGATTTCTCAAAATACATTATCAGTACACTTCAACACCGTCTATAGAGCATACATTTTGAATTTCAAGTCTCTTACTTCAAAAACATAGGACTTTCATACAAACTTACATCCCCCATTTTACCCCCTTAGGGGTGGAATTTCTACTACTCGGCGAAAGGAATATTCCTATCAAAATTCAAGTCTCTACGCCTTATGGTTCCAGAGATATCGTGATGAGTCAATGGGTGGATATCTCTTTTATATATATAGATTTGTATGTATATTTATCGTTAAAAAGAAATATGTAGGTATATCAGCCGACTGTTACCTATAAAACAGGCATTAAGTTGGCTACTTAGGAACAGACGACGTGTCGACGATTCAACCTGAACATCCCACTGCTGGGCATAGGCGTGTTTCTCCATAAAGGAGAAAAATGACGTGTACGTTAAATATATTTACTTATTTCATTTAACATATGGATTCAAAGTAGTAAGATTAGATTATATTCATGTGAAATGCCAGTAATATAAATGCAATAGAAATTGTGTAAATGACTAATAATTTGACAGAGTGTATCGAACGAAATAATTAAACACAGTCTCGGGAACTAAACGATTGCACATCTGGCGAAACAAAGTTAATTGTATGTGAATTTCGCATTCCCTTTAAAAGTACATTGTGATGTTGCTCCGCTACATTACCGCCAGCCCGCTTTACGAGTAAGTTCCTGCATGAGGATTTTCAAGATGCTCGTACTCGCTATCTGGTACTTTCAACTCGTCACGTCTATTATCGATTTGATTTTGTTGTTGGTGGTATTTTAATTTTTAGAATAGTTGATATATTTCGACTTCTTTATACTTTAGTTATCTACACATTTTTGTAATTAATATGTATTTTTAGGCTCATTTGGCTGATTTTTTTTACATAGGTTAAAAGTAGTATATCGGTACAAAGTAGTATATTGGTACAGGCATTTTCTATGCCCTATCCTATATCCAAAGTTTTTCTGAAAGAAATCGCTCTTTTAGCGATAAGACCGCCTTTGTACATCTTCCTGTAATTGTACTATTTTTGTGTGTATCTTTTAATGGTGTAAAATATAGAATATTATAATTATTATTATTACATGGGTTACATTTAATGCCTCTCGTTGATATCTATCCAGTATTATGTAGCAAAAGTTAATATAATAAAATAATATATGTAATTGACACAGTTAAATACATAATTATTCGAATATGTCATCCTACTAATGTATATAAAAGTATGAAGGCAATGATCAGCAAGAAAGAGATTTTTAAAGAAAAAAAGCAATATTTTATTAATAAATAAATAAACAATATTATTGTGTTCTAAATAGAATAGAACATTATTTTAAACATTTAAATCGAATACTATAGTCCCTACAGAAATTATTACTAGCCGCTCCGGCCAGCGTCACAGAGGGCCTTAACGACCTGACTGACAGTGACAAGCGAGTGCTCGTGACTAATTGATACTATACGAAAAACGAATATTTTATAGATGAAGAGTATTGATGTGTTGTCTACAAATTTTAAGGGTCTCGTATCAATCATATTTAAAAACGCTCCATTCTTTGTTTTTCTATTGCAATAAAATTCATTTACTCGAATATTTTTTTAAAGTTATTAAAAATTATAATAGTAAGCTAATTTTTTTACCTTTTTGTTTTATCGTGTCCAGTAAAACGTAATTTCTGATTGTCTCAATTCGCACGGAACATGCACGTAGGTCGTAGATAATTGTAGTGATGTAGCGAGCGTGGTAGAACATTGTCGCTACACTCGTAGAAGCTTGTAGCTACGTCGGTAACGTAGCTCCATTACGTAGCTATGTACTAAAGGGATACAAATTTCACGTGCCATTAAGTTTACTGCAGCTATTTATTTACCGAGATTGCATTTTTGTACGAGAAAACTCTTCGTGTGTATAATTATTCTTTTGTGCTTCCGTAGATATCATGTAACCTAAGTTTGTAAAACGATGCCTATACACTTTATTTTACATCTTTAATTTTAAATAAGTGGTTATAATTTAAGTTTAGTTTTTCATACAATTATAACAACGCATAATAAAATTTTACTATTGAATTATCTACACAGTCCTTGTGGGTCTCCCCACCGTGCCTCGGAGAGCACGTTAAGCCGTCGGTCCCGGTTGTTATGATGTACCTACACCTGATAGCGATCGTTACCTACTCATAGTAGGGAATATATCCGCCAACCCGCATTGAAGCAGCGTGGTGGATTAAGCTCTGATCTGAGGCCTATACATAACAGTGGGATATTACAGGCTGAAGCAGAAGCAGAAGCAGAAGCAGAAGCAGTAGCAGTAGCAGCAGCAGCAGCAGCACCAGCAGCAGAAATTACCTACAACTTATACAGTTCAGTGTGAAACAATGCAGATAGAAGGGCTTGGTCGTTTTATAAATTACGTAACTATGGACATGATGATTTTTATTTAAACCAAAATTGTAGAGACACTGGTGGCTAATTACAAGAATTTTTGTAATTAATTTGTTTCTAAATATATGCTTCAATTATATTCAACAATTAATAAACACATAAATGTGCGGAGGAGGTGATTGTAAAACAAAGAAATATTGTAAGAGAGTAGCGGTCCCAGGAAAAAATGTTCTTTATTCTATCGAAATTTAAGTCCACAAAATTATGTGATGATAAATGAAAATTAGTTTTGCAAAACAATTGCACGATTAAAAAAACGTTTTGCCGATAAAATACTTGTAAAAATTCACGCTTCCTAATATGAATCAGCTTTGTGACAGAAAGAATGGGCGAGTCCACCAGCAATGTTTTTGTTACACGATTTCGTGCCACTCTTCTGAAACGGGTCTTAATTAACATAATATATAATCTAATAAAATAAGCTTTATTCTAATAAAACAATAGTGTTAAACTGTCCAGACATTACTATATGAAAATGACAAAGGTTGAAACTAAAAAGTCTAGGTCATTTCTAAATTATTTATCATTGGTCGTCGACTCCTTGTCGAACACTGATACCCTATCAGAGTTTCCAATATGTGTATAAGTAGTTGGAGTAGATACTATAATGTCTATAACTAATCGAGATCACTAATTAGTATCGTACGGCAAACACTAAGCTTATTGTAAGCACTAAGTTTAAGCTTGTTGTTTTCACTAATAGATTGTGGTAAGCTTCACTTAACATTTAGTGTTTGTTTCATGTCATTCGGTTCATAAATAAAATCACGTATCACATGTAAATACCCAAACGACGGTGTTTAAAATCCAAACTAAACAAAAAGATATACTAATATACAATATACTTTGGGTAAAAATCGACGAAAAACATTAAACATACATACTTGTTTTTGGCTTGCGATAATGCCTACCTATATATTCCAAATTCGTTTTGGGTTCAAATAGTGCAATGGGTATACTGGTATCTATACCAGTATACCTATTGCACTATTACCCCAAGAAAAAGATTATAATATCTAATATGAACATAAAATATCCTCGGAAAGATTTAAAAGTAATTATATTTTTATTCATTATATCATATTTATAGTGTAAAACATACCATGAATATGCAAATTATGATTACTCATGTCGGTTAGGTCGACCTATCGTGTACCATAAAAGTATTTTCCAAAGAACTTGATGACCGCGCGCGTCGCGGCCGTTAGGTTTTACTGTCGTTGTAAAGAAGGGTCGCTTTTATGTGCGGAAGGGTTGAGTGTTCTACCTTCAAATTGTAATTTAGGTATAAACATGAACACATTAATACAGTAGGCATTATGTCGTAGATAAGAAGTCACCTTATTTTAGATAACTATTTCTCTAGCATTATTTATTTGTTACGCAAAATTCATATAAGGTTATAATATAAGGTATATAAGGTTATATTCATATATATAAGGACTGTGAAGTCAGATGTATGGATGAATTTACGATATGATTGGCCATCTTTTGAGATGAAAGTTTATATGCAGATTGTTAAATTCTTATTCTTTGTGACTTCCTTTGTTAAGATTTTTTATTAGATATAAATACAAATAGGCTTTACTGAAAAATTTCATGAGACAGCTATTATGCATAGGTATACAATTTTAAAAAAACAATGAGCTTGAATAAAATATGAAAAATTGAAAACTCTTTCATTTCAAACAAGATTATTTTGTTTGTATCATTAATATCATTAAAATTGTCGCAATAAGCTCAAAAATTATGTTAGTGGGTTGTTTATAATCTTTAGATTTATATCGCGACGTTATAATTTTAACATTTTCTTGCCTTTTCTTACGACAAAAGAAAAGAGTTATAAAGTTATTGCTTTAATTGTAGCAATATATCAGAGGTTAAATTGTGGTAACAATTACGAAAAATCTTATTCATTGAAAACAGTTCGCTTACTCGTTATCTTTTCTTCAAACGTGTAGGTAATAAGATAATAATACAACAAACATATATGAAACCAGAATAAGTATACAGAATAAGTATCTCTATTCCTAAACAATGTCAAATATAATAATAGTGATATTATTACGAGTATAGTGACAGTAAAAAGTCAAATTTACTAAATCCCGTATCTCTCTCATAAGCTATGTACGAAATCTTAAAAATATTTTTACGAAATAAGTTTTAAAAATCACGATTCAGATAATATTTCACACAATAGTCTCGTATCGCAGTTACTTATATTTTTATTATTTTTTTTTTAATTTATATTTTCTATTAAATTCTAAATCGAAATCCATTTCCTTTTTGTAAGACGTTGATCGTGATGCGAATATCTTAAAAGTAATATCAAAAGATTGCCTTTTTAATAAATAAAAATTTAAATATTGTCGGTAAATTATAATTATCGTATATTTTTAATAAAATACGAACTATTATGTTTAAGGAAAACATAATGTAGTACCTACTCATAATAATTGTGTTTGCTAGCAAACGAAAAAAACAACTGACTTCAACAACGTAAGTAGACGAAAAAAATTAACAAACGCACTAGTTGTCACTACGATTTTCCAGGGTTTCCCTCGATTCCATAATCAGATCCTGGTTTCCATATCATGGTACTTACGTTGGGATAGCTCCTTTCTAACAAAAAAAGAATTATCAAAATCGGTTCATATACGACGAAGTTATCCCCGAACATACATTAAAAAAAATAAAAAAATATATACGGTCGAATTGAGTAACCTCCTCCTTTTTGAAATCGGTTTAAAAATTAAAATAAAAACTTCAATTTTTACTAAAGTAATATAGAGAGTTATTTAATATTTTCTGAATATAATAAATTAATGTTTTATTAAATTTATGTTTGTTATCTACTTACGAATGTATTTTCTTTATACCGTATAAGAAGTATATTCTCATAACAGAAGTTCCGACATTGTTATGAAAAATGATAATGAAACGTAAATCGTCCTTTATACCCTTCTGAAAACGACAAATAAGATTATACATTAAATATTACTTGGAACTTTCCAAGAAATATTTAATGAAATATTTGATGTACCTCTTATATATATGTTTTTCCGTTCTTGTCAAAAACACATTATGAACATTTGCGTCCCAAAATGACTTTATTTCTTTCTTTTTTACACTGATTTAATACAAATTTATATTTAGACGAAGTTGTAGACACTGGTAAAAGTCGCGCTAAAATTTTTAATTAACTGGGTATATGTATATCGGTTAAACATTAGAAGTTTGTTCAGGATCGCATTGTGTATATATATTTTCAACCGCAATATTATGGTATAACAATATATGTATATCCATTAAAAATGTTCATTAGCGTGTATATTTATTTTTGACTGCGGTTGATCAACGTAGCGTTAGTAAAATAATTTATAAAATATATGCTTTTCTACATATAAAAGTAGCATATAAATATAATATTTAGCTGCGATGAATATTCAATGCAATACCGACATCGCTCTGGTGTAGTGGTCTGTGTGCCGTGTATGTGCTCCAACATCGGCGGTTTCGGATTCGATTCCCGCTCGGAATGTATATTTTGTATTAGTACAAATATTTCTTTCCGGTCTAGGGTCCAGGTACCTAATACAAATGTATTAGTATAAATATTTCTTTCCGGTTAAGGTGTTGTTTCCTTGTGGGTCTTCCCACCGTGCCTCGGAGAGCACGTTAAGCTGTCAGCCCAGGCTATTATCATAGACACCTAGCTGGTACCAATCGTAGTAAGTAGTAGTAATATATTTTAACTGAGGTAGGGCACAACAGGAAATTTCCTGCTCAAAATATGGAGCAGCCCGACTGGGGTAGTACCTCGACCTTACAGAAGACCACAGCTAAATAATACTGTTTTCAAGCAGTATTGTGTTCCTGTTGGTGAGTAAGGTGACCAGAGCTCCTGGGGGGGGGGGGATTGGGGATAGGGTCGGCAACGCGCTTGCGATGCTTCTGGTGTTGCAGGCGTCTATAGGCTACGGTCTTACTATCAGGTGAGCCGTACGCTTGTTTGCCAACCTAGTTACATAAAAAAAAAATATATATATATATATCCGCCAACCTGCAATAGAGCAGCGTGGTGGATAAAGCTCCGACCCTTCTTCTACACGGAGAAAGAGGCCTACGCTATGCCCAGCTGTGAGATGCTGCAGGCTGAATCGTCAATGCAATGCTACTCCGTAGCAGATTACCCTTTTAACTTTGCTTCGTAAGAAAAGAGGTCTGTTTCTATAGCAGTAAGATATTAAGAGGCAGTCTCTTCTTAGTTTATTTTTATCCGCGTAGTAATCGTGAGTAAACAAAGCACTTTTAATAGTAAGAAACAAAGGTTTCCCTTAAGATTAAGAAGTTATATTTCAATTTTTGTTACTGACACGACGCTCTTTATATTTTTCAGCTTTGTATAAATAATATTATTAAACGGTTTTATTTAGCTCACCCCGTTTGTTTTATTTTTTATTATTTATTCTTGGGTCAAATTTAGTAATTCAAATTTCACCCTCTTCCTGTCAACCGATTAATCTGAAATTTTGTATACACTTTGGATTTTGGTGACAATACAATTATATTTATTCATTATCATTATAAATTCAAGATGGCCGCCGCTACAAAATGGCGGATAATTTATGTTTTATTAATCCCATCAATATGGGTATCAAATGAAAGGGCTCAACAAGCAGAATACAATATACTATAAAAAATTGAAATCCAAGATGGCGGCCGCTACAAAATGGCGGATAACGTAGGTTTTATCAATCCCATCAATATGGGTATCAAATGAAAGGGCTCAACAAGCAGAATACAATATACTATAAAAAATTGAAATCCAAGATGGCGGCCGCTACAAAATGGCGGATAACGTAGGTTTTATCAATCCCATCAATATGGGTATCAAATGAAAGTGCTCAACTAGTAGAATACAATGTACTATATAAAATTAAAATCCAAGATGGCGGCCTCTACAAAATGGCGGATAACTTAGGTTTTATCAATCCCATCAATATGGGTATCAAATGAAAGGTCTCAACAAGTAGAATACAATTTACTATGCAAAATTGAAATCTAAGATGGCCGCCGCTACCAAATGGCTGATAACAATTTTTTATCAATCCCACCAATATGGGTATCAAAGAATGCGAAATAAAAACTAAAAACTAGAAAATAAAAATAGGTAAAAAAACTTTTTAAGTTAAACGGTTTTATGTTAAACATACATTGCAATGTTTAAGATAAATGTACTAAAAACCAAAAAATAATAAAATAGATACAGTCGTGGGAATTATAAACATACGCATAGACTAGACTAAAATAAAACCGTGGGGCACGTCAATTGTCTACAAATTATCGACTTAATGTGCGATAGAAGAATCGTTTAATTCGTCGTTAGGCAGTTGGCCCGCAGACGGTGAGGAAATTACTTACTATTTTCTTGCTCATGGAAATTCCAATACTTATACACTCCATGTAAATAAAAGAGATGTTATAGTGTAACATTACAAAACAAACATTTTAATCAACGATTGTAGACAATTGACGTGCCCCACGGTTTTATTTTAGTCTAGTCTATGCGTATGTTTATAATTCCCACGACTGTATCTATTTTATTATTTTTTGGTTTTTAGTACATTTATCTTAAACATTGCAATGTATGTTTAACATAAAACCGTTTAACTTAAAAAGTTTTTTTACCTATTTTTATTTATATAAAATGAAGCCGTTGCTTCTTTTGTATAACACTGTCCTTAATACTACTAGCTGGTTTTGTTTGCATTCAAAAGCAAAATCAATGATCTGTGGCGTTAATCGTTATATCGTACCCTCGTTGGATTAATTTCACTGCCCGTATCATAAATTGGACAAACTGCCTATCAGTGTCCTTTTCGAATCTCCAATTTACAAGAAAATTAGAGTTAGAATGATATTGCTGACGAATAAACATTGACGCTTTCATGTTATTTTAAGTATTAAAAGTAATTAACATGCTTTTGCTTTCAAAGCGTATTTACTTACATGCGTAGATTTACTTGGAATTTTATATTTAGTGCCTGCCTGCATAAAGTTATAGGTACTCCACTCATACTTATTTATCATACTTGTTTATAATTATATTACTAATTACAAACATGTTTGTGAAATTTGTTAAGCTGTGATAAACATTCCATTAATTTTTTCAGCGTTAAAATTGTTTTGACAATATTTTAATTGTTGTAAAGAAAGATAATTAAATAGGCTAAAGTGTATATGTTTCTGTAAAAATAAGTATAAAATAGCCTTTTTCGTTTTCTTTATGTACTAAAGACGATGTATTTTGATCTAAAAACAGTAAACTCGTAAAACATTTATTTACAATTTTAGTCGGTATCAGATAAGGTATTAAAAAGGTCTGAAATATTATAACTTTTTCTTACACTTATAAATCAAGCTCATGCAAATAATCACGAAAGTATTCTCAACTTCAACCTTAACACATTGTACAAAGACATTTTTACTGCTTTCGCTATCATAACTTTACCATGTCTGAAAGTCATTTTTCCTACAAAGTTAATAATTTATTGTCCGTTCAGAACTTTACAAATAAGTTAGCCTAACCAAAGATACCGTATATTCGAATCATTTCAAAAAATGATTGTATTTCTTCAATTTAGTCTCTTACTTATCTTTTATTTGCAGTTTCAGTTATTATCGTAGTAAATTAGCTTGAAGTGAAAAGAAAAATTAAATAAAAATTGATTTTAATTGGATTGCGTAGATTCTATGATATCTCATATTTGAGTTAAGTGTTAGGGGTTTATTATTTTATTACTCTTTTTTTTAAATCGGTCTATTGATGAAGCTTATGTCTAAATATGTGTTTGAGGCTTGGTTATACGATTGCGACGGTCAGGTCTAAATCTTTTCTTGTTTTAAGCATATTACAGTATTTGTGCTAATATTTCCTTTTAATTATCTGACGTTTAAACTTCTGGTAATGTTCATATATCAGAGAGGATTAAAAGCCGTTGATACCATAAAAACTTGATAAAGGTCATTACTTTTGGTAGAGCAATTATCTGACAATGGGAGTCGATTAAACTTCAACCTTTCTCCTACATATGGGAGGCCTTTATACAATTGCTATACTGTTTAAATCGAGTTCCTCTTTAACGGTACTTACTATACGTTATTATAAAAATACAATAGAAATAAATCAGTTCAACTAAAAGTCGATTCCGTGCTTATTGTTTTATGGCGGTTGAAAAAATAATAAATTTTATATTTTCCAAATAGGGGTACCCATCCAATAGGGTATTAATATAGGGTTCAAAGTGACATTATTAGACATACATGACTGAAATTTATATACCTATTTATATAATTAAAATGAAACGTTATAAAAACTAAAGATACTGTAGTCGTTGCGGAACTAGTCAGTCACAAGATGAATAACGGAAACAATTTAAAGTTTTTCGCTATTCTATGTGTCATGAAGCGAACTATTTATTAAATTATAGGCGTCCACTGTTATTCTTAAAAAATCAATTGACGAACAGTAACCATTGAACAATAAGTAAAATATTTGTATATATATCGACAAACGTCAACATTTTACACGTTTCATGTTACTGAAAAGATTGACTGAAATATACGAAGGTTAACAAAGCGGAATATGTCTAAATCAAATATGTGTGAGAGCGATAAAAGGACAAAGTGTTGTTGCGTAGTAAAAAGTTTAATCTAACCGAATGCTTTCCAGTTTGTCCTCTGGGATAAAAGAAGTTTTCAAAAAGGTTTCGGTGGATTTTATTTCGAATACTCACTGCGGGTGCTCACGTACGAATACATTTGAATATATTGGAGGATACGACATGACCTCGACTATCAATATTTAGTAAGGTATCTACGATGATTGCATATTCTTGATAATTTTAGAAAAAGTTTTATCGGCATTATTAGGGTGAAAAAAAACAGTGTTAGACGGTCATGCAGAAGTACGTTGCCAGAGGTAGCTCGTATGTTAAGACAAAGTAAAATTTAAAAAGGGTTAGAATTTTTCACGTGGAACGTGATTTATAACTTGTACCGAACCATCCATTCGAAAGAACGCAGTTAAGAGTCGAACCTTATATTTTTACGAGTACAAATGATACAATCAATAACCTCGTATTTTTCAGAATGGACGAAACGTGCAAATAGAAACGTCTGTATAAACTATAGTTTAAATATATATTTGATTGAATCTATTATATTATTTGTATTTATTGTATATTTTATCGACCACATATAATAAATAGCATTGCTGAATATTTTAAAACTGCATTAATATTCATGTTTGCTCGGTTAATTCAATTGTTTGTTCCGATTTAAACGGCTTAATAAGCGGATATTATACGCGGTGTTTCTGCACTGTTTATTATAATGAAATATTTTTATTTTGTAATGAAATTTGAGTTATAATCTGAAAGATATAATTTTTTTCCGTTAGAAAATTTAACAATTACCTACTTCTTTTTTTATTTACTCAAAACATAAAATCAAAACCAATAACAACTTTATTCAAATATATAGGCCACAAGAGCACTTTTGGAGCGTCATTTTACAAATTAAAATTTTAAAGTTATTATTATTTTTGTAAAAGTAAATATTATTATTTTTGTAAAAGTAAAGCTACCACCGATTCTGCAGAGAATAATTGGCAAGAAACTCCGCAGTTAGAAAACATACAATGAAAATTCATGAATAGATAATTATTATGTACCTGAAATGCTTTTTATCAGTATTAGCCTTTTCTCAGTATAGCTATTATAATTATATTCTGGGTGGCAAACAAGCGTATGTAGATTATTGCGGCCTGTAACACCAAGAGCATCAAAAACACGTTGCTGGCCTTATCCTCGACCATCCCGAGCAGATCTAGCTACTTTACTGACCACAGGATCGCAACACTACTTGAGAATAGTATTACTGGCTATGATCGTTTGTAAGGTTGAGTTATTTCCCCAGTCAGGCTGCTCTGGGTATTAAGCAGGATATTTCCTACTGTACCCTATCTTAATTAAGTTATTATTGGATTAGTATTTAAAATTTAGCTTGCACCGTGCAAAACATACTGCCTACGATCGCCTTCAACGGAGATATGCCATTCGTGGTCGCGATCCTCATCATTGAGGGAACGAGGAAGAAGAAGGATTTAAAGTTTAACTGGCCAGATAAATTAGAAAAACAGCCCTCCTTTTAAACAGTGAAAACGCAACGTTTTTATTTAGTTAAGATGTTAAAAAAAGAGGTTTAAGATAGTAACAATTTTTTTTTATAAGAAGTTAAACATTAAGTAAGAATTATAAGGTTTTATTTACCTTGAGACTCAGTCTCAGTCATCACTCTCCATTCATTTTAATGTATTCGTATTATGTACTGAATAATTAATCTTTCGCTTCTTACCGATAACGTCGTAGGTATCCTAGTAAATATATTTTTTTTTCTTGTTTAATATTTTCCCATTGATTTTGTGTCGGTTAAAGCGAATTATTCGTTTGAATATATATACATACGTATGCGTAGCTTGAAATTGAAATCTTCCGACTTATTATTCATATTTCATTCGCTCGCCGGTCGGCGGATAGAATTTTCAAAGCCGAAACATTTTATTTTTTAATTATTTGTATCCATCCACGTCTACGTCTTTTTCGTCCGATATTTTGTTAACTAAACTGTATAAATATAAACTTTTCGAAACTCTATATTGTAATGTAATTTAAAAATAAAATCATTTTTGAAGTTCAAAATAGAAAGCTAAACTTTAAGTTTTGCCAATCTAATTTATTTGGACCGACGCGACGATTACCTAAGATTGCCGGCGTAGGCTGGATGAGGATTGCGGAAAACCGGGATGTCTGGCGCGAACTCGGGGAGGCCTATGTCCAGCAGTGGACTGCGATAGGCTGATGTGATGATGATGATGATGATGTAATTTATTAATGGACTTCGCAAATCTGTGTAGCTGACGGAAACAAAATAATATTTACGCCATATTATGGCGTGTGCATAAAACTGAAGTGTGCTTGCTTAAAATTGTACGGTAGATAAATTGGAAATTACTGTTTATTTTATTTATTGTTGTTTATGGAACAGTTGCCTTCGATTATTATTATTTCTGATACATTTAGTTTATTGTACAGCCACTAACGTATGTCGTAGATAAATAAATATACATATGTACACATAATATGCACAATTAACTTATAGAAATTATAAAAAGACAAAAAAGTTTGAAATTTATAAATCTTTACAAATGAGGCAGGATGGATGGAGGAAGATTGGGGGTAGGATAGGCAACGCACTTGCAATACTTTTGGTGTTGCAGGTGTGTTTAAGCTACGGCAATCGCTTACCATCAGGTGAGCGGTGAGCCGTACGCTTGTTTGTAAACCTTGTAATATAAAAACCGAATTTCTGGATTTACCGTTCCGTATATGATTCTTTTGTCTTCGAAAACCTACTGATGGGGTACAGTCAAAGGCTGTAATAAGTCTCTCTACGACATGTGGGTGTTCATAACCAATAATAAATATTAATAAGTCGCGCAAATTGTCTCCTATTTTAAAAATCTGTCTTTGTGTTCTAATACTATGTTATTGTTTCAGGTAAGACTACAGCTGGTAGTAACATAAAATAATCTAACAGGTAATTAAGCAGTTATATTGTAATCCTCAAGAACGTAATACATTATTTTTATTTATTTCCCAAAATACATATACATAAATATTATTGCTCATAAATTCTCAATGGCAGGAAAGATTATTATTATAAATATAAAATGATCGTAAATCGTTCATAAACAGGCTGCGAAATAAGTGCCAACAGACGTCACATGGATGAGGAAATGGCCGAAGAAGGGATATTGTGGATATTGTCTTCCATTATATTCGTATGTCAAACTCTTGCCACAGGCAACTTCTTGTTTCTTTTTTTTTGTGTTTCTTTGGTTATTGACAAAAGTTCAGCAGGTTGGTTTAAAATAAATATATTCTAGGAAAACAATCTTAATGAGCCCTTGATCCTCACACGTTTTTAAAGATAAATCTTTATATAAATTATTTGAATTAAATAAACTTCACATTGATATAGACATCAGAAAATACCAACGAGTATTTTCATGTTTTAGATAAATAATCCTTTGCATGTTATATATAACGCTACATAAAATAGCGTTCTGTTATGTATGTTGTGAGTGTATTTATTGAGCGTGTGTGGTAATAAAAACCTGGAATAAATTATCGTACCCTTCAGTAGTGTGTACTCTGAGCTTTATCTAGCCATATTAAAATACTCTAACGGTATTTGCATTCAGTCTTATGCTGATACACGTTTAGGCAATACTACCCTGAAGGCCTGAATGTTAATATAAGTTAACTGGATATTCAAGGATTTGAGACATTTGACACATGAATTTGAATTAGGAACTGTCAGGGTTTTTTATAATGTGAGGTATGATTTATTGAAAATTTACCATCAGAGATTAGAACATATTTGACTTAACGAAAAATAATTTAGAGTATATTTTATCGTGCCTATTTTCACCTAAGTATTTCCACTACTTAATCCCTTTTAAGCAAGCATACATTTTGACAATAAACAATGTATATACAATACATATATACAAGGGTAAAGTTATCAAGAAACACAGTGAGATTCGAGCTTTTACACTGGACGTTTCAAAAGCTTTTGACCTTAGGTTCATCCATCAAACCATTACACAAATTACAAAACATTGTTTAATTCGTTAAATAAAATAAACTAGCACATAGGCACTTGACTAACAGTGCGACAACAATTATTTACGAAATTTACCCCTAAAATTAATTATTATTGATAGGTCTCGGATATCTGGCTAATTAGAAAATATGATACGTTTGACATATGACTCGTGTCTTTAACGTTCCATCTCCAAAATTAGTTGTTAACTCTTGTCTTAAAAACTTGGTATTTACCTTCAGAGTTCAGACATCTATCGGGTACAGTTGCTGTTTTACTAGTCGAGTGAAGCCCTTGACGGACATGATTTTTTTACGGTTATAGATATTTATTATATATGTTCTCCACTTACCGTTAGAATTTCGCAAATTTTAAAGAATTCAGTATGTTTACAATTAACTTTCGTTTTTTTTTTGTTTACAAAAGTAGTTTAAAAAATCATATTTATATAAATCTGCAGAGCTTAAATTTTATCAATGTTACCTTTGAAAGTAAGACTATACCTAGAAGTAGTAGTTTTTGAGTATATCCATTACAAAGAAACAAAAAATTTAATCTTTGTTTAACATTACAATATAAATTGTATTAAAAGTGCCTTATTTAAAGACAAGAGCAATTCTCATGTTGCTGTCGTTGCTGCATATGTTGCACAAAACAGGTCTTAAACTTAGGAATTGTAATGTTCTCTCTTTTATAGGATAAAACTTAACTGAGATTAACATTTAACTAACTAAATATAATGTGCGATTGCTAAAATTGACAAAGAAAGACAAGACGGTAACAAAAGTAAAAAATTGATAAAGAATAGTTCCTAAACTATATATTGTAACTTTTCTAGGAATATAGCTAGTTACAATTAGCTACTACTATGACGTAATACTATATAGTAGCCTCTTTGTTTATGTAAATTTTGACATTACTTTCTTTACAACGAAGGTACACGGGATAGAAAATGCCATGAGTTTCTTCGAGTAAGGAATGTATGATTTTAAATGTCAAAAGTAACGGCTGTAGTTTTTTTTTCCCAACTTAACAAACAACAAAATTATTACTTTTTATAATTATAGTACAAATTAATACACGTAATCCGATCATCGACCAAGCACTTTCTATGTTTATTGGCAGCTGACTAACATATGTGTATACACAAGCTTAAATTTTGGTAGAAATTTAATCTGTATCTATACATATAGGTAATATAATAATCCGATTATTAACATCTTCAAACAAAACCACGTACAGCTATTGATAATTACATCCGAAACAATAGAATAGTTATTTAATTTAAACGTGTATAATCTGCCATTATTGGTTATTAGCAGACGCTTCAAATAGGGATTAATGAGGTTTAATTTCGAAGCATTTGCTGTAGGTATAGTTGACTACGACCTGTTCGATTTTATAGCAATGTAAATATGTGAAGGCTACAATAGTAGGCACAAAGACAAAGAGAATATTAATAAAAATCTTGAAATATTATTAATGCCATGCCAAATACCTGTGGGGTCTATACAAATATTTGCTATGTGCGGAGATTGAACCCATAATCGTTTGCGTAACAGCCAGTTCTGTAACCGCTGTGCCGCTGAATAAATAAATTTGAAGTTCTAGAAATCGAAATTAAAAAGATAACTTTTACGTTATTGTACTTTCTTATTCAAACAAAATTCCAAGTCCACACTAAAAATTCTTTTCTTGATATTATTTCATTCTCTATGTGAATAAAGCTTTTATATGGGTGCGCAAATATTTTCCAAGAAAAAAGCGTAGGTGCGGCATTTACCTATATCGACTATGTTCAAAATGTAATAAAGCTACTGAACGCGAATAAGAAATTCAATTACGTTACAATATGCTTATGCTAGAGCATTATATACGTACCTAGACATATTCAAAAGGTAAGAACTAGGAACGAGGACACATACGGTAAAGAAAGTCTTTGCATCAAACGTTTCTTAAGGTATGCATGGTCGCTGCAGTTTTATATGATTTTTATTTAAGAATATAAAGTACATTTTTTGCCAGTTGTAATGTAATTTTTATTTTAAAAATAGTTTACATTGTTGCCTATAATAAAGAAGGCGTTTCAATGTCCCAATTGTTTATAAAGATCCTTTCTTCTATAACAGAGAACATTGTTTACGTGACATTATAATAACATTAAATGTAGATGAATAATAATAAACAAGCGTTATTATTTTTAACAAATAGGTATTACCTTTTTCAGTTTTTTTTTGTTTTGTTTTGTGCCCCAAAACTAAATTCTTATAATATAACCAAATCAATAGTTACTGGAAAAGTAATTCCAGTTCCACGTCGCATTTTTCAGATTCCTTACGTAATTTAAACGGAATTATAGAGTCTTGGATTGTATTATTTGCTTATTCGGAGTACCTACCAGGGATCAAACTTAAAACGAACTTAAAAGAGTTCTTTCCTCAGTCCAACGAACAAATGTTAAAGTTACAACGTCATTATCTGTCGACCATTGCACCCCGCGGCTTTGCGTGAAACGGCCAACCACACGGCAATAATGGAATTGTTCGTTGGCTAGTTTAGCTTACTTAGTACCGCAACTATTCGTAAACTCTGCGGCGTACCGATAGATTCCATGGTGACTTTAGGGTGTCGCATCATTCAATTACTTCATCTGTTATTTGCCATATTACAGATGCATGAAGGATTAAATAAAATGCATTTATACAAAGTACACATGTCAGAAGTGAAACTTCTTTGGCAAACTTATTAAAAAAACTAATATAAAAATAATGAATTTAAAATAAAATAAAAAAAATTAATTGAAAAAAGAAACAAAAAGCCAACGTCACCTATTTCCGGGCGGTCACCCATCCAAGTACTGAACGTCATGACGCTGACGGCTTACCGGTTGCTCAAATTTTACCCCTCATGCGCCTAAAGCCGCCTTCATTTCAAAAAATACTTTTATTAATAATAAAAGTCGTTGAGTAAGATTTAATTAATTATTATATTATAAACATTCACCGCAAAAACAATTTTAATAAAATAGTTAATTAAAATCAATAGAAATTATAATACAAACTCGAGCGTTTGACTGGAGTCACTAAACAGTTACGCAAATGAACTAGATGTATAATGAAGTCAATTCTGTGGGTCACCGTGGCATTGTTGGTATGCCTATTCATTAATTACGACTATTCAGACAAAGCTTTGTACATTATATACCTTAGTTTATTTGCGCGTAGAGCTATAGGGAAACGGTAGGTACCTACATTATAACTTTAAAACCAAATGTTTCAAAAGTACAGCATAGATCTTTTTGAAAGTTTGAAGACTATTTCGGGAAGTAACGCAGGAGAGTTATCAATATAATTATATTGTATATCAATTTTTGAATATTTTTCTTTTACAGTAATAAATGAGTCGGTTTTTTTTTGGAAAATAAACGTATTTTACTTCAACGTTTCAATGAAAAGTGAAAAATTGAAATTTGAAAAAATAATACAAATGATTACGGTTCTTGAGTTTTGCTAAGTCATAGTTAAGTTGATTCAAAAAAGAAAAAATTCAAAAAATTTTATTCAGCATAAAATTATTAAATTTTTTTACTGAACGTCATGAGTCTACTACCAGTTCGGAAAGAATAAGCCTCTGACCTGAGAAGAACTGGCGAAAGAAACTCAGCTGGACTAATATCATTTTTTTATCATGTTTTTTTTTTCAAATCAGATTGATGTCCTAAGTGTCCCTACTTGGGGAAAAGTAATCGTCCTTAACTTGTCAGTGATAGTCATCTCCTGATTTGATCTCGATTACTCGTGGTCTTAAGCCAATATTAAGGTAGTTTATCCAAATGATTGGAATTCTTTCGAAGCCCTTCAAGTGCGAGTTTATAACAGCACTAAGTCGACATCGACAAACAGTTCTTTGAACTTGAGTAGTATAGACAAATAGATCACCATTAGTACATCCTTGTCATCAAATCGCAATCTTAACAATCGATCGCTCCTAAGTATACTGAGTCAACTAACAAATTTCGATAATTTCATTTTTTAAGATATTAATAACATTTACTTCATTTCCTTTCTACCTGTGTTAAAATAAAAATTTTATCCCTATAAATAACGAAGAAAAAATGGCGTACACTGGATCAAATACATAGTTAATTTATTTTATACATAGTACACTGAGTCAAGTACACGATACCAGTATACGCGAGACGCGAACGCGGCAATTTTGGTGCAAGTTTCAACTGGCTCAGTATTCGTCGTCGATTCCAGTCGATTCGTCGCGGAGTGTGGAGTTGATTGCGTACTTTTTGATAACGTTACCTACGTAAATATTCATTTGTCTTGCTTTTATTTAAATTTGAAGCTATAATTGGATAGAAAGTAGGAATGGGTACTAGGTCTAGAAAAGTTATCATTTACTTAATGAGAATGACGCTAAAACTAGCAGCTACTCTTTATATATCTGCTTCCTTATCAGCTTCTAAGCAACAGATTAATTTGTAACTTTACACAAATTAGTATCTTTATATCATCTATCTATGGGAAAAAATCATCTATCATCTATCTATGGGAAAAAATCCAAAGGATAAATACCACCATCATTGTCTATATCTCTGCTCCACAACACTACATTTTGTTGTAACTTCGCAGAAACCTTTATTACACGGTCTAGAAACGATCATTAATTTTTTTTAAATAAATCTAGTATCGACGAGCTGAGATATAGACATTTGAAGAAATAGTACATAGGCATTGTTTCAGAAAAATCATAAATCATCTATCTATGGGAAAAAATCCAAAGGATAAATACCACCATCATTGTCTATATCTCTGCTCCACAACACTACATTTTGTTGTAACTTCGCAGAAACCTTTATTACACGGTCTAGAAACGATCATTAATTTTTTTTAAATAAATCTAGTATCGACGAGCTGAGATATAGACATTTGAAGAAATAGTACATAGGCATTGTTTCAGAAAAAAAAATAAAAATTAAAAAATAATTGTGATGTGATGTGTGGTGATTTTCATTATAAGTATTGTTTGTAAATAATTGTGGTTTCAAGCAATTAATATTTTTTAATATAAGGCAATGTGCAATTGAAACAGTAAATATTTTTCTATTTTTGTTTCCCTATTTCTAGTATTGTTAATTTTATGAAAATTTGAAAGTTGTGTTAAGGTTACTAATTCCTTTATGTGACAATTTAATAAAAATTAAAGTTTTGAACAATGAAAGGATTTTTTAATTACTTTACCTATTTTGTAATAAACTTGAACCAATATAAGGATTGATTATTTTTGAAATTATGTCCATGTATAGTGAGTCAACTTTTAATATTTTAATAAAAATAATGGATATCAGAGAAATTGTAACACATAAAAAATTTAATAAGTATGTAAAAATAAATTTTACCGCACTTACTAAATAATATTTACACAAAACGTAAATTCAATCATACGACGTATAAAAATATAAGTGGTAGTTGATCCATTTTTAAGAAACAAATAGTCGACGTACACTAATGTATCTACAATATCTCATAAATTAATAAAATAATATAAATTTTATTTAACACTGTTGAAGGCTATCAATATATTTAATTCAAAATGATTATTAATTTTTTCTTGATTGTGTTAACATTTGAAATATAACCTTACGCTCTTCTTATCGTCTTCCTGTAAAGTTATTAGAAGTAGAGTTGACTCAGTATACTTAGGAGCGATCGCAATTATAGCACGCACTTTTCGTAGACTTTGATCCTCTAATAAGGTACCAGAACTGGGGAATATTTTGCAAACTCAAACTTGCGGCTAAGGTCTAAATTTTTCTCCAAATTGACATATCGAATGTAATAACCTAGGTTATTTATACACACATAAACATATTTGTGTTTATTGGATATCGATATATAAAATTACACAGACTATGAACTACGATCTCTCTCTCTAGACCTTGGACTAGAGAAGAAGACTTCATCAACATTCTAATAAAGTAAAAAGTACATAAGGAAATAATGAAAGCACGACATTTGACAGGTATTTTCTTCTGTTGACTGCAAATAATAATTCCAATTAAATTTTCTCGACAATTAGATGGTCTTCATGTTTTTTTGTTCAGACCTTTGTGAACTGTTATTGTTTTGAGACTCCCTGACTATTCAGCTGGCACTTTCAACGTTTTATTTTACGCTTTTTCACCAGTAAAAATGTAATTGTTAGCTGAAGCAGACTAGCGACTAGCGAGGTAATGGGTTCTCTAACCCAGTATTACTTTTCTTATTAAAGCCTTAAATACTGAATTTTCTTTACTACCTCAACTATTAGTAAAAAAGTGGAAAATTTGTACCTAATATATGGTAACTCGTGGACCTTACGAGCGTCCCTTGCATACATAATATGCGAACTCCGAGAATATCTTTCACAGCGAATATAAAGTTACTGCTTCAAACCGAGTTATGTACACTTATAGTCAGATTGAACGCTCGGGTTCGAATATCTTCGCTTTAATATTATCTCGGCGAAGGTTTACTTCGGGCTTCGAGCTTGCTTGTTTTATACTTAAAGTTTATTAAAGCAGAGCTAAAGATTTCATCTACATCCGTACTGCACATTACCAAGGAAAAGCGGCGGTGGCCGGTCTATTCAATCTCAGTTATCCTGTTAATTAAGTACATTTATTTGTATAACGAACTTCCAGTTATTTTCGCCCTTATTTTATGTCAGAATCGCAAGGGAAAAGCCAAATGACTAATTTAGTAATTACAGAGATAAATTAACAGATCACAAAAAAAAATTATTCTCAATTTTCTATATAAAATTTTATCCCAGCTTCTAAGTCTTACATAAGTTGATTATGGAGACGCGGGGCGTCGCGCGTCACGTGTGGCGTGGCGGCCCCCACTAAATTCAAATGTAGGGCGTTGGATGAGTGCATTTACGGAGAAGCGATTTTACACGCGTTCATTTTCATACATTTAGACACACGCGCGACGCCACGCCACACGCGACGCGCAACGCCCCGCGTCTTAAGTGTCAGCTTTGCCAAAGCCAGCTCCATTTGAATGAGTTTTATATGTCATGTTGACCCCAGTCAATGACTATTTAGAAATTAATGGAAGGCCACTTTTAGCTTACAACTGTAAAAATATATACGACTAGCTTCTGCGCGCGACTTCGTCGGCGTGGACTCCGCTCCTATTGGACTTAGCGTGATGATATATAGCCTATAGCCTTCCTCGATAAATGGGCTATCTAACACTGAAATAATTTTTCAAATCGGACCAGTAGATCCTGAGATTAGCGCGTTCAAACAAACAAACAAACAAACAAACAAACAAACAAACAAACAAACTCTTCAGCTTGATTATATTAGTATAGATCAAATGCAAACACTTAAGAATAATTTATGGAGAATAATTTTTTTAGGCTTTTGTTTACTTTGTTTTTGTGGAAATAAATATATGGTATTCATTATTTTTGAACGGTTAATTTTTAAGTGCACTCCTTTTCAAGTAGGTAAAACCAAACTACATACGTAAATTGGTTAATATTCCTCGAGGCCTAGCTTATTTTCCACTTCATAAGTTTTCTAATGTTTATGCGAATTTCACACATTATAACAAAACAATTTTTCGGATTTTAACGTGAGAGAACCTTCCAAAACCGAAAACGACCCGAGACGACCCGAAACGTCGGCCATTTAAAAAACTTAACCGCGATAAAATCCGAAAAAGTTGTTTCACAAGATAAGTGTAGTTTTTAATCCCTATGTGTACGATGTTGTGATTAAGACTTGGTACTTGGCAATAATTATATCTATCTAATTCTCGCAAACGAAATATTATCAACAGTTCAGACAGAACTTCAACTATACATGTATTGCAGAGTTAACCTAACAATATCCGGCTTAGCAATCACCAGTGCTACATACTCATTGTAGATTTGAGTAAGCATGAATGAATAGTTCTTGATATATGTACATATATGCAAAATTGCTTTGTTGTTTCCAGAAGTTATTAGAGACATAGTATAGGCAACAATAGTTTCGTCTGGCTAAATTAAATTCTGAACTAGACTTACTAGTTATTGGTATTACAAAAGTTTTGTTATAAATACTCGCAATTATAATTAATTATGATATTATGTATGTTTATACACTTTCCTAAACAAAATAAACAAAAAAACAAATCTTCTCTTTCCATTTACAAAAATATTTTTCACTCGTCAGTCCGCAGTGGAGCAGCGTGGTAGGTCAAGCTGGAGAAAGGGGCCTATGCAGCTATAGGATTACAGGCTGAATCAGCAGTAGTGAATGAACGCGGATGCAAGAGGCATATGACTCAATTTTTTCAATATACAGTGGGCATTTATCTTTTTCTACAAGCTTCATTTCTTAATTGAAGACTAAATTACGCTGCAAATAATTAATTTTAAATAATATTTACTTGTCAATATTCTACAAACGAACAGCTTCCCGATTCGAGATCATTTAAAAGAAAAACTGAAGTTTTCTTTGGCGATTAATGCTCTGTAAACATAAATTTGTAAAGAAATGGTATAGAAATTATATTACATACCTACTAAAGTTTTACAATAGTTTAACTTTTAAAAATCTAGTTTTTGGAAAAAGAAAAGGAAATTTTGTTTTAAATTTTGTCATGGTTAATTCTTTTGTAAATTTTTTCAACAATGCTAATTAAAAAGATTAAAGCAAATAAGTTTTACTTAGTAAATTTTCCTTATTCCTAAGTACGTACAGTAATTTCAATTAAAATTTTACAACAAAAGTCTCTTATTTCGTTTCCCTCTCGTTGTGTTCATTTTTTCTGTTCCTTCTTTGACGTAGCTGGTCTTATTTTAATTGAAACGAAGTATTTATATTGGACATAGAGATTCTGTAATTTATATTGGACATTATTCAAAGTACTGTTGCGTATGTTATTATTTACTTACAACAAAATCAAAATAGCTTTATTCAAATAGGCCTCAAAGGTACTTTAGGAGGCATCGTCATTTTACAAATTAAAATTTTAATTATTTTTAAAAGTGAAGCTACCACTGATTTAAAATGTATATTCTGCAGAGAAGAATGGGCAAGAAACTCAGCAGTTACTATTTTAAAAATAATTTATAAGGGTTATAAACTAAGTTAGCTATAACTCCCAAAATGAAAATTTATAAAACTAAATCATTTTGTCAAGTAGACTTCCAGACATCACTGGAGATTTACGAGATGCGTTAACAGCGTGGAAACCAGCTCCAAGCTTACTCTAGGTCCTAGAGTAAGCTTGGAGTTATCAGATTTATAACACGTCATAATATAAATAAATAAATTTTTCTTTATCATTCAAATGAATTCTGTGTCGATGGACAATCACAAACGTCTAGACCACAACGAACATCTGTATGGCCTGGCCCTTAAAAATATTTGTGATGCGGGGATCATGCCCGTGTGATCACAGCGCCAACGTGTCGTCATAATACCTAGAAGCGTTGTCTGCTTTAGTAGATGGTTTTATTATTTCATGAAATTTCATTTCTATAAAAATAAAAGAAATATGATGATGTTAATAAACAAATGCAAGTAAGTAATTATTAAACTAGCTGTTAGATGATATCTGCAGGGACATACAGAGAGACCACAAATCGTTTATGTAGAAGCTTTAGATTCGAAGCATTACGTAAACAGAGTTCTGTTTAGTATAGAGTGTAGCGCTCCCGAATCCACTCAGCCTCGTAAAATCGGTTTAGAAGTTGGCACGGTTGTACAAACATCATTTGTGAATTGTAATCTGAAGTAAATATTAGACGTTCATTGGAATCAGATAAATTTATCGAATTGGAAACATATGCACATCTCGATCTAATTTAAAATAATCTGATAATAGTATTTCAAGCGTTGGCTGTTACGTTCATAAATCCTGCATCCTCGAAAAACATAATACACGCTGCCGTAGGCACTTCGTTTCTTGTAGATGTGACATATATTGGCTAACGCTGTTGTCGTCCATGTAATATAATCAGTTGAATTTCACTTGTCTAAGCAATCGTATTTTGAAGTGACTTATGTTATAGTTTAATGCATATGATGGAAAATCTTTTTGAATTTTTTAAAAACTTAAAACATTAAAATCAACTTCGTATTACGATATTGTCCAAAAATACTACAAACGCTATATAAAAACTCAAAAATGAAGAAAAGAAAACTGGACCACACGTTAGTATTATAGCGTTCCTATATAATAGAATATTAGAGTAGGGTTGCGGCTACGAATAGATGTTGACTTCATTTATTATAAAAGCTACTTCAATACAGATTTTCTGCTATAGTACTTTCTTTCTTAAAAAGAAATAAGTTTTTTTTATACGAAATTTTTGAAAAATGGAGTTCGTAATGCAGGATATTGCGTTATTGACCACGACAGAGAGTGACGAGACGATCTTGTGGAATACGAAATGAGACTTATTGGAGACGATATTTCAACATCGTTGCAAGATACACTCATTTAGCTATTTCCCTGCTAACCTATTTTATAAAAATTTGTTAAGAGTGCGCATAATGCAAAATTACCATCTTCTATTTGTTTTGACATGAAAAGTTCCAGACCAAATCTTAAAATAAAAATATATGACAAACTACGTGATATTTGCAAGGGTTGACCTTTATCAAAAACATAAAATAAGGAAATTTCCTCGATAAAATATAATCACGAAGTAACCTCTAATTTTTATATTTTTTCTATTTATACTCGATATGGTTATGACCATTAAGACAAAAATTTGATAATTAATTACATTTAAATATGAGTAAAGGCTATGCTTAGGCATTTAATGTAATTACTTTTAGTTTCGGAATTATATACAAAATAACATATTTGTCGTTTTTTACATTCGTAATGCGCTCAAAACTATATCGTCTATCGCACTCTGACACGAGGCTTTGTGTATATTTTGTTTCATCGGGCGCGCGGGTGAAATCTGATTTTTTGCTCGCCTTATGCACGCTCTTAAGACTGAAGACTGACCACGAATGGTTTAAATTTCTGAAGATTCCATGCAGTATGAGCAAAAGAGATAGATTAGAATTACATATAACAAATAAATCCGATTTTTATAGTTATTAGTATTTTTTTAAATCTTATAAGTAAAAAAATATTGTATCAATTTTATGTAAATTTATCATTTGATCTTAAAAAAAGGCTGTTAAATATTATGTTGTTTCTAAAATACCTTTAACTAATAAACTCTTTGGTTTAATCTTATAAGAGCTACCTTTCAATAAAATTGAGTTAATTTAGTATTGACTACGTTGTTAACAAAGGATTTTCTCCTTACCAACCTTCTTATTTTCTTATTCTATCTTCTTAAATATTGTTTATTTTTACAATTTTCCAGTATGAACACAATGGTTTGTACACTAATTCCTTCAATTATTTTCCCTGTCTACTCTAATCCTTTACAGACGTGATCTCATTCTATGTTAAAATACTCGGTATTATTTGCAAACCGTGCAAAAGTTATAGAAGGCTCGAAAACTTGCGCAATTTCTTGAATAGTAACGATAGTGTGTACGTGTCAAATAGGAACAGAGAAATACGGTTTTTGCTTCCTGGTGAAAATGTAGGAATTATTCTTTTGTTGTTTCATGTAAGGATTGTCGTGCGTATAATAAAACAGTTTGTGTAGCTTTTTATTCTTATGTTTAAGATATTACAATAATTCTGTTTATTTTCAAACGCAAAAAAAGGCTATTAAACGTCAAAATAAACACAAACGTTTTCGCAATGTTTTTAAAATTTAAAGCACTTTTGAATAAATATAGATATTCGGCAAACATGGATTTAATTTGGAACATATGCTACAAGCATAAAAAGATCGTAAAGAATTTTTACATAATATATGAATGGTATGATAGTTACATTTTTTTTTGATAATACTTATAATTATGATTTTTATAAATAGCATATATGTATCTTAAATTTTTAAGCCCAATGCCGAACAAAAACGTCTCTATTCACCAAAAAAAAACACGAATTTTTTTTTTGTATATTAGCAATCGTACATTTCTATTTGACATTTCATTAACTTTTACTTTTGTGGCTTTATATTGAATTTGTTCCATTTCGATGTTCAATTGTAGGCTCTTGTTTTAACATACATAATTGTTGAAAACCCGTCCCTTTTTAAACGTAAATTCAAACGTGTTATTTGGAATTCTAAGTATAAAATTTACTGTTAGATTATATAGTCTTTGGTTCTTAGCTTTAAATGGTTTCGTAATTATAAGTGTTTCTTTCTCCTCGAGTCTCGACGTTTTCTAATAAAATGTTTTAACCGCGTGAAAATTAAAAAAATGCGTGCGTACAAAGTACACATTTCAGAAGTTAAACTTCTTTGGCAAACTAAACACCAGAGCGATCATCGTCATATAAAATGCCATGCCATATTATTATTTTTCATATTAATAAAATAACAATGATATAAGTTCTTGAAGTCATAAACATAATTGCCACAAGTAAATTTATTTGAGAAGACGCTACCAAGTTGACATCATTGTTTCGGTCGTAAAAACAAATAACTGCTCTTGTGAATAGATAACAAGGGTTATATTAAAATTCCTTCCTTTTTACCCCATAAAGTAAAAGCGTAGGGCTCGCTATGTAAAGAACCTTTGTTGCACTTATATTAAGTCTTAAAGCCTTATATAATTCTTCTATAATGCATAAAATAAAATTGAATATATAAACAGTCAATTACATTACAATAAGATGCAATAAGATACAAGAATCCAAGTGAGATTCAAAAATATTTCATGAAACATAGTTGTTAAAATCCTATCAAATATGAAAATTGTATTTTTCAATCAGGCTGCCACTTTGATCTCAAACATTTGGCGTTTGGTTAGGTTCTGCTAGTTATACTTTTGTCAAATACGCAAGCCTTATTTCCTTTATTTTTAAGCCTTGATTTTTTCGCGCAAAGCTCAAAATACTATTATTAGTACTGTATATAGAGAAACTACTGTACAAGAAAATATTGTAGATATCTTTTTGTCTCCTGCGTTTTCTTTTTTTTGTATTTTGACCTTTAGGATAAACTAGTAGATAGCCAGAAATCTTAGTTGACAAGGAAGATTTAAAAGTTATCCTAGAAGCGAACTAGTTAAAAGCAAGCTATCGCGATGAAATGGTTTTATTTCTCTTGAAACAAATTAAAAAGTGAAAAATCTCGGATAATGTTATCGCATGAATTTAGTTGAGCATGTCAACAAACACGCATTGAGTGCTGAGTTATTCGAACATTAACCACTCTTTCCAATTATGATTGGATTTTGGATTGGATCATTATTTACAAAATATATATATAGATCTAACTCATGTTTGAAAACGCCCAGCAAATTGATCAAACCTGGAAAACCGGTACAAATTCAAGCGAAAGTATAGTCATGTAATAATAGTAAACTGCACCAGTGCTAATATCATCCTCTAAAGCTTTCTAAGATCTGGCCAGATAATTATGACGAATCATTATTATCAACAATCGCAAACTATCATGGAAAAGTCAAACTGTAACTAAACTAATAAGGACTGGACAATAGTTTTTAACCCGACGCTACTTTGTGACAACTCTGAAAGTATTTTACACTGTACACTGACAGTCGCTAAATTGTTCGCAATTCGTATATGTATCTCCAACACACAACGTAATCATCTCACTCCAACTAATTAATACTTTTTCTGGAACAATTTCTTTCATGAAAAAAAAAATCAATTTCGATGAGCTAGTCAAAACAATTTTATCAGCACCGCAACGAAACTAGTATAATAAAATAAAATAAAAATATTTCAAAAGTCGTCTTTGACAGTTAATTAAAATTGATTCATAACATATTTTAAAGATGTACCTATTTTCTAATAAAAAACAAAATATTAGGATCCTTGTTATTTTAAGTTAAGATAGAAATACGATAAAGTGAGTTATAAATATTCAAAACTAGAGCTAAATTATTTTAACCTATAAATATCAGATCGAAGTTCGCTAAAGTTACTTCAAATTAGAAATCTCGGTGCCTCCCTCTGTTTTAATTTGATGTCTCAATACTTTATAACTTTATTAAAATTTTCTCATTATACTAAAATTTTCGTTCATTATGTTTAAGCGAAAGGTCAAGCTTTTAATTAAAATTACATATGTACGTAAACAACTCAGTACGTGTATTTATAACACTTAGAGGCAATATAATTTAATACAATAAACTTGTTATGAAAATAAATCTAATCACTATATTTATGAATATAACAAAACTGTGGGGGCGTAAGGTTTGTTTATTAAGACATGCTTATATTGGGAGGCACCAGTGAAATTTGAAAATGCTATTTTTAAGTCAGTCTTTGTAATGAAAATATTATGTATAGATTATTATTAAAAATATACACAGAAATGTTCAGGCTGCGACCAACATCTCTATTGCATTGCATAGGTACATACTTTTGTAATTAGCGTAGATCGCTGGCGCAATAGCCATTTACTAGGAACAGTGCGCCGCGCTGACCTGCCTTGTACTATGTAGGTATTAAAAATTAATTACAAATTTCACATAAATATCAATAAAAATTTTGAGAGACGCCAGTGGAGTAATATCTTATTAATTAAAAGGAAGGCAATTATATTATTTCAAGTTATAAAATTAGTAAACTATGGATAAAGCTTTAATTATATTGAAATAAAGAATATTCCGGAACAACTTTTATAATGGGCTTTGGAAAGGCGCCTAGAACTTGATTAGTGCGTAAAGATTATAATTATTTCAACATTATAAACTATATTTGAACGAATTTTGGCCATATAACCCAATTACTTTGGAATATAAATTAAAACACTTACCTAGAAAGGTTATATTTGCGTTTATCAAATTATGTGTAGCATAACATTTGTAATAAAGAGTTCAATACTAACTACATAAGCTTTAGACATTAGAAATTTCGAATGTATTGAATTGATTTGAGAACGAATCACTGAATGAAATCTAACATTCGAAGCAGCTTTGAACTATGTTGTGAAATCCTCGAGAGGGTCTGTGTTATGTTCAAAATCTAGTAAGTTTCAGATTAATCGATTACTGTGCGGTGAGATGGTACAAGCTTAGTTCGTCTTTGATGAAGGTTCTTCATTTCATGTATATTATTATATATTACGGCTAGCAGTAATTGTTAAATTCAAACCGGCCATCCATTAATTGCAAGTGGGGGCTCTCAAGCTCTATTTTTTATGCCAGAACTGGCTTTAAGAATGTACCAATATGTTCAATAGTGCGTGTGTGCGCGGAGTACAGCATCAATAAAAATATTGCAAAAACGAGGCAGGATGGTCGCATTACAGACATAAATATAATATTTCTCCTTGTTTTATTCCGGTTTTCTGGCTTAATCGAAAGCAGTCTCGTGATAGACGACATTTAATTACGCTACTAAAACTTATTAATGAACGCAAAGGATTCGTGGATATAATTAATCTTTGTAAATGAAAATGATACGTGCTACAGAAAATCAATTTTCCGGTTGGCTACATCGCATCGAGATAGATCGCGTCGGGGAGTCGTTTGACTTTTTAATATTTCAGTATAAAAGTGAGAGCATTCGATATGTGCCGGGCTTTCGACGAATTGCAAAGTATTTCGGCTATATTTCTTGGATGACATATCATGCAATAAATAATATACGGTGCATCTTAAATACTTGTAATGTGCATATTGTTGTATACAAAAATTTCAATTAATTTATTTGTAGAAATCGAACTGTGTAGGTAAAGTTGCCTAAAAAAGTAAAAATGAATTTAAAAAAACAACTGTTTCACTCCGGGATTTAGGCAATATTAACGTTGTGCATTTTTGATATTTTGGAATGGTTAGGGAATAATTTTGCACGAATTGCTTTAATGTTATCAGTATAAAAGTACTATCATTTACATACATGGTTTATGTGGTATAATACAATATTTATTTATTGCGCTATCGTACACAAACATGACAATTTATATTACATAAAAAATTTAACACTTCAGAACTATTACAATTATTTTACACTAGCTTCTGCGCGCGACTTCGTCGGCGTGGACTCCGACTTCGTCGGCGTGGACTCCGCTCCTATTGGTCTTAGCGTGATGGTACATAGCCTATAGCCTTCCTCGATAAATGGGCTATCTAACACTGAAAGAATTTTTCAAATCGGCCCAGTAGTTCCAGAGATTACCGCGTTCAAACAAACAAACAAACAAACTCTTCAGCTTTATATATTAGTATAGATTAAAATAACACACACGAACATTCGCGCAAGCGCCTGCGCCGCCTAAACGAAACAGAAGGCGCAGGATGTATATTTTTATATGTACATTTTCGCCGCACGGTAGAAAGAGGGATACTTCATCTCTTACGCCGCGCCGGCAGTTTACGAATCGCTCTCCTTCTTACGATATTTCGATCAGGCCACGTGTCCTGACGGCTGACGCGATCTGCGGACACGAGTTTAAAATTTTTTACCCATCACATAAAAGTGCACAACGCCGCTAAAGATGTTTTCACTTAAAAAATCGACCAATGATTGAATGTTAAAACTACTTGCATTTTTTGTAATGAAGATGTGTTTATTATTGTTTTTAAATAGAATAATAAGCAGTAAATAGTAACTATAATAAAGTAGGTGTTATAAAATAAACAGGTACACATTTTATTCATAAATATATATCGACGTTGTTATTATGTTATATAACTTCACAGAGCTTATCCACTTTTCGTTAAAAGGGAAGTTGCATAACTCGCACTTTTTCAATAAAATAAGTCCTGAACCAGGTGAAACTACTTTCCGAACCGAAAACAGTTAACAACTATATGTAACTACATTTCGAAGTCATTTAGAACGCATCTCCACTATGTGTGTGTGTGAGTGCAAAAGTTGTTAATTCTTCATCCTTCCACAGAGACGAGAGAGTTCTTTACATTTTCATTATACATTGGCCAAAGTAACGCTTCGCTTAAATCTAAAAAAGGCAAAGGAAATGCGGTAAAATTAAAGTTGGTTCATCCATAAATGCACGATCTGTTCTGCGTTCGTTTTGCATTTAAAATTTTAAGTCTTTCGCTGAATGTTAAATTGAAATTCTTAGTTATAATGCGCTATCAAAGTTGTAGGTAAGCAACAACAGCGTTTTAGGTGGATACTATAACAAATAAATTTGTTGTGAAGGATAAACGCCGGCAGGAACTTCGAAACCCCCGAGGCCACTTAAAACTTAGCGGCTTCGTTGTACATCATCTATATTTTAGTGCTTGTTAAATCATCACAATAAAATGGCTATGCTTGTGCTTTTCTTACTAATAAACACACACACTTTTACTTCTAATGTACATGTGCAACTATGTAACAGAATATGAATTCGCTTATTAAAATATCGTAATAAAATAAGATAATATAATAGTACCTTAATAATAAATAATTAGGTAATTATAGAAAGTGCCCGGAAATGTGATAGTAAGTATAATATTTTATCGACGCTTATCTCATAATTCAATACTAGAAGAAGAAAAAAACAATTAGATTAAAATAAATATACACCAGGAAAATTATAATAACAATATAACAAAAAATGCGATATACATTTTATCGTATTGCATACCTACAATGAATAAACGATGTGTATTACAATAATCGTTGACCAACTTTCGATTCAAATTAACAATATTCAAGTAAATATAAATTATATTTTGTAAGTTTTATTTGTATGAAAAGTATGCATTTTTTAGAAATATTTTAACACACACACACACACACACACACCAGCCAATCGCAGTCCATTGCTGGACATAGGCCTCCCCAAGTTCGCGCCAGACATCCCGGTTTTGCGCAATCCTCATCCAGCCTACGCTGGTTTATTTATTATAACAATATTTTTATTTCAAAAATTAAAAAAAAAAAAAAACAAAAATAAATATTTGACGTCATCAATGATGGTAGATTTTCAGCCTTGCGTGGGTACTTCACTGCTCCATACTTATAATTCGATGATAACACATCAAATCGAGATGAGGAGTACTCCTTTAATTGCGTAACATACAACACGGAATTAGACTTCTGTGATCTTGATAGCGTTGGAGGGAAACTGAGGCTTTGTGTAACTTATACAAATCGTGTCGTAAACCGTCGTTCAACCGTCGCTAATAACCACAATTTTTATAAAACATGAAAAATAAAAATATCTGTGAATATATTCGTAGCTGCACAAATGCAATTATTATAATAATATAATAATAATAACTTTAATTCGGGACTAGCCCATATGGTGTTAGTAACAATAATTCTTATAATCTAGTGTTAGTACAATGACAAATAACTAAAATAGTAACATACTTATATTTACAATTTTATCATGACACATGGAGTTTTATCCAATGTCGCAGCATTGGACTCTCCCATCTATCTACAAACACTTTCAGAATACTATTGTGGCTGCCGCGGATACGCTTAAGTAATGACGCGCACCTCTTACGCATGATAGCTTTAAAGTCATCGACGCGCCTTTCCGCGAACATCACTGAGGCACTACAGCGCCACGGCAGCCCCAACAGTATCCTGAACGCATTATTGTACTGTACGCGGAGGTCACTGTAAGCACGCAAGCTATAGCTGGTCCACAGACTGCACGTGTAAAATGACTGGCAGAAGGCTTTAAAAAGAGTTATTTTGACATCTTCTGTACAACGTGCAAATCTGCGAGCCAGCATGTTGCAGCGAACTGACAGTGACCTTCGCTCCCTGTCTATATCCTGATTATCTCCTAAGTTTTCGGTTACCCAATGACCCAAGTACTTAAAGCTGGTCACCCTAAGTAGCGGTGATCCGTAGAGCGATACCTCGGGTATGGTTTTATAGCCCTTTGCACCCGCCTTAAAAACCATGACTTCGCTCTTCTTGGCATTGTACTTGAGTCCTTGAGCCTCCGCATACACTTCACATATGGATAGTAACCGTCTTAATGCACTGACCGATGGGCTCAGCAACACCATGTCATCTGCATAACTAATATTATTAACATTCACTCCATCAACATGACACCCTATGTTACTGTTACTGAGCTCATCGATCAGATGATTCATGTAGAGGTTGAAAAGCCGAGGAGAGCTCAGCCCCCCCTGCCTTACCCCGCATTCCAACCGGTAAACATTTGAAAATGATTCCTCCCACTTTACACTGTTGAGTTGGTTATTGTACCAATAACTAAAGATACTTATTATTTCACGTGGTAGTGTGGTTTCCTGATGAAGCTTCTGCCACAAAACCTCGTAATCAACCAAGTCGAACGCCCGAGACAGGTCTAAAAAACAGGCAATCACGGGTGTACATCTGCTAGTGTAATACTGGACAGTTTGCTTAAGACATAAAATTGCACTCTCCGTGGATAGGCCCGGTCTAAAGCCGAACTGATTATCCTTAAGATTAACGTTTTTAAGTAATTGTTTGTCAAGCAAACTGTCCAGTACCTTGGCCATGATTGTCGCCAGAGATATTGGCCGATAGTTATTAACATCAGATGCATCCCCAGTTTTATTTTTAACAATTGGTACTACCACAGTATACATAAGGTCTTCCGGTAAATAGCAGTGACTTATACAAAGGTTGAAAAACATAGCTAAAATTCGAGGCAAGTGCACACCTGCGTGTTGCAAATGCTCAATGCTGAGACCGTCATGGCCGGGTGACTTACCTCTCTTCATAGATGATATAATCGTGGCAACGTCTTTATCAGTAAATCTGACGGTGATGTCACCCGAAACGGACTCAACACTGGGCATCCGAACCGATTGCTTTAGTGGTGTATCTACTTTAAAATGCTGTTGAAACAAGTTGGCTATGTCAACAGGGTCGTGTACACCCGCTACACTCACAGGGCGGCTCGACCCCGGATTAAGTTTCTTTGTTAGCTTCCAAAATGACTTGAAATCTTTAGCTTTTTTTTATTACTTTATAGGGGTTTTAAATTTTAATTCAATAAAATAAAACAATAATTGTATATATACCTATATAAGAGGTAAATAAGCTTCACCGTTACTGTATTATCATATTGCAAATCTACTAAGAATTAAGTTACTGCGCTGACTCACACAGACAAGATGTCGAAGCAGCAAAACTTGTTAAAGCTAGGGATGTTTGAGGAATAGACAGAATGATATGATTGGTGAATCCACAGCAAAGCCGGAATAGACACGCAAATATCAAAACTGAGCAAAGAGCGTTTCAATGTTTGGACAGGCACGAACGAATTTCCTCTATTCACATGTTCCAAATAAACTAACTTAATGCGCTTTTGTAATGAAAAATTGTTTAATCAACCATTAATTAAAGTTTTTGCAGACAATGTTTAAGAATAGAGCCTAAACTCACGTTTAGAATCTTTTAAATAAACAAAATGTATGAATCATCTTGCTCTAATAATTTAATAATATGACCTTACTTTCGCGATATCGAATGTATTTTATTTATGATTATTAATTCTACCGTTTATTATTTTTTGTTTATCTATACTAATATATAAAGCTGAAGAGTTTGTTTGTTTGGTTGTTTGTTTGTTTGTTTGTTTGTTTGAACGCGGTAATCTCTGGAACTACTGGGCCGATTTGAAAAATTCTTTCAGTGTTAGATAGCCCATTTATCGAGGAAGGCTATAGGCTATGTATCTGCATCACGCTAAGACCAATAGGAGCGGAGTCCACGCCGACGAAGTCGCGCGCAGAAGCTAGTCTCTAATAAACTAGCTGTCTAGTGTTTACGCAAATAGGTATATTGTATAAGGATAGTTAATTTTAATAAAAAAATTGACTTACTAAAAAAACCTTGAAAAGTTGTTACGAACGTTATAGGTTTGATATAAATTACATTGTTTCAGAAGTTTAATTAACCTTCATTGAAAAACTTTCATGTTTTTTCTTTATTTACTCATTCTCGAATAAATTTAATATACCTGTTTAATTTACCTAACTCCCAAACAATCATGTAAGTTATGGAAACCATATCAAATTATTTTAAGAACAACTTATAAGTGAATATATAAAAGCTCGTAAACATGTTTGTGGGTGAAGTTTCTAGTCATTTAATAACTTCGTATTTCGTTCGTATTATAAAACGTAGTCCTTACGTAATACCTTTACGTATTACACATATTAATGTAAATCAAATTTATTACTTTAATTTGAAAATAATACAAAATATCAAATTATATTTGAATCAATGGGCTCGGGAAGAGATAAAAATATGTCTTGTTAGGTAGACGATTAACGCAACGTTCACACAAATCAAACATATGTTTTTACATGTACACAACGACATTCAGCCGAGCGCTAAGATCACTAGATTGTGCTGTAACTTGTTAGTTATATTAATACAAATTATTAAGTTTCATATGAAAATTAATAGTACATCAAAATACGTCTGAGAAAATGTTTATAACGAGTAAATTGCATTGCCATGCATTGTAGGCGCCTATAGTATCTACTATCAAAGGTATTAAGTAAAGTAGGTTTACAAGTTGTATTACAACATTATATTATCATTGTTATTACTTACGAGTAATTGCATCAATAACCTTTTATTGATTCACTAGCTGTTCCCGCGGTTTCACCCGCGTTATTTTTGAGAAACAAAATTACTAAAATATATATATTATCTTGTTTGTAGCCTTCCTTGGTCAATCGACAATCCAACACAAAAATAATTTTTCAACTTGAACCTTCAGCTTTATAATATTAGTATCGATTATAAACTAATCAAAAAATTGTAAAATGACGACTCAAAAATACTATTGACCTACTTGAATGAAGTATTTTTTAAAATTTTATTGATTTGAATGAATAATAAATAACAATAAAATAATTTATATCAGAATCAAACATCCATAGAATTTTATTATTTATAAAGATGATTACAGTTTTAAGAACTGACCAACTATCATTAAAAACATTGGATATTTAATATAACAAACTAATTATTTGAATGATGCATGCTAGATTTAAGCGTTGAATGTATAATTAATTATGTACGGAAGTACATAGACATATTGTAATTTAATTCGTACATATGAAGGTACCTAGTAACACAGTACTTCTAACTTAGATATTACCTACGAGTATACCTTACCCAGTGCCACATGCTGACGCAAGTTTATTTTACAAGCGCACACTGCATATTGTTTGTATAAACTTTTGATATTAATAAAGTTATATCATTTTACAAACACACCTGATACATGAGTGGAGTTAGTTTGTAGCATATACGCTACAAACCAGTGGTATGTCAATAACATTATTTTATTTTTAAGGAAATTTCTATTACTAAGTTACATTAAACACATAATTAGCTTTATTCTTAATATTCCATAATTGTAAACTTTGATTAATATACTTTAAACATGTGCTTTTAAATTTCAGTACATTGTAGTTACAACGACTATGGTTTTTAATAAGCAGGTGTAATTTGTATTTTATTTTGTATTATTGAGTAATAAAAGCACGTGAATTTGTCATACATCGTACTAATCTTACTGAATAAAAACGTTGCAACAATGAAGGGCAACAAATCATCCAAACAAAATGATTGTGCTCAGAGAAATAAATTACCGTTGAAGATTCTCGTGTAGTTTGATTTCCCGAGTGAAATTGAACACTAAGCGCAACAGGCAAGTTGAATTAACCGAATAATTTACGTCGAAAACTCATGATAGAAATTCCGCGCCTCTATTATTTTCTCTTTGACGCTTATTCTGTCGCTAATTGTTAATATTGTAGCCTTTTAGATTGCGATTACGAGGTTGTGCTTTGAATTTCTCATTAATTATATTCATAATGAACCATTCCTTCACACTATGTATAATTAAGGTAAGGAAGCTAAAAATAAACTTGTATATATTTAGAAAATATTGTTTTGTCTTTTGTCAAGGTGGAATTTAACCTCCATTTATAAAATCTAGATTTTTAATAAGAATATAATGTATAGTTAATTAACTATGTTCCTATATTATAATACGTATATTAAAATAAAATTATTAATGTATAATGTAAAAATTAAAAATAAGAATTATATGATTTGCCCTTGCTTGCGCTCTAAATGTAGTCAATATACCTAATTCATATCCACACAAAATACAGGGAAAACCGCAAAACGTGTCTAATGTTAAAATTAATAAGTATTTGGTGTTTAAGTCTATTAAAAAATAAATAAAACTGTAAAAATGGCTGGCTTTGAGACAAAACTTGCAGCAGAAACTATTGCACATATTCAAAGTAATTTTGAAATCCCCGTTTATCTATGCACTTTCTAGTATGCTGTGGAGAATTTATTGGTATTTCGTCCATAGAGAAGATATCGAATTTCCGATACTGGTGTTTAATACCTGGAAGTCACTATTTTACAGAAACTCTTAGGAATTGTATAACAATTCAAAAGACTGCAAGAAATATGTTTTAAATTTATACAAAAAAATACATAAGTAGTTGTGTTCTATGAAAGTAATTATAATTATAAATTTAGGCTACATTATATATATAATTATTTATGAAATATTTTACTTATTTTTTAATTTTATTAATAAACTATAGTTTGCTGTTAAAACTGTCAGTTTAAACTGTAACACTGACGGCTAGCACAAAAAATTCAAACCATCCGAGCATAAATCAGTAGGTAATTGGAATGCATTTGCGCAATAAGATAACACAGTCTTCACCAAAATCGTGTTCATAATCGGCTGTATTAAGTCGAGACAACTCCTAATTTATGTTGCTTGTATTAACACTATTCATTTTATGTACTTAACACTATTCAGCGTCTCGGCTTAACGTCTGAATGTGGTTTAATTTATTTGAATGAAGGTTAAACGGGCGTAATGTATGTGGGAATGGATTACACAATACAGCCATAACCCTTATATTTGTTAAAGGTTTTTGATGTTTTAAGGTATCTTCGAACGTGCGTATAGCTATCGTTCCCGGTCGTTATATGCGTTACTTATAGTGGGGAATATCCGCCAACCCTTAGTGGAGCAGCATAGTGGATTAAGCTCCGATCCTTGTCTTACAAGGAGAAAAAGCCTATGCCCAGTTATGGGATATTACAGGTTGCATCAAGAGGTGTATTCTGCTGGATTACTTAGCCGAAACTTCTCAAAGTTTTCTCTTTCCCATCTGAATGTTCGATGATTCTCTAAAAAAATGTTACGAAGTTAAAACCTGTGACCTAATTCATATTAAAAAAAAAAAAAAATCATAATTCAAAAAAAAAATTTTCAGCATAAAATTATTACAATTTTTTACTGAACGTCATGAGTCTACTACCAGTTCGGAAAGAATAAGCCTCTGACCTGAGAAGAACTGGCGAAAGAAACTCAGCGGGACTAATATCATTTTTTTATCATGTTTTTTTTTTTCAAATCAGATTGAAATTTACGATAATTTTATAGGTTGAAATAGCCTGGTGGCGATCACATCATTCCCAAGGCGTACTGTCTTCTATAAAATCGTTAATCGAATAATATCGTTTTAATTAGTACACAAACGTTCTTTCACAATTTTTTTAAATTTGGCAATAGAAGCTTTTTGAACGTTTTCTGGGAGCCTGTTGTATAAGCGTATACATTGTCCATAGAAAGAATTACTGACTCGGCGTAAGCGAGTTACAGGCATTACAAGTTTGTGTTTGTTCCTAGTATTAATGCTATGCATGTCGCAATTCCTGCGAAATTCGTGTATATTTTTATGAACATACATAACATTTTCGTACACATATTGAGAAGCAGAAGCAGAAGAAGATATGTCCGACTTATTGGAATTTCTCTCTTTTTGAAGAATAACTACTTCTTAGGCTTATTCATAAGTACATTAAAAGAAAATTTAAGATATATTGAACTTGTCAGGGATCGGTTTTCACATTAGTAAGGTACGTAAAAACTCTTTTGGCAGCAACTAACAACAAAAACTATAACTTTAATATTCAATATAATGATTTTATGATGAACATACTACTATAGATATCGGCATGTTACCAAAAGCTACACAGTGTGCTAAACAAATACGTGATATATGTATGTTGGTTGTCTAAAATCGAGCTGGAAAATAAATTGTAGCGAACGACACAAAGCCACTTCGTTGAATTGCAATATTAAATCCATTGCACTGCTCGTTATTTTTTTTTTTGGTTACTAAGTCGACAAACAAGCGTACGGCTCACCTGATGATAAGTGACTACCGTAGTCTATAGACGCCTGCAACACCAGAAGCGTCGCAAGCGACCCTATCCCATCCCCAACCCGACCCTATCCCCAGTTCCCCCCAGGAGCTCTGGTCACCTTACTCACCAACAGGAACACAATACTGCTTGAAAACAGTATTATTTAGCTGTGGTCTTCTGTAAGGTCGAGGTACTACCCCAGTCGGGCATACTCCCGATAGCAAAGATTACCGTCATTTCCAACTTAACATACCAACGAAAAATAAAAATAAAAATTCAAAATACCTCTTTTAAAATAATATTGAAATATAAATTTTTGTTTAGATGTAGTCGCAATACTTTTTATTAAAAAAAAAAGATTACGAGTATTTCACGTTGTATTACTATTTTCATTATTCGCGAAATTGTTTATCGTATTTTTGTAGTTTGATTCTTTTTTTTTAAACGATCTAGTGGCTGAATTTCGAATTCAAAGCGAAGACGGCGACTGCTTGCGGCAATGGCTCCGGCCACCGCAAGCAACAATAATTTTGTTACGACTTCTAACCCCGTAAACAAACAACACAGAATAAACAAGTTTCAATTATATCCGGACTACGGACAGTTCGAGGCGATATGAGATATTTATTATTTTTAAAGAATAGTTTAATATTTCTGCAAAGTAATTAATTATTGCATGAAGAGTTCATTGGACGGACTTTCTTTCCATTGAGTTCGAGCATTTAATATTTTTAAAAGGTCTATGTGGATTTTCCGTCGTGCTTCTTTTCCAATTTATTGATTAAAATATTCCTTCACTTATGCATACCTACATGCTTACTTTATATGACCTACCAAAGAATCTATGTTATTTATTTCTTGATTTACGAGAAAGATATTAAAAAGTACGCCAGCGTACTTTTTCCTTCATAGTTCTTGCAAACATTTGCAATTACGTGACACATTTGGTACATCGTCGAACTTCTTTCGCAAGTAGCGTAAATTTTTTTTTTTTTGCAAATGCAAATTTATTGTACTTGAGCGTTGAGGACGCAGCGGCACGATTTTAAGGTGCTGGATCGTTGCCAGCCGTCTATAAAGTGCTATGATTTCGACAAGACCATTTCAATTTCGTCGTTATATTTATTTGCACCTAATAAACCACTCATATCGCGCTTCGTGGTATATCTTGAATTTATTACAGATTTTTGGTTTTACATAAAGTGATGTGCTTTTCATTTTAGATTTATGGTACCAGCTCCGATGTCACTAATGCTTGTAACATGTAGGGCCATATTTGCTTGTGTTTACTACTACCAAGCTACAGATACATACATATAGGTACTATTACCAAGCTAAATTATGTGTTTTTATTACACTATATGTGTTGGTTTTATTCGTGTGTCCGACACCACGAGAAGTATTGGAAAAGTAGTCTGAGAGTTTTAGAAAGTAAAACAGTACCTAACAAGCATCTATATGTGTGGATACATATCTATCTATTCCACTAGCATTCGAGTTTGTAATATTATTACCTACGAGTAGTAGGGTAGAAAAGAGGATTTTATTGATTCTCACACAGTAAAAAGATATTAAAGTGAGATTGTTTCATTTGACTGCGAACTAAAGATGATAAACGATATGTATGTTCATGAATCGACTGCATACGGCCACTCTGGCCAACTTTAAATTTATGTTACGCTGTAACTTTACGCCATACCGAGCCCGACGGCTTAACATGTGAGCGCAGTATAATTTATAAGAAGTGATACATACTGTGCTACTTTAATTAAAATATACTTGATTCATGCTTCCTCTATTCATAAATATGCATATTACTTCGAAATAAAATAAGGTAATAGTTAAGCTACTATCTACTTAGAATTTTAAAGGAAAGAATCAGGTATAGCGAGTAGTGCTAGTACACAAACAAAAACTTATAATAAAGGCCTAAAAAGATCTCGAATGTAAAGGTGCTTATACCGAGTGACTAGCTCTTTGTGACCACCGTATGGGACCATTGTGCATTAAAGAGTAGGTACTTTAAAACCGTCGATTTTGGTTGATATAATAAACACCTGATAGTGCTTTGTTATTTATCAAAACGAAATTATTCGCCAACCCAAAAATCATTAGATTGGCAGGCTAAGCTAACGGTTCTATATGGAAAGGAGTTCTTCGACCAGCAGTGGAACGGTTATAAGATCAATGTGTATTGCTTGGTCGTATGATTTTATAAGTAATTTTAAAACAAAAGGACATAATTAGAGTACAATGATGTTTAGAAACTTGGTGGAGTGTGTTAAGATCCTTTGATGTGAGTATCGATTGCCTACAACTAAATACCACCTAGTAGGCCTATACACATTAGCCTAAGGTGTTGTACTGGCTTGTACAAGCGTCTATAATATACATACATATATAGACTCTATATAATCCAAATAAATTTTTATACACATTTACATTTTATGTAAAACTTGAACACAAATTCTGAAAAGTTTTCAGCATTGTTGCGTCTAGCTTGATATTTTTGGTATTTGTTTGTTAAAGAAAACTCAATAGTTACTCTATAAAACCGGCATACATTGCTGCACATACAAATTTTTACTTATGCATGAAAGTAGCCTTACAAAAATCACACATCTTCATCATTTATATAGCAAATACGCTTTTGCTATTAAAGAATTATCAAGATAAACTTACGTGTTAGACTTAATTAGGTATTAGCAATTTAGCAATAGGAAAATCGCCAAAGAGTGTGTGTGTGGGTGTGTGTAGTATTTAAAATAAAGACTATTCGAACATATTACCACAGATTTTTATTCATACGATGTTGCGATAACTTTCTATTACTTAAACATGTTGCTCGCCGTTATAACAACATCAAAACTGACTTTGTGAAAGCTGGACCATCGCCAGAAATACATAGAAATGCTCGAAATAAACGAAATCGTCGATAAGCCTTCAGATTTGAAATCTAACACGTATGAGGCATTTCAATATTACACATAGGTGCAAAAATATATATTTCGAATAAGTTACATACAAATAACGTTTATCTAAAATTGAAAATATGAGCTCAATGATTCCGATTCATTTGAAATATATAAGCATTATATATTTATTTACCCAGTTTTTGTTTAACATGTTTATTATAATAAAATAATCTAAATGATTTATAACAACAGTTTTAATATTTATTTTGATTTAAATCTCTACGTTAACTAAATTCATATACCTACTTGTTTGTAGTTAGGATTGTGCTCGTATATGTTAATAACATTTTCTTCCGTATATTTAGTTGAGCAAGTAATAATAATAAACAACTTTATTGCACACAGTAACATAGATTATATAAATATAAAGCTTAAAATAAAAGTAAACATTGGCCTTCTTTTAACACAAAATAGTTTTGTTGTCAGCTGATAAAGACCAAAATAATGGAATGCTTTTAGACGTTAAAAAGCATATTTCTCCGCTTTGCTTTGCATATAAATCCTCTTTCGTGAAGCATGCATGGGAAAAATACATTGTGATGCTCTTCAAAATGTACTCCAGAATATATAAGATTATTTTGTAAACACACTTTCTGAAGTAAGTGTAAAGTATTGCAAAGGGGTTTTATTTTTAAAATTGAAATCCTTTTTTAATCAAAGTTGAATACATGAGATTTATTTTGTTTAAAAATTACTCTAAGGAACTTAGAAAAATATCATGTCAGGCTTCAGTGGCAGTACGATATACCAAACATGTCAAAACAACGACTAATCGACGATTGAGCCGCAACAGCACGATAGTCATAATGGCATGCCAGTAGCTCCTGCGTTTAGAGCATTCAAACGAACAAATGAATTAATCATGTTTATAAGTATATCACAACAAATGCGGATATTATATCAATATATTAATGACTTATTTGATGGAGATAATTAAATATTCAGATCATACGTTAAATAAACCTTACTTAGATTTATTTTTTGGAACACAAACAATATTAGGTATGGCTCTGATTTGCTTTAAAAAAAAAATGTGGATACGAATAATAATGAGCGCGAACGTGGACTCAATATAGAATATATTGAATGTAGGAAAATTATGTTGTATTGACTTTCAAAGTATTTTTTAACGATTTCCATTTAGATTGAAGCTTACTATCAGCGATACATTATACGTTACCTATATATTATTAACTGAGGTAGGGCTCAGCAGGAAATTTACCTCGACCTTACAGAAGATTGATTATTATAGATTATTTGGTGATTAAAATACATCAAATTACGCTTAAAACACGAAAGACAACTAAACTGAGGTAGGGCACAGCAGGAAATTTCCTGCTCAAAATATGGAGCAGCCCGACTGGGGTAGTACCTCGACCTTACAGAAGACCACAGCTAAATAATACTGCTTTCAAGCAGTGTTGTGTTTCTGTTGGTGAGTAAGGTGATCAGAGCTCCTGAGAGAAATGCGGATAGGGTCGGCAACGTGCTTGCGAAGCTTCTGGTGATGCAGACATCTATAAGCTACGGTAATCGCTTACTATCAAGTGAGACGTACGCTTGTTTGCTGACCTAGTAATAAAAAAAAGATTGAAGGAAAATTATAAAACCTACACCGTTCAAAAGAATTCCCTGACGTAATACATACCGTCCACATGATTAATAGATCATTATACATTAATTACAAATACCTGAAATATACGTAAATTGGAAAAGCCCTGGGAATGAATTTAAGAGAACGTGCCTGTGTTATTAAATTCCATTTAATCACGCCCTAATTTACTTTGAACTGACGAAACAAATTCGCGAACAAAATAACTTTTTTAGTATGTATATTTTAGTAGATTCCTGAGTAATCGTTTGTTATATTTCGTAATACATGTCCTTTAAGATTTAACGTTACCTCAAAATTATTTGCTCAATATATAATCATTTTGTAATATATTTTTACAAACATGACACGCCGAATTATGCTGTTGATATGAACAAATATCTGATTGTAGACAATAATTGACAATAGTTACATAGACCAGTAATGTCGAGCCTAAAGTTATATATATATATCAATTGAATTTTTGTACGATACTATTATAGTTATCTCTGATGCAAATTTTTATTGTTACTTGAATACCCCGTCTTAACATTTAAGGTATCTATGCAATAAATATTTAATTTCTAAATTTGAAGATTTCATCTATAGAACGAAATCTAAAAAGTTTTTTACCGGCTTCGAAACTTCCCAACTGTAATTTCTTTAAAAATCTACATCTTATGATACGGAAAAATTCATATAATTTTTAGTACGATTCAGAAACTTTAAAAAAGTTTATTTACTTCGAGTATTTCTTAACTATTCTTCTCGGGTCCAGAAAAACACCTCAACATTACCTTCGCGTCGAAGTTTTCGAAAACTTTTTATTGCTGCTGTTTTTCCTCGCTTACAAAGTTTAAACTTTCTAGCACGCTGCTTGCCGACATGATTCTGCGGAAGCTGGATCTTTGCCAGACTAACGCGAAATGTTGTCATGAGATTTTAAGAGGAATTACACTGGAACTTTACCTTGCGTATAAAGTCTTAATGCGAGCTAATATTCTAATCTTCTCAAATACGTTTGCTTGAAGTTACTACACTTTAGAAGTTAGTATCAAATTCGTTGTTTACATTTAATGATCATTTAAACGAGACTAGGGATACAACTCAAATTACTTGATAGCCATCGAATGAAATGAATGAAATTAATTTATTACATATTAAATTTGTTTTTCTCCATTATATTTGAAAGGAGAGATGACAATATATAAATATAATTAAATAATAAAAATATGTAATAATTATGTTGTTTGTTGAAACAAAAACTAAAGTTGTTGCTCTGTAAAGAGAAATTTATTTTTTATGAAACATCACAAATTATTTTTTCAAACACAACTTATACCCTTATGTATAAATTATTATTATTAACATAGTGCAAAGTGTTGCCACCATAGATAATATCTACTTTGAAGTATAAATTCGAAGACAATGCGCGGGTAATTTAAATGAAATGAAGAGTAAAACAGTTTCATTTACAAATATATTTAAATATATGTGATGTTAAGTTAAAATTATGTAGTTTATTTTTATTTTGTTATTTTGTATATTTCAATTTATTCGTTGCAAATTCGAAGTCAGTTTACATTTCAAAAGCTAGCTTGTAGAAACATTTAGAAACGTTAGTTTCAAAGCGCAGCGTGAACTCAAAAATACTCATGAAATAACTTTAGCTGTTAAACATCCAAATTTACTTTTATAGCGACACACACATACACACACTTTGCCTCTAACAGCGATAAAAAAAATCTTTGATGGAAACATATAAACTACAATTTAAAGTCTGAGAAAAATTCAACGATGCTTTTAAAATTGTTATGATGAGATTTCCGGCTTAACTTTTTGCTAAACAAATAATATTTTTTGCATACTTTGTCTTCGTTAGCTTGTTGTCTTCAATCTCTGAGGGTAGGCTTTTTGAAGTATCACCCCACTTCATCTCATCTACAAGCCTTATCTTCTTGCTCTTCCAGCGGCGTGTAATTTAATTTGTGTACTTTTATTTCAAAGACAATTTTTTTACGTAGCTTAGATTGTTATCGATTTTATTGTCCATTTTTTGCTACTTTTTATCACGCTATTCAAATAATATTAGAAATTGTGAACTGGTTCTTAAAGTAAGTTTATAAACCTAAAGTTAACATTTTGAAAAATGTAATCACGATAATAAGAATGAGTAAATAAAGTAACCAATAACTGTGATTTATATGATTTATCTTATTTTTGAGTATAAACTTAACCCGAAATTTCTATGGTCTCTTTATGTTTTTAAGCCTGTACGCGACGAGACTTTATCGCACTCTTTGATGAATAAATAAGAACCTTTTACGTATTATTTTATTATAATATTTATTGTTGTAGCATAGAACACATAATTATATTTTAATACTTATACTATACGACTTAAATCAAAGTAGGTCGGTATTAGTAGAATGTTGTAGTAGAAAGAACATAATGCGATGTACATGTTCTTCTGCATATTTAAATCTGTTTTAGTCATAGGTCATAGAAAAATGAAAGAAATTTAGTAGAATGACTTTCCAACTGGGTAGTATGTATTTATTTACTACATGTGGGAACTACAATTCAATAATTTGTATATTCATTTAATTGTAAAGATTTTTTATCTCTGCAATGACTTAAATCGAATAGCCTTTGACACACAAATGTCACAGCTATACCACTAAGCGTTTGGTAACCCCATCAATGAAGATTTTTTAAGAGTAACGACAGCACTAGACTTAACGACCTTTTGAGTTGCATATAAAAAATTTAACGTAATTTTACTATTTTCATTTATTACTAGGGATTACGAAATATAATAATTATGTTAATTAAATTTGAAGGAGTAAACAACGGTAATGACTAGGTTGAAAATATCATTTATTTATTTTTTGTATTTATAAGTTCTTTTGTTTCTTAAAATTACTTTTTTCCCATAGGTACTGACTACATCGATTCGACGAAATGAGATGGAAACATAGTGAGATTGCTAATATATTTACGAGTTTATATTGCGAGTTAATAACAAACGCTCTTTTGTCAGTAGCAAAAATCTAACAAGCTTCAATTCCATGAATACAACACGACTCAATCGCGATAGTCTCGCGTATAATTTTTACTCTATCTTTTGTTACTGTAAAGCGCAGCGGCAAGTGCACGTTAAGTAATATCCGACATGACATTATATAATTTAAAATTAACTCCTTTTTAGAATTTCGTACCCAAAAGGATTGGAAATGAAAGCTTATTTAGACTACTTGTTTGTACATCCGTCTAGCGTTAAATTCTTCAGTTATCTTAAATTGAGAAAAAAGGAATGTCGCTTTTGTTAATTTAGCGTAGGTACTACTTATATCTTTGTCTTAAAAGCTAACGCTGACCGTATGTTATACCAACATTCTCTTTTTTTCATTTGACGTGTACGTCCTGAACTCTTATTTCAATTGTACTGAATCAGTTTGTGACAGTGTGGTTGATAAAATTGAAACTTTATTGAATTTTTAAAATTACTACGAATCCTTTCATAAAATTATGTATTTTTTTCGACACAAATATTGTAAACTTACAATGCTTGTATATATTTTATTTTTTGGGATAATGTATGCGTCTGAAATTTTGCAATTCAAATCAAATTTTAACGAAACCGAAAAAGCTTATCCCAAATACATAGAATGTGTATGTTTTATATGAATTATTAAAAAAAGGTACTCTAGGGAGTAGGTTTCGAACATATATATTATGCATTAGAATGTATTATTTATCGTGAAATATTTTATAAGAGGTTATAATATATTAATTTACGACTAAGAAAAAAAAATATAAGTAACTGATAGTTTGAAACCAATCTGAAAAGTGTGTTAATATTAGTACCTTACCGTACGTTACGTTTCAGCCTGTAATGTCCCACTGTTGCGCATAGGCAGCTTTCCCCATGTAGGAGAAGGATCAGAGCTTAATCCACCACGCTGCTTCAATGCGAGTTGGCGGATATATTCCCTACTATGAGTAACAATCGCTATCAGGTATACATGATAACAACCGCGATGGAGACCCACAAGGACTGCACAAACACCCAGACCACGGCAAACATCTGTATGGCCAATACAAATGTTGTTGTGTGCGGGGATCGAACCCGCAAACGCCCGCGCAACAGCCATAAACCAGTGCTGTGACCGCTGCGCCAACGCGGCGTCTGTCTGTCTAATTAGTACCTTAGTATCTGTAAAAAATTATTGAAGATCGGTTTGATGATCTGGTTTTAATAAATGGATTATGGAACATTCTAGCAGAATTTTTGTTTCTTGCACATTTAAAACAGGATTTTTAAACATGAGTAGACGAAATTCGAAAGTATGGAAACCATATTATTTAAGATACTTTTGGTAACAAGTTTCTACCAAATTCATTCCCAGTTTTTTTAGCTTATCTTTTTTAACCGACTTTCAAAAAAAGGAGGTTTTCCATTCGATTGTATTTTTTTATGTATTTTTTATATACATATAGTTCTGATCTAACGATCAGAACTTTCAACTGGTACAAGTGGTTATATATATATATATATATATATATATATATATATATATATATATATATATATATATATATATATATATATATATATATATATATATATATATATACACATATATTAGAGGCTGATTTCATAGCATTCACGCGTTGCATAATTATATTACTTGCATGAGAAAAGTTTTCTGAATTAGACTACAACTTCCAAGAATTAATTAGTACATGATGTATGGTATTTTCAATTGCGGTCTAGATATGTATGTTACTAAGCATATAATTAGTATAAAACCGAAGGCTTTCCTACTTTAAACATGTGAATCTTAGTAACTACGGGTTTAGTTTATTTTTTAATTTTATCATGGCTGCTTCTGAGAAATGTTACCCGTAACGAGTTATGCTACGAATTAAATGGGTAAATCATTATTCAAACTGGCTTGAAAACTTGGCAAAAACTTAAAACTCCATCTGTTCGAAATATAATACATACGTGAAGCAAAAACTTTGTACCCCTTTTTACGAAAATTCCGCGGACGGAGGAGTAGGAAATTTCGCACACTTATAGTTTATATAGAGAAGGAGTGCGGAATGCTAATATTTTTTTATAATTATACATAAAATATACATTAAATTAATAAAAAAAGCATTACACACACTGCCACACTCACACACGCATATTATACTGTTTTGTTGATTGTCAAAGTCTGTAGTCAAATTAAAAAGGTATTTAAATAATTGTGTTTGCTCGCAAACGAAAAAAAACCGACTTCAATTAGGTACATCGACAAGTAATAGAACGTAATAAGACGAAAAAATAGTCAAGTAAATACGCGCTATTAAAGATTACTCAAAAAGTTGTAATCAGTTTTCGATCTAATTTAAACAAGACTACAAGACAAGTGTTAGCTTTCGATTAAAGTAAGAATCATCGAAATCGGTACACCGAGTAAAAAGTTATGCGGTATAATATAACGTAGGTCGACGAAAAAGTAGTCACGTAAATACGCATTACTAGATATAACTCTAAAAGTACTTGTCAGATCTCAATTAAATTAAAATGGGACCACATGACACGCAACACCTTTCAATTAAAACAAAATTGATCGAAATCGGTCCACCCAGTCAAAAGTTCTGAGCTAACATACATAAAACAAAAAAAAAAAAAAAAACATACGTGTCGAATTGAGAACCTCCTCCTTTTTTGGAAGTCGGTTAAGAAGGTTCTTTATTGTCATAATTATTTGGTTTTCTTTAATTTAAAATTTTAATTATGGTTGAATTTTGACCTCTGGGCCACCACTAGTTGATATAATTATACGAAAGATATTTTAAATTTTTAGCCAAGCAACTGTAGAATGGGTAAATTCACATCGACATATATTTGTTTTGTAATATAGGCTTAATTTATGCTGTTTACTATCTCAATTTTACTTGTCTCGGTTGCTCAGTTGATCTTAGCGGTTTCCACGACAAAGTGCCTTTACTTCTTGCGTCGACCGCGTCGCCTTCCTCTTGACTAATAGGTCAGGAAATAAATTTATCTGACGCAGTTGCTGGTTTAAGATATTAGTGAACTTAAGGTTGATGTTGACTTAGTAGAATACTTAAATAATAGTTAAAATATATGTGTTAATATTAAATTTATAAATTTATACCTCACCAGTCACCACACAACAAATCAATCATAAAATTCAATAAAATCGAAGAGTAAAGCGTAAAAATTTTTTTTAGATAAACATACTATTTCTGAAAAGTAAACAAAGTTACTGTAATGGCTTATTCTCACGCAACGCGTTGTAAATAAATGTGTCGTTGTTGCTACTAATATATTTTTCTTACGAGAGGTCGCCCAATTCAGGAAAAGAGCACCAACTTAATATTTAAAAAAATGAAATTACCAATATATTAATAAAAACCTGAAGTAAAACGATGGAATGAGTCCTAAATTCGTAGTCAACACAACAAAAGGTAGAAAAAATTAATCATCCTTTAAACAAGGAAATTGATGTAGGCCAAAGTTATTTTTTTGAAAAATAGTTTGTAAAATTAATAATTATGGATATACCTATCTATTATTTTAACGTAAAAATATTCTAAACTGTAATAAGCAAGTTCGTACAGATGGAAGTATTTAGATTGTATTTATTACCTTTCAGTTGCGACGTTACGCCACCACTTGGAGTTTTTTTTATTACCTAAATAAAAGTAGATTTTTAATATTATTGATCACAATTTGTACTAAATTTGAACTCAATTGATATATATATATTTTTTTTTAATTCTGTATAAACTTACCGTTCCCATTGAAGTGATTGTCAGACGAATTTTTAAATAATCCTTATATAATACTTCTTAAAAAACTTCTAAATCATAAAAGAAATACAATTGACCAGAAGTTCTTGTTTTAAAAGTTCTTGTTGTACGTGGGAAGTCAGTCAACGAAGCGTTTACGTATCTGGATTTATAAAATATTTTCGCTATATTTCGTTAAAATAACCTCAGCTATTTGGTTTCCACACATCGCAGCGAAACGGGATGTATATCAGTTATTGTTCTCACGTCATACGAATGATGTATCGTATTTTGGCGAAGAAATGAAACTACTGAACTGTGATAGTAAAAGTATTGTCTATCATAGACGTCTTGGCAAGATGGTGCCACCAGGCACCACTAAAATATTAATAAAACGCTAGCTTAATTTCGAGAGTAAATATTATCAGCTTAGGTGACGTAGACAAATACGATATAAGCGTTAATGATATTGCTGTAAAACCTTGGTGAAAAAACATAGTGTCTTTTCTGTGTATAGTAGGTTTATCATTGCTTATGATTTATTAAGACGACTTCTCTACATTTCAATAACATTTTAATAATAATAATAATGATTTGACCGGGGCGGGTCGCTAGTATTTTAAGTTAACTTTTGTATCTTTCTTCTTTTTTTTTCAAATAGAAGTGAGGTATTAATACATACTTGTATATCATTATATGTTATACGAGTACAACGATCTTCATTGGACTGTATTTTTATGTGTGTTACCTCATAGAACGGGAGCCAGGTTAAAATTCGGTCAATCATTTCCTCCCGATCGAAACTTCGTAATATGAATAAGGGATTTTTTTTATGAATTTTCGTCTTTGTCAGCTGCCACTCCGTGGGTGGGTTGGGCAGTGGCAGCCTCCCAAACATCGAGAAAAAAAAATTTTTTTAGTCATTTCCTCTCACTTCAAAATTTGTCGGATTATAGTTTACCTAATATCTTGAGGCTGAAATGAATATCTTGAAGGAAACATAACGTCAGCTGGCCATAACATGGTGGAATATACGTCAGCTGGCTGCTTGAACATGTAAAAAAAATTTTTTTTCAGTGATTTCCTCTCAACTAAAAATTTGCATGGTGATCGTTTACATGCTACTATAAATGAAAATTAACGTCAGCTGGCTGTATCACGGTGGAAAGTTTGTCAGCTGGTACCTTGAAAGATGTAAAAAAAAATTAGTCATTTCCTCTCACTTCAAAATTTGTCAGATTATAGTTTACTTAATATCTTCAAGGAAAAATAACGTCAGCTGACTATAACACGGTGGATTATACGTCAGCTGGCTGCTTGAACATGTAAAAATTTTTTTTCAGTGATTTCCTGTCAACTAAAAATTTACCTCTCACTTCAAAATTTGTCGGATTATAGTTTACCTAATATCTTGAAGGAAACATAACGTCAGCTGGCCATAACATGGTGGATTATACGTCAGCTGGCTGCTTGAATATGTAAAAATAATTTATTTTCAGTGATTTCCTCTCAAGTAAAAATTTGCATGGTGATAGTTTACATACTACTATGAATGAAAATTAACGTCAGCTGTTGACGAAAATTCATAAAAAAAATCCCTTATTCATGTTACGAAGTTTCGTTTGAGAGGGTATTGGTCATGTCAACCTGTCACGAGCTCCCGGTCTATCAGAACTTTTTACTGGGTCGACCGATTTCGATGAGTCTTCTCTTAATCGAAAGGAGGTGCTTGTCATGTATCCAATTTTAAATCTAGATCGGACGAGTACATTTTGAGTTATCTCTAATAATGTCGTCTACCTACGTTGTATTAATGTTCGGTGTAATTGAAGTCGGATTTTTTTCTTATAAGAAGTTTATGTTCTTTAGTAGTTGGAATATTTTTTTAGATAATAACAATTAGCAATTTCACACTTTTTGTATTTAACTATTATATATTCGAATGTATTGCAATGATGGATTGTAGGATATCGTTGGTTAGATTCGGTTCTTTTACAAGATGACCTTCAAACCCGAAAAAACCCGCATTCCAATTCATACGTAGTAAAAAAATTCCCTAGTATCAGAGAAGAGCGTAGGTAATAATGTAGATTTTCTGTTTCTTATCGCTCAATATTTTCATAAAATATGTATACACACATATTACACATAATTTCAATATTCATGATCAAAGAAAACTCGATAAGATATTCGTAAAACGAATCCATCATTCGTAAACACATTACCAAGTTTTTGGTTCAAGAAGCACAGAAGATTGATTACAAAAGTAGTAAACTTTGAGACAAACACATTTTATTGTGCGTATAATAAAACACTAGTTTGAAAAAAAAAATGGTTAAAATGCGCCACGTTCTAAATTTTAGCTACTTTATTGACTGACACATACTCGTAACGATGACTGACAAACAAAAACATTGAAATTTCGACTGAATTTTTCAAATGTGATTGGTACGTAATATTTTAATTACTCGATACTATTTTTTTTTTGTTTAACATTTGAAAAATAAATGCCGCTGTGGTAAAATATATCCCCAATTTTTATTCAACAGAATACCAGCGTTTAAACCAAAACATATGAAATAAAATCCCGAACAAAGAGAAACGATTCAATGGATTAGAGTTTGTTTTTATTTGAGCATGTGTATTTTTAGTACTCGTATGCCTACACAGGTACTACGTCCCACATTTATTTGACTCGTAACTATCGTTTTTATATTATTTTTTACGGATATATTTTTTATGCGACTAGGTCGTCAAACAAGCGCATGCAGTTACCGTAGCCTAGCTTGCATTTTGCAACACTAGCAGCATCTCTCTGGCCACTTTATTCATTATAGGAACACAAAGCTACTTGAGATTATTTAATTGATTGAGTATTATTTAATTGTGATATTCTGTAAGCTTGAGGTACTTCATTTACCAGACAGGCTGCTCCAGATTTTGAGCAGGATGTAGGGGGAGTCCGGGAGAGATTAGCCGCTTTTCACTCAAATGCTCATAAATCTTTTTATACTTCCAAATCGCTATTTTTTATGAATTGTATCTTAAGCTGCATTATTTAGCTATATTTTCTCTTAAGAAAGTTTACTACATCATTAATAGTTAATGAGTAATTAGCGATTTCTCCTAAAGTGGAATTCGGCTAATGTCTCCCGCCTGGGCGGGAGACTTTATCCACCAAGTAGGGAGACTTTACCCGGGTATAATAATAGGCAAAATAATATTATAAATTGTAATTCAATAAACAAATTTAATCATAAAAATACGGCACATAGTATTACATAGCAAATGAGAACACGAGGAGGGTACTTTGAGTACCTATCTTTAAGATACATAAGTGAGGAATCAACTATTATCACATTGATTTATACTCCATAGCATAGTTAGTTACTTATACAATAGCAAGTGTTTCAAGTCCAATAAACTGGATACTTTTTGGAAGTAATTGTTTCATATTCATATGCCAGCTTCATAGCCGCCTGTTTGGTTAGTCTCCATTACTCCTTTTGGTGCAAGTTAGAAGATAATTATTGACAAGTGCTTTCTCATTCTCGATTGTAAATATCAGAGCTGTTTTAAACTGGATTCCTTGTTCAGTTATTTTAGTCAATTTGAACTTGTCTCTTAATTAATTTCATGAGATATTTCAATCAATTCCATATTCTAAAGCAACACTTCTAGTAGATTTTTCTTTACCAATGTCAACTAAAGCATTTCTTATTACTGACTGAACTAAATTGCTTCTGTTCCTAGTTATTTCTTTTTTATATTTGAAAGACATTTTGGATGATTATCTGAAATGAAATAAAATAAAATATTATTGCAGGAGAAACTACCCTAATTGCAGGGGAGATTAGTGGCTAAAGTCTCCTCCCGACGCTCGGCTAATGTCTCCCACCCTACGCCTAGCTTTCCGTTATTACATTTTCATAAAAAACAATGACACTTAAGTAAAAATTGTCTACCGTGAATGTTACTAGGATAATTACACTTACGATGTATATAAATTACGTCCTAGAATCTATTCACAGTAAATAACAGAATTCAAAAATCAGAAATTGAAAAATTTTACTTACCGGGTACGAAAATGTATTTTTACTTCTCACTCCTAAACCAAACTGCCGATTACAACGTCGTCACGTGAGCAAGGTGAGGGGTGCCTATGGAGTCTAAGATGTGTGGCAATGTCTCAAAATCTAGCACTACAAAGATTCTATAAGCAGTGGCTATTGTCTCCCACCTGCTAAACTCTCCCGGACTCCCCCTACATATCCTGCTGTGCTAGTCCTAAATGTAATAAAATAACATAAATTAAGTAACATTGTTATTGTGTCATAACAAGTGTTGTTGATATTGTGGTCCTGAGGACGAGTGATAATAAACAGGAACCTCCTAAATTCAATAACCAATTTAAGGTGTCAAAGTACTGTTGCTGTCACTGTACTGGAAATTATATGTACTAAAACTTGCAAGTAAATAACGTCATTATTTATAAACCATAAAATTACCAGTGTCGTTCCTCAAATATTCCTTTAATTTTCAAAAATAACGTAATTATCTCTATGATTAATTTATTAAGCACAAATCGTACTAAAGTTGATCTGAGTTTAGATTACGAGTGCAGTTTTGCAGCCAATTTTCCACCGTTCTCATTAAAATGTTTTTGGCACTGTTGCGAAATAGTTTTTAAATTTGCGATTGAATAATAAATACCTTCTAGAAATTACAAATTATTATGTTATCAGGTTTTTTTTGGATACCTTAATTATGAAATTCGCACATTTTTTTATTTATTCATGAGAAGGGAGTGAAAATTGCATTAATATGTGCCATATTAAGTATAAATCAAAGCTACGTATTTTTGTAATGAAAGCTACCTTAACAAGTAGGTCAGAGCATACACAGCCAATCCTTTAAGTTTAAGAGTTTAATTGAATTCGCTTACTTGCAGATCAGTTCTTGGCAGATTTTAAACATTCTTTTTGTAAGAGTGTGATAATTGAGAATAGGCAATAAATATGACTGTGCTGTACGACTTCGGAGCCGAGAAGTAAGAAAAAATGTAAATCTAGAATCCTAAATAAAACCACGATAAACGACCTATTGTTTAATAAATGCATATTGTATTGATATCACGTTACAACTAAATTCACATATTGAACTTTTATCAAGAGAATTTGTGTCATATTTTGGTATAATATCCTGCTTACACACCTGATTAAATCGAGGTGCCAGAGCGCAAAGTGTACGTATGAAATTGTTAGATAATGGTCGTTCTCACTGGCATTGCGCCAATATTATGAAGGCTAAATAATAGACAGTCCAAATTATTGTAACATAGCGATGGAATAGGTTTTATGAAAATGATAACTTATGGTATATTTGCATTCAATATAAAATAAACAAATTATTTACACAAAAAAAATGTCGACAGTTGTTACTGATAGATCATAAATAAATACATAATTATAATTATGAGTAAAAGATCAAACAGTAATTCAAAGGAATAAAAATCAGAACTTTTCATATAATCAATGTTGGTATTACAACTCTGTATCACCATTTTCGTTATTCAGTATATAGGAATAATGTCTTAGGCCGCTGAACCCGCCTATAGTTGGTACGGCCTCTGGCTGCTCTTTCCCACGAGATTTAACGTTGTCTGACAACTTGGAAGTTTCCCGGAAATAGGATGTCAAGGCGGCCAACCTTCGGATTCAGGTCAACGAAATTGCTTCCGGCAATTGTTCATCATACATAATATTCGAAAACTAATATTGATAAATATTCTATTTGAAGTGTCTTTGAATTGTGTATTTGTGTTTATTATGTAACCAATAAAATTAATAGTATTGTTGAACTCAAATACAACATCAATGATATTAAACCTTCACCATATATTAATTCACCGTATATTAAGTATATTTATAAACATGTATATTTGAAATAATGAATAATTAGGCTGCGAACTCAAATATTATTTGGAATTGTGAAGTAATGAAGTTTATTATCCAAGTTACTTAATCGAAAGTATGAATGAACAACGTGACAGATGAGTTATGGTGGCTTCTTTAAGTTCCCTCTTGCAAATCGCTAGTATGAAAAGGCTAAAAGGGTATCTTAGTGTAAAACTCACTCGCATTTGAAGTGCTTTTTTATGTCTCTGGAAGCATTTTCTCTGCGAACATTACGTTTCCGATAGTCAAACGCTTCAGTAGAAATACGTATATAGGTAAATATGTAATAGATATATGAATAATTCAGGAGAGCCATCGCATAACGAGACATTAAGGATAATGAGCTCGTAATACATGTTTTATCTAATACTATTTAATCAGTATTTATTTAATTATTTTCTTCTGTTGTGTTGTTCTATTAAACCAAACAGAAAAAAAAAACTTTTTCGCTTCAATGAGTATAGAAAATACTATGTAAATGAGATATAAAAAAAGTGTAATGAGTATGTAAATGAGAAATAACCTTTCATCTCTAAATATCTGGTATAAGGTAATAGAGAAATTATTTTAAAATATCATACATCAGTCCTGAAATTAGTGAACTTTAAAAAATTGATGATGTTTTCTGCATTATAATATTAGTAGGTATTGAAATTTACATCAAATAAATAATGCAAACGAAACTATTAAGAAATATTGTTTTAAAAAAAGTAAATATCTAGCCAAAATAGGAAAAGGGGAAAATACTGCTATGATTAATTCGTAAAAAAAAACTAATCGCCATAGCAATAGAAATTCATATATGGTTAATTTTCATTTCCAATTTATGAGATAATTATATACTTATACTTAAAATTCGCAATCAATCAATCATCAATACATATAATAAAAATGTACTATATGTTTGTGCACGCTAATCTCAGAAACGGCTTATCCAATTTAGATGTGGTTTTCACTAATGTATTGTGGTAAGCTTCACTTAACATTAAGTGTATATTTTATGTCAACCGGTTCATAAATAAAAAAGTTATGCCAATTTAAAGGATATCGTTGAACATGTAAATACCCAAACGACGGTGTTTATAATCCAAAATAAACCAAAAGATATATCCGAAAAATGTTGTCCAAAGTCATTATTCCACGCGGACGAAGTCATGGGCACAGCTAGTTAGTTAAATAAAATAAAAAAATCTAGTGCAGACTTATTTCTGTCAGATAACGTTTATCAGTTTTGACTTTTGATGTCAAGACTATAGTTGCTAAATAATCTTTACAAAAAATAATTTGCTCTACTTTTAAAAGTTTATAACTTAAAATAGATTGTCTGATTGGGCTAATTAGTTATCGTTTGTTCGCTATTGTTAGGACACGTTTTTTATAAGTAAAATGTGAACAGGCCGAAATTTTGAAGGATTTTTGGTAAACGCTGCCTCATAGAAATGGAAGTTTTGAAGATCAGGTTTGCAGTTCTACGAGTAGGTATAGTTACTGATTTTAACTACTTTTGCGTTTGAGTGACAATAACGGACGTGAAATCGATATAAAACAACACAAAGCGTATATCACTGGGGAAATCAACATTTTATAATATCAGTCTTCTTACATTTATTTTCTGCGCATTTTTCTTTTTGTAATTGCATCTGTGTAAAACTGGGGTAAGTCGATATATCTAAAAATTGTCTCCAACGTGCGCACCAGAGTTATTCTAATGAAATTACTGGATGGCAAAATGAAAATTTAAATAAATTAGGCCTAATGCTCCCACCGCTTAAATCGTAAAGATGGCACGGTGATATTTTCCGAGTCATCATACAACGTTAAGGACGCTTGAACCATGAAGGAATCTCTTATAATGGCAAGGAATTCAGGTGAGCTTTGTATGTCCTTAAAGACAGAAAAAATGACTTTAAATAAAAACCAGCAGCGTTATTGGGTTGAAAATAGGGATTTTATGCGTCACAAATGTTCTATGTATATAATGTAACTAGCTTCTGCGCACGACTTCGTCGGCGTGGACTCCGCTCCTATTGGTCTTAGCGTGATGATACATAGCCTATAGCCTTCCTCAATAAATGGGCTATCTAACACTGAAAGAATTTTTCAAATCGGACCAGTAGATCCTGAGATTAGCGCGTTCAAACAAACAAACAAACAAACAAACAGTCAAACAAACAAACTCTTCAGCTTTATTATATTAGTATAGATGTGGATAAAACCACAAGGCGCGTAGTTATAACATACAATGACCTGTGTATTTAACTGTGGCTGTGTCGAGTAATGATAAAAACTCACTTAATAAAGTTTGTAATTTAATTAAACTTTAAATAGATTTTAAGTTATTATCTTGCAAGTATTAATATTCTATTCTATAATTATATAAATCAGTATTAGTATACTATACAATAATTCCGTTATAATTTTAATTTACTAGGTAAATTATATCACATGTTCTTATTTCATCATTTTCGTGTAGTTATTTTTTAATTAAACGTAAATCGTCATTTTTAATTATTTTTTTTACAGCGATGATTAAATTATTGTTATTATTTAATTTTTTTCGTGGCGACTTCTTTTTACGACGCTGTAAAAATCTGCTTTCCGCAACAATGTTCACGTGACGTTGTACTTACTAAATATTTTTGCCTTTGAATCGGAATTATATTCACAGTGATTCGACACTACTAGACAAAGTGCGTGGTTTCAGCCATGTTTACTATTACTGCACCATTACTACCATTACACTACCATTAGTGAACTTATGGTTCCCAGTATACTAATAGTAGCTTCAAATAACTTTCCTCAATAAAATATTTTATAGAGCAAAATTTAAGCTAACATTACATAAAAACTTTTTATAACCTTTCAAAAATATTTTCACAAAAATAATTTGATAGAAATACTTAACCTAGTATTACAACATAATAAAAATTTTACGGTATATGCGAAGTACTATTTCTATTGACTAAAAATAATAAAAAAATATCTTTGAAGTCAATGTCTTTATACTTTTATTATAATGTTATACTATTAAACCATAATCGTGGAGAATAAAGAGGGACCAAGCCAAAGGGCAGACAAAGCATCATACTAATAAACGATAGTAATATCCATTGTAAATAATTAAAACCTCTGTAACAATTGATTAAAGTAATATGTTTGTATTCTTATGTATACAATCATAACATAAGTTATGTGAGAGTTGAGCTCGTATGCTGAGCATGCAGAGCCAATATATATGATGATAAAGTAATAAAATGTTTTAATTTTTTTATAAGAAACCGTTTGTTGCAAAATATACTGTTTAACTGAGGTAGGGCACAGCAGGAAATTTCCTGCTCAAAAAATGGAGCAGCCCGACTGGGGCAGTACCTCGACCTTACAGAAGATCACAGCTAAATAATACTACTTTAAAGCAGTGTTGTGTTCCTGTTGGTGATTAAGGTGACCAGAGCTCCTGGGGGGGGGGGGGGAAATTAGGGGTAAGGTCGGCAACGCGCTTGCGATACTTCTGGTGTTGCAAGCGTCTATAGGCTACGGTAATTGCTTACCATCAGGTGAGTCGTACGCTTGTTTGCAGACTTAATAATATAAAAATAAAAAATAAAAAAAAATCAAAATTAACGGTAGGCTCGTGACCTTCTGATGGATGGAGTGGTCAAATTGTATACTTACATTATTTGCTGTTATGTATGAGATGTTATATAATTATGATATTTTATTCATTTTAGATTCCTAAAACAATAATTTCGAAATCTCTGAAATAATAAACGTAGCCTAAATCTACTTAAAGTGTCAAGTATTGTCTCGGATTGTGTAAAAATTTAAGGTTGGTAAGCTTGTGAAGCTCCTGGTTTTGTAGGCGTCCTCAGATCAGTCCTGATGTAAAGAAAATTGTAAGAATCTCATGTAGAAATCCAACTCACAATTATCGTTTAGGTATTTATTGTAACTCATATGACAGTTGTATCAGTATATCAATTGAGGTAAATCAGTCATATTCTTCTTCCTAAAGAAAATACACGTTTAAGTTACGCAGTAAGTCCGATTAATATATTTCAAGTAAGCTTATGTTTTATTCAGGTCTTGACACCGAAGGGGAAAATGCGGTTTCGGACTTCTCCAACTGTTCCTTTTCGGACCATCATTAATTATTCAACAATTAAGCCTCATCTTATTTCAATTTTTGTAACTCGATCCTAAATGAGAACATGAAATGTAATTCAGAATATAATTTATCGTTATAGAAACCTAAAATAAACAAATTAAACAAACACTGTACCTACTATGTAGTCTGGTTGTCATCGAGTAGTCAGTAATAAATAATATTTGATTTTTTTATTGACAGAAATAGCTGACTAAAATTTATTTTACAGAAAAGTTAAAAAAAAATCTTAGTAAAAAGCCTGTAAAACTCCATAAAAGGTTCATAAAGGCTCCTGAAAAGGTTCTAAAGAAAATAGGATATAGGTACTTTACTCAGACTACAGACTACAGTTAAAACTTTTCTAGGAATTAATAGAAATTATATTTTGGTCACATCACTCACATATTAAGCCTTTATCTAAGTGTACAATGTACATAATTATATGCAGTATTGTTTATATTATTTGGTACGATTAGAAATAAAAATAAGGTGACATTACTGTGCGAAAGGATAACAAAAAGGTTTGCATTTAATCGTATAGATACTTCATTAGCCGATATCTTAACATATATAAATTACGCGTCACGTTGTTTGTCCGCGATGGACTCCCTAGAATTACTTAAGCGATTTCAATCAAATTTGCACACCGTGTGCAGTTTGATCCAACTTGAAAGTTAAATTTTCTTTGATATAGATATATACCTAATTATTATATTAAAAAAAACATATAAGGTAGTGCGAATTTCTCCAGGTCAGCTAGTTATAATATATTTTTATCACATATGAACGATTAACAGACATTCAATAATTTCATGCATTATTCACCTTTATATACCTGTACATAATAGGTAACTAGTCCCCAATCCGTCCCATACCCCATTAATTCCCGTGGTTTCGTAAACAACCCATTCAATATATTTTACGTTGTAGCTATCGGAAAATTGTACATTGCCCTATTGTTTTGTTATATTTTCAACAATACTGGTATAATAATTATCTATATATTAATACGTGAAGCAAAAACTTTGTACCCCTTTTTACGAAAATTGCGCGGACGGAGGAGTAGGAAATTTAACACACTGTCTTATAGTTATTTGGTTTTCTTTAGTTTAATTTTTTTTATTTTATAATTAGATAGGCTTGAGTTTGACCACTATTCCACCTGATCTTAAGTGAGAATGCGGTCTAGGATGGAGCACGCTTGCCTAGAAGTAGCCTATTCACTCGCGTCTTGAAGAAAGCCAGATTGTATCTTTCCGGAAACACAGATGCCGGCAGAGAGTTCCACTCCTTGGCCGTACGCATCAAGAAAGTACTAGCGAATCGCTTAGTTATTTTAATCATGGTCGAATTTCGACCTCTGGGCGACCACTAGTAGTTATTAATTAGCTCAGATAAATGTAACATGAAATTCAAAACTTGTATTAAAATACCGACTAAAGATTGTGACTTCGATCCGATCAAGTTATAAATAGTTAGGCCGAATAAATACAATAATTTTATGAAGATAAAATAAGTTTAAATTTGTTTTTATATTTTATTGACAGTTACTCCTCTTGATTTGTTACATTTCCTTCATTTGTTTATAGTTGGTTTAATTTTTTAATTTAAAACACACTAGGTCTTTACACAGAGAATTTTAGTTAGCTATGCAGTGGTATTTTGATGTAATGTTGGTTGTTTCTAGCATTTGACCAAAACACGTTTGGCGTGAGGGGCACTTAAAGGCCCATAAATTAGTGGAAGCTGCCCACAAACGGCGAGGTAGGTATTTGCTACGTGAATAATGGCCTCCGAGAGACCCACCGAAGCTCGTAATGTTAAAATTTTTCTGTGCCCGAACCGTACATATACGTAAATAAATTGTGTATTTGCGGTTTATGCCTAATTTCCTTGATCGCTGGCGACCACAAAGTCAGATTGCTGTTAAATTTAACAAACTCGACAATTAGTCGTTCGCCCACTAATAAATTGCATTGTTTTGTTTCAGGTAAACGCTAAACCATTACTGCGACGAAATCTCAATCTGAAATAGTAAGTCATATTATATGTTTTATTAAAGTACGTAAGTAATGCAAAAATTTGTTTATATTATCAGGAAACAGTAGAACAAAGACCATTAAGAGTGTCAAGGTTTTATACAGACACGAATTACTTTTGGAACGAGATAGTCAAAACGCAATATGTAGGAGACGATAACTAATTGGGTCAGATGAGGGTCGTCTGGTCACTAGATTCTGATAACCCTACGCACGCGACGCGACGTCACATCTTGATAAGTCGTAATAGATAAGCTGACACAAAGTGTTTAGAGCGGTTATCTTAATATATCTGCAGGGGTAACGTAAGAGTAGGAAATTAATGCGCAGTTCAGACACTTGGTACGTTAAACGCATGTAGAGTCAACAAGCGTGTTTGATAAAACACGAGACTTGGAAATTTAAATAAAATGATGATAACAGTGAAACATCGTCACGCCTGTATTTAAATATCTTTTTTTTTCGAGTCCTTTATTATTAAAACTTTACATATACTATGTTCTTTATAACGAACGATCATGATTCAGCCAGTAACATGCCACTGCTGGGCATAGGCCTTTTTCTCCATGTTGGAGAAGGATTGGAGCTTAATCTGCCACGCTGCTCCACTACGGGTTGGCGGATATGTTCCCTACTATGAGTAACGATCGCTATCAGGTATTTATGATAACAAACCGGGACCGACAGCTTAACGTGCTCTCCGAGGCACGGTGGGGTGACCCACAAGTTTTCTTTGTAAAATACTATTAATTAAAAAAATCATTGAATTGATTAAAGCAATGAATTGAAATTGTATGCAAGTCACTTAAAGCTGACGTTTTGACATTTTGACCTAGTTCAGATAAATATGTAACCTATGTTGTGTAACATCAACAAACAATTACTTAGCTTTACTTACGTACTTGATTTTTTCGCCATGAAATACAGAAAGAACCTTTTTTTTCACTAGGCACCTGTTTTTATTTCTGGGTATGTTATTTCCGTTAAAATAAATCACTTGCGATGGAACACACGATATTAAAATTTAAAACCTTTTTTTGATAAACAATACTACACTAGAAAAAACGATAAAATTTTGTAAAGAGTTACTCAAATAACTAACACTTTGGGTACTAAACAAAACAAAGACAGTAAACAAGTAGAAACTTTAATAAAGCCAAAGGTTAAAATATGATACCTCTTTTAAAACTCAGCCAAGAGAATAGACAAAAAGATAGCTATTGACGAATTCATCAAAATATAATTATATATCATGACGATTTGACAAAGTGCTTATTCATCATATTTTGTCTAAAATTTATCAAAATAGTGTTGTAATATAATTACCTATATGAAGTAAAATATGAAAACAATGATTTCCAGTTATTGCATATATCTGTTTATATAAAATCATTAGGCTATTGACTCATCAAGAAATTCAAAAACCGCTGGACGAGTATAAATGATATTTGGCAGAGAAGTAGATTATAGTTAGTATACGTCCACTAAAGAACGGATTTTTGATAGAGCCGATTTAAAGGGGTACACCCCTTTAATACGGTCTCGTCTAAGACGGCGTCGAGTCTAAGGTCTCAAGCAAGTTTGTATGAAATTCCTTAAGCTTTTGTTGTACAAAAACTTAAGGGATGTAAAAACTGTATAAAAAATAGGTTTGTAGTTAAAAAAAGTAACGAAGAACTATTTTGAACATTAACATAAAACGTATCTTTATTTTGTGCCAGTGTGTACCTACCTATATAACATGTACAAAGGACGACATGCAGAGACGATGACAAGACATGTGAAACACAAAAAGGCTATTATCATTTTTGAAAAATAAACCCTCGTACATCAGTCTTAATCAAATCACTGACAGTGATTTAATAAACATGTCAAAAAATATTTAAATTTATTCATATTATGGCATACGACATATACATAATAAACAATGTTTATGGTATGATATAACGTTCCGTTTTTTTTTCTTAGTTTGTGAAAAGTCAAAACATTCAAATTATGTTACAGATTTTATAACATCTATTAAATATTTTAAATTTTATATAAAAGAATAAAAAAATACATTACAATAATAATATTAAGGACGAACATTGGCTGTTATGGATGTGAACATACGATATAATAATCTCGAAACTTCTAGAACATCATGGCTGGTACATATATTACCCAAACAATCACAAATGGTAATGTAAAATACGATTATTGTAGAATTTATTCTTGAGGCAGGGCAAAGCATACCCGCGGGCCGCATCCAACCTGTGGCTTATATATATTACCTAAATATTATTTGAAATGTAAATATAGGTAGGGCTCTAATTATTATCGATGAGCCTTATAAAATAATTGCTTCGTCTTGCAATGAATAATTTTAATATTGATTTAAGTATAAACTACTAGCTTCTGCGCGCGACTTCGTCGGCGTTTACTCCGCTTCTATTGGTCTTAGCGTGATGATACATAGCCTATAGCCTTTCTCGATAAATGGGCTATCTAACACTGAAAAAATTTTTCAAATCGGCCCAGTAGTTCCAGAGATTACCGCGTTCAAACAAACAAACAAACAATCAAACAAACAAACTCTTCAGCTTTATATATTAGTATAGATTTTAACAAACCATTTTTATAGAGACAAATCTAAAAAATAGAAACCATAATTATGGATATTGTTAGTCTTACTTTTTTAATATTTATAGTTATTAGGTACTTATTTTGTAAGTTGTTAGTTCGGCGTGGTATCATTTGAAAAGCCCTACTCTAAGTAATGAAACACTTACCATTAGGTACACATGAACACTAAAAACAAACTAAAAGCAAAACGTTACTCGATACTCTCGTATAAAAACATTTTCTGTGAGTTTTTCGTGAAAACTATTAGGAAACAGTTGTGATGAACAATATTCACAGTATTTGTAAGTGTATATCTACGTAAAAGGAAAAAGATCTAATTTATATTAAACGTTTTGTTGGAAGCTTTTAAAAGCTTTTATGAATGAGAATTAATGTACAGATTGTTCCGTTATTTTGCCTACGGGATATAAAGTATTAAATTTGTCGCAGGATTGCGACTTTCCCGTTAACATCAAATAAAATATTATTTTCGAAGTACATTTTAATGTTTTCAAATATTCTTTTTGTACATCAGTAATAATGGAAGCAAAAAAATGTATGTAAAAATAATTTGTGTTTTCCTCTTTTAAATAGGAACACAATTCGGTACAAAATCCATATATCAATAAACATTTTATTTTAATTTAAATATAGAAATAAGAATACTTAAGAAATAAGTAGCTACGTAGTATTATAATTTAAAATAACGTAATTTAATTTTAGCTTACACGCTTTTAATCTTTAACATTCTCAACGTAAATATAAAATAATACAGCTTGTAGCAATTTAATTACCGTGAGGATAGAATTATCTTCCTTACAAAATGTTTAGCACTTGATTTTCTATTTCCGGTAGAATTTTCAACAACTTCCCTAAAAATCTTGTGTTTTGAAAACGGAAATTTTGTGTTTAATATAGTCGAACTAGTTTAATTGAGTAAAATTTTAGTAACTTATAGCAAAGATGTACTGAACGGGACACGTTTAACTTCTATCACTTTGATTGTCTGGAAGAATTGGCTAACTAGCCACAAGTCCGCCCATTGTATTATACAATATTTAAGTAATTAGCAATGTATATTAGGGTGGAGCGATTTTATTAATTTTTTATTTTTGCTTCAGCATACCTGTTAAAAGTTGCTATTTTAGGTCATCACTAAACACAATAAAACTCAGTTTGCTTACGCTATGTTTAGAGGTGCCCCGGTCATCATAAAGTTTTGAATAATTTAGGCAAATCCCACGAAATAGCAAACTTTCTTTAAACGCTCAATGACGTCCTAAGCGACGCTTTATTAGTGTAAACTAAACAAGATTGAACTTGGAACCTGCGTGTTATATTCGGTAGGTAACGGGGTGCAGGGGTGGGGTATTTTAGATTTCGTTCTCTCACCACCAACGCGCGTACAGGAGTTCCCTTGTTTGTCATGCACCTAGGAACTTGGCGCATCGAATTTTACGCCTGTGAACGAGATATTTAAATAAGTAATATTTTTCATCTTTATTACTCGCAGTTTCTTTATACTGTAGTACTATTATATATGTATTGTTTGTCTTGATTACAAAAATATGTCTCAAGTTAAAACACGACAAATGACGAGCTGTCCTGTGTTTGGTTTCCCTGAAAAGTTACTTGTTTCTCAGTTAGCAACTTATAACGACGTTATGAAAAATTATCTTTGTATCAGACATGAATTAAAACCTTATAAAGCAACAAAAGAGCCAACAATTCATGAGATATCCGAAAGATTGTCTCAAGAAGTTTTAGAAATATGGCAAGAATCGTCGCTGCCAACTGCAAGTGTAAAAAGAATTCTTCAATTGATTCGCTCTTATCACGACTAATACAGACGCTTAATAAAATCATATCAAGGCCGTCAAACGAACATTAAGTACCAGGAAAGGGTTAATACATTTATATCAGAATCCTATAGCTTGTTTGATGTTTGCAGCTGCAAATTCAAAGTTATCTCGAATTGTAACTGTGTTGAAGATAGTCCTGTTCCCAAGAAGGAAGTAAATTTCTTACGAAATCTAAGAAGGACCAGAAAAATGATAATAGGCGGTGTGGATGTGGTCGCAACTGTAAAAAATAAGAAAAAAACAAGAGAGAAATGAAAAAAGTTTATCTCGTAACAGAGAGGTAAATTATTTTGATAAACCTTGATGTTCTCGTTGATGACTTGCCAATCGAAAGCAGCAGCTCATGTGAAAGCTTACTTGTACAATGTTCTAGAACTCAGTATGAAAACCCAGAACAGTTGAAACACAAAGCTTCGCCACATCAAAAAAAAAGATATTGAATTTACCGTCAATAGCCTATGATCGTACTGGAGTTTTGGATAGAGCCGCTGCCATCATAGCTTCTTCTGTGTTAAAAGATGTTGGCATTATTTCATCAAACCATCTAAGTCATGTTATTGATCGTTCAAAGTTGCGCCGTGAAAGAACTAAAGTCAGATCAACTTTACAAGAAACTGACTGCAACAAATATCTTCGTGGTATATGTTTTAATTTGAGAAAGGATAAAACTTTGTTTCGTATTGAGAGAGAAGGGAAATTTTACAGAAAACGGATCATAGAAGATCATTACGTGATATTATAGGAACCAGGAAGCAACTATTTTGGGCACGTCACGTGTGAGTCGGGAACTGCTAAAGGTATAAATATAATAACTTGAAATCTAAGTTCGTAAAACTGAGTGAAATAGCTGCGATGGAACAGTAGTGAATACCGGTTTCTAAGAACTAAACAGACCAAGACCGAGACAGAGTGGTTTATTTACCAAATGCATTCTTATGAAATTACCACTGCGAAATTTGTTGTTAGGTACATTTAGATGGCAAAACTACAGGACCCAAATGCTCTTCAGGTGCCATCGGATCTCGTTAGAGCAAAACTATTTTCGTGTAAGCGAATGCTTAGTTTCAATACAATAATCAATTTGATGTTTAAATTTGTTTTTTAATGTTTCTGGCAAAGTTTTAGAATAAATGAAAAAAAAGAGAAAAAAAATTTTTTGTTCAATATTCAGCTGTTCTGGGGCACCTCTAAACATTATGACTGGTGGGTGAAACTTTGTATTTTTCTTTTATATATTACAAGACAACTTTTAATCGCTATGCCGTTGAAATAAAAAGAATTTTTTTTTACTCCATACATTATCGCTCCACCCTAATGTATATACTGTAATATGTTTGTTGTAAAAAGGATAAAAATGTACTCAATAGTATAAACCAAAATATTTAGCATTTTAAGGAAAAAAAAGAAAGGAAAGGTTTTTATTGTGACCAATATATATTAATTTTTTTTATTGTAACTCAATTATGTACATTTTGTTGTTATGTAACAAAATCATGAAATAAATTAATAAACGCTTCACACTCAACGGCCCCCAGTAGGATTTTCTCTTTTGTCGGGGATCCGGAAAGATACACAATACACAAACGCCCAGATCACAACAAACCTCTGTATGGTCAATACAATTAGCTCCTAAAATTGAAAAAGATCAGGTATTAAATATGTAAGAAATATCACATGGAAAATAATGATGATCGTTGGCGACAAAAATATCATATTCGCCGATGGTTTCAAGTTTCGCTTACACCGGAAATAAAAATCTGTATAATATGCACAAATATTTTTTTAGGTCTGAATTTTCGTTCTAAATTACCAAAGAGAATATTATGTATTGCAGTCGGTTCTACTTGCTGTCTTAACACGGAATTAATATAGTCTTATCATGTATTAGATTGTATTTAAAGGTCGAATGACAAATTTGTAAGAGCGATTAACTCGTCAGATTAAAATCGTAAAATTGATGAGTAGTCGAAGAAGATTAGTAAGTGCTAATTACGTATATGAATAGGCATCAATTACCGAGACATGATGACGCCGTTAAAATTGTGACACAAAAGAATATAATGAATTATTCCAGATATTGGCACTGCGGGACTATGCAAAATGATTATTAAATTCGTTTGTCAATGAAATTTGATTTAGAATGCAGAAAATTAAAGAAATATTCATTACTTGGTAATATATTGTGGTCCTATATTGAGAAAAGATTTAGGTAATTAATGTTATACATATCAAACATCATTACATCAATATCATTATATTATCTTATCACGATCACGATTCAGCCTGTAATATCCCACTGTTATTTTATCTTATGATTTTAATTAACGGTACCTTGATTAACGGTACAATAACAAGTAAGGTAATAGACGCTGTAGCAAATATAATGTACAATAATTATAATATACCAATGAGCTGCGTATGGAACATAATCTTATTATATTGTTACCAAACAATTTGTATTACGAATTAGAACGAAAATTATATCTTAAGTTACAGGCTTACGTGTACCTATATATTAAATAATTTTGGTTTAATTAAGATTATGGTTATCATATTACACACAAACCTTATGACCGCGTCTTCGCCCGCGTCGATTACAATATTTTGCTGATCCGTTTCAACCCAATAAATTATGCCCTATACTTTAAACTAAATTCATATTTATCCAGTAGTCTCAAAGAAAAAAAAATCTTTATAATATTAAATAAAGAAGTATAGCTTTAAACTGATATCGTGTTATATGCTATTTTATACTCGGCGTTATTTATATGCTGTGTTTAATATGCTGGACGTTGCATTATATATTATCCAAAAAATATAGCTTGAATAATGATTGTTAGAACTTAGCTGTAGTTAATTAATTTGTACCATATTTTTAGAAATGTTTGGCGTAAAGAAGCTCAATAAGGGAGAGATATAAAGCAAGCCAACATACATTATTTTCCTGCTTTCATATTTGGTTCTGTCTTGTTTTCTTTGTCACTTTTGCTAGTAATATTTTTGTGAATCTAAGGTTGCAAGTTTTAATTGGTGGTAATGGCTACTGTCATTAATCATTATCATTTGTGTTAAGTGGTAGTGCAAAAGAATATGCGCAAGGTCTTAGGACACCAGGTGAAACACCTGCTTGTGATATGTTATATTTCTTTAAAAAAATAAGTAGAAATAGAGACGTTACTTCCTATTTATGTTGAAATATAACAATTTAAATGGATGTATCATAAAGTACCTACTTACGCTCGAAAATGTTAATTACACTCTCGATTATGATGAAAACGAGATGAGGCTAATCTGAATAAATAAAAAGTTGAATGACTTAAAAACCTTAACTCGATCTGAAATAACTTAGTTCGAATAATAAATCTAAAATGCAATCAAGTTTTGGAATAACTTCAGACTTCCCAAATAGTAAGTTACAGGCAACTCTATCGCTGCACCTGCGCCTGTTCGCTACGAATTTAGATGAGTGCATCAAGAGTTCACAGAAAAGGCAACCGACACTAAGTTTCCTCCCGCGGAATCGTATAAATGTTAATGAATGCCAAGCGTCCCTAATGAGATTACCGCTCCCGTGAAATTGGATTCTCGTAAGATTTCTTTAATTTTAAGTCAACGCGGAATGGAGGATTCCAAGATTGACACTTACGAAGATAATTTTATTTTACAATTTGAATTTCCTTTTGAAAATCCTTTTTACAAGCATAAAAGCGTTCTGTACGTTTTAAGGTTTCGTTCATGTACATAAAATTATTCCGTAGCTAATAAAACTTAAAATAAATAAAACTCAATAATATAAATACGTATACTAGATGCTGCGCCCGCGACTTCGTCCGCGTGGAATTTAACAAAAAAGTTCGTAGTTCTAAATGTAAAATTAAAGTAGCCTAAGTTACACGTTATTACATCAGCTATCTGCCAGTGATTATTCCCGTCTAAATCGGTCCAGCCGTTTCAGAGATTAGCCGGATATATTTGTATAGATTAGGCACAGTTTAATTTATTAAAGACATGTCAAATTTAATATTTATATCCGTGTTACATGTCGTAAACGAAATTCCCGGGTATTTTTAACCCTCAAATGTTTTTGGCACAAACCCTCAATCAGGCAGCGAATCCAGCGCACGTCATGAATTTCACAGTAGGCAACCAGTGCATTCAATCTTATCCATACATATATATATTTATATACACATATCTATACTACTCTACGCCGAATCGCAACATACATATTTATGCGTCGACACGAAAATCCGCTTATATTTTGAAGTCGTTTCTTTGACCCGTATATAGTACTGAATTCTTTTTTAAATAAACATGATATACACGCTTTAAATAGCTAAGAGTAAAGTTTTGTTAGGAAAAATGTAAATTTATCGCACATTTAGTATAAACTAAGCCATATAATTGTACATATAATTCTTTAAAAATATTTTTCTTATTACATTTTCTGATTACTTCTTACATTTTCTTTACATAGTAAGTTTGATAATAAATAAATAAACAGTATTCAAGCAGCTCTAGCAATAATATTTAACATTAAGATAGTAACGTCCATCTAAGCTTCGGCGATTGAAGGCTTCGCCAGCCGCAAAATTGAGGACCGAGCGGCTCAGTGCAAATTGAAAGCCCGTCTGAATTGCTGCAGTCCTTTGTATTTCTAACCAGGGCCACAGTGCCGAGAATCAATCAGGGTAATGGGGGTTTGTCCGAATCTGCTGGGATTAGTCGCGGTAAACTGCCTCCATGGCAACGTACTTTTCAATCACTACCGATCAACCCTTTTGTTGTTCTGAATGACTTTATCAATTGCTTGAAACTTGTCTCGTTTTTTTATGATAATAGCATTCAAAACTGCCTTTTTAAACACTTAATTTAAACTCCATTGAATAAATGGGAAATATATTATATAAGTCTATTTGAACGGATTTTCTAAAGAACTTCCCTCTGTTTAAACTTTAAAACAGATTTAACGCGAAACAATTTTGCCAATTTTGTTTACGTCTTTCTTGAATGCATGTCTGTATTACACGACACGTTAAAACCGTGAATGAGTAATTTCGCATCTGAAATTGGTACACGAAAAGTTTCCTGCTCAATTTGAAATTTTAATTAGATTATAAAGTCAAATTTCACTTTTACATACACAATAAATTATCACTTGTACAACTTGTATATGTATATGTATGTGTATATTATTGTGTATATTTAAGCCTTTTCTCCTTGTTAATCGTAAAATTGGATTAAATTTGTCATTGTTCCATTCTGACAATGCATCGAGTGTCCTACACAATATGTTGCAGGTACAGGCGAGGTTGCGGCATGCCACAACAGCGCACAATGCTTTACAAATGTTCTATCCCTGTAGTCATTCAAACGAAACTATTTGCGATTTCATTATCTATATAAATAAATAAAATTGGAGTGTCTGTTTTTAATATTAAAATAACCGCTTTTTACTAAATGCATATGGATGTATACACGGTACACATACCAAAATAACTTTTTTTACAATTTTTGTCTGTCTGTCTGTTTGTTCCGGCTAATCTCTAAAACGGCTCGACCGATTTTGACAAGACTTTCACTGGCTGATAGCTGATGTAATAAGGCGTAACTTAGGCTACTTTTATTTTAGACATTTTAAATAACTTTTTGTTAAATTCCACTCGGACGAAGTCGCGGGCACAGACAGCTAGTAATAAATATGTATTTATAAGATTTTGATTTTTGATATAAATAAATAATTCATTGAGTGTAGAAGTTCGAAAAAAATTATTGATGTGAAACTTCTTTACGCACGCTTGACCTGTGGAGTAAGCTGGTGAATGCGTGACGAGAGCGTTACGAAAAGTGTGATCGAGGGAGGTGAACGGAAAAAGAGAGGTGCGAGCACACACTTTCTTACTCTATTTCTCTCCAGTTACGTTTCATATATCTAAGACACAGTGCAGGCCTATTGTGCAGGCCTATTGTGCAGGCCTATTGCTATAGAAGTTTTACTAGTGTGCTTTCGCACACTCGTTTTTTTTATTACTTGAAGTAGTCTCGACTACTACCTACACATTTTTATGAATGAATTTAAAAAACATTTCTAAATTCATTTTCATTATAGCTCATATTTTTAGGAGCTTTTGTATCTCTCTGTTTTTGAACTTGTTGAATAGACGATTAATTTAAAACGCAAGCGAATAGCTTTGTAGTTTTTCAGTGTTAACGTTAATTTCAGCGTAGAATTGATTTCACAAAAATCATTTGATTCAATGAATAAAATATGTAAATTTGATTTGATATCCACGTATTTTGGAATTCACAAAAAGGGGATTTCAAAATTAGTCCTCGACGAATTTATTCGTGCACGGTACTTTACGTTTTTGATTCATTTGTATGCAGACTATTCCCTGCTTCCATCTGGTATTTGTATAACGACACTAACTGCATCCCTTTGTGTACACGGCGTGCGAGACTATTTCTTTTAAATGTATAAAATATTCATTGAATTCCGTATATTCTATCGAAGAATTGTGACACAAAGTTTGTGAAGGAAAATCAGTATTAGCACTGCCGAATTTAACTATCTGAAATGAATTGATTGAAAGTACCTGCAACAAACCGGGACCGGGAACGTACCGGGAACAATAATGAGACAACGCTTTTTATGTGGAATGTGGCTTCCATATTTTTCAGGCTTTGTTTTAATGAAATAATGTGCATCTGAAAAAACTGTATGTTGGCATTTAATTATTCCTGCAAAAATTAAGTAGATTAATTTTAATAAACTTTAAATATGTAAAAATATAAAACGCTTCACACTCAACGGCCCCCAGTAAAATTTTATCTTGTGTCGGGGGTCCGGAAACATACAATACACAAGCACAAACGCCCAGACCACGACAAACATCTATATGGCCCATACAAATGTCTGTCGTGAGCGGGGATCGAACCCGCGACCGCCAGTGCTGTAACCGCTGCGCCACCGCGTCGTCGTAAAAAGCATTAGCAAACTAAATTTTAGATAAATATCCCATTTTTAGGGTACCGTACCTCAAAAGGAATAAACGGAACCCTAATAGGATCACTTTGTTGTCCGTCTGTCTGTCAAGACCCTTTTTATCAGGAATGCGTGGAGATATCAAGCTGAAATTCATATCAAATACTCAAGTTTTCTGTCCCTTGGAGCTGTGAAACAATCAAACTTCTAAGCCAACGTAATCAAAAGATACAGCCGTTTATGCTGCAAATTTTCGACACTTTCAAGGGAATCAAAACCTACAGGGTACCTACTTGCCGTGTATTCAGAATCTTGAAATTTGGTACGAAGCAACGTCTTAGAATAATGAAAAATTGCGAAAAGCATAAATTTTTAGTTGTGATGTAACTATAATAAAAGTATTTTTAATAATTTTTTTACGGAACCCTCGGCGCGGTAGTCCGACTCACACTTGGCTGGTTTTTTTTTATATATTGGCCACGTTTTCTGTATAAAATCACTAGAAGCAGTTCCGCACGGCTTATTCAGCTACATACACACTTAATAAAAAATTTCGCTCGTAATACTACATTTACTTTACACAAGCGGTATCTTTTGGAGATGGAATCCCCTTTAATTATTTATTAATTCTTCGAAACAGCTTAGTATTGTAAGGATTGAGAGACCGTTTCACCGGAACAGACGTGAATTTGCTAGAAGTTTGAAACAAAGGAAAGTTTGCTAGCGTATGCAATTATGTTGGTGCTTCATTATGACGGGTTCAGTCTCGTTCTGACCTCATTGTAAGTATAAGTAATGTGCTTGGAATTAAAATTTCTGTTGTTTTCTGTATGTTTTAAGGATGTTTATATGTTTTTGTACTTTAATAATTTGGATTAATGTTAAGTTTGGATGTGGAAATTTATAATTTTTACTAATATGTTAAATTTTATCCGTGTATATATACGTATATATTATTAGTCTTATTACAAAATGGTTTAAACTAAGTCTCAGTTAGTTCTTGTCCCAGACCACAGAAGTGGTTCTTGTATACGAGTATCGCTCAATACACATGTCCTCTTCTCACCTATCTTCATAACAATTAAAAATAATATAATAAAATATTTGTTGTAAAAACTAAGAGGAACAAATAATTTGAATACGAATAATAAGAATAAAAAGAAACATTGACGTTTATTTTATTCATATTCTTTTCTTTCATATTTTTTTTGTTACATTTATTCTTTTATCAAACGGACGCGACGTGGCGAATTAAAATAAGTTTATGATTATCTCAGTTTCATTTCGTTTTTATAATAAATTGTGGTATAACTCGCGAGAGTTACATATTGTTCGACGCCTAATTAATTAGTCCAGGCTTGAAATTAAGTGTATTTTTTCAATACACGGCCTATAATTATCTATACATATAATAAAATAGTAGGAAAGTCAAAACTGTACATTGAATATATTTTTAAAAGAATACTTGGGGTGTGATCTACAATCGATACCGAAGCCAAAAATATAGTTTTTAGAATTTTTGTCTGTTTGTCTGTTTGTCTGTATGTATGTCCGGGATAAACTCAAAAAGTACTGCATGGATTTACTTCAAATTTGGCACGAATATTATTAAGAAGTCGGGTCAGAACATAGGCTACATATTATCACGCTATCACCTACGGGGAACGAGCAGTGAACGCACGCAGACGACGTCACGGGCAGCAGCTAGTTATAATTAACGGTTTTTATACATTACGTATTCGTCTAGTTTCATAAAAAAATGCCTAAGAGTATAATTATCCAGATCTTTAAATTAAATTATTAATCAAAGCTTATTAGATACACTAATAGAGATAAAAATTTTAAGAATTATTTCAATAACGATATTCCGAATAAAGTATCTGTTCTTTTATTATTCTAAATATACTTTAAAAGCTGACTTTTTTCTCATCAGACAAAGTTTATAATCAATTCAATCCGATGTCGTTAGGTGTGCGTCGAATGTTTTGTTTGAAAACAAGAAAAGTTTTCCTACGGTTTTTTTCTCTTCTACCTACTATATTTCCGAGCTATTTTTAATAAACAGAGAAAGTAGACTGTGTAAGGCTTGCGTTATTGTGACTGCGTTTTTATAGTATAGGTACACGAAGTAGTTGTACAAGAATTTTTCATTACAACGAATGTATCGATGTATTATTTTCAGTTTTATAATTGAAGTAAGCTTTAAAATATTCCGAAAGTACAAAATGCACATCCAGTATTTGTAAATATCACTTAAAAAAACAAACGTAGTGATATCGTGAAAATGTTCTGTTTTTTTTTTTGTTATAAATTTTACCTTGATTTCATTCCAATTCTCTACACGAGTAATGAATTGAATGGTTTTTTTAAAATATAATTATAATTATTTTTATTTCCAAAATGTAAGTTTCGTATAAATATAATATCTATATCTACGAACGCAGTTTTCATTTTCCGAATTGACTTCATTTCCCGAGGGTGAGTCGGAATCAGTTTGACCGCACATTTTTGTTGAAAGCCCTGGTCACATTGGAGAACAATTATCAGTCTTTACAAACTTTGTTTGTATTCCTAAAATAATGGTCTACAAAGCTTGATATTAGATTAAGTTTATAATATAGATTAAATGAAATCGTAGGCCTTGTATATTACAGTAGTGGTCGCCCAGTGATCGAAATCCGACCATAATAATTAATTTAAATTATAAGTTTGATCATTATTAAGGTTCTGTTGTTAAATGCTATAGGTACTTCTATAATAATAAACAAAGAAGTATATATGCGTGTGTGTGTCAAATACATGGTAGTGTGTGTAATGATTTTTTTTAATGAATTAAGTGGACCCGGGAAGCTCAAAATTAGATGAGTTTAAAAAAATATGTATATCCAAATAACAACTAAAACTTTTGAAACTTTTAAAGGACTATTTTATTACTACTTAAATACCTCTACAAAAACATTACCTATTACAAAGAAAAAAATTATTCTATTTTAAAGATGGCGTTGAAGTCAGTCTCCTCAAAAAAAGGATCCTGGGCGGGCACGATGATTTAGCTCTTCTATGGGTCTGAAATAAAAAAAAAACGGATTTTAATCATTATAAATAATAAATCTATCGCAGGACGTAAAATGAAAAAAAAAAATTTTGTTTTGACGAAATGGTGCGTTGTTTAAATTTGTATTCCGAAAATTTCAATTTTTTTTAATCACGTTTTGCATGTCAAAAAATAAAAACATACAACGCAAAAGTTTTATTTTTCGTCCTGCGATAGCTGTTAGTGTTTTAAAATTTTAAATAACGTATTAAAATTTGAAACGAATCGACCGAGTAGTGTTTTTTTTTGCCCTGCGCCAGGCAGAAAAAAGTTGTGTAAACGCGTCTAAAAAATTTTATATCCTCAGTTCTTTCAAACTCTTAAATTTCCTTAGTTTTTTCAGCTCTCGAAACAAATATTTCCCTTTACTACAACTCAGGAACTCAAAGAAACCGAAGCAGTTGCGTTCCGCCGAACAATAGAATTAGCTACTCACTGGGCCGAACGGCTGGACTACCTGCTTTGGCGCTGACGTTTTAAATGGGTTTTACAACATGAAATACTGAAAATATCGTCACAAAATTTTAACTGTATATTTTTGAAATACTATTCTCCTACATGGGGAAGAGGCCTATGCCCAACAGTGGGATATTACAGGCTGAATCGTGATACTTTCGAAATATGAAAAAAAGATGTTTCGAAATTTCTAGACAACCGGGTCCCCTTGATGTATTTTTTATGCATAATTTAAAAAAAAAATAGCATTCTGCACTCCTTCTCTATATAAACTATTAAGTGTGCGAAATTTCATACTCCTCTGTCTACGCAATTTTCGTAACAAGTTTTTGCTTCACGTATTAATATGTTGATAATAATCATTAAGGCGATTACAAATAACTTTAAAACTTTGTTAGGAATCATTTCATTGTAAAAATTATTAATTCTAAACGCGGGACTGAATTTAGCTGATTTAATACGTGACAAACAGATTTGGTGAAAAAAAGATTATACATATTGTTTAAAGAAAGAAAGAAATAAAACTTGTGTATTGGCCATACACATAATCAGTTTACAAATTATAAGTATGAAGTAAGAATAATATAATTATAATATAATATGAAAAAGAAAAAAAAAAGTCAGGTAACTCATAGACAGCAATAGAAAAAAGGCCATCTAGGTTACTGCCTCAGCATTGTTTTTGACCACGAAAATTGCCGACAAAAACGCTGTTTTTCTGGCAGAACCTGTAAGTAACATAACGATATATTCAAACAATAACAATAGTGACTTTTATTATTAATATTCTCAAATATGATGGCAGATATATAACATATTTGTAATACGATATAGCTAAAACGAGACAAAACAATATTTTCGTTCAATCCTCATTAGCGATGACTAGACTTTTTGTTTTTATACGTAGCAGGTCAATTAGTAATGTACGCAGTTCAATAAATAATCATTACGCAATGCAAACAATCCGATCACTCTTATGACGTTCGCGCTACGCCGAAGGAAATGAGTATTGTGTAGTACTCGATCTATATTCATTAATTATATTTCAGTGAAAACGACTTAGCAATAACATTATTCTTTGTCATTTTTAACCGACTTCCAAAAAAGGAGGAGGTTCTCAATTTGACTATATTTTTTTTATGTATATTAACTCAGAACTTTTGACTGGGTGGACCGATTTCGATCAATTTTGTTTTAATTGAAAGGTGTTGCATGGCATGTGGTCCTATTTAAATTTCATTGAGATTTGACAAGTACTTTTAGAGTTATTATCTAATAACGCGTATTTACTAGACAACTTTTTCGTCTACCTACATATTGTGTTACTTGTCGATGTAATTGAAGTTGGTTTTTTTTTCGTTTGCGAGCAAACACAATTATACTTAGGTATATATGAATGGATAACTTTTATTTATAGTTTCACCCACTAGTACTTTCATGTTTTTTTTCGAGCTCCGTTACTGTATGAGTTATATTGTGATGTCTTATAGCCTACCTTTTTTAAATAAACGGCCTTTTAAACAGTCGAAAAACAAACGCAATCTTCAGCTTTTAATGACGAAATTTTTTAAAAATATTTCATCATATGTGTTATTGTTTGTTACCTGCTATTTACCAGAATTTTATTATTACTGGGTCTATAGTACAATTGACATTTGACTAAAGCGCTCATAAATGGCAAATCAATAACCTTTACCATGAACACGTTTATTTGTATAGGTACAGATGGCTCCAGCAGTGTTTTCTTTAGTTTAACTTAAGTTACGATTTAGCAGACATTTGTGATTTGTAATTTATTTTTAGTCAATAAATAGATCCAATTTAATTTCATTCTATGAAATTAAATTGTGCTAGGTACAAAAAAAACCTTTGTATTTAATATACATATATTAATATTATTTAAAAAAAAATTGCATTTTCACGAATAAAAAGATGATCCGTTATGATCACTTCGATTATTTGTTTTTTAATATTTTTCTGGTGTACAATAAAGTATAAATAAATAAATAAAATAAAATCAATGATAACCGAAGTAGTCTAATAACGACTAAGGTTTATATATGTAATGGTGATCGAAAATAAAATGTGTATCAACTTTTTACATAATGAAATTGGACTGTAACCGAAAAACATAACCAGTGATCTAACATGATTTGGCCTGAAAAGTGTCAACTTATATTATGTTTAACACTTTTTTATTTTGGATTTAAAAATAAAAGATGTCCATAAAATCAGTATATTAGAACAGCGATTGTTACAAGTATCAATTTTGATACTCAAATAAATAATAAAATATCGTATTCCATCAATCTAAATAAAAATAAATAAAAAGTAAATATTTGATATAACTATAGAATAGCCAGGATACAGTGTAGTTCACGTGATGTTGGCCAATTTATTAGCGGTTAAGTGCGCACAATAAATTTCTCTAACGGTCCGTGCACACCGAAGGTTGTGTGCTATTTATTTCCTAAGCTCGAGGTTTATGGAGTAACCTAAGGACCTCTTGTAAGCAACAGAGATTGCAATAACTCCCTACGATGTAAACAGAACAGCAAAAAATACAAAATTATTGTTTCTGTGCATTGTTATTAGATAAAAGTTTCAGATTGGTAAGAAAATTAATTTTTTTCCATTGTGTTGATGAAAAATGTTCAAGCTGTACAAACAATTATGTGGGCTCGATAGAATCGATGTTAATAAAAGTACGCGAGTCGAACAGAGGAACTCGTTAGTGGCTATTGAATTTTTCTTGAGAATCAAGTGGATGGCCCAATCAAGCTATCGGCTGGCAAACAGCGCGCCTGATTCAACACTAACGTTTTTCTTATTTTTGTCTGTTGTATTTTCTTTGTTACTGTGAAGAACCCGGAACTTATTGTGGACCTATAATGTTGACCTCATTTTACTTTAAACTAAAAATACAAGGATATTATTATTCCTAGCCTGTTTAATATAAAATCTCAATACATTCTTCTGTGTACATAAAGCTTTCTAAAAATGAGTGTCAGTTGTTAATTATTTAGTCAACGAGTTTTTCTATAAGAATATTATAGATAAATTAAAATATTATTAAATGCCCTGTACAGATTTTTTATTTATTTATGGATATTTTAAAAGTAATAACAACTCAGTTTATGAATAACCACGCCAACAAGACTATACAAGGTTATAGTGCAAAGTTTTTGTCCCAAACTTTATAATTAACGGCTGAACGCCCACTTTTATGATTCAGTGACAGAGACTACTGAATAGTTTACTGTTGTCCACTAGCTAGGCATCACGAAATCTAGAAAATTCATCGCCCATGTTATATAATTTTTAGATTTATTTATTATTATTCAGAGCGGAAAAAATATTGGTATAAACACAAATATCCATTCTGAGCGGGAATCGAATCCGCTACCGTCGGTATTTAGGCGCCGCCGGCACGGCACACGCACGATTAAACCAGAGCGTTCGTCAAAAAAGTGTATCTAATGGTCGATTTACACCAGACGAGCGAATGCTCATTCTATCCCCACTACATCAAATTATTGTCACATTCTTTTAGTGTAAACAGGCGTAGAGCATTCTTTCGTTGTTATATAATTATGAATACGAGTGTTCGAAGATCAAGAAAGAATGCTCTTGTTCTAGCTCTAGCTCTTTGTTCGTTTGGTCTAAATCCACCCTAAAAGTATAATTTTAAAATCTTATTCACGATGATAGTGCGTTATGTGTTAATGATTTCCAAAATAATTCTCAAAGGTCACTTTTAATGTTTAATTGTTATTGGATGACTTTTCAATGCGGCTTTGAATGTGCCCAAGAGGAGCTAGAACGAATATTGCACTTCATGTAACTCCAACAAGTAACTTGTAAAGTTTAATATGTGTTGCATTATAACGAAGTATATTCGTACTGGAAGCTTAAATGTTTTAAGCAGTTGTTACAAAGACTTCACCCGTTCGGAAAGTTTAGAAATGAGACACATGTGGTAGGACATTACGTAATGCCTACGACTAAAGCAACCATGTATTAAATTAATTTTATTTTAAAGGTTTCCGTATATTTCTGTTTAAACATTAAATGTTGAATTATATAATTGTAACTGTTTTTTTTTTAATTTATTCGCTTAATTAAACTCTAACTAAGCCAATACGAGTGTAGGAGTGTCATCATCACTTTTCATAATATTTATATATTTTATTTTTAATAACCTAAAAATGGTTTAAAACTAGAGACTATCCGCGACAGCATGAAAGTAACCGACATAGTCTGTAGAATAAGCAGGTTGCAGCAGCAGTAGGCTGGTCACCTGTATCGCAGGACCGATGGCCGTTGGAGCAGGCATGCCCTGAAGGGGAAACCGCCTGTTGGCAAACGCAGTATGGCACGCCTTCCGGTCCGTTGGACCGACGAGCTACGTAAGATTACCGATGGGGCCTGGATGAAGTATGCAGAGAGCCGCGAAGTTTGGCGAAGAAAATAGAAAATGGGGAGGCCTACCTCCAGCAGTGGACTGCGATAGACTAGCCGGTTGGCGCAGTTTGTAGTGACCCTGCGTTTTGCTTCGCGAGTTGTGGGTTCGATTCCTGCCAGAGTCTGGGTGTATTATTTGTATTTATATATTTATATAATTATGTATTATTTCTACGTATAGTTATAAAAAAAATAGATATAAAAGTCGACTCTTACCTATAAAACAAGCATTAAGTTGCTTGCCATAGGAACAGACGACCGTGTTTGTATGTTATCTTATACTATTAAACGAGCAATTCTTGTATATATATATATATTTTCTGAATCTCGGAATCGGCTCCAACGATTTTCGTGAAATTTAGTATGCAGGGGATTTCGGGGGCGAAAAATTGATCTAGCTAGGATTCATTTAAAAAAAATGTCGTTTTATCCCTGTTTTTAGGCAATGAAAAAATATCATTAGAATACGAAGCTTAATTTCACCGTTGTCATTATAGCTGTAATGGCGTAATTAGTTAATCGGCGGGTTTCAAATCGTGTTGACCCGGGTTCGAATCTCAGTCTCCAGATTAATTTTTTTTTTTTTTTAATTTCACTCGTTATTTATTATTTAAATAAAATTAAAATATAAAAATACCGAGAAAAAAAAAATGAAAATACCGAGCTAGGCTCGGTCACCCAGGTACTAAGATATTTATGTTTAGGCTGAAGCGAAGCGAGTTAAATTTGGTATAATTATATCATAAAATTAATCCTTTTCGAATTACACAACTGGTCAAAGTTTGTAATTTACTAACGATATCTATTAAATTACGTTCCGTATAAAATATGGTATAAAGTTTTACAGTCCTAATTGAAAATCAACTAGGTTGGGACAAATATTTTATGTCGACAGTTACGAGTTATTTCAAATTATTTACAATTCTTTTTTATATATACTAATTACTTTTACTTTAGCAATATTTAAGCAATAAGTAACAATAATGCAAAAACTTTATTATACCCCGTCCGGCGACTAATGATCTTTTTGACACTTCAAGAAATTTTGACATTAGTGACTGCCTCACACGTTATTTATTCGATTCGAAATAATAATCGATTTTATTTAAGAAGAACTTTCAATCGATTTAATTAAATACATTTAGTTTAAAAATATTATTTATTTATGCGTTTATTAGTTTTTTTAATTATAAATGAAATATATAAATATTAAATAAATGAATTAACAGAGTTATTGCTCTTTATTCTTGGTTTGCAATTAAATTTCAAGATTTCGACTTAATTCCTTGCAAGTAATCAATCTTGGGGTCATAGATACTATTTTTATTTCCTTTTTTGTATTAAATTTATAAAAACAATAATCACATGACGTAAAATTATTTTTATCATATGATCGATTTATTATCGATTTATTATTTCAAGAACTGTTTCATAGTCTGTGGTTGTTTGTTATGCACAGGGTACTTCACTCAATCAATCAAATCGTCAATAAAGTATGACATTACAGTAGAATTTTAGTACGTTATTCCGAAAAAAAAACAACTGTAATTTATAGGCGTGGGCTGTCAAAAAGATCATTAGTCGCCGGACGGGGTATAGTAAGTTATTACTTATAAATGATCGGAGTACTATAACCTTCTTCAACTATAACGTTTTATGTACATCAATATTTTTTTTTTCTCATAAAACTTATCATGATTGAACCAAACTACCAATAATTGAGTCTACGTCGCAATTTTATTGTTATATTACGATAATCGAGAAGAATTGAATGCGACTACGCAAAACATATTAACCTATTGTGACACAAAGATAAACACATTATAATAAATAATCAAGTACATATCCGTTGGTTTTATTATTTATTATTATTTAGAAAACTGTATACAAATTTTCAACGGTATTTCTTTTACTACACAAAATTCGGGAGATATGAGGTGACAGTCTTTAGACACGTCGCGCTAACCAGATCTGATAAAATTACACAAATGCTAATGAAAGTTGGTCGAGCGAGATTAGCGTCCTCTCTGAAATTGGACCTGTTGTGTCTAATTTCACTCCTGCACCGGCGGGTTTTCCGACCTGCTTTCATATTTCTTTACAACGTGTGTCCTGATATATTACTTCCCTCTTCCTTGTAACAATAAATCTTAAAACTTGGTACGCTATTTGTGCACGCTGCTTGAAATATGTTATCCATTTTATAAGATATTTTGTTGTGTTTTAACCGCCTTAAAAGGAGGAGGTTATCAATTCGTCTGTATTTTTTATGTGTTACCTTTAACTCGGTTTACCGATTTTCTATTTGATTCGTATTGACACATAAATCAATAAAAACTTTTATATTTTTTAAATTTTTATTAAAAACTAGCTTCTGCGCGCGACTTCGTCGGCGTGGACTCCGCTCCTATTGGTCTTAGCGTGATGATATATAGCCTATAGCCTTCCTCGATAAATGGGCTATCTAACACTGAAAGAATTTTTCAAATCGGACCAGTAGATCCTGAGATTAGCGCGTTCAAACAAACAAGCAAACAAACAATCAAACAAACAAACTCTTCAGCTTTATTATATTAGTATAGATTTGCAGTATATTTAAAAAAATAAAGGTTTAAAAATACTTTATTTTAAAATAAAGAAATAATAATTTCACTTCTATATCGTATTAAATATTTACCTGATAGGTATTATATCTACTAAAAAAACGCACATGATATATTAAGCTACGAGTATAACCCTTGTCTTAGAGATAGAACTCTTAATGAGACCCTTACAGCAGTGGGTCATAAGTATTTAAAACAAAAAAATCTATCCTATCGTTTGAAATTTTAACAACAGATAAAAATAATATCATTTTTATACTAATAGCTTATTCTGAATGTATGTATGTAAAATGATAGTATTCTGAGCACGAACTAAGAATACGGCTTAACTTCGTATATTCCCATATCTTTTAACCTAATGCGAGTATAATTTATTCGAGGAAATAAATTATGCTCAGCAAAAATAACTTCTTATATGAGAAATGCGGATAACCGGCTCTAGCTTAGGTACACAAAGATCTGAAGTTTTGTATGAAGCGAGTTTCCCGATTCTTAATCAAAAGGTCTAACATATATCTATGTGTATATCTACTTGAGGGCTGTCAATATTATATAGCAGTTCGATAACGATGAATTTCTGATGGCAAATATTGTTAATAAATTACTAAGAGAAAAATTTAACTTTGTCAAACAAAAACTGTCATTGTGATTAATTATGGATAAGTTCAATTTTGTGGCATAAAACTTATCCAGTCATGACAATTTTCATCAACATGTAATTTGTAAATATAACAATAAATATTAAAAACAATCATTAATTAATACGTATACCTACTGTACAAAAAATGTCATGCTCAAAGTTCTAATATCGTTCTAAGTCTGTGTCGAAAAGCATTACTTTTAAAGACTTAAGTTCGTAAGAGACAATTCGGTTGTGACAACCCTGTGTAATCACCAGTTGGGGAGGCACCGTAATCCCATTCTATGAGTATTTATTTCATATTTATTGTGGCCACTGTCCTCGCTAATGAAACTCTTCGCCCCATATTATCTCAGTATGTTATTTATACTTGTAATAAGCGATAGCTTCTGTTAATTATAAAGTGTTCCTCGGGTTACTTGATGGTACAGTGAATGTATGAATTGAACAATAATAAAAGCGGCTTTATAAAATTATTTTGTTAAAAGACACTATGGTTTTATATATTAAATTGTATTACTATAGCGCGATGTAATATTTTTTTTCTCATAGATAATTTTACTAATAGGTATATATTAGTCATTGTGTATGCTACTTTAGGTACACTGAGAATAGATCGATTTTATGTATGTAATTATTCAATACCCTTCACTTATAATATAAAGTGTTATTAATTGAGAAATGACAATGTTTGTTATAAAATAATATAACAGCAAAGAAGCTGAGTGAGAGAGAATTTCACTTCTAAGATAGTATAAGTCGAAGTAAAATCTTATTATAATCTTAGGTTTCTCTCAAAACATAGTTCAGTGCAAAAATAATTTTAAATTGAAACTGTAATACGATGAAACAAACAAAATATTTAGCTAGAAGACACAAAACTGATAACTGCTCTGCGACAACTTGCACCCTCTTATCTACTAGAGCTTACTTAATTCTATACTTACAAATTATAAAATATTACTATATTTAAAAGGCACTTCCAGCTTTTGTGACTCCTTTCTCGTAATACGCGATATTAATGACAATCTATGAAAATCAAACAAAATTCTTTCACGAAATCAGATATGGAGATCAGAGATAAATACTTTAGATTCTGTATAAACTATTTCGTGGAAACGAAATAGTATTTTCCTTTTCTGTAAAAGCAGCTTTCAGTACACACGTACCTACTCACACAACTAAACAAAATAAATACGAAAAACCTAATATTTGTCCCTTATTCTATTTATGATAAGAGAATAAAGTGAATGTGTACAGGGACTATATAAAAAGGTATATATATATGTTATGTGTTATATGTACATATATTATATTTTTTTTAGAATTAGATAGATTTTTACACGCTTTTTATTAGCTTCACCTGTATGTTTGTTTAAATGTTTGTAAGTTTGTAACCGACTCCTTTGGACTTAATTTTGACCCATGTAGACTTATCGAGGACCGATGACAATACACTAATTTGATAAAATTATTCAATCCTAACGGCTTGGCACAATAATCAAGGCCTTTCTCGCTATCCTTTGGACTTTTCTAACGTTCAGATTATCTACTTTTTAGTTTGGTTTATTTATAAAAGCGTGTTTTTTAGTTTTATTATTATTATTATGTTGAACAAAAAGCGCTGTAGCTACAATAAGTCCATATTTTAGATAAATTGTTATTATGACTTACATTAAAAATATTGCAATTGTAGAGAGTAAATATTATTTGTCATTAAACCCACGTAAACAACGTCGCGAACTCAGCTTTATGATGAGCTCATATATTGTCTTAAAATATATTCTTGCTTTAAGAGTAAATACTCATTAATGCTCGTGAGTCAAATACGTAAAGTTAATGTTACAATTACCATACGTTTTAACCTATCTCATGTTTTTACTAACGTCTTACAAGCGCTTAAGCGCTAAAAGGTCTTAAGACCTTTTTGAATGTGTATGAAAACGTGTCAGGGTTGGCGCTTCAAGATTTTTCTGACCGGGAAAATTAAAAAAAAATAGTTAAGAACTCCTCTGGTTATGCTTAATTGGATCTATGTCGACCTTTAAACAGTGTTTGACTTTGGTAAACATATGTTTTGTACTTAAGTTCTAAGTTATAATATGATATTTTTGTTCCGCAAACGTTATTTTTATAAGTAAAAAAAAAAAAAAACTTTGAGTAGGTATTGGCAAGAAGTGTTTGTCTATTTTAATAACTGTAACCGAGAAAAGATAAACCTTTTAAAGCTAATAATTGAAATTATTAATGTTTTTTCCCTTCATATCTGTATTTTAGAAGTGTAGCGTAACGTAGCGTATGGCTGTGTACTTATACATATATTTGCACTCAAATAATTTCTTCGTCTACCCCTGGAATCAAAAGAGTTTTTACTTCAAATAAACCCTTTGACGACACTCTTGTTTTTCTTTGAATAAAATTCGAAATTTCATTGCTGTTATTAAATTGCCTGTTTTAGTTTTAAAAATTGAAATAAATATCGAAAGTAAAAATTAATATTTCTAATGACTGCGCTGGCAGTAAATTACATTTAGAGTGTTCTATTACTAAGGGCCTATGCAAACCACGTTTTAAACGCGTTTGTATCGCGACATACGCGCGTTTGCATCGCGTGTGTATCGCGTGACACGCGCGTCGACGGCGCGTTTTTATCCTACAGAGCAGTTTGTTGGCGTTTGTATCGATTCAAACGCGCGTCAACGGCGTGTTTGTATCGCGACATACGCGCGTTTGCATCGCGTTTGTATCGCGTCACACGCGCGTTTGCATCGCGTCTGTATCGCGTTTAAAAAACGCGGTTTGCATAGACCCTACATAGTATAAAACAAAGTCGCTTTCTCTGTCCCTATGTCCCTTTGTACGCTTAAATCTTTAAAACTACGCAACGGATTTTGATGCGGTTTTTTTAATAGCTAGAGTGATTCTTGAGGAAGGTTTATGTATATAATTTAGTATACTTTTATGTAAATTAGCAGAAATACGGCGATAAATGTTGAAGAAGTCGCAAAAAATCGCGCCAACTGGGAGCTTTCCACGCAAACGTTGCGTAAACTAGCAAAGATACAGTGGAGTAATGTACTAGCGAATTCTAAATCTATAAAAATGCTACAAAAAAGTCCGCGATAGCATATCTCTATCTCTTACGGTTGACTTACAATAACCACTTTTATGTTCAAATTTTTAATTAAAAACATTACGTTATTTTCCAAGCATTTTCTTTAGTTCAGTATTAATCCTTATCCAAACAAATATTTTAGTTAGCTTAGGAATTTAATGCAGATTAAAATTGCCCTTTACACTAAATCAATCAGATGAATAGGTTTTCAGATATCGTCGTTAGAAGTAATTAACAGCGAAACATTTAAAGTTCGGCGCCTACTATGCCTGCACATGCACATCTTTATCTTTATACATAGTAATTAGTACCTATAAAATTAAGTCACTTCCCGCCGTCTGTATGCTTAGATCTTTAAAACTACGCAACGAATTTTGATGCAGTTTTTTTTTAATAGATAGAATGATTCAAGAGGAAGCTTTATATGTATCAAACATGCATAATATGGTAGAAAAACACTGATAATTTTAGACTAGAGGTTTCTAACGTATCTTTTATTGTTGAAAGTATTTAGTATCATCATTGCACCCGTGCGAAGCCGGGGCGGGTCGCTAGTAATAGTATAAGATTAAAAAATAACTACACGAAAATGATGAAATAAGAACGTGAGATAATTTACCTAGTAAATTGAAATTATAACGGAATTATTGTATAGTATACTAATACTGATTTATATAATTATAGAATAGAATATTAATACTTGCAAGATAATAACTTAAAATCTATTTAAAGTATAATTAAATTACAAACTTTATTAAGTGAGTTTTTATCATTACTCGACACAGCCACAGTTAAATACACAGGTCATTGTATGTTATAACTACGCGCCTTGTGGTTTTATCCACATTACATTATATACCTACATAGAACATTTGTGACGCATAAAATCCTTATTTTCAACTACTAGATAGAGCTCAACGACTAGAGGTTTCTAACGTATCTTTTATTGTTTATAGTAGATTAGTAGCCGAGGGCTGTAAGGCATCAATTGCAGCCCGAGATATTTAGGCGCACGAGCGCAGCGAGGGCGCCTATAGTTCGAGGGTGCAATTGATGCTTACACCCGAGCTAACTATTCTGCTTTACATCTCGATTGTGAGGTAAGTAGAAAAAAACCGGCATTACAAGAATAAAACATTTTTTTTGTTGAAATTTATAGTGAAATGAGAACAATTTTCAAATTGAGCTTCGTCGTTCGATATTTAAAATTGATGACTATTATACTCACACGAAGACAAGGCTGAATAGCAAAGCGACCTCTTTGGTCATTGGGCTGAATGCATGATGATGTCTATTGCCAGTATGATGGTTTGATGGACGCGAACTTTTTGAAAGAAAGAAGTGTTTTTTTTTTTAAATTACTTACCGCCCTAGGGCGTTTCTAGCTACATTATTACCCTAGAGCGGTAATGAGTCACCTACAAGCCCCATTTGGAGGTAATAAGAACCTACTTACCGAACATGAGAGATGTAAAAGTATTTAGTATCATCATTGCACCCGTGCGAAGCCGGGGCGGGTCGCTAGTTACTATTATACAACTTCAAAGGATTTTAATTCGAATAAATGTTAAAGCTTAAACATTTTTGATACAAATGCTAACGAATTTCAGTAACTTTTAACTTAGTTCAGGCGATTTATAATTACTCTAGTTTATATGTAGGTGGTGAATGAACGATAACGTGAAAATTTACGACATTTTAAAACTTTTTGTATTATACTCGTAGTTTTTAAAACAACTACTTTATGCGTAAAATTATTTGTTCCTCAAGTATTAAGATATACCATTCATAAACTCAAAATCAAAAAGTTACTTTATTCAATAGGCGTCAAAAGCACTTTTGAATGGTCAAAAGTCGTTTTACTAATTAATATTTTAGTCGCCTTAATTAATTAATTATAGTTAAAACTGGAGTTACCACCGATTCGGAATATAGATTCTGCGGAGAAGAATCGGTAAGGAAGTTCGCAGTTTTTTTTACTGTGTTTTATTATACAATTGGTAATTTCTTGCATGAAATACAGTACCACTAAATCCACACATCTTTATTATTAATACACTATATTAAGATCTAATATTACATTATCATCTAAGAGATAAAAGATAAGAAAAAAAGTTTAACTAAATTTTCCTAAATTTTTCGTTGTTATTGGCACTATTAACAACCTCATATGTTAATGTCTGATAAGCCATTTAACTACTCTATTTTGTCACAAAATAATCAATTTAAAAGCTACTTCTTGTTTAATGTTAAGTATCTAACTAATATATATATATTTTTTTCTTATTATCTCTTTTTCAGTACGTTGGGTTTCTCACGTTCCTTTACGTATTGTTCTACTAACAAATATCTTATGGTATGTTCAGAGGTGAGCCGGACAGTCCCCATGGAGGAGAAGTCTGGCCTTTTCGCCGAGGCCAGCCTGTCGCTGGAGGGATCCTGTTGCCTGCAGATCCGGGACCCTCCAATTAAAGCGGCTGAAGGCTCCCGCAGGGGGTTTAGTGCGGTAGTAGCACCCCCAAGTGCTGAGTCCGACATACGGTCTAGGACTGCCTACCCGGGCGTCCTGGATATCACCCGTAAATGGGTTACCCTGCGATATCAAAAAAAAAAAAAAAAAGGTTTATATAACGACCATGGACATATTTTTTTAAATATTTGTAAAGCATTATATTGTGTTTCAACAATAAATTGGCGGTTCTGTAATTAATTAGTGCACAAATAATTTAAAGAATAATACTATATTTCTTCCTCTAAAAGCACAAAGTCCAATATTTGCGTAAGAGTAAACATTATAAAGGTATTAAAACCAAATTCGGAAAGAGGGGAAGCATTTTTAAAATAACTGTAACATTGTAATAATTTGTGTTGATTATATAAAGTGAGTTATAAAGATTTTTAGTCATCGGGTTTGAACCAGCGGTAACTAAATAGAAGTGATAAGAAACATTAACGCATATTTTTAATGATCTATAATTCTATAAGACCCCAAGTTGTAGGTACCCCAAAAAATATAAGCAATTAAAGTTTTTCATATTCTTTCGGGTCATATGTTTTGTTTGATTCATAATTTTTTTATATTATAAGAGCTAGATAACTGTTGTTGCACCTCACTAGATCCGACTTTGACAAGTAAAGGTCCCTATAAGTCTGTTAGAATATTTCAGACAAAGGTAAATTTAAATTACCGAGAATAGTTCATGATTCAGACACACAATAATCGGAAGCTGATCCTTATCTGTTTCCGATTCTGTGTCATTTTAGGAATTCCCTGGTGATAATAAAGATTACTACAACAGGAAATTAAATAAACTTAATACATATGTATATACATTTTAATACATATGTATATACATTTTAATACATATGTATATACATTTTAATACTTATGAGATTAAAGGATTTTTTTATTATAATTCCATAATGTCGTTTTATTTTTTATTTTATTATGGTATATTTAAATGTAACATAAAATTTTGTTAACAATAAACAATAATAAGGCAATAGTAAACTTTGTTATGGTAAATTTAATTCTTATGTCACAAACAATCTTGAGGCAATTTATGAATAATCTATATAATAAAAATGAATGTTGCTAAGCGCATAACTGGAGAATGGCTCGACCGTCTTTTTTTTATATGTTCCTTAAATCCCACGAAAGTTAAAGTAAAAAAAGTTAAGTAAAAAAAAAAAAATAACAGACAGAACAAAGTCTGTCCGGGCAGCTAGTAATATTATAAAAATGATAATTTTCTTTCGATTATTTATTTGTAAACAACGGTCATAGTAGAATTTTCCCCTTCCGGAAACACGCAATACAAACATATAATTCCACCATTAAAAACTACATCTTTAAAAATTATAATAAAATAATTAAACATCACGCTACAATTCATTATATTGGGATAGTCGTCATTTAATGCCAACGAGTACGAAACCAACCGCCCGACAGGACACCACAATAATAAGAAGAATGAACGGTCTTGCATGTAACTGGCGTCTCAGTGTCTACTGTCCTTAAGTGGGTACTTTTATTTCACAGTGCTATATCCTGAACACGTCAACTGAAGCTATAAATCATTGGTACACACAGTAAAGTCATTTTTTAACTTCAATGTTATATGTTTTGTATGAGTATTGCATTAGTAATAATCATGCATTCCATTTAATATTATGCACAATAAATATTAATGTATTTGTGGCAATATGAATTGATGAATGTTTTTTACTGTTTAATGCTCCCGTTTTCGATGGTTGTATTCTATTTGCATTGCAATAATTAGTTTAGTATAAGTTCTTATGAAATTAGATAAATCAGTTAATGTATAATTATGAATATGGATTTGTGCCATCACAATAGTGACCCAGTCTTGTGGCAAAGTTTGTAGGAACACAACAGTTATTTTTAAATATACCTACCTGCTGTGAAAGAAAAGTGTAGACGTGTTATTTTTAAAATATAATATACCCCTTAACGACGCATTGTCTCAATGGTTTTAACTACCAGAGGATACGTCAGAGGTCGCAGGTTCGATTCTCGCACATGACCACTATTTCTATAGGCCATACAGATATTTACTGTGGTATCAGTGTTTGTGCTTGCGTATTGTGTGTGTTCTCGGACATAAGATTCACATCCTAGTTGTGGCTGTTGTGTTTAAGGCGCTAATTTAGTTTATTTAGCGAAGAAAGTGAAATAAAAAGGCTTCTGAAGTGAAACTTCTTTAGGCGCATGAGGGGTAAAATTTGAGCGACCGGTAACGCGGCAACGTCAGGGACGGTCAATACTTTAATGGGTGACTGCCTGCGAACACCGCGTGACGTTGGCTTTTTGTTTTGTTTTTGAAATAGTTTTTTTTTTTTTTTTAAATTCGTTTTTTTTTTAAATTACTTTTTCTAATTAGTTTTTTTTAAATTAGTTTGCCAAAGAATTTTCACTTCTGACATGTGTACCTAATTTATTTTAACCACTACACTCGTATTTATATCCTCATAAGAATTTGGGACTAATCATTCATTCTTAGAAAAACGCGTTGTTCTCGAGAGACAGCGAAAAAACGATACAGGCCCAACAGTGGCTCAAACGATTTTTTTATTACTATATAAAGTCAAAGATCTTACAATTTCAAGTAGTCAATATTTAAGTGATATTCAATTACTAAGGAACAGCACAGCGACCTTAGTCTTGCCAAAATGGTCGTCTTAATACACAAATTAGGTATTATGCAACAGTAATTACTTCAGCGACAAAAAATAGCATCAATAGCGCATTTAATAATTATCACATAACCTAGTTCATAACAAATTAAAGCAAATAATGTTGGAAAAGTTAAACAACGAGAATCCCGTTGGGGACAGTGCGAAAGTTCGTGACTGCACATGCTGTTGACATCCAATCGCATATGCTTAGATAAGCGAATGTTATATTCAAAGGTCGCTCGGTATGTCTGTTTCTGTGAGTTATCGTTTGATACTTAAACAAGCTGTCGAGAACTGGTGTTAAATATATAATACAAGCTGAGCTTATGTTTGGTATTCAAGATCGCTTTGCACCGAGACCTCAGAACGGTTTGATATTTGAAGCATTATTGTCTACCTACCTATATTTCGTATCAAGATGGCAAAATTGATCATTGGTGATAATATAGAACAATTTACAAAACAGTCGTGACTTATTAATGTTACGGTATTTATTTTTTTACCATTCATGTATTCGTTAATACATTGAACTAATACTTGTAATTGAAAATTGGCAGTTACGAGTTACGACTGATCCATATCATGATAGAATACAATTTCATGAAATAGTCGAAAATAAGATGAACTGTTCAATTCTACCTTCTAGCTACGATGTATTACGATTAAGCCTGTAACATCCCTCTACTGGGCATAGGGTTCTTTCTCCACATAGAAGAAGGGTCGGAGCTTAATCCAGCGCACTGCTCCATTACAGGTTGGTGAATATATTCTCTAATATGAGTAATGATCGTTATGGGGTTTCTATATAACAACCGGGTCCGACGTCTTAAAGTGCTCTCCGAGGCACGGTGACGAGGCTTACAAGGACAAAATAAATATTTGCACAACTACAAAAAATATCCATCCCGAGAGGGAATCAAACCTGCTATCGCCGGTGTGTGAGCACTTACACGGTACACGCACCACTACACCAGAGCGATGTCAACAATGTATTATTTTAATGACCGTGACCTTTCATGTTCTTGACTACTTATTCGTTTAGATTACTTACTTACTAGCTGACCCCGCAAACGTTGTTTTGCCATATATATTATGAAACCCCGCAACCCCCTCTTGTGGGTGAAATTTCGTAAAATCCGTTCTTAGCTGACCTCTACTCGGCGAAAGAAATATTCCTACCAAATTTCAAGTCTCTACGCCTTATGGTTCCAGAGATATGACTGATGAGTCAATATATGGGTGGAAATCTCTTTTATATACATAATATAGAAGATTTATATTTTGATAATATTACATGCGGTTTAAAATGTTACTTTTAGTGAATTTTATAATCAAACAGAAAAAAAAATTCTACGTATAATATTGAATTTGTTACTATTAGATTTGTTACTATAAGATTTATTTATCTACTTAGATGATATTTTCCGATTAAAAGTAAAACTTTCTACCATTTATTAATGAAATTTAAATAATGAATTCGTATTTGTAAAAACTATATCAAAATTAAATGTCGTCCATTCATAAATATTATAATAATTATATAGTAATAACTTACTGTAGAAATAAATAATAAATATTAAAAAAGTTTTTATATTTATTTTTGTAAAAAAAACCCATCGAAGATTGCAATAATATGTTTGATTAAATATACCTAGGTAATATAAAGGCTATAAATAACAGTCTACGATAAAACAATCGTTACAATTATTACGCTATTGTAATTTATTATAAAACGGGTGTTTAGGGACGTTCCGATACTAGTAAATACAAGTAGGTACTCGATACTTTTCATTTCGATACCAAGTACTAAAAGCATCGAATCAATCTTGCGATACTTACTCGGTATCGCAATAAAAGTACTTGGTATCGAATCGAATCAGACTCACGTATTTAAAATATCCGAACTTCCAAACGACCAAAAAAAAAGAGAATTTCCGAATAGACAGACAGAACGAGAGAGAGCGAAATCTTTTATCCATCTCTCGCTCGGTTATCTATTGGAGAATGAAGTGTGTCAAGATGGGAAGGAGTCCAAACGTAATGTTAAACAAATGGTCTCAATTTATAGACGACTACTAACTGACAACTGTTAACCTTTAACCAGGGACGTGACAAATTTATAACACTTTAGGGGACATGACGTCTCACAGGCTACTACTTCGAAATTAAAAATTTGTCAAAATTGCATGTAGATGAATTCAATCATTTTTTTATAATAACTTAGAACAAAAACTATATTTAACGATTCGTGGTAATTTTCAGCCTTATATGACATGAGATCCTTTTTTAGCATTTTAATAGACTTTATATAAATTCTTTGACAAATTTCACACTTTTTTTTTTTTTTTTATGTTATGAGTCCGGCAAACAAGCATACGGCTCACCTGATGGTAAGACCGTAGCCTATTGACGCCTGCAACACCAGAAGCATCGCTAGCGCGTTGCCGACCCTATCCCCAATCCCCCGGGAGCTCTGGTCACCTTACTCACCAACAGGAACACAATACTGCTTGAAAACAGTATTATTTAGCTGTGGTCTTCTGTAAGGTCGAGGTACTACCCCAGTCGGGCTGCTCCATATTTTGAGCAGGAAATTTCCTGCTGTGCCCTACCTCAGTTACTTTTTACTTAAAATCTAATAATAAAGAAAACAATAAAACATAAAAGCTACTTCTGAAAACTAAAAATAAAAATTCTAACACCCACTCAACTTAGCATAAAATCATTGGCGATTTTTGGACAAAGGGCGAGAACATTGCAAACATATTCATATATATATGTATATTCTGACGACTATAACATATTCTGAGGAGCAAACTTTATTCTGTAACTGGAAATTTTTTGTTGGTCCATTTCAAAATTTGTTGAAGCATTTTTTGATCAAATAATTTATGCCAAATGCTGAAGGCGTCTTTAGCATCCTCGCCTATCAATTTCGAGACACAAGCACGAGTACTCGTAATTATATTATGTTGAGGCGTGCGAACCCTAGTATTAGGAGGTATCTTTGACCATTTATAACGATTTTTCCGTAATAATAATTCGATCATTGTAATTCCGAAAAGGCGCGTCATCATCAGAACTATTGGTACTAACATCTTCTTCAGTGATCTGTCTCCTCTCATTGCTGCTATCCTCTTCTGAAATGTTCTCCTCTAGGTCTTCATGTTGATCACTTTTACGAAGATGTAAAAGTCTACGATCGGAAACCAAGAACTCGTCAATACCACATTCACTCTCAGATTGGTCTGACGCCAGCATGAGGGCGAACCCCTCTTGAAACCCTCTTCAAACGATGGACTGTCTGTTCGTAATATTTTATTCCTTGATGAATTCGTGGGCTGGAGTTGACGTTACCTAGCGTTTTATGCAATTTTGCACTAAAAATGAAAAAATAGTTCGTAAAAGTATTTGTATGACAACTAGGGACATGTAGCCTCACAGTGTAAATCAACCGATAGCACATCTGCCTTATTCGCTGGTCCTTTTAGAACTAAAACAAAAGCTACTAAGACGCTGGGTCGTGGAAAGCGGGGGGAAGTGGTCAATTCTAAAAATTTGCAAAACATGCGACGCCTGTGAGACTACACGTCCCTAGTTAAAGGTTAATTCTAATTTTTGCCGAAGAGCGCCTGTATTCAACAGCTGTTTATAGGGTACTCATTTAAACCAATTAATATCAAGATTTTCAACAGCTGATTATAGGTTACTCGTTTAAACCAATTAAAATCAAGATTTGCGAGCTTCTAGCGCAGCCACTAGCAAGTGGCAGAAAAGATCAACCAAATTGATCTATTGAGCGAGCCAAGCCCGTCCGAACTCCGACTGCACCCGTGTCTGTGGGCAATCTTGATGCTAAGGTACATTTTCATGTGACGCTTGACGCTGGTTTTGAGCGTCAAATTTGACAATTGAACTATGCGCCATCTTGAAAAAAATGTAGCGAAAAAGCTAAACATAGTTTAGCTTTTTTAACGGGTGCTTTTAGCGTCAGCGTAACTCGAACAGTTATATCGATAATCAATAGTAATCGATTCTTATAAAACAACAATCAGCTGTTACTTTGTGATTTTATTATTAAAAAATAGCGAGAGTTGAAAATGAAATAAATAAAAACAAATACTTAAAAATACCACATAATTACAATTTTTGGATTATAATATTACGAGATGAAATTAATCAATAAAATTACATATAGGCGCATAGATCCGTTAAGTTATAAACAAAATTATTCATTAAATTTTTTTTTTATTTAACAAAAGACAACAAAAGACAAATATTTATTATAAACTGAGATACGGGATCTCAGTCTATAATAAATATTTGTAAAGCGCAACCTCGATCGTATCCTCGTATCTTAAAATACAAAATGGTGCATATAAATAAACAAGTTCCCTCTCAGCAGTGTAAAGTGTTATTTCAATACTATTAATATAAAAATTATCTTTCAGTAAATGTAATACATTTAAACAATAATTATATTATATTTTAGCAACACACTTTTTATTATAGTGAAAAAAATATCACAAGTAATAAAAATTAAACAATTATCAAACTAAAAAAACGTTAGTGAAAAAACGTGTGTGTTATCGAAACGACTTTCGATAATCGATACTAACGTTTTTTATTTTTCGCTTGAATTTGACGCTAAACGCTGAAATTTATCGCTACCATTTTTTCAAGATGGCGCATAGTCAAATTGTCATCACGTGACCGAATTTGACGCTAAAACCAGCGTCAAGCGTCACATGAAAATGCACCCTAAAGAGTTTTTAGTTAACATATAATTTAGCTTAATATAAGTAATTTTTTTAATAACAAAATATATTTTTTGTCAATTAAATAAAAATTACTTAATTAATTACATTACTTTTAAATTTTACCCTCACGAAATTACTTTATTTTGACATTTGCTACCTTAGTTTTAAAAAAAATCTTAAATTATCGATATGAGTAAGTATCGATACATTAGGAGTATTTATATGAGTAGTATCGATAAATGATTTGAGACTACTTATATAAGTAGGTATCGATACTTTGATGGTATCGGAACATCCCTACGGGTGTTTATTTCCTCCCGATGATAGTAGTATCATAATGCGTATTAATAGTTTTATTGCCTTCGTTTTTTTATCAAATAACTTTTATATAATTAATAAAAGTATTTACTGTGGAACTGATAGTAAAGAAAATGACGGCTAAATTAAACGCTGATAATAGCGGCCATGATTCTGTATCAGAAAGATTTTATTATAATTTGTTTTTAGTAATAAATTAAATAATAAGTTTTATAAAAATAAATACTGTATCTGGTACATTTTTAGCAATATATATACGACTGTAAATACAAGAAAAATTATATATGAATAGATAATGATCATCTAAATATTATATACTAGCGGCCGCCCGCGACTTCGTACGCGTAGACTTAGTTATTTGCAAATAATTTTTAATTATATTCGAAAAAGCTAAATACCTAATGAAAGGAAAAAATAAAAGAAAGATAAAAAACAATCAATATCTAGACGAATTTTTAGAATCAATGAAATCGATGGATATTATTTTTCATTGGAGCATACATTTTGAATTTCAAGTCTATTACTTCAAAAACATACGACTTACATACACGTTTTACCCCCTCAGGAGTGGAGTTTCGTAAAACCCGTTCATAGCGGATGTCTACCTACAACCTACCTGCCAAATTTCAAGTTTGTAGGTGTTATAGTTTTAGAGATTTCCTAATGAGTCAGTGACCTTTCTCTTTTATATATTATATAGACTAGATATTGATATTAAGCTGTTAAGATTTTTTTCTACTTCAGTATTTCCTTATTTATTACTGAGTCGAAGCTATTTGAATGAAAAACAAAACAACTAGGGAAAAAAAAACAAGTTCAAACAAATAGATTAATAATATTAATAATAGTAGGCAAATAATATTCCGATTAAGTTGCTATAATTGTTAAGATTAAACAACTGTGTTGCATACCGCTAATAAAAACTTTTTAATAGACTATGATCGCAATTAGCTTCGAATTTTACGATGTTTTTATTGTTATATTACGATAATAAATTCAATTTGTTAAACCGATAATAGAGTGATATTAAACATTAAACGGAGTTCAGTAAACTGAAGCGAACTCTATAAGTATTGTAATATCGTGTAAAATATTTCATTATCATATCAATGTTTATGAATTGTGTCTATAGGTAATTCAATCAACGAAGACGCGCCCCACTCTTTTCCGCAATCGTTTATAGTGCAAGTGTGCAATGTCAAGTACAAGAATGTTAGTTCTGTTGCTACGCAACGAGTAACAAATGTGACACACGCACACAAAGTTAAATGACAGTAAATTTCACAACGGACTGGAAATATGCTCTACTTCATTTCATCTACTTTAAAAAATAAAATATAATTCGCGATGGTCCTTTATAGAATGAATTATCGTGATATTGTTTAATAATAATATTTTAGTAAAAAGAAATAATGTATCTAAAAATTATTATAATAAAACACGACTTTTTGGAAATAATTTATTTATTAATAACCTAAGAAAATCACTCAATTACACTTCGATATTACACATTTAAAAAAAACAAATAAAACAACTCTAAGAACATTATTACAGATTAACAGAATCTATTATAACAATTAAATTGATTTTTCTAGGCAAGACCAATAATCTCAAAAGTATACAATTTTATAAATATGAAAAAGGAAGCATGTAATAATTATATACTTATCATCATACCTTAAATTAGTCGGAATCGTCATTTAATTCAGAAATATTTGATTCACAGCTCGATGAATCACAGAAATTTATGATAAAACTAAAATCTAAATCAAAGTATTTCAATTACTCGTCTTCTATTTTTAAATAAAATGCTTTCTATTTTTTCTTTATATTTTTTTTAAATAATATGTATAAATTACTTGATAATATTTGTAGATAATTTATTCAAGCCTCAAACCAATTTTCTTCCTATCCAAAGAGTATATAACCACTACGTTTTATTCCTATCTGTCAATGTCAATATAATATATTACTTTTTTAAATAATTTATATTTATTACCGGCCTAACAATAATAAAAATAATATTATTGACTAGTCCGTTAGCGCAGTTTGTAGTGACCCTGCTTTCTGCTCCGAGGGTTGTGGGTTGAGGGTTCGATTCCGACACGGCGTCTGGGCGTAATATATATAAATATATATTTATCTATTCATTTATCTATATATTTATCTATTAATATGTGAAGCAAAAACTTTGTACTTTTTTACGGAAATTGTATGTACGTAGGAGTATGAAATTTCGCACACTTATAGTTTATATAGAGAAGGAGTGCGGAATGCTAATATTTTCTTAAAATTATACATTAAATTAATAAAAAAGCATTACACACACTACAGCACTCACTTTTTTAAAGAAGGCTCTTTATTTTCATAATTACTTGGTTTTCTTGAATTAAAATTTTTAATTATGGTTGAATTTCGACCTCTGGGCGACCACTAGTTTATATAATTATGTATTATTTATAAGCAAGTTTAAATAAGTTCGAAAAAAAAATGTAGCTATTACAGTCGGCTGTTACCAAGTATTAAGTTGTTTACTTTAGTATACTAAATATATCATATTTATTATTATAAAAAAAAATTAAAGTAGAGCAACTTTCCGATGGGTCACGATACGCAGCGACGCAGACCATATTAAACGTCTACACTGAGCCGTGGTCGACTCAAGACTAATGATCGGACTGAACTCCCCGCACCCCACTGTTTCCCCTCGCGATAATAGTGGGGCGCGTCTTCGTTGATTGAAATATCTATACTTCGCTGGGTATCACACTTTTTTACTGTAGACTCCGAGTTTATCTAGACTCGAGAGCTTCCGTCCAGCGGCAGCGTAACTCTCGTTAGTGTACTCGTATCTTCCCGTATCTCTTAAAGTATGCGTCCGCACAATATCAGACATAGTTCATTTTTTAACCAACTTTCATTATCATTTTTTATGTTATGTGTGTTCTTATGTCATATCTCCCAAAGAACTAGTCATATTTAGTCTAATCAGGTATCATTAGAAACGTCTTAATTGTCCGCTGGCTATATCGTTTCACATTATATTGAACGTGGCATCCTCTTATAGGACACGTACTAAACATTGACGTAGTCGGGTTTTAGTTTTAATTTTCTTTATCTTGAGTACAATGTTTTTTATGATGAATTAACTTTTATTCGTAAATATTAATATTATATGCTTAATATTAATGCTCATATATCATTTGGATGTCTGTCCTTGTGGGTCTCCCCGCCACTTGGAGAGCATATTAAGCCGTCGGTCCCGGTTGTTATCATAAATACCTTTTATCGCGATCGTTATTCATAGTAGAGAGCATATCCGCCAACCCGCAGTGGAGTAGCGTGGTGGATTAAGCTCCAATCCTTCTCCTACTACATTTTTTTTTATGTAACTAGGTTGGCAAACAAGCGTACAGCTCACCTGATGGTAAGACCGTAGCCTATAGACGCCTGCAACACCATTAGCATCGCAAGCGCGTTGCCAACCCTATCCCCAATCCCTCCCAGGAGCTCTTGTCACCTTACTCACCAACAGGAACACAATACTGCTTGAAAACAGTATTATTTAGCTGGGTCTTCTGTAAGGTCGAGGTACTACCCCAGTCGGGCTGCTCCATATTTTGAGCAGGAAATTTCCTGCTATGCCCTACCACACATTACATCTGTAATTTGTTCCAACTTGGGAGATAGGGTAGTTTTTATCTCAATTATTGATCTCAATATTTGTTATTGCAAATTAAATGTTTATTATACGACTTTAGTGTGTATAGTGTGGTAGTTTTTATCCCAATTGGACCCGGTAAGTAGCGCTGCTATCGGTATGCAAGTTATCAAAGGTAGCTGCTTTCCGGGCAGGACAATTTCTGCCGGGTCCGCTTGTAATAGATATATGACAGGCTGTTCCTAAAACTTGTAGGTATTTGGTACATTAAGGTACACTTTAAAAAAAGCTAGGCGCTGTTAGATGTTGCAGAATATTTTAAAAACCAATAAATGTGCAAACAAACCGCAGAATGTCGGAATATCTATAGGTACGATAAGCTTTTTGTTGTTTTTTTTTGTTCTCATACAAATATAAATTCATAAGCGACTACAAAAGCGTCAGCACCGGCTAATGAAGAAGGACGTCTTGTTTAATTACCTTTTGTAATTTTTCTACTAAACGGTTCTGACTATAAATTAAATTTCCTTCAGCAGCAATCTATTAAGCAGCACTGAGTGAACCTTTTTGCGATATTATACAGATTTTACTCGGAGTCTTTTATAGTCTCCACCGATTTATACTTATTTTTCAATTCGATTTAGGTTGTTTTAATATTTTACGCATCAATTAGAATGCGGTATAAAAAATATGCCCTTGAATGTCATATTTAACCTACATAGGTCGTTCGACTCCTAACTGCGTTCCTTTAAATGGAGGTTTCTGTAGGTGTTATAAATCACGTTGTTAAGTGTGACTTAGTTTAAATAGACAAGCAAGTTTGTACACCAGCATATCTATGGAAACACCACCGATTTATTGTTACTATATTACTAGCGACAGACATTGTTCTCTCGTAAAAATTGTCAACGACATGAACTTTAATTATTCGTAATTTTTTTTGAAATCCTTCCAATTATCTGCGCAATTTTTTTAAATTTTCAGTCTCTTATAACCTTATAACAACCGGTTTGACGTGCAACCACGTGCCGTACAGGCAACTAAATAACAGCGGTCGCAGGTTCGATTCCCGCTCGGAGCTATTTCCGGTATGGTGGTCTGCCCTTTGGGGTCACCTCAACGGGGCTCGAAGAGCACGTTAAGCTGTCAATCTGTCGTGCCTGTCGATGTGTTGTCTGAGATAGCAATTGTTACTCGATAGGGAATATATCTGCCAACCCGCAATGGAGCAGCATAGAGGATTAAGCTCCGATTCTTTTTCTACACGAACAAAGGGACCTATGCCCTAAAAAAACCTAAAAACCCTAAGAATACGAAAAAAATTTAGCCGAATTGGTCTAGCCGTTCTTGAGTTTTTCGCTTGATAACAGATTAAATTTTTAGATAAAATGATTTTCTTTAAACTTTCTTAAATTCAGCTTTTTTGAATGCCGAAAATATGAACAATAAAAATTCGTATAAAAATTTGTCTTTTGTATTTCCGTCGCAAATGGTGCGTTTGTCGCAGTGAACTATGGCATGCAAGATAGCGTTATCAGACGCAGGAAATTCGGTCATTCGTGCAATATCCACGAATATATCTCAAACGACGTCGCATAAAGCTAACGCTAATTACGATAAGTGTTCTGTTTTATTCTGATCTAAAATAAACTTTAATTATAAGAAGACGTCATTAACGCTTGTAATACATAAACAACCGTATCTTCGTATTTGAACTTTTTATTTTTATTTTAAGCTAAATACTTTTTATTTAGGCAGAGTAGGTAGAATTCATAGGAGTTAATACTTGTGCTGAAGTTCTGCCTTCATTAACGTCACTCTTCATTAACTAGCTAACTTTTGCAGAAACACTTCAAGATGGCGACAATGAAGGCCGCGCTGGCGGGCTTCTCACAGAAAACTTCCTGGAAACAGTTCCAATTTGTTAAGGCGTTAAGTCGCGCATTGAGAGTCAATTAAATTTTATTTTCTTATTATAACACTAGCTTGTGCGCGCGACTTCGTCCCCGTGGAATAGGACCACCCGATTTTGAAACATTCTTCATTAGTGCTACGCTCCTATTGGTCTTAGCTGATGATATATATAGCCTATAGCCTTCCTCGATAAATGGGCTATCTAACACTGGAAGAATTTTTCAAATCGGTCTAGTAGATCCTGAGATTAGTGCGTTCAAACAAACAAACAAACAAACAAACAAACAAACAAACTCTTCATCTTTATTATATTAGTATAGATATAGAAGGATGATATAAAAACATTTATTTGTTGAAGCTCGCTTATGTAATATTAAGCGATAAGTTTTATAATTACCTACTTATATTAAATTCCATTCGATAACATAAAAATGTAGAGATAGTATATTCTACGTTTTGTATAGTGTTTTTTCGGTTCAGCACATTCGTAATGTTTTAAATATGTGTAGCTCGTCAGTAGGACATGAGTGCAGTATCGTAGTTATAGCCCACATACAGACGAACTGGGTCGTGCGTATCCGGAGAGCTATCAACGTCGCAATTAACGCATCAACTATTATTAATATTACTTCACATTGATATTTGGGATTTATTAACAAGGATTTCTACCACCGCACCGCTTGCACTCAATTTTAAACACATTTTTTCAATTTTCACTAACAAATCGATACTTACGTGACAAAAATGAAATTGCTTCGACGTTTAAAAATAAAAAAATACTGCTTCAAATTATGACTATTTAATTATATTTTGATTTTAATATATCCAAATGATTTAAGCTTCTTAAAATAACTAATGCATTTTCAATTTCGTAATGTTATAATCTTACGCATTTCATGTTACATCAGTATCAAAGTAGCTGATTAAACGTTTGAATACCTAGTTCTTTTAATTCAATAATCCGGTATATGTAAATTCAAAAATATAGTATTAAACAGTCTGTAGTATTAAGCAATCTAGTATGTTTGGTAGGTGTGAGGAACGGGGTGTTAAGTCCCTCATCCGCCACCGCAAAGGGAGGATCCTCCGACCAGACGGGTGTTGTGTCTGGTGGGCTACTGCCCCATGACAGTTGTTGTCAGGTTCTTGTACATATTATGTTTTAATCGCTCAGAAACTTTAACACCACGATGTAGGACACGTCAGTTCATGTGTGGATATCGGGATAGATGTCGCCATATACCTTTGTTAAGTTAGTGAAGAGAGGTAATAGTTTCCTGTCCACGTAAAATATGTAGGTACACGTGTGTAGATTTTACAAAGCGAATAAGCGATTTTTTTTTTCATTTTTTTACCGCTCTAATTTAAAAGCATAAATATAAAAAAAATAACAGTTTACAATTTTTACCCTCAAATATTGCGCATAGGAACAAGTGTTGAGTGTGAGGCGTTTATTGAAACTACAAAAACACATACTACAAAGAAACTAAACGAACTACGTAAAAAGTGCGCATTTCCAGACAAGACGAGATAGTTTCACAGTATTTTTCTCAGAAGTGAAAGTACGAGTAGAACCGTTAATCTACGAGGGCGTCGCCACCAACATAATAGTTCTCAATCTCGACGAGCGAGCAAATCTGCTGGGATCGTCGCGTTGACACTCTAAAATAACTTTCTGTAGAAGACATCTTAAGTTTCATTCCTGACATTGTTGAGAGCAGCTATTAGATAGACGCGTTCACCGTCTATGTTGTTACCGAGCTATTTACAGATCCTAACACCATTATGACTAGCTCGAAGCAAACTCAAACGTTTTCTTCTTAAAATGTCGAGAGTTTCTGATAAAAATTACTAAGGAACTTATTTTAATAATTATTGGAACAGTCATTGCCGTCCTGAATGGTGCTTACGACACTGTCGGCATTATAACTAATAACCTGCAGTTAATGCAATTACTATACAGCGCAATATTCATATGATACCTGCAGCAGCACTGTTCGCAAGTGCAAGCATATTTAAACGTAGAGGCACGTACTCAAATAAATTTGAAGTTTTATGAAAATCTTTCTAATTTGACAGATCCTTCGTGTCAAAAAGTAATTTTTAACCGACTTCAAAAAAAGAGTAGGTTCTCAATTTGGTTGATATTTTTTTTTGTTCAATGCAGGATAGCATTGAACCAAAAAATATAATTTAGTTCCTTAAAAATTTAATTAAGTTTTGGGTTGTCTGGAAGAAATGGCTAAATAGCCATAAGTCCGCCCATTGTACTTCACAGCCTGTAAATGTCTTTTTGTGTTTAATGTTTAAAACGTAGTTGTGGTGTACAATAAAGTGTAAATAAATAAAAAAATAGGTTTTTTTTATATGTTTGTTTGATTATTTAGATGCGCTAATCTAAGGAACTACTGATTAGAATTAAAATTTCTTTTTGTGTTGGATAATTCATTTACTGAGGAAGGCTATAGGCTGTATAACATCACGCTATGATAAATAGGAATTGGGCTTTAATAAAAAAAATTAAACGAAAACGGAAAATTGCGTGCATATAAAGTACACATGTCAGAAGTAATAAAAAAAACTAATTTAAAATACAAAAAAAACTAATTAAAAAAACTAAAAGCCAACGTCACGCGGTGTTCCTAGGCGGTCACCCATCCAAGTACTGACCGTCCCTGCAGACGCTGCCGCGTTATCAGTCGCTCAAATTTTACCCTTCATGCGCCAAAAGAAGATTCACTTCAAAAAATATTATTTTTACGGCTTCCTTTGCGTGCGTTGCGTAAACGGTTAAAGCTACCTAAAAACCGTGTATGACGAAAATAATTGCCATTAATAGTCCTAAAAACGTCAGTGACAGCATGTCTATGTTTTGAAGTTTACTCATTATAAACTTTTTTCTGGTAGTCAAGTTTGTTCTAAAATAAGGGATTATTTGCGAAAGTAGCTTCATAGACATAATATAAATCCTTACTTAAATAAATACATTATTGATTACAAGTATTTCTTTTTGAACAAAATGTTATTTTATAAATATTATCTTAAGAGATATCACAGTTTTAAGATAGCTTCGGTACGAATTAATGATATGATTTTTGATGAAGATAAACTTTGTCTTTTATAGTTGTATTTAAATTCAATTCATAGTTTAGGACATAATGTAAAATCAAATGAAACTACGCAGCGTCGCGCCGCGCACCGTCGAAAGTCGCCCGAGTTGAACAGTAATGCTTTAGCACGTTCTTCCTCAAATTAACGCGGATGAAAACGCGGGGTACAGCTAGTGTACAAATAAATCTGAAATGTCGATTAAAAGATAATATTCACAGGCGTCGTTCCCAATCCTGTATCTCAGTAACGAATTAATGAGAGAGTCAGTCATATGTCAGCTTGACGGGGCTCATTGCTACAGAGTGACGTTAGACGTATGCGGTTGACATTGTCGCCTAATGCTCTCGTTTGATAAGTACAAACATCGTTTCATGATTCGTGTCACAGACACAATTTGCGTCATGATTACAAAGGAATTCATAGCTATTACCCAGGATTTCCATTAATAAATGAAATAATTTCATGTGATCTGCCCTTAAACGTTACTGACTTCGAAACTAATTTATCAAGTCGTATAATTAGGTACCTACATATATCCCCGCGTTTAATATTGCTTCTTAAAGGTTAAGAAGAATTTATGTATATGTACATACTAGGTAGGGATCCCTAGTACATTTTTTTCACCTGATCAGTATCGAGCTAATTTTTTGGGAGTGGCTACATTTTGATGAGGCGAACAAAAAGTTCCTCTTCGAAAACTCTCGATTGTGGTAGATAATAGAGTTAGCAGGAGATAGAGCAGCTGTGAGCGTAGGACCGGAATAACGTACGTAACGTAACTACGTCTTTTTTTCTGATTTTTTTTTTGCTTTTAGTTAGTTAATATCTATGTAATTTAATAGTAATAATGCCCTACAAATTGCGTGGTACGTTATCCCGATCCTACGCTCACTGCTGCTCTACCCCCTAATATCTCTGTTAGCTACCACAATCGAGAGTTTTCGAAGAGGAACTTTTTGTTCGCCTCATCAAAATGTGGCCACTCCCAAAAAATTAGCTTGATACTGATCAGGTGAAAAAAATGTACTAGGGATCCCTACCTATACATGTGTACTACGAACGGTTAAATGTGTTTTTTCTTCTTCAAAAGATATTTTACCTTTATTGTTCTTTCCATAAATACATGAAGTCAAGTAAACGAGAGCCGAGATTTGTGCCTGTTTGGTACCTGTTTCTGCATCGGTAATTATGTGCCTGATGCAATTTCGCGCCGACAACAGTAACTGACCAGTTTGTTACGGGCGAAGTGGTTTAATAAAATTTCATTTTCTTCGATTCCTTACATACAACTAATAAAAAATATCATTACACTCATACTGTTTATTATAACTGTTAAACCATGTTGAATAAAGCTTCAGCAGACAGTTAAAACTTATATCAACTAAAAGACGACCACTTTTACTACAGGTATACTAATTTCTAATTCTTTTTTATTATAATTTCCTTCTTTATTAATTTTCCTCTCGATTTACCACGTATACCTAAGTACTAGACGTCTCGTAACACTGCATCCGAACATTGACCTGTCTGCCTCGTACATATAGGGTGTTTATGGATCTTAGGTTTTTATAAGATAATATATAATAAGTAGGTACGAAAAGGCAAAAAAAGTACCAAGATTACAATTTTTTAATGAGGGGGGGTCGTCTATTTTAAACTCTTATTTAACACAACTGTCCAATTTTTACGTAAAATATATGTATATTAGTTCTATGTTTTGTCATTTCAATGTCTTAATTAGAATAAGTATGTATTGATTGGTTGATTATTACTGTATTGAGATTTGAGATGTATCTCATATCTCTATCTCTATATTTCTCTATATTTTTTACCTCTATATTTCTTGCTTGTAAGCTCAAACGTGGATAGAAGTGTGGATAGAAATGTTCACTAATCCTACCAAGAAACGTATTTTTTACGTTAACTGGGCACACTGTTTTAATATGTTTGTTGTCTTTTGTGTTGATAATAATTGATCTTTTATATATAATACCTACCGTTTATTCCATTTAAACTTACAGTAGTTTTATTAGATTCTCAAAATCGTACATGAAACACGAGTAAATAAAGTTAATATCTGCCATTTGAACAACAAAGTATTGAAAAGGAAATATACCTATATTTAAAGTTCATTGTAATCCAACACAATAATATAATCAATACACGGATCATTCAACCATTTAATTATTTTAAATTGACAACTTAGAAATGATTTATTAAGAAATAATATATTTTTATTGATATTTATTAACGTGACTTGACTAGTTCATGTTTTTTATTCTGTAATAACGTTCATTCATTTGTGCTAAGATAAAGTTATCTTCATAGGCTTTTAACAATAATAAATGTTTTTAGCGGATGCGAAGTTTCTTTATCTTCAGACTTAAACTTCTGTCAGTCAGTATTATAATCGTTGTCGATAGCTGCTCTTAAAAGTTTAGTTGCGGAGGGATTTATTTCTTTAATTATTTATCGATTTGACCCAACTTTTGTAAACCATTATTTATCGATTTGTAAATTATCTGCAGGTTTGTTTAGTTTAGGTGCAGAGTACTTAGGATTCCAGACATATAAAGATTTAACTATGACAAGTCATGTCAAATATTAGTATTAGCATATTAGTATATTGAATATTAGCTATGCCCCGAGGATTCACCCGCATTAATTAAAAGAAAAAAATTTACAAAAATATTATATAGTATATACCTTTCCACAGTAAATAGACAATCCAACACAAAATTAATTTTTCAAATCGAACTAGTAGTCCCTGAGATTAGCGCGTTCAAACAAACAAACAAACAAATTCTTTAGCTCTATAATTTTAATACAGATTAAGCGATTATAATTGATATTTATTGCATAAATATGGAACACTAAAAACAACCTAAAAAGTTTTTTATTTTTCATATGTAGCGATTAGGTAAGTGGCTTAATCTATACTAATATAATAAAGCTGAAGAGTTTGTTTGTTTGTTTGAACGCGCTAATCTCAGGATCTACTGGTCCGATTTGAAAAATTCTTTCAGCGTTAGATAGCCCATTTATCGAGGAAGGCTATAGGCTATATGTCATCAGAGCGGAGTCCACGCCGACGAAGTCGCGCGCAGAAGCTAGTGTACTTATATATTTATTGTATGCTTTCCGATCTAAAACTTCTCACGGCGACATTCTTAGGGTGGATTTAGACCAAACGAACAAAGAGCTAGAGAGCTAGAACAAGAGCATTCTTTCTTGATCTTTATGTGTCAACGAAAACTCTTATTTATGAGTATGAGATGTATATTTACATCAGACGAGCGAATACTCATTCTATTCCGATCTAAAACTTCTCACGGTGACATTCTTAGGGTGGATTTAGACCAAACGAACAAAGAGCTAGAGCTAGAACAAGAGCATTCTTTCTTGATCTTTATGTGTCAACGAAAACTCTTATTTATGAGTATGAGATGATTATTATATACATCAGACGAGCGAATGCTCATTCTATCCCCACTATATCAAATTCTTATCAAATTATTTTAGCGTAAACAGGCGTAGATCATTCTTTCGTTGTTATGGTCGATTTACATCAGACGAGCGAATGCTCATTCTATCCCCACTATACAAGTATCAAATTCTTATCAAATTCTTTTAGTGTAAACAGCCGTAGAGCATTTTTTCGTTGTTATATATATGAAAACGAGTGTTCGAAGATCAAGAAAGAATGCTCTTGTTCTAGCTCTAGCTCTTTGTTCCTTTGGTCTAAATGCACCCTTATATATATGAAAACGAGTGTTCGAAGATCAAGAAAGAATGCTCTTGTTCTAGCTCTAGCTCTTTGTTCCTTTGGTCTAAATGCACCCTTATATATATGAAAACGAGTGTTCGAAGATCAAGAAAGAATGCTCTTGTTCTAGCTCTAGCTCTTTGTTCCTTTGGTCTAAATGCACCCTTATATATATGAAACGAGTGTTCGAAGATCAAGAAAGAATGCTCTTGTTCTAGCTCTAGCTCTTTGTTCGTTTGGTCTAAATCCACCCGACAAACAAAATATCGAAATGTCAAACTTTTATACAAACTTACTTCAGCTACACGGGTATGTAATGTACATTCAATAATCCATTACGTGCTTGTTTTTCATGAAAGACTAACTACGTACTTAAACGTGAAATAAAGGAAAAAATTAAATGATATGACTTATATACTTACCTAAATTAAAAATACTTAAAATACTTTTTAACTATTTTTTTTATAATGACTTCCTTATAAGTAATAGTGTTAAAAGACTAGGCTGAAATTAAAGATATAAATCGTTTTATAATTCCTGTATAATTAAGCTTAATAAACCGGGTCTCTTAATAACACCAGCTGATGCAATATGGTTGCGAAAGCTATAAGAAAATGCGCATGCGCGGCTTCAAGTTGAGTATCATTTGCGAATTAGGTATATTTAAAGGTGTAGTAACCTGTATGATGCAAGGAACCGATTCTATTGAAACATCTGAGTGATAATTGTGTTTACATCGAAAAGTAATACAACGTAGGCAGACTAAAAAATAGTCAAGTTAATACTCATAATTAGAGATAACTCAAAAAGTACTCAATTCGTTGTTTTTTTTTACTGCGTACAATTTTATTAAAATATGTTTAGCTTTGTTGCATAAGCAAATTGCGTTGATAAAATCAATCTACTTTGTTTAATTCGTGCTTATTGTTGACGAGCTAGCTTAGTAAATTTTAAACATATATCTATAGTAGCTGCTGTGCCCGCGACTTCCTCCGCGTGGAATTTAACGAAAAAGTTATTGTTCAGTCCGCAGTTATAAAAAAAAATTAAAATAAAAGTAGCCTAAGTTACTTCTTATTACATCAGCTTTCGCCCAGTGAAAGTCCCATCAAAATCGGCCAGCCGTTTCAGAGATTAGCCAGAATAAACAGACAGTCAGACAGACAGACAGACAAAAATTGTAAAAAATGTTATTTTAGTTTATGTACCGTGTACATACATTCAATATGCATTCAGTAAAAAGCGGTTATTATAATATTACAAACAGACTCTCCCATTTTATTTATTTGTATAGAAGTATTGTATAGAAGCTCCTGGGGGGGATTGGGGATTGGGTCGGCAACGCGCTTGCGACGCTTCTGGTGTTGCAGGCGTCTATAGGCTACGGTCTTACCATCAGGTGAGCCGTATGCTTGTTTGCCAACCTAGTTACATAAAAAAAAAGTATAGTATCTAATCTAGGTATTTGGCAACAGAACTTAATAATGTTCAAAATAATTTAATTAATTATGGTCGAATTTCGACCACTGGGCGACCCCTAAGTATAAGAATTTACTGTCAATAAAGATACACTAAACTAATGAAACAATTTTATATCGATTTTTATATACGTACATAGTTAGTTACACGACGATTCATTTTACGCACGACTTCATTTATCCAAAGATATAAATTTTCAACAAATTCACCCCACATGAATACAAAGTTTTATCAATGTAACTTAATAAGGTTCGCAATAAGTAAAATTTGCAAAATTAATATATTATAGACAAAAGTTTAAGGAGATAATATAAAGTTACTTTTACCTCAATTTTCTACTCCTGCAATGTACTTACTCATATTAAAATATCCACTTAGTTTGTCCCAAGAGTTGTAACGTTACCGCGCTACGATAGCTAATTTCGTACAATAAAAAAAAAATCGTGCGTACAAAGTACACATGTCAGAAGTCAAACTTCTTTGGCAAACTAATTAAAAAAAAAACTAATTAAAAAAAAACTAATTACAGAGAAAAACTAATTTAAAATAGAAAAAAAAACTAATTGAAAAAAATAACAAAAAGCCACGCGGAGTTCCCAGGCGGTCACCCATCCAAGTACTAACCGTCATAAAGCTGCCGCGTTACCGGTCGCTCAAATTTTACCCCTCATGCGCCTAAAGAAGTTTCACTTCAATAAATAATAAATAAATATCTACAACATACACACGGTCGTCTGTTCCTAAAGTAAGCATCTGCTTGTGTTATAGGTAACGACGTAGCAACGTATTTTTTTTTCGATAGAGGAACATATAAATAATACATATATATGTAAATATATATATATATGACACCCATACTCGGGGTGGGAATATAACCCACAACCCCGGGAGCAGAAAGCAGTGTCACTACAAACTGCGCCAACGGGCTAGTCGACAATTCTAATAACGAAACGACAAAACATCGATTTTCATATAAAGCGGGGTTGGCTTAGCGTCGACCCTTTTTCAATAAAAATCACAGATTCTTTTAAAAGTCAGTTGTCAGTGCCTGGGTGACATTCATGGAGGAGTTTAGTGACTTCCGAAGTAGCAGGTTATCAGACGTGGCGGGGGTGGGGGGTTGGGTGAAGGGAAGCTGGGTACTAGTGGTAGATCGCCCCCGCATTCGCGTCCAGGCTCTTGGCGCGTCCGACCGCGCCTTGCTCGCGTCCCTGAATTATTTACGTGTTCGTCTTTATTTACCAACTTACGCTGAACTGTTCTCAGTCTAGGCGTTGAAGGTTTGTTGTGGCTAATAGAAGTGAATTTGTACTTGTTTCTTTGTTCAATACTGCCATTTAATCACAAATAAGTTATTTTCAAGTGTTGTAGAATTTAGTTCATTACGTTTATTCATAATTTTGAGCATTTTTATTGAAGTAAATAAAATTGCGTTTTTTAAACGTGTAACCATTAGTATCAGTAAGTGTTCAACATTAAGTTTACATACAAGTTACACTAATTTTTTTTTAATTTTTTTATAATATTTTGTTAAACCTTGCTGTATAGAATACACAGACTATACTGGGTCAATGTCGAGCTTAGCGCGTTAATTGATCGTCTCTATTTATAAAACGTCATCTTATGATCATTTCTCAACATCAAGCCAGCTTCCAATCGGACACCATCTGTAATTTTTCACGCGTCGGACAGTTTATCTTTCTTTCGCCCACTAATCCTAGCCGGCTCTGTGAGATGTTGAGCTCACTGTAATTAATTTCACTTTTATCCTTATCAGTGCGTACAATACATCTATTTTCATTTATACTTATAATTTGAAACGAATGATATGTTTGTTTTAATTTCGGAAAAACTTCGTATTGATGTAAAAGAAAAGTAAATTTTTTAAAAGGAATGTCTGAAATTTGCTGCAATCTTATATAGACGAAGAATGGTATTTGTCCCATTAGCGTAGTTTGCACCATAGTAAGACGTAATGTTCATCGGATATGGTTCGTTCTACTTTACTAGCTCATAGCTAGGCCGCTCTACTGCAAAAACCGTAAAACCGAACTTTCGATCCGGACCTTCTAGTTTCCACCATTGATAGTCGCCCAATACGCTTGCGTACAAAACTTCATATTAACAAAACGTACAAACAAACGTACGATATAACTAATATGAGATAGTAAATATTAATTTTGACGTTAATTGAATAATTTATTACTAAAGCTTAATTTTCGTATCACTCTATAAGTAGGTACTTAAATAATTAATGTTACTTAAAATTTCAGCTTATTTAATTTAATTTTACTTTGTCCAGGGATTTTTTGTGATTGCAAAAATTAACTTTTTATTAGTCTACTAAATAATTTTAAAATAATAATTAGTTTCCAAACTCGAGTGTACTTTTTTTGTCTTAAAAAGAAACATAATACATATATTATTAGCAAGAAAAACGCTTTGACGAAATATGGTTGGCAGACTTTAACAAGATTTGCAACTTTCTTAATATGTCCACGCCAGCCTCACTCTGCCGCAAGACTCGAAAATGTGTGTAAAGAATCTGTGCTACGTACTATACATTTCTAACAAGATATCTTTATTACTTAAGTAGGCATATTTTAATTTACTGGAGATACATTTAAAATAAATCAATGAGTGTTTTTTAAAATATTTCCTCATCATGTTCTTAAGTAGAAATAAATGTGGTTTACCACAAGATATTTAATGTTTCTGTTAAATCCTTTATAAATTTCTTACTCATCCAAAAGCGTTGTCTGAAAGTATGTTAACATCGAATTTGGTTCATAAACTAAAAATAGCGAATGGATATTTGTAGTAAGTATTCAGAAATAGTGGGCACACCGTTGATAAAGTTCTTCGTTTTAAAGCTCCATCTAAAACCGTAATTATCGCGGGAATATACGGTCTCATTGTTGAGAAGCAGACGGATGGCACTTTACAAACCATTGGTTGCCTTCTCTCTACTCGGGATAACCCGGCTTGCAATTGTACAATCGTTTTTCTCGGCTTGGAATAAGATAGTGTCAATAGAACTGTTAACAACGCGAAAAATAAATATGTTGAATTTCTTTCTTCTTCCGTTTCAGGAAATTTTAATTGTAGGTACTTAACTAAAACAAACTACGGACTCAAATCAATTGCCCTCAGAAGTTATTAGTAACTGGATTTTTTTACTGTCTATTAAATATTAGAACCGTAATTAAGAATTAGGAGCCGTACTAATTCTATTGCACAGTCAAATTATAACAGACCACCATTGTATTAGATAAGCCAAACAGGAATTAGTGAACGAGAAAGTACGTATAGTAAAACAGATAAAAAAATCGGCCTGATACGAAAACAATGATAGACGAATTATTTAAGTATCGTTATATTTAATGCGAAACGACACAGTAACCTTTGCCCTCACGTCGAATTGTACTAATTAGATGGACATAATTATGTACACACTTCTGTTGCGCATTAATTGTAAATAATATAAATGAATGATTACTTGTAACTTTTATATTTAAATAATAAGTTGGTTCCGTACCAATTTTACTGATTAACATATTTCTAATTAAAGTTCAAAGGACCTTGTTTGTCATAGGCTATAATTAATTTTTAACTTAATAAATGTAGCTTCAACTAAAAAATGCAAGATAATGTACTATATAAGTGGTGTGACCTATAAACGAACTTACGCTTTAGGTCAAGTTATTTGAAGACCTTGCTGTTTCAAGTTCAGTCTTAATCGAAAATTTATGGTAAATTAGGCGTGGTTCAAAGGAAGAGTGATGGGTGTGAATTTGACAGAGAATATTAATTACATGCCTGCCTATTTACATCTGTTCAGTGAAATTATATCCTATCGATAATTTAAAATTGAATAATAAGTTAAGTTTAATCACACATAAAGTTACTAAATTTTAAATTTAATCGACTATAAAAAAATAGTTATTACTATTTCTTTTAAACGGCACTAATAATATATTAATCAACATAATATTATTAATAAAATAATATAAAAAAGACAAATCCCATTCTATTAAGTTACGTCATTTGAGTTCTTGTTTTTTGTATCAATAAGTTTCATGAAAACAGTAACCAAATTAAAAATAATATTTTCATTGTACCTACGAATGTACTAGACTAACATACATTATATAATTATTACTAAAATTAATTTCCTCTTTGAAAAATAACTTTTTTTATTATTTCAGTTATTTAAAGCATTATACTCTATTTTTTAATAGAATGTCGGTTTTAATAATTTTAAATTAAAGCGGGTAATACTTGTTAAGATTAACAAAAACAAAAGAAAAATTAAAAAAAAAAGCTAATAATTAATCATTTTGACTTTATATAAAAATAACTTTATAATATCGATATTTAGCGAAAAACCGCCACTTCGGGTCGATTCAATTAGTCTTGGTCGAAAACTTCGCTCATTTGATGCCCTAGGAAAGATCTGCTTCTTAAAACAAGTTTTTCAGCTTAACACTTGGAACTTTCTATTCAATACAGTTTAACTCAAATTTAGAATACAATCGCCGCTAAGAGAAAATAATTTAAATTCTTATTCACTTAAACTGGTATTCCTATTCTTTATTCATTTCTCAACACTTGATATTTTTTATCATGAATAGTAAATAGTTTCCGTTAAAAATATGATATTTAATAATGTTCACCACTAATGTGGACTTTGTTCTAAACATTTTAGATTAGAAACTTATTGTATTAAATTTTAAATAAGTATCAAATGAGACGTTATTACTGCTTGATATGTAATATACAAGAACAATATAATATGTATTAAAATTTTATTGTTATTTATACTTTTTATGTAAGCAATTATTTTAAGACATAAAAAGTTAATAACAGATTTGTTTCATTATAATAAATATAAATAGAATAGTTCAATTATTTTATTTTTACTTAGCTATTCTAATTCAAAAGTGAATCATAATTTCTATAGCCATTTCAAATCTTTACTCACAAGTACGTTTATGGTGCTTATTGATAGTGAACGATTAACTTAATTTCAATAGTGATTATAAAGTGAAATACAATGACAATGTGGTTGGTGCTTTGGCTTACGACTTGCGGCATTCTAATGAACGTCGATGCTTCAGTTTACGACGACGAATATGATACGTACACAAGGACCTACGATTTCGCTACAGCAGGTAAGTGCACTCCGACTAACGAGCAAAAGTAAAATTTTATATACAAAGATTGAAGCTACCTCGCCATATCAATTACGGAAACGTTACTCCGATCAGACAAGCTGCGTTGATTACAGCGGCAGCTGTTGAAAACGTTACGAACTAAATTGAAACATTGAAGCTAGATCTTACATTGAGAAACTAACATTGAAAAAGAGAAAAGGTTAAATACTTCATAATTAATTGGTGCTTTTAGGTAGGGATCCCTACTTCCCTAGTACATTTTTTTAACCTGATCAGTAACAAGCTAATTTTCCGTGAGTAGCTTCATTTTGATGAGACGAACAAAAAGTTCCTCTTCGAAAACTCTCGATTGTGGTAGATAACAGAGTTAGTAGGAGATAGAGCAGCAGTGAGCGTAGGACCGGGATAACGTACCACGCAATTTGTAGGACAATATTACCATCAAATTATATAAATATTAGGTAACTAAAAGAAAAAAATCAGCTGGTTAGTAATAATTTTTGACAACCTTACGAGGTCATCAACTTGGTGACCTCGTAAGGTCATCAAAAATTGATTTTTTTTTTTCTGATTTTTTTTTCTTTTATTTAGTTAATATTTATATAATTTAATAGTAACATTGTCCTCCAAATTGCGTGGTACGTTATCCCGGTCCTACGCTCACTGCTGCTCTATCTCCTGCTAACTCTATTATCTACCACAATCGAGAGTTTTCGAAGAGGAACTTTTTGTTCGTCTCATCAAAATGAAGCTACTCACGGAAAATTAGCTTGTTACTGATCAGGTTAAAGAAATGTACTAGGGATCCCTACCTATTTAGTTTTTTTATTTACGATAGGAAACTATTATGGAATCTGCTTGTAATATTCAGATACGTATCAGTAATTAAGATTCAAAACTTTTAGATCGAGCTGTGTAGAACCTAAATATAACTTTGTGTTATTCTTGTCAAAACTTCTGTCCAAGTTTTACTGTAAGAACGGCGAGGAAGAAACACGTTGCTTGTTAAATTTGTACAAAAAGGGAACACTTCTCTTGTACAGAGTTCTTGTAAGTTTTGTAATGAACTCTTTACACAGGTTTGTCTAGAAAATTAGTTTCTCGCACATAGAAAAATGTTACTAAAAATTCCTTATTATAAATAGTTTTGAAAATAAAATTTCTATAAACATTTTAAATATGTTTGGAGTAAAATAAGGTAAAGAATGAAAGTTCCGGGAGTCAGTTCAGTTCATTCCTCGGGCGATGAATTTGTATGACATAGCGTTTGAGAATATCCGGCTAAGGTGCAATTCTAGTTTTGATTATTCCTAAAACAAACGAATGTTACACTGTTTGTATATTACCATAACTTTTACTGTGAATATTTAAATTAACATTAGGAAACAATTTTAATAAAAGGCAAATTAATTTATTTATACACTATTTAATTGACTGGCCAGTCAGTAAGTAGGTAAGACATGACAATATAACATGTTTTTGGAAATATGTGTATATTTTTGCATAATGTTAAATTAATTAATTTCGTCGTAATTGAATTTCAAGTTATTGAAAAGTTTCAAATAGAAGAATTAATTAATTCACATTTTCTCGTCCCAATGCTTGTTTGAAGCACGCATCTTGCGCGCTATGTTTAAGTGTGCTTCAAAGCTCCAGTATTCCGGTAACGAATGCACTTATCGCTATTGCCTTGCGAGGATGGCCCCGTAATACAATTTCTCGCAACTTCGAAGTTACAGACATCTTGGGGACAATTTGGCCTAATACTTGCATCCCGTTTCGACATTGCTTAGAATATTCGAGAAAATTGAAACGGGTTCGGGTTAATTGGTGTGAGATTAGATTGTCACTGTTATTTCTATACATTGACGTGGGATACTCAATTAATAAAGACAGCGTAGCGTTTCTATTTATCATTAAGTACATGGTATAAAACAAAGTCGCTTCCTTCTGTCTCTATGCTTAGATCTTTAAAACTACGCAACGAAATTTGATGCGGTTTTCTTTAGTAAATGGTGATTCCAGAGGAAGGTTTATATGTATAATACATCTATACTAATGCATATAGAAAGCTGAAGAGTTTGTTTGTTTGGTTGTTTGATTGTTTGTTTGAACGCGGTAATCTCTGGAACTACTGGGCCGATTTGAAAAATTCTTTCAGTGTTAGATAGCCCATTTATCGAGGAAGGCTATAGGCTATGTGTCATCACGCTAAGAACAATAGGAGCGGAGTCCACGCCGGCGAAGTCGCGCGCAGAAGCTAGTGCATAATATAGTTGAGAACACTGATAGTTTTTGCAACCGTGCGAAGCCGGGGCAGGTCCCTAGTTTATTTATATTCGGTAATGCATACGTCTCATGAAAATGTAAAGTACATTATTAATTTGGTGTTTTTTAGATGTAATGGCGATATATTTTTAACACAAATAGTAGGTAAATTAACTTGACGTCTTTGGTTACATTTATTTTTAGTAAAAATACAAAAAATTAATAACACTAATTTATAGTACAAAATTTCATCTCAGAAATAAATTGCAAAACATATAGATCTACTAATGAAGAACAAAAAGTATTAAAGTCTGATCACTTGAAAATATAATTATAACTAGCAACGTCAGGATAAAAAATGGTTTTAGATTCGTTCCTGTTTTTTAATTCGTCCTTAAAACCGTGCTAGTACTAGGAGCAGTATTTTATATCTATACTAATATTATAAAGAGGTAAAGTTTATAACTTTGTATATACGGGGTAATCTTCGCAAATACTGATCCGATCATGAAAATTCTTTCGCTAACAGTAAGCTACACTATTCAGGAGTGACAAGATAAAAGGAAAAAGATAAAAATATATAAAGATTTTAAATCAGCAGGATTTGAACCTGCGTCCTCTGACGTGCCGTGTCAACAATTCAATCTAATCAAGCATTATTATTTGCCTTAGAAATTAATTGGTGATTTTAAAACATTTATATTTATCTGATTTGCTGAAAATAGTGAGAGGCTACACTATTCAGGAGTGACATAGGCTATATTTTATTGTAATTGTACAAAAAATTCAGTAAAAAAGACAAATATTAAAATATATTATAAAAATGACAAAGAAACGAACGCCATCTATTGCTGTTAGATTTAACTATTTAATACTCTATTTTATTTACTGTCTATTTGAATCTATCGATGACGAAGTTTTTACGCTTTTTGATAGATGGCGTTGGAGCAACATATTATTTATTTAAGTGGTTTAAAATTTGTTCTTTATAGTATGTTATTTGGTTCTGTAATTTAAAATAATAAATACACGATATTATTACGATTTTATTCATCGCTGTAGGCGCCCGCTGCCGTTTATTTTTTATTTTATATATTTTCTCTTTACTTTCTGTTTTACTTTATCGGTACTCCGGACGTAGTTTTGGTCAAAAGTTTTCTTCTAAACTATTTTTGCATTTTAATTTCTACTAAGTACTATAACTACTTCTGTTTTAATATTTCTTATAGTTATTATTTGTTGTTTAGTCTTTTCAGAAATAATTCTAATTTGTGTTTATCATAATTTTTTGTTTCTTTAGCTTCAGTCTTACTTTCTTCTCTTTACTTTCTTTTTTATTTTATCGGCTTAGATACATTACTTACAGGTAATTAAAATTTCGGGATATTTATTTCGATTTTTCAATATTACTATACAAATATTTCTCTATTTTATTTTTGTCTAACACTTCGTCGATCTGAAAGCAAATTGCATTATTGAAATATATCGTCACGTGCACTATACGACGTGCACTATACGTATAAGTGCTATAAAATTTAGTATGTTATTTGGTTCTGTAATTTAAAATAATAAATACACGATATTATTACGAGTGTATACGTCCAATACTTGCTATAAACAATGAACCTAATAGAACTTAGTAAATACTAAGAACTACACAACATAGGTAATGCATCACAAAGAAAAAGATAATTAACGCCCAACGAAGTGGGCACGGGTCGGCTAGTTTGAAAGTAAATAAGTAATATAATACTTCTTATAGAATTTGAACAAATGAGAGTATATATTTAATTTTTTTTTCTAAAATTCGTGAAATAGTAATAAATGTACGCCGCGTTGGCGCAGCGGTCACAGCAATGGATTGCGATTGGCTGTTGCGCGAGCGGTTGCGGGTTCGATCCCCGCACACGACAACATTTGTATTGGCCATACAGATGTTTGCCGTGGTCTGGGTGTTTGTGCAGTCCTTGTAGGTCTCCCCACCGTGTCTCGGAGAGCACGTTCAGCCGTCGGTGCCGGTTGTTATCATGTACACCTGATAGCGATCGTTACTCATAGTAGGGAATATATACACCAACCCGCATTGGAGCAGCGTGGTGGATTAAGCTCCGATCCTTCTCCTACATGGGAAAGAGGCCTATGCCCAACAGTGGGATATTACAGGCTGAATCGTGATCGTAATAATTTTGGGTATTATCGTCTCAAAAGAGAAGAAATCGTTCTTGTATATAAAATACAATAAGGTCAATTTGTAACATTATTCGCGAGTAGGTACATATAATTTTGGTATGGTCGGCTATGAATATATGTAGGTATACCTATACAAAGTTAACCAATGCACAATAACTATTCGTAACTAAATAAGTACGTAGTTACAATGGACTTTATATGAAGCGACGTAAGTAATCAAAATGTCAATAGAAACTATCTCTCGGGCACCCAAGATGTGGATAATATTATCAATGGCTATCGCAAAACGGGTATAGATGCCTCAAGCAATTTTGTGAAAGCAATTTCTGTTGCTATTTCATGTCAAAGTGATTTTGTCTAGCGAAAAGACATATAAGGGTCGTAACTTAGACGTGCTACGCCATAAAATTAAGCTATAATTCAATTTTTATCTAAAATTTTTGTTGTGTTTTCACATACTTTAGTACGTAGTCATTATATAATTATTACTCATCATTGGTACACCTTACATGTCCTTTGCCCAAAGGTTGGTCTGGAAGACATATCTTTTTAGCGATGAAATGCCTTTTTGTGCATTTGTATATTTTTGTTATACCTAATTGTTCATTTTTATTTTTTTGAAGTGAAACGTCTTTAGGTGCATGAGGGTAAAATTTGAAAGACGGGTGACGCGGCAACGCGTCACGTTCAGTACTTGGATGGGTGACCGCCTGGGAACACCGCATGACGTTGTTTTTTTTTTTTTCAATTAGTTTTTTCATTATGATACCGCCTACTTTTTCAATTAGTTTGCCAAACAAGTTTCACTTCTGACAGGTGTAGTACTTTCTACGCACGCATTTTTTTTGTTTTTGATATAGGTACGATAAGAAATATTTGCATAAAATATTACATTATATTACATTTTTAACGATTTTTATATTTTTAACGTTTTGAATTTGGTTTAGTTTAAGTATTACGGGTAACTTACACTAAAACTAGCTTTTGTTATTTGTTTTAAAATATTATTAAAAGTTTGCACGTTTCTTGAGAATTTATGTTATAAAGGAGCAAATTATAAATTGAGCAAAGCCAGCAAACCATTTTTATTTTATTAATTTAAATGTTACAAAATTTATATACAAATAGTCAAATAGTGATAGACAATAGAGCAATGAGCTCACAGGAAACTAGAGTTTGAGATCATATCATAGCTGTGAGGCATGCTTTGACAAATCCTGTTACACACAACTACTTTAGTACGCAATACAAATAATTTTTCTTTATTTTATGAAATCAATACAGTAAAACGCTTTGAATACGTATTATGCTTCAATAAATTGAATTGACAATAGTACATTTAGTAATGTCATGTTACGAGTTCTCACATAACCTATATTTCCCTTTTTTATATACAAGTACAGAATACTTATAACCTATTGTTAAAATGTAAATAAATGAATAATATCTAATCTCTAGCTCGGTGAGTATTTTAGCCGATGTCAGCTTTAACAAACTGCGCCCCTGCATTGCGACCGATGGAGGTATTTACCATTCCGATAATGGGACCCTATATCCGAGGGATTAATTAACCGTACACTATCTCTAATCTCCTTGTTCTATTGGTACGGATTAATGGATAACTGAGTAAAGCTAACCTTTTGATGTGAATACAAGGTAGACTACTGCTGTGCTATTTCTTTTGTTTAAAGTACAAAATTTTTGATTATTTCTCTTACTGTGCTATGAAATGAAGACTGATTACCCTATCGCTCAGTAAGAAAATGAAATAACAATATTTATGCTGTTTAAATTATTGCTTTCCGTTTTACTGATAATTAAACAAACTACTCCGCAACTATTGTAGAAAAACCAACTGACAGGTTTGGGATAAAATCTCTTTTGGACGGAACTACTTAAGAAATCAACTTTTTTGTTAACTACAATACCAAATATAAGAATCAAAAGCAAATTCTGTTCTTGTACCTGTGACAAAGAAATAAACGAGAAATATTTCAAATATTTAAATTCTGACAGTAAAGTGATTTCTGTTCCTTACAAGCTTACAATTAAGCTGCTGCAGGCTGCTAATGACGAAGATTGTCTTGGCATATATTGTAATGACTCCTATTCAAGGTCGAACCTGCCTGTCCAGTGTGGTGACTATGGGCAACACACATGGGTTCACGCCATTTTTGGTGCGAACTTGTGGAGGCCTATGTCCAGCAGTGGACTGCGATAGGCTGAAGTGAAGTGATGAAGGTCGAATAATAAGCCAAAATATGTTTATTAAATTACCTGTAAAAGGTGTGCTCACACATCAAATGCAGATGTCCCTCAAAAGGCAAAATGTTTTACGTGCAAACTCTGCATGTAATTGGCTGATTTTCAATACACATGATATGGCATTTTGTCCACACCACGTGCGTCATTTGACCCATCTAGGGAAGACAAAACGGTTTTATTTTAAGTTTTTAGAAATGCTTAATAATTATTTAGTAATTGTTTTAAGTTGATTGAACTCCCTAATTTTAAGTAAGTAATGAACCAAAGAGTTTATAATATATACGTCGAAAATTACTAATAAATAAAGACTGATTTAGTAACTAGTATGTCATTTTATACGCCGTTCGTCTATATTTTATTTAAAAAGTTATAACAAGGAAAAATTAATAGCATTAATATAAAGTAAAACTGTGTCGTCGTATTAACCCCTAATTCACAGAGATCGTAAATCAAACCTCACTAAAAGTTAATTTGCAATTTTGCATTTTGGTTGATAAACGCTACCTAATACAGAGATTAACAGTACGAACGATATTACTAGTAGGTACTTTAGGTATTAGGATATAATTGTGTTTGCTCGAAACGAAAAAAATAAAATATTTAATTTTTTTAACCGATTTCCAAAAGAAGGGGGAGGTTTTCAATTCGATTGTATATTTTTTATGTATGTTAGGTACCTCAGAACTTTTGACTGGGTGGACCATTTCGATGAGTTTTTGAAATGTAATCTACATCTGTCATGTCTTCTTTTAGAGTAATCCTTTTTAACGCTTATTTACTTGAATATTTTCGTCTACCTACGTTGTATTACTTGTCGTTGTAATTGAAGTCGGTTTCTTTTTTGTTTGCGAGTAAACACAATTATTATACATCTACTAGTATTACAACTTAGTAGGCAAAAATATGTCAATTAAACAAGCATTGTTAAGGATAACGCAAAAAGTACTCGTAAAACTTCGATCAAATTTAAATGGGACCACAAGACAAGTATCAGCTATCGATTAAAAAAAGAATAATCAAAATCAATACACAGTAACAAGTAAGTACAAGTAAGTAACACACACACAAAATATAATAGAATTGAGAACCTCTTATTTAGGAGACGGTTAATAAGAATTTCTATTCCTACTACAAAATATCCACCCATCGTAATGTTTATCAGAGAATTGTAGACCCGTAGCAATGTAGTCATAAAGGCAGATTTTTATTACTTGCCGGTTTAAATCCCATAGCAAATGAGGGTAAGTAAATGCATGAAAAATTCATCAACTCTCCCGTTGAACATGCTATTTCTCCATTCACTAACGTCCAGAGGTTGAAACTTATTTTCATCACAGTATGCAAACTTAGCATTATTAAAATGTAATTTGTTCTTCTTTTTAACCGACTTCCTAAAAAAGAGGAGGTTCTTAATTCGATTGTATTTTTTTATGTGTTACCTCAGAACTTTTGCTGGGTTAACCGATTTCGATGAATTTTTTTTTAATCAAAAGGTGGTGCGTGTCACATGATTTTAATTTTATTTAATTTTAATTGAGATCTAACAAGTACTTTTCGAGTTATGTCTAATAATGCGTATTTACTTGACTACTTTTTCGTCGACCTACGTTGTATTATACCGCATAACTTTTCAATGGGTGTACCGATGTTAATAATTCTTGTTTTAATCGAAAGCTGATGCTTGTCATGTTGTCCCATTTAAATTTAATCGATATCTGACGAGTACTTTTCGAGTAATACTTGATAACGCGCATTTACTTGACTATTTTTTCGTGTACTACGTTGTATTTGGTGCTTGTCGATGTAATTGAGGTTGGTCTTGGTTTTTTTTTTTCGTTTGCGAGTAAACACAATTACCTATTAAGTATACTTATAGTTAAAAAATTTTTTACGTTACTAAGTCGACAAACAAGCGTACGGCTCACCTGATGGTAAGTGACTACCGTAGCCTATAGACGCCTGCAACACCAGAAGTGCAAGCGCGTTGCCGACCCTACCCCCAATCCCTCCTAGGAGAATATTATTAATTGTCTGTTAGCAATTACATTAATAAGTAAATATTTTCGTGATGATATTTCAGTTATTATATAAATTTGTACCTAGTTTTATTTTCGTATTGTATGTAGTAAAAATAGTTATTAAATATTAAAAGGAATCAAATATAGATATAAGATGAATAATGAAATAAATATGAGACGAAATAACGCTACAATATACCCAAAATAATATTTCTATCTCAGTTTCGTGAGCACAACGTTGTACAATATAATAATCTCTGGTATACTCAAATTTATTACGCAGGTTACTGTAAAAGAGCTACGTAGTTGAAGCTCCCGTTATATTATTCGGGAGGGGTGTACGTTTTGCTTACAAATTGCTTGACGGTGCGTGCGAATCGAAATCTCAAGATAAAGTGTCTAACATTATTCTAAATTAAACTGACTGGTGTCTAATTTCTTTTATTACAGAGACCCGTACCTGCACATCATCTGAATTCCGATGCAAAACTGGAAGGTGCGTGCCGTTGTCTTGGCGTTGTGACAACGAAAAAGATTGCTCCGACGGTTCTGACGAGGAACCCGGCACATGCAGTAAGTTTGCAAATTATACTATCTAATTTTAATACTATATATGGTTTTTATATCGTTTTCTTGTGAATTTCAACTAAAGTAAACATATGAAATTATAACCAGAGATGAACTTAATACCTATAGAACCAAAAGTATGATAGCATTTAATTTTTTGTTTTGGTCTATTTAAACAGATACGTCTGTCTCTAAGGTGGGTATAAACAGATAACAAAAGAATGGGTCGTTTAAATGAAGACACGAAATTCAGCTTACCTTAGTTTCTCTTCGTAAAAAACTCGCTAGGTTCTTAAATTTTGATTATTTAAATTTAACTTTCTAACTGTAGAATAAATTTATTAAAAATTCCAAAAAATAATTATCTAGCAATTTATGGATGAAGTTTTAAGGTACCAGTTGTCCTTAGCGGGGCTTCCGATGTGGATTAAAATCTTAATTACGGTTCGGAAGTTTCCCGGATTAATATTATACAATCTTTGCTCTTTCTTTTTGTCCCTTGTTTCAGTTATGAATATTGGATTTCCGTTTATTAATATCGATATCTATATTTGATTTCACTTCCTTAATCTCGGAAATCTATAAACAATTCGGATTTTAACTATTTTTATTATCACTAATTTAAATTAATAATATCTACTCAATTCCGTATCAATGGAAGGTATTTAAATATTCTAGTACCATAAAACATATAAACTAAAATAGTAGTTTTGTAAGCAAGTAATTCACGGTTTACCAGTAAAGCTGCACACATGAAATAAGAGTAGGATCAAGATTTTATTTCGAGCGAGTATCGTTGCGATCGTCGCCCGCAACTTTGTCCACTTAGCTTTTCTTTAAGTCAACCCAACATAATAGAAAATCCGGTTATGTGTGCTTGGGCACGAAATGTTTTGTCGTCAAGTGTTATAAACGTAAATATAATATGTAGCCCGAACAATTGATACCCTGAAAATGTAAACAATATTACTCACATAATATGGTATCGCTTTTTTGTTGCGTATCTATTAAAATAAAATATTCTTTCACATATAAACATAATTGTTTTCCATTATATTCTTAAATTAGATATTAAGTATGTATTTAAATATATATGTAATTAAGGTCCTTAAGCTCCTTGTTTAATTTGTTAGAAGCGACTTGATGTAACATTATGCTTGAAACAAACATTTAGCACAATTAATTACGAAGCCTTCGTAATTACAATGAGAGTTTAATAATATTTTGTAGTTTATCTGTGTAAAGTTTATGTACCTACATATGTGATCTTCTTAGGTATAAACGACATTACTACACTTATATAGGTTTATTTCTTTAATATTTATAAATAATGAATATAAATTACGATTCGAAATCTGACAAAACGCCATTGTCTCTATGGGATATTTATAATTGATAATAATATTTATACTGTTTTATAAAGTTTGTAAGTAATTATTATTTGTTTTTATTTGTAATTTATTTCATTTCATTGTATCATACGCAGCCGTAAAGCGCACGTGTCCAGAACACAGTTTTTTATGTGCGAACGGTTTCTGCATACCCGGAGCTTGGCAATGCGATAACACACCAGACTGTCTTGACGGATCTGACGAGCACCACTGCGGTAAGAGACGTGCACGCGGATAGGCGTAAGAGGCATGAGATCGCACGTCATGTGGCAATGTTGCTGGATCTAAATATATCGATTTAAATATCATTCATTCATGGCATGTAATGGGTTTACATGATATTTAGCTTAAAAAAATAAACTCGGGGAATCATTTATCAGGAGTATGGATAGCAAGTGAGACATTAAAATATCTTCTAAATCAGCAGTTTAAATATTTACGTAACCAGCAAATTGTAGAATTTAATAGTTAGATAGAGTACCGAGTATAATTACATTTAGGTAACGCCTACCACGTCTAGGCATTGGATGAAATATTTTAACGATCGTTTAAATAAAATTATTTTAAATATAGACACAACAAACCTTTGATACTACAAACTAGAAAAAACGTTATGGTAGTTTAAAAAAAAATTGATTGTTAGGAAAGCTTGAGCGCGTCAGATTATTGTGCTATACAAACGGTTCATCTTAATTTTCTCGTCCTACAGTCCCAAAATCTGACATTTATGTGGAGGAAATTCCTTAATCTGACGATTTGAAATAATAATTTTCTATGCTTTCATACAGTCACACCCACGCCACGCCAAGAGGCAGTTAATTAATATTTTCCCCTAGATTTTTCCGTTATCAGAAACACGTAGGGCGCATATAGTAATAATATCTAAAACGCTAAAGTAGGTACCTATTTATTTGTGACTGACTACACGCTCGCTCTCCCAATCCCTGAAACACACACAATACACCATATAACCTTTTTTTTTCTTTTTCGCATCTAATCTAAAGATGGGATTGTAAACAATCCAATAGGTCGCCACGACGCTCGAGTAAATCCCTATTTAACTTTTTGACCTCCACTGCCATTACAAATTGGGTGTTCATCAATTTACTTTAATATATTGTTTGAAAACCTTGTGTGCTATGTACAAATAATATTTAGTATTGTACAAAGAGCCTAGTCAAAATTCGAAGTAAATCATATTTGATAATTGGATTAAATATTATAGGCATTCTAAAGTTTCTTTAGATATTCTTTAATATATCAAAATCTACGGATTTCCATGGCAACATGTAGGTATATCCTTATACATACGACTTTGTAATAAAGTATGATGCAATTAAATTTTACTCCGCCCACAAACTGTAAAACGAAACTCAAATTAAAATCAAGGGATCGTAAAATTCACTTTAAGGCTCTCAAAATTTACTTCGTTCACTACGAAGTTTTATAATTTTTTTAAGTAGGTAAAAGTAAATGTTCAAAATTAATTAAGGCGAGGTTACTTCATACATGGCTGTATCTATTCAAATTATGATATTAGTAATTAATTAAAATGTTCTTACATTAATTATAATAGAAACTTACGTTATTACCTAAATACTTATAAGTACGAAGTCTGATTAGGTTTGTTTATTATTCACAATACGCAATCAAGTTGCGGTTACAAATGCCGTAATACCTACTCTAGAGTATAACACGTAGGTATTTCGTGTTTATATGATTGTCGTACGTGATTGTAAAATAAACTTCAACCCTCGTACTTAACGGTTATTATTCGATTCATAGCAAAGATTTGAGGAGACAACAAAAAGCATCGTTATCACTGAACGAGGGCGATGAGGTTGTTGTATTAATTTGCTTGTAAGTACCTACCTACTCATACACGGGTTGAATATTGGCAGAAGTGGAGGCGTGCGGTCCAGAAGAGTTCACGTGCAGAGGGAAACGAGGGGAATGCGTACCTCTTACGTGGATGTGTGACGACAATGTTGACTGTTCCGATGGGTCCGATGAAAAAGCATGCAGTAAGGGTATATTCCTTCAAATACTAACAAATATCATACATTCCTTTTCACTAATATACAATTAGTTTACAATATTGTATTATCATTGTGCTTATGAATGTTGAATGTCTGCATGAAATATTGTAATCTAATATTCAATATACATAAACTAATACTAGAATAACTACTAATAATAGACAAGTATTCAATTTATAACTTTTCTTATCTGTACAATTATTAAAGCTTTTGTCGAATATCGATTCAATATGATGGCTTTATTATTTAAGAAAAGAAGTTGGAATATTCGAAATTCGAAGCATGTAATAACAAGTTGAACGTCCCTAAATTTAATTCAGGGGCGTTCAACTTGTGACAGGGGTGTTAAACCTGCTTCCACCGTCATATTACATCGTTCGATCAAAATTGTTTACTTTCTCGACCGCAATAAAATTCTTGCGGATAAAGTTATACATATAAATCTACTTACTCTATATACTAGCATGGATATATTGCGCTTGTATTAAGCGTTTAACACATAGAATATCGAATGAAATATTAAAATTATGTTTGCATGATAATTTAATTTGTGACGCAATACAACATTATAGTAGGTACATTATTTACTATTTAGAAATTGTATTAATCTTCTGTAAGATTGTTGTATGTACTTTTCTATTTTTTTTTATATTTATTTAAGTATTTTACATATGTAATGATAATAGTGAATGATTAGATTGGAAGCACAAAATCTTTACCGATTTAATAATAATAAGCACTTTATTTTGCTATAATTATGATATCTATATTATACACATCACGCTTGAGCTTGAATACAATAATATTTATTCTTAGGTTTAATTCTTTTAAATAAGAAACCTAAAGAACTGCAACATTCTATTTCCTTGGTAAAACACTAAATTGTTTTTGAAATGAAACTGGGAGACGTCGTATTTTCTTATACTAAGTTTCAAAAACTATTTTTGTACTTTTCATTTTAGCCGTATTATACGAGTAATGTAATTTTGTGAATTGCGTTTTACCGCCACAGAATTTTCAATAAAATTTCAGTTTCATAAAGATTATTAGGTATTTATTTTCAACAAAATTTCAGTTTTAAGTATAAAGATTATTGTCAAAAGAGTCATGTTATTTTGGTAGAAGGTGAACAATTCGTCATCATTGTAATAAAACACACAGTTCTCAGGGCATTCATATCAAAGGCCAATACTCGACAACATATTACAGCCGTTTATTTTGCGTTTTCTCATTACATTTTTCTTATGTAATCCGTATTTCACTTGCCTTACTTGGCCGCTCACAACTTCTTGGAATAGTTTTCTAACGTGTTTACACTCTGCAGTTTCTTTTAATCATTTATCGCTTAAATATATTTGATTCATTATTATCGTTACATATTTATTTATTTATTATGTAAATTATACTAATTGAAGTAATATATATTAACAACAATAAAGATATACAAAAATAATGTGTAAAATATTAAGCAAATAATGTGTAAATTATTTATTTATGTGTAGATGAAACGTGTCGATCCGATGAGTTCACGTGTGGAAATGGCAAGTGTATACAGCATCGTTGGGTCTGTGACGGTGATGACGACTGTGGGGATGGTTCAGATGAAGTAAAATGTCCAGCGCCGACATGTCAGCCTCATAGTCACTTCTCCTGCGCTGATGGACATTGTGTGACAGCGAGGTGGAGATGCGACGGAGATATAGACTGTCCCGATGGCAGCGATGAAATGGTAACTTAAATTCTTATATCATAAATGTATAGAATTAATCTAAGTCGTAAATGCTCAACAATTGCTTTCCTGTTGCCTAAAGCACTGGCGATCACGGCTTTGATTTACGATTAGGGAAGATATTTGTATTTGTATAAATATTTTTGGTCTGTATGTAATTGTGAGTGTGCTTCGGAGAGCATATAAAGCTGTCGATCCCGGTAGTTCTTAGACGTAAGCGAAATTCGGGACGTGAAAGATTGTCTTATAAGTTTCTAAAATTCTAAATTATAAAATAAATTTTCAACAAAATCAAAGTTACAACATCTTTCATGTCCAGAGTACAGGTGGCTTTAACTACTCTTAAAAGTTATATAATTATGTCTTGATTGTACGATATTGCCAATTTACTTGATATAGTGCCACATTATGCATTGCCGACCAACGTTCACTTAAGACTAGCTGCTGTGCTCGCGACTTCGTCTGCGTGAAATTCAACAAGTTATTGTTCAGTTCGCAGTCATAAAAAAAATCTAAAATTAAAGTAGCCTAAGTTACACCTTATTACATTAGCTATCTGCATATTATTATGCATTTAGTAAAAAGCGGTTATTTTAATATTACAAACAGACACTCCAATTTTATTTATTTGTATAGATATATTGAAGAATCCATTCGGAACTAGCATACGAGGAATTCTAAGTTGCTAACCACGATTGGTTACAAAATAAAATACAATTATATATAACAAAAACTTAATTTAAAGTTTTCGTAGGTAGTCCATTGAAATGTTACATTTTTTTGGACTTACCTTGCGTTTGTCAGAGGACACAATTTTATTTTTTAGATATAATATATATATATATATTGCTCAAAATATGGAGCAGCCCGACTGGGGTAGTACCTCGACCTTACAGAAGACCACAGCTAAATAACTCTGTTTTCAAGCAGTGTTGTGTTCCTGTTGGTGAGTAAGGTGACCAGAGCTCCTGGGGGGGATTGGGGGATACGGTCGGCAACGCGCTTGCGACGCTTCTGGTGTTGCAGGCGTCTATAGGCTGCGGTAGTCACTTACCATCAGGTGAGCCGTACGCTTGTTTGTCGACTTAATAACATAAAAATATATATATATATATAAAGGGGGGGTTAGTCTAATGTTAAATCCAAGTTTGTGGGTTTGTAGTCCTTGTGCAACGGCCGCCATCTTGGAAAAAGGGGTTCAAATGGTTTTTATGGTTTATCTGCCAAACTATAAGTCTCACAAAAAAATTATATAAAATTTTTTGTTGCAAATAAAATTATCTACAACTTTTGTTCAGTAACTTTTAGTCGTAGAATCATAAATAAAAAAGTTATGAACGAAAATCCGTAAAAATTTGAAAGAAAAAAATCTATTTGTTGATAAAACTTTTTTTTAAATCATTTTACAAAAAAATAATATCAGACCATTTTTATAGACGGTGTTTTAAGGAACAATTTTTATATTAAACATTTTTAAATTTATTTATTATTTAAGGTTATACAGCGCTGCGAAACGAATACTATTCTTCAGTATTCATAACAATACGTGAATATAAATATAAATATTCATGATTTGCCCTAATTTTTAATCACCTTGTTATTTTTTTATGATGATCTTTTTAATTATTGATAGTAAAATATTGTTAATATATAAATAATTCTTGATTTGACACTCTACTTAAGAGGTAGAGTCTGGAGGCGCGTTTGTTTTACGTGGTATCCGCAGTAGGCATAATCCACGGTTATTTTTTAAATCACAACTACTGTCCTCGATCTTGCGACGAGTGGCTCGTTGGCTTTCTATATTAAATACTTGAGGGAGAACCGAAGAAGAAAGTGGCATAAATGTCAAAATGTGTGTAAATCATTTTCTTCAATTAATTTTGAGAGCTCCATTATTTTGCTGCAAGTCTCCCCATAAATAATGATAAAAAAACGTTCACCAATGATAGTGAGCAGTGCCAGGTCAACTCTTGTTGAGGAGATGTTTCTCCAGGGTTTTCAGAAATTTGAGTTTACCCATATTGTAAGCACCTGAAATTGTGTCACATCCTGAGAAAGCATGGAGAAACAGCAAGTTATACGCAATAAGGTCTCCGAACATAAGGTAGCAAGAAGTATTTAATACATTAAGCCAACCAGCCGCTGAGCCGCAGCTTGGTCTATCAAAAAGACCGAAGACAGAGTAGTTGTGATTTAGAAAATCACGCGCTTAAAAAAACGCGCCTCCAGACTCCACCTCGTAGGTAGAGTGTCAAATCAAGAATTATTTATATATTAACAATATTTTACTATCAATAGTTAAAAAGATCATCATAAAAAATAACAAGGTGATTAAAAATTATGGCAAAATATACGAGTATTCATGTATAGTTACAAATACTTGAAGAATAGTATTCGTTTCGCAGTGCTGTAAAACCTTAAATAATGAATAAATTAAAAAAGGTTTCCGATAAGAATTGTTCCTTAAAATATTATCTATAAAAATGGTCTGATATTATTTTTTTGTAAAATGATTAGAAAAAAAGTTTTATCGACAAATAGATTTTTTTCTCTTAAATTTTTATGGTTTTTCACTCATAGCTTTTTTATTTATGATTCTACGACTAAAAATTACTGAACATATGTTATAGATAATTTTATTTGCAACAAAAAATATTACATAATTTTCTTTGTGAGACTTATAGTTTGGCAGATAAACCATAAAAACCATTTGAACCTCTATTTCCAAGATAGCGGCCGTTGCACAAGGACTACAAACCCACAAACTTGGATTTAACATTAGACTAACCCCCCTTCATATCTAAAAAATAAAATTGCGTCCTCTGACAAACGCAACCTCAAATGTAACTTTTCAATGGACTAAGGGTGTAGTTGTCATTGACATTGTTTGGATTAATTATCAAGAGAATAGGTGAAATTTTATAGTAATAAATATCTGATTCCTTGAAATAAAATACTGCGTTATTGTTAGTACTGTACTACTTATATTATATGAGTGCTTAATTACTACTAATTAAATAGAATGAGATACTTCAAAGCTCTCTATATAATACTTTATGATTCTCAAAAAGACGTAATTGTTAAATGTATTGATTGTTATTAATAATAATATATGGATTAAATTATTTGTCTGTTCTAATCTCGTATTTTAAATATATATTTTTTAAAACTTGTATGTGTTGGAATAAGGTTTAATTATTGCAAAAAATATTAATTTAAATTACTTATTATAAAAAAATTATTAGTACCTATGTCTTACATATATACTTCAAACCAAACATCCATCTCATGATGATGAAATGATCTGATGAATCTCGTCTATTTACTAAATCATACTTATATCTAATTTGTTAGCTATAATCATGTTTCCGCTAATTTCAGGGTTGCGCCTCAACACCCAAAACGACGTCGCCTTGTATAGCTACAGAATTCGAATGTCGTGACCGGATGACTTGCGTTCATAGAGCTTGGGTCTGTGATGGCGACCGCGACTGCCCAGACGGTGGTGATGAGGCTCCAGAACTATGCCGAGGGAACGTCACCTGCAGGCTCGACCAGTTCCAATGCAAAGACCACAGCTGTATTCCCGGAGCATTGTACTGTAATGGCGATAAAGATTGTCCTGATGGCAGCGATGAGCTCAATTGTAGTAAGTATATAATGTACCTTATTGTTTTTTACAATTTTAACGACTTTATTACTGTCACAGTAGGGTAATGTTTTTCCAGTATACCTATATATTTCATTTAATTTATTCTATATGTTTATTTAATGTGTCTAAAGCAGCCAGGTGTTACTTAAAACACAGGAATTATGTTGCTTCTCTTAAGAACAGGCAAACGTGTCTGTACGTTACACATATTTATTATTTATTCATGAACATATTTACAATATATTGATAAGTATAATATATGGTTAGTATCGCACTATTTGAGTCAAGATAATGTGCTAGTGAAACCACTGACAAAACTTAAGAAAAGACATATTTACAGAATTGCAAGTAACCTCGTAATATTGTTCTTGCTTTGTATAAATTTATACAATATGTACAACTATACATATATATTTCCAGCTCGGTCCAAACCAATTTGCGACAAGCGTACGGAATTCGACTGCGGCGGTGGCATGTGCATACCATTGTCGAAAGTGTGCGACAAACATACAGACTGTCCGAACTTCGAGGATGAACCGAGAGACCGATGCGGAGAAAACGAATGCGCCAAGAACAACGGCGGATGCACTCAGCGTTGCGTCGATACTCCCGTCGGATACTACTGTGATTGCGAAAAAGGATATAAACTCACCGACAACAGCACTTGTGAAGGTACGTCTTAAATATTATTTAACCACTCTTTTGATTTTAAAACCGTAAATAATAATATCTTTGTCTTCGAAATATAATTCCAATTTTCGGTTCATATTATGCAACCAAAACAAAGTAGTCGAGCATTGTCGAGCAATAAAAGGAACAAAGAACGATTTGTTTGCTGATTAAAAACTTCAAACGTGTTCTTTGGTGAAGTAAATAGAAAGCTAGGATCATTTCTAAAAAAATAATCATATTGTTACGACTAACTCACTTCTGAGTAAAACGACAGAGGTAAACCAAACACGTACGCACTTTATGTAAACTATTAGTTAGCTATTAATGAACACTAATACACAAACTCGCAGAGTTTCTACTTATTTCGATACTAACACAAGAACAATCCGAGAAATAAACAATTTGGGCGTTCATACCCTCTTCATTTGGCGGTTGGATGTGACGTCTCTCACAACCGGAAGACAGTTAACGAACCGGATGGCTTTGGCTTTTGGTCTAAGATCCCATGGTAAATTGGTGCATGTATCGAGGTTATATTTAATAAAATAAATTAACAAAAATTTAATGAAAAGTACTAGTGGCTACATTTTTAAAAGGCAGCCTGGTCGATATACATTCTCCTAATCATGAATAAAAATAAAAAGTTGGTTTTTGGGATGGCCTTGATACATGCGCTGGTTTACCGTGGGATCTCAGTCTTTTTGGCTAAGCTTCGCTTGGCTATGGCGTGGCGTCATAAGGCTCGGCTATACAATGTGGTGTGGCGTTACAAAATGGTCGAAAAGTATCAAAAATTAATGTATTAATTAATATGAATGTTTCTATAAAATTATTAAAAAATTAGTCACATGTAATCCGACAATAATTAGCATGACTTTATTTGATGTTAGGATTTAATGACGTTTAAAAATTTACCTATAAATTGACATCATATTTGTCATAATCATAATATTAGCAGTAATTTCATCAATTATTTATTAATCCACTGATAAAACTAATGCGCAAAATATATAAGCGTGATATAGATATCAATATTATACTTTAAGCTTTTGCACTAGGGGATCAGTTTTATTTTTATTCTATTACATAGCCAAATTCAAGTAACAATGTATCCAGCATAATGAAATTCCAATGTTTTATGATGCTGTCACTTTTTATGGTATTTATATATAAATAAAATTGTCGAGGTTTGCCTTTGCACGCACATCATGGCAAAACTACCATTCTTAATGTCTTCTTTTATTAGATACTTGACCTTTACTAAATAAGTATAACGATATCTTCTTTGAATATAAAGTTATTTAAGTTAAGTAACAAAGATTTATGTAAGCACCACCACGGTATTGTTAAAATTTTGTTCCTCGGCTCATAAAATACATTGTTCTCAAAACTTGGTCATCAGCTGGTATTTAATAGTTACGATAAGACGATTAAGAACAATTACTACAAATCCATTGTAAATGTTCTAACTAAAACCCGACTTTTTCAGATATCGACGAATGTCTAGACCCGGGAGCATGTTCGCAAATATGCATAAACGAAAAGGGTACATTTAAATGCGAGTGTCATGCTGGTTATGCAAGAGATCCCCGCGATAGAACTCGCTGCAAGGCGACCGAAGGCCACCCCTCACTTTTATTCGCAAGACGTTTCGACATCAGGAAAATAAGCCTCGATCACCACGAAATGGTGGCCATCGTAAACGATACAAAGTCAGCTACAGCCCTCGACTATGTTTTCAGAACCGGGATGATCTTTTGGAGTGATGTTACCGATGAAAAGATTTATAAGTAAGCTTGATGTGGATTTTACTGAAAATTTTCTTTTGAATAATAATTTTATTGGAAAATCTAAACGAGTACTAAACACAAATTATACAGCTATTCCTCATGATATTGTAAAAAAGTGTATGTGTCAGCTCCGACGCACGACTGGAATTTACTCCTTCAAATCGACTGTCTAAATATGTATAAAAAAGGCTTAGTAGTCTAAGAAAAAGATTAATACCATATCAAATGGTAAATAAACGAATCAAATAAAAACTTTAACAAAAACGTAACGAGTCATTCGTTCAGTAGAGTTTTCTTCTCATATTTCTTTCATAACGGGGGCCTTACTTATATGAAATCGATTCTTAAGGAGTAAACTCCAAAAAATGTGAAATAAAAGTAGTAAACTATAAAATATGACAACAAAATAATAGAGTTGAATGCGTTATAACGATGTAAATGTTTAATTTCAGAGCACCGATAGATGAGGGTAGTCAGAGAACAGTGGTTATAGGAGAACAACTTATCACATCAGATGGACTAGCTGTAGACTGGATCTACAACCATTTGTACTGGACGGACACGGGCAAGAATCATATAGAACTCTCTGACTTACAAGGAAATATGAGAAAGATCCTTATCAGAGACAAACTTGAGGAACCGAGAGCAATAGCACTTAACCCTCTTGATGGGTAAGACTTTTTTTTACGATTAGTAGGTTGCAGTTAGTTAGTATTATATAATTTACAAATATGATTATTGATTTGAACAAAAATATAATATAACAAAGAGGTAATATACATATAACATAAGATCACAGCTAAATAGCACTGCCCCATCCAAGTAGTGTTGTGTTCCTGTAGTAAGTAAGATGGCCAGAACTCCTGGGGAGGGTCAAGGGTAGGGTTGGCAACGCGCTTGCAATTCTTCTAGTGTTGCAGGCACCATTAGACTACGGTAATCGTTTACCATCAGGCAAACCGTAGCCTTGTTTGCCACCTTCTTAGTTCTTCGAATAGGTCGGGGAAAAAGTATTTTCTAGTAAAAAGTTGTAATAAACTCTTTTTGGTTGTATTGTTTGTAACTGGCTGGTTTTGATATCAACACAATCGGCCAATTTCCACTTCGTAGCGCGTTATAGTCCAAGATGCCAGATCCCAGATCTTCCTTATTTTCTGATTGACAAAATATATACAATATAGTGTATAAAGATTTGCTTAAATGAATTAAATTTTGTACTGATTTTAAAATATAATCTAATAAGTGTCTAGCAATAAATACTGCCGACAAAAGGTGTCTGGCAGTATTATTTTCATATTTTTTTACAATATTCTATTAATAAGTAATGTAAAATAACTAGTTAATACTATTTTTACGTACCTATAGCAGCTAAGGGGCTGTCTCCGCGAGCGAGCGTATCGCCGGCGATAGTATCGTCGTGCCACCTATTTTTATACACTCTCTATGGAGCTGTCTGGAGACACAATGATGACACAATGGAGAGTGGAGACAATCCCTACCATAATACGTTTATTGTATACACTAATACTACTTTATTGTATACTAGCCGACCCGTGCCCACTTCGTTGGGCGTTAATTATCTTTTTCTTTGTGATGCATTACCTATGTTGTGTAGTTCTTAGTATTTACTAAGTTCTATTAGGTTCATTGTTTATAGCAAGTATTGGACGTATACACTCGTAATAATATCGTGTATTTATTATTTTAAATTACAGAACCAAATAACATACTATAAAGAACAAATTTTAAACCACTTAAATAAATAATATGTTGCTCCAACGCCATCTAACAAAAAGCGTAAAAACTTCGTCATCGATAGATTCAAATAGACAGTAAATAAAATAGAGTATTAAATAGTTAAATCTAACAGCGATAGATGGCGTTCGTTTCTTTGTCATTTTCATAATATATTTTAATATTTTTCTTTTTTACTGAATTTTTTTGTACAATTACAATAAAATATAGCCTATGTCACCCCTGAATAGTGTAGCCTCTCACTATTTTCAGCAAATTAGTTTCAGCAAATTAGTTTTCAGTTTTAAAATCACCAATTAATTTCTAAGGCAAATAATAATGCTTGATTAGATTGAATTGTTGACACGGCACGTCAGAGGACGCAGGTTCAAATCCTGCTGATTTAATATTTTTATATATTTTTATCTTTTTCCTTTTATCTTGTCACTCCTGAATAGTGTAGCTTTCTGTTAGCGAAAGAATTTTCATGATCGGATCAGTATTTGCGAAGATTACCCCGTATATACAAAGTTATAAACTTTACCTCTTTATAATATTAGTATAGATATTTTGTTCTTCAAAATATTATAAGAAAGGTCTGGAGTGCCTGGGATCTTACACTGTTAGATCTGTCACACGAAATACTGATATTCCGATACGTCACATAGGAAAACTTTGTATTGTAAAATAAACTTTGAAAGTGATTTCAAGTACTAAAATATTTTAGTGGAAAATAATTAATTATAATCATTCATGTCATGTCACAGTATCTGCGTCATCTTCATGATAAGCTACGAGTATGATAAAACAGATAAATACGCTTATGATAAATTAATTACGTAGATTTTCATCTACGTTACTTATATTCCTACGACAGACGCTGCAACTCATTAATATACATAATCTAATATGTAATAAATCAGTTGTTAATCGGATTAAATTTTTTAATACACAATGATGAAATAAGTACAATTGATAGCGCACGGGCTTAACCTATTAAGATTTGAGATATTTAAAATTAATTATTTTCTTTTGTACCTTGTAATTTTTTTTTTTTTTTTTTTTTATGTTACGAGTCCGGCAAACAAGCATACGGCTCACCTGATGGTAAGACCGTAGCCTATAGACGCCTGCAACACCAGAAGCATCGCAAGCGCGTTGCCGACCCTATCCCCAATCCCCCCAGGAGCTCTGGTCACCTTACTCACCAACAGGAACACAATACTGCTTGAAAACAGTATTATTTAGCTGTGGTCTTCTGTAAGGTCGAGGTACTACCCCAGTCGGGCTGCTCCATATTTTGAGCAGGAAATTTCCTGCTGTGCCCTACCTCAGTAAAGTAATTAAATTAATTATGATAATTTTAAGATTTCTGGTACTAAAATGATCTCTGTTAATTTTTCAATAATGAATCCATTTCGTTTCATCCAAATCATCCATTAATTAATAGATGAGCAAACCACTCATGGTTTGAAGGTGAATTCTTAGTTAAATAGTATTTATAAGACCTACATTGATGAATGTTTACTGTTAACAGATGGATGTACTGGACTGATTGGGGTCAGACTCCGAAGATTGAACGCGCTGGTATGGACGGCTCACACAGACAAACTATAGTCGCATTTGACGTAAAATGGCCTAATGGTCTTACTTTGGACCTTGTACGCAAACGCGTTTATTGGGTACGTGTAATGACAAAGTTTATAACGAGACACAAAGTTCTAATATGATTCATTCGTGCATATCATTATTAGTATCAGCACGATATTAAATTAATAACATTGTATATGTCGTATATCAATCACATTAAAGTCACAATAAATAAATACTAATTTTTTATTATGTCAAAATTATTACTATCAAATAAATCTTATTTATAACCTATCATAATAAAAATAAGTACGATGTAAAAATTTTGAACCGTACATTTTATATTCTGTTTAGAAAACTACAATAAATAATACAGTCAAACGAAACTTGCAATATATATTATTATTCTTAGGACCATATTGACATTTTTAAACTTAACCTGACAATTTCCATACTTAGGTGATAATTCTAATTCGTGTAATTGCTAGGTGGATGCAAAGCTGAACACGATATCGTCCTGCAACTATGATGGAACAGCGCGTCGTGTGATCCTGTACTCCACAGATGTTCTTCGGCATCCGTTCTCCATTACCACATTTGAGGACTGGGTGTACTGGACCGACTGGGACAAGACGGCCGTGTACCGCGCAAACAAGTTTAACGGCAAGGACATTGAAGCCATCACCTCTACTCATACGGTACGTAGTGACGTAGTACGACGATCGCACGTACATCTCTTCATTACATATTTTTAGGACATTTCTCTATATCTAATCAAAAAATCGTAGTAATAAATATGGTTTTTTGTAATGAACTTGTATACACTTATAAGAACAAAATTTATCTATAGATTTTTTAAGATTTTTACGTGCGGGCGTAGTTCTTCCTGATAGACCTACTGGTATATCTCAACACGGGCGTATAGGCTGAGTCTCTATGGCAGGACATACTACTCAATGGTAATAAACCTTCACGGGACCGCTGTATTTTGACCCAATGGGCCAAAGACATTCTGATTGAACAAACATAATTATTAAGATTTCATTAATATAAAAAAACCATGTTTACGGTACAAGATAACAGATGGCGCTTCTTCAAGTATGTCCAAGCGAACTTGTTTTCCTAGGGTTTTATATTCGGTCCTTACATATGAAATTGTCCTTTTGTCGTATGTACTCATCTACATCACTTTCATCTCAAATATTTCCTCTTTGGTCAAGAATTCCAAATTCAAATTTATACAGCTATTTACTCATGCATTTGCGTTTCGTAAACCGTAATTAATTTGTTTTTTCCTCTTTTGTTTTTCATCTTTCTGTTATCTCCACTCTTATAAATTATGTAGGCACTTAATTATTATTGTCAAGATTAGATAGTAATTCATCAAAGTTCTATCTCTTCTGATGAATTACTTGCACATAAAGAAAAACCGATAAGTTTGTACGATAATCTCTTATGTTATCAGTTTTTGCGCATTAAAAATTTCGTTTTTTTTGAAACGTCCAGTGAATTTAAAATATTTACATCTTTAAATTAATCAAAATGATTTAACGTTATCATTTTTGACCGTTAACTGTTAAATATGTGTGTTTCTAATATCAATTCAAATTTCAAAAATACATATTTTTTTAATAGTAAAGTTTTTAATAGTAGTTAGTAATAATTATAGTATTTCATGCATAATGTTAGTATCGTTGATACACGATTATAAAGCGTACTGTTATGCTACTCGATGGTAATAATCCTTGTACTACATTGCCATGAATAACGTTATTTAAGATAAGTATATAATTTACTACTGTTATAAAGTATGTTTAAGTATTATTACATTTTAAAAGACGGATGAGATAATTAATGTCTGTTCATTAGTCCGTGGGCTCAATTTTTAGTAGTCCTTAGGGCCTATGCAAACCACGTTTTTTAAACGCGCCGTCGACGCGCGTTTCTAAAACGCGCGTCAACAGCGCGTTTGTATCGCGACATACGCGCGTTTGCATCGCGTCTGTATCGCGTGACACGCGCGTCGACGGCGCGTTTTTATCCTACAGAGCAGTTTGTTGGCGTTTGTATCGATTCAAACGCGCGTCGACGGCGCGTTTGTATCGCGTCATACGCGCGTTTGCATCGCGTTTGTATCGCGTCACACGCGCGTTTGCATCGCGTCTGTATCGCGTTTAAAAAACGCGGTTTGCATAGGCCCTTAAATGTTAACTTAAATAACTTTCTGCTTTGCGGGTTGTTAGTTCCACTAAGAACACAACACTGCTTGAAAGCAATATTATTTAGCTGTGATCTTCTGCAAAGTTAAGGTACTTCCCCAGCCAAGCTACTCCTAATTTTGAGAAGGATATTTCCTGGTGTGCTATACCTCTATAAATAATTATTTTATACGATAGGTATTTAATTACGTAAAAAACCTTATTACATAGTATAAGAAAAATCTTTTACCTTTTATATCTATTAGGAAAACTTAAAAAAAAAATAGTTGTCGGAATTCAGCTATTTTCGAGTTTTGTGCTTAGCAGCACATGTTACATGTATCGGATTATTTTTATTGATATAGATATGTTGTTTTGTGTGTAGTTACAAAATCCCATGGTGATCCACGTGTACCACCCGTACCGTCAGCCCGACGGGGTGAACTACTGCGCGGCCGTCAACGGGCACTGCTCGCACCTGTGCCTGCCCGCGCCCCGGATAGGCCCCAACTCACCGAAAGTCTCTTGCGCCTGCCCCAATGGTCTACGTTTATTGCCTGACAACCAGATGTGCGTCGAAGATAGTAAGTGTACTTGTTTTTCTTTTTTCTTTTTTTCTTAATTATTCTTTATTTTTCTTAGTTTACATTTAAATTTTCTAGCGCTGTTTTACTTTGCTCTTATTCACCGATATTCTCTTTTAGAATGAAAGTTGTTCGTACACCCTTTTTTCTCTCATTTTTCATTCATTAGGAGTTCTTTAGATTTGTACTATAGATTGTACAGAGTACAGACAGTGGCATTTTCATATAAATAAACATTTTTATTTTTCTCAAATGTAAAAAAGAAGTACCTACATTTTCTACTTCAAACTACACGTTATAGACATTTTAATAACGTCGTCCACAATAGAAAGATTCAAACAGAAATGTCTGATATGATGTAGTTAGTTTTAAGACTTCGTCATTTTTCCGGATGTCTTCGTTAATCACGTTATTTACTTTAAAAAATAAGCAAATAACGTACACTTCCCTGTATGAATGACACTTTTTATTTGTCCAGAACTTAATAGACCAGTGCCCGCATAGCCGGATCTACCATATGGCTTTTTGGGCTTAAGCCCAGGGCCCCGGGATTCAAGGGGCCCCCAGCTAAGTCAAGTCAAAGTCAAAAATAGACGACAATGCGAAAGATTCAATAATTTTATTAAATTAAACAGATCGTATGGTTTGCAGCCTTGCGAATCCTACGATTAATCAAATTCAATTCATTTAATTCAAGTCTACGTTTAGGTGTTGGTACTTCGAACTGACAGTTAAAATCTTCGGCTGCCATTTTACATTCTTCTCAATCGTGGTCAAATTTGGTGGGCCCCTAATTAGGTATTCGCAGATCATTGACAGATATCTGCGATGCGGCCATCCCGAGAATCGGGCGACGCCTGCGACGACGACAGGCAGTATACTGGTGGTCACCCGAGATAGCAGAACTTCGGGTGGCCAGCATGAGGACCCGTAGGGTGTATGTAAGCTGCCTTAGGCCTCGTTTACGAAACGAGCTTCGCGCACAGGGCAGTCCTGTGACGGAAACGATCTTCTCCAACGGATGGTATCGGAATTGTTTCCACACTGTCCGGAGCACGTTCCCCCGAGAATGGCGTCATCGTCCTCTTTAAGCGAGACCGACTCGTCTATCCCTCGTCTTATTTCGGAAGGTGAGATGGATACGGCCCTGTATCGTCTCAAAGCCAAGAGGACGGCACCAGGGCCGGACGGTGTTCCGGGGCGTGTTCTAAGTATAACCCTGGAACAAATGAGAGGAGAGCTTCGGGGACTTTTTGACAAGTGCTTCACTATTGGAGAGTTTCCGAAGCCGTGGAAGACGGGCTGCTTGTGCCTGATAGGCAAGGGGGTCGACCTCCCGACTCTCCCTCTGCATACAGGCCAACCGTGCTGCTGGACGAGACGGCCAAGTTGCTTGAGAAGATTCTCGCAGACCGTCTCGTCCGGCATCTCGACGAGTCAGGGCCGGGTTTGTCGGACGCGCGATTCGGGTTCCGGGCGGGCCGTTCTACCCTGGAAGCCCTGAACGCCCTAAAGTCTCTCTCCGCGGAGGCGGTGGCCAGTGGAGACGTACTACTGGCCATCTAGTTGGATGTGGCGAATGCCTTCAAACGCATTCCCGTGGAGACAATATTGGAGGCACTAAAGTACTATAAAGTGCCTCCCTATCTCCAAAAGCTATTGGAGGCGTACCTCTGTGAGAGAGAGGTCCACTGGGAGGGGGGCGACGGTCGATTGTATCGACGTCACGTTGAGTTCGACGTTCCACAGGGTTCCGCGCTTGGACCTACCCCTTGTAACGTCGGCTTTGACAGGCTGCTACGGATGCCTCTACCCCCCGGGTTGAGCGTCAAATGTTACGCAGATGACACGCTGCTAACGGCCCGTGGCAGAAGCTTCGAAGAGGTAGCCTGGCTAGCGCGAGTCGGTGCATCGATCGCAGTCGGTGGCATCGAGATATGCAGGGTCTGACAGGGAGACCCCAAAGGGTCATACCGGTAAGAGCCATACGGGGATACCGTACAGTGTCGTGGACGGCGGTGACGCTTCTCGCGAGTGATCCGCCTTGGGAACTCCAGGTGGAGTTGCTCGCGGAATTATACAAGTACCGGTCGAGCCTCCAAACTAGAGGGCTAATTCCAAGTGCGGACTGAATGCAGAACATCAGAGCTCAATCTCAGAGAGCCCTGATGGATTGGTGAAAGGAGGACATGGAGTCCCCAGCGGCAGCGACGGTGGACGCTATACGTCCCTATCTTAGTCACTGGGTCAAAAGGTGGCACGGGGTGCTGACCTTTCGGCTAACGCAGCTACTTACCGGTCACGGATGCTTAATGCGTAACGGTGCATGAGTTAGTGATCCTGTGGAGCTCCACAATGACGTTGAGGGCACCGCTGCGTTTTAGTGGGTAGTCCGTGCGCTTTTTTGGCTGCACTGGGAGCCCAACACTCTCATCGCCTCCAGACGATGGGGCTAGTGCGAAAATACATTTCCAGCAACAAAAAAAAGGGGCCCCTAATTAGTATTAGCCCAGGGCCCCCTGACCTCACGGTCCGGCCCTGAGTGCCCGAAGCCTTTGAAAATGGTGAAATCTAAAAAAAATAGAACAGGAAAAAAGGCGCATTTAACGAGAGGGTTTTTGATTGAAAATTATGGTGCTATTTTTGATATTAAATGAAAATAAGGGGAAAAAACAATATTTTGATTTCAAAAAATAACAATGTATTTAGGACATAAAAAGGTGTTTTAACCAAATTTCTTGAACCAATTTACAAGAAATTTAGGAGAAAAAAAGTAAAAAGTCAGTTTTTTAAATGTTTCGCATAAATTTTGAGGTTATATGAAAAAAATGAAACACAAAAGTTGTAGATCTTTTTATCACCTACAACTTTGCCGTTTATCTTTTTTCGATAAGACTCGTAGTTTTGCCAGAAATCGTGATAAACAGTTTTTTAACATAAAAATCTCCCCCCTCCCAACTTTACGACCTCAAATCGCCCGTAAATTATTTTTCCTTTTATTTTCGTTATATTTTCTTACTTTTGTAATGGTAACTGAGGTAGGGCACAGCAGGAAATTTCCTACTCAAAATATGGAGCAGCCCGACTGGGGTAGTAACTCGACCTTACAGAAGACCACAGCTAAATAATACTTTTTTCAAGCAGTATTGTGTTCCTGTTGGTGAGTAAGGTGACCAGAGCTCCTGGGGGGGATTGGGGATAGGGTCGGCAACGCGCTTGCGATGCTTCTGGTGTTGCAGGCGTCTATAGGCTACGGTCTTACCATCAGGTGAGCCGTACGCTTGTTTGCCGACCTAGTTACATAAAAAAAATAAAAAATGGGTTTCACCCTGTTCTAATTTATTTGTCTCAAAGGTTTATTAAACCCTGGTCTATACTTGAGTACGACAAGTCATAATATTTAAGTATATTACCGACACTCAGGCATATATCCGTACCCGGCGTGAAGAACTTGATAAGTCCAAAATGGCAATTTTACAGGGGAGCAATTTTAAAGTTTGACATTTTCTCCAAACTCTATTTTCATCTTGAACTCATCTTTATAGCTTGATGATGGATAATTTTATGAGATCTATCGAATTATTTTACGTATTCTTGTAAAATCTGCTTAGTTTGTAAGGTATTAGACTTATCAACATACGTTTCGGGGACTTATCAAACGTTCCGGAGACTTGTCAACTTATTCCCCATACATTAGTGGTCAAAGCTGTGAAAACACTCTTTAATTTAATTCCTAAAAATCAGTTTTTTAGTGTATTTGAAATGTCTAAATTGATTTAAGAGTAATTTTAGATGGTTTTTCAAATATGGATATGCATTTATTTCTAATTATCTTATTATTCATTATAATTGACTTATCAACATGTTCACCGATGACATATCAACTTATTCACTATAGAATTGGGTATCAATAATACACATTTACTATATCAACTAACTGCATCAAATCCATTAAATCTTTTTTTCTTTTCTGCACTGATTGACAATGGCTGAGTAGATATCTGAGTCAATTTAAAAGAATGTACAGTAATCTTTCTTCTTTTCTTAATACTGACAGATTAAAAAGGAGTTTCACGATTAAGGTTGTGTTTGAATAGTATTTTTTCGATTCTGTACTTATTATATTACGTTTCAGCCTGTAATATCCCACTGCTGGGCAATGGCCTCATTCCCCATTTAGGAGAAGGATCAGAGCTTAATCCACCACGCTGCTCCAATGCGGGTTGGTGGATATATTCCCTACTATGAGTAACCATCGCTATCAGGTTTCCATGATAACAACCGAGACCGACGGCTTAACGTGCTCTCCGAGGTACAGTGGGGAGACCCACATGGACTGCACAACACTGAGACCACGGCAAATATCTGTATGGCCAATACATATGTTTGTCATGTGCGGAAATCGAACCCACAATCGCTAACGCAACAGCCACAAACCAGTGTTGTGACCGTTGAGCAAACGCATTCCTTATTATATTGTAACAATTTAATAGGTTGCCAGAGGAAAGCAAGAGAAAAAGGCCCTTTTTTAGTTCTTAACTCAGCGTCATAGCCACAACCTTAAATGGTTTCTGAAATTTACATGTACCAACTGAATCCAAACGTTTAAATGGTTTATTTTCATCTAGGTCTCTCCGGAAGTCGAAATTCATGTTTAAAGAAATTTGAATTTGGGACATAAGCCTTGTGGTTTAATTTTCTTCAGACTTTACTGACGACTTATAAAATTATTCACGCTGTGCACGAATAGGTATCCGTATGATTTACTGTATTTACCAAGCTAAAAAAGTATAAATTGACATATCAAGGTACGTTCGTTTTAGCGGTAGTTGAATATAAGTAGATAAAACGATATATTCATTTGTTAACGTAGTAGTGTGTTAGTAGTCGCTTTGATATCTTGTTTTGTCAATTTAGGTACGCTAGGTCGGTTTTTAGTATAAGTTGATATAAGGATATATTACGATATTATATTTTTTTTGTGACTCATCGGGTAGATATCTCGTTTTGTAAAATAAAACAGTAAAATATGGACAATTTCATAAACTTTCACAGACAATATCTTTAAAAATAACGTAGATATCGATGTGTAAAATTTTTTCCTACAAAACCAATGCCGTAGGAACCCATTGCGCCGATAAAAAAAAAATCACGTAAGTGGAGTTATCAAGTTCTTCACGCCGGGTACGGATATATACTACGCCATTAACTTTATCTTTTTTTTTGTAAAAATGTAAGGTGCTTATTTATTTTATTTTCTAGTTATATGTAAGTATTTTTTAAAACTTCGGTCGCTTCTGTCCGACGTAAATAAAATGTATTTCATATTTTAAAAATAAAATCAAATCGATAACCTCTTCCTTTTTTGGAAGTCGGTTAAAAATATAAAGTAATAACTACATAGAGAGTAATTACTTTTTGTATTAAAATACGTACATACTTTTTAAAATAAATGTTATGGTGAGTTCGCCGGTTTTTACTTGTTTTAAATGAATAATTATAATATAAAAAATAATTAAATTGTGAATGTTTGTTATCTTCGGTTTTACATTTATAAAATTATTCTAATGTTTTAATAAAAACAGTTCTCGAAAAAGCCTTGACAGGTACATTACTCCTTTGTATTTTGTATAAGTTTGCAAAGTAAGTTCGTTCGTTATACGTTTGCCCTCTTCAGTTAGGTCGTTCTACTTCTTTTTTTAATTCATAAAGTGATTGATGTTTTATGTTTCGGATAAAATTCTTGTAAATACTCGTATTTTTATTATTATAATTGTGAGCACAAAAACATTTTTAACATTCGACAGATACCATTAAAATTTCTCTTGTTTTTTAATTCCAATAAAGTGAACGTTTTATGATTTATCTAATATATTCATGCGTTATATTTCTTGAAGTGAAACTTCTTTAGGCGCATGAGGGGTAAAATTTTAGCGATCGGTAACGCGGCAGCGTCATGACGTTCAGTACTTGGATGGGTGACCGCCTGGGAACACCGCGTGATGGCTTTTTGGTTTTTTTCTTCAATGAGTTTTTTTTTTCTATTTTAAATTCGTTTTTTTAATTAAGTAGTTTTTTTTAATTAGTTTTTTTAATTGGTTTTTTTAATTAGTTTTTTTTTTAATTAGTTTGCCAAAGAAGTTTCACTTCTGACATATTGTGTACTTTGTACGCACACAATTTTATAAATTGCATATTAGGGGCCATCCATAAATTACGTCACACGTTAAGAGGGGGGTAGAGGGTCGACGAAGTGTGACAATGTGTGACAAGGGGGAGGGAGAGGTCAACATTTTGTGACGTCACATTTCTAAATATAATAATATCAAAACGTAAGTACAAAAACATGATATTTCGACTACCTATCAATAACTAACTTCAAAAATTAAGGTTTTATTTGTTTTATAGGCGAATTGACTTTTATTAAAATGGAAATAAAAATAATGTTGAAACTTTCATCAGTTTGCTCATGCAAAATTGCAAAATATGTGACGTCACACAAGGTAGGGGGGGGTCTCATAAATGTGACCATCTGTGACAAGGACGGGGGAGGGGTCGGAAAATCGAGATATTCGTGTGACGTAATTTATGGATGGCCCCTTATGTATATGTGATTTATGATGAAGGCATAAATTGCATATAATTACGCTTATCGGTCAGAATACCGGAAAGATTTACCTAAATTTAATCGAAATTATATTAAAAATGTACGTATCTATTTAAAAAAAAAACCAAAACATCTAAATTAAAACAAGCCAAAGACTTTTCAGATTTGGCTGATAAATTTTAAATAAATTCAGTAATATTAACTACATAATATTCTATGTATTTAATAACGTTTTAAAATAGAGAAAACGTATTTCAATCAAAAAGTTAATGATAATAATAAAATTTATTAAAATATTACGTTCTCATACACACAATTGACGTGTTTAGCCTTTTTCTATATAGCCAATTGACCAACCTGACATTCTAACCGATACAAGTACGCATTATTGGTTACCTTTCCTATAGCCTGAGTTACCTAGACATACCTACCTAGGAAGACATGTATTAAGGAAAATCTACATATTCGCCAAAAATGTTTAAAACTATTTGACACACATCCGTAGCAGTACTGTTGTATGTTTTGCTATTTTTTTTTTTCAAAGTACATAAAGACATAAAATAAGGAAAACTACGAGAAAAATCGACGTAAAATTTACCCGCCACTGAGAAACAATAAACAATTAGCTGGTTAGTGCCAAAATAAAACTCACGAATAAGAGCCTCTTTATAGGCTCTATGGCTAGTCTACATAACTAGTTAATTATGATGTTATTCTCATAAGAAAAGTGCGTCAAAGTCAGTCAGTCATCAAATGAAAAATATTCCATCTCGAGAATATTCCAACATCGCGTAATATCAATCTTGCACTAATTGACTCATATTGATTTTGTTTCTCTTCGTTGTATGACAAAAACATCACTTCAAATCTAAAACGCAGTTCAGCTGGAATACACAAAATGATTAAGCGATTGTCAAGTTAATTTATCAGAAATTATGTCATCCTTAATAATTGTTTATGCCGGTTTACCATAACATTGGCGAAATATTTTGTTGCATATTGCATACACCTAAACGAATTGAACTAAAAATTATGATTTATCGAACATATAAAATTGAAAGATATAGATAATTTTGTTTAATTCCGCAAGCAAGGTCGTGGATTGACTAGAAATTAAATTGTTAAGACGTAAATACCTCAAAAGATCAGTAAAATAATTGTCTGCTTTATAGCTTTTGTAATTTCCCAAAAAAAGGACAGAATAATTTATTTACTCATTTCATTTTAAAGTTTGTTTATACAGGATGTCCCGCGATAAAGTGCAACCCCGAAAGAGGGTGAAACTAGACCATAAATTATCGACAAAAAAACAGAAAAAAAAAAACAATTTTATTTTTTTTATTGACGAATTAAGATTTTTATATAGCTTACGTAGCCTCTTTGTACAAAAAATGATGATTTTTGTACGTTTACAGGCGTAAATTTTTTTTTATTTGAATGGCAATATGGTAAGAAATAATAATAAATCATAAAATTTCCTGGTATTGGGGGCATAATTCTGAGAAAAATAGAGATCATTGAAAAAAACAGTCATAAAAATGGATTTTTTTCACAAGAAGCAATAGTTAAAGACATAATGCCACTTTTTTGCGAGCTAATTTTTATTTTATCCTTACCGCCAAGTACGTGGCGTAATATTTTATTTTATTTTAAAGTAATCGACCTACTACATTGGAAGAAATCATCATTTTTTGTACATAGAATCTACGTTAGATATAAAAAACTTAATTCGTCAAAAAGAAATAAAATATTTTTTTCAAAAAGTTTTTTCTATGTTTTTTGTCGATAATTTATGGTCTATTTTCACCCCCATTCGGGGTTGCACTTTATCGCGGGACACCCTGTATAAACATTACCCTGTTTAAAAAAAAAAAAACGAATATTATTAACGAATACCGTACATGAGATTAAAACTTGTTACCATTTAAAGAAAGAAACCAATAACAAACAAACTTAGATAAAGAAGCAATTAAAATTACAACTAACAAAACACACAATACCTAGGTATATGCAAATACGCTAATCTAGAAAATTTAAGTCTATTTATATATCTAGTTGTATTATCTTAAGATATAAATATTATATAATAAAATATAAACATTACGTTTAAGTTTATTTTAAGAAAAAAATGTGAATTGTGTTTAATTCCAACGCAAACAAATGAGGAAACGTAACAAGGTTTAAAAAATAATTTGGCTTCATTTAAGTTTCAAAACAATACTCTAACTCTCTCAAGTATTATAATTCAATTCACCATATATTGGACGTCCGATTGATCAATTGAACGAGGTCACAAAGAAACAACATTAATTGTCGCTGGAATCCTTCACGATTGATTAGAGAACGTCTCTAGGTATCTCGCCAAGAACACAAACTAAATAAGAAAGAAAATAGGAGGAACTTTTTTGAAATTGCTATTTGGCTATTTTGACTTTTTTTTTTTTTTTTTGTTTAAAATGTGTATTTTCTTCTTCTTTTTTTATGCGATGGGGGGCAAACGGACAGTTGGCTCACCTGGTGGTAAGTGAGACCAACATCCGTAGACACCCGCTACATCAGAGGATTAGCGGGCGCGTTGCCGGCCTTTCAAGTGGGAATATGCTCTTTTTTTGAAGGTCCCCAAGTCGTATCGGATCGAAAATAATAGATATATGTATTCTAAACTAATATTAGATGATGATTTAATGGCCATTGCATAATTTCTATCAGTCGCACATCATTATGTATTGTGTGTAATCAATTTAACATGTTGTTATATTGTTGTTTATTAGTTTCTAATAATAGTCTGCTAACGTAAAAAGATTTTTAAGCCAAATTCCTAAATTAGAGCGTTTTAATATTCCTCGAGATCTAACACAAGAATGTCGATATAATTTTCTTATAGAAGACTTTTTAAAATATTTTAATATGTATTGAGAGCGACAAATTAAAACAACAGCTGTTAACGTTGTAATAATAATTTTGCCACAGTTATAATTATATGAGTTAATATTTCATCAAAATGTATAAAGATATAGGTAGAAACTTCGAGGTTTTTCTGGTCTTATGATCATATATACCTATATTAAACACAATATTCACTAACTTTTATTTTTATATTATTTCCCAGCCATTTGACGTTATTCAGTAAAAAATGAATTGCGCTATTGAAGAGTTTTCAGAACATTAAAAAACTATTTAACATTGTTTTTGCGGATTGTGATTTAAAAAAAAACGGCCAAGTGCGAGTCGGACTCGCGCACCGAGGGTTCCGTACAAAAATTATTAAAAATATTTTAAATATATTATGCAACAAAAAATGTATGCTTCTCGCAATTTTTCCTTTATCTGTGCTAGACGTTGTTCCGTACCAAATTTCAAGATTCTAAGTACCCTGTAGGTTTTGATTGCCTTTCATCTTGACAGACAGACGGACAACAAAGTGATCCTTTAAAGCAGCGGTCGGCAACCTTTTGGCAGGCAAGATCCACAAGATGGTAAAATAAACTAAAGGCGGGCGCACTTATGATATTAACCCTAGATTCTACCTGATAAATGTACAATTGGTCATTATATAACATACGGAATTTAATTCGTACACGTATATACTACATTATGTTTATACGTAGTTGCCGACCGCAGCTTTAAAGGTTCCGTTTTTTCCTTTTGAGGTACGGAACCCTAAAAAACGGATTACATATATAAAAATAAATAGATACTGAGCAGTTTAAAAAAATACATTTTTACACGATGGAGTAAAACTATGTAGCCTACGTGGTCTTATATTGCTGTATTATATAATTACAATTTTTAAATAAAAATGCAAGTTATACGACTACCTGACCTTGTAACGGGAATTAGTACAACGATGTATAAACACATCTTTAAAAATATCTACAGGTACGTGCTATACTAACGACTGGTTAGTACCGCGTAATGCCACGTCATCCTATGACTATTGACTAGTTGACTACATCGTACGATGTTTTTTCGCCGTCATAATGTTGCCTCATCTGGTTTTTTTTTTTATCGACTCCGCCGAATTCCGCTGTTTTGATAGGAACATATTATATCCATGCTCGTTTTTTTTATCTTTTCATGAGTTCCGTGGTTTATTCGCTGGACTTTATTTAGGTGTTATCTCAGTCAAACAATATCGCATGCCATGTTATCTTTATAGTAATTGTAAATCATAGTATTTGATAACGTATCAGTTGCCTCTAAGAGTTTAACAGTAAGCTGATATTTATTATATATGTACGACAGTAGGTATTTATTGCTTTTCTTGTACGTAACTGACGAATAAAACGTACTTAATCCTTTTTATGTCTAGTTAATATATTATACTTGATAATATTATTATTTCGATTGCAAAGGTAATGGCAATTTATTATCAAAACTTTAAAAGCATGTAAGAAATTGTATATCACTTTAATCTTTTTTATTTACAAACATTATTCGGCAGTCTATAAAAAAATAACACAAATTCTTGGTACTTGTAGTATTTTACAGCTTACAATCCTCCACCAATAAGGCTCAATTTAGTTAAAAGGTGATGTGACGTCACACATCACGCCACCTTTTGTTAGTCAATCATCGTGCGATTCGGCTCGGCGCTCGTTATGTCGGTGGGCTCGACCTCGAATGATAAAATTAGAAGAAACTGCTAATGATTAATTTTGTTTTTTTTTTTTTAATTTATTTATCTAATAATCTATTATGAATATTAACCCTACAAGTAGTAGTTAATCTGAAATTATTTTATTATAATTTCATTAAGCTATTTTTACTGTTGATAACCTATCCAAGTTTGTAAAAACAAAGATAAATAAGTTCCAGGGGTTTCAAAATTATTTAAATTTTTAATGAATAACTACTTCAACGGTCGATAGTAAAAATTAGAAATTGCAGACCGGATCGCGCACAGTTAGGACGCTTGTGCACTACAATGAATTTTACGGACGGGCTGTCCGATTTTTTACGGTCCGATATGATACGCCATAGAAATGTATGGGCGCTTGTGCACTACCATGAATTTTACCGTCCGTTATTTTACTTTTTCCCATACCGGACCGTTTTTTTCGGTCCGAGATGAAGGGAAGGGGAGGGGGGCGGGGAAGGGGTGTGTCGCTAGGGCTGCTAAGTTTTTTTGACAAAAAAAAGTATAAAATGGTTTGGATAGGAAAAAATTGGAAAATAAAGTATTTGGAAGAAAAAAAAGTCTTTTTCAAATTTTATGTTTTAATTGCTTTAAAAACGTATTTTTGTATGCTTTTAGTACATGTTAACAATTTTTTGTTATCGTTAAATGTTTCAAAGCTTATTTGGCAACCTTTTAATTTAAATAAACGATTCTTTTTTTCAACTTTTAGATTTTTTTCTGAAAAAAAAACCTCTTTTAGTGAAAACTGAAGTGGCGGAAACGGAGAGTAAATAAGAAATAATTTTTTTTTATATTTTTCAAGCTATCACATGCATTTTAAAGTATATATTGCCATATTTCAGCTGTACTTTTCACTGAAAATTGTTTATCATCATTAGTGAATTGGATCTCTTTAATGTTTGGATCTCTTTGAGTATTATAGATTCGGAATACATATCGTTCATCTTAATTAATATTTCATCTTTCTTGTAATTTGGCCTTTGTAATTACCATTTGAAAATGTTCAAATTTAACCTAATTTTTAAACCGACTTCAAAAAAGGAGGAGGTTTCTCAATTCGACCGTATATATATTTTTTTATGTGTTTGCGGATAACTTCGTCGTTTATGAACCGATTTTTATGATTCTTTTTTTGTTGGAAAGGGGATATCCCGACGGTGGTACCATGGTAAGGAAACTAGGATCTGATGATGGCTTCCCGGAGAAATCGAGGGAAACTTCGAAAATCGTAGAGGTTTCGTGGAATTTTATTCTTCTACTTACGTTGTATTACTTGTCGATGTAATTGAAGTCAGTATTTTTATGTATTTGTAGGTATAATTACCAAAAATAAAGTATATTACGTTATTATAAAGTATGGTTGGTAACCCTATTGCGTTGCGTTCGTAAAATTCCGGACCGTAAAATTCATTGTAGTGCACAAACGCCCATCCGTGTTTTTCAGTGCCAAATCGGACAGTACAAAATCGGACCGCCGGACGGTAAAATTCATTGTAGTGCACAAGCGCCCTTACTGCAACTGACTGGTCATAGTCGGGGGAATTGGGGAACGTCACTTGAATGGCGTGCGGTCGGCGTGGAGTTTTAGCTTGTCATTTCACTTCGAGTCGTGGCCGGTTACATACGTACCGAATAATTTTATCGCCGGCATATTGTGATTTAACACGATTTTTGTGTGTGACATTCATTGAAAGAAAAACATTCCAAAGTTACGTTTAAACATTTAAGTAAGGGCATATTATAAGGTTATTTTATAATAAAATCTACAGATACACTAAATCCCGAGCCGGAGGTGCATAAATCTGCTAATGGTTCAAAGAAATCTTTAGTAATTCAGGATAAACCTAAGCCCAGTGAGTATTTTGTCGACCTATTTCTGTTTACGCGAAATTCTTTCATAACTACCCTGCATTTTTTGGGTTGCAGGTCCAAATTTCTAGCGAGCGAGGTTGATATGCTACAAAAGTAGAGTTGTTTATTTTGCAATTTATCTATCACTATCTTAAAAATAAAAATAACTTGCCGTATAACCTCACGCTTTAAATTTGAACCGAGGAATGCTTTGGGTTGAATCATCTTCATCAGATAAGATCGCTAGGCTACCTATAAAATCGGGTGATTAGCGAATTAGGCAATAGTAACATTCATCGCTGTCAACTAACAACTGTTCATTGTTCCAATATCTGTGTGTCTTCAACATGGGATTCATTGACTGATTCACAGGGCATGCCAAACTCCTAGTTTCCAAAGTGATGAATTGTTTTGAAAGTGAATAATTAAAGAAAATTTAAACACATATGGTGAATTTAAAAAGAGAAGGGCTAGGCCTTCTCTTCAAGTTGAGCCGTGCTATTGCACTTAGTTCGGATAATCCGGAAGACACCGAGGAAGCGACTACTCCTGCGTTTAATACTCAAGCCGAGCCAATGAAGGCTTACTGGGAAAGCGACAAGGACGAATATAACAAGAACAATCAACCATTCATAGACTTGTTTCTCAAAGACGTCGCTTTAACTAGGATACCAGATGTTCCCGATAGTCCTGTGGAAGAATCTCACTATAGTGACGAAACGTTAAGACGTTTAGAAAGAGTGTATTTCCCTGAGGTTCTCAATAACTTTGATCAAAAGGGTAAAGTATAGTTGTCATTATTTCTACTTGTGTCATTCAAAAGATTTGGCCATTAAATAATAGGAAGACACACAGATTCTTTTTACGATTGGGCACATTCAATTAATATCACGAAACTGATGCTTTAATCTGTCAAAATAATCATGGTTTCATATGGTGGCTTTTCTTAATATAAAATTATTCGACTTCCGAATTTCACGTTATTAATATTAACAAAAAAATAAGATTTTGTTAAATTTTTTATATATGTATTAAATGTTTAAATTTTCTCAGCTTACGTTAATTTATGGTAATTAACTGAAACTAAATTAGCATAAAAACTCATTCAGCGGCAAACATTGGGATAACAATCATAATATGGAATGGTTGTCATTGTTGGTATAATTTTTACGACGATAAATGTATTTAAATGAACGATGCGATACAATCACTTCGCATTGAATGTACCCTAATCTTCCTGTACTCTTGTACATTAAAGTTAGTTTTATACGTATCAATGTAAAAATATTCTACATTCAATTTGGTTAAGATATTCTGGTTAAATACCCGATCAGAGTTGGCAAGTACCATTGACACCACTAAAAATAGAATGTGGTGGCCACATTGGCTAGTGATATTCTCATTGCAATTTTATGTTTTCCTATGGTTTAAAATGTTCAAGGCGATTAATAATAAGTAAATTAAATTTTAAATTTCAAGTTCAATATGTTTAAGTTATGTTAGAAATAAAAAATAATAAATATGTATTTTTAATAATAAAATGCGGTGTGAAATTATTTGTTTTTACTATTATGGATCAAGAAATAAATCATTTTGCGTTTTTAACGGTATATAGTATGAACGCATTTCCTTCGCATTTAACTAACTATTGTGTATAATGCTTGCTTTGGTGGCGGTTTTGTTTTGTGTCATTGTCAATAATAACCTGGTTCTTCGCGTGCAATTTTAAATAATTTCTTTGATCCCACAAAATTTCATTTTGTTCGTATTAATAAATATGAACATATTATATAAATTTCCTTGAGTTTGGCCTCGATTTAATTTTTTTATTAAAATTAATAAATAATCTTGTATTTTTTTTCAGGTTTACCTGAACCACCGAAAGCCGGTCCCGGAATCACAACCAGTGGCCGTGACGCAGGTGTTGTGGCGGCGATCGTTGTTTCAGTAATCACAGGAATTATAATACTTGCTGCTTTGGTACGTAACACTTCTCGAAAGTTGGTTAATACGTTTATATTAAATTACTAGCTGACCCAATAGACGTTGAGACGGTGAACTGGCAAACGCGTGCAGTTGAAAAAAAAATTATAAATAAAAATTCACTTTCATAATGAAAATAAATATAAAAGTTGTGTGGTGCAATTCACACGCGGCCGAAGTGAAATTTCTGAAAAGTCGTAGTAAGGTAGGCCGTTGCGATTTATTTTATAGACGATGATGACGGTCTAGTGAAAATGGTCGTAAGCGTTGTGCAAAACGCGTCGCTTATGCGTTTTGAGCAGTAATGTACCATATCTCATTCTCTTCTATACATTCATTTGTATGTTTCCTTATTATATCCGTACGCGTTTTCATTTCATCGAGTTTCAAATCTTGATTCTAAGAAGTTTCACTTCAATAATAATCGTTACATTTTTTGAAATTTAAAGTATAAAAACACTAAGAAAAGAATTGACTAGAATTGGTCCACCCGTCCTCAATAACATATTTAGGGATCTATTTTTATTTATATAAGTTATTATATAACATTGTGTATCACTGTGTGTGTATCCTATCGCCCGTTTTCAAGATCATCAAACATCTTTATTCTAGCAATTTTTTACGCGTAGATTTATAATTCGAAAACATTGTTTATCAAGAGATGGTACCTATCGTTAATGACACCAGAGGCCGTTCGTCTAAAAATATTCTGAACGCATATTGCGAAGTAAATAACATTCGCTATGGTGTCCTTGCGAACGTGTTTTTAGTTTACATACGGTTACTTTCGTTTCGTTGTAGGTGTGCATTTTCTTTTCTTTTTTTCTTGGTTTTAAATGTTATTATAAGATTTTTCGTTAAATACAATTAAAATGATTAAGTTATCGAATAATTCCTTATCATGTAAAAATATAGGTATTTACTTGCAAAATTTATTGTTTGATCTCACTCTATCGATCAGAATGATAATCATTTGTTGTTTGAACATTTAAAGCCAGATAATTAATTTATCAAGGACAATAAACACGAGCTAAAGTAGATAAAGTTCTCTTTGATGTTTCGTTAACTTTATTAGTCATAACACGAAGATTGATTCACTTATAGTGCTATTTTTGTATATAACCACTTACATTTTATATTAACGCTTTTTATAGATCGCGGTTGTAATGTACCGGCATTACGTGCATCGCAACATAACATCTATGAACTTCGACAACCCTGTGTATCGCAAGACTACGGAGAACCAGTTCTCGCTGGAGCAGAATGGCTACGCACCTGGCAGCAAATTATACCCCAGCACTGTGGGCGAAGAGGTGAGAGCTCTAACCGCTATGGAGTGCACGCTAAACATACAAAACAGTCTTAGATAAGTCATCTATTCTAAGTATAACATCCTAAAATGGGATTGTAATATGTCAATGGAGGATTACTTAGTTTCTGTTTAGAATTTTTATTCTACCCTCGAAATTTTATTTTTCAATATATCACCAACTACTTTTTACATACAATGAAACTATACAACCCCTATCTATATCTACTTGTGGCCAAAAATGTAAATAGTAAAAGAATATTTAAAAAGGTAAAATAGTAAACTGTAAGGTCTGCCTAAGACGTTTTAAAAATCGATGTATCTAGTCTTAACATATTTACTAGGATATATTTTAAGGAATTTATAGAGGATATTTTGTTAGTTTTAAGATCGTGGCAATAAATTGTGCCAACGTTTTTACCGCATCAGTATTAAATAATAGTTGCCGTAAATGGTATTTGATAGTAGGTGTAATATTGTAAATAGTACATTATTTTCGGGTTCATAATATTCGTAGTTAATAGGCAATTTTGTAATATTTTACTGCTGAGCTATTTATTTTTCATGCGTTATCATACGAGGGCCCTGAATAATCGGTAAGTTTGAATGAAAATGGAAGCTATCTTATTAAAGTATGCATATATTTCTTGACGCGATCTTGTTTTAGGGCACAATAGTATAATTTTTTTATTTATAATTTAAACTCATGTTACATCAAAAATTACAATAATTAACTCCAAAAATCGCAGGGATTTGTCCGGAGTGTTGTTTAAATACAGTTCATTTGGGCAATTCACTAACAAAAACAACAAAAAATTAACAAAAAATTAGTGGGTAACACTACAAACTATAATAAATTATAATAGTTAGTCGTATAAGTGACAAGTTTTAATCAATTTTCTATCTTTCCCAGGCTCACGAACCTCTCAACACACCCGGCACAAATGAGTTTGTATAGTGCAAAAGCGGGAAGTAAATACATTAGTATGTTTTTAAATGTGAAAAGAAAAAGAAGGACATGTGATACTTTGAAAAAATAGTGTAAACCAGTGAATGGAGACATGGCTAACATTTTAGCTTTAGTGCAGTGAAAATTGTGGAACATAGGAACGAAGTTCCTTTTGCTATCAAGTATATCATTGATATGGATCTCAAAATCGCTACTATACCAGTCAATAGTACAACTTAATTTTCAGCCGTTTTGTGAATAAAAAAATCTTGCTTTGTATTACTCGTATCACAATGTTTTAGATATTAGAGGATCGTATACTTAATCACCGAGACGGGCTGATCGAGTGATCGCTACAACCAATGAGATTACATATTAATCTGTGATGGACATATCACACGCTCTCGATAACGTATGGCTTGATCAATATTTTATAAAATACTGTATTCAATAAATCTCCAATTTTAATATATTCGCATTTAATATTGTCAACTTAATGTGTAATTTTATTGGCTACATCGATGCAAATACTCGGTGAAATGAAATTATTTATAGAAGCTTTTTTTATGTTTTAACACGAAATAATCGTTTTAGCCCTTTTTTAATATTTATGAATTATCATGTTTAAACGAATTGAAGCTCATATCTTGAAGTGGAATTTACTTATTTAGAAAATTTACATACATTTCTGAAAGCGAGATATACATAAATTAGGAAAAATTACTTATTCAATCATTTTTTATCCGTTTTATCTAGATGATAGAATTATTAATTTATTGGTATTATGAGTGTTTTATGAAATGTCTAATGTGTATTGCATTAGTTGGTACTAGGCTATTTACTAAATCACTGTTTTATGTGCCAATTCATAGGTAAATAAATCAATTATTGCCAAATAAATGTACTAATATTATACTCATTTAATTAATATCTCATTGTAATATAATGAAAATTTCATAGTTTATCGATATTTATATTGTTATAAATAAAATCAGTTGTTTTAATATTACTTTATATATTTTATATAAGGTTGTGTTATACGTATTGCTTTATCGGCTGTTTTCGGAGTATGAATTTCATACAAAATCCTGCCAAATCCTCTAAATTTACCTTAATTTTTAATAAATATATTTGTAATGTAATACGATTACATAACTTGCACATTTCATATGATACGCCTAGCTCAATAAGTGTCGTCACCTAAAATTATTGTGTAAATATCGTCAATAAAATATTATGTAAAATGTGTTAATTTATTTTTTATTTTACGTTTTATAAATATCCTTACATTTAAACAACACCACGTAAATGTTATTTAAACGAAAAAATATATTCAAACATGATAATTTAATTAAAAGAAGAAAAAAAACGAAGCACATAAGATGGTAAACAAAAATCTGAATAAGTTTATTGTTACTTATTAAATATGAACAGACGTAAACTTAACCTAATCATATTCTAGTACTTAAAATTATAATACAATTAAGAAAACTCACGCGGAATCAACAAACACAATATTACTTATATAATATCAACTACCTATATATAATTAATTTTATCTGATAATGTAAGATTTATGATTTTACGTGCATAAATAATCAAAAGTTACTACATAATAAATCAACACGTAACAAACAGTCATTTTGAAGTTTTAATAAAAAAAATTGAATCACATTATTCTTATATTATTCAAGACACGCTTTCTAAGAAATAAATACGAGAGTTGCCATGTCAGATAATCTTACCTTTTTCTGAGACTTCAGTTTAATGAATACTTAAAATGATTTAATCTCGTTTTACAATTCAAAACAAATCAGATATGAGTGTGGCATTAATCATCAGAGTGACGTCAATAAGTAAGTATTCTGTCTTTAATTTATAGGTCCTTGACTAAAGTCAAAAGTTTTGTGTTTATTAAATTTAAACTCAATATTTTTTTGGTCTAATAATACCTTGGTATTTTTTCGAGTTTTCTGGATACACCTTTATTTATTCGACAGTTTGTAATTACGAACAAAATAACTATAGCTCCTTAAAATAAATGATTTTAAACAAATGTAATTTATTATTCATCACTACATATTATAAAACAAAGTCGCTTCCCGCTGTCTGTCTGTCTGTCTGTATGTATGCTTAGATCTTAAAAACTACGCAACGGATTTTGATGCAGTTTTTTAAATAGATAGAGTGATTCAAGGGGAAAGTTTATGTGTCTAATACATGCATAATATAGTAGAGAAACACTGATCATTTTTGCAACCGTGCGAAGCCGGGGCGGGTCGCTAGTTATGTTATAAAATATAACCTCAGATGAGTCACAAAAAAGGTTGTAGCAAAAAATTATCGCGTTTAACATTAAAATTATCAAAAGCTAAAATATTATGCGATAATTTTACAAAGCCAAATAAATAAAAAATTAAATCACTGGAAATACATCGCTCAATTTTTAATTAGGCGTTCAGAACTTTTATACAATTATATACCTATGTAGTAGTATAATTATACTACCTATGTAGTAGTAATAGTACTCCTATGATAGTTAATAGATTTGGCCATTATATGGAATATTTATTTTTAAAAAATATATTCGATCAATAAAACGCCTATTCTATGCAAATAGTTTTTTTTTTTTTTTTGTTAAGTGAAAAATCACAGCACTAGCATTAATGGTCGTGTGTTATTTTAACTAAAACCTAAATATCACAAACTAATTCAATTTTCGTGTAAATTAACTAAACAAAAAAAGGTAAGGTAAGTGCAGTCTTTTTTTTTTTCTTTTTATAAATTTTAAAGTTTTGCTCAAATTGTTGTATATCACACAAACGACGTTTTGACAGACCATTTATCATCTGTCTCTCTTAAATTTGAAATGCGTATGAAATGCATCACAGTGGGGGTCGATTCCAGGAAGATAATGCAAATCTGCATTGCTTCTTAATTAAGTTGTCTTTAATAATACATAATGACAATATAGTATAGTATTTTCCACAATCCTCATCCAGCCTACACCGGCAGCCGGGAATAGTGGAGCTGCCGGGAACTTAAGGCAGAAATTGGCCACGGGAAGAGAGGGGACTTGACTTGTTATTAAAGGTTGTTAAATGATTAACCTTCGTATGACCTTAAGATGTCTGACAGATGATTAATTTTTTTAGTGATATTTGAACAGTGTAAGATTAAAAATAATTTGGAATTAGCATATTTAAAACAGCTTACGTATGTATTATTTTTTCTACGCAGTTTTTATCATTTATAATGTAACATAACTATTAAAAATAATCTAAATCATTATTATCATTATTATTATTAAATAATCTGACACTTGTAAGCTTAACCTGAACAGTTGTGGAATACACAAACTTGGTCTGGTATTCCTAAATGACTACTCTACCTAGCAATTTAGCTTAGTAATTATTATATAACTTTAATTTTGTTTCAATATTTTGTTTTTCCGAAAAGCCGAGTAAATAACACTCGTAAAAATTAATCTACGAGTATATAATTATATAACTATAGTTTGTTATTTAAGTGTCAAACTTTATTCATTTTAATTAATTATTAAAAAAAAACAACGTTTAAACGTTTAATTGTATTGTCAATCTTCAAAACCATCATGTAACGTTAACTAAAGCTGCTACATTTTTTTTTTCTAATTAATGCAGATTTAGATTTCGTGTTTCAGTATACAAAAATAGTAATAAAGTAGTTGAAAAATTCAAAACATAATATGCCCCCGTTGATATGTGACAATTTCAATGACTATTTTTAATAATGCATAACAAATATTGGTACTATTTTTACTAACAAAATACATACAGATACAATATTTTTCTCTAAGATAAATAAACTACTTAACTTAAGAAAGCATTGTTCCTACACTAAAAACGAGTTCTTTTGGTCACAAGCCAGATAGGAACCATACTTATTTACTCACATATTACAATTAATGATAGTTTTAATAAAAGCAGTTTCTATCTACGAAAACAAAATATAATAGGCGGTATTATCACAATTATTTAAGCACTATTATTACAATCTATATTGCTACTGGCATCATCACTTACACGGATTTTCTTATTTTTCTGTAAATTTGGTTTATCTGAAGATGCGTTTAAACCTTTATTTCGATCTGGTGCAAATGTCTTTAGCATCTCAAACTGTTTCGTGACGTGTTCCTTGAATGATGCAAATGTTTTTGAGGCGATGTGTTGACGAGCGTGGCAGAACAATTGATCAAAATGATGAAGATTGTGTCTGGAAAAAGTAATTATTTTTTAATATAAATATCAAAATTTACTACCTAATAGGTGATGAAAAAAATAATACTTTATTCTAAAGAATATTTTTATTCAAAATATACTTTATATATTGGTCTCCTACAGCTGGGTTTCTATATTAAAAAAATAACGATTCGTTTTGCTTACGAAGCGTTCCTTTTCAAAAACCGACCTTGTTCGAAATTCGGTTAAGAGTATATTTAATATTTTTGATATATAGAGCCTGTTTCACTGTTTGTGGACAGTATCCAACAGTTTCTGACGTGTTAGTTAGTTAGTTAGTTAGTTCAGCCTATTGCAGTCCACTGCTGGACATAGGCCTCCCCAAGTTCGCGACAGACATCCCGGTTTTCCGCAATCCTCATCCAGCCTACATCGGCAATCTTACGAAGATCGTCGGTCCAACGTGATTCTGACGTGACGTTTAATAAATTAATGAACGCCAGCTACATCCACGAAAAAGGACGACTCATTGTCCCGTTACGCTCATTGTCCAATTACGCGCATTGTCCCGTTACGCTTACGCTTGCGCCGCATATATTTCTCTTCCACTCGATTGGCCTATGCGTCCGAGGAGATGTTTTGTTATGACGTTGTCACGTTAAACTATCGTCCGTAAACCAACTTTATAGACAACCAATTTTTTTTACTATAGAATTCCGCTACATTTATGAGATATTTCTATTCCTAAATATCTATAAGTCTTTGTTAATTAATTGAGGACTAAAGGGCTCTAGTGACCTATTGTACCTCCTGTAAGTTTATTGGTGATTTATGTGCTGGATAAACTTATTCCACAATCGATGAAACATGACCTTAACGTTATATTTGATTATATTAAAATTACTTTTCAAAAATCAAATTATTAACACCAAAAAATTATAATAATAGAAAACAACTGGCTTCAACGAGCGTCACTAAACGAAACATAATAATTAATTAGTAATTTATTACAATAAGTACGCGCCACAAAGCGATCTTAAAATTTTTCTAACAATCTTATGTACTTAAAATAGATAATTATGTAGTATAAACAACTTTATTATCTAACATTTGTATAAATAGATACATATGTTGCAGGCGAGAACCCTCTTATTTTTTTTTACTTGAGGATTCCACAGAATTTTTGATTCATTCAATCGAAGGCAATTTATTATTAAAAGAGGAAAACAATGCAAACCACTATAATAACTTTACGGAAGTAATTAATGATTATTAATAATCATGTAAAATATTATATAGCTGTGACACATTATTAATATTGTTATTAATGATGTAATAATATAATCTATTGACCTTCGAATGGCTCTTGCATTCAGTAAACAAGAATAGATAAAGACTGACTCATTGGTACAGTTTGCAGAGACCCTGTTTTCTGCTCTGGGAGTTGTGGGTTCGATTCCTGCCCTGAGTTTTGGTGTATTATATTTTTATCATATATATTAACACGCTTTGGTAACAAGGTAAGGTAAGGTTTGCCTCCCTTTTTAGAAAAAAAAACACATTTACTCCACATAAATTATATCATTTTATAGATATGTAACTGCTTGCTCTACCGGCATGCACGACTAAAAAATGTATTACTACTTTTGTTTTTGTAAATTAATTAATACTTTAAAAAAAGATGGGAGGACAGCATAGAAGAGGATCTGAGGGTAATGGGCAAGTTTACGAACTAGAGGAGGGTCGCCAGAGATCGTGACAAGTGGAAGAAAATAGTGGAGGAGGCCTTGACCAACAAAGGGTTGTAGCGCCACTGGAAGTAAGAAAGTAAGTGTTATTAAAAAAAGAATCTATATCAGCCGGTTGTCACCTAAAACGAAGGGATCGAGCTTTCTCATCTTAGGAACAGACAACCGTGTGTGTAGCTTGAACATGTATATAAAAGTAATTTCCTAATAATATTATCATTCCAATATCAAATTTCAATGATAGTAAATTAATAATAACAATAATAATAAAGCTTTATTTTTCCAAACAAATTATCTACATAGCAGTTACTCTAAACAAGTTCTATAATTACATAACTAAATTAATGCTTGGACCCCTTCTGGGTAAAAGCCTCCTCCAACTTTTTCCATTTTTCCCTGTTTTTTGCAGCAGTTAGCCAGTTTTCACCAGCCACTGAGATTATGTCGTCCACCCATCGTTTCCTAGGTCTACCTACATTTCTTTTTCCCAGTGGACCCGACCATATTGTCGTCCTTAGGGCCTACCTTTTATCTCTACTTCTAGCCACGTGTCCTGGACACTGCCATTTCAGTTTTAATGCATGCTTAAGAGCATCAGTCAGTTTAGTTTTTTCTCTTATATCTTTGTTCTTAGTTTTTTGTATCTTTTTTAGTCTCAGAATACTTCTTTCCATTGCATGTTGTGTTGATAGTAGTTTGTTTCTAACTTTATTTGTGTACACCCAGGTTTGACATGCGTATGTGAGGCATGGTAGGATACATGTTTCCATCACCGTTTTCTTTAATTCTATGCTGTAATTTCCCTTCAGTATATCTTTTCGTGCCCAAAAGTTCCTCCACGAGATCGAAATCCTTCTTTTTACTTCTTCCTCGTTACTATTTGTGTTGAATGAAATCTGTTTTCCCAGATATATATACTCTTTAACATAGTCAATTTGGGTTTCTTCTAATTGGATTGGTTTCTGGAGACTGTTTGACATTACTTTTGTTTTTTCGGCGTTCATATGTAGGCCTGTTAGTTTGCTTTCTTTATTAAGATCCTGCATCATTTGTTCTAGTTCTAAGAATGATTTGGCGAAGACGACTAAATCGTCAGCGAATCTTAAATGGCTCAGGTGTTTTCCATTTATCCATATGCCTTTGTTCGTCCAGTCCAGTCCTTGGAATATCCCTTCTAGTAGGTACTGCTATGAATAGTTTGGGAGACAGGCGGTCTCCTTGCCTTACTCCTCTATTTATTGTGATATCTTTTCCAGTTTTCTCCAGTTTTACTTTGCTAGTACTATTAGAATATATATTTTTATTTATAGTAAATTAGTCATTTATAATAATATTATTATATATATCCAAAGAATTTCTATGATGTACAACTTAATTTTATTTTCACACTGTCTGCTTCTAAAGTAAGCAACTTAATGCTTGTTATAGGTAACAACTGACTGTTATAGTTAATATTTTTTCGATAAATTAATATAAATTTTACTTATATTTAAATAAATACGTATATCAGAAGACACAGGCGGGAATCGACCTGCAACCCGCGGAACAGAAACTAGGGCCACTACAAACTGCGCCAAAAGGCTAGTTATTGTATATATTTATATAATAGCTCTGTTACTAGAAAATACTGATACAAATAAGTACTTACATGCTCAATAACACGGAAGCCAACATTTCACGTGTATTTAACAAATGGCGAATGTACGCACGTGTGTGCTTCTTGCACGCTAGGCATTCACATCCTTCGAGAATAGGTGTAAAGTCTTCTTTATACCTGAAAACAATTATTTTATCGAATTTTTATCTAATTATGTATTTTCTCCAGCACCATGCAAAATGTGGTGCTCTAAATCGTTATCACAGGGTCCTGGAGGTGCATAGGATACATAGTCTAGAAGTGGAGTTATCGCTCTATAACCATAGTGTAATCATAAAGTTTTGTATGCATTGATTTTAAATATTGAATGTAGAGAACGAATCATGTCTCTATTATGAATATATACACAAAATCTACAAATAAAACATATCCAAGCAAAGCAGTGACTATTTAGCTATCCAGAATAAAACCATACAAGTCAGTTAGTGTCAAGTAGGTATGTTGATTCAGGGAATTTTTGATAAATCTCTAGCAAACTTGTTCGCCAACGCACCGCTGACCACTATGTGGGACAATTAAAAAACGTCATCAAGAGCTAGAAGACCGACAGTAGCTCTGGGCAGCAGATGATTATATGCTTGCAATGGGAAGCAGCTACGCATGACAAAATCACAGATTCGCTCATAGTCGACTGATTGCAAATAAACACGGAGAAAAAAAAAATGCCATTAAGTGACTAGGGTCATTGTTTGTTAATAACTCTTTTAAAACTTCGACATTTGGCGAATTAAATCACTTTCTTCAAAGGTTCAAGTTTCTTACAACCGCCGCAATAAACAGATTCGCATTATTTTTTTGTAAAGTAACAGTATTGAATTAAAAATTATTAGAAAATCTAATGAACCCCTTATGACCATGTAGGATTCAGCATGTTACATCTCACTGCTGGGCATTAGCATAGCTTAATCCACCACATTACACCACCGCAGGTTGGCAGGTATATGAGTAACAATCACTATCAGTTTCCTATGATAACAACCGGGACCAAAATCTTAACGTTCTCTCCGGAGGCACCGTGCGGAGACCTACAAGGACAGACAACTAGACCGGAAAGAAATATTTGTACAAATACAAATATGCATTCCAAGCAGAGAGAAGGCAAGAGGAATTGAACCTCAATCGGAAGTTTGTCTGCACCAAAACGGTGCACGTACCACTACACAAGAGAGTTTTTAACACGACGACACGATTATTTATTATTTATTTATATTCCCTACTAAGAGTAACTATCGCTATCAGGTGTAAATGATAACAACCGGGACCGACGGCTTAACGTGCTCTCCGAGGCACGGTGGGGAGACCCACAAGGACTGCACAAACACCCAGACCACGACAAATATCTGTATGGCCAATACAAATGTTGTCGTGTGCGGGGATCGAACCCGCAACCGCCCACGCAACAGCCAATCGCAATCCAGTGCAGTGACCGCTGCGCCAACGCGGCTTCACTGCACTGGGTTTGTTGCACTGGGTTGGGGGAAGAGTTTTTGAAGTTAGTTAAAAATTCTCCTACTCACTTCTCGTCAATCATGTCCAATAAACACATTGTGTCATTCTCTTTAGTAACATCAAAGTTTATTTTCAAAGCAACACCGGCATTTGTCAGCTTTACTGGATATGACCCGTCAAAGATGTCCCAACCATGTTCGATAGCAGATAATATTACAGCTGGATTCCAACTTCCTTCTATTATGCGGACAAAATCTTTAGGTAATTTATTCTGTAACATACATAATAAGAAAAGTTAATAGTTGTTTTAGTATTTTCAGAAAAATTTAAATAACAGAATAATTAAGTAAATTAATCTTCTTCACATCACATCTACATACACAATTTTTTTTATCCTTCTTTTTATATTTTATCCTAAGTTGACAAGACACAAAAACACTCGGTATAAATAATAATTTGATAAAAGATAAGAATTAACCTTAGTTAACATAATTGTATACTAATTTATTGTTATAATTTCTGTTCAACCTATAAAACTAAAAATTGACTCACACTAATTTTCTCAAATGCTTCATTCAACTTTTCTGTATCAACTTCCATAGACTCCACTGTTCCATCTGTGATACCTTCCAGAGCAATTCCACTTAGTGTGTCGGAATGATTTAAAATATTTTGTATTGATTCATCAAATTTCCTTGAATTGGGTGCACCAACAACTACACCTGAAAATTATGTTTACAATAAACAGTTTACATTTATTAAATTCATTACAAACCTAAGATTTTTTAAACTAATTATAAAACTTGCAGCCAGTTTTAATAACCTGTCTATTGTGTTTTCTATCTCTAATAAGCAAATCTAAAGATAGAGAATTAAAATCAACTGTTACTTATCCCAGCTCATCTTTATTACTATAGGTCCAATAAGAAATTATGATAAGAGTTTATAAAACAGATCATATTGTTGTTAATGATAGATAGAAATGAAAAAATTATTGCCAGAACTAAAGTTTTACAAAATTAAAGAACTGTCTATTTTAAAATTTGATTTGATCAGTTCCAGTTTAAGTTCATCATCATCATCACTTCAGCCTATTTCACAGTCCACTGTTGGACATAGGCCTCCACAAGTTCGCGCCCGACATTATGACGCAAACTCATGTGTTTTGCCCATAGTCACCACGCTGGGCAGGCGGGTTGGTGACCGCAGGGCTGGCTTTGTCGCACCGAAGACGCTGCTGCCCGTCTTTGGCCTGTGTATTTCAAAGCCAGCATGGATGGTTATCCTGCCATCCGTCGGCTTTTTAATTTCCAAGGTGGTAGTAGAACTGTGTTATCCCTTAGTCGCCTCTTACGACACCCACGGGAAGAGAGGGGGTGGCTATATTCTTTAGTGCCGTAACCACACAGCACCAGTTTAAGTTATTTGATATAAAATCATTACAAACCTACAAGCATGCTATTTTGAAGATCCTTTGAAGCTTTATATCGATCTACACATTCTTTGAGCATTTGGTTAGTTCTGTCGACTGCTTTAGACACCCTCTTATTCCCTTCAGAGAGAGATGTCCGACCATCTGCAATCGCCAAAATTATGTCTGGTTTGAATACCTCCATTACATCCATATATCTGTAAATGTATGTTTATCCTAGAAGTTTTACTTTTACTTTAATAGCTCAGTACAAACAATATGTGGACATATGCAATTATAATACATCCAGATCACACCTCTTAGTACTTTTTCAAGTGCCTTTATAAATAATAAATAAATAAATATATTTAACACACACATGGTTGTCAGTTCCTAAATTAAGCAACTCAATGCTTGTGTTATATGTAACATATTCATTTTTCAATCAATATACAAATAAATAATTCATCTATAAATAAATAGATAAACTTTAAACCCAGATTGCTTTGAGTCTAAATATCCATATAGCTTTTACTTTTGAAGTCCTTAGTAGTTTTTTATAGGGGAATGTTTATATGTCTAGGCGACTACATAAGTCGAGAACAACCTTACTCATCAAACCGTCTTTACCTCATACTTGGCACTGAGGACACATTGAGAGGAAACAGACTTGACAGCTTGAAAATTGCAAAATGTATATTGTGTATGTAACAATTCACGCAGTGGACATTGTGGATCAAGCTCAACTGTGTTACTTTACTTTTTATTTATTAAAGAACTCAAACTTTTACAATTCCACTTTTATTTTAATAATTTTTAAATACCTATTAGAAGATATCATTTTCTTTCCATTTTTCGTCCATAAGGGTATCTTATTGGATTCAAAATGGCCAGTGGGAGTTTCTTCAGACAAGTTACTAAATGTTACACAAGTTGCGTGTCCTGGTAAACCAGCAAACTTTGCTACTCCATCATTTTGTACTTTGACTCCATTCTCTAATTGTATTGAATTCGAAAGAGGGACCCATAGAAGTTGAGGGCTACTAAACACCCATGATAGCACATCTGCTGTTAAATTAACGACACTTCCGCCCTGAAAAAAAAAAATAAAAATAAAAGTAACCATTTAGTACATACATAAACCTACTACTACTATCAAGTTTTCTTTTAATAAAGTTTTTCTATCTGTTTGGCAAATGTAATAAATACTGTAGTTTTTTCTAGCTAAGATACCCGTTCTAGATTTAAAAAAAATTGTCTATAATAATGATAGGTACGATTTTAATTTTAGGTACCTAACTAAAAAAATAAACAACGTCGTTACCACGTGGTTACGAGGAGTATTTATTTACGATTGCTCATTACGATTAGTCTATTGGATATGAATTTATATGTGAGAAATTAATATAGCTAGTATAATTAATAATTATACCTGTGTAAAAAGTGCGGTTGTTGGAGTTTCCAATACAGCTCCAGGACTCTTTAAAAAATCGGCTAAGTAACCAATACGTTCGTTACCACAACCGGTTTGCTTTACAATAAAACGCATTTTAAATAAATTTTGATTTTTTTCAAAATATTTGCGAATCTTTTAATATACCTTTTGGCGTTTAATTATTTTTAACAAAACAAAACTCGGAATCACCAAGATAAATAATGAATTTTAGGTCACGTTAGTGTCAGTGTCAAAAACTCAAAACTGTCAAAAGTCTGCTAGAACAAATTTTACGTTCAGAAGTCCAATTTAACTTAGAAGCTGTCTTTATTTGTATACATAATTATTATAGAAATTTACAGTCGTAACCATTAATCAAATACCTTAATTTTTTTAGATATTTTGCATACATTTAGCTGAAATAAACATAAACTGAAATAACTAGCAAAGTCGTTATGTCTCAAGAACTGTGTTAAAATTTTTTATGTGAATATAGAAATTTGGTTTTTAGATACGAGTATGCTTGGTACCACCAAGCAAGGAAAATTATTTAACTTCAAAGTGTCTACAGGTGAACGAATTTGCTATTTTAGTTGTCGGCCATACCCAGCCCTGATTTCGACGCAGCTTGTCATCGATACCCTCTATAAAATAATTTTTAACAAAAAAAAACCGACTTCAAACAGGAAACTAAAAAGTAACAAATAAATTTACATAACACAAAGTAATTCTTATTTTGATTTAGTTAATCAGAAATTATAAAATAAATATTTTATGATTTTGAAGTCGGTGCCTTCAGTAGACCGTACTATATCCACCACAGATATTCACCGAATTTGTGAACTTTATGCCGTGCGCGGTCTCCGAATACTATTATAAGAAGATAATTAATTATTACAGGATAGATATTCCGTAATAATTACCTGCCAATATTAGCTTGAGGGGTGAGAAAAATTGATAATACCTATACCTAGTTATTGTTTTACTTGGCACCGACTTCAAAATTATAAAATATTTATTTTATAATTTCTGATTAACTAAATCAAAATAAGAATTACTTTGTGTTATGTAAATTTATTTGTTACTTTTTAGTTTCCTGTTTGAAGTCGGTTTTTTTTGTTAAAAATTATTTTATTTTACAATTTTTAGTGATGTATAGAGTTGTAGACCTAATTAGGATGCTTCTCGACAGTATTAAGTAAGCCCAACAAAATAAAACGCTTCAGCCTGTAATATCCTACTCCTGGGCATAGGCCTCTTTCTTCATGTAGGAGAAGGATCAGAGCTTAATCCACCACGCTGCTCTACTGTGGTTTGGCGGATATATTCCTTACTATAATAAACAATGAATAAACGCTTCACACTCAACGGCCCCCAGTAGGATTTTCTCCTGTGTCGGGAGTCCGGAAACATACCTACACAACACACAAACACAAACGCCCAGACCACGAAAAACATCTATATGGCCAATACAAATGTCCGTCGTGAGCGGGGATCGAACCCGCGACCGCCAGCGCAACAGCCAGTGCTGTGACCGCTGCGCTAACGCGTCGTCATAAGTACTACGAGTAAAGATCGCTATCAGGGGTACGTGATAACAACCGGGACTGACAGCCTAGCGTGTTCTCCGGGACCGAACCGAAACCTCCAGACCGAAAATAAATATTTGTATAAACATAAATTAATATCCACTCCGAGCAGGAATCAAACCCGCGACCGTCGGTGTTTAGGCGCCACCGACACGGCACATGCACCATTAGGTATATCAAAGCGGTCGTCAAACAACAAAAAGTAACTGCTGTAAATTATTGAGGAATTCCCTCGACTATTTATGGGCTCCATCATCAGACCTGTAATGGCACTTGTAACTCATATGGGTGCAAAGTTCTCATCAATAGAAATGAATGAAGCTCAAACAGCAGGTGATCGCTGTAAATAGTTGAAGATTTCCCTCGATTGTCTTTCGACTCCATCATCAGATCGACTCCAGACCTTCATTAAATAGTAGTGCTTTATAGTATTTAAGGAAAAAGTGATGATACGCACTAGTCGTCACTACAATTTTCGAGGGTTCCCCTCGATTTCTCTGGGATCCCATCATCATATCCTGGTTTCCTCATCATGGTACCTAAGTTATTGGGATATCTCCTTTCCAACAAAAAAAGAATTATCAAAATCGGTTCATAAACGACGAAGTTATGCCCGAACATACATAAAAAAAAATATATATGGTGGAATTGAGAAACCTCCTCCTTTTTTGAAGTCGGTTAAAAATGCAAAAAAAAGACAATATTATAGTTACAAAATAAGTAAGCCTTGATATGAGCTTAATCTTTTCTAAAGATAAATTTTGACAAAGGTCAATTTTCTGTCAATGAATTCATGACCTAGGTATAAATAAAGACTTCGTTTCTGACATCATAACTTTGAAAAAAAAAGAAGTACCTATTAACCACCTAGGGTTAACACTATAGGTATACTTACCATTTCTAAACTGAATATCTACATGAAATCATAGATAGAGATAGATAAAGAATAGAAGTAGTAGATTAGGCAAAATTTCAGTTGTGTACTTATGTAGGCATAACATTGAACTTAATTAATACAGAACTAACGCTTCAGCCTGTAATACCACACTGCTGGACATAGGCCTCTTTTCCCATGTAGAAGAAGGATCAGAGTTTAATCCCCCACGCTGCTCCAATGTGGGTTAGCGCCTAGTGGATATATTATTTCCTACTATGAGTAACGAAAGCTTTCAGGTGTAGGTATACCTATGTACATGAGAACAAGCGGGACCGACGACACTATATTATGGACTAAATTAATAATTGTAATTGAAAATACTTTATTAAAAATCCATACTAATATTATAAATGCGAAAGTAACTCTGTCTGTCTGTCTGTCTGTCTGTCTGTCTGTCTCGCAATCACGCCAAAACTACTGATCAGATTTAAATAAAATTTGGTATATAGATATTTTAGAGCCTGGGCCGGAAAGGACATAGGCTACTTTTTAATGCGGAAAAAAGGGTGTAAGGGGTTGAAAGGTGGGAATGAAAATTTGTATGGAAGCGTGTTCGTGTTTCGTAACTGTCAAACATTTAATGTTCATCCCGTGGATATGGTAAAGTCTCCCCCTAAAATTAAAGAACGTATTAAAATAAACGTTTCGAATCGACAACATATATCCACAACATACGGAAAGTGGCGTATTTTGGATTTTAAAAATGTATAATAATGTCTAATGAAAACGGATTGACATAATTTATATTGGTTGTCAAATATATGCGTGCATTCAGAAATTTATTTAGTGTAAACTAAGGAAAATATACCAAGCTACTAAAAGCTATAAAGTATTTATATAATATATTGACTTTAACTGGGTTGACAGAATAATCTGGAATGTTTCAATGAGACCAATCAATTGAACGGTTTTTTTTTTGTATTTAATTCATTTTCACATTTATCATTTATCGTATATTTAAGTAACTTAATATATTTTTCTAAGTTTACTCTAAATTAGTGATGCAACAGATATCTGTTTCTGTTTCCGCAAGTGCGGAAGTTCCGCACGCTTTTCAACATTCGTTTCTGCTTCTGTTTCCGCAACTTTTATAACGGAGATGTAAACGGAAGTTTACGACGGTTGAGAGTTGAAAGTTTCACTTACCACTACTAAATTTTGAATATTAAAATAATTTTAAGTTGCAATATTGTTTTCTATTGTAGATTTCTAATATATCTATTTCTTATCTAGGCTTGGTGTGTATTTAATACTTAATAAAGAAATATATATTTATAAATTTATTAATTTTTTTTCATATTATTTACACTTTCGTTTCTGCATCTGTTTCCGTTTCCGTTTCTGCTAAAATTTACTTTTGACATCTGTTTCCGTTTCTGCTTCCGTTAAGACACTTCCGTTGCATCACTACTCTAAATAAATTTCTGAACGCACCGCACGCATAAATATTTGACAGGATTCTGGCGGGAACCTTGAAAAAGCGCGTTTGACTTTTAAAAATTAATTTTAAAATTTTTCCTATAAAGTAATTTTTTTAAAGTTTAAGTGATATTAAATATTGCTATTAGCTGCTGAAAAGCACAATAGTAATGGAGATAAACGAGAGGGGCGGGTCTGACCCGCCCACCTCAAAAAAGAAAAAATTCACACAGCATATGGCTGAAGGAGGAGGCGCAGGCTTAGGACAATCGGACTCCGGCGGTGAGCGAGATGCGTATCTGCCCTATTACAAACCGAATTATAAAAGACTATATCCGGAAAACTCAACCAACACAGACTTTAAAGTCTATGTAGAATCTACAAACGATGATAGATTGGGTAACAAGAGCCCTATATACTTAAATCATATTTTCTCTTTGGAAATAAAAGGTGTGACGGCTATTCAGAGGGTGAATGCCAATAAAATAGCAGTTATTTTCAAACAATATAATACAGCCAATAACTTTATTAATAACACTACTTTCCTCACAAAATATAACATGAAGGCATTCATACCGGCAGCGCAAATTGAAAAAACCGGCATCATTAGATTTGTTCCAGCGAATATAACTAACAGAGAACTTTATACAAGACTTTCTTCAATTTATGAAATAGTGGCAATAAGAAGGTTTTCAAAGAAAATAGGACAAGAGCGCATTCCATTACAGACTGTAAGCGTAACTTTTCTATCTAATGTACTACCTAATAATGTACAATATGATCTATTCTCGTATAGAGTTTTTGAATACGTTCCACCATTATTACAGTGCTATAGGTGTTTTAAATTTAATCATTCAGCAAAGATTTGTAACAGTAAACAAAGATGTAGTATTTGCGGAGGTGAACACTTGTATAAGGAATGCGATAAACCAACAGAAATCAGCTGCATAAATTGCAGTGGGCCTCATCTTGCGATATCTAGATTATGTCCTATTAAAGCAAAGAAGATCATTGAAAAGAAAAACAACATATCTTATGCAGGTGTCACCTCTACAAAACAAGTCATTACCAATGAAACAGATTTCCCTCCACTCCCATCACCGAAATCACAAGTTGTAAATAGTAATGTTACTGTAAATAAATCTATAAATATTCCTGTAAATAAGTCTGTACAAAATGTAAATAAAGCTAAAATAGTTCATTCTACAGACCTTAAAACTCAAATAATTTCCAACAACGATGTACTTATGGCCCTAGTGCAGACGTTGGTGGAATTAGGCAATAAAGATGATAGTACACCCACTAATATTAAAACTATTAAAGATACATTAGTAAAAAAACTTAACATAATGGATTGTGTAGGGCCTAGTTCTACACAATCCAAGTTACGTATTGCGCAGTATAACATTCAAAGTGCAAATAGTAAAAAACCTTTATTAATCCAATTTTTAAAACAACAAAATATTGATGTTTGCCTTCTTAATGAGACATGGTTCAAAGATAATAATTTTAAAATACCAGGATATAATATTTACAATAAAAATTCCAACAATACACATAATGGAGTTGCAATACTGATAAAACCATACCTTAAATATAATATATTAAATACCAGATTTTATGAAGACATTCAAACAGTTGCTGTATCTGTATTAACAGGACATAGTAGTTTAACAATTCTCTGTATATACTGTCCACCTTCAAGTGGACGGATACGAATTAATAGACTCCGTAACATTATTAACGATCTACCAAAGCCCATATTTATGAGTGGTGACTTTAATGCTCATCATATTGCATTTGGTTGTCAGTCAACGAAAAGTAGAGGTCAGGAGTTATTTAATTTAATTGATGACTTAGATTTGTGTATTTTAAATGATGGTAGACCTACAACTATAAATCGCCCTAGACAAACTGCTTCTGCCATAGATGTAAGCTTCATAAGTGGTAGCCTCGCACCACTATGTGAATGGTCTGTACATGATGATACAATGGGAAGTTACCATTATCCAACAATAACAGAGATTTCATTACATATAGATAAATATCATCTCAATTCCCCTGTAGATAAGTTCATATATAAAAAAGCTGACTGGGAAACATACACAGCTCTTTCAAAATCAATATTTAATGATTTGATACTTCAACCACATGATCCTATTTCAACCTATAATAATTTCTGTTTTCATTTAGATACTCTTAAAGAAATGTCAATTCCAAAGCTCACTAAAACAAACACTTTCATAAGCAGATCACCAGCTCCCTGGTGGAATAGTATATGTGAACAAAGTGTTATTGCTTCATATAATGCGTTAAAACTATATAGAAAAGAGTCTACTATTGAAAATTATATTGATTACAAAAGAAAAGATGCCCAGAAAAAGAGAACAATTTCAGAACAGAAAAAAATTGGATGGAATAAATTGTGTAACGCTTTTAATAGAAATACTCCCATAAGTAAAATTTGGAATTTATTAAAAATGTTCAAAGGCATAAGACCTAAGAATAAATCATATACAAATGAGTTTATATCTCCACTCTTGAATAAATTATCAGATAATAGCAACTTAATTGAAGTAGATCAACTGAACATTCTTTTTGAAATCAACAATGATAACCCAAATTCTAAATTTTTACTGGATCCTTTTTCATGGTCTGAATTTTTAACAAGCTTGCACTCTAGACGAAATACAACTCCTGGCTTAGATGATTATCCTTACATTGTAATTAAAAACTTAGATGTATCAGCCCAAAAGTTGTTTCTTAACATTCTCAATTTGCTTTGGCGTAATAAATCTATTCCACAGTCATGGAAAACACAGTGTGTTGTCCCAATACTTAAGCCCGACAAATCTCCTGAGTTTGCTAGTTCTTATAGACCCATTTCCTTGTCATCATGTCTTGGTAAAATATTCGAAAATATGGTGAAAGTCCGTCTTGACTGGTATGTTGAATCCAAGTGTTTCATTCCACATATACAATATGGCTTCCGTAGAGGGCGTAGTAGTGCAGACAGTTTCACCTCTTTAATCTCTGACCTAAAAAATGCAAAACATAGAAAATTAAACACTGTTTGCGTATTCCTAGATGTCCAAAGTGCTTTTGATAGCGTTGATCCTGGTATACTAGTTCAAATCATGTCTAGGTTGGATGTGCCCGGGCACTTATGTAATTGGATTTTTAATTTTTTGAACAATAGAATAATATATGCTAGACATAACAATATTTTATATGGACCCAAATATGCGTCAAGAGGCACAATGCAGGGTGCCACACTATCTCCATTACTGTACAATATATACACAAGTGAAATTTGTAAATATGTAAATAATAGGAATGTAAATATTTTACAATTTGCTGATGACATTGTATTATACAGCAGTAATTACAACTTAGAGATTGCAATAGATAATATGAACAAATCTTTATTTCAACTATTACAATATTATAATGATCATTTACATTTAAAAATTAACCCGTCTAAAAGTAGTGTTATGTTTTTTGGCAATGAAACCCCAAACTCAAATGTTATTTACAATAATGAAATTATAAATAGAGTCACTTCAAAGAAATTTTTAGGAATTATACTAGATCCAAAACTAACTTTTGAAGAACATATTAAATATATATCCAAAAAAGCTCACACAGGACTAAATGTTATCAGATCACTTTGTGGCGTAACATGGGGTGCAGACCCTAAAATCGACGCCCCCGGGGAATAAAGTCGTAAAGTGCTATTACCACTGTTTTAATGTTTTTGCATTTTCGGCATCTATAGGTAGTAATACATCTTCTGATTTTTTTTTAGATTTTTTTTTTAAAAATCCATGAAGTTATAACAATTTACATTTTTATTCTCCGGAAATCATACCACAATTATAACCCATAATAATATCGTAGTCATATAATATGGAACGAACACCTGTCTCAATAAGCTGGTAAGACGTTATACCATTTTATTCCCGTAAATAAGTTGTTAACTAATTTCTGTAACACACGTTACCGCAAAACGTTCGGTAAGTGTTGTTTGGTAAACGTACATTACTACTTTATTATTAGCTTAATTTTCAATACAATTTCACGTAAACGTGATTTACAAATTTCATTACGAATTTTAAGCGATGTATTCGTGTGATACTATTTTTTTCTCTTTCTAGTAGTAGAGTAATATTGGCTGTTATTGTCTTTTTTACTCAGAATGCGATAGGTTCTTTCATGTTACAGTGCGTGAGCGACTTGGCCACACAATATTAATCAATCATTACATAATTTGATGTTGTCGTGAGCGTTGGGTTATAATATTATTGAAATTTAAATATTGAAAATAATGAAGATATTATTGTTATTAAATCACCTTATAAATCCGTTGAAGATTTCACCATTATTACAGAGTCTTGAGTCGATGAAAGTAATGACAATATTAATCTGAGTAAGACTTTAATGCCCTAGGATAGATCTTATTAAGCCCTTATGATATAGTTATACATAACTATAAGTAGAGATGGAAGCCCAACGCAATGTAATTTATTTGAGAATGATGATTCTGAGAAAACGCAAATATTAGTTACATCTGAACCAGAATCACGAACATTATCTACAATTTCAGTATCAGGATCTCTACCAAGTAGTTCCGTGGAATCTATTGATGATGATGATGGTTCTCTCTGTATAATAAATTTAACCCGTAAGCGATGTTGAAATAAAAAAGATTGGATAGCCAATAAATGTAAAAGATTAAAAAATTGTGGCCAAGCTTATGTTGGATGTCATTCTAAAACAGCAGTACCCTGCAAAATCAGTAGGGCCTTCTTGTAAATGTAAATTAAAATGTGGTGAAACCTTGACAATATTAATCTGAGTAAGACTTTAACACCCTAGGATAGATCTTATTAAGCCCTTATGATATAGTTATACATAACTATAAGTAGAGATGGAAGCCCAACGCAATGTAATTTATTTGAGAATGATGATTCTGAGAAAATGCAAATATTAGTTACATCTGAACCAGAATCACGAACATTATCTACAATTTCAGTATCAGGATCTCTACCAAGTAGTTCCGTGGAATCTATTGATGATGATGATGGTTCTCTCTGTATAATAAATTTAACCCGTAAGCGATGTTGAAATAAAAAAGATTGGATAGCCAATAAATGTAAAAGATTAAAAAATTCTGGCCAAGCTTATATTGGATGTCATTCTAAAACAGCAGTACCCTGCAAAATCAGTAGGGCCTTCTTGTTAATGTAAATTAAAATGTGGTGAAACCTTTTCTTTTGAAATTAGGAATGATGTTATGCAAAAATTTTATAAACTTGGTAACCGTGAGCTTCAATGGCAGTATATCATTAAATATGTAACCTCAGAATCTGTGAAAAACATCAAATTATTCGGAATAAAAATCGTACTCAAACTATTAGTTATTATTTGCCATTAGAAAGTGTCAAAATACGTGTATTAAGAAAGATTTATGGAGTACTTGCACGCTTTATGAACAAGCTGAAGGCGAGATCAAAGAATCTTTAAAATATAAATACATAAAACATATCAATAATAAAGAAATGATTCGTGAAATCAAAAATTCAGAAAAGGAAAATTTTGGTGCTAACTCTACTCTAGCTATATTTGATTTAGAAAAGGTTTTGGGCGTACCTCAGTCAGAAGTAGGAATATTTCACTATAAGCGGAAGTATCCCGTTTATAACTTCACCGTTTTCGATGCGACAAGAAAATAGGGATACTGTTACATGTGCACATATATAATCACGCCTCTTTCCCTTAGGGGTAGGCAGAGACCACTTCTTTTCACTTGCTACGATCCTTACATACTTGTTTCGCTTCGTCCACTTTCATTATACCTTTCATACATGCTCTTCAGTTTAGGGTACTCTTGACCTGGCCTATTTTCAAGACGTCACTGATTTGGTCTTGAAATGTCCGCCTAGGTCTACCCCTTCCAACCCTCCCATTCACACTCGCCTTATACACTTTTTTCGTCAATCGCTCTTCATTCATTCTCTCAACATGGCCAAACCATCTCAGCATACCCTTCTCAATTTTTGTCACTACATCTTCTTTCAGACCATGTTACATGTGGCATACGCAAATTGCTAAAATAGGATCAATAGAGATAGGTAGCTGTCTATACAATTTCATTGAGGAACAACACAATAAACAAATAAATAAAATTTCATTTATTTCCGATGGCTGCGCAGACAAAATAAAAATCGATTCGTGTTTGCACTTTATCTGTTTGCTGCTATTAAATTCAAGTTGGAGATTACTCATAGTTTTTTTGAATCAGGTCACAGACAAAACGAGGGTGATTCTAAGCACGCATGCATAGAACGAGCCCTAAAAAATAAACTTTAAACACCTGACCAACTCTATGGTTTAGTCATGAATGCTAAACAAATTGGTGAAAAATACAAATTGAAAGAAATGAGACAAACTGACTAATAAAAAAATTAATTACCGGACAAAGTTGGTTAAAGGATTCAAACGGAATAAAAATATATTGGTCAAAGATCAAACAAAATATAAAAGTATGTTACACAAACCTGCATTCGCTTTACTATAAATATGAATATGATGGAGATTTTAACGAATTAATAATTACAACATCAAAACACAAGAAACTAAAAACACAAGAAAACGAAAAACTAACGCAACAACTTCATCTGTCGCCCAATGTGATTTCGAAACCAGCATAAACCGGTCCAGTTCCAATTTCCAAAGCTCTAGTCTGCACGAAGATCTGCAGTCTTTGCAGGATTAACGCCTAACGTTTTTACAACTCATTGATAAGTGCAATTATTGAAGTAGTTCCTGATGAAGATGACTCTGAAAATGAATGACTGTAATGATGTCTTATTAAAGTTATTCCGGTTGATTAGGTATTAGTATAAAAATATTAATTATTAATTGCCTAAAATAAAGTTTATGTTGATTATGTTTATTATTGTTTTATTATACACAATAAGTACAGCTGACTATGAAAACTTTACCTAGAAGTACGATGACAGAGGCCAACAGTAACAGTAACAATAATAACAGTCAAAATTAATGAAAGTTACAATATATTACGATGTTCAGGTTCAGTATATTCATACAAAAACATAGTCGTTATAGAGCTATACTAAAAAAGTTGGTGGTAACTTTTACAAGAACAAAGTTGTATTAGTTTATTACAATTTCATTTCATTCATGTAAATACTGTAGAAGAGTATCGTAATGCATGCAAATACTTTTAATTACATTACAACTTCACGGGAATAAAATGGTTATGTGCCGTTACTTAGTAAACATTAAATATAAAAATCAGTATTACACATTTTTGACGATAACTTTAAAAGTACACGTGATATTAAGTTTATTTTTATAGTTACATGTTACATAAAAAATGCTGAAAAAATTGATGTATAATACAATATTATAGCCCGTTTAGGACACGCGATATAACAGAAAAACTGTTTTTTGCTCGTCCTGTAAAATTTACTTTTCTCTATTACCACTTTATTCCCCGGGGGCGTCGAAATATTGTCAATATTGTATAAAAGTATTGTAAGAAGTCACATAGATTATAGTTCAGTTGCTTATATGAATAGTTCTCATGTAAATAAATTAGACTTATTGCAGAATAAGGCTTTAAGAATAATATCTGGTGCTATGTGCTCAACTCCCATAAGGGCCATGGAAGTTGAGACAAAAGTGATGCCTTTGATTTTGAGACGAATCTTACTTGCTGAAAGATTCTGTCTTAAACTAATAGCATCAAACAATATTCAAGTAATAAATAAAATTGTACCTTATATAGATAGATCCCCAAGAAGACCATTAACAACAGCACAAGGTCTACTATGCGGTAATTCTCCAACACTGTCCGATATATTTCTGGAAATAGACAATAATTTTTCTAAAATCAGAAAACAGTTTCCATGGCCATGCTACTCTTTCTCTTATCAGTGTATTTCACATCCAATTAATGTAGTTCAACAAACAATAAACAATAATTCGGAAATGCTTCAATTTTTGGAGGAAAATGCAATGTACTATGTTATCTACACTGATGGGAGCAAAACAAGTGATTATGTACATGCTGCTCTATATGATCCACAAGCAAAATTTTCTTCGAGTTTTATTCTGCACGAACCCTGCTCTATATTTACGGCAGAGGCATATGCAGTGTATCAGGCATTACTGCGTATTCGCGAAATCAATAACAATAAACGTTTTTTAATAATTTCTGATTCCTTAAGTTTGATAACAGCTTTAACTACCCTCACAGTTAAATTCAAGTCTAATTATATCCTTTACTTCATTAAACAAATAATTCACCAATACCACAATAAAAATATCCAAATTTTCTTTCTATGGGTGCCTTCCCACAAAGGTATCTCTGGCAATGAAATGGCTGATAAAACTGCATATGAAGGAGTTAATGCTGTTGACGTTAGAAATACAATGAATGTTTCTATGTCCGATTACTTGCAATGTATTGACCAAAATATTCAAAAGTTGTGGTTAGAAATGTGGAAGAAAGATCAAGATACGAAAGGAAAATGGTATGGAAGCATACAAGAAAGCTTACCTGCAAGACCTTGGTATCATCATATGCAAGATGCTACTCGAGACTTTATTACTATCATAAATAGACTACGTAATGGAACCTGTTCTCACTGTAATTCAAGTAATGGAACTGTGGAGCAGTGTTGCCAACTCGAATTTTATCGAGTAGGTAGATACAATTTCAAAAGTTGGTAGTTTCCAACTATCTTCAATTCGAAAAGTAGGTAGATCTACCAACTATAATTTCGAGTTTTATATACGATTCTAGTACCCTAAGATATGATACCTTTAATTAATTTTTTTTTCGTAAAAAATTAATCATTATACAATCATTTCTATTATACTAAAAAAGGAATAATAACTAAAAAATGGTCAATATCAATTAAAAAATCGAACCATATTATGGACTGAATAAATTAATGTAATAATTATAATTTACTTGACTATGAGGGCCGGAAACTGAAATGCGATTTTCTATTTAAAAAAATTTTAAGAAAAAAAATTGTTTAATTTTTGAAGTGAAACTTCTTTAGGCCCATGTGGGGTAAAATTTGAGCGGCCGCTAACGCGGCAACGCGCACCACTTGGATGGGTGACTGCCTGGGAACACTGCGTGACGTGGGCTTTTTTGTTTCTTTTTTTAATTTTTTTTTTGTTTTTTCAATTCATAATTAATTAAGAACAGTAAATAATATTCATGTAAATTGTTTTCAGGTTGTGATATAAAAAATACTTGTTTTAATCTGTTTTGACATCTCAAACCCGGAATACAAATATTTTTTTTTAAATTAAAGTACTGCGGCTTTGATCACTTTTAGAATATTATTAAAAATCTAGTTTCAATTAATAAAGAATACTTAAATATATGAATTGTCTGAACACGTCAAAGCACGTACCGGGGCACGGCTTCATAGAAAAATGGGCATTGTCCAAATCAACCAATAAGAACACGTCAAGACTTCAACTTGAAATCTTGCTTGAAAAGTTGAAATATATTACATCGATATATTACTAGTGACGAGTGCGCGAATGAATACGCTGTTTACATTTCTAGTAGGTATATATTATAACATAATATTAAAAATTTTCATAAACTTGAAAAGTTGGTAGATTTTTTTCGTGAGGTGGTAGATTTGAGCGAGACACGGAAAGTTGGTAGATCTACCGAAAAGTTGGTAGAGTTGGCAACGCTGCTGTGGAGCACGTTAGAGTCCGCGCCAACACTGAAGTCCTACGGCAAAAACTGGAACTAAATTTGACAAATCCGCCATCTTGTCGTCTGTCAAATGTGCTTGCGGATGTTATTGTTCGTGGAAAACGTGAAATTTTTAATTGTTTTACGTGAATTATGGAGCGTAAAGTGATAAAAAGTGCAGGTCGTAAAATGATCCTTAAGGTGAAAGAGTTTTGTGAATTGGAAAGTAAGATTATAGAACTATTAATCCCGTTGAATAATGAACAGATGAGAGTTGCTGCCATGACAGGTAAATTTTAGGGATGCCAGAGTCGCTCTTTTTTGCCTAATTGATAGCCAAAATATTATCGTTAATTATAGAATAAAATTATTATCATCATTTAATGAATTAATTAATTTATTATTATCATTAATAATTAATAATCTATACTAATATATAAAGCTGAAGAGTTTGTTTGTTTGTTTGTTTGTTTGTTTGAACGCGGTAATCTCTGGAAGTACTGGGCCGATTTGAAAAATTCTTTCAGTGTTAGATAGCCCATTTATCGAGAAAGGCTATAGGCTATGTGTTATCACGCTAAGATTAATAGGAGCGGAGTCCACGCCGACGAAGTCGGGCGCAGAAGCTAGTCATTAATAATATTCATCTATTGACAATTTATAAATATACAAAGTAAAATAAATAAAACCTTTCTCAGATGAATTATATTTTTCAGGTGTTTCTGTGTAAACAGTTTCTCGAATTACGAAAGAAGGAAAAATAGCAGCAAGCACTTCTAACAAAATCGTCACCCCTGGAAAAAGCCGATCGCAAACGAAAAAGGTTGATTTGGATGATATGTTAGGAATAAAACCTATTGCTGAAGAGCTTAACTATTGTATATAAAAAAATAAATAAAACGAAATAAATATAAAATGTTTGTTTTATTTTATCAAAAAGTAGGTAGGGAGATTTCCTGAAATATCCAATCTTACAAATTTTCACATTCATTATTCTTATTGTTTTAATTTGATTTTGCGTCCATAATAAAATTATTACTTTAACTAGGTATTACATTTATTGTACAAACCTAAGTGGAAAATAAATTTTTTTACTGGCAGCATTTAGTTATGAGATAGTAGCGCCGCGTCTATCGGACTTCAGTGGTGGCGCGGACTCTATCTTTGATTGTCAAAAATTTTTGATTGACAGACTAGTGTTGGCCAGTGAACTTAGTAGTGGTGGTTAATATAGCATATAGCATAAAAGTATAGCATGCTAAATATTTATAGCAGATAGCATTTGCTATACTGACTATGACTTCGTGCTAAATCTATAACGTCTCAAACGCTAAACGTACACAGTGCGCTGCAGCGAGGCTAGAGCGGGATAACATTACTTTTTAGCGTTTTATCGTCTCATCTCTGCGAACTTTTGCGTATGTCCGTCCACTCACGAAAAAAAACTGTCATTACCCATTTTTATTTTTATTATAAATCAATGTACGAATAAAATTTTCCTAATACAGTGACCAATAAAATAAACATCATAACACTTTAAGATGCTGAAAAAATAACTTATAAATTAAAAATTCAATTTCAATACCTCACCTTTCGATAGTGGCAGATTTTTATCACAAACAACACAATAATATTTACACTTAATACTTTTTATACACATTACCACTTATTATTATTTAACACATATTTACACTTATTATTAATTATTATTTAATCACTGTCGCTGAGGGGGGAAATGCCAAAATCAAATCACACTTAATACTAACACTAAATAAAACAAAATTATTACTAACACTAGATAAAACAATTAAAACTAAATAAAACAAACTGAATACTATAACACTAATAAACTAATTACTAATACTAATAATAAAAATTAACAACAATAAAAACGAAAACTTTTGTAGCCGATAGAGCTAAAGACAGAGATAGTGGCACGAATACTAACGTGTGACTGAGACAGATTACCGTATATCGAGTATCGAGCAGCGCGGCCAAGTTTTGTAACAATGTGCTAAAATTATAGCATATAAAATAGCATGCTAAAAAAATTTAGCATTTAGTCTATAGCATGTTTATAGTTTATAGCAGATTTGAACATCATAGGAACTTAGTGATGTTGAAAATAAGTGTGATTTATTGTCCCGCCCGCCGTCATTAAAACAATTGTTACAAGACGAACATACTTACAAGTACATCTACAAATACATAAAGAATACAATCAAAACAATTTAATGGAATATGATCATAGGCATATTATCACGTCATGAATAATAAGAGTTGACCTAAAGGTTGTAATTACCAGGTCAAAAAATCCAAAAAAAAAAAAAAAAAAAATATTTGACAACCAATATTTATTATGTCCCTCTAAGATGTCAATCCGTTTTCATTACTGACATTATTCTACATTTTTAAAATCTAAAATACGCCTCTATCCGTATAATGTGGATATATGTTGTCGATTCAAAACCTTTATTTAAATACGTTCTTTAATTTTAGGGAAACTTTACCATATCGATGGGATGAACATGAAATGTTTGACAGTTACGAAACACGAACGTTATACATCATAATTCCATTATAGTAGAGGAGACATGGAACATCGATCTTCACCGATCTGATAACTCGATGAGACATATTTTTTATCAAATATAATTTATAAACAAATATGCCTATGATAACTTGCCTATCGAAAAGTGGTCATAGCTATTTTTTATTTTTAGTTTTTGCAGGCAAGCCTATATGATTGGTTTTGTAATTACCTATGATATCAATTTTGATTCGAACAGATCGATGTAGTATCGAATATAGGTATATATTAACCTACCTGTTCACATCTACTTGCCAGGAGGTAGCCGTGACCAAAAATAAGTAGGCAAGCCTACGTAGGCATATTCTGTGTGTTAAAAACTATCAATTGAGATAAAACTCATTCGGTTATCATATGAGTGAAGGTGATGAAAAAAAATTGATTAAAATTATTTAAATTAAAAGTAGCTATGACCACTTTTCGATAGGCAAGTTATCATATGCATATTTATTTATAAATTATATTTGATAAAAAATATGTCTCATCGAGTTATCAGATCGGTGAAGGTCGCTCTTCCACGTCTCTTAGACAATTATTTTATAATTTTCCTGTGGCAGGACTACTGGAAGAGATTCCATCAAGGGATAAGTAGTGCCTTTGTGCCAGCATTGTTTATAAGTGCTATTTCGTATTGTTTTCCAGTGTAGATAAATTGTTAAATAAATAAATACAAATTTTCATTACAACCTTTCAACCCCTTACACCCTTTTTTCGCATTAAAAAGGTCCTTTCTCAGACTCTAGACTATCTGTATACCAAATTTCATTTAAATCTGCTCAGTAGTTTTCGCGTGATTCCGCGACAGACATACAGACAGACAGACCCAGTTACTTATGCATTTATAATATTATAGCATGGATTATAAACCTGAAAGTTGTTTTGTTTTTTGTTTTTTTTTAAACGCGCTAAACTCAAGAACTACTGATTCGAATTCCTCTGAGGTGGATAGCCTATTTAAAGAGAAAGGTTATGCTTTAAGAAGAGAGAAGGCTATTTTTCCCTCAAATCAACGCGGGTGAAACCGCGGGCACAGCTAGTAATATATATTTTGCAATTAATCTAATAATTCAAAAATGCGTCTAAAGTCGTAATAATAAATAGATACATAATTATACAAGTGATTCTCTTTACCCAGATAAACTCCCAAGTTTTTCGTGGTACTTAAATTGCAAATTATTATGTATTTGTTATGTACCTATTGGCTAATAAATTGAAGGAAAAAAAGGTAAGTACTCTGGTTTTGTTATTTAAAATGTTTCATCTCTTTCTCCTTTCTCCGTTAATTATTTAAAATATTATGAATGTATTATATCTTGGAGGCCATCGAATAACAATACCATTAATTTGTGATATCATAATTTTATGTCATGAAAGAATGTATTATTCAAAGTATGTATGTATTGGTATCGGCGCGGATATTCAGCGCTCGGCGACAAAGTGCAAGTCGCAAACAGAACAGACATAATTTTGTTCAGTACCTACAAAAACAAAAATAAATAAGTTTTAAGTACCTATTTAGTACACATTTAATACCTATAATTCAGTCAAGAACATAAATGTAGATGAATTGAGAGCAAAATTTAATTTTGAATAATTAATGCGTTGTTCTCGATTTCACCGACAAAATAATTGAGACCTGTATGGGTGAAATTATGGATTTCTAATAGAGATACTAATTAATATCAAAGTTTTAATGCCCCTAGAGCGAGGAAAAGGAAACAATTACGAAATACGCACGAGAAACAGTTTAGCGTTAAGTATGTGCGACTGAAGAACGACTTCGCGACTATGTGATTACTTCGCCACTGTGCCTTACTTCTACGACCGAAGAGACCCAAAATACGTTTCTACGTTACGTTTTTACGTATACAGGTTGAAGATCAACGCTGTATTGAGCTTTAAAGATTAACACTCTTTTTCTTTGGTTTTCTCTTGAAAAATGTCAATAACTTGAATTTAGAGATTAAGCTTTTGATACGAACTTAAGATGTTTCCTGTCATTTATGGCATTTTAGGTTCACGATCACGATTCAGCCTGTAATATCCCACTGTTGGGCATAGGCTTCTTCCCCATGTAGGAGAAGGATCGGAGCTTAATCCACCACGCTGCTCTAATGCGGGTTGGCGGATATATTCCCTACCATAGTACGATCGCTATCAGATGTACATGATAACAACCGGGACCGACGGCTTAACGTGCTCTCCGAGGCACGGTGGGAAGACCCACAAGGACTGCACAAATACCCAGACCACGGCAAACATCTGTATGGCCAATACAAATGTTGTCGTGTGCGGGGATCGAACCCGCAACCGCCCGCGTAACAGCCAATCGCAATCCAGTGCTGTGACCGCTACGCCAACGCTCGCTACGCAACGCATTTTAGGTTAATCAAGCACAATTATTGTCAACTGCCTATATTTCAATTAAAACAAAATGTATGATTATAAAAACCACAATGTTTCCTAATACCATAGATATTATTGATAACAGATACTTAAATTCCACCATCCGTTAAGAATTAATTATTGCAATAGCATCGAGCCCCTCTTCTAAAGAGAAGGGTTGTTCACCCTCCAAAGCTTTATTGTCTCAGTGAATATTACCTACCCGACGTAATAAAGCCTAATATTAATTATGTTTATTTATTTATTACCGAGGAAAAGTAAATATGTGATTAACTACATTAAAATATTCATCTGAAATCGTGACCTTTGATCTCATAGAGCTGTACGTTTCAACAATTCAATGAGCTCATTTTCTGTTCCTTTAGGCTTTACTTTGATCAGTAATTATTCGTTTTGTAACTTTTTACTGAGTATTGAGTACCTGATTCATTAATATTTTTAATATTAAAGAGAAGAATCGGAATTTGGAAACGTTACCAATATATTTTAAATGTTAATTAGGGCAGTGTTCCGCAAACTTTTTGTGTTTGAGGTACACCTAGGGAAAGATAAATTTTTGGAGGTACACCACAAATAAAAAATCATTTTTAAGTAATACTAATCAACATTTATTTATTAATCATCGAAACAATTTACTTAAAATAAGTTTATATTATAAGATAACTTTATTTTTCCGAGGCACACCAATTAGGGCCTATGCAAACCACGTTTTTTAAACGCGCCGTCGACGCGCGTTTTAGAAACGCGCGTCGACGGCGCGTTTGTATCGCGACATACGCGCGTTTGCATCGCGTCTGTATCGCGTGACACGCGCGTCGACAGCGCGTTTTTATCCTACAGAGCAGTTTGATGGCGTTTGTATCGATTCAAACGCGCGTCGACGGCGCGTTTGTATCGCGTCATACGCGCGTTTGCATCGCGTTTGTATCGCGTCACACGCGCGTTTGCATCGCGTCTGTATCGCGTTTAAAAAACGCGGTTTGCATAGGCCCTTAATGACCACGGTACACCAGTGTGCCGCGGTACACACTTTGCGGAACACTGAATTAGGGTATAGGCATTCCTTATTAACTGAGGTAGAGCACAGCAGGAAATATCCTGCTCAAGATCTGGTGCAGCCTGAATGGGGGAAGTACCCACCTCGATCGTACAGAAGACTATGTTGTGTTCTTGTGGTGAGTAAGGTGACCGGAGCTGCTCCTAGGGGATTGGAGGTAGGTCGGCAACGCGCTTGCGATGCTGCTGGTGTTGAAGGCGTCTATAAGCTACCATCAGGCGAACCATACGCTTGTTTGCCAATTTAGTTGTATAAATAACTGTGTTTGCTCGCAAACGAAAAAAACCGACTTCAATTACATTGACAAGTAATACAAAGTAAGTAGGTAGACGAAAAAATTGTCAAGTAAATACACGTTACCAAAGATTACTCAAATAGTAGTTATCAGACTTCGATAAAATTTAAATGGGACTACAAGACTAGCAACAACTTTCGTTTAAAAGAAGAATCATCACAATCGGTATACCTAGTGAAAAGTTATGCGGTTTAATACAACATAATAATACTAATATTAGATGAATATATACATAATACATAATAATAGACGAAAAAATAGTCAAGTGTTTACTTGACTTTACATCATTAGATATAACTCGAAAATTACTTCTTAGATCTCAATTAAATTTAGACGGGACCACATGACACGCACCACCTTTCGATTAAAAAAAACATCGAAATCGGTGCTTCCAGTCAAAAGTTCAGAGATACTTAAAAAATACAATTGAATTGAATACCTCCTCCTTTTTTGGAAGTCGGTTAAAAAAAGGAAATTGTGATTATGATAAAATAAACATTGTTTTACTTAAGAGTTTCTTTAATGACAAAAGTAAGCAGGAAATGCGAATAATTATTCAGAAATTTTAATTTATATTACGATACAAATAAACTTCTAAGTAATTATCATATTTGATATAAACCGTCACATTTTTTAAGATCAATAACAAAATTACGTTTTCTGTTTCTATAAGTAAGAAATCTATATATAATATCTAAATCTAAATAATCTATAAAGTCGAAGAAAATATAGGATTTAAAAAAAGAGAACATTAATTTTAAAGTTTCCACAGCTTATGTACCTAGGTATATTACGAGTATAATAATAAACGTTGTGATAGTTCGCGTCCCCAAAATATTTGCATGAAAAAGTTGTGCAATGTGCAATATACTCTTCTGTATAGAGTTGGGCTAATAACCACTGTTTATTCTTGATTTTTAATATAGCTCGGGATCGTTGGCTCGCAAACAAAGACATTGAAACAAAGGCGTTATGCCATGTATTCTCATAAAGTCCAGATTTTATGCATAAGAATTAATTAGTATGAGTCAGCTTAGAATGTCATATATTCTGGAAAAATATTTGGTATTCTACGATGGTCTGGGAAAAACTTGGTATTATAACTTTTGTACATGAGCAGGCATGGTCATGCGCCCCGGCGCGTTGGTGCATTAATGCCTTATAGAACTTAATGCAAGCTTGCATGCGGGCCACTCGTGTCCATAACGAGCCTTGTCAAAGATTAACCTGTGATAATTACATATAAGTAAGGATAATATTCTACGTTATGCATAAACCACAATAGGTATATACATATAGTATAGTACGTATGTAGGTACATATATTTTTCCATTTCAATTAAATTGTCTATGTAGGTACTTACCTACAAATTTTTTTTTTATTTCACAATGATACTCATTTAGTTTTTAGACCAATAACACACTTTTATTATACTGCAACACATTTCATTAATAATGAATATAATTTTAATTGAGATAAAAAGCAAATTTGTTTACGGATATAACTGCGTTGGGATTACAAAAATGAAGTCTGAGTCGATAATTTAAGGCAATATTTAAAATTCTATGAGTATACATAACAACTGAAGAAGAAAGAAAAGTCTGGAAGAAATGGCTAAATAGCCATAAGTCCGCCTATTGTACTTCACAGTCAGTAAATGTCTTTAAATGTGTTTAATGTTTAAAATGTAGTTGTGGTGTACAAAAAGTGTAAATAAATAAAATAAAATAAACTTAAATTACTTGCTCCTATAAGTAGTCCATTCGGATCGTTCCTTAATCTATGGCAGTAACTCTTCTAGCTAAAAGTCTGAAAGCCTTTTGTGCCAGCTTGGAAATCTAGAACTACTCGCGAAGCGCACTCACCTATGTACACATTGCGATTTACATTTTCATATGAAAAGTATTGAATGCATAACTGTGTACCAACCTTATAGTATAATTATACTCTATGGTACCAACACACAGCAAATAAAAAAAATATAATTAATTAATTGCCTGGATTACTTTTTCCTGAATAAAATAATTACAATTTTTTTTTTAATAAACGTAATTCAGAATGTTTTATAAATTAAGACAGCTTACTACTATTAGTCTATTTCATAATTGTTATTACTGTCGTTAAAGAAATTGATTAAGTTACAAGCAGTCTATACCTATCTACATAATTATAATAAAAATACAACTGGTCGTTATTTGCAAATAATAGATTTTAAAAAAAAAAGATCATTTGGAGAGCAAAAGAAGTTAAAACGCTTATTTTTTTGAGTTTTCGTCTCTCTGGCCGTCACAAGCTAAATGTTGTTCTATGAAATTGGATGCAGTTTACACTTACAGGTCTAGAAAATCTAACTTATAATCTGCTGCAGAATTTACCTTAATACACCAGCTAGAAGCGGAGTTTATTTATTTATTTATTTATTTATACTTTATTGTACATCACAACTACAAATATCATTTACAGACTGTGAAGTACAATGGGCGGACTTATGACTATTTAGCCATTTCTTCCAGACAACCCAAATATAATTATATTTCCTACTATGAGTAACGATCGCTATCAGGTGTACATGATAACAACCGGGACCGACGGCTTAACGTGCTCTCCGAGGCACGGTGGGGAGACCCACAAGGACTGCACAAACACCCAGACCACGGCAAACATCTGTATGACCAATACAAATGTTGCCGTGTGCGGGGATCGAACCCGCAACCGCTCGCGCAACAGCCAATCGCAATCCATTGCTGTGACCGCTGCGCCAACGCGGCGTTATTACTGCAATAACAATACCTTATGTGTATTTTCTTTCCGTCGAGAAACGAATTACTTTTACTTCCGACATTTGTACCTAGTGTTTTTGCGCTTAATCTATACATCTACGTTCATACAAATAAATAAAATTGGAGTATCTGTTTGTAATATTAAAATAACCGCTTTTTACTAAATGCATGTTATTGGATGTATACACGGTAGCACGGTACATATACCAAAATAATATTTTTTACAATTTTTGTGTCTGTTTGTTCCGGTTAATCTCTGAAACGGTTGAACAGATTTTGACAGGACTTTCACTGGCGGATAGCTGATGTAATAAGGAGTAACTTAGGCTACTTTTATTTTAGAAAATTATTTATTTTATAACTGCAAACTGAACAGTAACTTTTTTGTTAAATTGCACGCGAACGAAGTCGCGGGCAAAGCTAGTAAAAAATAAATTGTGAATATAATAAACATTGGAGGTGAAGTCGAGTCTATCAGTTAGTGTGGTATAAAGATAACAAAAAAAAAAAAAAATTTTAAGTACATCTATTCATATTCCAAGTTATTGCCTCCATACCGTCGTCATGAGGACATTATGAATACCATATTTTTTCGTTGAATTACCAATGTTCCTTTATATTCCTAAGACAAATTATCCCAACATTCCCAACGTTTCTCATAAGTATTTTATATCTTTATCATCTCACGCGAGCAATTTAAAAATATAGATATAGTTTGTTTTTGATGTGATTTAACAAGAAAAACTGATGTGCAATATAAGTAATAAATAAAGTTATACAATAATTTTTTCGTAGCTCTCGAATAATCTTTAATCTGAAGAGTGCTGTACTAGGTAATTATCTACTGTCAAGAACTTAAATGGTCTTAAAATTATTGAAAAGAAATCAATTCTTTGCAAGAAATAGTATCACATATCTATATCGACAATGGACAACTGTTTAAAAAGTTTTTTTTTAAACGGGTTAAAAACGAGGTTCTATGTTAGTTTATAAACTAAACTACCTGTACCCGCGACTTCATTTGCTTAGGAGATTCTATCTGGATAATCATAAATTAAGGCAATTTTTTGATGTGCCCTACAGCAAATAATTTCTTGCTCAAAATATGGAGCAGTCCGACTGCGATAGTAACTCGACCTTACAGAGATCACAGCTAAATAATAATGACCTGACAATGGACCTTACCATCAGGTAAGCCGTACACTTGCTTGCCGACCTAGGTGTAAAAAAAAATAGCTGCTTGATTCTGTACAGACACTTCAAATATATTTATATGTATCTATAAGAATATTTAACTAATATTTTGTTCTTATGATTTTGCACAAGGAGTAAAAAGTGTAATATTGGTAGCATTACTTTAACTAATTTTAGTAAAATATAATAAGGTTAATTTAAGTAGGTACCTAAAGGTTAAAATTTATAGTTACCTACCATAATTTTATAAAAAACGAACGAATCATCCATTTTCGTTTTCATAGCTTACAGACGTTGAGGAAACTAGGCCAACATAAAATGAAATTATTTAAACATTATATCAACATTTAGGTGAATTCGAAATAGGAAAGTTTTAGTCCGGTTGAGTGTACAGTAAATCCCTAGTTACCATAATCCAAGTAACAGAATGATTTGACAATGGACCCAAATTATACAGATGGGAATTAATCAGTGGAGCTAGCAGCGACTGTTTCACTAAGTTAAGTCATAGACTAAAGTCTATATCCCTGAAAATGACTTACATTTTCGAGTGAATGCTAAAAGATTAATAGTCTATAGTAATGTTTAGTATAGTAACAAAGGCCTAATAATCCGCTCTCAGCTTGTATTGTAGTCAACTATTGTTAGCTTCCTCAACTTGTTTGAAGTAACTAAGTACAGATCTATTTCATTTATTAAATCTAAGGTTAATGTGGGGTTGTGTGTGGGTCTCCCGGTTCGTGAAAAAAAAATTAAGTATTAGTGTTTCAGAAGTATCTTTCTTTCAAAAGTATCTGTTATGTGCTTTTACAAGATATTAATGGCTGTACAACCCTTCAAAAACACTACACCAATACTACGGGAATTACAAAATAATTACGCCGTTTCAAGATGAGGTCCTTTATTCTAAAAGGCGAAGAACAATTTAACATGGAGATGTATATATCAAACCGTTTGAACCAAACGATAGTGTGATCTAAATGAGTACAGCGACATCTATCGTTTGGTTGCAGTACTACATTAAACTTAGTTAATATTAAATAACAAAATATGTTGCATTTTATTATAGTACTAAACATTCCGCCCGCCATGGACGACAGTTCATCATACTATTTCTAAAAGAAACGTTATACACTTTCAAAAAACCGTTAATATTAATTATTAACAAACAGTATAGACTACAATACATACAATGTAAATTAACAAGGAATTTAGAAAAAATCTTTTAGATTGACAAAAATATTTTACTTAAGTAGCAATTGGTAATATGATAAAATCTTAGAAACAGTTCTCATATAACATAATTTTTACATACATCTTAGTCTACACGAGTGAAATTGTCCAGTCCAGACTGCTCTCTACTATTACACCGTGTAGCTAACGAGAAGAAGGAAGATCGTCTTCTTTTAGAAGGACTAAATCCCCAACCTATGGAATTTGTTGACAATATCCATTTAAAATGATGTTTAAGTTTAGTTAAGTATGCCATGACTCTAATTAACCTTCTTAATTTGTATATAATATAATTTTCTCTAACTTTTGTAGTATGACATTTGATTTTAGCTGCTTTATTTTTTATTTTAGTTCTCCTTATTTTGTTTCTATTACAAATAACCTTTAATTTAAATTTAGTAAACTTTGATTTTAACCAACTCGATTCGACTAATTTATTATAATTCAACTTAGTATGCAGATTAACAAATTTAGAATTAAAATTATTGCCGTTATCATCCACACATCCTGAATAAATATGACCAGATAAGATCCAACCTAGTTTGGTTTTTTGAGCTATAGGAGAACCAGGCGGACCTTTGATTAAACCATCTTCCAATATCTGGGCATACACCTCGGCACCTAATAATAAATCAATTTCATTGGGTACATTGAATGTGGGATCAGCTAAATCTTCTTTAGATAAACCTTTGATACTTGTTTTAATAACCTTTCTGTCGGGTAAGAAAGATGTAAGTTTACTTATAACATGAGCCTTAATACTAAGAACAAAGCTGGAATTATGAAGTGAATGAATATTTAAATTAACAACATATTTAGATTTCATTATCTTACTATGGTCACTTCTTAATCCTGAAATATGGCTCTTTTGTGGTATTTTCTTTAAACCGTAACGTTTAACAGCGGCTTCGGTTATAAATGAAGCCTGAGATCCTTGATCAAGTAAGGATCTCAACGTCATTGTTGCTCCAGATCTCATCTCGACCTTCACTAAGGCAGTGGCCAGTAACACTTGGCTTTGAATATTTGAGCAGCAGGAAACAACATTAGACTCACCTTGTGATGATGTCGCAGACACAACATCTTTAGCGTCCGAGTTATTTTCCTCGGACTGCTGAGGTGCAGTTTTGGGATGTAAAATAGAATGATGGCGCTTTTTACACACTCGGCAACGAGTAGACTGATGGCATGATTTAACCGAATGATTGGAACCTAAGCAGTTGAAGCATAAACCCCTGGACTGAACAAATTCACGTCGTTTGATTATATTTTCTTTACAAAACTTTTTACAAAAACACAGCTTATGACTTTCTTTACAATATGGGCAAGCAGTAGAAGTTACATGAAATGATTTCGCAGTGACATTTTTATTAATACTTGGTTTATAATATTTATTTTCACAATATTCTAATGATCTGAATCTTTGTTCTAAAAATAATTTAAATTGATCTATGGTAGGCAAATCTTGTGTTAAATTACATATTTTGGCTTCCCATTGCCTCCTAGATTCAGTGTCTAATTTAATACATAAAATGTAAATTATTAAAGTATCCCAATTGTCTATATTTAAATCTAAATTTTTTAAGGCATTCATACACTCATTTGTATTATCTAATAATTCTCTTAAAGACTGAGCTGATTCTGAAACAATATTTTTTTGACTCATAAACCTTTTGAAAATACAATTAATAATAAACCTTCTATTATTGTAGCGATTCTCTAAGTTATTCCAACATAAATTATAATTCGAATTTGTAACCGGTATGTGACGTAGTAATTGTTCTGCTTCACCAGAAAGATGTGATTTTAAATATTGCAACTTCTGCACATTGTCTAAGGAAGCGTTGTTATGAATTAAAGAAATGAATAAATCTCGGAAGGAAGTCCATTCCATGTAATTACCCGAAAAAGTAGGAATAGTAATTTTTGGTAATCGTACATTTACTAAATTGTTTTGACATATTGAATCTTGAATTTGCAAATTAATACTACTTTTATCGTTTAAATTTAAATCTTTCAACTTATCCTTTAATATTGACTTGAATTCCAAATAATCTTCCTCCGTTAAATCATATGTATCCTCTTCAAAGTAATCTGTACTATCTAAATTTTCTGTATCAAATTGACCTACAATTTGTTTATGAGTATCTTTAAATGCAAGCCATTGCGATTCTAAATTCTCAAGGCGAGCTTCTACATATGACAATGTCAACCGCTCCTTAGGAGACTTTTTAAAATTAACTTTACTTCTGCTCATTGCTGAAGCGGTATCTTTTTGTATTCTAATTAAAGCTTCCATATTTATTTATTTTTTAGCTATGTAGAAAAGTCTTACAATATGATAACAATAAATTCTAACGTTAACTTAATAAACAATATTTCTTAAAATTTTAATTATTATTCTAACACTTAAAGTTCCTAAAATATTTCTCGAAATTTTTCTAAGTTAACTTTCACAAAATTATTCTGTCTTTTAAACACAATCTCTGGATGAAATCGGGCGTAGGTTCCCCGTACTATCACTTTTAGCCAAATTATTCTAAGTTCTACTTTTGTACTTTTTCTAAGTGTTTGAACATTTAATTAGTCTGGGTGAAATCGGGCATAGGTTCCCCGTATTATCACTTTTTGCAGAATTATTCTAAGTCCAAACTAATTTTAATTTAAATTTACAAGTCCAAGATTTACTTTATAATTTCACTAGTAGTTGTTGTCACTTTAATTCTGATTTTAAATAGTTAAAAGTACTTACAGTTTTATTGCCACTCACTGCTAAACACTAAACACTGGTCACTTTGTTGCACACTGTACTTGCGTCGCCGACTGTACCCTGTGCCGCCAACTGGTCGCTGCAACTGAACCGCCCGCCGTGCTCAGCTGATGCTCGAAAGTCCAGTCCTTACACCATCAGCGCCCTCTGGTGGTGGATATCTTCATTTACTCCATCAGAAACAGTCCACTTCTGTGTCGGAGCTCTTCCGGTACACGCAATTGCCATCAAGTCTTCCGGTCTTCCCGAGTGATATCCGCTCGTAAGGACCAATGTACAACCCTTCAAAAACACTACACCAATACTACGGGAATTACAAAATAATTACGCCGTTTCAAGATGAGGTCCTTTATTCTAAAAGGCGAAGAACAATTTAACATGGAGATGTATATATCAAACCGTTTGAACCAAACGATAGTGTGATCTAAATGAGTACAGCGACATCTATCGTTTGGTTGCAGTACTACATTAAACTTAGTTAATATTAAATAACAAAATATGTTGCATTTTATTATAGTACTAAACAATGGCTAAATAATATTGCAATCAAGCAGTAGTGTTTCTGTGGTGAGTAGGTTAACCGGAGCTACTTGGGGGTAATAGGGGTAGTTTCGGCAACTTGCTTGAGATGCTTCCGGTGTTGCAAGTGTGTATGAGTTACGGTATTCGCTTACCATCAGATTAACCGTACCTATGCTTGTTTGACGACCTAATAGTATAAGCAATTCTATTTATTATTTTTTGTTTTTACACATACATGTGTGTGTATAGGTAAAAAGTGTTTTAACTTTTTAAAAAAAATATCGAAAAATTAAGTAGAAAGACTAAGACTAAGAAGACACGTAAAATTTATAAATTTATTACATACAATATTATATACCTACACCTACATACAAAAAAGTGTTGTAAAAAATGTTGTTATCTATACTAATATAATAAAGCTGAAGAGTTTGTTTGTTTGTTTGTTTGTTTGATTGTTTGTTTGTTTGTTTGTTTGAACGCGCTAATCTCAGGATCTACTGGTCCGATTTGAAAAATTCTTTCAGTGTTAGATAGCCCATTTATCGAGGAAGGCTATAGGCTATATATCATCACGCTAAGACCAACAGGAGCGGAGTCCACGCCGACGAAGTCGCGCGTAGAAGCTAGTTTTATATAAAAGTATTGAGGTTTATAAAAAGTAATTTATTTTTTATATAAAAGTAGTAAAAAGTTGTTTAATCTCGGATAGAAAATTCTCCTCGGAGGTTCTATAATATTCTGCAAATCTTTCTGTACAATTTATTTTTTATTTATCACCATGTAGCTTAAAATATTTCTTTATTACATTATCTTTCGTTAAAATATTTTACAAATTTTGATTATTTGTGAATTTTTATTGTTTTTTTTTTAGTATAAGGGGTTTAAATATATTTTGTTTTTTGTTTTAAGAATATGTCGTACTAAAACGCTCAATTTAGTATCTACGACTAAGACAGTGTCGGTTATTTGTGTTTGTACATAAGTGAATATTACTAGGTAACATTTACTTTGAATCTTATAGTTTGACAGAAAAGAATTTCGCGACGACCCATTAATTTAACAGCCATAAGTTTTAAAAACTATTTTAGTCTTAAGCCTTATAAAGTAGGTAGGTGCTGTACATACTATCGTTCCCAAAGAAACAGATGGCTCAAACAAATACCCGTTTGCACTTTGGTTTAAGGTTTTAATAACTATTTTATGACTACTTGCATTTCAAAGTCAGACCCAAAAGCGATGCTCCACCAGAACAACTTGGTTAAAAGCTTGTAATACCTCGAATAAACGGGAATTTTACGAGTTAGGTACTTATCTTGTCATACGAGCAAGTGCATACTGGTGATTGAGCCAAGTATGGCTAAGTGCAAGTCGCATTAGCGATGCGGCGCCGGCGGACGTCCGCCTTCAGTTACGACAACACTCAACGCTTTCAACAACGCAAACATTCTGGCGTGTTACCTAAAATTGCAGTACATGTTGAATAAATTGAAAATTATATTTGAACTAGCGACCCGCCCCGGCTTCGCACGGTTGCAAAAACTATCAGTGTTCCTCTACTATATTATGCCTGTATTATACATATAAACCTTCCTCTAGAATCACTCTATTTACTAAAGAAAACCGCATCAAAATCCGTTGCGTAGTTTTAAAGATCTAAGCATATATACGGACAGACAGACAGCGGGAAGCAACTTTGTTTTATACTATGTAGTGAACCATCAACATATTTTAAATTGTATTTTATAGGCATGTAGCAAATAAAATGATTACTTAATGCAATTTATGAACTAATACACAAAGTCCAAACGACTAGTAATATTAAAGTATTTCTGAAGGATATGGATGAAAAAGTTAATATGGAGGACCACGCGTTGCGGACTTAGAAAAAAAGATGGATGTCTGTGAATAATGTTCGGTCGCGAACTGTAGTAATGGACAGCACTAAATATTGCACCAAGGGAAAATAAATTACACCACTTTTTCAGACGCACAAAAAGTACTCTTCGTTTTATCTTTCACGGGATCTCGGAAAAAGTTTAATATGTTACGCCGGACACTGATTATGTAAGTGGCTGGGGATGGTCGGCCGTGTACTTATCTTCTATTACGTTTTATTTTATGAGCACAGAAAGATAAATTTTTTCCAGATTATCCGTGAAATGAATATAGTTGGTAAACTTTGAGTTACTTCTTTTGCTGGAACTGTGCGTTTGCAGTCTTTTAAATACATATTACGTGTGCGGTTTTAATATGCTGACAATAAATTGAGCATCTTTATGATTTTTTTTTAATTATTTAAATTAACTGCTTAACAAAACGATTTTAAAGAAAATATTTTATTCAGATCTTTATTTTAACATCTTAAAATTTAATGGAAATTTAGGATTTCTTAAGTGAATTTTTTTTTTGGGATATAGGTATTACAATTCTATCATATATTGTTATCTCTTAATAAAACAGCTAGCTGTACCCGCGCTTGCCAACTTTTTCACTAAAACTACCATGAAGTATTAATACCAGTTATAGATGAGCTCTACATTAATGGATTTCTGTGGATTCTAAGTTTCAATTTATTTAGGACTACATGCATACAAATAGAACTTTTAAAATATTGCCATTCTGACTAAAATAATAAAATACCTATAATAAAATAGGACTATTCGTAAAATAATTGCAACTAAGTACACATTTTATCATTCCTCCTCTATCCTAAGGAAACCGTGCTGAATCCATTGTCCTAGGTTCGTAGTATAAACTCAAATCGTGCATAGTTTCCTTTATATTCATTCAGTCATTTTTATGTGGTGCGTGATCTAGATACAGGCAGACCGACAAACTAAGATAAAAATGCATTTTTTGCTACATTGCTTAATTAATAGAGTGCTATATCTATAGTATAAGAAAAAGGTTATTAAATTGTACTTTTTTAAATTAGCCGTATAAGCAGCTTTTATTTTTTTTTAACTAATACAGGATATTCCTCATGAATTATACAAGTAATATACTCTTATTAGCTTATTATTATTGTTTGCAGTTGAGAAATGGCTGGTAAAACTTTGATTACATTAATTCGTGTTATGTGGCGAACAACGAGCTGGATCGTCTCTCTCTATGTCATTTATAAAGAGTAGTTATAATAAGTTTAAAACGTTAAAGCAAAATATTTAACTTACTGAGGTCTCAAATTAATAATTTTACTAATAACTTAATTTATCAAAAAGATTTTCACTTCAGATTAATTCATTCGGTCTTTGAGGAGAAGTCTTTAATGTTTAAATCAATGGTTGTTTAGCATTAACTGTAACGTATACGTTACCATTGTGCAATCACAACACCACACGTTGACGAGGTCCTCCACAAGCCCTTTGTTCATTTAAATATCCTAATCCGAGCAGTAATGCTGCGGCTAGTAATCAGTACGTAGTAAGCGGTGTCCCTGTCCCGTAGGATTTAGTTTCAATCACAGTGGCGACCGCGCGCGTGATTAATGCATACTAAACAGAGTGTACTCGCTTTTAGATAAACTTTCTAGATCGCTTTTTGCTTTGTTAAACTATGGATTATTAAACTGACTTGGGTTGGATTGAACTACACCGGAAATCTTACGTAATTGAAATCTATCTATATAAACCATAGGTGTACGAAATTTCACACTCCTCCGTCTGCGCAATTTTCGTAAAAAGGGCTACAAAGTTTTTGCTTCATGTATTAATATATAGATTAAACATTTCTGTCACCATTTTTAAAAATTCTATTCTTAATGGGGCATAAAATTGCTATGGGAATTTTGTTACTTTTGTAGTTAAAGTTTTATACATGAAATAAAAATTGAAATTTTTTTAAGGCTAGGGTTAGAACAAATTAATGTATAATTATGTATGTTATGAGTTTTATGCACAAGCAAAGTTTCGTTCCAAAGCTAGTGTGTGATAAAAGATCGTCATTCAGACACAATTTTTCAATTTTGTACAATATCTAATTAGTAATTACTATTAAGAAATTAATTTTAGCTTTCATAAACACAAGTAGGCAAATAAAGCGTTGTTGAAGAGAAGTGACTGACTGCCGGCAATTAAGAGGCGAAAGCCGAACAAAGGAGCCTCTTAGTTACACTTAATTAAAAAACAGGAAAGAGACGTAAAAAGTTTTTTCTTTAATAAATGAAACGTAGGTTTAAGAGCGAAGCTGTGGGAATGTGAATAATAGTGCGAGGAATGAATTCTCACTTATTTCAACTCTGAAAAGCTTGCTCGTTTTTGTTCCATCCTCGAGGATCCTTAAAATGAGCTACTCGTAAATATAATAATTTAGATACAGAATTTTATGATTTTATCTATTAGTAAGTGTTAATTAAAAAAGTATGGCTTTAAGTCATTATAATTTGACAAAGAGATTTTTCTATAATTATATTTGAAAAGAAACTTTATTTAAAAGAATATATTAAAGAGTCTTACAGAATAATTTAATAAAAACGTTTTTTTCTCGAAGTATCTTATTCTTCGCAATGTTTGCAATTTTCCGAGTCGTGAAGAGTTTCCGAGCGTTAGTACCTAAATAGCATGTGCTCCATCCACTTAGCTTGCGTATGAAATATCTATATGAAAATTAAAGCGCAACAGCGCCTATGGTTAAATTTTCTCTGAGTTTAGTTGCTTTAATTTTCCGGGCGCAGCGCTGGCTCACAATGAGACGTGGCCTGCAGCCATCATTACTGTAGGTATGCGCGTCTTTCATTCCTGCCTCCACTCACCCAACTTCGTAGTGCGATGCGTGAATACTTTCGGGATATTAAAAGTCACGCTTCCATTATGCAAGGATAGTTTTGTACGGTTTGTCATTTATATTACATTGCACGGTACTACTACTGAAATGTTACGTTATAACTAAAGAATGAAAATTTTTGTTTTTAAAAAACTTGAGTTGTTCATCCTTGCAGTTTTTTTTTAAATGAAATGTTAGATATAATAAGTATCTAATAAATAAAGTGTTAAGTAGGTACCAATTTGTAAAATTACATAATTGGTCCCAGAAAGAGTGTAATTTTTTAATCACACACCACGACGATGTTAAGTACAGCAATTAACCGATGTTGTACGGCAATTAATATACCGTGAAGAGATCCAAATAATTCTAAAGGTGACATTTCTAGCAATTACTTTACATCATAGTGGTATTGTAACAGATACATTTTAAATTTCAAACAGATAACATGGTCGAGTCTAAAACCTCCGATTGCTTTAAAATTAATTTTATACATCTTAGGATCTTTGGAGTATGGTCTCATTATAATACGTCAAAAATCTATACATGTTATTTAGCTATGTTTCTTATTGTAAATCTTTTCACTTATAACGCATTACTTGTATTAAATTTGTTATTTACGCCTCCCAAAATAGATTTATTGATCAGAGAAGTAATTTTTTTATTTACCGAAGTGGTGGTTATTTCTAAAGTTTTAATGGTAATTTTAATGCGTAAGAAGCTCCTTTATGCCTTCGATATATTAGATTGCGAGACTTTTAAAGGTGAAGACGAAGTCAGCAGAGAAATTGTTAAAAGCTACGTCGCTAAGTACAAAACTTATTGGAAAATAAACGCTATTCTTGGGAACTTTAGTTATTCTTCACGAGTATTTCTGCCGATATTCGGGCATTTGATATTCAACACGACAGTGGAGTTGCCGATATGCAAATATTATTTCTTAGATAACGAAATTATTCGACGATATTTTGTATTCTGGTACTTATACCAATCGGTGGGGATGTATTCTCATATGCAGTATAATGTTAACATTGATACGTTAATTGCTGGATTGTTGATTATACCAGTAGCACAATTAAAAGTGCTGAATATGAAATTTAGCAAATTGAAAATAGACGAAAACTTCTCGAAAAACATTGAAAAAAAAGAAGCTTTACAGAAACTTAAACTATATAAGTATTTACAACATTACGAGCTAATTATCAAGTAAGTTTGTAAGAAACTCAATTTTAAAATTTAATTTGTGTTATTTTAGTATTAAATAATATTTTCATTTTATAGGTATTGTTCGACGATACAGGACATAATAGGTATTACAATGTTTGTCCAATTTGCCATGGCGTCTGTGATAATTTGTGTTGTTTTGTGTGGATTACTTCTGGTAAGATGTTACTTCGTATTTCGACTAACCAAACATCATAATTTTTAGAAATCGTTATATTAAGATTTGTTAACAATACAATAATAATAAGTTAGATCTTTTTAAATAATTATTATGAACATATATTATTTAATTGAAACTAGATGTAAAAGTTAGACTATTTTTTATTTTAGTTACTGCTAATAATAGTTTTACCATTTGTATAATATTTTAATTTTCATAATAAATTTTACTTTTTCTTTGACAATTAAGCCTTCGACAATAGAAACAGTGATGTTTATGGTGGGCTATTTAATCGTCATGGTCTTAGAAATATTCGTGCCTGCTTTGTTGGGTACGCTACTTAGTCACGAAGTAAGTATATTTTTTTATTGTTTTATACCTCCAACTATTTCTATGCTAAAAATAACTTCACGTTGATTATTTTCAGAATGACTGAAATTTTTAATTATAATAAAAAAATAAAATAATAATTTTTGTTACAGAGTCAAAACCTGGTATTCGCAGCGTATTGCAGCGAGTGGATACCAAGATCTAAAAGATTTAAACGAAGTCTTAATCTGTTTATGGAACGAGCAAAATGTAACATTGTGCTAACATGTGGAAGGATATTTCCACTTACACTTGAAACTTTTACAGCGGTTCGTACAAAATAATAAATATTGACAATACTATTCCTAGCAAGCAAGTAATTATTTTTATCAATTAATACCTATATTAAGAAGAATTGTAATTTAATCTATAGCATTAATATTCTACTACGACCAAGTCGTGTAGATTTTTTTCAAGGTATTTCCTACATCTTTGAGTATATGAATTAAGTTCTAAAAAAAGTAAATAACCTTTTTAAAAAACAAACTTGAATTTGAATGCGCTAAAACGAAAAAAATAAATTTTTACTTTAAACTTTTACTATTTACCTATAAAGTCATTACATAATTTATATGTCCTAACTATTAGATACTGTTGGATTTAGAATGACATCACAAAGTTAACCGTGCATTGTTATCCAAATTGAACTTGTATACAAAATTTCAGCTCAATTGGTTGCTTCAAAATTGATTTGTAAGATTTCACCCGAACAAATATAGTTACATACATTGCAAGTTACATAAAAGCTTGTAAAAACTCAGCGGCACTAAAAAGACGAGCGAATTACTAGGACATAAACGTCTTATTGCAGGGAAAAGCTTTATTCTTCTATTATAGAAAATAGAACAAAGCTTATTGTGCCACGCTTTAATTCATTTTTTATTATTTTAAATACTGAAATTTTATATGTTTTACAACAATCATTTTATACAATGTCTAAATGTTTGTTGTAAACTTTTGATCTATACATTTAATAAAACAGCTGTAGCCGTAGTAAATTAATCATGGTTAACTCAAATGTCATAAGTAACATCTATATCTTTTTGTTTCAGATTATTAAAACAGCCTATTCATTTTTCACTCTCGTTCGCAATTTTCAAGCACGTGAATTAGATTGAATAAAACAATGTTATTTATATTATTATGTATTATTAATATTATCGAATTATTTATTTTAATATAAAAATATTTAATTTTATTTTTAAATCTTGTATAATAACACGGACTTACAATGACATGTTCAAGTACATAAATACTTAAATTGGTAAACTTTAGCAGTCCTAAATATTTTGTAGTTTCAGGTTTTTTCTCACTCATATTAGAGCTTATTGTAATTATTTTCTGATAGCGTGGTATCAAATAAGTAATAAGTGAATTATACGTTATTTATTAATATTCTAAAGTATTTTCCAGGCGTTGGTATAATAACATAATATGCACTTTGCGAATATTGCGAAAAAAAAACGCCGTTGGTTAAATATTTATGAATTCTACCGTTACTAAGCGGTGTACAGATGGTATTGTATAATTTTTAATTCAAATGTAGCGAGTACATTCTATATTTATTATAACACAATAATCACAGAAGAGTACATAACTACTGCTTAACTATTTAGTATAATTAATTGGTAACTATGTTATAAATGTATTAAAAACTATTCTTTAAGGTAACATTAATGAAAGAGACTATAAATAAACTAATACTAGGTATATGCTTATAACATTTTTTAATTGAAATCGCAGCCTGTACGTAATATCCCACTGTTGGGCATAGGCCTCTTTCCCCATGTAGGAGAAGGATCAGACCTTAATCCACCACGCTGCTCCAATGCGGGTTGGCGGATATATTCCTACTATGAGTAACGAACGCTATCAAGTGTACATGATAACAACCGGGACCGACGGCTTAACGTGCTCTCCGAGGCACGGTGGGGAGATCCACAAGGACTGCACAAACACCCAGACCACGGCAAACATCTGTATGGCCAATACAAATGTTGTCGTGTGCGGGGATCGAACCTGCAACCGCCAACGCAATAGCCATACAAACCAGTGCTGTGACCGCTGCGCCAACGCGGCGTCATTATTATTAAAGCATTTTTCGGCGTTCATTATTAATTGAAATATCTAATTTGAAATAAAACGCAATTGTAAACCTTACTTAAAAGTATATTGTTAAAATAAAAATGCAAGTAACGATATAATATGTAAATATTTAAAACGAATATTTCTTTATATTACTCGTATAAAATGTTATTATTTAGTTAAAATAAATTATTTCAAAGATGGAAGTCGAACGACCAACTACTACATTAAATAAGACGTTAAAGATTTGGAAATATTTGGGTTTATGGGATGGTGGAACAAACAAAACTCTTTACAAATATTATTCTTACACTTTCATTTTTGTGATATTGCTATTATACAACATACAGCAGACAATCAGTTTGATCTACACACCACGGAAAATTGAAATAATGATCAAAGAAGTAACATTTTTTTTCAACGTAGAAGCTATAACGATAACCGTGTTCATGATTTTGATTAATAAGAGAACCATTATTAAAGTCCTTGCTGCATTAGATAGTAAGGAATTTCAAGAAACCGACAACGCAACAAATGAGATAATCACCAAAGATATGGCGAAATATAAATTGTATTGGAACGGACTAATAGGATTGGGGCACTTTGCTTATACCATGAAAGGCATAGTTCCTTTATTTGCAAATTTTGCTATAACCTCTTATCACATTACGTTGCCGACGTTCAATTATTTCTTTTTAAGTGAAGAGACAAAGAACAAATACTTCGCTTGGCTTTTTGGTTACGAAATTGTAGCCATCTATGCTCTTATGTTGTACGATATCACTAGTGATGTCTTTATGAACGGGATCCTGTTTTATTCAATAACACAAATTAAAATACTAAACCACAGATTAAAAAACCTTAAAGCCGAAGTAGATGCAGATATGTCGAGAGAAGCTAAAGAAATATTGTACGTAAAAAAACTAAAACAATGTTTAAAACATTATGATTGCATTTTGAAGTAAGTAATTTTTCTTGGTATAGTTTATTATTTGTACACTTATTTTTAAATGCATTAGTACTTAGCGTGGAGATACACCAATCATAAAGCTTAAATCTTAGCAAATTCAAGCCCGATCCATAAAAAGCTAAAACAAATTTATTGTCTTTGAATATAGGGAGCGGGTAACTCAAGTTTTTTATGTGGCTTATCCGTAGCGCTCACGTTTTCTCGTCTGTCACACATCATATGTCATCACTTGCACTACAAAAACTCTAGTCTTATACGAGTCCTATTGATATACAGGATTAATTAGATTGGATAAACGATACCATGAAATTTCTATCGCTATGTTTAGCGGTGAGTTTGAATTCCATATATCGGCGGTCTCTACTATTGGCAGGTAGAACACAATATATTAGCGTACTCTCTGACTAGACAGTTATGATTTCTTGAATCTAAGAGCGATTAATTATTCTTGATCACTTTTTGATATGACTACTGCCAAAAGCTAAAGTTTCAGGCATGAAATTAATCGGCATTTAACCTCTATGTTTCTATCACTCATAAATAAAATTGCCTGAATCATAATTTTGCAGGCTTTTATCATGGATAAATTTTGTTTTTATAATAAAAGAAAAAAGAAAAAAAAAAACATTCAAAGGATGATTAATTATCTAATTGCGTATTATTATGGATCATTGATATAATTATGATGCTTTAAGTTTTTATCCACAGATATTGTAGCGATGTCCAAAGCGTAACTGGCGTGATTATGTTCCTGAAATATGGATTAGGATCTACAATTATTTGTGTAATATTGTGCGGACTACTTTTGGTTAGTATTATCTACATTAATATATATTATTGCGTTTGCTCGTAAACGAAAGAAAACCGATTTCAATATTTTTATCGACAAGTAATATAATGATACCCAGGTTGAAAACACCATCAATTAAATGCTCATTATTAAGGATTACTCAATAAATACTTGTTAGATCTCGATCAAACTTAAATGGCACCACATTAAAAACACAATTTATCGATTAATAAAAAAAACCATCAAAATCGGTACACCCAGTAAAAAGTTATGAGGTAGCGCACATAAAAAAATACAGTCGAATTGAGATACTCCTACTGTTTTGAAGTCGCTTAAAAATAGTGTTGAAACACGGTTACATAAACTAATTATGTTTCGAGGCAAGACTAGTACAAATATAAATGAAATATATTTATTTACATATTTTATACAAATGTATACCTATAAAATGTATGTTAATACATAACGGGAAACTTACATCAATATATTGTATTGATCAATATAATGTACTCTTAATTTTACTAATCTATTTTAGCCTTCGTCTATGGAAGCAATCGTATTCATGGTTTTTTATCTAGGTGGAATACTTTTACAAGTTTTTATCCCCAGTTGGCTTGGTATGCAACTTTCTAATCAGGTAAAGGACCTTTTTTAGTCTTGTAGGTTAGAGTTAGGTATTTATTATGAATATTAATATTGATGAACAAAGCTAGGTAAGGATTTTTAGAATAGGTTGGATTTTTTTTTTCGATATTTTATATTTAAAAGCGCAAGAAAACGTAGTATTTTTTTTTGAAAAATTTAAGTATAAACAAAAAAAAAAGAAGTCTGTGTATTAAATAAATATTGTAAAATGATTTGTTTTCAGAATAAGACATTACTGTCTTCAATATAAACAAAATGTGCTAAGACAAAGTCATTAAATCGAGACACTTTAGTACCTAAAGTGTAGCGCTACGTTGACATATTTTCTTTGGTCTAATATTGCTTTTCAAGCGAGAGTGACGTACTCTTTCAGAGTCAAGAGTTAGTGTTCGCGGCGTACAATAGTGACTGGATCCCAAGGACTGAACCATTTAAAAGGAGTATCAAGGTTTTTATGGAACGCGCTAAAACTCCAATTGTGATCGTTGGCTTGAAGTTGTTCCCGTTGTCACTTGAAACGTTTACTTCCGTTAGTAAATTTTACAAATATTTTCAAATATTATTCTGATTCATTATTTTTATTATGAATATATAACTTACTGGCTCGAATTTTTAGTCATGGAAATGTTTGTAAATGAAAATTTATTTAAGATATTTATAATGTGCAATAAAACCAAATTAAATGTTAAAGAAAAATATTGTGTATTCAAATTAATGATCAAAGAATGACATTTCCTGGATTTTAATTAGATTATGTTAAAAAGTTTTAGGTTATATTTGTCTTGTCCCACGCAACTTTAGTTCCATACTTTTACTCTGCGTTTAGTTTTATTGAGTCATATAAAAAAACTGTTTTGGAGGACTGATAGTATACCTAAACAAAGTTAAGTTTTATAACATTATAGTACTACACATTTTCAGCACAAAATAATATGTTAGATTTAAATATTTATTCAATATGTTAGATTTATATATTCATTCTTTTTGTTTATTTGTTTCCAGATAATGAAGACAACGTATTCTTTTGTTACTCTAGTTAGAAACTTTCAAGACCACGAAGAGAATAATATATAATACACAGCGAGTATAAAAGTCACGTCGAATTGAAGTAGAAATTCAGACAAACAAAATTTTTAAGAAGTTTTATCTTTATGCGTATATATATTATGTATACATCTCTAAGCTATTATAAAAAAACGAGTTTCCTTTAGACTACACAAATGAAGCAAAACTTACGAAACGCAACTCTCTCTTTTTTTTTAAATTATACTATAGCATACTATAGGTTTATTCTTGACCCCAGTCTAGCTCAAGAGCAGAGACGCGGTCGAAGATGGAGCGAGCTCGCCCAGAAGAAGCCTGTTCACTCGCGCTATAAACAAGTTCGGGTTATATGATTATGATTGGGGATAAGGTCGGCAACGCGCTTGCGAAGCTTCTGGTGTTGCAGGCGTCTATAGGCTACGGTCTTAACATCAGGTGAGCCGTACGCTTGTTTGCCAACCTAGTTACATAAAAAAAAATAATAAAAAAAAATTATATGAACTCGAAAATACAGGCGCAGGCAGGGAATTAAAATCCTTGGCCATGCGCATTAAAAAAGATGACTTGAAGCGCTTTGTAAGAATAAAGGGTATGTCAATCAGGTGGGGATGAAAGCCTGCGGTACGTCTGTAAGTCCGATGGAAGAAATCTCTCTCTTTTTAACTTCACTAACTTATCTCACTCTCAACTTCCATTCGCCTCGCCCGACCACACTTTTTGTAACGGCTTAACCAGCTTACCTACTCCTCAAGTCAAGGCTGCGTAAAGAAGTTTTACTTAAAAAAATATACAATTTAAAGCAATATAGCTCAAGCACAAGATAGGTTTACAAATAACTTAAATTGTGGCTTCTATTTGGCTTGTTTCTTCTTGTGCATGGCTTAGAAATAGTAGGTTATATGTTGTTTAATTGAATTCCTTTTGGCTGCATCCACCTGTATTACAAAATATATTAAATTGTTAAAGGAATAACATAATCACCTGTCTTATATTAATGAACTTATGAATTGAATTGTACTTGATTATTACATTTTATGAAACAAACGTAACCTTTTAGAATATTGGTATTAGATACTAAAGATATATATTTTATAATATTAGAAACGAAAACAAAAACCAAAAAGAGCTCTGGTAGAACACAAACCAAAAGGTTTAATACAAAGCTAAGAATCGTCAGATACTCCATTTCCTGTAGCAGGGGTATCTTTTAAATTTATTTGAAAAAATTACCTGTTAAAAAGCCAATAATAATACTAAGATAATCTTTTTTCTCAACGAATATTACTACAAACAGTGTCATATTCTTTAAACATTGTCTGCCTCATAAGTGTGTCGTGCAATTCAAATAACGTTGTTTTAATGCTTACACTTATTCGAAAGTTTTCTGACTAAAAATGCAGAAAAAACTAGAGTTTAAAGCGCCTGTGGTCTATCTACGATTTCCTAAGAGACTTCCCTTTAGTTGTGTTCAAGAAGGGGTCAGGACGCTTTTTAACCCAAATAGACAGATTTTTCATGTTGCTTTCTTTTATAAATTGACTTTTCTTTAGGCGACAAAAATATTAGGGATTTTGTTGTGAAAAAAAACAACTTTTAGTTAAGTTGCTTGCCACAACGCATTAGGTTAAACTAGACAAAAAAAAAGTGTACTAATAAAATGGCGTAGTTATGAATACAACAAATAAATATTTTTTACTCAATGCACAATTTTAATTAATAACAATCAAATAATTGACTTTAATTTATTCAGTTAAAAAAAAAAAAAAAAAACTGTTGCAAGACAAACAAATGCACTCGTTCAGACTGTAAATCGCGGTGTAAGAGTCAGATAAACGTATCTACATTTTCTCAATTTTACAGGAAAGCAAAAATACTGTGAAAATTCGGCTCTTTAAACTTTACCAGCTTTTTAATACAGATAAAATACTAGTATCGTAAAAAAAAATTTTTTCTATGTATTGCCATACTCTTAGAGCTTTGAAAAAAATAGAAATTATTTATTTATATGTGCTTACGCAGACGTAATATATATATTTTTAAAATTTGGTTGACATACGTTAGTGTGACCCTTAATTATTTTCAAACAATAGTACTGCCACATAAACGTAAATCGTAATACATCGTTTTGGCCATTGATTTGTATTATTTATCTAACAAAAATGTTTGTGCCAATAAAACGTAAATACACAAACGTTACACTGGCTCTTTAAACTAAGCATCAAAACAAAATTTTGTAACGACCAAAACAACGTATAAGCTTTTACGTTCTTCTGGTTTTTATAATATTGCCAAACAAACTATATTCTAATCGAATAAAAATATTGTTTTTAGAAATACGTTCTTATAGCTCTAAAGAGGTAGGAAGATAATTAGAACTAATTAAACGGTATTCATAATACGTTTTTCTGGTTCAATTGAAAATAGTTCTTAAGCTAATTCGTTTTTTTGGAATTTGATAAATATTGACTTTACCGTTACGTCGTTTTGGCAATTCATAAAGGACTATATTGTGAACCGTTTTACGAAAAAAAACTTTTTTTGATTTTTTTGTAGATACGTTCATCTGGTTCTTATACCGCGAAATGTTTTGGACTACGGCTTGGGTAAAGCAGATTAGTTTCACCACGCTAATGCACAGATTGTTGATCGATTTATATGACAATACTTACGAAACAACAAAACATTTGTAAAGATTCCTGCACAGAAAAAAAAATAATATTCTTTCCTAATTAAAATGTCTATTAATCACTTTTTGACTAGATTCTACTCATATTACTGATAGTATTTACTAAAACATTAGTATCTAACCTGCAATAAACTTTTTGTTCGTTCAATAACGAACTATTATGTATGTACTATCGCAAATCTTGATCTTACATATAATATTATTTTCCCTGCTACGAAATCTTAATGCGGATAATGTTTTTAGTATTCATAGAACAGCCGACGATCCAGTCTAAGAATTCAGCCGAAAGATTTCAGCGGTACCATTTCCAACTCGACCCCTGCAATTAAAACGCACACGAAGGGTTGCACCGTTTTCTAAATTGCAAACACGTTCATTGTTTTAATCTACTCTGCAATCCAGAAGGGTATATTATACAGAATGATAATATTTTCTACTATATTTTGACCTTCATCGGCTTAAGGTTTTGAAGGAGCCGGAACCACTGGAAGAGATCAAACTGTGTTGGTCGCTTCAAGTCTCGAAGAAAACGGTAACGTTATACTTGATTGAAATATTAATTTCTTGCCTTCGTGATAACTGTGGAAATAATTTCCTTGCTTAAGTTGTTCCGGAGTAAAGAAGCTTACCGCGCTATTCATCTAAGGATTTTTCATTGCTATATCTCGGCTAGAATAAACAAGTGTTTCGTTTAATACCTACAGACTTGTAATTATTTATTTATGACTTATTTTGTTTTTAAATGTCATATGATGACATTTAATGTACAATAATCTTCAGTTTGTGTGCTTTTACTGACTAGTAGTGACCCTGCTTTCTGCTCCGGGGGTTGTGGGTTCGATTCCCACCCCGAGTGTGGGTGTAATATAGATATCCATACTAATATTATAAATGCGAAAGTAACTCTGTCTGTCTGTCTGTCGCGCAATCACGTCAAAACTACTGAACAGATTTAAATGAAATTTGGTATACAGATAGTCTAGAGTCTGAGAAAGGACAAAGGCTACTTTTTAATGCGATAAAAGGATGTAAGGGGTTGAAAAGTTGGAATGAAAATTTGTATGATATATAATGTTCGTGTTTCGTAACTGCCAAACATTTAATGTTCATTCCGTCGATACGGTAAACTCTTCCCTAAAATTAAAGAACGTATTTAAATAAAGATTTCGAATCGACAACATATATCCACAATATAAAGGATAGTGGCTTATTTTAGATTTTAAAAATGTATAATAATGTCAGTAATGAAAACAGATTGACATAATAAATATTGGTTGTCAAATATTTATGCGTGCGATCAGAAATTTATTTAGTGTAAACTAAGGAAAATATATCAAGCTACTTAAATATACAATCTTATCTTATCTATACTAATATAATAAAGCTGAAGAGTTTGTTTGTTTGTTTGTTTGTTTGTTTGTTTGTTTGTTTGTTTGTTTGAACGCGCTAATCTCAGGATCTACTGGTCCGATTTGAAAAATTCTTTTACTGTTAGATAGCCCATTTATCGAGGAAGGCTATAGGCTATGTATCGTCACGCTAAGACCAATAGGAGCGGAGTCCACGCCGACGAAGTCGCGCACAGAAGCTAGTAATATATAAAGCTGAAGAGTTTGTTTGTTTGTTTGTTTGTTTGTTTGTTTGTTTGAACGCGGTAATCTCTGGAAATACTGGGCCAATTTGAAAAATTCTTTCAGTGTTAGATAGCCCATTTATCGAGGAAGACTATAGGCTATGTGTCATTACGCTAAGACCAATAGGAGCGGAGTCCACGCCGACGAAGTCGCGCGCAGAAGCTAGTTTATTTATATATTTATATATGTATTACTTATAAGTATATCTATAGAAAAAAATGAAGCTAGACCAGTCAGCTGTTACCTATAACACAAGCATTAAGTTGCTTACTTTAGGAACAGACGACCGTGTGTGTTGTGTGTAACTATTTATTTATTTATTATTATTATTTTACCACCTCATACTTTATACTCGACTAGCTTCTGCGCGCGACTTCGTCGGCGTGGACTCTGCTCCTATTGGTCTTAGCGTGATGACACATAGCCTATAGCCTTCCTCAATAAATGGGCGATCTAACACTAAAAGAATTTTTCAAATCGGCCCAGTAGTTCCAGAGATTACCGCGTTCAAACAAACAAACAAACTCTTCAGCTTTATATATTAGTATAGAATTTTAATCGCAGTTTCAGCGTTCGTCCTTTTTGTAACTACTACTCCAATCACTTGAATTATAAAGAGACGTTTAGGGCCTATTTGACCAGTTGTGGAAAGCGGTGTTTGACGGATGACGATACAAATAGACTTCGATAGCGGGAGGTAGAATAGACCAGTAGGATCTTTTTCTCCTCAATTAATAAACTCCAACTTTCAGATCCACATATATGGTAATAGAAATAAAATCTTAGAATTCGGTGGTAAAAGGAATAATCAATCAAAAACTTTTTACTGTCATTTACCAGTGATTAAGCGTTTTGAGAAATCAAATTTTTTGCCATAAACCGTAAAACTATTGTTTTCATTTCAAGCAATTTTATTTTATTGTAGAATATTTATATTTATATTATTTTAGACTGAAATAACGTTTCTCATTACGACGTTTGTTCTGTGTTTTCCTAATTGAATATTTCAAGAAACTATAAAGGAGTCAAATTTCACGCTCGCCTAATAGCAGGCGACACCTGCAAATGCCATTAGCGACAACTCAGAATTGTCGTCGATTAAAATCACTAACGTAATATCCAACGCTAATTGCTATGATTAATGAATACCAATTATATTATAATTGTTATTTTCGTAGTATTTTAGCTACAGTATTGTTATTATTACTATAGGTATTTCGATTATTTTCTGTTGAGTATTTTATGGTTATTTTATTTTTGTTGGTACCTATAGATTTTGTTGTAAAAAAAGTGTGTGTACTTATGTACGCACGTAAGAAGTTGTACTTTATTGGCTATCTAACTTCACATTGCTAACTTCTCTTTCGTTGATTATCTAGCTTCAGGGTGTCGCTTTTTTGTGACGGTGTGCGCGCGCATCGTAAAAATTTACTCTCATTTATCATTTTTCCCTAACGCGCCCTAAGAAGGATAGCTTCAATAAAAAAAAAAAAAACTGTACGCACTGGTTTGTGCCGCAATTGTAGGTACTACGTAAATAAAATTTGTACGAGTAGTACTCGTATACTAAATCTGTCAAAAACATGATTAAGACATTGATTTTTCAACGTGTTATGACTGTAATAGTAGAATCGCATCCTAGACTTTACTACATGTAAAATAACAAGATGGTCTGAAAGTAAACACTATGCCTTATAGTTTTGCCGGTATCTTGTACAATATACTTAATAGCCATTTTATTTTTTGTCCATTTTAAAATCTTAAAACATATAGACCGAATTAAAGTGGTAAATCAGATGAGTACCAGAAAAGGATTTTGAATTACAACATTTAAACTTACAAATAATAATCAATAATGTTTATTAAATCTCCAAGCGCCTTCGTATTTTCTTAATGAGTAAGCGCATTATACGAATCACTGTCTCGTTTAAAAATTATTCCTTCTGTAATTACAAAACCATAATTTTCTTTACAATGTTAAAATAATATTTAGTAATTATTTTCACGAGATTCACAAGTCACTTAATTATTAAATCGGAAGCTTATTCTGCTCTTTTCTGACTTTCTTTTGTAATTTAATTTTTTTTGTATTTTCATGTTTCAACTTTGCAAAATTTTAATAAATTACGTTTATTTAAACATAAATTTAAATGGCTGAATAAATAAATTCTCTGATTATTTCTTAGTATAAAAAAAAAAACACTTTGATCTGATACACAATAACATTTTCTACGTTGATTTTATCACACACACATATATGTATGTACCTATATATACGCACAAATATCCTCCTTATCCTGCATTGTTTTATTTTACTTTTTTAATTATGTATAATGTACTTAAAGGTAATAGATTTACTTAAGTTCTCTTATGCATAATTTGCTTTAAGAAATAAATATTGGAACAGTACACTGGTTCATTGTGGCTCAGGCTTTTATCACAAGAACCAAGAGAACTCATTATTGTATGTAAATATTTTTTTTATGAATAAATCATTATTATTATTATTATTTTAATTTTTTTAATATATAAGAAACATACAAAAGGAGAATCAACTCTGCAAATTCCTTAAGACACCTATTTCGGAGAAAGAAAACAAACAAAAAACGGGTTGTTTTGTAAACTTTGTAAAGTTCTATTAAAAATTATGTAACATTACATACTAGTTCTCTTGTTACATTTTCTGTACATTGACAAGTTTACTAAGTGTTAACATGAAGGGTTCTTGAATGATACTAATGAGGGCGGTCATTACAGATGTGCGTGTCTGAAACAAGGGATTACATCTTTGGACTACCTGAAGTGCCATTAGGACTTTTGCATACGAAAAGCTGATAGAACCGTACCATTTTGTGTTGTATCCACTGATTTTAAAATGTTTTTATTACTTTTATATTAACATATTTGTATTTATTATACCGTCAGTATTTTGTTAAACTAAATTAATTAAAAAATTAAATTTAATTAATTGACAAATGTGGTTCAATTTATACGTTTTCGGAGTATTGGTTAAAGTTTATTATCCTCTATAGTTAATTCATTTATAAAGATATAGGTATAATTTTTTTTTCAAAATAAACATATAATGAAACATTAACTCTTAGACCTTCATAATTATATTAGTTTAGTTATAACGTTTTCAAAAGTAAATAGTAATAATAAACTTGAAATAAACGCACAAAAGTGAAAAAAGAATTTTTAAAAATAAAATTTTCACACGGAAAATCATCTGTACGATGTTGCTGTGGACGAAGGCCTAATCTTGATATACAAAACATTTGGCTAAACCGAAGTGCACTTACGAGACTTTTAGGTGCTTTGTTTTAAATCATGAGGAATGACTTTTGTTTTTCAGTCTCAGTTGTGTAGTTCAAGCCGTTGTTAACATGAAGTGTACGTGATGATACTGCTACTAGTGATAAGTCCACTCTTAAAGCTATGGACGTGTTAAGAACACTTCTCTGAAATAACACACCTATTATGTCTCTTTTAGGTGCCAACTTTTAGGCCTTTGTTACTATAATAAGTAGTTAATCTAGATATTAACCAAATTCACTAAAAAGATATGAAACTAAACGTCTATCCCTGCTTCACCTCCGTTGTTATTTTTTACTCCTGTTTCGCTACTATGATTCACAAACAAAATATTACTTAAAATTGAATTAATAATTAGACTTATTTGAGTAAATGTTATTAATAAATCTGCTGGCTTGTATGTGATTAACTAATTGTGACTCAGGTAGTTTAATAATTTAAAGAGTTTTGGTAATTTTTAAATTTGAAAACTTAAATCAGTTAATAATTATGATGATCGTGCTTCTAATTTTTCGTACCGTACAAAAGGTGGCAGTCTGACCTGGGAATAACTTCTTAATATTTTTTTCAAGATATGTAGGATTTACAAAAACATTTTTTTTTAATGTAACTAGATCGGCAAACGAGCGTACGGCTCACTTGATGGTAAGCGATTACCGTAGCTTATAGACGTCTGCAACACCAGAAGCATCGCAAGCGCATTGCCGGCCCTATCCCCATACCCTCTCCAGGAGCTCTGGTCACCTTACTCACCAACAGGAAAACAGTACTGCTTGAAAACAGCATTATTTAGCTGCGGTCTTCTGTAAGAACGAGATAGTACTACCCCAGTCGGGCTGCTCCAATATATGAGCAGGAAATTTCCTGCTGTGCCCTACCTCAGTTCTCCATTCTGTAAATAAAGCACTTTTTTAGAGTAAAATATATTTTTGAAGTTACACTTCTTTTGGCGCCTTAGGGAAAAATAATGAGACTAAATTTTTACGATGCGCGCGCACACCGTCACAAAAAAAAACCAACATCCTGAAGTTAGCTAGTCAATGAAAAACAAGTTAGCAACGTGAAATTAGCTAGCTAATGAAGTTAGTATAACTTCTTACGTGCGTACATAAGTACAAACATACACACATTTCTTTTTGACACAAAATCCAGTAATCATTAATCACGTTTTGTCCTTTGCTCGCCTATGTACTCTTAGTTAACACTCATTTTTAACTTGAGTGTGTAACAATATTTTTAACTCGGTTTGCTTAATACGCCAAACGCAATTAATTTAGACAAAAACATTTCGAAAATCACGTTATGAAACAAACTTCGTTCTAATAATTATAAACAATTCGAAATACTAACACAGCTAAACGAGAACAAAACGTGAAATCAAAATATACCCCGAATAATTATGCTTAAGTTATTAAATACATTTTCAACAGTATTTTCTCTTCTACAAAAATTGTTCTCATACAATTTTCCAAGTTAAACATTTACATTTAAACATTGTAATTGTGCGAAGGCATCGAGAGAAAACTGGACGATTTAATTATTAACAAATAATTCGCGAGTTACTGTTTACGTAGAAACAAAGACGGTTTATCAAAAGAGCTCTCGCAATTAACGATGTGAATATTACAAGTTTAATTGAATGCCGATATATTTAATACCGTTCAACTGAAATTTACCGAACCTTTAATAAATCGTTTGTTGTCAAATGTTTAAAAATTCAAATTACCCGGCTTATTTCCCGATTGTGAAATGAGAATTATTATTTAAAAAGTGCAGATTTGCTTTCGAAATAATTGATAAGGAATGGGGGGAGTCCTTTGGGAAAGGATTCGACAGTAACGAATGCCTCGAGGCATGCTCTATCTACTGAATAAAAGTATCGTCTAGTTGCAGGATCTAATGATGCTACATGAAAAAAATACCTATGTGGAGAGGTATTTCACCTTTGTTGTACGCTCTCAGAAAATCAAGAGGCGCTTGTGCGAGGCTCATCGCCCCGCAACACAAAACAACAAGCTAACACACAAGGGAAGACAATATGTTTTACCTTTAACGTTATTCTTGTAACAGTAATGTTAATAATATATCTTGTTATATTTCAATAATAAATTTTTATTGTTTTATAAAATAATGTATTTCGATGTCATAATTGTGTTTACACCTGGTAGCAAATTTAATATAGGTACTCGTATAATGTTGTGAAATATTAAAAAATATCTAGGATTAGTTTAAGCAAAGTAACAACAATAAATGCAAGCAAAATCAAGCGATTCTTCTAGTTTTCTAAATATTAAGTACTATATGTTTAGCAAGTAAAGCTTATTTAAAAAAATGAGATAAAAACTTGATAATAAAAAAGAGAAATAAATTTAAAATTTGTATTAAAACAAGCCGTTAATGACGTCAATAAAATATTAGACTTACATAATATATTTTTTTGTTTTATGAGTTTTCTGAGCTAGTTCTGGTTATTTCTAACACTTTTAACATTTGTAAACTGATCTTAAACCTCTCGAACTTAATTATAAATGTATTGTCTCTTGTAATGTCTTTGTGTACTTATTAGTAGTACACACCTACATACATATACGTATTGACACATAAATATATACACACATATATATATGTACAGGTAAATACACTTGTTTCCTGTATATAATATTGAATTGTAAATAAATTTCATGCTGCTATGCATCCAATTCATGAGCAAATATTTGAGCGCAAGGTTAGGTTAGACTGATTGCGAGGTGCGAGGCTATTTCGTAGAAAATTCAGCTTAGACAATAGTAGGAAAACGAATACAGGAATATCAAAACTTATTTTTCAATCGTAAAATATTTTGAAATATCATTTTTGTGGTTAAAGCAGAAACTACTCAAGATTCAGTTGCTTGGAAGCCAGCAATTAGAGCGAAATCCTGGACTATTTTGCAGGTGGACGACGTCACCTGCACTAATTGCGTCTCATTTAAAAACTACGGCTCCTGCAGTTAACCTACATACATTTGCATCTTTTTGACGTGTATGTGGTACTTATTGAGAACTTCCTCCTTTGAACTGCATATATGTTGGATTAATTTTTAAACTCACTAATGACAAGAACTAAGCTCTAAATATAGAGTCGAGGTGTCCCATTACAAGCTAACGGCCTTCTAATTAGAATATACACGAGCCTCGACGCTTATAATAACAAACTTGTCGCCTTTTTTATTGAAAAAATATAAAAGCCTCACTTTACCTTTCGTACAGAACTGAAACATTTCTTCGCGTTACTGCACCGACACTGTTATTTAGTGGTAGACAACAAAAATACAATGCATTTACTGAAACAAACCAGCTGCTTTAACAAGAATATGATATATTGGAAATTGCTTGACATATATCCCCTGAAAGTCGAATGGAAATTTTATAATTAATTGGTATTCAAAAATATTTGTTTTCATTTTTGTATTACTTTTCGATGGACTACATACAATAAATTTTTATTTTACGAAAAAGAATTTAGATAATTTTATTGAAGAAATGATATTTTACTTCACTGAATTATCGGTTATGTCGAAAGCACTAACATTTATGCTAATGAAGGAAAGAATTAAGAGAATATTGGAAACATTGGATAGCGAGATGTTTCAACCCAAAAATGAAGTTGAAATGCAGTTGATTACAAACGCAAAGAATTTTAACGTAAAGTACTGGAAAATTGTAGCCGTGGTCTCATATTGTTCAAACATTTTTCATGTTGTATCTCCATTTATTGTTCATTTCCTTTTAAAAGTTCCACTTATTTTGCCTGTCTGTAGTTATTCTTTTCTACCAGAACGTTTTACGGAAACTTTTTTATATCCCCTATATATCTACCAAGGTCTCGGTATACATATTAATATGCTGTATAATATAAACATTGATACATTTTTCTTGGGTCTTATGATTTTGATTATAGCTCAGTTAAAAATATTAGAAAATAAACTAATGACAGTTACTGATATCTGTAAAAAAAACAAAAATAACAATTTCTTATACCCAAAAGTTGGACATAGAAGTAGCGAAAAAAATGTTATTAATCAATTAAATAAATCAATCATTCATTATGACGAGGTTGCGAAGTAAGTTATTAAAATTTTCGTTACAACTTTATTTTTTAACATTATATGAAATTACAATAGAGTAATAAATATATGAAAGCATATTGAAGTACTCGTATGTTTTATATATTTTTTATTAATATCTAGTTAAAAGTGTGATGATGGCTTGATATAGAACCCGCAAGATATTTTTTCATTGAAAATATTTTCTATCATTATACCTAAATATTATTTGATATTTAAAATTGTTACATTAATACACAACTTTGATTAAAGTGAACCGATTTGTTCCAGATTTTGCGCATTAGTTGAAAGAGTATTTAGTGTAACATTATTTGTACAATTCAGTGTGTCTTCATGTATAATTTGTGTTTGCTTATTTCGCTTCACTTTGGTGAGTATTGCATTAAATTTATTTGTTTTACAAAGTAATATATTTTCTATGAAAGAGCAAAATAAATACTCTTAATATCGGACCGCATTTTATCTTGCCATGCATGAAAAGGGAACGGTAATTTTGAATATCGTGGATATCTATTATTGTCTATTATTAAATAATAACACAAGAAAACGTGTATTACGATGCAATATTATGAGTATTAAGATACTAATATTATAAAGAGGTAAAGTTTCTAAATTTGTTTGTTTGTAGGGGCTAATCTTTGCAAATACTGATCCGATCATGAAAATTCTTTAATGAACAGAAAGCTACACTATTCAGCAGTGACATAAGCTATATTTTATTGTTATTGAACAAAACATTCAGTGAAAAATAATAGTATAATATGTAAATCAAGTCGGAGAAATGCGAGCGAGATTATATATTTGCATCACAAAAATAATTAACCCCCAACGAAGTGGGCACGAGTCGGCTAGTTAAGATATATTTTTGTAAATGTGCACCTCTGTAATATGTACGTGTCTTTCTCGTATAAATATTTGAGAATCTATAATATTTTTAAAATATTTTAAAGATATAAATATGTTACACAGCCTGCTCCGGTCCATTATTACATATTTCTCGCAACTTATATGTTTGTGATGATGATACAAATAATGGTTCCTTCTTTGTTTGGAACGCGAATCATAACTAAGGTAAGTTTGTCTTACATTTTCTTTATTACATGTACCTATATTAGGTACCTATATTTACTTTTCCACGGTCACTAATAATAAACAATCATTAAAAGTCACAAATTCATTAGCACTTATTTAAATCACTTTTTTCTAATAAATTTTTTATTCATTTTATTTATTGACCGTCTTATTATAATATTTTCAAATAGGTAAGTAAATTATTGTCAAATTCATCCACAAAATACGTAAAAAAATACTCCATTTTGTAACAAGCATGGAAACAAACAAAAATGTTTCATAAACATTGTATAAATGAGTTACTGAAAATAAATAAAAAAAGTATGTAGTAGGAAAAAGTCGCCCCAGAGTTTTACTTGCTCGAAATGCTTAAAATAATAAAGATATTTATTTTTATAAGAAGGGTTTTATTTTTAGAGTTGCCTGTTATCTCAAGCAATTTATGGCTGCGACTGGACAGGCCGTTCTCATCGCTTCAAGAGCAGCCTGAAACTCTTCGTCGAAAGAGCTAATCGTCCACTCTCTATTACTGGATGGAAGATGTTTCCACTTTCATTGAATACGTTTACATCTGTAAGTTAAATATTAATTGAATTTATTTCAAGTTGTGAGCTATGATTTCATGTATTTCCTAATATAGACATCGACACTATGCTGCTGTTAAATTTTATTTTTACTATGTAATAATTTCAACGCATAATGTATTTTGTTTTACAGATAATAAATTCTGCGTACTCATTCTTTACTTTGCTACGATATATGCAAACAAAAGAAACTTAAGTAAACAAAAAATTTCTTATGTAAAAACAATTACAAAAACAAACAAATTACATATGAAAATAATATGCCTAACATTATAAAACATTCTTGAAATGAATATCGAAATAAAATATATATTTTTTATTCGATTATAAAACATTTGAAAGAGTAAATGAATAAATAACGACATGTCGGCACACGACCTTCGTAGAACAAACGTCACACACAAGTATTGATGTTCAAATCCGTTATTAACTAAAAACGCGTTTTCGACTATTAACTATCTTAAGTTAACGCGTTTTTTTATACGTTTTCATAATAACACGTTTTTATAAAACTTGGCCGCAGTCTCAACGCGGAGAAATTGTCATTTTATCTGACAAGTTGACAACCATGGGCTGGAAACTTAGAAGTTAGAACATCGGCCACAGTAAAAAATTAGCAGTGTCATCTATTAATCGTGCCCCGAAACTATTAAATTTATTAGCGACTACCAAGTCCTATCAAAAGATGTCGCTACGTTGGCACTCGTCAATTCAGCAATCCAGTACACGCATACCAATTTAATTTGCATACAAAAATAACTATTTACCTATACTTAAAAAAAAAGCATGATGTCACATAAAAAATTATCCTGTTTTTTTGCTATAAGTAACAAATTAAATATTTCAATCGATATAAATTTATATCGAAACAGCACGTAAAATATATATAATTTAATTAAATGTGTGAATTGGATCATTTTTTCGTGGTTGGTATTTTAAACTTGTTTGTTGTCAAGAATTGAAAAAATATACAAATTCAGACTAGGCTGTATGGACTATAGTCTTTTGCCTTTCCCTATTGGGGATAAATTTTAAAACAACAACATTGTTTGTTGTCAAATCAAGTCAAAATAGACATTTTAAAATTTAAACTTGTTTGTATTTTAAATTTTATATTTTTATCATTGATGATTGAACGGTTGTGATATCGTCGATTTAAATGAGATCTCTCGACAACAATAATTGCACACAGCTGTTTTATTGTGATCACTGGACTTCTCAAAAAAGTTCCAAATTGGTAAATCACTACCGCGAGGCATTTTACCAATTAAAAATCCTTGCAATTCAAGTCCTTATTAATTAACTACCTAATTAATTGTCTAAAACTTATTTACACATCACTATACACACACTATATTACAGTTTCACTTTTTCAACTCACAGTAATATCCTACCTAAGTACCTATTTACAATATTCTTAAAAACGAAGAAGTCGGTTAAAAACACAATATTTACAATAGCACGACGAATTTACGAAACGAGAATTATCTTACTATTAAACGAGCAATTCTTGTATATATATCTATATCTATACAGGTATTATAAAGAGGTAAAGTTTATAACTTTGTTTGTATATACGGGGTAATCTTCGCAAATACTGATCCGATCATGAAAATTCTTTCGCTAACAGAAAGCTACACTATTCAGGAGTGACAAGATAAAAGGAAAAAGATAAAAATTATCAAAATTTTTGACCCAGCAGGATTTGAACCTGCACCCTCTGACGTGCCGTGTCAACAATTCAATCGAATCAAGCATTATTATTTGCCTTAGAAATTAATTGGTGATTTTAAAACATTTATATTTATCTGATTTGCTGAAAATAGTGAGAGTGTATTGGAATTGGAACATATCAAATTTCACCATACCGTTCTTATGTGAAATGGATATATGGATTATATTATTCATTTAAAAAAAATGTCGTTTTATCTCCTTTTAGGCAATGAAAAAATATCATTATAATACGAAGTTTAATTTCACCATTATTAATATAGCTGTAATAGTGTAATTAGGAAAGCGACGGATTTCAAATCGTTTTGACCCGGGTTCGAATCTCAGTCTCCAGATTATTATTTTTTCTTTTTTTTTTTAATTTCACTCGTGATTTATTATTTAAATAAAATAAAAATATAAAAATACCGAAAAAAAACAAAAAATAAAATAAAACTACCGAGCTGGGCTCGGTCACCCAGGTACTTATAATATTATTTACACAATATTTACAACAGCACGACGAATGTATGAAAAGAGAATTATTATATTATTTACAATTATTATAGTACTGTAGTACAACTTGCACAGCAACCAAATTTATGTATTAAAAATTTAAAACGAACGAGCCATGTTTGTTTACGAAACAACGCGAACAACGTTTACGGTAAATTAATCAGGGACCGGACAACACCGCTTAAGAGTTAAGCCTTTTCGCAGGGTAACCCCTACATGGTGTAGCCCTTATCGCAGAGTATCCTTTTATTCGAGTTACACCTCAAAACCCAGCGAAACGGGTAACTCCTTTAATATAGTAACCACGTGAAGGGGTTAACCCCTTCAGTGGCTTAAGCCTATGAGGAGGTTACCTACACGAAAGGGTTTTATTCGGGTTACCCTGAATTAACTAATATAAAAATGAAGTAGGCACTACAAAACACACTTAAACAAAATCACTGCTAAATAGTTTTTAATTCCTTCCGTAGTTTCGTCCGAGTTACGACTTCCAATTTTCTAATTGAAATGATAATAATATTATAATAATAACTCTGAGAATGAACAAGTTCAGACACGAAAAAACCGGCGCGAGCGTCGGCGCGGCGGGAAAATGCCACGTGTGGTAGTGGTTAAGCAATTCTTAATCTAATGTCGACTACGAAGAGTACATATTTAATGTACTTTGTTGGATTGGCTTACCATGTTACAGTGTTACAGGGTTTTGAAAGGGTATCCCTTATCGGAAAAGGGTTGGTTTAAGCCGTTCGCAGGTGTTACATGCATCAAAGGCTTTATTTTTTTAGCGCTTCAAAATACCCCTTCAAAAACCCTTTCAACGAGTACCCGGCCGGTCCCTGAAATTAATACGAGTAACGGAGTAATAACCTAAAAACGAATAATACGGGCCGACGACGCGTCTACGACTGTAATGTTATCTCGCTCTAGCCTCGTTGCAGAGCGTTGCGCGCTGTGGGAACGTTTTTGACGTTTTGCGTTTTCAGACGTTTTCGACAATTGTTTGTTGAGACGTTTTTGAGATAACGCGATGTCAGAGTACGAATAACAAACGTTACGCGTTTTTAACAAAAAACGTGTTACACTTTGACGTTTCCGTTATTTTAACCACCACTACACACAAGTATCGGAGACAATGGCGTTGTTCAGCGGTTCATCTGTTAGCCGTGGCCGTAATAAGGCGTGTTTTTCCGAGAACAACGAAAAAGGAAACAATGATTTTGCTCGTGACTAGATAAATAAGATGTCGGGACGTGACGAGGGTACCATTACAGTTTTTATGGAATCTTTCAGTGGGTATAGCATTGTCCTAGCCGAGGTCCACCTGATTCTCTTTGTTTAGGCCCGTGGAACTCTAACGGAATTGTAGATGCAAAAAACTAGTATTAAATGTTATTATCTGTGTCTTTTTGTGTAACGTATGTGTTTATATTATGATAATATACATCTAGAAAAGCAAGAAAAAAAGTAATTTAAATTTAGTTTAGTAATTGGTACCCACAGGACAGGTTTGCCTCCTGTGGGGCCGTTAGATATGGTAATAAAAAGTATAACATTACACAATACTTTTTACGTAAATATATATTATTTTATTTTACATATATTTTTTATGAAAATATAAAAAGCAAAATTTTCGGAAATATCAAGCTTTCACCGCTCTATGGATCATTTATCAAATTCACAAGGAGAACAGTTATTGTTCAACAAATATATTTTAACATAGAAAATACGATAATAATTTATGACTTGTATCCAGAAAATCATTCGTTGTAATATAATTTTATTACGTCATAATTTTTCCGACAAACCTTACGATGATTTGTGTGACGCTACCTGAGTTTATATGAAACGTCATCAATGAATAATAAATTCGGCATCATGATACCTCGGCTCTCCGTGATGTACGTGGAACTGAAACCCTTTTATTAAAGCATATATTAGGACACGTCCCGTTTCTGACACTGAATAATATGCTCCTTGTTGCGACTATTCTTTGTGAAACTTGTTCAATTTCAGCTTTTATTGCAAAGGATTATTTATTGCTTTGGTAAAGCAGTTTTAAAGACAGTTACTTGCGATATAAAACGTTGCCACATGCTACGCTTTATTAACTATTTTATATTATTTTTGTAAAGATCACACTATTTAAGTAAATGTAACAAAAATAGTGGGTTAAGTAATCTCAACTAAACAAAGGAAGTTAAGTTTGGCAACCATTTAAATTTATATGTCGAAGATCAGAAGTGAGGGGAGGAGAAGAACGGACGGATGACCGAACTACTAAGTATTAAATGGACTCACCGAGCGGGTACCGGATCTATCGCGTGGTGGAGAGACAACTCAGAGGCAGTGCCCGGGAGTTGCGACCCGAGACTAGGTTTAAGACGGCCGTCTTTAAAATGCGCATTAACGCTCGCCTCCACTGCCCGAGTTGCCCACAATATAAAGTAACAATTAATTCGTGTACACAAACTAACCCTTACAAGAGTTGAGGTTAAGCTACTAGCAGGATACACAAGTGCACCGCGCCACGCCAGAGCCAAGACTGCCCTAGCTGCGGCCGCATCGGTCTTTTATGCACAAAGGAATGACTCGAATAATAGAATGAGGGTAGTTGAATATCGACAACAGCGCAGGTACCGCCATACACGTCAGAAATACTCAAATAATACAATGAGTGCGGGTAGATGAATAATAATAACAACGTAGGTACCGACATTAATAACTATCTGCATTGACTCTCCGACACGGCCATCCTGAGAAGTCACACGTCCTCGTGTGATGCCGTAAAAAGCAAAAAGGTACTGCGATATCAAAGTCTCGTCTCGGCCTATCCTGACCCACACTTAACCAAGGATAAAGCGATAGTACAACCACTTTTTGTGACACACCATACAACCATACGCGAATCTACCATTAAATCAAAATTGACCAATCGTATTGGTATAAACATTACTCCATTATTGCTTTCCACATATTAGTCGCCACTGTCACCTAAATCGAGTGACAGCAGCTCATGCCACCTCCATCGAGTGACGATAACCAACCAAAAGAGTCGCTACTGTCACCTAAATCGAGCGACAGTAGCTCATGCCACCTCCATCGAGTGACGATAACCACTAAGTCGCCACTGTCACCTAAATCGAGTGACAGCAGCTCATGCCACCTCCGTCGAGGGACGATAACCAACCAAAAGAGACGCTACTGTCACCTAAATCGAGCGACAGTAGCTCATGCCACCTCCATCGAGTGACGATAACCACTTAAGTCGCCACTGTCACCTAAATCGAGTGACAGCAGCTCATGCCACCTCCATCGAGTGACGATAACCGACCAAAAGAGTCGCTACTGTCACCTAAATCGAGCGACAGTAGCTCATGCCACCTCCATCGAGTGACGATAAACACTAAAGTCGCCACTGTCACCTAAATCGAGTGACAGCAGCTCATGCCACCTCCGTCGAGGGACGATAACCAACCAAAAGAGACGCTACTGTCACCTAAATCGAGCGACAGTAGCTCATGCCACCTCCATCGAGTGACGATAAACACTAAAGTCGCCACTGTCACCTAAATCGAGTGACAGCAGCTCATGCCACCTCCGTCGAGGGACGATAACCAACCAAAAGAGTCGCTACTGTCACCTAAATCGAGCGACAGTAGCTCATGCCACCTCCATCGAGTGACGATAACCACTAAAGTCGCCACTGTCACCTAAATCGAGTGACAGCAGCTCATGCCACCTCCGTCGAGGGACGATAACCAACCAAAAGAGACGCTACTGTCACCTAAATCGAGCGACAGTAGCTCATGCCACTTCCATCGAGGGCTGTTCATTAGATGTGTGGAATGAATTTATGGGGTTTTAGGGGGGAAAAGGGGGGAGGAGGGTGGGTGGATTACCCTCTGATACTACTCCCACGATGCGAAAATCCATTAAAACGAAGATATTTATAACTAAAATTTTTATGTTAAAATCGTGTAGAATCTTACCGAATATATGTGTGGAATGAATTTATGGGGTTTTAGGGGGGAAGGGGGGGGGTTGGGTGTATTACTCTCTGGTACCACTCCCACGGTGTGAAAATCCATTAAAACGAAGTTGCTATACTATATGCTAACTATATGTTATTTTTTTTGTTTCTGTGACAAAAATATGCCGGTAAATAGTCTAATACTGAAATTAGATAGGTTAGGGTTATTTTTTTTTGTTTCTGTGACAAAAATATGCCGGTAAACAGTCTAATATTGAAATTAGATAGGTTAGGGTTATTTTTTTTTTGTTTCTGTGACAAAAATATGCCAGTAAACAGTATAATATTGAAATTAGATAGGTAAGGGTTATTTTTTTTTTGTTTCTGTGACAAAAATATGCCGGTAAACAGTATAATATTGAAATTAGATAGGTTAGGGTTATTTTTTTTTGTTTCTGTGACAAAAATATGCCGGTAAATAGTCTAATATTGAAATTAGATAGGTTAGGGTTATTTTTTTTTTGTTTCTGTGACAAAAATATGCCGGTAAACAGTATAATATCGAAATTAGATAGGTTAGGGTTATTTTTTTTTTGTTTCTGTGACAAAAATATGCTGGTAAACAGTCTAATATTGAAATTAGATAGGTTAGGGTTATTTTTTTTGTTTCTGTGACAAAAATATGCCGGTAAATAGTCTAATATTGAAATTAGATAGGTTAGGGTTATTTTTTTTTGTTTCTGTGACAAAAATATGCCGGTAAACAGTCTAATATTGAAATTAGATAGGTTAGGGTTATTTTTTTTTGTTTCTGTGACAAAAATATGCCGGTAAACAGTTTAATATTGAAATTAGATAGGTTAGGGTTATTTTTTTTGTTTCTGTGACAAAAATATGCCGGTAAACAGTTTAATATTTAAATTAGATAGGTTTTTTTGATTTGACTTCATTATGCAATTTAGTAGTAAGTATAATTTTAAATTTTCAAACCGTGAGAGTGGTACCAGAGGGTAATTCACCCACCCTCCCCCCCTTTTCCCCCTAAAACCCCATAAATTCATTCCACACATATATTCGGTAATTTTCTACACTATTTTAACATAAAAATTTTAGTTATAGATATCTTCGTTTTAATGGATTTTCGCACCGTGGGAGTGGTACCAGAGGATAACCCCCCTACCCCCCTCCCTCCCCTCCACCCCCCTCCCCCCCTAAATTCATTCCACACATCTAATGAATAACCCCATCGAGTGACGATATTGCCTCCATCGAGCAATATAACCAAAACATGTTTCAGCAATGGATACTTAAAAACAATGGCACCAACAAAATTAATCTCAATAAAATTGGTTGTATAGTGGTCTACCTTGCTTCATCCGTTAACTTTAATCACAAAAAAAACTATCAATCTATCCTATTCGCTCACGGACGAAAGGTTCCTCTAACTATAATTGAAAAATAAAGTTTTATTATTGACACAGTAAGATCAAATACAACGCTCACGGGCCGGCTGCCTCAGCAGCTAGTGACAACTACTATTGCCACCCATATCGGCATCACCTCATGTGATACGACCAACACATATCGTCATTAACTCATATGATACGACCAACACATATCGTCATCACCTCATGTGATACGACCAAATTAAACAAATCTAATTCCGCAGTTACATCAGTAAGAGGAATCCTTCGTAAACGATCGTGAACATACCTATAGGTTCTATTACCAGACAACTGTTTTAACAGATAGCGATTGCCTTCAAGTAATTCCACAACTTTAAACGGTTCCCTGTATTTAGAACTACAATGATCTGAAAATCTAAATGTCGTTAAACCAATTATAATTAATCACTTTACACAAATACCACAGCCATGTACCATCGACGTCATCCCCACCAAAACTATACACGCACGATTACTTCTACAACAAGTAAAGACCTCTAACACCACGGCTCTCTAGACGAAGAGCAATCACAGTACATGTGTCAGTCACATACATGTCAGTACACATATCCACCGAATGGATCGCCCGTGTCAGTCACCCCTGTGACTACACGCTACGCTCTGTGCCCTAAGCACGAACATTTATCGAATTCGAATAGTATACGTAAAAACCTACGATTCGATTACGAACTCGATACGTTTACTTTTTAATTCGGCAGCACGAAACAAAAAGCGCTCGCTATCGAGTGTTCGAAAGTAATACGTCACGAATGTGACGTCACATGCGTAATTTGAATGAATAAAAGCGAACGGTGCGTTCTAAAACATAGTTACCAAGTATGCTTCTTAATTTAATTTTCAGTATAAGCTTCCAGAAAATATTCTAAATCATTAATGGTATTCTAGAAGAGAAAATTTGTTTCGTCGCAATATTTTTCCTTTGATTCCTTTTTACTAAATGATTATAATAAAAGATTTCGCTGTTGTATCAATAGCTGTGTTGTGTAGTTCGAACGTACCCAAAGATTATTTTATTATTCTTAAGTTTGTAAACAAAAAAGGTGTATGTCTCAAATATTTTGTTATTTCAAGTGCTTTAAGTGTTTCAGTCTGAGGCACGGCGTTGTAGTAATAATGGTTTTGAAGTTAGTTTATGTTAGTTATAGTTGCCTTCGTGGTCGTCTTGTTACGAAAACGTGCGCAAGTTTTAAAAAGTTTAAAAAAATGAAGACAAGTTATAGGTACTCAGTTTTTATTAATGGTGGATTTAATGGAAAGTAAGATAACGACAAATTAAATACTTATTAATTAGTAGATTGAAAAATTTAATGATAATAGTTTCATCACAATTAATTAAAGCTATTGCGACTTAAAAACGTGTTATGTTGTGTTCCACTTTGACCCTTTTGGAAGACCAACATTACAGGCTTCTTTGCTGAGGCCATATCTTCTAAATTCTTCATCATTAATTTTTGCTGGATCCAAAACTTTTCGAAGAAAACCTCGCAGTTTTTGATGTCTCTGTATTAAAAAAAAGTCATTGTTATTGGTAGTACGTAATGAGATTATTTAACATTAATTTCAGTTTTTTTTAATTTATTAATTATGAATACTATTGTTACCAAAAGGAATTGTTTATTAATCTGAGGGAATAGGAATATAAATAAAAAAAAGTACTCCTTTTTCATATGTATTTCTCACCTTGTAATGTCCCTCTCTTCATTTCTAATTTCTTCTGCTAATTGCCACGAAAAATAATAATTTATACGAGGACGGCTTCGTCAGCTTCGTAGCATTTTATTTAGACACAATTTCGACACAAAATACTATTAGAAATAATATTTAACAATCAAAAATTGCAAAGAACTTGTTACTCGAAGATTTTGTCACTGTGTTTTTAGCCAGTGAGACAAATTTCGATAGCCAGCCTTCGAACTCTACGATACCGCACGTCAAAATAAAGTTCGTGCTGCCGGTTTTCATACATTTGCTTACTTTACTATTCGATAACTATTCGAAGGCGATACGAACGCTAGACGACAATTGTACGTGCTTTAAATTTTTAGTTCTCTTTACGCACGTCGTGGCGCTGCACAAGTTTTCATATAAAATTTTTCGATAGCGATACGATGACGCTTACTATTCGAATTCGATAGATGTTCGTGCTTAGGGCACTGAACAGACCACGACCTCCGCCAGAGTTAAACGCACACCGCGAACCCTGGACTCTTGGGTTGCCCCAAGAGACAATTCTACCAGGCTACGTCTACGAATAACTACACTGGTACGGTTGAACACATTACGGTCGATAGAGTCATTCACTCGAGTCTTTCCATCTACTTAAACTTGAACATTATCATTATCAACAAGATCATAAATTACATCAATATCGTCTGGTACATGACGTGATAGCATTTTCTTTAACCTTTCGTGAGCAAATTTGTAGGTACGTTTACAATTTAAATCTTAAAGGGTATACCGACTACCTTCGAGAACTTCTATTACCGAAAAGGGCCTCGATGTTTCGGATCAAGTTTCGTTTGATTACGCTCCTCATTTTTTAACAGTTACCTACAACGACTACCACAATGGGCCCATGATTGTACCAAGGTGTTATAAATTAACCTTCTGTAATTTAAACTTTTTTTAAACAGAACAACTAAATAACTTTTAAACAGTTTAAACAAATCAATCAAAGGTACAGAAAGACCTCGATACTACACAAAAATACTCGTTACAGAGGGTAATTGGAAATACTCAAGCTAAGACGATATTAATACTTTATCACAAATAAGTGGGTAATCACAAAAACTTAAAACTTTCAATAACCAAACTCTTTTTCTACAACACTAACAACTACGTAAGCCACCCTTATCCAACGAGTAATTACAATTGCTCCACAATGACTGAATCGAAACAAAAACTGAATCTCCAAATCTGTCACTACTCAACTACCTACGTATCACAATAAAACTAAATTCAACAAATAAACCGCTAATTGAATTACGTAATCGAACATTGAACAAAAACCACTTGTACACCGATAAGAATAAAACAGAACTACCGAAAAGAACTAAATTATTATCGATTTACCCACTAATCGCCACCAAATATTGCAATTTACTTACACACTCGCTAAAATAGAACTTAAAGTTCAAAGAAACCAAAAACTGAACTAAAAAAAACGATTAACAACAGCAAACAACAAATGAAGTGGGCGTAATGAGATCTTATCCCACTTCTGATGTCGAAGATCAGAAGTGAGGGGAGGAGAAGAACGGACGGATGACCGAACTACTAAGTATTAAATGGACTCACCGAGCGGGTACCGGATCTATCGCGTGGTGGAGAGACAACTCAGAGGCAGTGCCCGGGAGTTGCGACCCGAGACTAGGTTTAAGACGGCCGTCTTTAAAATGCGCATTAACGCTCGCCTCCACTGCCCGAGTTGCCCACAATATAAAGTAACAATTAATTCGTGTACACAAACTAACCCTTACAAGAGTTGAGGTTAAGCTACTAGCAGGATACACAAGTGCACCGCGCCACGCCAGAGCCAAGACTGCCCTAGCTGCGGCCGCATCGGTCTTTTATGCACAAAGGAATGACTCGAATAATAGAATGAGGGTAGTTGAATATCGACAACAGCGCAGGTACCGCCATACACGTCAGAAATACTCAAATAATACAATGAGTGCGGGTAGATGAATAATAATAACAACGTAGGTACCGACATTAATAACTATCTGCATTGACTCTCCGACATATATTTATTGATTATACGATTACATATTTGTTAAGTACTGTTATGATAATTTCATACAATTAACTGTATGAAAACTTAAATTATCAATTAATATTATAGAAGATTATATTATGTGTATAATATTTAGATGAAATAAGAATTACCAATTGTGAAAAATAAAATTAAGTGCACCATAACTTTGTTTCTGGTTTAGATGACATACTAAAAATATAGCTAATAAGTCATAATATTAAGTTATACTTTTTATTTTGTTAACTAAATATTAAAAAGTATGTTTCGTGTTTGTAAAATTCCGTAGTGTGAATGAAATTATGTTTTAAATTTTATTACGAAGTTTTAATGGTTATGGAAAAAATACGATAAAAGTAACGTCGTGGGTTCAAATTCATGTTATTACTATAAAGTGTGCTGAGTAATTAGATATAAACATTTCTGAGTAGAAGAATGAATTTTCTTCATAAAAAGGCTTTTTAATCATTCTTCTTAGTAGGAATAAAAATCATTGTTGAATAATATAGTGTTTGCTTAAATGTAAGCTATTTTTTTTTAAATATATGAACTAAAAAGTTATTCAATGCCTGTAGGTGTATGTATAATGAAATATCTTACAGTACCCGGCAATAAATATTTCACATTGACTTTTGAAAAAAGACTATTGGCTAATTCCTACTTCTTTGAGCATTATGGTCCAAGACCCCACGTCGCCAGACCTTTCTTATTTTCTGATGGACAAAATGTATACAATAGTGTTAGTAGCAAGAGAGGGGTAGCCCCAGCCGGTGGGTAACCACGGCTATGACTAAGATACAAGCATTCTTTGTATTTACAATTAAAATTTTCGCGTTTCTACGTTCTTTTGTATCAGACCAGAAATGTGCGATAAGTGGAACCAGATTGTTATGTCCGGTCGTAAAAGCGTTTAATCTGAAATGAGTGAATAACGATCGCGTCACACTCAAAGTAAAAAAGAGTTTAGAGTTTAAAATACGTAATTAAATGTATAAATTACCTATCTAACATTAAGTTCTATCATTATACCGTTTAAAAAAATTGTCTTGTTGTTGTTGATTGTCTGTTTCCAAAGTCGATGTGCAATATGTATCACCAGCCACTATAAGTATTTGTCATGTGTTAAGTAGTATTTCTTAAATAAGTAGGTATAGGTTTCGTAATGTTGAATACAATTTAAAACTATCTTCGTAGACGGTAAAGTTAAATGAATATTTGTTTTGGAGTGAGATAGATTGCAGTGCTAATTCTAAAGGGTACGTGCCAGTTTATCTTGTAGTCGACGTGAAAATTTGTTCAAGCAAGCTTTGCGTGTACACTGAATGTAATACTAATTAAAGCTAGCTTATTTATTTGTTGTTTTACTTTTTTTTCTGTAATAAACGTTTCCACTCATCGGTTTTCAGACAATTTTAATTAGTCTTACCGTTAACTGAGTACAATTATTAGTACGTACAGAAGTATAGAAAAATATTAAAATGGAGAAGATACTAAGGTTCGGTGTAACCAAGAAACCATTCTTAATTGAACTTTGTATCTAACATTAAATACGTATACAGTAATTTATTTTTAAACCTTAATCTATGACAATATAGATGAAAAATAATTTGTTTTAGTCATGATTAATATAGTATGTAAAAAATCACAAATGCACCGTATGTTGGTACGATGTACAGTTATCGTACAATGATTTCCCGGCAAAGGCCAGAAGAGACGACCGCAACCGTCCAGCCGCCGCTAATCAGCGTTGGCAGATGATGACAGAATCGATCACACTAAGGTCTGCCACACACGTATCGATTAAGCAATTACAAATATTTCTGCTATAGTCTGGCTAACGAAAGATGAGACTGAAAAAACGCGGCATTTTTAAAAAAACCACACCCTGGCAACTTCAAAGACGCGCCATCTTGTTTATTTGTGACTTTTAAAGTATTACCAAACTCTGATTCGGATTCTTCCCAATCTCTGTTAAAATCACCGCAATTTATCAATGTTTACAACAAGATTTATGTTGGCCAGTGATACTAAAAAAAAAACAAATAGACAAGATGGCGCGTTTTTGGAGTTTTGTTGTGGTTAACTCGTTACTAATCTTTTAAGGATCGTGCGTATTAATATTGTTTAAAATGCATAAAACTATTATAACTAAGTGGAGTGCTAGAGGTATTATTTAGTATAATTTCCAAATGTGAAGCGACGAAATAGGCGAAAGATGCGGAATTTCACCAAAAACAAGATTGTTTACGTATTGTGAAGGAATTTTAGGTTAGTGTGAAAAATTGATGTTGATACTTGATAATTACGCTCTATTTAAATCTTTTATTATTTGTTTATTCACATGAGATACTTTCAAGTTTTTTAAGGTTTGCATTGGTTGTAATATTTTGTATATTTAAATCTTAGTAGGTTTCCGCTAGTTATTTCCCAATTAATGAGGTAATATACCCGATGGTGGGAACCCACAGTGTTGTCATTTAAAAAGTATGCAAAAAAATCGAGTCTCATCTTTCGTTAGTCAGACTATATCGTATAATAAAAAAGGTATTTTAATCAATATATAAGGGTAGAATATATTACTTACGTATAATTATATTATAAAGAAGAAAGATTTGACATTTTGTTTGTTTGTAATGCGTTAAAAAAATATTCATCTTTTCAGCCTCTCGCAGTCCACTGCTGGACATAGGCCTCCCCAAGTTTGGCATCCCGGTTTTCCGCAATTCTGATGCAGCCTTCACTGGCAATCTTACGTAGATCGTCGGTCCAGCGGCCGGAGGGTATCCCACACTGCGTTTAAAAACAAATGTTTGACTAGCCCGTTGGCGCAGTGTGTAGTGACCCTGCTTTCTGTACCGGGGGTTGTGGGTTCGATTCTCACCCCGAGTCTGGGTGTAATATATATTTATTAATATGTATTATTAATATGTATGTTTATCGAAAAAAAAATGTAGCTATACCAGTCGGCTGTTACCTATAACACAAGCATTAAGTTGCTTACTTTAGGAACAGACTACCGTGTGTGTATTGTGTAGATATTTATTTATATTATTATTTATCCACTCCAGGATACATTTGCTTCAGCGTCCATCGGTCCTGGGACAAAGGGTACCAGCCCACTGTCACTTAAACTTGCTTATTTTGTGGCCTATGTCGGTTACTTTCATACACTCGCAGATATGCTCATTTCTAATCCTATCTTTGAGAGAGAACCCAAATATAGCCCGTTCCATTGTCCTTTTGTCAAAATTCATACCGAGACCTGGAGAATCGTCGGGAGGACTCATTTATGCCACCCAGCATTCGGCCTAGCTCCTCCAACGTCTCCGCAAAGATGATGATATCGTCAGCAAAACGAAGGTGAGAGATGTATTCGCCGTTGACGTTGATCAGCATTTGATCAGATCAGCCATCTTGTCTACGTCGCATGTTTCCAGCGAATCGAAACCGGAGTTCTCGTTGGAGCTGCTCGGAGTAACATAGTATTTGGGGTAGCGTCGGTCGGAGAGTAAATGTCGTCAAGTGGACCGCTCTTTTCTGACATAATATTTACTGGAGTAATTTTTTTTTCGCCAGGTGAATGCTAAATTATCACTGTGTGATATAAAGGACCTAAAAAGTTAAATACAACCAAAAAAATTTCAATACCAAAAAATATACCAAATCATCTGCGATTTAAATTTTAATAAAAATTGACCATAATTTATTGCCGTTTTTGTTATAAAGGTAGTGACCGTCATAATATTTTTTTTTTCATTATAAATATATAGAATCTTCAAATGAACTAGGTAATTTGTATAGATAAACATGTCGCTATTGCTTATGACTAAAACAATTACGAATATTTTCATCAGTTCAAAATTACATAATTTCATGCGTGTATATCAAAATATACATACGTATCAAACACGTAAATTGTTTTTCACGAAAGTACTATAAAATTAATGGAATTTAAAATAGCGAGTCTAGTAAAGTCGTTTGGTGTTTTTATTTGACTTTATGTGAGTATGTTTTCAGTTTTAAGACACATGCCCTCAAAGCAATTGGAGATAGAAGAAATCCTTCGAGTAGTGCCATTCGACTAAAAGTTTTCAACAACAGTTCAAACATTTTGTGGCGCGACGTACAACGTTTCCCTTTCAGCGAGAATTGGAAGCTAGTCTCCAAGGTTTGTACTGAATGCATAAAATTGTTTGTTCGTTTCTTATGATTGATTGGTGGCGACATATTTCAATAAAGTATGAATTTGTAATCTATTATCGTGACGCCATTTTATAGTTAATACCATACGAATATGATTGGTTTTATTTTTACGCATTTTTTATCTTTTTTCTACTTCAGCAAAATTGCATTATTCGAAAATGGTTGATTCGATGTAAATCAATTTTACATTTTATAATATTATTGATTCAAATCAGAAACATACTACTTTCACTTGTCAATGTTCTTTAATGACATCCAGAATGCTGAGGTAGAATTTTTTCAGTATTATCTACAAACTGATAGCTAACAAATGATGAGGAATTCTAAAAAGGACAACATTTAACGATACAAAACATAACATTGTAAGTAAATTACGTAAAAAACTATTGACTATTTTATTTTATATTTCTTTTTTTACCGTATTTATATAGAAATTTTAAAATCTTGTTTTTTTTTTAATTTCATAGGTTTAAGAAAGAATAGGAAGTATTTTTAAATATCTATAAAACTTCACTGAATAGTATTTATAGTATGAACAATTTAGTAGCGAGAATTAACTTTAATTATTCAATAAATTTATACAGCAACCCTTTCGTTATTAGCATTCACGACGCAACTACACCGAGAATAAAAGGGTCCAAATATTTCAGGTCAACTTAATTTGTGCGAAAATTGCAAGTTTAATTTCTTCCAGTTAAGAGTCCATTTTGCTTGCTTTCAAACGTCGACCATGTCGTCTAATTAATTTAGTATGAGGAAATCTCCATTTCGTGACAATGTTACGGCATTTGCTTTACGTAAAGACTTTTCTTCATATTTTAAAGAAACGACTAAGGGTTTGCGAAAATGATTTTTAAGTTGCGAGTAATTAATATAATTTTTAACACTTCTATATTAAAAATTTGTTATTGGATTTCTCGCGGTTTCTACTGAGTTTAATTAAATCGCTTACAACTTGCCAGCATAATACTGTTAGAATAAATAGAATCTCCAATAAAAGTATTAAAATGACGTTGACCGTAGCGTAAAACTGGACAAGATAAGCTCTTTCGTTTAATATTATTGGTATAAATTTATAGTCTATACATAGGAGTTTCTCGGGTATCTACTAGCTACGCACCTTTTTCAGCAAGTAATGCGACGTAGAAGCGACGCCCGCGGGAGTGATTCATCAGACTGGACGGCACAAACTTTGCTTTATCTGCCTTTTGATACTCTGTTGGAATGTTTTGAGAGGATATGGTTTCGATTAAGGTTGAGATATTGCCTTAGGATATATTTAATGTACATTGTTTCCATTTTATTGATTCTAACAGAAAAATATTTTACGTACCTATATAGATATATATTATAATTATAAATGCTGGCAAGCTGGCCCTTTTCATATACATTAAATTCAAAATAGAAACACGAACTACACAAAGGAAGACACAAACTCATGAATTAAAAGCTGTCTGCACTGATAGATACAGACAAACGTAAAAGCATAGCATATATAACTTTAAAGATAGATTCACAAAAGCCATACCAATCCGATACATATGCAGACCTACAATGTAGGACAAACAAGATACATTTACTGGCGCCCAAATATTCAGAGCAGATGAATAGGTAGAGACGCATAACTAAGTAACCGAAAGCGGAGAGTAAAACGTACCTACGTACAAAGAGATATATCCGCAAATACAAGAGAAAACTAGCATGATGGTATTTATTTTTCTTATGTATTATGTTTGCGTTTGATGCTTGAAAAAAGTACTATTAAGTAAGTAAGTAAGTTAAGTAATTATTATTGTAGGATAGACCTTAAAAAAAAACTCTAAACGCAGAATTAAACTTTGGAATTAATATGATGGGACTCTTCAATGTTAATGTTTAAACGTATTTTTTCCTTATTTCGTGCGAAGCAAATTTAACTAATTCTGATTTAAAGCAAACTAAATAAAACAAGTCTAAAGCTAATATGCTTGATTGATACAGATATCTAATATTTTGATTACATTAACATCAGTGGTGAGTGTATTTATAAATAAATGATAGGTATATTATTCGTTTACAATATTGCATCTCATTCAGCCTATAACATCCCACTACTGGGCATAGGCCTCTTTCTCCATTTAGGAGAAGGATTGGAGCTTAATCCACCACGCTGCTCCACTGCGGGTTGGTGGATATGTTCGCTACTATGACTAGCGATCGCTATCAGGTATTTATGATAGATAGCAATCGGAACCGACGGCTTAACATGCTGTCCAAAGCACGTTGGGGAGACCCATAAGAATATACATCCAAACCGGAATGAAATATTTGTACAAATACAAATATCCATTCCGTGCGGAAATCGAACCCACAAACCGTCAGTGTTTTAGGCGACTACTCGCACCACTACCCTAGAGTGGTTATTGTCCTTATCTCCTAAATATTTATTAAACGTAACATTTCAAGACGATGAGTTAGCCTAGCGGTCATAGGTTATTATAATATAGCGCTGTTTGTTGCGCCGGCGATCGACGAGTCGATCGATTCGATTGCCGCTCATGGTAAACTTATATTGGCTGTATAGATGTTTGACGTGGTCTGGGTGTTTGTGTTTTTTTTTTTGGCTTAAATTTTCTGTCGTTAAAAAATTATTTTTTCTTATTAGTGGACTACAAATTCGATCGACTATTAGTTCGATCATCATCAAATGATATTGTACTAAGTGCTGCATTAGTATATCTATAATCGAATCATGGGATAACGAATTACAGCTCACTGCGTGTCTATCAAAATACGGAGTAAATTAGAAGCAAAAACAAAACAAATACCTACAAAGTGGTGTGTCTAAAGGAACGAGAAATATTTTCCTAATGAAGCGCGATTGTTTCCACTGGAACACCTGATGTCGCAGCGTATTTTTCTTCACGCTCGTTTTCCTTTACAAAAGGGTGTGCGGAACGTGAACAATTGAAAATTCCGTGTATTGAAACTACGACATGCTGTTAACGTTACGTAAATTTCTTTCGACTAATACTCAGTTGAAAATACGTTGCCTTATTTATCATTACAATACCTATGCCAAAAAATTTGGTACTAAAAGAAAAATGTGGCTATTATCATACATTGTGTAATATGTGTTGGATAAAATTTATCTTTTTGTAAAAGACAATAAATAAGCATGAAAAATGTAAGAATTATGTTATATTTGTTTTAGTGCCACGAAATGTGGTTTGCAATTGGACGTTGCCCATCGGAGCGTCGTTTTTTCCTTTTCCCCTATAATAAATTGTACATAAAGGCACGCGAGCGAGTCACGCATAACATCTCATGGATTTATACCCCACACTTCTGTCGAAATTTAGATTTAGTAGCCTGAAAGCCTATATATCACAATGGTCTTTCGAGTTTCTCATTGGTTTTGAAGAAATGAGATTGGCGAAGATTATAATCCTATAATCTCTACAATAAATCTTCGTTACATTGGTGCCATATAAATATTAATTTTTGATATTTTACAAATTTCAATGATGATTTCATATATATGAAATTTTATGTATTTAAACATTTTGCAACGAGACACATTCATTAGTATTTCGAGACCATCAATGGACTGAAATTAAATAGTGTATGAGTATGTAGATTTATAAAAAGCGACGCAAATGCGCTTTAAAGTTGTATAATTATAGCGTGAGCCGGACTGACGCCGGAGCTCAATAAAGCGGAGCTCCCTAGCTACCCCATGTATTTATTTTCGACTCGTCCACTCTCATATGAGTTTTACGTTATTATTTCGGTAAATTTTTCAAAGCAAAACGATTTTTTTTACGAGGCGAGTCGACTCCTGCCAGTTTAAATAACACTCGTTTACTTTTGCGAAGCTACGGGCATGGCAATTATTTTTAACATATCATTTTAAGCGGTTCGATTAAAATGAAAAACGTGTTCAACATAGCCTCTAGAACATTTCATATAAATTATTAAACTCATTATATTTTGGTCTGAATAAATTTCAAATGTACATACAAAATAAAAATTCTATAATAATTTATTAAAAGTAATCTAAAGTTATGTAATTCTAATGTAATCACAGATGGTTTAATTATTCTAATAGTTCAGCTACAAAATTGTAGAATTAAAATAAATATCACTATTCGAAATTGCATCTAAGTATATGTAGCACTACTAGCTGACCCCGCAAACGTTGTTTTGCCATATAATATGTTATTAACCCCCGCAACCCCCTTTTGTGGGTGAAATTTCGTAAAATCCGTCCTTAGCTGACTTCTACTCTGCGAAAGAAATATTCCTACCAAATTTTGCCTTATGGTTCCAGAGATATCGTGATGAGTCAATATGGGTGGAAATCTCTTTTTTATATATGTATATAGATTGAGTTAAAACGTTAAGTCGATGCTGACAATTTGCTTAGAGAAAACTTGAAAATACAAAATGTTAATCTTTATTAAACGTTTTACTAAAATCACATGATATGAAAACCAACGTTTGGACGCATATATTAGAAAATCCAATAACTTAACACATAAAATATCTTAAGTACCGTCATTATACCGTAAAAGTTGTTCTATCCGATCTTTTACAAAGAAAACGGCGGCTCCATGAAATATGCATTAAATATTTACACAGTCTCCGACCAAGCCATTCCCTTGAAGTCTTCTGAAAAGATTTGCAATTCACCGAACATCCTTTAAGAAAAAAGAACCGCGGAACAAAGCGAAGGAAGTCTGATCGAAATGAACTTTTAAATACTGACCCATATTGAAGTGGGACCTTTGATTGAAAAAAAAAATCAATTTAATAATTTTTATATTTGTGTACCTAAAAACAATATGAGTGGTAATTATTTTAGGTAAAAAATGTAGATTGAAATAGTACATTTTTGTAGTACCAAATTTATGTTTATGTTTTGTTTAAAACATGTTGATTTTACTTTTACTCATCAATATGTAAAAAAATAGGTAAGTATATTACTTAATAAGTATTATACTTAATACTTACCTATTTGTTTACACCATGAACCTTACATCGTTTCTGAATGAGTAAACTCCTTTGAATAACTAAAATCAATTATGCGGTGAATTACATTTTAATCGATTTTTTATCAGAATAAAGTAACAGCTTTATTGTCACAAACGACTGTGGGGTATAAAATATTCTTCATTTCAACCTAGCCGTTTACCGAAGACGTCAATAACTGAAAATTAAATAAAAAAATTTGCTGCGTCAACTATATAAAATTCCCGCAGGCATTTGAATGAAAAAACGAAAAGCAAAGTATTTTTTTTTTATGAAGTGACAAAGTTATTGTCAGCGATTACCTAAATCGAGTTTATTTAATTTATTTATTGAGAAATGCTCCAAAATAATACTAACTTATTTAAAAGAATATTTATCAAGACTAAATATTTTTTTGACTCCGCGTTGGCGCAGGGGTCACAGCACAGGATTGCGATTGGCTGATATTACCTTTGCAAAAAAAAATCTATAACATATTGATGATGGTCCTAGCCGGTTTCGGCTACAGCGACCACAGCGATACAGCGTAGCTCAGCTGCAGGCACCCTTCTGCTCCATCCTCTCGTGCGCCCGGATATGGCTGATGTAGCCAATCTTCGCACGAAACGTGCGATCGCACTTGGGGCACGTCAGGACACCGCCGCTGTAATTGTAGTTAATAGCCGCAGGTGGTCGGGCTCTCATCTCGTCTCGTTTGGTATCAAGGTCAATTTTCCTTGAGTCTTCAAAGGAGGTTACGCTTTGCTTGATTAGCTGCCTCCATTTTTGGCGATCTTCAGCCTGCGTTTCCCACTGCAAGTGATCCAGCTCACACCGCTTCATGTGCCTCTTTAAAACTTCCTTATACCGCAGAAGCTGTCCGCCTTGCTTGCGCTTGCCCTCTTGAAGCTCGCAGTAAAAGATACGTTTCGCGACTCTTGTATCTGGCATGCGGGAGATGTGTCCGCACCAACGTAATTGTCTTCGCATAATGTATGCCTCTATTCCGTCTATGTTAGCACGGCGTAAAACCTCTGTGTTTCTCACGTGGTCAGACCAGTGGATGTTCATGATGTCACGCAGGCACTGCATGTGGAATCTATCAAGGCAGCGAATTTGGTTCCGATAGAGACACCATGTTTCTGACGAATAGAGGAGGTTCGGTATTACTATGGCCATATACACCGAGATCTTAGTCGCCAACTTAATATCGTGCGAACGGAAAACTTTGGGTCTAAGTTTGCCAAAGGCTGCAGAAGCTGCACCAATCCTGGCGTTGATTTCAGGATCTAAGTCACATTTGGATGTTATGGCACTTCCCAAGTACTTAAACTTCTTCACATTTTTCAGAACATCCTGACCGAGACATATTTGGAGTGGGTCGTTCGGTTGTGCTCCAACAGACATCACTTCGGTTTTGCTCACGCTGATCTTGAAACCGAATTTTCTGCATGACTCGTCAAGACCAGTCATCAGTCTTTGTAGAGAAGTTGGGGATTCCGTCATAAAACATAGGTCGTCCGCGTACATTATTTCCGCAATTCTGTCACAGGAAACTTTAGTACGCGCCTTAAGTCTGTTTAGGTTTTTTAACATATTATACTTATTAAGAAGCATCATAATACACCGTAGAATAGTTTTTTGATATGAGAAAGTATTTTTTTTTTGTACAGAGAATCAATTAGCATGTTGTTAAAAAAAGACAAACATAATATGTAGTGAAAATTTACAAAGGTCTTCTTTGTTCACAATACGAGAGTAACAATAATTTACTTGTACATACAATAAAATTGTAGTAGTCAGTTAAGATCGCGTGTCTGCCAGTTGATAGGAACATTTCATAGAGCATTGGGAATTATTTTGGCTTTAAAGTATTACATATATTTGCATTATTTAGCGGAACCGTAATCATTAACATCAAAACGACTAAAACCGCACTGGTCACTTAGTAGACAATTTTTTGATGCAACCGTCAATGGGTTAAAAGGGTAAGTATAATGGACGACCGGCCCTAGAAGGGTGACCGTATACTGTCGTGGGGAATGTGAATATTATATCGTAAATTTTTGCTGCATATTATTGTTAATATTTAAAAATATAATTATAAACGTTTTTTTACTTTAAAAGTATGGTGAGTTATTAAATATAATAAAATGAAAAATAAATGTAGAAATAAATAAAATTGGTGGAGAATGATCAAAATTTTTACGATGAAAAGAAAATTTTAGACAAAAGAAAAATTAGTTTAAAAAAAAGATAAATTAATAGACAAATAAATTATTTTGCAAAGATAACTTTTATATTCATATTGAAAACTTAATTTCTGGGCCGTATTCTATTGTACCTATAAGAATTGTATAACTATACATGATCAATGGTTAATCAGCAGTTTCATAAAAAGGATGTTTTGAAAAGTTTGGACAGAAAAAAACCTAAATTTTATGTCTTACAAAACGAGAAATTACACAACAATGGTCGTTAGTACGGATGGCATCTTTTGCGTAGACCGAATATTTCATTGTCATAATATACACCTACAAACTTAAAGAGAAACTTAATGCTTGCTACGCCGTAGTCGGTGAAATACCTTTACTTCACAGGAGCTTAATAGCTCTTAAGTTCGAACAACAAAGTAATGAGGGGATGTTATTATTCTAACTTTGTAAATAATTTAAGAAATTTAACACGTTTTGTGTATTTTGAATACATAATTATTATGTATTCACTAATACGAATATTATATTTAAAAGAGTCTTAATAAGTATTTTAAAAGGTTTCGTTCCTTTATCATTTTTCAGTGATTGTTAATATTATAATTATTGTCTAAAGTTTTTGTTAGTTTTATTTTATTGTATACAAAGGTACAATAGCTATTTTACCTAATCATTAGACCACTGACTTAATTTAAAATGAAATAAAATTTATCTAGTTTAGGCCTCGTTTACGGAGACGCGGAGCGTAGTGCGTAGCGTGTGGCGTTGCTTCTCGCGTGTGTCAAAATGTATGAAAATGAACGCGTGTAAAATCGCTTCTCCGTAAACGCACTCATACAACACACTACGTTTGAATTTAGTGCGTTCCGCCACGTCACACGCTACGCACTACGCTCCGCGTATCCGTAAACGAGGCCTTAGCGTAGATCTTATAATTTCTAAAAGACAATAATTAATAAGTTAGTTCCGCTCGCGGCTTCGTCCGCTTGGATTACATTACTTATTATACTATTTTGGCTGTTCCTTTTTCTCCTGTTAAAATATGGCCTATGTCTATCAGCGACGACGTAACATTCTACTATATCTACCATTTACCAGTTTCAAATAATTTTTAAAATCAAATTGTTCCTGTTTTTAAATTTAATACATAAGGAATAAAATTTATGGTCTATAGAAAAGAGCGTTGTAGTCCCGGGATGCGTAAATAATTCTAACAAAACGTCAACCAATCTAACAAGTGCTGCAATTTAATGTACAAAAATATAGAGGAATGTCCAGCAGGTAATAAAATTTCATTTAAAAATTTATGTTTCTATTTGCCTAATTGTTAATTACAAACGTTACATTGACTTTTAAATTAACTTATGACTTTTTAATTGATTATTTATTAAATAAGAATATAAAGAAATAATAAAAAATCAAAGTAAAAAAATTTATAATTAACGATATTTTATATAAATGGATATAATTCTAATTAAATTTTATAATTCTCATTAATTTTAAATGTAAAATGTTGTAAAATAATAATAATTTTGAAAAAAAAAAATCTTATATATTTAGATTTGGGAATGAAATAATTCCTAAAGCTGAAGGAATGCGATTATAACGTACAACCAGATAACGAGGGTCAAAAAGACCCAAGGATTAAAGCTATTGGCTGACTGCCTATCCAATTTTCTTTGTTGACGTCTCCGGGGAGCTACACTAAGATTATCTTAACAAAGCAAAGAAGCACTAAGTTCGCACGCCCTTAGAAACAATATAATCTTCCGAAGGATCTAGCAAACAACACAATACTTTTTCTTCTCATCTCCGCCCTATTTTTATCTCGGATAAACATTACCGACGTAATTATCTAATTAAACGAAATGGTCGTCAATATTGTGAAAATGATAAGACAATCGCACTCTACAAAAAAGCCTTGCCACATTATTTTTACAAGTGTTTGAAGGACAAAAGGACTTTTTTTTAGAAGTTTATTAGTGGTTCACCTAATCCGTCAATGTTTAAATAAAATTGTCAATTTTAACACCTGATGAATTACACATTTTAAACTGAAAGCGACCTATGTAGCCTAGTATAAAATAATACACAAAAACAACTTTTCAATTCTAACCAGCAGTTCCTGACATTAGAGTGTTTAAACAAACTAACGAATAAACAAACAAATTTTTCGGCTTCGTAATATTATTATAGATGTCTCAATTAAAAAATAAATAAATAACCGTACCTATGTTTAAAAAAAAAAACAACGCATTAAAAAAATAATTGCGTGACTGTTGACACTTAAAACGTGAGTTGAAATTACATTTTATTTATTTAATGTTTAACTAACAACTCATTTGAGGCTGGTATTTTGTATATTTATTTGTATACGTTACAAGATATAATAGCGGTCGCGCCTGCAGAATTAATGACCGGCGGACAATTCGAATTGCTGTAATACGAGGTTATATCGCTTTGAGGATCATCCCACAAACTGGAAGCGACCGTTAACGACCCCAGTTAATAATACCGGACGTCGTATCACGTTCAAATTTGAAGGAGTCGCTTGAAAATTCTCTATCACATAATCACGTATACAGCATTAATTTATATTTTTAATTAATAATAAACATGTATGTCAATATCATCACAATAAATAACTATAACTTTGCTAATACAGATTTGTTGAAAATTACTTTTTAATACAATAACAAAAAAAAAAAAAAAACGTTAAAAATAATAAACCTTTTCCGATTAACTTTTTTTAAATGTAGATAATATTAAAGTCATTTTATTTTCACAATTCCAAAGAAAATTTTCAACTTAGACCCTGATTCACCCGAAGCAAATAAAGTTAATCTCGGACATTAGTTACAGATAGACTATAAGACACTATAATTATCAGCAAGTTTTAAAACGTGCCCTTTGAGCCTAATTTAATTTAAGTAATAAACTAGGTATAGCTTTTTAACCGACTTCAAAAAAGGAGGAGGTTCTAGATTCTATAGTACTTTTTATACACGTGTTACATCATAATACACATAAAAAATACTGGGTTGTAGCGATTTAAAAGATTCTTTGTTTAACCGAATGCTGGTGTTCGTCATGTACACACAAATTCATGTACATTCAAATTTTGATTAAGATCTGACAATTAATTTTTGGGCTATCGCTAATATGCTAATAGTATAATAATGCGTATTTAATTGGACAGTTTTATCGTCTACTTACGTCGTATTACTTGTCGATGTATTTGAATTAGTTTTTTTTTTCCATTTGCGAGCAAACGCAATTATGATTTCACAGGATATGTATGGAAATATCTTGCTGATGAAGTGGAATTTGATTTTAAAATAGTAAAACATATCTTAATTTTCTATCTATTTAATAATGTTATGTCTCAGATAACTATCTAATTCTATAGGATACCAATTTGTAAGATAACATAGAATAGTTTATCGTCTCGACTGTACTAATGTAACTTTACTCTGTAGAGATACAATTCCTAAATGTGGTGAGTGGTAAACTATCTCTTCAATACTTGTCTGAACGAGATGGTATCTGAAATTGATGGTGCATTCTCGATCACGAGAGTAATGTTGCACATAATGACTCCCTATCTGGCATTATTTGTGTTATCTATACTAATATAACAAATGTGTAGTTTATATCACTGGCGCATTCTATGGATATAATTTCAGCTATACGAATTATGCATAGTTTTAAATTCTTTTTGAAATAAATTATAATAATTAAATAAGAGTGTGCTTGTCGTTGTTTATTATTAATTTTGAATTAAAATTTTAATCATACCTATTTCATTATTCTCTTCATATATTCTTTACATAGCTGTATAATACGATCACGATCATTCTGTAATATCTCACTGCTGGGCGTCTCACAAACGATTTTGCAATTGATTGATTTTTTGCAATTAAAAGTTTATATTAAAAAGAAATTAATAGGTAAAGCTTGTTTGTTCGTTTTTATTTATTTATTATTAAATTATCTTATTTAATTTAAATTTTTAATTATACATGCATAAAAAGAAAACAGTTTCTCTTTTGTAAAATTAAATGAAATTAAAATATTTATAAAGTTCTGTAAAAAAAGTAAAGTTCTGTTATATGTTCTGTGGTAATTATTAGTAGGGATTACTATAAGTAGATGTAATTATATCGTCATGTATTTCAAACCGGAAAGAAATATTTGTACAAATACAAATATCCATTCCAAGCAGGAATCAAACCCGCAAACCGTCGGTGTTTTAGGCGACTAATCGCATCACTACAACAGAGCGAGTACATATCCACCAACCCGCAGTGCAGCAGCGTGGTGGGTTAAGCTCAAATCCCTCTCCTGCATGGAAAAAGAGGCCTATGCCCAGAAGTGGGGTGTTACAGGCTGAATGCGAATTCGAAAAAAATATGATTTTCATTTTTTTTTATGTTATTAAGTCGACAAACAAGCATACGGCTCACCTGATGGTAAGTGACTACCGTAGCCTATAGACGCCTGCAACACCAGAAGCGTCGCAAGCGCGTTGCTGACCCTATCCCCAATCCCCCCCAGGAGCTCTGGTCACCTTACTCACCAACAGGAACACAATACTGCTTGAAAAAAGTATTATTTAGCTGTAAATAATACTGTTTTTCATTCAATAAAGACGTAGATTTTTATAATATAACACTCGATTACATATTAAAAGATCATATTTTAATATATCTACATAATAAAACGGAAGGAAGATTTATTTTGATTTGGATTTATCTTGGTAAATTCAAATCGAAAATCCATCTCATATCCTTGAGCGCCCTGATCCTGTATGATTAATGCTTTGAATTATTTGTAAAGGGCTTCAGACGTAATATCAGCTCCAACACAATAACACCTACGGTGTCACAATGTGTGCATAATTAAATAGCTTTCAGTTAACATTAACCAAAATTAATAAGAAGTATACTAGTAAGTAGTAGCTAGAGGAATACATTATTGTGAATAAATACACTCAAAGAAAGAAAAAAATTTACAAATTACGAGTAGGTATCAGGGATGTTGCAGATGCCGATATTTTCACATCCGCGGATGCGGATGCGGATGCTGAGTTTAGCAGGCTCACATCCGCGGATGCGGATGCGGATGTATAAGATATTATGTAAATAAAGTCTATTAATGAACAATTAAAACAATGACAACGTAATTATTAACATTTACTGAGGTAGGGCACAGCAGGAAATTTCCTGTTCAAAATATGGAGCAGCCCGACTGGGGTAGTACCTCGACCTTACAGAAGACCACAGCTAAATAATACTGTTTTCAAGCAGTATTGTGTTCCTGTTGGTGAGTAAGGTGACCAGAGCTCCTGGGGGGGATTGGGGATAGGGTCGGCAACGCGCTTGCGATGCTTCTGGTGTTGCAGGCGTCTATAGGCTACGGTCTTACCACCAGGTGAGCCGTACGCCTGTTTGCCAACCTAGTTACATAAAAAAAAATTTTTTTTTTATTGTAATCAAACATAATTAAGTACTTATTTTATGTTAAATATAATTATATAAGTAATGTATAATGTAACAAATTTTTTAAACTTCACCTACTGTTTTTTATATCAGTAATTGAATTTAAAAATAGGAGCATTATACTTGATGAAGAGTAGTATTGCCGCCTTTTCTGGTTCAAGTCTGTTACGCAGAGGTTCGTAAATTAATCCCGCGCTACTAAATAGTTGTTCGCTAGGAACACTGCCCGGTGGAGCAGATAAAAATCTTCGTACTATCGGCGATAATACCTTAAATTCCCCTCGATGTACACTCCACCAGTTTAAAGGATTTTCATTCACATTTATTCTTTTTTTAGTACGGTAAGCAAGTAACTCTTTCTTGATTACAGCTTCAATGCTACCATTTTCTGGCTCATCTGGACTCTCGTCTTCACTCGACGAATCTAACATCATAGCCAGGTCGTTTTGTAAGCATGGCTTTTTGTTGAAACCTGAAGTCCCTGGTCCTAGTTGTTCCGTATTATTTTCCGTGCAATCAGTTATTTTAATTATTTTAGCCCTTTTGGCATTGGTATTAAGAGATTCAAAATTGTCATTCTCAGTATTTATCATTTTTAAAATGTCATCTTTAATCTTTTCTTTAGTCACCGGTGTGAAAAATTTGTGCTTATAGCGAGGATCTAAGTAGGTAGCGATGGTATATAAATTGTTTTCTCCCAAGCTAGAAAACTTTGTTGAAAGTTCGTTTTTCAAAGTCGTAACAGCCTGACGAATCGGATCAAACTCTTGCGATCTTGTTAAATAGTCATCAACTTTTTTTTCAAGCATTTGTATTATCGGTATCACAGATGAAATAAGAGCACAAGAGCTGCTCAGTTCCCGCGTTGCTTCCTCAAAAGGTCCCAGTAATTGAATGAATTATGGATATAAGTCTTAAATAATATAAAGTTTTCTTGTAAACTCTTCTTATTTACACACTGTATCACAACAACATTAAAAATACCTATCTATCTTTATGATACGATAAGTAGTTCACTTTCACTTCACAGCGCAAACAAACACGTAATATTTATTCACTTGCAAGAAACAAATGATGCACTAGCTAGAACAAACAAAGTAACAAACGTGTCGAATCTTGTCACCAATTTCTTCACTCCCATTGGTTATTGTCACGTGCGACCGGCACGCGTCAATCACCGGCCCCGCCCAATTTCTTTCTTGTCGCTACTTGTATAATATTCGCATCCGCATGAACATTCGCATTGATTAATGCGGATGCGGAAGCAGATGCAGATGTCCAAATCAATGCGGATGTTCCGCATTTGCGGATGCAGATGCGAATGTTAGCAACATCCCTAGTAGGTATATGTGATATTAGTTCAAAGAAAACTAGAATTTATTTTAATTGGTTCCATTCTTTGTGTAATGTAAATACACCCAAAACAGGTATTATTAAGTATCTTTTGGGCCAAAAGATACTTAATAATACCTATTTATTATTTTTATATAAAAAAAAAGAATGTTACTCGAACCGGTTCATTCGTTTCAGTATTTTTGTAAGCGTTACAAGCATCCATCGATCGATCGAGCAAAATAAGTTCGTTGATCATACTAATATAACTCTTAGCAAAATATTATCGCCTCAGCCTGTCATATCCCACTGCTGGGCATAGGCCTCTTTCCCCATGTAGGAGAAGGATCAGGGCTTAATCCACCACACTGTTGCTCGCGATGCGGGTTGGTGGATATATTCCCTACTATGTATTACGATCGCTATCAGATGTACATGATAACAACCGGGACCGACGGCCTTACGTGCTCTCCGAGGCACGTTGGGAAGACCCACAAGGATATCACGAACCCAGATCACGCAAAACATCTGAAGGCATTGGCCTTCAGATGTTCAATACAAATGTTTGTCATGTGCGGGGATCAAACCGCCAGCAACAGCCAGAGCCCAACAACCACAATCCAGTGCTGTGACCGTTACGCCAACGTGTATTAATAAAACTTATTATTCTACTTTATATATTATATTCTAATTCATGAAATAGAATGGTACCCACTTCATAAGTAACTTGTTTATGTTGTAAAGCGTGTTTGTTATTGTAGAGAAATTTATAATAGAATAGTAATTTGCATATCTGCGCTGTGGGACCGCCATTACAGATGTTGCAGTCCCTTCGCCCCTAGTTTCATCCCAGTTTTTAGGACAAACTTCTCAAATATGTGCTTTGGAGATAAGGGTCGGGCACCTGCATCATTTGCCTCTAATGGCACATTACGGCAGACAGTTTTAAAGAACATGGGGACGGACACCAGATGCCGTGTGGACAAGGGTTAAATGAAATGAACTTTGTCTTTTATATTAATCTTTCCTTGTTTGGGATGTACTAACAAAGATTTATTGTTTTAATTTTTTCTAAGCTTATACTATCTGTAGAATATAAGTGTTATATGTATACTTATAATTAAATAATAACAGTAAATTCTGCACGTTCGTATTTTGAAAATTCTTTTCGAAGGTCTCTGGTCGAGGCAACAACTTTATTTTTAAATTTTGTCTGTTTGTCGACTATTGTTTGTTAGTATATATGTGAGTTTGATTACGATAATTTTTATTGAACAATTTGCAATATTACACTTGCGTTTAATTGCAATCTATTGAACTAGATAAAGTTTTTAGAGATACACAACTATTACTCTCCTCAGTCCCTGTAGTGCTAACCTCTACTTCGTTTTTATTTTTATTTTTGTGTTACCCACACCTGAGGAAATTATAAAGATTTTAAATCATATCAAAATTTTCGACCCAGCAGGATTTGAACCTGCGCCCTCTGACGCCTGACACGGCACGTCAGAGGGCGCAGGTTCAAATCCTACTGGGTCGAAAATTTTGATATGATTTAAAATCTTTACTAACCTCTACTTATTCTCAGTAAACAAAATTTTTGAAGCTGAAATTAAAATTGAATCTGTAAATCCTGATGGATAAATGTTTTAATAGCCCTAGAGCTTTATTACATTACAAGCACTACATGACAGACGAAAATCAATTACAAAATTAACTTTGAACGAGAATCATTGAATTAGTTTAACAAATCTAAAAGCCTCATTAAATATTTATTCGTAAAATAATTGGATTTTTGAAAGGTCTAATAATATTTTCAATTAAATTATTAACATTAAGTAGTAAACGTTACATTAAGTAATAAAGGACTGTAGGCTTTTACTGCTATTCGTGTCTATGTATCTTAACATAAGTCTGTTCCTGTGCTTCTGATTTGTTGTAATAATTTAGATTAGTTTATAATTGTAACGAAAGTACCATTACAATTATTTGTATCTCATCTGGATGTCTATAGTTGCGAGTCTCCCCAATGTGCCTCCTTGCAAGCAAAGCTATCAATCCCGGTTATCATAAAATTACATAGCGATCATTACATTTAGTACAGTCAGTGGAGAAAGTATCCGCCAACCGTAGTACCGTCACAGCGCGTAGCCGTATACGTCACAATGAATCGCTTTTTCTATACGAGAATAAAAGACTTTGCCCAAGTAAGATATTTAAGGTTGTTTCCTCTGAACAGGTACCAAAACTTATCAAATTTTGTAATAAAGTAATACCCTGATGATAATTATTATTAATTATCATCTATACATTTATTAATCTACTAAATATTTATTCAAACTTTTCCACCTAAGTTAATCATGAGTAAATCTTGGTAACGCAGGCAATAATAAAAAAATAATAAAAAAACGAGCGTGGTGTCGTGATGGATACCGCCCCAGGGTAATCATAGCGGTAGTGCTTGTAAGTGAGAGACTTGTATTTCTTCAAATAAATTTCAATTTGTGATATTTTTACATTTTTGATTTACTATTTCATTGGTAGTTAACTAAGATGTACTAAAAATGGCGTGAAAGTTATTTTGTAGGTACATATATTTTTATCTTTCATATTCATTACCATCGTCTTTTCTTATATTATACAAGCCTGTTTTAGGTAACCGCTGACTAGTATACATATTTACAGAAACTCTTTTTAAATAAATGTATATGCATGTAATTCATTTACAAATATAAAATTCACACTCTGGGGCGGGAATCGAACCCATGACACTAGAACGGAATCAGGATCACTGCAAATTACGCAAATGGTTTAGTCAACTACATTATTTGCTAAAGTAGTTCATTATAATAATTATAACGATTTACTTCAAAATACATCATCTATTACTTACTTGACTTAACACAACCTTAAAAGTAACAATAACTGCTAAAATTTGGTAGAAATTATGTACATTAAACATTATATAACCAATTAATTACTTTTTCTGACTATTATCAATTAGATACCTACTGAGGCAGCAGATAATGAAGGTTGTCAGTGCTCCGTAAACTATTAATTAAGAGCCTCCGGTCATCATCCGACAACAAGACAGCTGTCTACCCACACCCTCGCCTTCTGTAAATGACGGCTTTTTTTGGTCATTCCAATCTTTGCTATACAATTTACTGTACGTACCAATTTTTATTTCGTCCAAATTGCGCTACACAATTTATACTGTAGGTAGGTACGTGTATTTTTTATTTAAAATGTTCTACAAACAAGCTTTTAGGTCATATAAATACGTAGGTTTGTAGGTAGGTTTATTTGATCTTTTATCTGAAATATAAATATAATTTAGTTTTAAAGTGTGATTATTGTTTGAAGAGATTATTTTAATCGTATGTACAAAAATTGATGATGAACCTAAAGTATATTTATTAAAAAATGTAAAGTATATTTATAAAAAAAAAAAAAAAAAAATTAAAAAATGTTGTTTGTCGAGATGAAAAGTGACTGAGGTACAAAACTCTTCTCTGAAACTAGATGTGACGATAATATTATCGTATCACTTTATGCTACATACATTCAGATTAATTCTTATAATTTTCTTTATTTCTTTGTCTGTATGTCTGCAGCATAGCACAGAGACTTGTGTGAGTGTTCGAAAGATGTAATTTAGCATTGTACGTATCAGTCATTTCGACAATGTGGGGTTTTATGGTACCATTCTTACACGTAGTTGTGATGAATTTAATTAATTATCTATGTTCCATCCAATACCCCACGGACATTTCCTAAGTTATTCATAGACCAGATAGATTGAAATAATTTAGACGCCTAAAAACTATTTTTCGATCCAGGAAACCTTTTGTGAAATGAGATATAAAGGCCTATTTTAATAGTTGCTTATGATTTTAATAGTTGCTTGTAAAATATGATAATTTGAACATGTGACGGCTAATAGTTTAGTTAACGAGAATGATTTAGCAACTAAAAATAAAAAAAAAAACATTAGCAAAAATAAAAAAATAAAATTTAACTGATTTTACTAAAATGACGTGAGTTAAGTTGTTAGTTGTTTGACAGACAGTATAATTATAATTATAATTTTAACCTCTTTTTTAAATTCTTATTGTGTGACTTAAATTTTGCGTGACACATCAAATGAGTGGAAGTTGATTTTTAACAGCTTATGTGCTTGATTCAAGTTGATCTAAGTAGACAAAAAAAGATGGGCGTGCCAATTGTTGGTGACCTCCTCGTGGCGCACCTTGGGCAATGGAATTGGAAGCAGTTCTTAACGTTCAACTCTGGGCACTTCTTTACCTCTATCAGAGTGAACCCGTGAGCGCAGACGTGGTGGTCACGAAGGTGCGGACGAGGGTGTGGCATTGAGAAGGCGCGGGGAAGTGAGGGGGAGATTTGCCCCTCCACTCGAGGGACACGGTGGGCGGGTTCACTTGCTCGCCCTAAGATATGAAAGCACATACCGATTTGGTTGCGCTTGACTCCCTGCAGCTTCTGCAGGGCTACACGGTGAAATTCAGCGGCAGAGGTACAGGCTGGTTGCCCGTCCTCACGGTGCTGGGATGCTCCTGGTATTGGTCCCCTTCTACTAGGACGACAGAGGGGTTGAACGGTGACCGGTCGAGTGTCCCTTCTGACGTAGCCGAGAGGCCATACACCGACACGTCATGGTGGTATGCGTAAGCGGTCCTAGGATGTTAAAAACAGATGACGTTTTAGTCGATAGTCAGGCAGTCTGCTTGGAGCTCCACACTCCCATCGCCTAGACGACGGGGCAGTGAGTAAATAGAATTTCCCCATCTTAAAAAAAAAGTAAAAAAAAAGCGTTACAAGCCAATAATGATTGGCAAGAGACCGCCCAGGACCGGGCAAGATGGAGAGCTCTCGTCTCGGAGGCCAAGACCCACTTTGGGGTTTCAGCGCCATAGGAGTAGTAGTAGTAGTAGTAGTAGTAGTAGTAGTAGTAGTAGTAGTAGTAAAAAAAAAGTATAAAATACAAGGCATTTTTGATTCTTGAGAAATGCATTACGAGGTGATTATGAGGTTATAAGAATATACTTGCATTATATCCAAAAGGAAATACCATATTGTTTCGAAGACATGACTATTTAAGTGGAAACGAGCGCTATTCACGAGAATCACTTACTTTACATATTTTCTCTATCGTTTTCCTTTATTGTAACGATTCAGAACACGTGACACCGTTGAATTTACTTCTCAATACACTGCTATTACTTATTCACACGTGTTTTTCGATGTTAAGATAAATACACTTACAGTAGCGTAGCAATAATATCGTCAACAGTAGGTAATTGATAATATTATTATTACAGTAGTATTTCACACCTATATTTAGGTAGATAATCAAGATTGTGTGTGTAATTTATAATACATGCGTATTCTTCTAGACACCTCAACAAATTAAGGAATCGTTTGTATTGTAATGTAATGGTATTGCTATAAAACCTGTTTAAAGTTTGACTGTTTTACAGCTACTGTACACATATTTTTAATTATATATCATGTGGTAGGTTTTTAGAAATAAACAGATTCTTTTAATTCTATTACACATAGGTATTTATTTGCACTAAATGATAAAAAAAGAATTGTTAACAGTAAAAATTTCGATATTTATTCATATAATAACCATTGTGATATATGTAAGAAGAGTTATATTGTTAATTTTTTAACTTCCACATAATGTTTATCTGCGATTAATCCACATGGAAATGCATATGCTGCACAGTTTAGAGTCAATCAAAAGATTTCCTCTCTTATTGCAATAGCATGTTATACTCGACTTACTCCATAATAAAAGTTCAAACAGGGCCATTTTGCGGCTGACTTCCTCTGTCTAGTACCCACTTTTGCTCTTATTTATTACTCGGAGCGAACGTGCTCAACGCGAATTTGTTTTCATAATATTTCTTACGAGCACCGCTTGAGCATTATGTGTTACGAACGCATTCTATTTTAGACCTAAACCTTTATAAGGTTAAAATATAAAATCCCAATTTTCATTGGATTATAAGTACATTTGTCTACTTGTTTACTTTATTGCGACATTTTATAATATTCTACGTTTGCGAGATAAGATTCGTGATTCATCTCTTACATGAAAGTGCTTTTTTAAATCGAAAGATTGTTGTTTTTGTTTCTATCTACTAACTTGTTATACGATTTTACAAGTCTCATGTAAGTGATATAGAGAATTTTAATAAAATGTCTTTAATTCAAACTTTTTTGGTGTACCAAAGTAGTATTATTTGTATAGTATACAAATATAAATGTGTATATTTACAACTTAAAAGAAGATCCTCGTTGATATCACTGAAAATGTAGCTAAATATAGATTTATAATTTCATAAAATATAAGACTAGATGACCCTGCAAACGTTGTTTTCCCATAATTATATGTTATAAACCACTTAATACCTCCCCCCTCCTAATTTAACTTAGGGGTATGAAAAATAGATGTTAGCCGATTCTCAGACCTACCCGATATGCACACAAAATTTAATGAAAATCTGCCCAGCCGTTTCTGAGGAGTATCTAATATTGTGACACGAGAATTTTATATACGAGTATAAGATTAATTGATTGATAATGTCAATATTGGTAACTAACGTCTAAAGTTTAGTACAAAATAAGAGGAATGTGAGGTCAGTGTTTTAGGTGTATCTTTAATCTTAGTATAAAGTTATATATTTGTTAGATATATATTTTATGTTTTCAACAATTCAGGAACGTAATTCACTGAGCTGTACAGAATAAACGGCTCTGCGAACGCAGATAGTAGTTTTTGCGGTAGGATTTTTCAGTTGTAAATGAAAAACTAATGTTATGCAAGATTATAATTTATATTATTGTTTGAGTTTTATCAAAATGATACATTATATTTAAATTATATAACGTTTTTTTTAAATATATAACCTTATTTAAATATTTACATAAGACTTGGGAACGGAAACGACTTGAAGTCGATGTGACTGATATGACTGATATTGAGACGCTAATTCAATTATTGTATAGTTATTCTACAGCAGTTAAAACGATCTTTACAAAGGCAAGTTTTTGTATAGACCTTGAATCTCAAAAATTACTGAATCCATTTTACTACTTAGAAACTAAATAAATGTTATAAATATCCTTTATCATTATCCTTCGATTAAAGTAAAATTCGTATAAAGTATAAAATTTGTTTTTAACTATTCGTTCAATTCGAGTATCGTGTAAGGCACCTGATGCATCCCGGTCGCGTCCTGTACGACCCAACTTTCCATTTCAATGAATGTTTCAAAGTCGTTTTCGTTTGTTATTGTTTTCCATTACCAAAGTTCAATGGTTCGGATGCGGTTGACTGGGATTGGTCTCCGGGTATCATACTGCCAATATCGTATTGCATAAATTGAAGTTACAAAAATAATGTCCGTTTTATTATTCTATAGAGAACAACCGAGGTTACAAAATAATTCCAATTTTACCTGAAAATAAATTACTTTTATATTATATTTCAAATTAAACATTTAGGTCGACGTGAGCTAATAGGGCCACTTGTAAATTCGCTTAACGAACCGAAAGAAATAACGTGCAAAGCTACGTACTTGTTTTCAGTAAATTTATGCTCAACATTGCGCCAGCGAGTTATATTTTCCATTAGCAATATATTACTCATATCTAAACAATCTTAATCTTGTGCAAACAAGAGAAAATAATTAAAGGCCGACGGTCGCGCGATATGCACCTACTTACTATAAATTCTGCGAATAATATGAAAGATGCCGCAGTATTTCAAAAGGCTTATTAAAGAATTATGCACACGGTACTTTAGGCCTAACAACGCGTTCATATGAAAGGAATTTAATAATAATGGGGCATTTTTATTCAGGTGCTGTAGGTACGTTGACGTCGCTCTTTGCATAAATAATGATTATACATCTTCAAAACAGACCCGAATTGAAAACCATTCGAGGACGGTGCGAATGGCCTTGTCTAAATGGCAGAGATTCTTGTCAACTGGATTAATTCTGTTAAACAACCGAAGTAAATCCAGCCTTAGTTAGATAAGGGCCCCGGAAATTGCTTTAGAGTAGAACTGAGTGGCCATAGCTAGTGGCACCGGCCAAATGGGTGATAGATCGGGGTTTCGCATGACCAAGTAATTGTTACCTCAGGTAAATCCGAGCGACCGATCGCGTGCAAGTTCTCCCTTAGACTAATCCAACAACTTTTATTGTGACACCTTAAGTGAGTCATAGAAGTTAGGCTTTTTAAGCATAGCAAATAAAAACAAAATGAAAGATTTACTTTGATAAAATGTTAAAACTATGATTTGAAGTATAATTACGTTGATTTATAATAGACGGCAACTTTCTTTGCAGTGAAACCTTCATCCAACTCTATGTATTTGGATTTATTTTAATACTTGTAGTAGGTTTTGTTACTATAATATTTTAAAGAAATACTGTAAGTAGTAAGTTGATTGATGTACCTTAATATCGATAGTTACTTGTATCTTTTAGGTTTTAAACAATATTGATTTAGTTTATTACATGGAATCAAACAAGCGAGTTTTGCCTGGCAACAATGAAACTATTTACCATATTCTATGGCACATCGGCAAATAAATAGACCGATGACAAAGTGGAGTTTGTTTTCGATTTCACCCAACAAAGCGAGCTGTGATAGATGTATGCTTGTTTCAGCCTACATTTGTGATACATCGTTGATTTGTTAGACAGCTAATAAATTATGAAGTCCAGTTTTAAATACTTTTAATTTTGGTGGTTTCTCTTGATTAATGTTATCTTAAATTAATTTATATTTACCTGGTGATAAAAAAAAAAGAAATATACTAGCACAATAGGTAATGAGAACAACCACAAATACAATGTAGACTGAGCTTTAATTACATAATATGTAAAACTATATGGCCCAGCTAACTTTGACCCATCAGTTTGTGAATATTTCGTTTTATTTTTATTTTATACAAATCTGATCCTGATAACAACGAACACAAAAAAAAACATAATTATATATCTAATTTACTCCAATCTTTCGGAATTTATGCGCATTCGGGTGATTTTTATTTTTATATAAGTAAATATAGATTTATTTATTATTAAAAAAAAGGTGTGTGTGCGATTCACACACGATAGAAGTGAAACTTCTTTGGAAAACTAATTTAAAAAAATAATTAAAATTAGCGCCTTGCAGCGCGTCCTTCCCTGTCGTTTTTCCGTTGCATCCGGTTTGAAAGCACAACGATTCTAAAGAAGTTTCACTTCAAAAAATTCTCACTGTAGTTGTTGGAAGCTACGACTACGTTACTGCACTGTTGTCCTCTTAAATAAACTTCGTCACACCGCTCTATATGCCTTGATAACTGATGACTCTACAATACATAGTGTACATCTTAGAGCCCGTCCCCATGTCCACGACACGACGTCGTGTCGTAGAAAGTTACGACGCCGTGTCGTAAAACTGCACGACGCCGTGTCGTAAAACTGCACGACGTCGTGTCGTGGACATGGGGCTGGACCCTTAAATTAAAACAATATTTTATACATATTTATTTAACGTATTTATGTTAACCCTACCCCCAATCCCCCCAGGAGCTCTGGTCACCTTACTCGCCACAGATACACAACCCTGCTTAAAAGCAGTATTTTGTTTTATTTAGCTGTGATTTTCTGTGAGGTCATCAACATCTGAAGCAGCCCGACTGGAGAAGTCCTTTGACTTCTCCAGTCGGGCTGCTTCAGATGTTAAGCAGGATAATTCCTACTGTAACAAATTAAGAAATCTTTCTTTTTAAATATTTGTAAAGATAATATTGTTCCATTTCATTTATTTATACCAACACATTGCATACAGAGCAAATCCATATAAAATTAGCTCGCGCGCTGTGCAGCGTACCGAGTGCACGCGATTACCTCTCGTCGCAGCGTCCGCGGATCATCCACGCCCTGAAACCGGATAACACGATTATTCACATCGGTGCCGATTTGTTTCATTTGTTCGTTACGTCGATTTAATATTTACACTCATTGTTCATTGTTCACGATAGATAATTCAAGATCAGAAGTGCTAAACGTCAAAAATCGTCACAGTAGTTGGATTATAAATTTGTAGACGAAGATATTATATATATAACTAGCGACCCGCCCCGGCTTCGCACGGGTGAAATGCCGATACTAAATATATAACAGAATGTCTTTATATATAACGTTCACAGCTTTTTTGTCATTAGACAATACAAACATGTTTTCTTTAGAGGTTACTCTTGACTTGATAAATTATGGTTTTAGTCTTAGCCTATCCAACCTAATGTAGGTACGTACTATAAATAAGGTTAAAAAATAATAAATTACGAACATACAATTTCGAAAAAATGTACCACTACAACCGTCATGTCCTTACATTTTAAATCTGTGCTATCTTTGAAAACATTCATTTAAATTACATGCTGTACAGGTCCATATTGATCTATATTAAATGCACAATGTATTTAAGGTACTTAATTGCTGGATTAATGCTGGATTGCTTAAAATCGCTTCGTAAATAAGCCATTATTTCTCGTAAAAGGTAAAGGATAAAAAATGGTTATTGTGGGTTATCTCTAAGAGACAGACTTATACCATCTCGGACTTCTTTATAAACCTTTTTAAGTTGTACAATACTGTAGTACATTATTTTGATCTATCTCGGTTCAGCCAGCGTTTGCAATGAAAGCGCAAAAAATGTGTTTATTTATGATATCACATTAGAAACCTCTAAAATTATCAGTATTTATCTACTATATTATGTATGTATAATACATATAAACATTCCTCTTGAATCACTCTATCTATTAAAAAACCCACATCAAAATCCATTGTGTAGTTTTAAATATCTAAGCACGTATAGAGACAGACAGACAGCGGGAAGTGACTTTGTTTTATACTATGTACTGTATGTCGTAATATTTTATAGCTATAAGTGATAACAAAATATTACAATACACATCTGCAAACTTTGTTATTTCATTAAGCGTTATTTTCTATTAGCCTCGGAAATTTAAAATTTTTAATATTAACGCCCACCCCGCAATCCTTATTGGGGATGAGTTACCATAAAATCCGCTCATTTGTCATTTCTACATCACATACAGGTGATTCCTACCAAATTTGGAGTAAATAGGAGCTATAGTTTAAAAACGGAAATTTCCCATTATTAACACCTTCTCCGCAACCCCTCTTGTGGGTAAAATTTCGTAGAATCAGTTCAAAGCTGACCTCTACTCGGCGAAATGAATATTTCTACCAAATTTCAAGTCTCTACGCCTTATGGTTCAATTTTCCATTGTTGACGCCCCCGCAACCCGCAACCCCCTCTTGTGGGTAGAGTTTCGTAATTCCGTTCTTAGCTGACCTCTACTCGGCGAAAGGAATATATCTAAAAAATTTCAAGTCTCTACGCCTTATAGTTGAATTTTCCATTGTTAACACCCCCGCAACCCCCTCTTGTGGGTAGAATTTCGTAATTCCGTTCTTAACTGACCTCAACTCGGCGAAAGGAATATATCTACCAAATTTCAAGTCTCTACGCCTTATAGTTCAATTTTCCATTGTTAACACCCCCGCAACCCCCTCTTGTGGGTAGAATTTCGTAATTCCGTTCTTAGCTGACCTCTACACGGCGAAAGGAATATATCTACCAAGTTTCAAGTCTCTACGCCTTATAGTTCAATTTTCCATTGTTAACACCCCCGCAACCCCCTCTTGTGGGTAGAATTTCGTAATTCCGTTCTTAACTGACCTCTACTCGGCGAAAGGAATATATCTACCAAATTTCAAGTATCTACGGCTTATGGTTCAATTTTCCATTGTTGACGCCCCGCAACCCCCTCTAGTGGGTGGATTTCCGTTAAAACCCGTTCTTAGCGGACGTCTACTCTCTATAAGGAACCTATCTGCCAAATTTCAGGTTTTTAGGTGTATTTTGCATTCGACTTTCATACAAACTACCATCCCTGTTTTAACCCCAAAAGGGGGTTGATTTCTCAAAATCCATTATTAGTACACCTCAACGCCATCTAAAGAGCATACACTTTGAATTTCAACTCTCTTACTTCAAAAACATAATCGACTTTCATGCAAACTTTTAACCCCCGTTTAACCCCTTAGGTATGGAATTTCGTAAAACCCGTTTTTAGCGAATATCTACTTCATATAAGGGACCTACTTGCCTACTTTCAAGTTTGTAGGTGTATTTTCCATTGGACTTTCATACAAACTATCATCCCCTGTTTTAACCCCAAGAGGGGGTTGATTTCTTAAAATACATTATTAGTACACCTCAACACCATCTATAGAGCATACATTTTGAATTTCAAGTCTCTTACTTCAAAAACATAGGACTTTCATGTAAACTTCCAACCCCCGTTTTACCCCCTTATGGGTTGAGTTTCATAAATCCCGTTCTTAGCGGATGTCTACTCCCTATAAGCAACCTACCTGCCAAATTTCAGGTTTGTAGGTGTATTTTTCATTCGACTTTCATACAAACTACCATCCCCTGTTTTAACCCCAAAAGGGGGTTGATTTCTCAAAATTCATTATTAGTACACCTCAACACCATCTAAAGAGCATACACTTTGAATTTCAAGTGTCTTACTTCAAAAACATAGGTTTTTCATGCAAACTTCCAACCCCCGTTTAACCCTTTTAGGTATGGAATTTCGTAAAACCCGTTCTTAGCGGATGTCTACTCCATATAAGGAACGTACCTGCCTAATTTCAAGTTTGTAGGTGTATTTTTCATTCGACTTTCATACAAACTACCATCCCATGTTTTAACCCCAAAAGGGGGTTGATTTCTCAAAATTCATTATTAGTACACCTCAACACCATCTAAAGAGCATACACTTTGAATTTCAAGTGTCTTACTTCAAAAACATAGGTTTTTCATGCAGACTCCCAACCCCCGTTTAACCCCCTTAGGTATAGAATTTCGTAAAACCCGTTCTTAGCGGATGTCTACTCCCTATAAGGAACCTACCTGCCTAATTTCAAGTTTGTAGGTATGTTTTTCATTGGACTTTCATACTAACTATCAACCCCTGTTTTAACCCCAAAAGGGGGTTGATGTCTTAAAATACATTATTAGTACACCTCAACACCATCTATAGGCATACATTTTGAATTTCAAGTCTCTTACTTCAAAAACATAGGACTTTAATACACACTTCCAACCCCCGTTTAACCCCCTTAGGTATAGAATTTCATAAAACCCGTTTTTAGCGAATATCTACTCCCTATAAGGAACCTACCTGCCTAATTTCAAGTTTGTAGGTGTATTTTTCATTGGACTCTCATACAAACTATCATCCCCTGTTTTAACCCCAAAAGGGGGTTGATTTCTCAAAATACATTATTAGTACACCTCAACGCCATCTATAGAGCATACATTTTGAATTTCAAGTCTCTTACTTCAAAAACATAGGACTTTCATACAAACTTCCAACCCCCGTTTAACCCCCTTAGGGGTGGAATTTCGTAAAATCCGTTCTTAGCTGACCTCTACTTATCGAAAGGAATATTCCTACCAAATTTCAAGTCTCTACGCCTTATGGTTCCAGAGATATCGTGATGAGTCAATGGGTGGGTTACTCTTTTATATATATAGAAGATTTATAATTATTATGTTACGACGAGTAAGATTTTTGATTAAAATGGAAAATAAAAAGATTTATTTCTTATACAAAGTGCTATATTTACTAAAGTTTGACGTATTGTTGAGGAATGAACAATGAGTGCTATATTGGTTATCTTGAATAATGGTCTCGTCATAGCTTTTATACATTGGGAGAAATATAAACAAAATCACATATGGGGAAGAGCGCCGCTTGCGGATTATCTTCGTCATCTATGCATTATTCATAGTTCCATATTACGATGCCATATTTTAACGCCCCACATTATTGCCAAAAGAGGAAATTTTTTCTATTAGCCTGAAAGCCAAATCTGTTAAGATAATTTTACAAACGATCACAAATATGGAATCCTCACTGTATTAAATGTTTTGATAATATTTAATATATTAAATAACAATAATCTGTGAATACTTCTTCAATAACTCATACGTGCCCTGGAGTGGAGACCGCGTCTTGTCAAACGCAGTGTGGGACGACCTCCGGCCCACTGCTGGACCGACGATCTACGTAAGATTGCCGGTGTAGGCTGAATGGGGATTGCGGAAAACTGGGATGTCTAGCGCGAACTTGGGGAGGCATATGTCCAGCAGTGGACTGCAATAGGCTGAACTGACTGACTGACTGAAGAAATATTGGGTTAGTATCGTTAATTATATGTCTTGACAAAAGCAATGTTTTATAAAGTGATTAAATCAATTGATTAAACAGAAGTTTTAGTCTATTCATTTAGAGACTGTCAATCAGACAAGAAGTTAAAACGTTGTTGAGTTTATAAAATCCTATATAATGTAGTACAATGCAAAACTGTTATTGAAAGTGATAAATCGAACACTTCTTGTGCATATAATTATGTATATTAGAACTAAATTGCAATGTGCGTATTGTGAACTACTGTAACACCGCAAAACACCCATGACGTAGCCAGCCATGACTCAATGGTACACAAAATAATAAAAATTAATATTGTATTTGTTTTGCTGCTTTCATATTCAGTTAGGTACCTACGTAAATATTTAGCGTAAACATAGAGTAGACGGTTTACTAATAAAGTAAACAACTAGAAACTCACATTAAGATTTCAAAAACATTTTAGCACGTCATGGTAATTATATATTTTTTCATACAACGCTTGTGAGCAAACTTCTTTGTATTTAATGAGAATTTAGCGTGCACTGAGATAAGCTTTCTACAGCTATTAATTGCTTACATTATTAAGTATGGTTTTTAAGAATTGTCTGCATGCTTTGGTATTTAATATTTAACACTAATATTATAATCTATTATAACAATATATTATTATTAGAAAACTATGATAATTATTATATTGCTATTATGTATTTAATTATGTTAGATATTTATTTAAAGTGTACCGTGATATTCAATTTTTCATTTTATACTAGCTTCTGCTCGAAGATTTTGTTTGTTTGTTTGAACGCGCTAATCTCAGGATGTACTGGTCCGATTTAAAAAATTCTTTCAGTGTTAGATAGCCCATTTATCGAGGAAGGCTATAGGCTGTATATTATTACGCTAAGAGCAATAGGAGCGTAGCACCAATGAAGAATGTTTCAAAATCGTTTTTTTTTCCTTTTGAGAGCTTCCGCTGCGTAAACAGTTAAAGTTTCGCACAAATCATGTATGACAGAATTGATCCTATTCCACGTGGACTAAGTCGCGCGCAGAAGCTAATTTGTTATAAAAATTTATTGCTTGTTGATTTCAAAAAGGCTTTTCTGTATGATTTGGTTTTCCTATTTTGCCATTATTGTCGGTATTTTAACTGCGCTTTATTTACTTATCCCTAATTGGAGAAGTACATTCGCCCTTTCTTATTGTATGTATGTAAATTTTTCTATCAAATTGTTTTTAATGTATTCTTTAAGTTTTTTATTATTTTAATATAAACTAATCTTGTGTTAATAAAATATGAAATAAGACTTTCGCGTATTATTAATAAACGATTTAAACAAACAGTCTTTTACATGTCATTGAAATAATTTTACGTAAAAATATAAACATAAATCAACTTTCGAAATGGATGTAAGTTCTAGATAATGAAATAATACCGCAACAAAGAGCTACTATTAGGAGACAATGACATTTGGACATTGTGTGGCTAAATTCACTTACTGTAAAATGGTTATTTTTTCTCTTATCTATAAAAGAATAGTTTTATTTCTGTTTCTTTTTTTTAGCAGACTTCTCTTAAAGTGTGTACAAACAAGTATAAAACTTTTATGTATGTGACCTAAACATTTCGTCCGTTTATTAGACATTACTTACGTGGAAAAAATATTTAAATAGTCTGTTGTTTGTACTGCTCACGTCTCGATAGGATAACTAAATTATTTTTATGTGTCTTCAAATATAGGTACAGTTAGTATTGCCCACATTTTTTTTTCTATTTGATCTAAAGGTTGACTGGGAGAAAATGCCCCTAGGCAAGTCCGATTTTATTCCAACTGTTTTTTTAATATGCAAATAGTAGATTAATAGCGTAAAATTTTTAGTATGTTCTAATTAGTTTTGTCATTTATTAATAAGAGGGTCTTTGCTTTTAATTCAAAACAGTAGTTCAGTGTAGCGTGACCCCTAATGAAAATTCAAGTAATTGGATGATACACTAATCGTCAAATTGAAATCTAGTGGAGGAACGCAATAATTATTACCATGCTCTACTAAACACGGATATGTAAGTAAATAATTGCTGTAAAAGCGAGGGCGACGAATTTAAAAACACGCGACTAGGTTTCATTAGCTTTGTTTTAAAATATGCTTTCTTAAAGTTAAAATACTATTTGCATTACAGTATTCTTAATTTCCTGTTGTCTCCTTTACTTATTGTTCTCGTTTATATTATTCATTGTTCGAAGTTTTGCAATTAAATTTATTTTTTGTGTACGTCATGCAGTCTGAACAATATTATAATAGGGCTGCCTGTACATGAAATATTTAAAAAAGTTGTTTGCTTTGATCTAAAAATGGTTTTTAGATTTCATCATTTCAGCCTATCGCAGTCCACTGCTGGACATAGGCCTCCACAAGTTCGCGCCAATAATGGCGTGAACTCATGTGTTTTACCCATAGTCACCACGCTGGGCAGGCGGGTTGGTGACCGCAGGGCTGGCTTTGTCGCACCGATGACGCTGCTGCCCGTCTTCGGCCTGTGTACTTCAAAGCCAGCAGTTGGATGGTTATCCCGCCATCGGTCGGCTTTTTAAGTTCCAAGGTGGTAGTGAAACTATGTTATCCCTTAGTCGCCTCTTACGACACCCACGGGAAGAGAGGGGGAGGCTAAATTCTATGCCGAAGCCACACAGCAAATAGATTGAGATTTTAGATTTAATAAGCCTTTATTTTATTCCTTAACTAGCTGCCCGGACAGACTTCGTTCTGTCGTTTTTTTTATACAAAAGAAAAAGGTGTGTGTGCGATTCACATACGATAGAAGTGAAACTTCTTTGGAAAACTAATTTAAAAAAATTAATTTAAAATTAGCGGCTTGCAGCGCGACGTCCTTGCCTGTTGTTTTTCCGTTGCATCCGGTTTCAAATCACAACGATTCTAAAGAAGTTTCACTTCAAAAATTAGCCGAATCGTTAGAGCCATTCTTCAGTTATGCGCTTAGCAACATTAATTTTTATTATACAGATAATTGTCACTTCATAAAAATTTACTATTCCTTTAATGTTGTTTTGATTTATGTATAAGTATACTACACACGATTTGATATTAACTTTTTTAATCATATTATTAATAGTATATAACTTAATGTAACTATATTTAATTGGAATTCAGCATTTTTTTTAAATATTATCTGCCATGTGAATATAAATAAAATTTAGATAAGTTATTTCGGAATAAATATCATGCTTCATTGACATTGTAGTTTAAAAAGAACAAACCAAAAGAAGTTGAACAATATTCAGAATTATATAATTTCATAAAGTTTTTACATAGAATTTTAAGTAGTATTCAACTTTTAACAGGAAATTCAATGCTAAATATTTCCTGGCGTCTATCAACCCTTAATAATATTCTATGTATGCAAATGACTTCATTGTTATAAGCCGAGTTTGGATAATGATGCTCATAAAAGTTATCGCGTGTTACGTTATAGACCATCCTTTAATGTGTTTTAGTGTTTAAATGAGATGGTTAAATGCGTCAAAAATTAGGCCTCTTCAAAGAACATGGTAATATTAATTTTTATTTGTGTTCATACATAATTACACGCTTTGGAAGTCACGTGTCATTAAACATCTGTATGGCCAATACAAATGTTTGTCATGTGCGGGGATCGAACCCACAACCGCCAGCGTATCAGCTAGAAACTAGTGCTGTGACCGTTGTGCCAACGCGTTGTCATCGATGAGGATTGCGGAAAACCGAAATGTTTGGCCTTTGCCCAGCAGCGGACTGCTATAGGATGAAGTGCAGTCCCAGTCAGTCAGTTCAGCCTATTGCAGTCCAAGTGAATTCTAAAATATCTAAATAATTATCAGGGCGAAATTCTGAGACTCTTATATAAAAAAAAATATTGTGAAACAACGTCGCGAATTATACTGCTGGCAGCTCTTTTACTAATTCAATGTTCCTGAGATCAAACTGTAAGAACTAACAGTAGAAAAATAGCTAATCGATTTGTGTAAATGTTATATTTACTTTATGATTTTTTTCTCTCTACAAAGGCCTTTATAGCTCGGTTTTTTAGCAAGTTCAGAAGATCAAAAGCTATTTATAAGAAACTACAGTTTTAGCAAAAATACAAGTATGACAATATAGCATTTTTTTCTATATTTTATATTGAGTCCGGTATCTTAGTACTTAGTAGAATAAATTACGATAGTGTGTATGACATGTAAAATAGCTGGACGTACCTATATTCAGTTTCATCAATACTACTGGACTGGTGCACTTAGTAATAATAATATTATTAATAATCTTCATTGCACATTTAAATAAATAACAAAATTTATATTACAAGCAATTATAGTCACAAATTGTACAACCAGGCGATCTTATTACTAAAAAGCAATCTCTTCCAAACAACCTGATAATGAGATATTGAACCTGATATTGCTTTTCAGATTTGCAGTAACACAACAACGTGCGTTTAATCACAGGTAACCGTTAAAATGATTTCATATTAATATAGTGAAGTCGAATTAATCGAAAGCTCAATTCGATATTTAAATAAATCAATGTAATGATTTTCATTAACCGCACAACTGTGGTTACTAGTTTCGTACAGCGAAGTCAGCATGTAATTACACAGTTTGTTATCAGGCTTTGTTGGCGTTTGTGTAAACAAAATATTGCGAAATTTGCATTACACTAGCTCGAGGAAAGGCGGGGCAAGGGCTTGTCATTAATAATAGAGCGTAAAGTTGGAGGGCGTTTCCCGTCCTAGACGGGGTTATTAACCCTCGTTAAAGCAGCACAAAATGAAACAATATTATTTTTACTAATAATATTGCTATAATTATTATATTTTAAATTATTTCAATTAAAAATTTTACGTAGTTTGGTGAAAGTCAATTTTTTTGTATAGTTTTAAATAATTATCATTTAAATTTAAAGAAATTATTTGCACCAATATTTTTCTAATTATCTTATGGTAAATCAAAATAAACTTTACGTAAATTTAATAACTTATATCGAATGTCTTTTTTGAAATAGTTTCTCTATGTTTATTTTTGTTGTAATATTCTAATCTATATAAATAAAAATGAATGTTGCTAAGTGCATCACTCGAGATTGGCTCGACCAATTCGTATTTTTTTTTAATGTTCTTAAGGTCCACGAAAAGTTTCACACAGCAGTCACAGCGTTAGGGGCCAAAAGTCCAAAACGGCTCGATCGATTCTTATGAAAAAATTTTTTGTGTATTTACTAGACCGTATGATAATTGGTAGTAAACTATTTTTGAAACCCCTAAATTATAAGGGAAAGGCCCACCCTATTTTTTTTTCATTTTTGGCTAAAATTTATTATTATTTCTTATTACGATTTGTCATTAAAATACATACAACCCTAAATATTCACCCTTCTACCATAAATAATTTTTTTTAATAGAGTTTAGCGGCAAAACAATGTTTTCCGGGTCAGTTAGTATTATATACAAACCTGTGTTCAATAACGTAACAGCTGTTTTTATGTAATAAAATACTATAAATGAAATAAAATAATATAAATAAATATGTATTTCTCTTACCAATTTGTCGCTATATTTATGTAAGTTTGAAGAAAATATTCTTCCTTTGATCTTTATTTTTATTATAAAATAATTTCAGATATTTTACGTACTTACATACTTATTGATGGAAGCAAAAAAAAAGAAACACTGTCGTTTGATATGACTATATTTTAGACGGTACATTTGTTCATCTGAATATGCAAATGGTGGAATCTACTGGTATTATTCTTCTTGTATTAAATTATACTTATTGTATAGAGTCATAACATAAAGTAGCCAGAGCTCATGGGGATATGCTACAACATGGGGAGGGGGGGACCAGGTGGAACGCTTGCGATGTTTTTGGTATTGCAGGCGTCTATAACCTATGACGACCGCTTACCACCAGGCGGACCGTAAACTTGTTTGCCACCTTTTGCTGAGACATGAAAATATTGTATTGTGGATCTGGACATTGTCCTCAAGCTCTGGTGTCACCCGAAGACAACTAGTTTGCTTTATACTAATATAATATAAACATTCTATATCTATGGAATAACAAAACGGTTAATAAAAGACAGCTACAAATTATTCAGCTGGTGGCTACTTAAGTCACTTATTACATATTAAAAGTATTATACTAATATATAAAGCTGAAGAGTTTGTTTGTTTGTTTGTTTGTATGAACGCGGTAATCTCTGGTTCTACTAGGCCGATTTAAAAAATTATTTCAGTGTTAGATAGCCCATTTATCGAGGAAGGCTATAGGCTATGTATCATCACGCTAAGACCAATAGGAGCGGAGTTCACGCCGACGAAGTCGCGCGCAGAAGCTAGTGAAAATATAAAGCCGGACGCGAGGGTTTCGAATGAATGATGAAGGTAATTGTGATTTTTGTTGGTACCTATATCAGGATAAATTATTAAAAAATTGCGTGCGTACAAAGTACACATGTCAGAAGTGAAACTTCTTTGGCTAACTAATTAAAAAAAAACTAATTTCAGGAAAACTAATTAAAAAAACTAATTTAAAATAAAAAAAAACTAGTAGAAAAAAAAACAAAAATCCAACTTCGCGGTGTTCCCAGGCGGTCACCCATCCAACTACTGACCGTCATGACGCTGCCGCGTTACCGGTCGCTTAAATTTTACCCCTCATGCGCGTTAAGAAGTTTCACTCCAAAAACAAGCAATTTATAAAAATGCGTAGGAAAAAACTTTCTTCTCGCATTTCAGACGAAAAATCGGTATCAGGGTTGGTAAGTTGGTAATAATTCAGTCCTGCTCTGGTCGGCGACTAAGCGCCAACGGAGCACCCGCCGTGAAATTGACTGCACATATTTTAAAATCGTTTTAGCATTTGTCGACGCTTCAATTTCTGAAAGAAAAGTGTATTGCGGTACTGTGAATAATTTTCTGTTATGAATATAGATAATTAAATTTTTTTAGTTTAAGATTTAACTTTTAATATTCGTAGCACATGTGTATTACGTTTGAGTAACTGTTGCCAAATTATTAATACACTAGCTTCTGCGCGCGACTTCGTCGGCGTGGAACTCCGCTCCTGTTGGTCTTAGCGTGATGATATATAGCCTATAGCCTTCCTCAAAAAATGAGCTATATAAGACTGAAAGAATTTTTCAAATCGGACCAGTAGATCCTGAGATTAGCGCGTTCAAACAAACAAACAAACAAACAATCAAACAAACAAACTCTTCAGCTTTATTATAATATTAGTATAGATAATCTGGTACATACTTATATCTATTTGTTTTGTTCTTTGACAAAGATCTCTTTATATACAACATATTATGAAACTGGCGTCCTTACATTTAACTTGGATATCAGAATCGATATTATAACATAAATATGTAACTTATTTGCTCTAACGTTAATAAAAATTATAAAATTAATTATTAATTATAAAATAATTATTAATTATAAATTACCGTCGTGTGTATTATTTAACTATACCCTCTTTTTTATGATTACACATTTTGGTTTTCAATCCATTTCTCAAGATTTATTCAAAAATTTCAGATTTAAAAGGATCCAGCTACCAAGTCCAAAGAACGAATTAAAATATAAAACATTTCACTGAAATTCATTGCGTTGTTTTACGGCGTGATGTGTGGCAAAAACAGGCGACAAATCAAAAAATAAACTACAGTTTTGGCTTTAGTATACAATGCATGCAATTTTAAAGTATTTTCGATGTTATGTTGACGAATTGCAGTGTTATTACAGGTACAGGTTTATCTGATAATAAAAATAAAATTAATGAATAAATTGTACTGTTTTTAACTTAAACATACAGATAAGTTTTAAAATATGATTGTAATTAATGTTCATGTTAAACGATGTTTAATTTTTATTGTAAAGGTTAGTTAGTCAAAGTCGAAGTATCTCTTCAAAAAAAAAAAAAAAAAAAAAGAAATAGGAGGATGATTGGCAATATGTTTGGGTATTATCGTAAAAGCAATTTTGTATTGATTGACAGAGCCTTTGTTTACATTCACCTTATTGTAGTTACAAAATGTTTAACCCGATGTTTGTTATAATTATATTTGCACTAATGCAATTATTCGTATTAGACTATTTTTTCTTAACGTGTCTTCATTTGAATAGTAGATATATCACTAGGAAATATTACAGTAAAATTCAAGTTTTTAATATAGTTTATTTTGACTCTGCTTAAAAATGTTATCAATACTCTGATTGATTACAAGGACTTTGGTAATTGCAAACAAGACTTATGACAACGAAAGGGTGGGATCCATTCTGTATAAGCCGATTATTTCTACCTAAACAAACGATTACGAATTAATCTATAGCGTTTCGTTGTTGATATGCAAAAATGTTATTGTTTTGGTTTTGTAAGTGTTTTAACTCGTCCTTTAGGCCTCTCGGTAAAAGTGCGAAATTTATTAAAAATAATAATTTCTTTTTTTTTTTATTAGTAACCTTTTTAAAAGATCTAACAATTTTTTTTTAAAAGAAAAGATCAAATTAGTTTTAAAAGGATTTTTCTCGACAGTTTGACACTGCGCGATTATAATATTAATTTATTGAATACATTATGATTGTTGCTCTAGCGTAGCTCTACAGATGGAAATATTGTGTTTCTTCTACAGAAAATGCCTTATCGCCCTATTTTTAAGCCTGAGGCTCCCTGCGGGTTGTTTTTAGACGAAATGGGTTTATTTAGTGACATATCCACATATTTAAAACATCTTTATGTGTATATATGGATATACAGGGTGTCTGAGTCGAATCTGAGTCACTATAATAATGTATAAACTATAATTAGGGTAAAACCGGGATAGATGCCCCAGCGGGATAGATGCCCCACATTCTAAAAACCTAACTTCCCGAACTCTCGACTAAAAATTAATCACATGAGTAGGAGCCGCAGTCACCCTGTACCTAATATACCCACGGACAGTTGTGCGACGAGGACGCGTTTTGCTAGTGTGTGTAGTTATTTCCGCGGCGAAATCAACAAACACGTCAAAGTTTTAATGGTTAGTATTTAAGGTTGTATAACTTTATAATTAGTAATAAATTGTGTTATATTTTTTATTACGTCAATAAACTGGTTCATTGAGTCTGTATCTAGGTGTAAATAGATGCTATTTTGTTTACAATTTATTTAAAAAATACGTGGGCATCTATCCCAATCAAAAAGGATAGTTGCCCTGATTTTTCGAGGTATAGGTGCCCTTAGGGGCATCTATCCCTTCCTACACAATATATTGAGTAACTGTATATTTTTTAAATATTTTTAGTGTCATTTATATTTTTTATGTATATACGTATATTTATATTTAGATTTTTACTGATTCTAGCAGAAGTATGCCACGAAAATTTAAAAAAGGGAAGAAATGAGAGCTAATATAGAACAAGAGATACCGTCGAAAATTCTAATGGAATCATTACCTATTCCGAAAATTCTTTTGACCATGGCTAAGAGGAGGGCGAAACAATCAGCAGACATTTTGAATTCAAATGAAAATATAAAACACAAAAAGGATGTAGCTGACAGAAAGGAAAACAAGACTGGGACTACCAAAGAACTTAGAAAAACAAAGAAAGGAGCCACCAATAAAAAAGAAGACAAAAAATAAATAAAACAAATGCTTTTAGTGAAAATGACGATGACAACCTAGCTGATTTGTCTGATAAAGAAAATGATAATTATTTAAAATTATACCAAGACCGAACATCATTAAAAAGACAAATTATTTACAGTGCAAGCAGCCAAGATGAAGACAATCCACGTAGTTTTAAAATCAAAGGAAAGAAAACTAAAGGTTTTCCCGTTAAGAAAACTAAGAGAGATGGACAGGATAACCCTAAAGATACAAGTAAAGATAACTGCATCGAATGTTTTGAAAACTATAAAAATACGAAGTTGCAATCCGACTGGATTCAGTGTGTAATGTGTCAGAACTGGCTACATGAAAGCTGTACACTTTTCAGAAATTATTGCTCAAGATGTGGAAAATTAAAAGCACTATTAGGCTCAACTTCAATTAACTTGGTTAAAGTAATGAAAATATATTTATTGTGTTATTTTATTATAAAAAAATATGATTGTGCAATGTGTATGTTGAAACTTGATATTAATTTATATTTTTGTTGAACAATGCTTGTAAAATTTAATTTCACAAAAAAAATTGATTACCAATGCATGTTGAAACTATTAAGAATTGATATTTTATTAAAATAAACAGCTTAAAATTTTTATTATAGTGATTTGTGTGATAGTAGAATTTTCTTCTAATTATAACAATTAAACGATTTAAAAAACCACAAAATGTTTTTCATTACTATGACGCATGTTTCTTGGAGACAATTTTAGGAGTAGAACCTAGCATTTGGTTGGGTTTTTTCGTTTACACGGTATAAAGGGCATCTATCCTACACTGCAGGCATCTATCCTTCTCAGTATTTTCATGGTGGGGCAACTATCCATACAGGTAGGCATCTATCCTCGAAAAAAAGGTTTCACGAAAAGCTAATTTCTGCTAAATGTGCAATTGATAGGTTAAAAAAACATAATAATAATTCAAGATAAATGATTTAGCTAGCTACATTGATAAAAATTATTCGTATAAAATTCATATTTTTTAAATTAGGTGACTTTTTCAAAAAGTGGGGCATCTATCCCGGTTTTACCCTATAAATGTATTTGTCTATATGTATAATGTGTAGTTGTATTTTTGTGTTAGGGGGGTTTATTTATTGCATAAAAAATAACACTGAAGAAATTTTAAAAAGTTCGAGAAGTATATTTACAAAACTGATAATATTGAGTGAGAATTACAGTTTTATAACACGGAAATACGCTTCGGTTTCGAAGCTTTAGGATTTGAAACGAAATAATAATTAAAGTTTGAAATTAATCCCCTACGCCCTTCCTTGACAGCCAATCTCATAAAATAACATGCATGTTTTATTTGTTACGTTGCCGCAATGGAAATGTGTATGTAGGCGTTTTATTTGATCACTAGCTGCTGCCCGCGACGTCGTCTGCGTGCGTTCACTGCTCGTTCCCCGTAGGTGATAGCGTGATAATATGTAGCCTATGTTCTGACCCGACTTCTTAATAATATTCGTGCCAAATTTGAAGTAAATGCATGCAGTACTTTTTGAGTTTATCCCGGACATACATTTGAAGAAATAAAGGTTCACTGCTCGTTCCCCGTAGGTGATAGCGTGATAATAATTATATAGCCTATGTTCTGACCCGACTTCTTAAAAATATTCGTGCCAAATTTGAAGTAAATCCATGTAGTACTTTTTGAGTTTATCCCGGACATACATACAGACAAACAGACAAACAGACAAAAATTCTTAAAACTATATTTTTGGCTTCGGTATCGATTGTAGATCACACCCCAAGTATTCTTTTAAAAAAATATTCAATGTACAGTTTTGACTTTTCTACCATTTTATTATATGTATAGATGTTAGTAATTCGACATTTTCAAAATGGATGTCATGAAAGGCAAATCGACGGTGATACTGATTGGATTTTAGTGATCAATTTTTATTTACGGTTTGATGTGTATTGAACGTGTGTTTTTAGTTTTTTTTTGCGGATTCGAACGCGCGAAAAGAACTCATTAGTTTTTGATTTATCTTCTGTTGTGATGTATTAAACAATTTGTATTTGGTCTTAATCTATATATATTGTATATAAAAGAGTAACCCACCCATTGACTCATCACGATATCTCTGGAACCGTAAGGCGTAGAGACTTGAAATTTGGTAGGAATATTCCTTTCGATAAGTAGAGGTCAGCTAAGAACGGATTTTACGAAATTTCACCCCTAAGGGGGTTAAACGGGGGTTGGAAGTTTGTATGAAAGTCCTATGTTTTTGAAGCAAGAGACTTGAAATTCAAAATGTATGCTCTATAGATGCTGTTGAGGTGCACTAATAATGTATTTTGAGAAATCAACCCCCTTTTGGGGTTAAAACAGGGGATGATAGTTTGTATGAGAGTCCAATGAAAAATACACCTACAAACTTGAAATTAGGCAGGTAGGTTCCTTATAGGGAGTAGACATCCGCTAAGAACGGGTTTTACGAAATTCTATACCTAAGGGGGTTAAACGGGGGTTGGAGGTGTGTATTAAAGTCCTATGTTTTTGAAGTAGGAGACTTGAAATTCAAAATGTATGCTCTATAGATAGTGTTGAGGTGTACTAATAATGTATTTTAAGACATCAACCCCCTTTTGGGGTTAAAACAGGGGTTGATAGTTAGTATGAAAGTCCAATGAAAAATATACCTACAAACTTGAAATTAGGCAGGTACGTTCCTTATATGGAGTAGACATTCGCTAAGAACGGGTTTTACGAAATTCCATACCTAAAGGGGTTAAACGGGGGTTAGAAGTTTGCATGAAAAAGCTATGTTTTTGAAGTAAGACACTTGAAATTCAAAGTGTATGCTCTTCAGATGGTGTTGAGGTGTACTAATAATGAATTTTGAGAAATGAACCCCCTTTTGGGGTTAAAACAGGGGATGGTAGTTTGTATGAAAGTCGAATGAAAAATACACCTACAAACCTGAAATTTGGCAGGTAGGTTGCTTATAGGGAGTAGACATCCGCTAAGAACGGGATTTATGAAACTCAACCCATAAGGGGGTAAAACGGGGGTTGGAAGTTTACATGAAAGTCCTATGTTTTTGAAGTAAGAGACTTAAAATTCAAAATGTATGCTCTATAGATGGTGTTGAGGTGTACTAATAATGTATTTTAAGAAATCAACCCCCTCTTGGGGTTAAAACAGGGGATGATAGTTTCTATGAAAGTCCAATGGAAAATACACCTATAAACTTGAAAGTAGGCCAGTAGGTCCCTTATATGAAGTAGATATTCGCTAAAAACGGGTTTTACGAAATTCCATACCTAAGGGGGTTAAACGGGGGTTGGAAGTTTGCATGAAAGTCTTATGTTTTTGAAGTAAGAGACTTGAAATTCAAAATGTATGCTCTTTAGTTGGTGTTGAGGTGTATTAATAATGGATTTTGAGAAATCAACCCCCTTTTGGGGTTAAAACAGGGATGGTAGTTTATATGAAAGTCGAATGAAAAATACACCTAAAAACCTGAAATTTGGCAGATAGGTTCCTTATAGAGAGTAGACGTCCGCTAAGAACGGGCTTTAACGGAAATCCACCCACTAGAGGGGGTTGCGGGGCGTCAAGAATGGAAAATTGAACCATAAACCGTAGATACTTGAAATTTGGTAGATATATTCCTTTCGCCGAGTAGAGGTCAGCTAAGAACGGAATTACGAAATTCTACCCACAAGGGGGGGTTGCGGGGGTGTTAACAATGGAAAATTGAACTATAAGGCGTAGCGACTTGAAATTTGGTAGATATATTCCTTTCGCCGAGTAGAGGTCAGCTAAGAAAGGAATTACGAAATTCTACCCACAAGAGGGGGTTGCGGGGGTGTTAACAATGGAAAATTGAACTATAAGGCGTAGAGACTTGAAATTTGGTAGATATATTCCTTTCGCCGAGTAGAGGTCAGCTAAGAACGGAATTACGAAACTCTACCCACAAGAGGGGGTTGCGGGGGCGTCAACAATGGAAAATTGAACCATAAGGCGTAGAGACTTGAAATTTGGTAGAAATATTAATTTCGCCGAGTAGAGGTCACTTATGAACTGATTCTACGAAATTTTACCCACAAGAGAGGTTGCGGAGAAGGTGTTAATAATGGGAAATTTCCGTTTCTAAACTATAGCTCCTATCTACTCCAAATTTGGTAGGAATCACCTGTATGTAATGTAGAAATGACAAATGAGCGGATTTTATGGTAACTCATCCCCAATAAGGATTGCGGGGTGGGCGTTAATAATAAAAATTTTAAATTTCCGAGGCTAATAGAAAATAACGCTTAATGAAATAACAAAGTTTGCAGATGTGTATTGTAATATTTTGTTATCACTTATAGCTATAAAATATTACGACATACAGTACATAGTTTAAAACAAAGTCACTTCCCGCTGTCTGTCTGTCTCTATACATGCTTAGATATTTAAAACTACACAATGGATTTTGATGTGGGTTTTTTAATAGATAGAGTGATTCAAGAGGAATGTTTATATGTATTATACATACATAATATAGTAGATAAATACTGATAATTTTAGAGGTTTCTAATGTGATGTCATAAATAAACACATTTTTTGCGCTTTCATTGCAAACGCTGGCTGAACCGAGATAGATCAAAATAATATACTACAATATTGTACAACTTAAAAAGGTTTATAAATAAGTCCGAGATGGTACAAGTCTGTCTCTTAGAGATAACCCACAATAACCATTTTTTTATCCTTTACCTTTTACGAGAAATAATGGCTTATTTACGAAGCGATTTTAAGCAATCCAGCATTAATCCAGCAATTAAGTAGCTTAAATACATTGTGCATTTAATATAGATCAATATGGACCTGTACAGCATGTAATTTAAATGAATGTTTTCAAAGATAGCACAGATTTAAAATGCAAGGACATGACGGTTGCAGTGGTACCGACCATGAGCCTCGACCGGCGCGACAATTTTTTCGAAATTGTATGTTCGTAATTTATTATTTTTTAACCTTATTTATAGTACGTACCTACATTAGGTTGGATAGGCTAAGACTAAAACCATAATTTATCAAGTCTAGAGTAACCTCTAAAGAAAACATGTCTGTATTGTCTAATGACAAAAAAGCTGTGAACGTTATATATAAAGACATTCTGTAATATATTTAGTATCGGCATTTCACCCGTGCGAAGCCGGGGCGGGTCGCTAGTAATTATATAAAATCTCACATAAAATCAGTTACGAGTTTACCTATAAACGCAACTGTTGCTTCTTTCTTCTTTTATCGAAATTAATTTTTTTCGACGTTGGAAATTCGGAAGACAGTAACGTTATGCAATGAAATACAATTGTGAAATTTAATATTAAAGTATATTTATATCAAGTTTTCTTAGAACTTTAACTTCATTTAAAGTTGCGGTGCTTCCTCGAAGACAACAAATATTTAGAACGCCCACGGCTATGTCAATAAAATGAGAAACACAAAACAAACCGTGTTCTTTCTTTCACAGTTTCTTTGCTCGAGTCTAGACAATGACTGTTTTATTAAGCGAATTCCTTTTCTACACTGAGAAAAAGCGAATAAGTCATTAAAACTGCCGGCGAAGCGTAAGAGGGCGGAGTTGGGTAAAAGTGGTCGAATACTGCTGAGGCCGCCCCTTATCGAAAACTTGAAACTACCATGATATCTACCCGAGTACTTATTAAAGTTTTCTTTGCTCCGAACGTCAAATTCGTTGAATAGTTTCACCTTTTCTTCCATAATACGAGATTCACTCTGTTCAATTCGCATTTTCTTTTAGGTTTTACTGTAACGAATTACGTAAAAGTTGATTATTACTCTTTATTTTTTCAGTCTATACAATCACTACATAGTATAAAACAAAGTCGCGTCCCGCTGTCTGTCTGTCTGTCTGTATGTATGCTTAGATCTTTAAAACTACGCAATGGATTTTGATGCGGTTTTCTTTAGTAAATAGAGTGATTCCAGAGGAAGGTTTATATGTATAGTATAATACAAGCATAATATAGTAGAGGAACACTGATAGTTTTTTCAACCGTGCGAAGCCGGAGCGGGTCGCTAGTAAATAATAGATAAAAAATAAACAAATTTTGTACAAAATATGTATTACCGCTCTGTTCTAATGGTACGTGTGCCGTGTCGGCGGCACCTAAACACCGACGGTCGCGGGTTTGATTACCGCTCGCAGTGGATATTTGTGTTCATACAAATATTTATTTCCGGAGTGGTTACTCATAGTAGGGAATATATCCGTGAAACCGCATTGGAGCAGGTGGTGGGTTTAGCTCTGATCTTTATTCTACATGGGGAAAGAGGTCTATGCTAGCAGTGGGATGTTACAAGCTGAAGAGTAAATTTTTAAACATTTAACAAATGTGTACTTATGTATTAATTCTAAGTAATAGTCATATGCCATATTTATATTAATCAGGTCAAAATAGTAGCTATTAGAAATTTAGTCTGTTTAAAATGAATGCGTAAATTTAAACTTCTACAACTTCAAATCTCTACAACTTTTACTTTGTCATAAATATAAAAAAAAATCAAATACTAAAACGAAATCTAATAATAATAAAAAAAATCAATGTAATAATATCTTACATTAGAATAATTTCCTTTTCCAAATGAAATGTTTTAGATGCCCCAAAATAATTTTGTCTGATTTTAGGTACCATCTAGAAACTTCAATTCGGCGAGGGTAAAGTGTGGGCACGTAATGAGTCCTCTTAGTGCTTCGATTGACCGCCTCTTCCATTCTCGGAGCCACTCGATTGCCTTCGTGCCCTTTACGTTCTCTTTTCTCGTCTTTTTAAACAGCTTAGGCGGCCTTATTGACGTGTTGAATATAAAGTTGGACGTGTTTACACGGTCACTGAATTTTGGGTTCATCGCCTTTATTCGTTTGTTAGTTTCACGCCATCATGATTAAAAGTTTTGTATTCTCGTTTATATCTACATATTATATAATATAAGTGTATTAAACTGTTAAATTTACAAGGCTTTGTTCAACTTATATACAAGTACTTGTTTGTTTAAGCTGAGTAAATATTACACAAACAATTTAACATAAAGTACGTTTTTTTTTATATAGATTAAAATTGTAAATGAAGATTTAGTGAATTCTGAAAGACACAAAATTAAATTTCAAGTTCTAAATTACAAATAAAAGGATTTCTATTTTCGACTATACTACATACTCAAAGCGACGTAATAAAAAATAAAAGCTCACCGCGAACAAAGTCGCAGGCACCAGGTGGTAGATAGATTATGCGTATATATTTAGGTTTTTATATAATTGGTTAGCGTTTTTTAGCTTAATCAGACTTAAAATGGCTTCTGAAAATAATATAAATAAATATCGTGTTTATTTATGTATAGCTTTGTTTAATAATTTTATGTATATGCCTATATATATTCAAATTAAGCTCTTTAGTAGATAGTGTCTGGAAAATGGTACAGATAAAAATATAAAAAACACAGAAAGTTGAACCTAATTACGTACAAAATTATAAAATATTAGTTAAGAGTCGAGTTGAAAGTTTTACCCTCATATCAAAACGTAGTGAAAATGTTAGTAAAAATATTTTATAAAATACCATAGTCTTTCGTTGAAATAAACACATGAAACGCTACCGGGTCGTGCTCACAAAGTAAACGAGTTACCAACCCATAAAAAAATTACGAGTGTTTGTAATTTAGGGTAAGTGGCACGAACGAAAGCTTAAACTTTATTAAATACGGAAGCGGAATTACCAGCAGTGCAATATGTAATTAATTTGAGGAGGAATACGGGTGAGTGTGATGCTTATAGAATATGATTATATTAGTGCAGTAAAAATTTTGCTAACTTATGTCGTATTTTATTTAAAGTATCTTCAAAATATTTTTTTTTAATTAAAATATACCAACGTTTTTTAATTACGTGATTAGCACGATTATATTAAGCTATGACATTAAGTGTCATTCTAACATTTTATACAAAAATATAATCTTTATAAATTTTTCTTACAAGGAATATTTTTTGGGATATAATACGAATAGTAATTTCAAAATAAAATTATTATTTTACTTGTCAGATACCTACAACGATTAAAATATCACTTTGTAAAATGTAAATATATCTAATGGCATTTTATTACAATACTTTGTTAAATAAACGTAGGAATAGGGTCGCCATTAAATAGGTGGGTTCTGGAACAATGATCATTTTCATTATACCTAATAGTCGGGATAGACACTTAACAAAGCGCTTGCTATCTTTCCTAAGGGCATGTTTATACTAATAAAACAAGTCTTCAAGATCAATTTTACTAACGCAATAAGCTTATTAAGTATAAAATAGAAATAAAGTTGGTAATTTTTATTTCACTAAAAAGCAAAAATGCAGTAATTTCTATAATCCACCACATCCACGTCTGCATCATTTTATTATTATTAACTTTTTTTAAAATTTTTGTTTATACTAATATTATTTCTTTTTAAATTTTAGAGAGACAAGTCTCCGCAAAAAAAAAACATGGTAAATATCCCGTTTTAAATAATTTTAGTACCTAATGAAAATAACCATGTCAGTTTAAAGTTTTATATGTAATGAAACTATTTTACCAGAGTCCATAATTATTCGCGGCTCCATTAGGTGTAAATTACTCGTATACGAAAAATATTTGGAATTTCAGACAATTGATAAAACATTTAGTGATAGAAAATTTAACTTTTTAAATTTAACGTTTACATAATTTTTAACAGTATCATAACCAAAAAGATAACTATCGTTTTTCTACCATAAAATATACTTTTTATTAAGTCAGTTAAAAATTATAATCAGTGTTTACAAACACTCTATAATTCCATAGCCAGGCTTATTGATGCTCAGGCCGTTTAGATAATAAAGTAAATGTCATTCAGGCTACTAAGTATGCGTGCGTTGTTCAGCAGGCTAGATTTATAAAATCTAGCTTTTACGTTATAATTTATAAAATATTTGCTGAAATATATCATTATTTTACAACTATTACATAATAACAATAATCTGTTAGTTTAATCTTAACACCATATTCCACATAATATAACAACGTCAAAATAATGTTAAGTAAATAATTATTATCCTGAAAATAAAATTTAAAGCTACACTTTCATAACAAAAATAAATAACTTAATCTACGTCTTATTTAATTAGCCTTTAGTTAAAACTTTCGTTATGATGTGTACGTGTAAGTTTATCAGAGTTTCAGGACTCTATCTCGTTAGGAAAGTTTAAAATGTTTTGTTTTAATATAAAGTGCAGTAAATTATTACGCATTAAAGGGCAAGGCTAATAACGCCAACTGCTTCGCTTATAACTGCTGACGAAATTAATAGCTGTGTTAGTGGTGTGATGTGATTGTGTCGATAACTTAGCGGTATTTTTTTTGTTTGAAATTTTTTAAATTCGTCAAACAAAATTCGCGTTGAATTGTATTAATTCGTGAAGCTAGATAATATATATATTTTTTTTTGTAATAAAACCGAAACCGTTCACTATTTATATTTTGAAATTAAATGTATTTTTTTTTTCGTCTTAACATTTGTAACATAAGAATTCGATTTCTATACAAAAGTTTTCTTTAGAACTGATACGTTTTTTTAAGCTTAATCAATGAGGCACCTAATACGCATTTCTTACTTTTTTTATAACTGTAGGTATGCCCTGTTTCCTTTTTACTTCAGCGTTAGTATATACCTATTTTATTTAACTGCTATAGCTTGTGTTTAAATAAATGTATCGGACATCGCAACCTTTACGTTGAATCAGAGGGAACCAATCCCTATAAACTACACCCTTTTCGTATCGCAGATTTAATTAAGACCTAAGGTTCAGTATTTGCTGAAACAGAACCAAGGAATTTTGCCCCAAATATTTCATTCTGAAAGTTTATTTACAGCATGATGTTTAATGTATTCATTTCATGATATTATGTATAAACCTTCAGAAGGCATTATTAAAAAACTACTAATATTAAATTGAAATAAAATAAAAGACGCATTGATGGCTTTACTAAATAATTATAAATAATCTTACAGATCTACTAGTGGCTACTCTTTAAACATCATCAAAAACATGGTAACGGAGCAATAAACTAAATAAAAAAATTATTAATAACTAAAATAAACAATATCAGCTCAACTCTACTGCAACTGTAATAATAATTTTGTTTTGCAATCCTGGTTTCTGATGAACTATTTGAGCCAAAACTACTATAATAATAAATTAAATATCTTTTTTGCATTTCCATTACATAAATAATGAGAAACATCGACAATTTATGGGACCGTCACTACGTTTGTTTTAGAGGCCAGGGTTTTCTGACTCTACGCTCGTGCTACTAATGCAGCCTCACTCGGGGCTATGTCGTCGCTAGCCTGGCGCAAAACTCATTAAAATTACTACACCCACAAAAGGATACGCAGTGTCCACGTTCCATCCCTGCCCTTGATGAGAATGAAAATCTACCCTTTAGTCTCTGAATTTGCGATTAACAAATTTTGTAATACAAAGTGCATACTTTGTCTGACAATGTTTTATATTAACTGTAAGTTACATTCTGCGCCGGTGAGCAATGACAAAAATTTTAGGGCCATATTACGTGTTTATTCATTTATATAATATTAATATAATATCAAAATATCAAGAATTTCAGCTATGAGTTCATTTAAAATTTAAAAGCAATAAATATTAAACTGTAAATATCCCTTAATTTTTAAATGAACGTTCGTTAATAAAACAATTATATTTAACGTTATTTAGCGCAACTTTAAAAATAGCCATTTCCCCGTTAACAATCTAACCAATATATATAAGATTTATTTGTTAACACATTTGTGCTTAACGACCCTGCAATGCGAGTATAAATCTGCCTTTCGAAAGCTGAACAATTAACGGGGTTCGTGACACTACCAAAGCATCACTCTGGATATAATTAACATGTTCTGTTCGGCAGTTCACAATACCGAGGACGCTTGACCAATAGCTACGTGTAACAAACGACTGATAAATTGATGTTCATTGACCATTCACGTCATAAGCAATACATTTACGTCGCGTGGAATCTTTAATGAGCGAGCATTAAGTTACTGTGATAGCCAATGAACGTTCCACTGGTCAAAGGTATGTTTTTTTAAGTGAAACTTCCTTAGACGCATGAGGGGTAAAATTTAAGCGATCGGCAACGCGGCAGCGTCACAGGCGGTCGCCTGGCAAAACCGCGTGACGTTGGATTTTTTTTAAATTATTTTTTTTTTTGCATTTTCAATTAACAATTTTAATTAAAAACAGTAAGTAATATTCATGTAAATTGTTTTTAGGTTGTAATATAAAAAATACATACTTAAAGTGACATCTACTAGTAATGCGAAGACTGTTTCTGCACGTAATAGATGACGCTATTCAGCGGTTTTGTGATTTTTAATTGGCTTTTTTTCAATTAGTTTTTTTTTAATACTAATTATATTCTAATTTTTTTAATTACTTTACCAAAGAAGTTTGACTTCTGACATGTGTACTTTGTACGCATCCAATTTTTTTAAATAAAGTTCTCGTAAAAATATAAGTGGTTTTAGCGGGAAATTGAACTTTTGAATGCGCCGCACATCTTATCATTAATTTAATCCTGAACCGAATAATATGCTTTAAAATTTAATTATTAATTTCTTTTTAATACAAACTTTTAATTTATTTTCTGGCAATTGCGAAATCGTTTGAGGAATTGTATCATACATTCGAATACCGTAAACCAGAAAGGAGAAGTTTACTTTGCGTGGTCGGAAACTTGGAGTTACAATTTTGTCACCTTCGTGTTTATACTGTGATTATACTTATCAAAACAATCGATGATCTTGTGTATATTCACAATTTAAAAATTAAAAGTGATAAAGCTATAAGTTAATATTAGTAGTTACACAATGCCAAAAGTTTCGTAATAGTAGTTGTGAAAATTTCTCGAATGGACAAATTGTTTAGAAATCAATTTCGGGCGCACAGTCCACAGAGCGCCGGCAATCGAATCGCGCCTCGCCTCGCCGCGATATTGCGAACGTAATAAACTGCCTCTTCGCAAGATTGTTTCCACTTCAGCCAATACTGGAAGAATTCTTAGCCACCATCGTTGTGTTGTGAAGACACTATGTAGATATTTTTATTTTATCTATTTTTTATCTATTTCCTTTCAAATATAAAAATTAAAAAAAAATAATTAATAAATAGTTAATTGCTTGTAATTTGTACTTCCCATGGGTTTTATTAGTTTAATATGTAAATAAGTTTTAATGTATTAAGTCTTATTTGTTTAGTTTTTTCTTCTCTAATTTTCACGTTTTTTAGTTTAATTTTAAACGGATGGATGGTCGTAATTGGCCTTTATGATTATATTTAATTCTTATTTTTATTTATAACTTTTTCTGTGCTGTGTACCTACCATTCTTGATAAATAAATAAATAAATAAATAAATAAATAAATAATAACTGAAATGAATTTTTTTATAACGTTTCTGCTTCTTTATAATAAATAATAGCTTTATTTTGTTTTGAGTCCTTAAACAACCAATTGAATAGTCCTATCGTTACTGCGCAAATTTAATATGAATTTTCGTAGAGATCTGGCACCAGCTACATTATTATATATAACAACTATCTGTGGTTGTTTCTTATGCACAGGGTGCTTCACTCAATCAATCAAATCGTCAATAAAGTATGACATTACTGTAAAATTTTTAGTACGTTATTCCGAAAAAAAACTGTAATTTATAGGCGTGAGCTGTCAAAAAGCTAATTAGTCGCCGGACGGGGTATAGTGCACGTGACGATATATTTCAATAATGCAATTTGCTTTCAGATCGACGAAGTGTTAGACAAAAATAAAATAGAGAAATATTTGTATTGTAATATTGAAAAATCGAAATAAATATCACGAAATTTTAATTACCTGTAAGTAATGTATCTAAGCCGATAAAATAAAACAGAAAGTAAAGAGAAGAAAGTAAGACTGAAGCTAAAGAAACAAAAAATTATGATAAACACAAATTAGAATTATTTCTGAAAAGACTAAACAACAAATAATAACTATAAGAAATATTAAAACAGAAGTAGTTATAGTACTTAGTAGAAATTAAAATGCAAAAATAGTTTTGAAGAAAACTTTTGACCAAAACTACGTCCGGAGTACCGATAAAGTAAAACAGAAAGTAAAGAGAAAATATTTAAATTAAAAAATAAACGGCAGCGGGCGCCTACAGCGATGAATAAAATCGTAATAATATCGTGTATTTATTATTTTAAATTACAGAACCAAATAACAGTACCTGGGTGACCGAGCCTAGCTCGGTGTTTTCATTTTATTTTTCGTTTTTTTTTTCTCGGTATTTTTATATTTTAATTTTATTTAAATAATAAATCAGTAGTGAAATAAAAAAAAAAGAAAAAAACTAATCTGGAGACAGATTTGACACCCGCCGATTAACTCATTACGCTATTACTGCTATGTTAATTACTGTGAAATTAAGCTTCGTATTCTAATGATATTTTTTCATTGCCTAAAAACAGGGATAAAACGACATTTTTTTTAAATGAATCCTAGCTAGAACAATTTTTCGCCCCCGAAATCCCCTGTATACTGAATTTCACGAAAATCGTTGGAGCCGATTCCGAGATTCAGATTCTATATATATATATATATATATACAAGAATTGCTCGTTTAATAGTATAAGATACTATAAAGAACAAATTTTAAAACACTTAAATAAATAATATGTTGCTCCAACGCCATCTATCAAAAAGCGTAAAAACTTCGTCATCGATAGATTCAAATAGACAGTAAATAAAATAGAGTATTAAATAGTTAAATCTAACAGCGATAGATGGCGTTCGTTTCTTTGTCATTTTCATAATATATTTAAATATTTTTCTTTTTTACTGAATTTTTTTGTACAATTACAATAAAATATAGCCTATGTCACTCCTGAATAGTGTAGCCTCTCACTATTTTCAGCAAATCAGATAAATATAAATGTTTTAAAATCACCAATTAATTTCTAATGCTTGATTAGATTGAATTGTTGACACGGCACGTCAGAGGACGCAGGTTCAAATCCTGGTGATTTAAAATCTTTATATATTTTTATCTTTTTCCTTTTATCTTGTCACTCCTGAATAGTGTAGCTTTCTGTTAGTGAAAGAATTTTCATGATCGGATCAGTATTTGCGAAGATTACCCCGTATATACAAAGTTATAAACTTTACCTCTTTATAATATTAGTATAGATGATACAAAATAGGGAGCAGTGAACTGAATATAAGATGTAGGTACATTTTAGTCTCAATGTATACCTACTGCACTTAGATATCTATTAATTTGGTTTAATTACTGTAAAATGTAAAGACACTGTTAGAGAAGATATTTTATGTTAGAGAAGATATTTTATGTTAGAGAAGATATTTTATTTAACGTACTTACGGCACTACATGTTCTACATTTTCTTTCATATTTCAAAAATTTGTTCATTATTCTAATCTACCATTTAATTAAAAAGGAAATAATTAAATGGTAAATTATTTATATTATATATGGTTAATTTATATTATATCACACGTTGAACATGAATCTATACTAATATAATAAAGCTGAAGAGTTTGTTTGTTTGATTTTTTGTTTGTTTGTTTGTTTGTTTGAACGCGCTAAACTCAGGATCTACTGGTCCAATTTGAAAAATTCTTTCAGTGTTAGATAGCCCATTTATCGAGGAAGGCTATAGGCTATATATCATCACGCTAAGACCAATAGGAGCGGAGTCCAGGCCGACGAAGTCGCGCGCAGAAGCTAGTATTTATATAAGTGTAATACTTAGGACTTTATTATAACAAATTTCGGAAGGGAAGTAATAGACGGACAATTTTTCAGAAACAGAAACATAAATTTTTAGTTTCAAAAGTTTAAATACAATAACAAGTTTCAATTCTACTTATTTCAAGCGTACATTCATTATTAAAAAAAATCTTGTTATTAATTTCTATCCCAGTTATAAAAAGGCTTAATTATTCAATATCACGCAAAAGAATGTAGAAATAAATTCGTCATGTGACTCCATTATAGACATGTGTTCTCAAAATCTGTTATGTACCTTTATTTTGAAAAAATTTAAGTACCTCGTATTTTCTTAATCTTTTTTTGCCTTCGTCACATTTTCTACCAATTTAATCATAAATTTTGCAGTAGTTAAGACAACAAACTATACTGGTCCGGATTTGATTTGTGACTGTTAGCTTCAGTAGTTTGTCTATTAAATCATTTTATATCACTTTCCTAGGATTGTTTTAAAATTTACTCATTTGTCCTTAATGGTGAGTCATACCACAACAAGAATTGAAAACGTTAACTAGGATAGAACTTAATATTATAATCGCGTGGCGGTGCCGTTTTACCTTCGCTAAAATGCATTCACTGTTCACTCAAATCGGTATACATATTTAATTTAAAGAAAGACGGCTATTGCGCGTCTTTATTCAACGAGGCATTTGTGGTTCAATTTGAAATATTTCATATTGTGCAATCTCTTTTATTGGGCAGACAATGAGTGACGCGCGGGATCGCATCATTCAACGTCACAGTTAGACGTGTATTTTTGCATCCTCATAATACTTAGAGGGGAATAATATCTATTGTCGGTAAACACACGCCAACGCTTTGAGCGATGGTATGTAAGCTCCGACCGCATTGTCTATTCCATATTTATTTTTATATTAAAAAAAAAAAAGCTTCAGCAAACCGAAAAAGGCAGTTTCGAATATATCAAACGGAACATAAGCGTTGTCAAAACATGTTCTGTATATTAATAATCACGAGTAGAAAGTAATGTACACTACAATTATTACTATTTTCATATTATATTGTCTTTTTTGACTGCTTCAAATTAATATGTAATATATTATTTTTGTTTAGAGTATGCTTGTAATAAATCGAATCTGTCATTCTTGTGATATAATCTTACTCGTTTGAAATACGAGTTATTACTTTTTAATAACACAAAAAAGATACACTCACTTGTCTACAGTATAACTTACAAAATTTAAATTGGCTGATGTCTACGCTTAAAAGGTTTTAACATAATCGTGTTTGCTCGCAAACGAAAAAAAAACCGACATGAATAATATTGACAAGTAACACAATAATACCAATACTGATGATGTACCAACTTTGATTATTCTTTTTTTAATCGAAAGCTAATGCTTGTCTTATAACCCATTTAAAATTGATTGAGATCTGATGACTTATTTTTGAAACCTTTGATAACGGACATGTACTTGATTATTTTTTCCTCTAACGTTGTATTACTTGTCAATGTAATTGAAATTAGTTTTTTTATTCATTTACGAGCAAACACAATCATTTTATAACTATTTTTTATTATTTATTTGTGCTTCTTATTTGTATTTTATCACAAATATTGAAATTGTAGATACGTGTTTTAACACACAAACATATTCAATGCTGTAAAGTGTAATGGCCTAATTTTTGACCCTACAAGGTTTAAAAAATAAACGCCACTATTTTAATTATTTTATTATAGTATTTCAGTAAATAAATAAATAATAAATATCTACACAATACACACACGGGCGTCTGTTCCTAAAGTAAACAACTGCTTGTGTTATATGTAACAGCCAACTGGTCTAGCTACAATTTTTCTTTTCGATAAACATGCTTATAAATAATACATATCTTTTCTATATGTATAAAAATGAATCGCTGAATGTGTTGCTAAGCGCAAATTTCGAGAGCGGCTGAACCGATTTCGCTAATTCTTTTTTTTTATAATATTTCTTGAAGTACGAGGATGGTTCTTACGGAGAGAAAAATTAAAAAATTGCCTGGAAAAGTCTAAAAACAACAATTTTCTATATTCCTATACAAAAGATTCGTAATAATACTTAAAAATCAATTTGAACTTTAATACCATACCATAAAGTTTAAGTGTTAGTGGAGGGGTTTCGGGAAGGATAAGTATTAAAAAAAATAAACAATCGACTGTAAGGCGGTACAAGGTTCGCCGGGTCAGCTAGTATAAATATATAAATGAATATGTATATTACACCCAGTGGGAATCGAACCCACAACCCCCGGAGCAGAAAGCAGGGTCACTACAAACTGCGCCAACGGACTAGTCAAAAGTAACATTGTCATTAAATAAATAATTGTATTATTACAGTTAATTTGTAAACAAAAATACAAATCCAGTAGTTCAAGAAGAAACAAAAAAAAAGTAAACAAAGATAGAATAACTTCAACTTCAATTACAATCATTTAGTAGCATTAGCAGCTGCTTTAAAAGAATTTAAGTTACAAGCAAACACAACCGACAAAAAGCCTTAAACACCAAAACGAGCTTAGCTTAAACTATTACAAGAGTTTCTTCAAGTTCTTTTTATACCTAACTACTTTTGGTCATTGAGAATAACCAGTGAAAAGCATCTTTAGTATCAGCATTGCTGCCGTGCGAAGCCAGGGCGAGGCGCTAGTGTTCATTATAAGACGATAAGACTACTAAAAATAATAATTTTTACTTTCAAAAGCAATCATTAGAATTTTAAGATCTATTTTCAAAGAAGTTTGTAGACAAGTTTGTAACGTCTAGTTTCCACATAAAAATTTCTAATTACAAGTGTATGCTTTTTATGACAAGCATTTCGATTTTTTTATTAAGGAATCATGATAAACCAGAAGTATCAAAATGAACGCGACGTTGCTTTTTCGAATTTTCCAATACATTTTAGAAAAGTTACCTTTCATAAAATATTATCCTAATAATGAACATATCAAAACAAAAAGTAGACAAGTCAGTCTACTGTTCTCAAGATGTATCACTTTAAACCCAATAAAAATTAAAACAAGATAATACTTAAAGCCGTAGGCAAAGCTTAAATCATCTGAAAAAAATCTGAAATTCATTATGGTACAGAGTTAGTTTTCGACTTGACGGTAAGTTCGTAGTAATGAGCGATTTGGAGTATTTTATATATTTCAATTAATTACAAAAGGACGAAGGATCTATCACTTCAATTCGTATTATTTTTATTTTTGTGTTTCCCACACATGAGGAAATTATAAAATGTTATTTATTATCATATCAAAATTTCGACCCAGCGGGATTCGAACCCTCACCCCTGACATACCGTGTCGGTACTCTAGCCAACTAAGCTATAGAACGATGTCCAGCCGAATCAAAATTTTGATATGATTTTATTCGGTTTTAAGCAACCGTGGATTTGATCTTTCACTTTGATTTCGATACCTAATAAATTCTGTTTTTATTTTTAAACTTTTTCATAATTTAAAATTATATTACCCAGATATAATTATTTATCTTATGCTTTAAAATATCACTCGATGACTTATCTAGACAGTATCAATAAACATCTAGTTAACAATACAGCAAATAAGTAAAATTAAAATTGAGCGCCAATATACAACCAACTGACGATTTTCATTTACGAATTCCTATTAAAGAAATTGCTTCGTAACGTTGGTTAGTAAAAAAAACATCCAACAATGTCAGAAACAGAATACGTCATTACCTAGTAATTTATTTCCTGGATAAATAAATGAAAATATTTCAAGTGGCGACTGTAGTACGGCCGGTTGTTCTGCTATGAGCGATGACCTTAATGTTGGACGTTGACAAAGCGCTCAGCGGCTCCCATGAAAACGTTCAAATACATCATCGCACTTGACAGCGAGATTCTGCGAACTATGAAATGCTGTATTTTATTTCTGCTACGATTCCTTGATATTTGATTAATGCGCTTCGAGAAAGCGCTAGGATCGCTTAAATGTGCTGATAAATTTCTCGAATTCTATGGAGTTGTAAGTATATTACATACAGTTATTATACATATAGTACTTATACTCCTAGGTATATGTATACGAGAGGAATTTAAATAAATGTTGTTACGAACATTCTTCTAGTTAGTGTACTTCACTACTGTTATGACTAAACTAGTGATGCGACAAAATATACTCCTAGATTACTATACTATATAGATTCTTTTTTGGACTAACAAAAGTTTGTTTTGTGGTGCCATTTTAATTTGATTGATATCTGATGCCTCCTTTTTGAGTAATCTTTTATAACGCATATTTACTTAACTATTTTTTTGTCTACCTACGTTGTATTACTCGTCAATGTTATGAATTCGGTATTTTTTCGATTAACAGCAAACTCAAGTCATTAATTTTTTTACCGAATTTTTAGTTTATTATTAATAAATAAGCACCTTATCAGAATCTAAATTTCTTTTCTAATAAAGCAAAGCGGAGAGTTTAGATGCTTACTGAGTTAAGTTTCTGGAGACGTTGCAGCTCTTCATTCTCACATATTCGTATCATCGTATGACTCGGGTGCGAATCCTAATCGAGGTAGTTAATATTGTTTTAAACTAATATTGTATTTATTTTAACTAGGTATAATTTTGATGACTTTTTGCATAGCTTTAAATTATAAAGTAAAATCCTTCAAGCTGTATAGGCTGTAGTGGAAAACATAGAAATCTACATACATACACTCGAAAAATATACCTCCTTCTGCAGTCGGGTAAAACACACACACACATACAGATTTTAATAGAACTTAGCCTCGAGCCTGGGTGTAAAATATGTCTTTATTTATTAACACAGTCATTTATAATAATAAACAAGTAATATAATTAAAAGAAAACAAAAAACCCGCCTGCGTAAAAAACGGAAAGAGCAAAGTCAACATTTTTTAAACTTTCTTATTGTATTTCTTTATTATTATTACGGTAATAATAATCATAATATACATTTTCGAAATCCTTGTATTGAGCCCTTTAATTTGATACCTATACTATAGTATTCTAAAAAAAAAAATTATTTCTTCATTAACTACAATGGCTTCGCACAGCCGCCATGTTTGTTTTTTTTAATGTCACCTATCTAAGAACACTTGGGCTGCTAAGACAAATCTAACGATATCTCAATTATGCAAATCCGTTCAGCGGTTCTAGAGAAATGAGGTAATTAAGAATATTACATACATACATACATACAAGATACGCGCGAAAAACATAACCCTTCCTTGGCAGTCGGGTAAAAATAGCTGATGTACTAAGGAGTAACTTAGGCTACTTTTATTTAAGAAATTTATTTATTTTACATGCATCGCTGCGAAATGAACAACAACTTGTTTGTCAAATTCCACGCGGACGAAGTCGCAGGCACAGCTAACATATATATTTAGCTATATCAGATGGCTATTTCCTATAACCAAACCATTAATTTTCTTACCTTAGAAACAAATGACTGTTTTGTATGTTAAAGATATTTATTCTTTATCGTACGTTGTATGAGGAAATCATGAAATTAGTCACATCGAAACTATAGACGTCTTAATCGTTCAAATAGTTGTTGAAATGTGGTCATGGAAATGCAAGAATAAATAATAAAAATATTAGGATACAACTTATCCAAAATCACATTAAGGTCCAGTTCCGAAAACAAATGCGACCACGCCGAATTATCAGCAATAATAATTCAAACTTTATATGAAAAAGAAATTCTGCCAGAATTGTAGATCTTATAGTAAAAAAAATTGAAGTGTAGACCTAGTAGTAGTAGCCCGACCAGAGTCAAATTCAAGGCTATGAAAATTATTGAAGTAAATTACAGACAAATTTTGTTAGTCAATCATAAAACAATTTGTTAAAAGCAACTCGGATTTTGACTTTCATTAATGTATTGTTACGTATTAGATTCAAAATTAAAAAAACAAGTCATTTAGCAAAAAAAAAAGTAAGCATCTCATCAATATACGAATAAGTTAGAACGCGAAACGGTACATTAATTAAAACCAATGAATGTGTTAGACGACGTAATGATTACTCGGCTGAATGTATACAAACCACGGAGTACAATAGAAAAGTTTATTACAGTACCCCCGGGTGAAGCCAGGTTTCTCGTTAAGAGGTAAATATTTGCGGAACGAGACGCAACGTGTGAGCACGAGTAAATAATGAAGCCTACATTTTGTAACGAGATGAATGTTTGCGGACTACCAGCGAAAGTAATTAAGAGTTAAACAAGAGTTACGAAATAAGACAATTTCGACAAAAACTTGTAGCTATGAACCCGCAACGTGTATTGCGTCATTAATTAGAAGTCATAATATCCTTAGTTAGATTTGATCAATGGAATTTCTATAACGCCGTATGTTAATGCTAATTAATAAACCTTAACTGATAATTATAGTGGGTATGTGATTGTTGATTAATTATGACTATTAATTTGCTTTTATTAAGACGAGCATTCTAATAGAAACACATAACTTCTATAAACATAATACTATTAAAAGTTTCTAATGATTTTCAATAAAATATAACAACATGAACATTGTGTATGTATTGTATTGTTGTGTTTTACGTGATATTACTTATAAAATATATTATTTTATGAAAACATTTAAATTAAACAAATTTATAGTTTTCTATTTATAAAAGTCCTCGAGAAAAATGTAGTAGACATATTTTTATATATATTTTATTAATTGATCACAGTTCAAAAAATATTTTACGAAGAAGCGGAGCGTTTAGGTACTTTCATTAAAAAGTTTTAGCATCAAAGAAATAAAAATTATAATTGCTTTTTTACGTCAGTCATTCCAAAAGAAATCTTACGAGTATATTCTTCATTAATAGATATAGAACTCAGCAATAAAATTATATTAGGACTACCATTAGACCTATTATAGTCTAAACTAAACATATTTATATTTCATCTTATAGTCATTAGACTTGTTTTAAATAATAATTAGTTTACGATATCTGTACTGAAATTTTATTATTCTGAAAGACCTTACAGTAATAACTCTAGTATACAATAATAGAAAACATAGAGCTTTATTTTCGAACAAAATCTCTATTCTATGAATATTTTAAGAGATAAAAATTTTAAGGCGTATTTAAATCTTAAAGATCTTCATTAAAAATAATTGGGAAAATATACTTTTTTAACTTTGAATTTAAATCGCTGCAATAAAATTTTTAGTACTTTAATAAGTTACATAATATTATAAAATATATTTAAATATCACATTTTGATTTTATGATTTGGTAATAATTATTTTATAAAGTCATAGCCAAAGGCAAATTTGAATTTGTAACCGCTGTTTTACCTGTTAACTGCTATCAATAGATTAATAGGTACATATATCACAAGATTGACATGTAGAAGAATAAAATTGTGGTCACAATCTAAATTTAACTACATATGTCCAAGTTATAATGAAAGAACTTTTTCGGTTTTTTTTCTTTTTATATAACTAGGTCGGCAAACAAGTGTACGGCTCAGCTGATGGAAAGCGATTACCGTAGCTTATAGATGCCTGCAACTACAGAAGTATCACAAGCGTATTGTTGACCCTATCCCCAATTCCCCCACGAGCTCTGGTCACCTTACTCACCAACAGGAACACAATACTGCTTGAAAACAGTATTATTTAGTTGCGGTTTTCTGTAAGGTCGAAGTACTACCCCAGTCGGGCTGCTCCGTAGCAAGCCGTTCCGTAGTAAGCAATAATTAAAGAAATATCTAAATATGTATATAAGTTACTAGCTGACCCAGCAAACGTGGTTTTGCCATATAAATTATTAACCCCCTAAATTCCCCCCCCCCCCCCCTGGAACTTAGGGGTATGAAAAATATATGTTGGCCTATTCTTAGACCTACCCGATATGCACAAAAAATTTCATCAAAATCGGTCAAGCCGTTTCGGAGGAGTATGGCAACGAAAACTGTGACACGAGAATTTTATATATTAGATATCACTATATTTTTGCTAACTTCGAACTAGCCCATATTTGTAATTATCAAATAATCTTAAGCGAGAATATAAAATTTTACAGCGCATAAACGAAGTTTAAAAGGAAGAAATACATTATACCGAGTTTCTAAGAATCGTTACAGCGTATAGCAAAAACGCTCACTCCGCAATATGTGGGTGAGGCGTTTAACGACATCAGCATTAAAGATAATAAGAAAAAGTTAAATTATGTCGATGCGGCGTCGCAGAGCGACCGACGACCGCATTCGCTCCACAGTAATAAAACTTGAATTTATGACTCGAATTATTTCACTTGCTACCCTAATTTCGCTATTCGTCTACTCGTGGTGTCCAGGTGCATGATATGAAGTGAACTTTTAAGTGGGAAGAGGGTTGACGTACTTTTCGTTTCGCTTCGATTCTCTTCTTTTATTTGCACAAATTTTTCCTTTTGATGGTGAAAAGTGAAGTTTTAAATTAATTTAAGTTTATTTTTATATATCTTCTTTTTCTTATTAGCTTACGTATTTTATTTAGATAAATTTTGTCACTTATTTTAACAGAAAATACATTATTAGTCTCTTTTTGAAAGGGTCATTAAGAATAATTAGTTAGTAATGTGTAAAGTAAATAAAATTTAATAAGCACCTTATCCAAACTTACTACTGGGATGTCTGATTAATATGTAATCTTATTTTTTAATATTAAAAATGTTAAAGATAGTCTAATTAATAATTATCTTTAAAATATAACCCTAAGTGTGCGTCCACACTGAATGCGCGGTGGCGGGCGCGGAGGCGGTTGCGGCGGCGGAGGCGTATGGTGGCTACAGTGACGCGCGAGTTCATGTAGCGATTTGACGTATATCAGGGGTTGCAAACTATGGACGAGGATTTATTATTTTTACTAGACAGAACAATCTTGAGATAGAAAGTGTACGAAATAAATAAAAACAGATATAAGTGGTGAATAATTTATATGAAGAATTGAGATTATACCCTACAAAATTCTTATAGTGTGACCATATAGGTAGTTTGGATTGAATCGTACTCATAAACAATTCGGTATTTACTGCCATTTTACCAAAAGCAATAATATTACAACTTATACTCGTCCATTCGATTATTTTCTTTTTGACAGTTCAAGAAAATTTGAAATTAGTGACCACGAAGTATAGACAAAGAATCCGGACGTAATGTTGAATGAATTGTCTCAATTTAGGGGACAGAATTTTAATTCTAATTTTAATTTCACACGTAAAAAAAAGGTATAAACTACAGAAAGCGAATACATATATAGTGACAAGACCGAAATGGTTTGATACCCCTGCTACCCGCGCATTAGATCGATTGCTGACTAGGCCCGTAGTGTGGACAGAACGCGCGGATAAGAATGTTTGAAAACTACGCTCGTTGTATCGCTCAGTCCAGTGTTGCCAACCCTACTGTTTTAACAGTAGATTTGCTGTTTTTACATCGATGTCCCTGTTTTCTGTTTCATTTGTAATTTTTACTGTTTTTTAATTAGCGTTCAGCATCACCTATTACACTATGTAATATGTTTTGATAACAACTATATAATAATACACAATGATACTAGATGGCAGTATGTAACTATGTACTCTTGTCGGGATTCGAATAAGGAATTCCCCGACCTGAGTCTTATGTGATTGACACTCATATTTTTATGCACTGGAAAATCATGTACAAAATTCTCCAAAACGTATTTTTCTGATATTTCAAAACATTTCAAACATTCACAAATATAACCATTGTGTGAATTTTGTGAATTGGTGAAGAAACTTGTGCTTACCACACAGCAGCGCCACCGCGGGAAGATTATTTTCAGCTATAAATATTTTGAAAACTAAATTACGCAACAAAATATCGACTAAAACTATTAAAGGAGCCTTACACACTTAACACACTAAATCCGAAATAACCGATTGCTATTCATTTTAAGGCACAAAAAGGCACATAAAGAAAAACAATAATATGTATGATTTTAAAAAGGAAAATGAGTTTGAAAATACTGAAGATGAGGCAATTGATAATGAAAGAGTAAAATAATTTTACTTTGATTTTATTTTTTTATTAAGTTGTGATAAATATTAAAATATAACTATGTATGTGAGTCCTGATAACTAATAAAAGTAGGTGATTGTTTTAATTATACGAGGAAAGTATGAAATCTGCCTTTTTTACTTTACCTACTGTTTTCTCCTGTTTTTTTATTGGTTATCTACTGTTTTTTAGTTTCTTGGGATTGGCAACACTGGCTCAGTCCCGTCGCGTAGGCTTCCGCTTTAGCCACTGCAGTATGGACGCAAAGACGCGTTTCATATGTTCGATATTTCGCGCCCGCCGCCGCCACCGCGTTAGGCTCGCAGTGTGGTCCTAACCTAAGAGTTTGGTTTTATTTTCAGTATTCATATGTATAACGCAATTCATATTTTCAAATATTTTTGTTTAACTATGTCAGTATATAGTTGTCTAGTCTTTTTATCGATACGACAATTTTTTTATATCACTACACGAAAATAATTTTTCTTCGAAAACATCTTAGAGAAATGGTTATTTCTATCGTTATCACAAATATATTTAAATGACTATCAACCTTTTTATAAATTGCTTGTCACCGAAAATATCGTGCCAAAAATTTCAACGCCTGTGGCAAATTCAACCTCTCTATTACTTACGGTCACCTAGTCTATAGGCGAGGTAGTCGCGCGTACTGATACCATCTTCTGAAGATTACGTTACACCAGGCGTAAAACGAAATGTTACTAACGAATATTTTTTACAATCCCTTTATATTAAACAAGGCAACATTGAACGTGGACATGATATACCACAACTATTTGAAAGTAATTTTGTTTCTTACGTTGTGTATCAATTGTAAATATGTATAATATTGTTTTTTTTTATGTTTACGTGAATTTCACTCATTATAATGAAACAACTTTTTCGGATTTTATAGAGGTTTATTAGAGTTTTTTTCGGATACTTTACAGCAACCATGGTCACGGGAGGACTGTCTGGATGTCGGTACTACACACCCCCCTCTACTGTACCCTCTCTAACTGAGGTAGGGCACAGCAGGAAATTTCCTGCTCAAAATATGGAGCAGCCCGACTGGGGTAGTACCTCGACCTTACAGAAGACCACAGCTAAATAATACTGTTTTCAAGCAGTATTGTGTTCCTGTTGGTGAGTAAGGTGACCAGAGCTCCTGGAGGGATTGGGGATAGGGTCGGCAATGCGCTTGCGATGCTTCTGGTGTTGCAGGCGTCTATAGGCTACGGTCTTACCATCAGGTGAGCCGTACGCTTGTTTGCCAACCTAGTAACATAAAAAAAGAGTACTAAATTGACAAATTCGTCCTAAAAATTCATCTAGCACTCACAACGAGTGAAATGGGGTGAAGATGTTATTCCTCAATCCGCTTATCCACAGCGAAACAGCGTGACGGGTTAAGCTAACTGTCATCTAAAAAAATTAAAGAGTTAAGAGGCTTTGGCCTACTGTGCAAAAGTGAAAAGTTTATGCATCTTTTTTCATTTTAATAGTGTTTGTACTACTTACTTGATATTGTCATTACTGGTATATAATAAAAACAAATATTAATATCTACGCGTTTCTAAATTATAAATATGCAAGGGGGCCAATATACCTGCAGGGGCCACATTACCACCTTCTCCTCTAATATATTATGATCTATATTAATTAAATTTCTGCGTTATTTTGTGCATGAACTTGTATCAGAATTTTTTAATTGTCAGCAATAAAACTAATGTAGACTTATAACTATTTATTTACTAGCCGTGTCTGCGACTTCGTCCGCGTGGAATTTAACAAAAAAGTTATTTTTCAGATCGCAGAGTTATAAAATAAATAAATTTTTAAAATAAAAATAGCTTAAGTTACTCCTTATTACATCAGCTATCTGCCAGTGAAAGTCCCGTCAAAATCAGTCCAGCCGTTTCAGATCTTAGCCAAAACAAACAGACAGACAGACAGTTGTCACAGATTGTATTCAGCTCACAAGCTATGATGTTTAGTAAGCCAACAATACTAAGTACTAATACTTTTTTGTTTATTTCGCCAATACTAAATTATCATTAATTTAAAAAATATCAGCATCGTACTAAAATAGTTTAATATTAGACATTTTTATAAACGCAATATTTCTCATACTTTCCCGCCAATCAATGCATGTGCAAAATATATTAGGGTACGGGTTAGGTAGCAATTTGTCTTAATAAAATAAAATCGTTGGAGCATCGTCGCCCGATACTCTAATCCCAATCAGATCCTCAGTCAACGTCGCGACCGCACGCTCTCCATCCCAACTGGGATTAGGCGACATATGTCCGGATTAGCGATATTCATTATTTTCCATGTATAAACATTTTCAAACTGAAAGTGAAACAAGAATATAATATTTATAGAGCTAAATAAAGTCCGCTCTGTAGCCTTTCTTGTCTTACATCTCAGGCAGCAGCGTGACCTTCCTCATTAATTTATTTTTACATTTAATTTCAGTGACATATTTTTTATTATGTGGGAAAAAAGTGTTTTTATTAATATACAAAAACTGAGAATATTAGAAGTTCACACAACCCTACATCGAGCAGTCGACTACCATTTGCCTAACGTTAATTGCTTATGCTGTATAATACAAACATTACTTGAAAGTTAATGCTAGGACAAGACAAATGTAGTCAACATTTTAATGTAGACATCATTTGTCTAGAAAAAAGATACTAATAAACCTTAGTTCCTAACGAAAAGTTCCTAAATAAATGCACTAAAGTCTGAAATCGTAAACGCCCGAGAGATTTATATTCATAACGTTACTTGCTAACAATGGCTTTATGATATACTCCCATAAAGCCCACGTTAGCAATGGAACTTAAAGAAACATTTACTTTTTCCGACGTTTTCTGTTTGTAATACATATCATAATATGGCATACCTAATAGGTATTTATTATCCTTACTTAAGTTTCATATTAAGTAGTCGTTTATCATTCGTTTCATATATTATCATTCATTTACTAACATTGACTAGTTGGTGATATTTTTTGTTGAATATACGTTTATGATCATAATTATATCGTATGGTCTGTTTCAACAATTGCTGATAAAGCGATCTAATATAATATGGTGGTATCGCACAGACAAAATTGTATGATATATTTTACTTTTTCATCATCTAGCAGCTAGCTCACAGGTTCCCAACGGGGCGGTAGCCGGCCGAAAAGCATATGGGGGTCGTTTTGACAGTCAACTTTCTCGTACCTAATTAGAAATTTTATATAATAAAATACTTTGAAAATACATTTATTGTGATGAAAAAATCAATTTTTCTAGCCATCGAAGATATTTATCTTCTAAATAAGCATTAATAAACCAACTAATTGATTCGGTTGATTATCGTCGGTATCAAGTCTATTCAAGTTGGTAAACATGGACGTGATTTACGCAATCAAGCATATTTAGACAAAAATACTGTAACAACCTGTTTGCAGGACAAGTGCATCGGGGAACCGCAAACAAACAAAGGCATACAATTTGTTGCATGCTCGAAATCAAATCTTTAAAACGCAGGGATAGCTTTTCTAATGTCGCAAGTGACTGATAATGTAAAGAAGTCATTACAGTCATTAATTTTCTAACTTTCTATAAATCGTAAATAATTAGTAACGAAAAGGAATAGACTGAAGACCACTGAGTGTGGTGTGGTGGCGGTAAAATGATTATTAAAAACGATAATCGATAAAAGTAATAACAAAAATCAAAGTTGATATGAAATAATAAAAAATAATAATGTTGGTTGCGGAACAACAATTGGAATCATTTACTCAGTAAATATTGTAACCGCAAACTCATGATCATGATCATCAAGCGTCATGTCAGCTTAGCTCGTTTTCAACTTTATTTTAATTGTTATTGCGGTTAAAGTTTTAATATATTTATGTAAAAAAATAATGAAATAAATAACACTAACATAATTATAGGTATAGTAAATAACTTGAATTGTGAATCTCCTTAATTTTCTCCTGTAGAAAAAAAAACAAATTATATAAATTTATTTTATTCAATAATATATACGGCGAACTACTAAATTGGGGCGTATTCTGTGTATATTTTACTTTTAACATGTCATAGATATATTGCTGTTAATAAAACAACATGTGGCCTAGTGACCGCTCGAACGATCCCACGCCTCACTTCGTCACTGTCCAGCCCTTCGACGCGACCTAACCGGGATTAACGTACATGTTCGAATTTAAGGCTTCGAAAAATGCGGTTAACTGGACCCAAGGATTACAAACTACTTAAAAATTTCATGTAAACGATCCGTTTCAAGCTACTTTTTGTCTATTGGGTAAGTAAACTTATCAGTTAATAGGTCAACGAGTTTTTTAATCTATATACATAACTAAATATATTATGTACTTAGTTTTTTTCATTAAGCACGTCTTTAACACATACATATATTTAAACTTAACCACACTCTTTTTTTATTAATGTGCATATTATTATATTTAAGTACCTACCCACGCAAAAAACTATCAACTCAATTCAGACTGGATTATATTTTAGAAGTACTTTCACTGTTAATGTTTGTAAAGACGTGTCAGAACGTCTGTCTTTTCAGAAAACATATATTTTGGTTCTCTGTTCCTACGATCAGCAACTTATGCCTATATTATAGGTTAGGTATAGGTAACTGCCCGCATATAAATATTTAGCTTTTCACAGTGACTGAAATGAAATGAAATATAATAATAATAAATATCTACACAATACACACAAGGTCGTCTGTTCCTAAGGTAAGCAACTTAATGCTTGTTATAGGTACAGCCGACTGGTTTAGATACTTTTTTTTTCGATAAACTTACTTATAAATAACACATATAAATATATAAATAAATATGTATGAAGCACCCAGACTCGGGGTGGGAATCGAACCCACAACCCCCGGAGCAGAAAGAAGGGTCACTACAAACTGCTCCAACGGGCTAGTTGAATTCGGCATAAGGTTATTACATACACTAATGACTAAGGGAACGTCAAAAAATCTACATTTAAAAGAAAATTCATAATATTAACATTAGGTACATTACAAACTTAGGTAATGTAATGTACCCAGTGTTATGAAATAAATTACAAGATTTTTATTTTGCACTAATCTCAAGTGCCTCTGTAGACATTGCCTTTATTTTATGGCATCGGTTTTATTAAATATTACACTAAATTACTTAACCTAGTGGACCCTAGTGTTGGCCGAGAAGAAAAAAAGCCGGAGAAAAGAACTCTCAGTACTTTTTTTTTTAATTAATAAAATGGTGAGGTAAAACACGAGACAGACAATCATGTGTTGTTAAATCATCACATTCAACCTGCTTACAATATTTTTAACTATATATAATGACAAAGTGGGATATAGAGATAGCCTAGTTAAGCCTAATTTAATCCAATGCCTTTATATTGTTAAGGTATTCATTGACAGTTTTTAAATTACTATCGTACTCATCGCAGCACTTGTCCAATTCCCTGGATTGCCGTTTACGTCGGTCACGTTCCTCTCGAGACTCCTAGAGCTGCGCATGTAAATCGACCACTTCATTTTTTAAGGAACTATTTTTTTTAACAATTTCAATAATTTCAAATTTACTATCTTCTCTTTCTTTAACCAATTGCTCATTGTCTCTTCTACCCTCTCTCTGGTTGACTCTCCAGCTGGCGGACCGTTGTGCTGCGTGTATTATTTTTTTTAAATTTTTATTATTAGGTAGCTATAAGTTGTGAATTGCCACAAAAAAAAAGAAAGCTTTTAAGAAATTAATAAAAATTTACTTCAACTTTAGAAACGTTATTTAGGAATATTTTTTCAATCATAAATGAAGTAATATAATAGAATTACATACCTATTACATAAACTATAATATAATAATGAATTCGGGACGGGTATTCATCTGGGTACTCTTTTATCTTTGATATGAAAGGCTCACGAGGATTCATGAAACGTTTGATTTAATTCATAGACCCACAAATATGTAAACTGTGTTACGACAACTAAATATCAAACTTACTTAACCCTTAATTGAATATTAAAGTCAAATCCTCAAAACAAATTATAAAATAATAAAAGTTACATAAAAAAGTAGAGTCCTTTTCTACTAAGGTCGTTTTCTATGTAAAATCAAAATTAATAAATTAATATTTGAAAAAATCGTATAACTAAAGTTTCACACGTAAATTAAAAAAAAAGTGTTTAAAATGGAGTGGATAAATAAAAAGTATAATTTTGAACATATTTAGGGAAAGTGTGAACTAATATAAGGAAGGAATATCTACTAAGGTCGTTTTCTATGTAAAATCAAAATTAATAAATTAATATTTGAAAAAATTGTATAACTAAAGTTTCACACGTAAATTAAAAAAAAAAGTGTTTAAAATGGAGTGGATAAATAAAAAGTATAATTTTGAACATATTTAGGGAAAGTGTGAACTAATATAAGAAATTAATAATTTAAAAAAAAATTACTTGAAAAGGTTAGAGTTGGGATTTATACGCTTAGATTTTAGGGCCTAATTTGTTGTTATTATGCCAATACGTAACACAATTTATTGCACGTAAATGCTTTGAAAATGCTTTAAAACGTCGGTCAAACATTTCATGTTCGTGTAAACTCCGATTGCAACCACAGCTGTGGTAATCGCTCACTCAATCTGCATTGCAATCGATTTTGTAAAAAGGGAACTCATATCTTTTCACGTCGACTCTTCAAACAACACTAAAGCAAAAAATCTGTCATTATTGCCGCAACCCATCGAACGATAAATGTGACACGAGTTTACTGATAGTATGCCTGAGTTCATATTGGACTCCAATTTCTTCTACGTTTAATAGTACTGCAAACTTTATTATATGAAAAACACAAATAAATAACACCTTACTTTTTAAACTTATTTAGTACTAGCATGCCGTTTGCAGCTTTGCCTGCGTAGATTAAACGATTTTGGGTAGGTATTCTGTTTTCTTCCGTTCAATTATAAATAGCTTATATCCTTTAGTGACAATATTGCTTTTTACGGGCTTTTGAGGAATACCTCCTCAATTTTTTGAAGTGGTTAAAAATTATGAAAGCCATCATGTAACATAAAAAATCAGGAAAATATTATTTCGTTCTATTTTGGACTTGGTTAAAACAAACCCAGACTTTCTGTCCTTTTTAAAGTTGTTTCATTATAGTATTTTATTAAAGCACATGTTCTTGAAAAATCAATATTCTTGTCATATTCTTTACATAAATTTTTTTTATGATAGTAAAAAATTATGGAACCGTGACAAAAGTTTATTGAGTGGAAAATATTGCGTTTCACATTCGAAATTAGCGGAACAGCTCCCCAGACATTGTCACCGACCCGCTCTGTTATTTTGTACGCTTCGTGACTTTTAAAGGGTTATGATCAAATTGTAACATAACAATGGAATGAATTTCAATTTGTTTTCTAGAAAATTACAATAGTTTCGTACAAAACCCATTGCTTATTTGTAACTTTATTGTTTCGTTCGAGACAATTTCGTTTGTGTCGCTATTTTCTTTTTGTTCGCCGATTTTGTCAGTTGATTATTCCTTGTAAGTGAATAAAAGTAAAAATAGTAATACCGAGTCCTACATAATATTGAAAACATTTAAAGTCCACATCATTTTTTTAATTAGACAAGTTTAAAGGCATTTTTACGCGTTTCTATTGCGTTTTATTATTATTATTATATATTTTTTTTTATAATTATCACTAAGTAAACAAGCGTATGGCTCACCTGATGGTAAGCAATTACCGTAGCCTATAGACGCCTGCAACACCAGAAGTATCGCAAGCGCGTTGCCGACCGTACACCCAATTCCCCCCAGGAACTCTGGTCACCTTACTCACCAACAGGAACACAACACTGCTTAAAAGCAATATTATTTAGCTGTGATCTTCTGTAAGGTCGAGGTACACCATTGGGCTGCTCCATTTTTTGAGCAGGAAATTTCCTGCTGTGGCCTACCTCAGTTTAAAATATTTATTTATTTTTATATTTATAATGATTGTGTATAAGGCGTGTCAAATGCACACTGATTTAACCGTTATTAGAAACACGATCACGATCACGATTCACCCTGTAATATCCCATTGTTGGGCATAGGTCTCTTCCCCATGTACGAGAAGGATCGGAGCTTAATCCACCACGCTGCTCCAATGCGGGTTGGCGGATATATTCCCTACTATGAGTAACGATCGCTATCAGGTGTACATGATAACAACTAGGACCGACGACTTAACGTGCTCTCTTAGGCACGGTGGGGAGACCCACAAGGACTGCACAAACACCCAGACCACGGCAAACATCTGTATGGCCAATACAAATGCTGTCGTGTGCGGGGATCGAACCCGCAACCGCCCGCGCAACAGCCAATCGCAATCCAGTGCTGTGACCGCTGCGCCAACGCGGCGTCATTATAAGAAACAACAGGCTTCCAAATGGGAATGGTTTTTCTACTTAGTTTAAACAACGTTATTGGAATTTCTATAGGTATAACTGTATCAAATTACTTTAACGCTTAGCGAACTACGATTGCATTAACATAGTTCAGTATGTGTGCACAATAGAGTGTAAAGCCCAAAACCTTTCGGCTATACGCTTACATGCACATCTAAGCAACATCTGAACATCGTTTCGCTCTCAAATATATCCCATCGTTCCGCGACTACCAACTGTTAGCTGAAACTCCCAAGTCAAAGTTCCCTCGGGCAAAATCCATAAGACTGTTTTGCCACATGATCGCTTTCACGATTTGCCAAGAAAATAGAGTCGAACAAGAAAACTACTTCCGACCGCAACTGGGTTGATAAAAGAAGATATCGCGACTACGCTTACTGTATTCTAACTTCAACAGTGAATATCAAACAGACGGTACAAAGACTGAACTTTAAGTGTCTACGTGATCTTTAATAATAACTTCATTGTATTAGATACACATTCAGTTAGTTTTCTAACATGTGCTTACACGTTTATTCATAAGTTACTAATATGTGTTATAAATGTGTAAAATGTTAACGTTATTATTAACAATGAGGAATAATTCGACAGTTTCGATTGTACTAGTTGTCATTTTTACCTTTTTTATATAAATTGTAGAGTCTCTCTGAGAACTTCAGTATGAAGATGAATAAGTAATTTTATATTTATTTTATATAATATATAATCTGAATTTCTGAAACGGCTCCAACGATTTCATAAAATTTAGTATGCATGTTTCGGGGGCGATCTATCTAGCTATGATACATTTTTAGAAAATGTCGTTTTATCCGTGTTTTTTGGCAATGAAAAACTGCTACAATATCATTAGAATACGAAGGTAAAGTTTGCCACCTTCTAAAAGGTAGTATAGGTGAGACGAAGTTCGCCGGATCAGCTAGTTTTTAGATCAGTTAGCTTAATAAATATGAATTCAAAAGACATACATAAATAAATATTTAGTGAGATTTAGTCATATGTTTTAGATATAAGTTTCTTAAAGGTCTGAATATTCGGACACTTTGATTGAACTACATAGGTGTATGGGTATCGCAGTAGTACAAAATGCTCTTATTGAATTGTAATGTATTATGTGTCGCAAGTCGCACGTGATCAGTCTAATGTGACGTAACGCTAAAGTACTAAGTCACGGACGACGAACATCTAAATGATCGATGGAGTTAGCGCCCAGTGAATTTCCTTGCTAACATTGCTTTTTTAAAAGAATCTACAATTACATTAAAATTTATATTGCTATGATATTAATATTAATTTAAACCTAAGATTTAAACTATTTTTGTTCGTTTTTTCTGGTTATTATCACAATATTTCTTAGTAAAATCTTTGATTTTTCTGTACTATAGTACGGTTTTATATTTACAAATACAACATATTCTATTAGAAAACTAAAAACTTCGCAGTATTTATTGTGAAATAAAAGGACTTCAAAAGCTGTGTCCAGTTAGACTATGCACAAGTTTAGTAAGGATCCTTGTTATCGAAATAGAACTAAAGCTAAAAATGAAACGTATACTACAACAAATTCTATTATTTATATATTCTTTAGTAATCTAAAAAATTTACAGAAAAATTTATTTAACGAATCGAAATGACTAAATAGGTTGTTGCGATGCATATACCTACTTTGATTAATTTCAACCGTTATAAACTTAACAAAAAAGTATTTTAACTTGTGATATACCGATATATAGAATTGAAAACCTTCTCCTTTTTTGGAAGTCGGTTAACAAAGTATAAACTTATGAAGTGTATTTATCACACGTATGTCAAAAAAACGTTTAAAACCTACAAAAGTGTATTAATGTATTTATCTATCACGATCACGATCACGATTCAGCCTGTAATATAATATGATATTTATCTCTTGTCGATTAATTACTATCATAACCGCGTATTGCATGTTAAATTTTCCTGTATTTCTTCAAACTCTTTCAAACTTTGCCTAATCTAGTAATCAATTATCTGTGTCACTAAAACATTTTGAAAGTTTAAACTGCAACAGTATCGTGTTTTAGACGTGCGCCCACTCAATGGGCCTGAAGACATTTGCTTCTTAGTCTACCCATGTTCCTTCTAAAGTTTCTTACTTTACTAACTTGCAACAGTGGAATTGACAGTTTAAAACATTCACTGCATCTAAATGAGTTAGTTTGTTATAAACTTAATAGCGTCAGAACTAATTTAAGTCTGAAACGTAAACGTAGAGAGCAGAGAGAGAAACGTAGTAGTTTAAAAACGTACTGTTTTATTTTTATGAAAAAAAGCACAGTTCTTGCACATAAGATTTGCAAACTGAATTTTCTTTAAGCTTTTCTGCAGCAGTGGGAGAAGTTGTCTTAATGCCTACGGTCGCGTTTCGATTCCTGGTCGACACAGATTTACACATTTATAGAAATATGCCTTTCTTATCTAGGGGCGCCTCTATTGGATTTCTCGCTGTGTCTTTAAGATTTATAGATATCCGATAACGATTGTTACTTATGGTAGATACATTATCCATCAAGCTACAAGATAAAGCCAGCTGCTAAACATAGAGTAGCGGATAAAGCCAGCTACCAAACATAGAGTAGACTGCTTAGCCCAGCTATGGAGCACTTTAGGTGGTTTCAGTTTTGTTTATTTCAAAGGAAACATCCCTTAGCCCATATCAATATTATACACTTTTATAAAAATAAAAATGATCCGGTCAATTTCATCGTATTCAGCTTATTGAGTACAATAATAAATCGCATTAAGTGGGTCCGTCGTAAAAACAAAGGAAACCAGTAACAAGTTCCAAATTGCATTGTGCTTATTATTCCCCCACAAAATTTCGCTATTCAAGAACGAATGTATGATTTACATTCGAATTTTACTCTCGCTATCAGTTTAGGAGGGGTGGTTGATTTATTCCACGTCTGATAAGATATCGCGATGGGCTTCCCTATCTAAAGAATAACTCAAAACAGCGAAAATCATCGTTCCAACTTATCTTTAGGAGTTGAGTAAAACATAACACGAACAATTTCGATAAACAATCACCGAATCGACACTTCATCAACTTCATCATTCTTTCATCGGCTTTTCTTAATTAAAAGAACATTATTATGTAAAGTTTTTCTTCTTCTTGTCCTCCCGTGACCATGGTTGCTGCAAAGTATAAACGTTAGGCAACACAAAAACTTAATAAACCGCGATAAAATTCGAAAAAGTTGTTTCATTATAATAAACGAACGTTATTTTCAAAACTTTAAGTCTGTAATTACTACAGAGGAAATTGTATCGAAGTGTTACTTTCGATTATAATTGAAAATCAAGGATGGTGCTTTAAAAAGGGAATAACAATTTTCAAAGAGGAATTGACTATCAAGATAGGCGGGATTCATGAAAAATATAAAATTTTATTTAATTGTCTGTTACTTTGGAAGATATATCAGTCCGATGGAGAAAAATTTTTCTTAGAATAAATAATTTAGACAGGTTTTTTTTACTAATTTACGACCCTACACTTTTTTTGAAATAAAAATGATCTGTTTGTAATATTAAAAGAACCGCTTTTTACTAAATGCATATGAATTATGGATGTATACATAGTACCTATACCACAATAACATTTTTTTACGATTTTTGTGTTTGTCTGCTTGTTCCAGCTAATATCTGAAACAGCTGGGCCAATTTTGACGGGACTTTCATGGGAAGATAGCTGGTGTATTATGGAGGGAGTAACTTAGGTTACTTTTATTTTAGAAATTTATTTATTTTATAACTCTGCGAACTGAACAATAACCTAACAATAAATTTTTGTTAAATTCCACGCGGACAAAGTCGCGGGCACAGCTAGTCTTATATATAATATTCTCGTGTCACAATGTCATTGTCGTGTCATTGTCGTGTCATTCCAATACTCCTCCGAAACGGCTGGACCGATTTTTATGAAATTTCGTGTGCATTCTGGTAGGTCTGAGAATTAGCCAACATCTATTTTTCATACCCCTAAGTTATAAGGGAGGGGGGAATAAGGGGGTCGATAACACATATGGCAAAACAACGTTTACTGGGTCAGCTAGTTTCATTATATAAACGTCAGTTTCATAATTTACTCGAAAGTGTTATAATTTACAGTAAGCGTTAACTGCTGGGCAAAGATCTTTATGTACGAGAAGGTAGGACTTATCCTGCTACGCTGCTCCACTTACGTTTAAGAATTTTTTCACAACCTACTGTTCATATATTATGTAACCCTTATATACCAAAAACACTTTAAAGACAAAATCAGTATCATTAGTTTGGATTTATAGTTATTTTATGTATTTGGCCATTACAATTTCTCGATTATAAAATTTAAATAACATTAATACAGCCATCACTCAATTGAGACGTGAAAAATACGTTTTTGTGAATCGCTATGGGGCTGATAGCGAAATTAATGCGTAATGTTATCAATACGAGCCGGGACGAGCTCTAACATTCATCAATCAGGGAACCACTGAACTCGTTACTGAGTTTCAAACAAATGCCAATGAGGCCCGCCTGTTTAAGTGTATTACACACTCGTCCACCTAAACTACACTCATTTGTACTTCTGGTTAAGTATGTATCTTCTTTACATTTCGTATTTTATTCTCTTATGTTATACAAACTTCTTAATTTGCAATAATAATTAAAGCTGCTGCATTGTACATAAAAACATTGTTAAGATTTATATTCACAACGCACTTTACGTTCTTTGATATTAACAAAGTGGAATCAGAAAGATCTTTTAGAATTTAAAGAAATAAAGTACACGAAATATAGTAGATTATTTCTACATATAGAAACACTGAAGTTGTACTAATTAGAAGCAAGTATTTAATTAATTCCAAGTTTATTAGGAGGTACATGTGACGTCAAAATTAAAGTCAGTTGAAAAGGGTATTGTACCTTCATTCAATATGTTTTGAAAACTTTTTAGATCATTCACTCTCGCTTCAAAGGTTCCAGCCGCTTCGTCAAAACTATTACTTCAATAAGTGGCAATTTTATCCTTAAAACAATATGATACCTGCGATAAAATTTTACAGTTCGTCGTTTATTCTGTATAATATTAAACGTTTAAGCGTTCAATGATTTAGTACTTTATAAAAACTTGTCTAGACAATGTTTTTACGTAAGAAAACTACGAAAACCTAGACAATGACTAGCCAAGAAAGGAATATATTGTTTGACAAGATGACTACTTAGTTTGTATTCAATGGAATTTTCTAAATAATAATGTACTATAAAATTTAAATATAAAGCATAATTTTGACAAAAATATTAATTTATTATTATTGTTAGAGTAATAAAAAACGTATTTTAATATTAGGTACTTTTAGAATTTTTTGTAATACTTAAGAATATAGAATTTTACAAATTCAATATGGTGTTAAGAAAATTTAATTGACAAAGAAAAGTTATTAGAAATTTGAAACAGGAAGTTAATCAGAGGATGCAACAGACGGCGACGTCAAATTAAACGGGTCAGGCGCTCGTCTTGACTCACAATTGCTCTGAATTAGGTAAATAGGCGCTTATTGTCTTCGCTTCGCTTGTTGACACTTGATTTTATTTGCTTCGAAGTTTTATTTAAAACTAGCTTTCATACTACGAGTATAACTCCATCTTTTCATATGCCAATTAATGATGCAATTTATGTATATTTTTTAAGTATTAATTTATGTATTGTACCTATATATTTGTATAAAATTTTATTATGTGATATGAGTTTGTCACAAATGAATTTTGATGACTTATAGCTGTGGTAATTATTGGTCGTATAGTAAAATGTACAATAATAAGGATACGATTTGACATTTCAAAGAATTACCATATCAAATGGTATTTATTTAAATTCATTGTATACATATATTTTCTTAAATATTATTTTATCTATGACTAGCTTCTGCGTGCGACTTCGTCCGCGTGGAATAGGATCAATTCTGTCATACATGATTTTTGCGAAATTTTAACTGTTTACGCAGCGGAAGCTCTCAAAAGGAAAAAGACTCCGATTTCGAAACATTCTTCATTGGTGCTACGCTCCTATTGGTCTTAGCGTGATGATATATAGCCTATAGCCTTCCTCGATAAATGGGCTATCTAAAACTAAAAGAATTTTTCAAATCGGAAGAGTAGTTCTTGAGATTAGCGCGTTCAAGCAACCAAACAAACTCTTCAGCTTTATAATATTAGTATAGATGATGTTTGTATCTAAAAAAAAAACTAAATACATACATAATATATTAATTGCTAGTTTGTTCAAACGTATTGTTGAACGTTGCAACAGAACATTTGGGAAATTATTTGGTGTCAACAAAAATATACATACGACACTACATTAAGCTACATTATGCTAGGAACTTATCTAGCTTGCAGTCAACTGTATAGTAAACCATCCTAGTCATTCAAGCAAAGTACTCGTTGTTTTTGATACTTCTAAATTCTAGACTCTACTAGACTTCCTAGTCTAAGGAGCCTTGCATTCGGGCACAGCAGTAGTTTTAGCACAAAGACAGACGACGTGTGCAGCCACTGTGGCGGCCCACACCTGAGGGCGGACTGCCACGAATGGGTGGCGGACGTCCCGACTTCTTGCAGGAACTTCAGAAAGGCGAAGTTCGACACAGTTCATCACAACTCATTCAGCAGTAACTGCACAGTTAGAAAGAGGTGGAATGACCTAGCGAGATCGTCGGTTACCTACTGCTAAGGACGCGTTGGCCAGCAGTGTCTCTTAAACTAAAAGTCTCCAGGTCCCTGCCACAAATTACGCTGTACATTCTACGGGAACTTCTAACTTTGTTGTAGAGTTGAATTTCTTTCGCCAGTTCTTCTCAGGTCAGAGGCTTCTTTTTTCCGAACTGGTAGTAGACTCATGACGTTCAGTAAGAAATTGTAATAATTTTATGCTGAATAAAATATTTTGATTTTGATTTTAGAACAAGGTAGGCAAAGCGAGATGGAAACGCACGTCCTCTGAATCCTGAGTGGGGAACTCTGTGTGCGGGCATATTGGATATGTTTTGAGTTATCACTGTGGGATCTGGCTACATTGTCTTGTCCTATTGCAGATAACGGATAGTAAGTAAATGGTATTTCAGCAAAACAGTAAGCAAATATTTTAGAATTAGGTATATGATTGTTGTATCTAATTTGTTAGCATAGAGTTAATTAGGTAATATAGGATAAGTGCTTATTTACTTAGGCGTAATTAGCTTAAGCTATAAATTAGTGTTTGAATATGTTAAGTTTATAAAGTAAAGTCTAAGTTAGAAAAACGTTAAAATTATGTTAATAAATGTAATATTAAGGAATTCTGTTATCAAATAAATTGTAGATACTCTAATAAACTAGTCTTTAAGCGTTGATATTAAATATCATCGGAAATTTGATTGGATAAGTAAGTATAGGTATGTAAATAAAAATTTAGTGTTAAAAAAATTAATCTAGATTGATACAAAAATAAAGCCTTTGTTTTCCTATTATTTCCTTGCCCTGGTGTTGAAGACGTAATAAAATAAAGAATAAGTTAGCTTAGAAATAACATGAGATAGATGGGAACCCTTAGTGTGCATAATGACGAAGGAAAGTTATGCGGCATGAAAGTACGAGAAGAGAGCTAGCAAAAACTGGAGTGAAAAAGGCTTTTTCGATACTGATATCCTTCCCCAATACGTGTTTTGGAGGCTTAGATAAAAAAAATACGGTTCAGTAGTTTTAACATGAAAGAGCATCAAATATCTATCCATCTTCTCATCTCTCCTTACTAACCATCCCGACTCTGGGTGTAATATTTGTATTTATATATGTATTGTTTCTATGTATATTTATGAAAAAAGCTTGTGTGTATGTTATAAGATATTTAAAAATTTATTTAATAATAATTAAAACACGGTCTTGTATTTTGTGCAATTTATTAGGTAATCGAATTATGAACAAACTTGGTTCCGTCAACTTTTCTCGTCATCAAATGCGGGAGGTGTAAGTAAACATTCAAAATATTTCATCGACTCATTAATTATTCTCTTGGAAGGGGAGCTGTGCGTGTCGGTATTCTCTACTTCTTACGAATTTATGATACTAATGTAAATACTTTGGCCAACTTCGGCATGATCAAGTACTTATAACGCCTTGCTCCCGTTGTATAATAAAACAGAATGTATATTATACATTACATCAACTGTTATTCGAGGAACAAAAGTAATTTTGTATAAATATTTTTAATATTCATGTTCGTATTACTTATTTATTGGAAAAAGTTAGTAATTGTAATTGAAACATATTTGAATTTTGTTTCTTGCTATGAATATAAAGTCTGAAAATTTTACATACAAATTGTAGGCAACAGTTAAGTATTAACTAATTTTATTTGCTAACAATTTAGTTTTAACAAATAATATAAGCAAGAACTAAGATGTAGTCAGGGTCAACGGCTCGGTCTTGGAGTGCTAATTTTGTCCTTAATATTCATCTCATGTTCATCAATGAGTGAAAATGTCGTTAGGAAATCTGCATGTTTCGGAATTAATTCTGAGACATGTACCTACATATATTACTCAGCCCGTATTGAAGCAGTGTGATGGGATAATATTTAACACTTAAAATTCTTAAGATATTAGGTTCGTGCACTGTACATTACAGTATTCAAATTTATCTCTCACTTAACGATGAAAATATCCTTCATAGGTATTTCAGCAGAAATTCTGAAACCGATCAATCCACTGTAGGAAGCTTGATTTGTGTACAAATTTTATAAGGTACACAGAGGATTCGAATAAAACTCTGCCCAAAACATGGCTGTGTCGGTTATAATGATGTTATCAGTGATATCTATTGTAATCGCGTTATCTAACTGTAAAACTGCTGGTAAACCTTAAATAAAATAAAATAAAAATAATAAAAATACGAGATAATTATACGAGTATAAACGGAACGTATGCGCTGACACTGATTATCGAATTAGCGAGCTGTCTAAGTAATTATTTAAACAGTATTCGTGTAATTATATGTGTTACGTGTGTAGCCGTGATAATACTATTAAGTATGTTTTATTTTGGTACTAGGTTTCTATCGAAAACTTAAAATATTATAGCCTTTATAAGTAAAAATTCTTTATTGTAGTGGTTCTTTTTTGTCTTTCAACCATGTTTTGAAGAAAACGTAAAGCTGTCGTAATACTCGTAGCTTTTATCTTAAGAATTTGACAGCGGGCGTTACTCTTAACAGAGAAATTATCCGGTAACCCTTCTGATATATGAAGAGAGAGACCTTTTCTCTGCACTGTGACATGTATTACTTATAAAAATATTAGAGAAAACTTGCCAGACTAAATATTTTTTGCTATTTACTAATCCAATTTATGTAATGTCAACACATTGTTGAAAATCGTCATAACTAAAGCCATTTTCATTTTACCTTCTGAAAATTTTGACCAGTAATAGAATTGTCGAATATAAATTACGGATATAAGCAATAACATAAATACACCAGCTAGGAGGCTGCTAAGTAAATTCACGCTGGACAGGCAAGCTCTAGTGAATTGAACAGTGCATGTGCAAGTCTCACAATGCGGTCCATTTCAATGATTATTCAACCATCCAAAGCAGCTTATACGTAGTACTAAATTTCCTTGGCCATCAGTGACCAAGTTCTAGTCCGAGTTTGAATCGTCCATAATACATACAGACATTAAAGCCAGTATATTGCATAAGTGCTTTGTGTCTTCGTGAATTGCAGAATAGAATTTCCACTGTTCTGTTTTAAATTTGCAAGAATATGCTTTAATTCCGTATTGACTGGTTCTTCCTTCACGAAGATTTTGTATATTAATTTTATATGTTTAATTGTTTATCCAAATTATCTTCCATTTATGCAATTTACGAGTATTTTGAGATACTGAGTTGTTTATTCTCTAAACGGGCTGATCTTATGGTCTAATTCTAAATGTTTATTTTACTTTTAAAGGGATGTAACTATACATGAAACTTTTGGGAAATTGTTGGCAGTAATTACTACACAGTATAAAACAAAGTCGCTTCCCGTCTGTCTGTCCCTATGTATGCTTAGATCTTTAAAACTACGCAACAGATTTTGATGCGGTTTTTTTTTAATAGATAGAATGATTCAATTGGAAGGTTTGTATGTATAATACATGCATAGTATCGTAGAAAAACACCGATAATTTTAGAGGTTTCTAACGTATCTTTTGTTGTTGACAGTATCAGCATTGCACCCGTGCGAAGCCGGGGTGGGTCGCTAGTATCATATATGTTACAACTCACAGATCTCATAATTCTAGTGGTAGCCTAGTGGTCGTAAATTCGACCATAATTAACTTAAAAGCTTCAGCCTTTAACATCCCACTGTTGGGCATAGGTCTCTTTCCCCATGCAGGAGAAGGATCAGCGCTGCTCCAATGCGGGTTGGTGGATATATTCCCTACAATGAGAAACAATCGCCATCAGGTGTACATGACAACAACCGGGACCGACTGCTTAATGTGCTCTTATTCGAGGCATGGTGGGGAGACCCACAAGGACTGCACAAACACTCAGACCACGCAAACATCAAAACAAAAAATACTTTTTATGTGCGGGGATTGAATGAAAATCGGGGAGTAATGCCCATTGTCATCACGTTGGGCAACCGGGATGGTGATAGCAGGGCTGGCTTCATCGTACCGAAAACGTTGCTGCCCATCTCCGGTCTAAGTATTTTTAAGCCAGCCAGTCGATGGTTATCACGCCATCCACTGTTCCAGATTCATAGCGAAACTTTGTTATCGCTTAGTCTTACGACACCCACGGAAAGAGAGAGAGAAAGCAAGAGTCTAAGAGTTTATCAGCAAAAAATATCTTCAAAAATTACGTTACGTAATACTTGAAGCTTTGATCTCAAACGATAATTCTTGTTAATTAAGAACCTTAATCAAACTATTGGCAGCAGGAATCTAATTTGCAAAGCTCTTTTATTTATTGCGTTCATTATAATAAAACATATTTTATTTAAAGTAGGTACCTTTTTTTGCTAAAAAGTTTTTAATTTGACATTTCACAAATATTTTATCACTTATTTTGTCTAAAATGGCACTGGCTTGAAACTACTTTTCTAACAATAGCAACCACATAGCGACCAACTTTAAAAAAATAATGAAACAATTAATTGAATAAAAATTAAAAATAGAGACATAAATCAAGTAATGGTAAACAGCCGGCAAACCCAAAGGGTATTCCATATTAATTAACGTCGGCTGCGAAGGCGACGAAGACAAATGCTGGTACCCCTCGTAATGTATTTTTCCGAGCCCTTCCCGGGATAAAACAAATGATAATCGGGAAAGAATGAAGTCAACGGTAATGAGTTTCAATTAATTATAGTGGTTCGCGTCGATTTAATGAACTGTGTAATGTGATAAAGATATAAATCATTTATTTTTCCTTTGAGTTGTAACCGAAAAGAAGATTGTTTCTGTAATACAAACGAACCTTACGTTGTCGAAATACGTGTACGTTGAACGTATTTGATTAAATAAAACTACGAACATGTACCTACGTACACATATCTACCTGGTAAATAGGTACATAATAGAAATGTATGTCAGTTTTACTAAAGGTATAACTAAATGCTAGTGAAATCGAATATCGAAAAATAATTCTTTGTAGATTTTTTGAAAATCTTTTTAAATTCTTCTGGGTACATAAAAATATTTAAAAACGAATGGTTTGGTATTAAAAATGTTTTAAGATAAAGTGAAAAATTTAATAATACTCACTATCTAAAAATAAATAAGCATAATTTACACCCAGACAACTTTTAAAAAACTCACTTAGCTTTTTTTTAAATTTAATACAATACCTGACATTTCAAAACTAGCTCAATACAATGTATAAATCTTATACTATTAAACGAGCAATTCTTGTATATATATATATATATATATATATATATATATATATATATATATATATATATATATAATATATATAGAATCTGAATCTCGGAATCGGCTCCAACGATTTTTGTGAAATTTAGTATGCAGGGGATTTCGGGGGCCTAAAATTGATCTAGCTAGGATTCATTTTAAAAAATGTCGTTTTATCCCTGTTTTTAGGTAATGAAAAAATATCATTAGAATACGAAGCTTAATTTCACTTTTGCCATCATAGCTGTAATAGCGTAATTAGGAAATCGGCGGGTGTAAAATCGTGTTGACCCGGGTTCGAATATCAGTCTCCAGATTAATTTTTTTTCTTTTTTTTTTTAATCACTCGTGATTTAATATAAAAATACCGAGAAAAAAAACAAAAAATAAAATGAAAATACCGAGCTAGGCTCGGTCACCCAGGTACTCAATATTTAAAATACAAAAATAGTCACAATAAAAATTTTACTATAAAATCTGCTTATAAAGTATTGATCGTATAATTTATTCTTATATAATAATAATATATCCATAAAAACTTAGTTTACAAAAATTCGTTGTTTGCTTTTCACCACTGCTGATAACTTACAAAGAAACGCCTACTAAATTTTGAGAGCATAAAGTTTTTAGTGTGTATTTAGTGCTAAAAAAATCTAATTACCTATTAATTAATTTTAGGCGTCGCCCATAAAAAGTATCATTACCCTCATAGGGTTAAACTATGAGAAATGTGCTAGTGCTTAGTTGTGTTATTTAGAAGAAAAAAAAAACTTTTAAAATGAATACAATATAAAATGTAGGTATTAATTTTATTTGTAGACTAAAATTGAACATCAATTTAAAAATATTTAAAGCGCCTAAGTAAAAATTGATGAAGTAGCTAATCTATATATATAAAAGCGAAAGGTCACTCACTCATCACGAAATCTCAGAAACTATAACACCTACAAACTTGAAATTTGGCAAGTAGGTTCCTTATAGGGAGTAGACATCCGCTAAGAACGGGTTTTACGAAATTCCACCCCTAAGAGGGTAAAACGGGGGTTGGAAGTTTGTATGAAAGTCCTATGTTTTTGAAGTAAGAGACTTGAAATTCAAAATGTATGCTCTTAGATGGTGTGGAGGTGTACTAATAATGTATTTTTAGAAATTAACCCCTTTTGGGGTTGAAACAGAGGGTGGTAGTTATATGTGAGCGAGATGAAAACTTAAGTAAGTATAAGTATATTATTTGCATCACAAAAATAATTCACGCCCAACGAAGTGGGCACGGGTCGGCTAGTAATCTATATAGGCACTCAGATATTAAGGCATTACTGTTACAGATTAAAATAACGGTAAAAAAACCTAGACGAAGCCAATGTATTCGACTTTAATACATCTTTGGATATCTATACTATGAGTACAGTCGCATTGAGAATTTTCTCCTTTCTGAAGTCGGTTGAAAAACAGTCTCAGGACGACAATAAATGAACTCTTATTTATTAAACAAACGTGTTTACGAATGATTTTAAACAAAAGCGTTAATACAATTTACGGTCACTGTAAAAGCCTATTCGTGTCGTCTCTCCGCATTATTTTTCGACTAACCGCAGTCGGCGATAGCTCTACACGAACAGTCACCATTTGTTTCCCCAAGCCCGTGTCGTTAATTTCCTAATTACACTTTCAAAAAAGTCGTTTTCATTCTGTCCTATTGTCTTCTACACAGAACAGTTTTTTAATGAGAAAGAGCGACGCTCGCAACTCCATTTGACTTGGTTTTGAATATGGAAGTACAGTTATTTTTTTAAGTTATTTTATAAGACAATAATAATTAATAATAAGTACCTGGGTGACCGAGCCTAGCTCGGTATTTTCATTTTTTTTTTTCTCGATATTTTTATATTTTAATTTTATTTAAATAATAAATCACGAGTGAAATTAAAAAAAAAAACAAAGAAAAAAGTCAATCTGGAGACTGAGATTCGAACCCGGGTCAAGACGGTTTGACACCCGTCGATTTCCTAATTACGCTATTACAGCTATATTGACGATGGTGAAATTAAGCTTCGTATTGTAATGATATTTTTTCATTGCCTAAAACAGGGATAAAACGACATTTTTTTTAAATGAATTCTAGCTAGATCAATTTTTCGCCCCCGAAATCCCCTGCATACTAAATTTCACGAAAATCGTTGGAGCCGATTCCGATATTCAGAAAATATATATATATATACAAGAATTGCTCGCTTAATAGTATAAGATATATCTTATAATATACACACACGGTCATCTGTTCCCTGTCTGACATGACAATTTTTTTGATAAGTATACATATAAATAATACATATATAAATATATAAATACAAATATTACATCCAGACTCTGGCGGGAATCAAACTCGCAACCTGCTGAGCAGAAAGGATCTTTGGATTTACTGATGATTTTCTTTTTTATTTCCTGTAACTGAAGAAGTTTAATGTTTCGTTGTTTTAGTGTATTCAGTACCACCAATTCAAACTCATCTTTTTACTTCATTAACTCTTTTTTTAATGTGGAAAATATTTGTGGAATTAAATAATGATTTTTTGATACAGTAACATTCGCAGTAAGAATATAAAATTTAAAAGTGTATGTGTCAGCTCCGACGCACGACTGGAGTGTATTCCTTCAGATCGACTGTCTAAATAGACACAAATAATTTGGAAAATCCAAAAGTGCACGCCTCACACGCTCATTGTGTTACGAATTGAAATTAATAATAATTGCCTAAAAGAGAAATCAATTGAATAAAATATTATTATTTTTTGTGTCGATTTTGCAAGATAAAATCGTTCTTATATGTTAAGGAAGGAAAATTATCGCTGAGCCAGCTTAGCTAACATATCTTTTTCTCGTTCGCTTTGTCTAAAATCATCGTTTTGACGAACTTGAGACATTCGACATTTTTTTTGAGCAAGGTTTACATCATCTTTATTAGGAATTTGAGCAGAATAGATTCCAATATGTTTATTTCAAAGACAGCAGCTTTCAGGTTTATTCAGCTCAATCATAACATCATCTTTATAATTTTTCGAAAGACTCAAAATTTTTACGACGTTCTCTTTTATAATTACGTTGTAATTGATCACGTTTTCTTGCAGAGTTTTTATTTTCTTTTGGCATTTTATATTATCGAAAATCTGTCGACACGTCACGAAACATAGATACAATTTTAACTTCACTGCCAAAAATATCAATAATGTCGCTAGATGCAGCAGAAGTTATTTAAAAAATAAATAGTTCATGAAAAAGAAGAGAGGAAAAAAAATAGACGGTGATAATTTTTATGAAAGAAAACCAGAAAATCTTTCGAATTTCGTTAATATCTTTAAAACAGTTAAGAGTTCAGTCATAATAAGAAAAAGAGTTCATCCTTATAGAGTGACTGGAGTATTATTCAAAAGGAATAATTACAATTAATTGGCGTCTCTACATATATAGACTTTTTATATAAATAATAATAAAAACCTCTTTTTATCATTTTAATAAAAATATTTTTTGATAGTTGTCAAAGAATTTGATTTTAAGCTCTTCTTGTTAATATTTTACATTTTACTAGGTACTTGATTCATTTTTATATTATAACAAAATAACAATTCATTAATAAAAAGTCTGCGGAGTTAGCGAATATTTTATCATCCGCTCATCCATTCGCTAAACCGAGCTCATTTGCTAAACTGGTGGTCATTCGCTAAGCTGGTAACCTCGAGCTTGAACAGCAACGCAGGCTTCGCAAGCATCACCGCAGACAGTTCAAACTCACCGAGAGCTATGCAGCATCTGGTTCCACTGGCCCGCCAACCGGCTATTGACCTTCGGTCTCGGAGGAGAGTAATGTGGCGTGTTTTTGATAGTCGTCAAAGAATTTGATTTTAAATTCTTCTTGATAATTTGTTTTTCAATTTAGTAAGTAAAATTATGTACGTACCCGTAGCACGTTATCTTATAATTATATTTTATATTTTGCTACTTGAATATATTGTTTTTCTATTATCTTATAATTATATTTTGTATTTTGCTACTTTTTTATATTTTGCTACTTGAATATTGTTTTTCTATCATTATTATTCTTCAATAAAGAGTCAGCGAAGATAGATAACATCTTATTATTTATCCGCTCGTTCAATAGCTTATACATTTCGCTAAAATTGTTTATATTTTTCTAAAACGAGAAGACAACTAAAAGTCCACATACCAACGGACAGCTGTAGATATATTATTTGATATTATATGTATAGATTACATTTTTTTGTTATATATATTAAAGGGCTTAATCCACCACGCTGTTCCAATGCGGGTTGGCGGATGCCTTACTATACATAATACGATACCTTACCATACACTTTCAATATCATTGAAGTAATACGGTAACAAATTTCGAATCGATAGGACATATGGAAGGTAATTAGATTCCCTCATCAACTATTAAAGAGCTGATGATCTTCGAACGGCTGATCAGGTCATAGTTACCCTACCATATACTTTCAATATCATTAAAGTAACACCGTACCAAATTTCGAATCGATAGGACATAAGGAAGGTAGTCAGATCCCCTCATCAACTAGAAAAAAGTACCACAGACAGTTACACAGATACCCAGACACGTTAAACTTATACCACCCCTCGATTTGCGCCGGGGTTTAAAAAAGAAAAAATATTTATGAAAGAAACCCAGAAAATCTTTCGAATTTCGTTAATATCTTTAAAACGGTTAAGAGTTCAATCATAAAAAGATATACAGTTCATCCTAAGAGTGACTGAAGTATTATTCAAAAGAAATTATTACAATTAATTGTTTATATTTTTCTAAAACGTGAAGACAACAAAAGGGCACAGACCAACGGACAGCTGACATATCACTTTTTAATTACGTTTTTTTTGTTATAAATATTAAACAAAATGAAAAGAAAATACGCTGACTTTATAGATTAACATGTCTAGTTTCCGAAACAACCTTTTTTTTTTAAATTCAGTGCCTAACTTAACGTATAAGAACGATTTTATCTTGGAAAATGGACACAGAGCCGTCTTTCGATAGTAAAGCACACCCACACGCTTAAGCGTGTGACGCGTGCAAAAGGCTTACTTGTCTAAGAAAAAGATTAATACCATATCAAATGGTAAAGAAACGAATCAAATAACGCCATCTATCGGATCCCAATAGGGTTGGATGAGCTGGTTAGATGGCGCTTAGAATATGGAATTGACTGAAATACCTCATGAAATTAATTAAGAGACAAGTTCAAATTGACTAAAATAACTGAACAAGGAATCCAGTTTAATACAGCTCTGATATTTACAATCGAGGAAGAGAAAGCACTTGTCAATTATCTTCTAACTTGCACCAAAAGAAATTATGGAGACATAACCAAACAGGCGGCTATGAAGCTGGCATATGAATATGAAACAATGAATTCCAAAAAGTATCCAGTTTATTGGACTTCAAACACTTGCTATTGTATAAGTAACTTAGTATGCTATGGACTATAAATCAATGTGATAATAGTTGATCTCAATCTTTTGATCTTTGATACTCAAAGTACCCTCCTCGTGTTCTCATTTCCTATGTACTATGTGCCGTATTTTTACGATTAAATTTATTTATTGAATTACAGTTTGTAATATTATTTTGCCTATTTTTATACCCGGGTAAAGTCTCCCGACTTGGTGGATAAAGTCTCCCGCCCAGGCGGGAGACATTAGCCGAATTCCACTTTAGGAGAAATCGCTAATTACTCATTAACTATTAATGATGTAGTAAAGTTTCTTAAGAGAAAATATAGCTAAATATTATAAAAAATACCGATTTGTAAGTATAGAAAGATTTGTGAGCATTTTAAAGAAAAGCGGCTAAACTCTTCCGGACTCCCCCTATATTGTGAGAAGACTACACTTAGTAACATTTATATTCTTATCTCTGTTCTATGGCGTTTCTCATAAATTCATACTGCGAAAACGCCTAATGGATGAAAAAACAGAGTGTACAAATTTGCATAACATTTTTCTGTCTTCTTTCGAAATTAAACGTTCTGCATTTGCAGGTTTGTTTAAATCGTGAAAATTACATTGTCTCCAATATTAAATTATGTTCTTTAATATCAACCGTATTATGTTTAACATTTGAAAGTTTAAATTATTAAAATATATTTATATATTACTAGCTGCTGTGCGCGCGACTTCGTCCGCGTGGAATTAAATAAAAAAGATATTGATCAGTTCACAGGTATAAAAAAAAAATTCTAAAATAAGAGTAGCTTAAGTTACACCTTATTACACCAGCTATCTGCCAGTGAAAGTACCGTGAAAATCGGTCTACGCGTTTCAGAGATTAGCCGGAACGAACAGACAGACAGACAAAAATTGTAAAAAATGTTATTTTGGTATATGTACCGTGTATAGATCATCATATGCATTTAGTAAAAAGCGGCTATTTTAATATTTCAAACAGACACTTCAATTTTATTTATTTATAGATAGATTTCAATTAACATTTTTGGATTAGGACATTTTGTAACACGTATTTTTTTATAGAAAACAATAATAATAATAATAATTAGAAGTGCCTTATTAAGTTAATATATTTAAGATACGAGTATAATAAAAATGTTCCTGATTATTATCTGAAGGTCAGAGCAAATGTCAATATTTATATATTGATGCAAAGTAATAAAATATATCATAATATATCTTCTAATATTAATGTAGGTATACACGCGACTTTTATGCGTGAAGGGAACTTAGGTACCTAATTTTTGTATATTTTCGTTGTTGTGTGTGTATTTCGTTGTTGTCTTTTTGTTCTTCTTTCTTAAAAAGTTAATAATATCCACCACCACCACCACCACTTCAGCCTATCACAGTCCACTGTTGGACATAGGCCTCCACAAGTTCGCGCCCGAAATTATGACGCGAACTCATGTGTTTTGCCCATAGTCACCACGCTGGGCAGGCGGGTTGGTGACCGCAGGGCTGGCTTTGTCGCACCGAAGACGCTGCTGCCCGTCTTCGGCCTGTGTATTTCAAAGCCAGCAGTTGGATGGTTATCCCGCCATCCGTCGGCTTTTTAAGTTCCAAGGTGGTAGTAGAACTGTGTTATCCCTTAGTCGCCTCTTACGACGCCCACGGGAAGAGAGGGGGTGGCTACATTCTTTAGTGCCGTAGCCACACAGCACCTTTAGTGCCGTAGCCACACAGCACCTTTAGTGCCGTAGCCACACAGCACCTTTAGTGCCGTAGCCACACAGTTAATAATATACTTAATCTTAATACTAGGCGTGAAGTATACTTAGACTACGTTTAGTTGTGTAACTATCCCTAATTAATTTTCATACAATGTGACAAATAGATAGCACACTTTTAAAAATAAAGATTGAATATTGATCTGATTGTTTATTTATTTGTAGTCTTTGTTTGAAGACTGTAGAGCCTTAGTGTAGTGATTATGGTAACTAGCTGCGCTTTGTACAATCAATACAATTTTAGTAGCAACGTCTTTTACCCTAATTTATATAAACGTATGTAACGAAACTACAGAAGAATAGTCTACGTAACCAATAAAAAAATTCCACTAGTGTTACATTTAATGTAAAGCAAACGTAGGTTACCTTAACCAGTATCATAACATATACTTAGCAGCATAAAAACTATATAAAACAAGGAAATATTAATTTGTTTGAAATAAACGGAATTGATTGCAATTCTTTGGGCATTTTTGACGCCGCGTTGGCGCAGCGGTCACAGCACTGGATTGTGATTGGCTGTTGCGCGGGCGGTTGCAGGTTCGATCACACGACAACATTTGTATTGGCCATACAGATGTTTGCCGTGGTCTGGGTGTTTGTGCAGTCCTTGTGGGTCTCCCCACCGTGCCTCGGAGAGCACATTAAGCCGTCGGTCCTGGTTGTTATCATGTACACCTGATAGCGATCGTTACTCATAGTAGAGAATATATCCACCAACCCGCATTGGAGCAGCGTGGTGAATTAAGCTCCAATCCTTCTCCTACATGAGAAAAAGGCCTATGCCCAACAGTGGGATATTACAGGCTGAATCGTGATCGTCGGCATTTAATAAAGGCATATACTACCCCAAACATACCTACAAGTTAAATTATGCTATGGAATCGTTATATAATTATAGTATCAATAGTGGAAATCAATTTAAAGTCACCGAAACTACGAGAAAACGTGTTATCTTCAATATTTTATAATTTATTTACATAAATTAGATCAGAATCATTCCATAGCCAAAAATGATATCTAGTCATAATAACACATAAGGTTGTTTTATTAAATTTTTATTCATAAAATATTATGCAAATGATTTTGAAACTATTTTTTTAAATTATAATTAAACTGAGTTCATTTTTAACAAGCTGACCCGGTAAACTTTGTACCACCGCCGTTTTGTTTTTCGTAGATATATCGATTTTGTTATACCTACATATATCAACCTTTTTTTTGGTATCGCAGGGGAAGCCCTTTACGGGTGATATCCAGGACGCCCAGGTAGGCAGTCGTTGACCGTATGTCGGACTTAGCACTTAGGGGTGCTACTACCGTACTAAGCCCCTACGGGAGCCTTCAGCCGCTTTAATTGGAGGGTCCCGGATCTACAGGCAACAGGATCCCTCCAGCGCCAGGCTGACGCAGTGCCGCCCATCTCGGGCACACCTCGAGGGTGTGCTGGGCAGAATCCACCGCCGCGCCACAATCGTGACATTCAGTCGTTGGCTCCTTGTGGGCCGTCCGACACAGGTAGTCACCAAAGCAACCGTGCCCGGTGAGAACCTGCGTCAAACGGAAGGTGAGAGGCTTGCGTTTTCGATGCCTCCACCGCTTAAGGACCGGGCGTCGAGCAGTCGTTACGTGTGTGCCATACGGCCCCTCCGCCAGGTCCTTATATCAACCTTGTCCTGAAAATTATGAACACTTATGAAAAAAATTATTGGCCAATTTAGTGTAGACTTTGGAAGTTACGCGGATTCATACATATCGGCAATTCGTTTTATTCGAAGAGTTAAATATGTTATTTAATTAGCTTTGTCTTGTGCTACTACACTTGCGTTACTATAGCACTAATACTAATATTGTAAGAAGGTGGCATGTGGTGATTTCGGCACACACGATCGGCTGTCTCGTGTTTGTCCTTATCATTTCATGATCATGCTGTAATGTTTTATTTTGTATAACGACCATAAATTTGAAAATGCATTTATTTAAATAATATATCTGCGACTACCTACATTGTTTTACTTGTCAATGTAGATTGAAGTTGATTTTTTTCGTTTGCGAGAAAACACAATTTTTTGAGTTGTCTCTAATAAATGTGTACCTATTCTACTATACTCTTGATGTTAATTAAAGACGTTTTCTAAAGTGAAATTTTTTTAGAACAACCATTGTGATTTGAAACTAGATGAAACGAAATTAATGTGTCACGAGTGTAATAATATATATTATATATAGTATCTGTGTAAGAGGATGAATTAAAAATAAAGTTTGACGGCTGTCACTCCGTATCTAGCAATGGATTGTTTTACTACAACGACAAAAAAAACAAACATAAATATGTAGGAGAGAATGAAATAGAATACATTATACAGTATCTTATATTTTTATCTGCTACTTTTAAGAAGTTTAACTTTTGACGTGTGTGAATTGATGCACACACGCACATACTTTTTTTTGTGAATAAACACATCTAACCTTTTAAATAAAAATTAAATAGCCTTATTAGTGGAGTGCCTGGGGCGTTAAAAACACGAAAACCTCGGATTTCCGTTACAGTGAATGAAATTTTATAATTCAAAGTGGAATGTTTAGCTTATAATATATACAAAAAAGTTTACCTATTAAAAATTGTGATCTCGATTCAAAAAAAAAAAAGAAATAATTATAATTTTGATAGTTTAAGCCCTGTAGAACATTTTTCTACACCAAAATTAAGTTAATTGATACATTCATATAGAAATAGTAATTAGGAAAATGAAATAAATGAAAGAAAAAAATATATCAAGAAATCATTTGTCAAGCAATTTACATTTTTGTCTACCTATTTAAGAATTTTCTTCAACTTTACTTATTTCAATGATTGGCGGAGTATTAAAACAGGTATTTTCGCTGCACTGTAGACATGGTACACTGCAGTATAAGCCACTTTTTCGACATCCACAAGCAGCTCCACGAGCCTTTTTTTTACTATTATTATCATTATGATTAGTTTTTTTGCTGCTTGCTGTGTGGCTACGGCAGTAAAGAATATAGCCACTCCCTCTATTCCCGTGGGTGTCATAAGAGGCGACTAAGGGATAACACAGTTCCACTACCACCTTGGAACTTAAAAAGCCGACCGATGGCGGGATAACCATCCAACTACTGGCTTTGAAATACACAGGCCGAAGACGGGCAGCAGCATCATCGGTGCGACAAAGCCCGCCCTGCGGTCACCAACGCGCTTGTCAGGCTTGGTAACTATGGGCAAAACACATGAGTTTGCGCCATTTTTAGCGTGAACTTGTGGAGGCCTATAAGCAGCAGTGGACTGCGATATTCTGAAGTTTGTGTGTGTGTGTGTGATTAGTTTTTTTTAAAGTATAATAGTATTAGCTCCAAATTTATTTGATCCAACAATAGGTATCATCGTGATAACGGTCTATTAGTCGTTTTCTAATAGTTTTTTCATCCGGTGTATGCTGTGAGGTATATACCATCGTATCTTTCAACTCTTGCATAGAAAATTGGCAGTCGTTATTCTCTTCTATATACTTGTATGTACCATTGCTGCATCTATCATCGAAATTGTCAAACCAACCTCCTTATCAGCAGAGCTTAGATGAATAGAATTTTTAAGAGAATTATAACAATCAGCATGATATTTTGCTTGAAGTGTTTGTAAATCTGCTATATCAGAAATTCTTTTATGAATTTCTTGATAACAATCGTTTTTTTCTGTACAGCTAGCTTACAATGGAGTCATTTAAAGTTGGAGTATTAATATACACGAGATTTGTCTTCGTGATATGATGATCTATGAGCGTAAATGAATGAAGTTTGAAAATGAGGTAACAAGTCATCCTTTCGTTCTCCCCTCTCTACGTTCTACTACCTGTCCAAGGTCTTTATGACCCTTCATACGCTCCAACATTTCAAGAAAATATTATTTTCCGTCTATTTAGATATTATTCAACGTATATAACACGAAAAAAAAATATTTTATATAAATAAAATTATTAATTTTTTATAGTTTTTGGTTTAAATAAAAAAAAAATCAAAAGCACAAAAAAATTTTGGGTAAACTTTACACTTTAAAGTATAAAAAAGAAAACCCCCCCTTGACCATTTAAATTCATTCACTGTAACAAAAGTCTGAGGTAAAAACCCCCAGACACTCCACTATATGTTTATTTTACATTCCAAGACCCAGAATAACAAAACAATTCTTTGATTTTCTTGTATAATTTCATTTACTTGTATTATTTGTTCCCCAAAAAAATGTTTAAGCGGTTTAAAAAGAATTCAATTTCTCGACATGACGATGTTGTAAAGATTCAATCCAACGACTCCAATTGCTTGGACTTGACAGCTACTAGATAAAGTAATAGAAAAAGAAAGTATTTTTCGATTCGATTATGATATAACAATAAAGAATCAGAGAGTTATGTCATTTTATTAAACATAAACAAATAAAATTATAATAACCGTTTTGGTGTAGTGGTGTGAGTAATCGCCTTAACGACAGTTTCGTCTTTTGCTTTGAGCAGATATTTGTTATTACAAAAATATTGGTTTCCGATCTGATTATATGTCGGTATTGGTCTTTCCGTCGTATCTTGGAGAAACGGTAAAGTCATCGGACCCGTTTGTATGATCAACACCTGATAACAATTGTTCCGTCAACCCACAGATCAGCAGCGTGGTGAATTAAACTGTAATCGATATCTTATGAAAAAGAAAGGACATTTGCTCAGTAGTAGTAGGTGTTTACAGGCTCATTGAGATTTATTCAGAACTAGCTGACCCGGCGAACTTCGTACCGCCTAACAGTCGATTCAATTTTTTTGAATACTTATCCTTCCCGGGACCCCTCCGCTAACTCTTAAACTTTATTTTTAACCGACTTCCAAAAAAGGAGGAGGTTCTCAATTCGACACGTATGTTTTTTTTTTTTTTTTTTTTTTATGTATGTTAGCTCAGAACTTTTGACTGGGTGGACCGATTTCGATCAATTTTGTTTTAATTGAAAGGTGTTGCGTGTCATGTGGTCCCATTTTAATTAAATTGAGATCTGACAAGTACTTTTAGAGTTATATCTAATAATGCGTATTTACGTGACTAGTTTTTCGTCAACCTACGTTATATTATACCGCATAACTTTTTACTCGGTGTAACGATTTCAATGATTCTTACTTTAATCGAAAGCTAATACTTGTCTTGTAGTCTTGTTTAAATTAGATCGAAAACTGATTACAACTTTTTGAGTAATCTTTAATAGCGCGTATTTACTTGACTATTGTTTCGTCGTTGTATTACTTGTCGATGTAATTGAAGTCGGTTTTTTTTCGTTTGCGAGCAAACACAATTATATGGTATTAAAGTTCAAATTGACTTGAGTATTATTACAAGTCTTTTGTATGGGAATATAGAAAAGTGTTGTTTTTAGACTTTTTCAGGGAATTTTTAAAAATTTTCTCTCCGTAACAACCATCCTCGTACTTACAAGGAATATTATAAAAAAAGAATTAGCGAAATCAGTTCAGCTGCTCTCGAGATTTGCGCTTAGCAATACATTCAGCGATTCATTTTTATATAATATATAGAGATTATAGTGTTAGTTAAAAAAGAATTCACTGCTTAAACGATTTAAAAAGGAAGATAAAAAATTCGAGATATAAATACACGATTTTTTTAAACATTTAAATCAACCTTATTAGTATTGCCTTCAGGCCCCTCTTTCCCAGTGGGCACACTGGGCAAGTGCCCAGGGCCCCGATATCGATAGGGGCCCCACTCTGATCAAATACAAAGTCCCTAGTTCCTGTCAGATTACCAAACGATAACCAATATTTATTAACAAAAAACATATATAATTTTAAGGTATCGAACCTAATTTACTGACTACAAAACTAACTTACTAGTTTTTACATACGCGTTATAGCTATATACTGCCTTACATCTATAAACAGAAGTACCTAACACGTTTTACTCCTTTTAATTCTCGAACACACAGACATCAAGTAGCCTCAAGTCGTCCTTGCGAAATTCGATATAATCTGCATTCCTATGTTAATTACAACCATTATAACACCCGTAATATTGAAGTTTTATCACATTGTAAAGTTTGATAGGGAATTAAAATTCATAAGCTTCCATAGTGTTTTTGCGATGCAACTCATCTGTATAAAACGCATATTTTATTTTAGCATTTAATTTATTAATTATTTATTAGGTTTGCAAATGTAAAGCATTTGCTGCTACAAACACATCAAATCAATAAATCAAAAATGATGACGCGTTGGCGCAACAGTCACTGGACTGGTTTGTGCCTGTTGTACTGGCCATACAGATGTTTGCCGTGGTCTGAGCGTTTGTGCTTGTGTATTGTGGGTGTTTCCGGACCCCCCGACACATGAGATAATCCTAGTAAAGGCCGTTGAGTGTGAGGCGCAGAACACACACACGCATATTATACTATTTTTTGATTGTCAAAGTCTAAAGTCAAGTTGAAATTTTTTTAAAAAGGTTCTTTATTTTCATAATTATTTGGTTTTCATGTATTAAAATTTTTAATTATGGTCGAATTTCGACCTTTGGGCGACCACTAGTTTTAATAGAATCACATGACAATCAGCTTTCGATTATTAAATAATCATCAAAATTGGTATACTTAGTAAAAAGTTATTAGGTAACACACATATTATATAGTGTTCGACTCCTAACTGCGTTCCTTCAAATGGGTGTTCTGTAGGTGGAATAGATCAGAATTCAGTATTACATAATTAATAGTATAGCAAAGTAACAATTAATAGTGAAAGGACAGTCGAAATATACACAAGGAACACTAAGTTAGGTTTGTTAAAAATTCTTAAAACTTTTATCTTAATTTTTTTTCCTACTACAGCGTTGACATTTTATTATTCTTGGAAGTTTTCCAATTTACTAAAGTTAGTGTAAGTTTTCATTATTTGAAGATGTTGCGAAACCTTTTAAAGTAAACAGTTTCGAAGGAAATAAATATTAGCATTTACAAACGGTGATAAATATCTGAGCGGGCGTCAGAGGAAGTTATCGATATAGTCCGCAAGTAGAAACTGGTTTAGGTCCGATGGGAAATTTGCAATCTTGGCCTCTCGCTAACAAAGTTTTCAACTAAAATCCTATTGTGCTTTGTGTCATGGGAAACCGGGAACGCTTGATTAGACCAAAGTCACACCAAAGAAACTTCTTCGTTAAACTGATCAAAATAATGTAATTAATGTAAAAATATAGTTATCGATTTCTGATGACAAAAGAAAAATGGTGATTGATTTAGTGCTCCCGTACACAAAGAAAGCCAAATGGACCTTATTACTTCGTTATCCATTGCTTCATCCATCTGTAATCAGGATGTATTTTTAGAACTGTAAGTTAACTAAATTAAAATGTAAAAATTCGTTTTTTATTAAAAGCTAATTCATGAAATATAATTTAAAATTAACCATTTTTATTGTAATCAGTGAATATATAAAGTTTAAAGAAGAATTTTCAAAATATTCAGACATTTATTAAAAAGACAAAATTAGACTTAAAAAGTAAGACAAAGAAGATTGTTAGATGAAAACTGTAATTAATTTAAATAAGTTTACTTTTAAAACAATTCGACATACGAATAAGCTCTAAATTAAATTAACCGATTGAATTAAAAACTTTGATGATACAGACAATTATAACAATTTTAGTCTACACCAAAATACATTTTTTTTAAATAAGGGAGAAATTTTATAGTATCTAATAGCAGTATTATTTTAAATGAAATACCCGTGTTCTTAAATAGTCCACTGAAATGTTACAATTTAAGGACCAAGTATTGCATTTGTTAGAGTACGCTATTTTATTTTTGGGACATGTGTAGGGGGTCAATAGAAGCTTAACCCCTAAGTTTGTGGGGTTGCCATGAGCTTTCATGTAACATTTCAATGGACTAAAACTAGACACTGAATACACATTAATTTACACTTTACGAACAAGATTTTTTTAATTGTACCGCATATAAAAGTAATATAACAACTTTACTTTATCTTTTTAATACTTCACTTAATCTTAAATATTAAAATACATTCCCAAAAACAAGAGTTAAAACAACAGTTAAGAGTATTTAATGCCCTTTAGCATAGCATTTTAACCCTTATTTTGTGTAAGTTACGAAGATAAATCTTTCGTTAAATAATGTTTCACAAAAAAAAAAATTAATAAAAAAAAAAAATAAACACACATAGCACCGCTTCACTGTACGACAAAATAATTTACGCCTACCGGAATAGGCACGGGAAAGAATGCTATAAAATGCATCTGATTTCAAGCTAGATCGCTGTTTGTTTAATGAATATGAAAACGTAAGTCGATGGATTAGTCGATATGTTTCACATTCATTTTTGTGATTATGTTGTCAAGACAATTCTCGACTAGACGGCCACAAGTGCTGCAAACGCCGAAAAATCCTTCTAAAATGGTTAACGTTTGAAAGTGACACCGGAGAAATACCAACCGTAACACACATTTACCACATGTCCATATTTTTAAAAGCGAGAAAGAAAAGAAGAGAAAAGAGAAAGTTTTTGAAAGAGTTTAAAATAAATGTTGTTGTGAAAATATAAAATGGCTTTTTTCATATTCTTCTCATTCTAATTTCCACGATTACAAAATAAACTAACCAATATGACGCTAAAACGTGAAATGTTGAATTAGTAATTATTTACCATAGCCGCTGAAGTTTTACCATAGCTGCTGATCATAATTACATTTATATACTTGAAAATGAAATAACTCTTTTGTCAATATTTAGGTACTTAATTACTTTACCAATGAACTGTCATGACTTGATAACCAATTTAGCTTAAATTGAAATTTATTAATTCATTGAAATAATTTATCATAACATCGTCAATAAAGGCCAATCATTAATCTTCCTGAATATATTTAATTTTAAGATGAAATAGACGAGTTAATTATAATTCGATTCTTGGTGTTGTTTATTGAAAATATTAACATTGCTTAAATTGTTTATTAAAATAATTAGGTATTGATGCACTTTTTAACAACCTTTAAATTTTCTACTACCAAACTTATCTTTTCATATAAATCAGAAACATAGAGGTACAGTATGAAGATTTTTAAGTATCTACACTAGGAATTGCAATTCGGTGTAGTGTTCAAATCCTGCCGGATCCGGTCAAAATTTCGTCAATCCGGCCGGGTCCAAACGGATCCGGGCCGAATTTATGAAACTATAATCACCTAACTTTTCTTTTTCATTTCAACGTAAGAAAACCGTTAACGAAGCGTAAAACACAGTACATGTAATATGAAATTATTTTTCATACTAATTTAAGCCAAATAAAAAGTCTGTTTTAAATATTGAAAATCTCAGTTTCAAATTAAATATTAGTATTTTATCTTTAAATTTGATAAATTAAAAGCTAAAAATATTTAAATCAACTTCATTAGAGCTACAAATGTAGCTGTGTGAAGGATTTGTTAACTTCTACATTTGTCAAATTAAACCGAGTTCCTTCATTCGAAAAATGATTCGTTTTACTCATATTAGAAAGAATAGTTCTATTTTGAACATTTCTTGTTAACGCGTGGTGAGACGGACCAAAGAGCTGGATAACTGGATTTGTAATTTTAATTCTCCAAGGAAACATAATTCCACCTAGAAATATTACTTGTATTTCAAAATAAATATTACTTCAGACAATATTAAATATTAAAAAAAGAAATAGAATCCTACCTGAATGATGCTTCACAAGCAACACGGAGTCTAGTTAGGATTCCATCAGATATAGTGTTGGTTTTGTGCTGCTAAACCAAACATTCTCTTGACGGCTCATAGCCAAAGAACCGATTGAGGGCACTGAATGAAAATATTGCACGGCACTCAAACACGTTTACAATTCGCTAGGGAATTTTTCACGTTCCGTGCTTCAGATAGAACTCGTATTTCGAGATCGTCTTAAACAAATTGAAACTCGCAAAACGATTCATTTTAGATTGCCTCATATCGAGAGCGATCCAGATTTCATATGATCGCTGAAATTTGTTTCTAGTAGATTGCATTTCGAATCTACTGTAAAAATCAACACGATATATAACTAAACTGTTTGGTTTCTTTCACGTTTCTTTTATTTACTACTAAAATTTACTTCTTTTATTGCCTATACCTCTTATCGATCACGATTCAGCCTGTAATATTCCACTGTTGGGCATAGGCCTCTTCAATAATAAAATTATTTTAATACACTTTTATTATGGTATTTTTAATTTATAGCAATTACAGCGGTTCAATTACAAAAAAGTATGTGATATGATATCTTCTCACGCAAGCGAAGCCGCGGTAAGAGATGGGTAAATACTCTCAGAGAAAATGTTAGTACGAGGTAAAAGTAAGTTGGTAATCTTATGAGACCGAAGAGGAGCCGCTCACGTTATTTAGTAAAATAACGAAGTTTACGACCGTATTTGATCGAATGTGTTAATTTTGGGATCTATTAGTACAATTTGAAACTATTTGTATTAAATATATTTTTGAATGGTGTTAATGATCGTTGTTCAAAGTTTATTTATAAACTGTAAAACATTACAAGAGTAGTAACATGACATATTAACCAATACGACATAGTCTTTTATTCGTCGTCTAGACATCTAGATCTTTATCTTATTGAAATAGATTACATTTTTATGAATATACTTTACAGAATATTCTTTTATGTACTTACTAGCCTCCCACTCCCCCGCATCGGTGAAAATTATATTATACTTACTTAAATCTCTAGATAAAGCGTTTGTCGACGTACCACACAACAATCACTTCGAGCGACTTTTGTAACTTACGTAAGTAGGGCACAGCATGAAATATCTTGCTCAAAATCTGGAGCAGCCTGACTGAGGAAGTACCTCGACCTTACAGAAGATCACAGCTAAGTAATACTACTTTCAAGCAGTGTTGTGTTCCTGTTGAGAGTAAGACCAGACCACCTTTGACCAGAGTTCCTTGGGGGTAGAGTCAGAAACGCGCTTGCAATGCTTCTAGTGTTGTAGGCGTATAAGCTACGGTAATCGCTTACCATCAGGTACCAAAAAGATTCAAACAGAAAAAATTGATGAAGTGTACAGTGTCCATAGCAACTAGTTGGTGCGTTAACGGTTGCGCGTTCGGTCTATACATAAATATAGTCTATATATACATAGGTATTGTGTTTTTTAAATATGTTACTTGTGTTTCCGGGCCTTTCGAGACGGGATATGTACGTATATCTTTCTCGTATCGTATCCGTTCGTATATCCTCCGTACGTGTACCCATTGAATAAGAATCGTTTATTTCACTAAGCAAATACATTATTATATGAAGATATCAGTATTGTAAAGTAGAAAATTATACGAATTTTACTCTTATACCATAACGTTATGTCACGAACGGACAAAACTAAATTGTTCTGTGTCAGCACTGTCTTCCTTATAGACAGGTTAATGAATGTTCTGACAGCACACTATACAAACAAAGGTCAAGACTGTATAAACATTCCGAGCAGTAGAAGATAAGTAGGCCTTTGTGACAAAGGAATGTTAATGTCAGTACGGTGTTATTTAATATAAAATAACATATTATTTCAAAATTTTCATATAATCCTACACTGTCAAAATGAATAAATTACTTCTGTTTTTGCAACATTCTCCGATTGGTCTTAGCGGGATATTCTATGGCCCTCTTTAATAACTGGGATATTCTAAAATTAGCTCGTTTTACCAAACAAACTCTTCAGATTTGTAGTATTGGTAAAGATATACATTGAAATTGAATTGGCTCTCTCAAATTTGCTAAATTAATAAGATATTTAATAAGAGTAGTAGGTACTCTTGTCGCATCTATAGAAACAACAAAAAATATAAACACCTAATCAAGAGAAATATGGAATCAGTGTGGATTTAGCGGACTTTAGTGGAGATTTTCCATAGAGACCAAACACAATAACCGAGAATACAATCACCAAGTAACAAACGTTTGGTTTAACCAGGGCCGGATTTAGGAGAGGGCAACCGGGGCTACAGCCCCGGAGCCTCCACAATGGAGACTTCGAAAAAAAATCAAATTCAGACTAGTATACACTAGTAAACAACTTTTCCTTTCATATTTTTTTGCGTTTTACCTTTTAACAAAATTGACCATTTTATTTAGAAAATAATTTGGACCCAGGGGGTCTCCACTCCATTGTTGCCAAGAGACCTCCAGACCTCTAAATTCGGCCCTGGGTTTACCTGTACATTGACATATCTACGTAGGTACCTACACATGTAAGATGATATCTAATGGAAAACTAATGTTAAAAGTTGGTTTGATGAGATATTTTTTTGAGATTGAGATATTAGAAAAATATAATAAGGACAAATAAGATATTTGCAATGTTTTATATTAAAATTCCCTTCGCGTTTAAATTTTTATTTAAACTTACAATAAAATAACTGCGCTATTAGTTTAGAATCTTACATTTATTTCAACAAAGAAAGGAAGCAACGTACTAATGGTTATTTATTTGAGAGTATTAATTAATACATTTCACTAATCTGGGGATTAATAGCCTCTGTGTTAATGTTGTGTTGGTATTAGGTATAATATAATATATTAATATTGTTTATAGTTTGTTACGTGTGAAGTTGCGAAACTACATAATAATAGTTATTTCCCATAAAAACATTACACACCTACACAGGCATCAAATATGCATAAAATTTAAAAACATGGAACATTCTTATAAATATGGATGACAACATGCACATAAAATTTGACTTGCCCGATGATACAGCTGGCAGTGACTGTTTTATGATCCGAAATCGTTAATTTGATTCTCACCTCTAGTCTGCGTGTAACGTATAGGGGGAAGTCCCCTAGTGGCGGACACCTAAGGTTTTTTATGAATAAAATAAAAAATATTTTCTGGAATGTATATTTATTTATGACTTACAGTAGCTAACAAAGATAGAAATAAAATAAAATTAAAAAAAAAAACAACCTCCGCTCAAAATATAATTAATACAATTAATCAAACTTTGGTAACAAAAAATATAATTTTAAAATGTGGCACCTAGTACCGGACGGGTGCTTTTGCCATACCCCTAGCACCGGACATTTCAGAAGAGTCTGCATCGATCGCGTATGTAGCCATCTCCACACTCTGGAAAGTTTGCACATGCTTCATGTGTCCATCCAAGACACGATGAGCATTGGATCCAGTCTTCGATATATTACACTCATTTCCTTAGACAAAACCTTATCAATAGCTGTTTGCAAGCTCTGTGGCTCCCACGATCCTTTCTTTTTCTTATCTTCCATTTCGTTTCTCTTCTTTTGTCTATACCTTAAAAGAAAATTAAATTAATTAATTAAATAACGTAAACTGTTACAAGAAATAAAATAAAAATTACTGTCCGGTGCTAGGGGACGACTTAGTGTCCGGTACTAAGGGACAGACAATATCGTACATTAGGTAGTACCTACTGAAATGGTTTCAAAAATCAAACAAAATTCTATCGGTTTACCGATAACAATCAAATGCTACTTCAATTGTCAAATACCATTAAAATATAAATGCATAAATGTGCCAGAACTACTTACGTCGATCTTACGTGACGCCGCGCGTTCCCGCCAAAAACAACACAAACCCTCTCCTGCTGCGGCCTTGCGAGTCACGGGCGAGCTGCAGCGCGTGATCCTGTAGCTATGTACCCCCTGCGTCCCTTTCACTAGTAGTTCGAATCGAACAGGATTATACTTGCTTGGATAGTACGACTGTCCGGCGGTAGGTGCCGTCCGGCGTTACGGGACTTCCCCCTACTTTTTTACATTATGTATTGTTTGTCAGTTGTCAGTTCACATGCCTCACCAAATTCGCTCTAGACATCCCGGTTTTCCGCAATCCTCATCCTAATCCTCCTCATGTATTGTTTATAAACGTAAATTTGTAACAAATATGTATCTATAGTAGCCGACAGTTATTTAAAAGACAGGCATGATGAGTTGCACAGACGACCTTGTGTATAAGTTAAAACTTTAAAAAAAATATCCCTTATAACTTACAGATATTAAGGCTTATATTTGTGAACCTACAACTTACCATTCGCTATTAAAATAGATTAAATTATAGTGTTAACCAGTTTCTTTAAATTGCTTACGTCTGCTTGCATATAAATAAACAGTAAACGCATGGCTTGCAGGATATAAGGGGCAATTTACATTGGAAACGTTCAAGCACAAATTTCTACCTATGTATACCTATATACAAAACACATTGTTAGGCGCATACACTGTTGTAGAGCGTAGGCGCTGTAAACGGACGTTTGTCATCTAGTGAGTATGATGCTTTAATTAATATGATCGTTTCGCCCCTAGATGACCATTGCATAAACTATTTCCCTGTTTAGACCGCAACGTTGACTCGTAACTAGCTTTGTGGTAATGATTTTATTAATATTTAATGCTAAGTACCTAGATATTCTTAGCGTTTTGCACTATTCCAACTAACTTAAACTAGAACTTGATAAATTCGTTTTACTTCTAGAATATAATATTACCAGTACTTTAATAATAATAATAAAAACTTTATTTGTTAAACACACTGATCCTAACACACAAAATATATATAACTAGCTGTGCCCCGCGGTTTCACCCGCGTTGATTTGAGGAAAAAATAGCCTCCCTTCTTAGTTCTTCTAGCATACATAACCTTTCTATTTAAATAGGCTATCCACCTCAGAGAAATTTTTCAATTTGAATCAGTAGTTCTTGAGAATAGCGCGTTTAAGCAAACAAACAAACAAACTTTCAGGTTTATAATCCATACTAATAATGATAAATATACAAATGAATTAAATACAATAAAAAAACCGTTCAATTGATTGGTCTCATTGAAACATTCCAGATTATTCTGTCAATCCAGTCAAAGTCAATATATTATATAAATATTTTCGCGTTTATACAAACAAACAAACCAACTTTCAGGTTTATAATATTAGTAGTTTTGTAGTAGTAATTGTAGTAGTTTTGGCGTGATTGCGCGACAGACAGACAGATAGACAGAGTTACTTTCGCATTCATAATATTAGTATGGATTATACATACAACATCTGAGGCAAGCTTTACATTTAATGTTTTAAATTTAACACAATATTTTAGAGAAAAAAAAACTGCAGTTATAATTAGTACATGAAATAAAAAAATGTTATAGGTTATTAAACTACAATATTACAAATACATAATAATTGTCCTCTCGATATATAATTTCTTTTACTCGTGTAATTTATGCTGTTGCATATTTTTGAAGTTATATTTTTATTACCTTTGATAAAAAGAATATATCATTCAGTGGATAGTATATATCATTCACTTGTGATTCCAAATAAAAAGATGTTCTGATAGGGAAACACTAAAACACAAAAAAGTAAAACCGATTAGATTGTTTTAATTCTATCAGTGTTCTGTACAATTAGTTAAAGAAATTTGTATTATATTCCTATTACGATGTTAATATATATATATATGTGTAATTGCTAATGTTAGGAGATATTATTATTCACAGAAATAACATAGTCATAATATTAATTAATGCATGTTAACTACCAGAATATAATAAATCATATTAACAATAATTTAATATCATTGTCAAATAACTTTTTTTTAAATCTATTGTAAAACTTTAACTTCGCTCATTAAATTAAAAAATGGCTTGGACGGTACCAATGAAATATTTCAACCTAAATAGAATTTAATATTAGGCTGATTAGGACTAAAATCCTAATATTGCTTACTTTACATACCAAGACGTCGGAAATTTTACATTTTACATCATTCTTGTTACCACTAACCTTTAAATATTTAAACGGAACTATTGCAAAACCAAATAGGTAAGCAATACATTACTAGTTTATGTAAGCGTTCGTTAGTAGTCTTTAAGTCATAAAGATTCTAATAAACGACATTTTCTTTTAATCGGTAAACACATTCTATGATGTCATCCAAAAGATAAGATAAATATAAGTAAGAAAAATACGGCTAACAAAACCTAGTTACTCTATAATAAGCATGGTACAAAATTTCCTAAATTATTTGTATTTAATTTTGTAATAAATAACATTAATCTACATAGCACATTAAAGAAATATGTTTCCACATTGTTGCGCTGGCAGTTGCGGGTTCGATCCCCGCACATGACAAACACATATATATATACCGGAGATGGTTAGCAACGTTTTTGGTACAATGAAGCGAGCCCTGCGATCACCAACCCGGTTGCCCAGCGTGATGACAATGGGCATTAATCCCCGATTTTCATTCGATCCCTACACTGGAAAAACATTTATATTGGCCATACGGATGTTTGCGTGGTCTGGGTGTTTGTACAGTCCTTATGGGTCTCCCCACCGTGCCTCGGAGAGCACTTTAAGCCGCCAACCCGCATTGGAGCAGCGTGGTGGATTAAGCTCAGATCCTTCTCCTACACGGGGAAAGAGGCCTATGCCCAGGAGTGGGATATTACAGGCTGAAGCGATACTGTACTATTGTTTTATTTCAGTAATTACTCTGTATTTATATTTATATATCCGATCGTTAAAATGTTTTTAAATTTAAAAGATTTCATCAATCACTCAGTAAAGTTTTATACACTTCATGAATCTTTATTGGTTATAAAACTGCTAAAGAACATGATAATAAATTAATGTCTGCTCTAAATTATGTTCGCGTAACGAACGTATGGAGAATCAATTAAGTAGGGTGTCGATTTTGCATCGTTTCGCTTGAACCCTAAAATTATTGCAGTCCCGCTAGAGGGCAAGGACCACAACGGGGTGATTGGCCCTCTCATTGGACTGTAAACCGAAGTTGATTCGGACCAGTAAAAGTTGGTCACCTAAAGACTTTATTGAGCTGATTGAGGACACAATCGAATAATTTGATTAGTTTTTAATACTTTTTAATTTTTTTAGGTTTATTGCGTGGTATAAAAATTCAATATTATTGTCAGTTCCAACTGGAAGGTAGATGTACAAATTGAAAATTATTTAGGATAAGCGATTCTGAACAAAAGTATAATCATAAATTAATCAGACTAATAATAATGTGACTTTGAGTAAACGTTATAATTTTTGTACTTTTCCTGTAATACCTACTGCTCTTGAAATACTCTTGCTTTACCCCAGTTTTATATTACGCCATTGACCAATATAAGGTATATTAGTGAAAATGAGTGTATAATCTACACATTCAATAGTGGCAAGGTCTGAATATTTACTCAACTTTTCATTTTCTACCTTAGTGTGATTATCATCAAACGGAACACTTTAACAATAATATCCTGGCATGCTTACTAGTCCATTACTACTATATCAAGTTTAATGGCTGTTATATACTAGTTAGTAACAGCAAACTGAACTTAGTAAAGGAAAGCATGATTGCTTTTGACACTATATGTCTTGGTAGATCTAATAGTAGAGGAGACGTGGAACATTGACCTTCACCGATCTGATGACTCGAATTAACTAAAATTAATTAATTTATAAATTCACATAAATTCGATTCACGTTCTTCTGGTCATAGTAAAATTTAAAAATTGGCATAGACAGTAAAGAAGTTATGGTGTCGACGTTGTTATGTTGTATAAATCCTTTCAGTAACGTAAGCTTTGATGATTTTTTGAGTTTGTATATGAATCTATGTCCTTCAGTAATCGGTTCTGGTTTCAGAGTTATCCCAAAAGCACGAGTATGATCAATGCATACGCCATAAAACATAGTTGGAGTATCTAAGGGTAGCTTATTTCACCTATTCTAACATCCACAACAAAATTCGTACAAAAAACGGTATAACATTTTTTTTAAAGAATGATTGCACCATCATCATTCATTGCATGATGCATATACCTATCTAAAATTTAAAAATAGTTTACTAACCAATACGATTGGTACGATTCAGCCTGTAATATCCCACTGTTGGGCATAGGCCTCTTCCCCATGTAGGAGAAGGATTGGAGCTTAATCCACCACGCTGTTCCAATGCGGGTTGGCGGATATATTCCCTACTATGAGTAACGATTGCTATCAGGTGTACATGATAACAACCGGGACCGACGGCTTAACGTGCTCTTCGAGGCACGGTGGGGAGACCCACAACCACAACCAATATAGTAGATAATATATAAATCGAGGATATACATAATTATATCAGGTTGAAAAACAAATGAAAGTGATACAGTCTTAGTTAGGAACAAGACATTAATTATAAAATAATTTAAAGCAACAATACCTTAAACGCAATATAAAATAGTATAAACACAGTATTTTCTTTATAAATGAAAATGTCCGAAATTTAAACACGATAAATGAGTTTTTGTTAGCACTTTTTATTTATTACGGTAAGCGCCTGATATCTTTTACGAGCATCTATAACAAAAAGGCAAACGAAAATAAAATTGCAAAGAATTATATTTCTTTTAAAATTTATTAATCAAAACATTATGAGTGTATATTATGTTTAATTATGAGGATTTTTTTTAATAATTTATTTTCGATCATCTATTTTAATGGCTAATTCAGTCTTATTATAATAGTGATATTTTAATTAATAAAATATAATATTTATATATTCATTATTTATTTTGTCAGAATCGTATCCATTTATATATATATTTTTAATACGTACCTACTATCAATATCTCAAAGAGTCATCTTTAAGAACTTATATGTTTTTAATAGAGGTTTTTTAATATTATACTTAAAATAAATTGATAAACATTATTATACATTTACGTAGCTAAAAGAGGATTATATAGATCCATTCACTATGCTATAAACAAGTCACAGTGTAATCCTGAATCGTAATATATGTGATTATATATTTATATTCTGCACCTGAGCTCTATGTGTCGCGACGTAGGTGTCATAATAATATCAATAACAAAAAATCGGTCAAGTGCGAGTCGCACTCGCGCACGAAGGGTTCCGTATCATTGACTAGGAAAACAACAGTAGGTAGGTACATTGATTTTAATATGGGGCAAAAAGCAGCAAAAAATCACTTTTATTGTATGAGAGCCCACCTTTATAATTTTATTATTTATTATTAAAGTAAAATTAGAATTAAGTATTTTGTGAATATTTCAAGTGCCTACCTCTTACCATATAATGATATCGAGCAAAAATAGGCAAAAACGACGTTTTTTTTTTGCATGGGTGCCCTCTAAAATATTTATTTTATTTTTATTTTATTATTTATTCTTAAAGTAAAAATACAAGTGAGTATTTTGTGAATATTTCAAGTGCCTACCTGTTGCCATTATTGATATCAAGCAAAATAGGGCAAAAAAAAATCGCGTTTGTTGTATGGGAGACCCCCTTAAATATTTTTTTTAGTATTTGTTGTTATAACGGCAACAGAAATACATAATTTGTGAAAATTTAAACTGTCTAGCTATCGCCGTTCTTGAGATACAGCCTGGTGACAGACGGACAGACGGACGGACGAACGGACAGCGAAGTCTTAGTAATAGGGTCCCGTTTTTACCCTTTGGGTACGGAACCCTAAAAAGAGTAAATATTTTTGTAGGTTTTATACAACTATTTGACAATTTCACATCACCATAGGTTGTAAAACATTTTTAAATAACTTTTACATTTGTGTTTCTTATGCAGACTTGTACAAAAAACAAAAACGGGAAGATATTATTAATTTTTTTTAATGTTACTCTATAATATATACTATTATACTACTTTATGTATTATCTAAATGTTATAGACAAGATTTTTCTTTATGTATTATATTCTTAACTTAAAAACAATAAACTTTTAAAAAAGTTCATTACATGTATTTCCAAATTATTTATTAAAGAAACTTTATTTTCAAAAAGAATACAATATTTAATTATATGAGAACATTAAATTATTTTTTTACAACTAAAATCGTATAGCGATGGACGGCGAAACAAAGCAACAATCGCAAAACATACAGAGAATAATATTATTTAAAGTTACTTGTAAATTGTATCTACTGTTGTTGACAAACTAGTTTCATAGAAATGCATAGATTAATTAGAATTGGAAGTGATATGAGTTAGTAGAAATTGCATACATTTGTTTTTTAATTAAAACACAAATGTATGCCGCCGCTTTGGCGCAACGGTCACAGCACTGGTTTGTGGCTATTATGCTGGCGGTTGCGGGTTCGATCCCCGCACATGATAAACATTTGTATTGGCCATACGTATGTTTGCCGTGGTCATGGTATTTGTGCAGTCCTTGTGGGTTTCCTCCCCACCGTGCCTCGGAGAGTACGTTAAGCCGTCGGTCCCGGTTGCTATCATGCACACTTGATGCGATCGTTACTCATAGTAGGGAATATATCCGCCGACCCGCATTGGAGCAGCTTGATGGATTAAGCTCTGATCCTTCTCCTACATGGGGAAAGAGGCCTATGCCCCGCAGTGGAATATTACAGGCTGAAGCGTAAGCGTAGTGTTTTTTAATTTATTTTATGATTAGTTGAAAACCATTTAACGTTACTATACTATTCTTATTATTATAATTTTTATTATTTTGTGTCATTTTTTGTTATTTTGTGTTATTTTTCACATATGTGTATTTTAATAGCCTCTTCAACTGATTCATATTGTTTGCCTCTTTAACGTTTTTCGGTAAATTATTCTAAAGTTTAGCTCATTCAAATATAATAAGTACCTACTCTTATATCCATATTTTTTAGTTCGAGATTTTAGTATTTCTATGTCAGTATGGTTTCTTAATTTTATTCTTCGTGTTTGATGTTTTGTATTACATTATTATTTTTATACATTTTATTACACAGTGAATTTCTGTGTTAATATTATTTTTCGAACTAATATACAAATTAAGTATTTGTAAGTTTGAGTAACATTCATAATCCTGACCAGCTTTCGACATAGGTATATCGAATAAGCTAGTGTAATTCCCATACATTGAGAATTCTATTATATTCTATTCGTTTATCTTTTATGCCACTTGGCTAAGTGGGCTGGTGTCTTTATAAATGTTTTGAGTAGATGTCAGGAAGTTATAATTAAAAAGGTTTTTAATCAATTTGTTCTGTTTAACTTGAAGTTGGGCTATGTTTGTTGGGGCCGCTGTACCCCAGATTTTAATTAAATAGTCTAAGTTTGGTTTAATTAGAGACTTATAAATAGTATATTTTACTTTACGTGGAAGACATTTTGCAATATTTCTTATAATTCCATTTAAGGAAGTGAGTTTTGTTTTTATTTTATTAAGATGTGGCTTCCAAGTTAGATGACTATCTAGAATCAAACCTAGGTACTTCTCTTAAGCAACTCTATTTATAGCTTGATTATTAAGCACTAGATGCTTATGATGTGATTTTTTTTATTTTTGGCTGAAAAAATGATGTAATTTGTTTTACTAATTTTTATTGTCAGTAGATTATATCGGAACCAGATGTTTAAGTTATTTAAGTCTTTTTGGGTTTCTGAAATTACTCTATCAATTGAGCTAACAAAGTAAAATAGGCAGGAGTCATTCATCATCATAAAGATTGATATTTCATTTTAATTCAATATTATTAATGTCATTTATGTATATGAGGATAATAATGGTCCTAATATGGATCCTTGTGGTATACCGAATGTTATAGTTTTGTTTTGTATTTTACTAATTTTAACTATTTTAACTCTGTTAGTTTTATGTGCAACTCCTGTGATACCGAGAAACCTCAACTTTCCTAATAGTAGACTGTGGCTATCTGTGGGTCATCATCATCATCATTTCAGCCTATTGCAGTCCACTGCTGGACATAGGCCTCCACAAGTTCGCGCCAATAATGGCGTGAACTCATGTGTTTTACCCATAGTCACCACGCTGGGCAGGCGGGTTGGTGACCGCAGGGCTGGCTTTGTCGCACCGAAGACGCTGCTGCCCGTCTTCGGCCTGTGTACTTCAAAGCCAGCAGTTGGATGGTTATCCCGCCATCGGTCGGCTTTTTAAGTTCCAAGGTGGTAGTGAAACTATGTTATCCCTTAGTCGCCTCTTACGACACCCACGGGAAGAGAGGGGGAGGCTAAATTCTATGCCGTAGCCACACAGCAAAGCATCTGTGGGTATCAAAAGCTTTTTTCAAATCGACGAATACCCTCAAGGCTATTTTCTTGTTATCCATATTTTGTTTTATTTTTATGATTGAGTCTATTGTATATCCTGCTTTTTAATTTAAAAATAATAAATATTTACAAATAATGAATGTTAAATACAATTATATTTGTTTTTGTTACTTACATTCAAAGCCAGCAGTTGGATGGTTATCCCGCCATCGGTCGGCTTTTTAAGTTCCAAGGTGGTAGTGAAACTATGTTATCCCTTAGTCGCCTCTTACGACACCCACGGGAAGAGAGGGGGAGGCTAAATTCTATGCCGTAGCCACACAGCCAAGCATCTGTGGGTATCAAAAGCTTTTTTCAAATCGATGAATACCCTCAAGGCTATTTTCTTGTTATCCATATTTTGTTTTATTTTTATGATTGAGTCTATTGTATATTCTGCTTTTTAATTTAAAAATAATAAATATTTACAAATAATGAATGTTAAATACAATTATATTTGTTTTTGTTACTTACATGTTACAAGACAAAAAATTCTAGTGATATTCGTTTTCTGCAGAAAATATCTTGCTTGAAATTTAGAGCAATCCGACTGGGGAAGCACCTCAACCTTACAGAAGATCTCAGCAAAATAAAACTGACTTCAAGTAGTCTTGTGTTCCTGTGGTGAGTAGCTGGAGCTTCTGGGTAAAGCAAGGGGTTAGAGTCACGCCACTTTTGCAATGGTTCTGGTGTTGCAGGCGTCCATAGGCTACGGTATCATCCGATTACCGTCAAGTGGTAAAGCAAACAGCCGCCTTTAAAAAAAAAAACAAACAAACATGAACATATAAAAATTAACTAAAAACAAGGAGTTTCTAAATTCATTATGATTATAATGAATCATAACAGTTTTCCCACAGTACTCGGAAATATATAATAAATCACAATAAATATAATAATCATCATAACGTAAAGCTTAACCAAATATGTAAATCGATCACATTTAAAACGGACTCATCGATACGAGGATGATACGTTACGGATACAACGACAAGAATTCACGGAATCTCTTGTCAAACGACCTTGCTGTGGTCTAATTATGTTAGATCTCCGAGTTTTAATCGAATTTTCAAAATAATATAAACCAGCTCGGACAGGATATAACAGCTGTATTTTTTTTATATCGTCGCCAACTGGCGCGCCTGTCGCGTTGCTAAACTATTTCGCATAATTTCTAGGGATCCATGCGTAAATGGAACGATTTTACTAGGAATCTTTTGACTCATAATATTACATAAAATCTTGAAATTATCAATGAATTTACATCAGTGGCCACGCCTAGACCTCACCTGTCGTTTACTACAATAGTTAATTTTTATTGTTGATATCTTTGACATACACAAACGGCCGTCTGTGTTTTAGGTACCCCGAAGCAGAAAGCACGGTTACTGCATTTACTACGTTTATACTTATTGTTTTTAGAGAGCTATCAGCTTTATATGGAAGACACTTTCGCTACTACTTAGTTTTTTTAATTAATCTTGACTTTAAACTAAAAACTATAGTCTACTATTAAAATGAAATAATAAATGTAACCTGTTATAAAATTCTAAAAAAGTACAGAATTCATCGAGTGCAAATACAACTCGCACTTGGTCGTTTTTTAAGGTAATTAAGGATGCGTTAAAAACAATTTTATGGTATATCACTATTTATTATTATAATTTGTCTAGTTATAATTTGTAAACGTACAGGTTTCTTGCTACAATTTTATATTAAATTAGCACAAATAAGCGATTTACATTTAAATATTCGGTTTTATAATAACTGTAGTAGTTCAAGGAAGTTTTCAAGGTGAGAAAATATGAATATGCTGCAAGGAAAGTAGTAAAAGCATCACTGTTCTGTATGTACCTGTGAAACGTCAACGCACCCTGCGTTCTGAAATCACAAATTGGCATGTATATTATATATATCGCATTTCATGGTTTTTGGTTTGGTTCATGGTCAATAGTTTTTAAGTTTTTTAGTTATTGGACTTTGACATCACTTGACTTGACTTCAGCCGGTACGAAGTTCGCCGGGTCAGCTATATATAATAATATAAATAACATAATATTTTTTAAAGCTGATAAGAAGAAAGCTTAAGTAAACAAAACTTTTAAAACTTCACCAAAATACCTATGTAGCTTGAAGTCTGAAAAACTTCATTAATTTTCTTACCTGATTTGTTTGTAATGTTGAAATTCCTAATCTAATTATCCTAATACCTAATATTATTATAATACCTAATATTATTATCTAATACCTTGGTCTTAGCAATTACTTAAACAGACACTTCAAGGCAACTCAGGTTTTGATTTTAACGATAGGTCTTTCGTATGGGTATTTTTAAATGACCATATTATCTGAAGAAGATCGATTTTAAATATACCTTGTATAAAAATATTAGACACCTCGATAAATCTGATTACATACCCGCTTTTTTTTATTTTATGTAACTAGGTCGGCAAACAAGCGTACGGCTCACCTGATGGTAAGACCGTAGCCTATAGACGCCTGCAACACCAGAAGCATCGCAAGCGCGTTGCCGACCCTATCCCCAATCCCCCCAGGAGCTCTGGTCACCTTACTCACCAACAGGAACACAATACTGATTGAAAACAGTATTATTTAGCTCTGGTCTTCTGTAAGGTCGAGGTACTACCCCAGTCGGGCTGCTCCATATTTTGAGCAGGAAGTTTCCTGCTGTGCCTCTGTCTTGTATTTAAAATATTGTTTCATTCGTGTTCGAAGTCCAAAGTTTTGAGCATTGTTTTGCTAAAAATAAAGTACAAACTCCTGTTCTTCTCCAAAAATGTGTTACTTCGATGTACGCTGTTAGAATTATACGCATCGGCAATTGCATTATTTGCATTTGCGTTGTTTACAGCACAATGAGAAAAGGCGATAAGGGGTCGCTTCGTATCTAAAATATTATTTTAATTGGGCTGTATTATTTGTGGAATAAGAAAATACATTGGTCCTTAATTTTACGGCAGGCCACCATCTTATGTTAACTTCAGTAAAACCTGTGGTCTATAGGTATATATAATATTTAATGCCAGATTTCCTACCACAATTTGTTCTGTGTCCATCTTAGTATCCGTTGAGGGAAAAAGACGGTGCCCTAATTCAGATTTGAGCTTTGAACCATGGCAGAGCCTACTACTACTGGAATAGTCCAGTTTACGCTTTAGCCTGTAATATCCCACTGTTGGGCATAGGGCTCTTTCCACATGTAGGAGATTGAGGATTTCTATTCCAGTTAATTGCAGCCAAATATACTTTTAAGATAATAGATAATAATGCATAGTGTTCTATATATTATATTTAGTTACATTAATTAGGTTATACAATATTACCGTCAGCTTTGTTATTAAAAGTAATTAATATTCATAACTAAACAAAATATAAATAAATATCAATCCGTGCAATGGAACGGGCTATGCTTGTTGTTTCTCTCAAAGATAGAATTAGAAATGAGAATTTGAAAATAAGAAGGACATAGCCCTCTGTGGGTTGGCCCCTATTTGCAGGTTGGAGTGGCAGTGGGCTCAGGGCTGGTCACTTGTGTCGCAGGACCGATGGCCGTTGGAGCAGATGTGTCCTGGAGAGGAGACTGCGTCTTAGCAAACGCAGTGTGGGACGTCCTCCGGCCCGTCGCGTTGTACAGACGATCTACGTAAGATTGCCGGTGTAGGCTGGATAAGGATTGCGGAAAACCTGGATGTCTGGCGCGAACTTGGGAAGGCCTATGTCCAGCAGTGGACTGCAATAGGCTGATGTGATGATGATGAAATAAATACCTTTAACATACACACACGGTCGTGTGATACAGTTAAGCAACTTAAGGTCTGAGTTTTAGGATATTGACACATATGTATGTATATGTATATTTTAAACTAGCTTATGCGTGCGACTTCGTCCGCATGGAATAGGACCAATTCTGTCGTACATGATTTGTGCGAAACTTTAACCGTTTACGCAGCGGTAGCTCTCAAAAGGAAAAATCCCCGATTTTGAAACATTCTTCATTGGTGTTACGTTCCTATTAGTCTTAGCGTGTTGACATATATCTTATAGCCTTCCTCGGCAAATGGGCTATCTAACACTGAAAGAATTTTTCAAATCGGACCAGTAGATCCCGAGATTAGCGCGTTCAAACAAACAAACAATCAAACAAACAAACTCTTCAGCTTTATTATAATATAGTATAGATAAAAAGACATATAAACACTACAACATATAAATAAATATGTATATTAGACCCAGACTCGGGGCGGAAATCGAACCCACAACCTCTAGATCAGAAAGCAGAGTCACTGGTTAACAGCGAGCGACTCTTACGTTAACGGCCTAGTTAACCTATTAACTACAATTAACTGTTCTCAGTAAGAGAAAAGCAAACAAAAAATTACACAAAGTACTCGAATGAAATATATATAAAAATAAACCAGGCTAACGACAAAAATAACTTAAATAATTTATTGAGTCAGTGTAATTAAATAATTGGAAACATACATTTTACGCCTTATAAGAATATACTCTTTACGATTAAATTCATTGATTTTAATGCTGTCGATATATTTAACGGTGCTCTTAAATCCTGATAAATGTAATACGTTGTATTTTTACCTGCTATTACGAGTATATACACCAAAGTATTACTCGTAATCCGGGATTAATTAAGTTTGTCATATAGAATTTTACTGAAAACCTTTCATTAAAATAATTCATACAATAACAGGGCCTCAATTATTATCTACATATATTTAAAACATATTAAAACATTTTAATAAGTCTAAAAAATTATAGAGTAATTTAAAATAAATGTTACTTTTTTATTAAGTCTGTATTAATTACGTCATTAGACAGATTTCTTGTAAGAAATGAATTAATAAATAGTAAATTGTAAAAAGTTAAGTTAAAAGCTAGTCAAATTAAGAGAGAAAGAAAGAGACAGAGACAGAAATTATGAGACAAAATGCACCTACATTTAATCAAGCGTTAGTAGTTGACCAGAGGTCGAAATTCGAACATAATTAAAAATTTTAATTAAAGAAAATAAAAAAATTATGAAAATAAAGAACCTTTTTGAAAAATTTTAATTTGACTAAGAATGACAATCAACAAAAGAGTATTATTTGCGTGTGTGTGTCAAATATGGTAGTGTGTGTAATGTTTTTTATTGATTTAATATATTTTATGCATAATAAAAAAAAATCCTGCACTCCTTCTCTATATAAACTATTAGTGTCCGTCATACTTCTCCATCCGGGCAATTTTCGTAAAAAGGCGTACAAAGTTTTTGCTTCGCGTATATTAATGTTCAAGGAAGAAGTGAGGAGTTTTAGGTTCCCATCCTCCTGTTAATAAAAGAGGAGGCCTTTCCTTTCCAATGGCATTTTATCACACAATCGTTGTGTAGCAGGCAATCTCTTCCAAACGAAACATTTAGGTACGTTAATACAACAACGAGAACGCAACAAGAGTTTAATGCAAAAGGTAAAGGTAACATTCCAATCAATTGACTAGTAAATAAATATAACATATATTTTACCAAGAAAGTAAACAGGATTAACCAAACACAAATTTCTTGGATTCAAACAATCGATTTCTAAGTCACGTTTATTTAATTCTAGGATCAAGTTATCGTTCTTATAATGTAATTATAATAATTTCTAGGATTAAGTTCAATGCCGGTTCAAAACCCGGCTTCAGTTACGTAGGCGCTCATAATGTATATTTTTTATTTGTTTCTAGCTGCCCGCGTCTTTATCCGGGTGAATTAAAGTAAAAGTAACTGTTGTAGCCAATTTTATTTACGATTTCTTGGGTTTTGTATTATTTTTCTAAAGTGGCTCAGCAGCAGGAGTACTATTTACAACAGTTGTGTTTGGTTTCAAGCAAAAAAAAAAAAACTTCGAATACGCGTTAAGTTAATGATAACTCAAAACTATTCAGATCTCGCTAAATACTAGATGGCAAACACCAGCTTTCGAATACAAAAAGAAACATCAAAATCGGTACACCAGTAACAAGTTATGAGGTAACACACAAAAAAATAATAACAAAAACAACAAATTTTTTGAAGGCAGTTAAAAAGAGAAAAATATATTATTTCCTAGTTCATTGTTGTTTTCGCTGATATCAACGTGTTCTTGCTCATTCAATGATTTTAAGTTTCTGAAAATGAAGAATAAGAGAATGTTAGATATATAAGATGAGTATCTAACAAAAATAATAAAATACATGATTATTTGAATGTTTTGAGTTTGTTTTTTGTTATAGGTACTTACTTAATATTTTTATTTGAGTCCATCTTTCATCATTCATTTTATTTTATTATTATACTAGCTTCTGCGCGCGACTTCGTCGGCGTAGACTCCGCTCCTATTGGTCTTAGCGTGATGATATATAGCCTATATAGCCTTCCTCGATAAATGGGCTATCTAACACTGAAAAAATTTTTCAAATCGGACTAGTAGATCCTGAGATTAGCGCGTTCAAACAAACAAACAAACAAACAAACAAACAAACAAACTCTTCAGCTTTATTATATTAGTATAGATAGTCATAAACATATTATAAACGTCTTAATTTTTCCAGTAAGTTAATTTTTTATTAGATAAATATTATTTAATAATTAAAATTGTCAACAGACAAATTTGCCTTTATATCATGTCGCTTGACGATATTTTTTGAAAATTCTCGGCTGGGCAAGCTAATCCGCTACCGTACCACCCATCACTGGTCAACGTAGTCTTTAGACGCCTGGCAACAGCGGAAGCTGCAGTGCTTCGCAAGTGCGTTTCTGACCTTACACCCTACATCTAACTCTCTCAAGAGTACTGGGTACATTACTCACAACAGGAACACAACACCACTTGAAAGCAGTATTATTTGGCTGTGATTTTCTCAATAACTGTCTGTGTGTGATGTCTGTGGATGTTACGGTCTTCTAAGCTGCTGGCCTGCTTCAAAAGAAATCAAACTCTTCCCGTAACACAATCTAGGCGAAGAAGAAGGCCACTGTTCTGTTCTGTTCAAGTCCATTGGTTTCAATCAGACACCACGTTACGTGACACGCGTGTAATTTTACTATTTCAGCATATTAAAACTCTGACAACTATTGCATATGCTAGGTATAAATCGATTTTTTTTTTGTATAATCTTTTCTAAATGTTAAATTCCTGTAAGTGACTCGCATAAAATGTATATGAATTATATAAAAAAGAAAACTACACAATGTTGACCTGAACTAAATTCTACTGTCAGCCGTACAGTAGGTACATATTAGTGTTTGAGTTCATATTAATAATAAAATCAATAAAACCTATTAATTTCTCAATAACAATTGCGTACATTATTTGTAATTCTTATATTTATTAAAATGAATTTTAATCATATAAATCTATTACTACAACGCTGTAGGCGCAAACCGTAGTCATATGTTGACAACTGCAGACACTGAAACAAAGGAATCCTTTGAAGAAATCAAAACACTACCGACCAGCTGTATTAGCCCAGAACGGATGCGGTGTTAATTGGATATGTCAAATGCCACACTGGCTTTCACGCTTCGAGATAGTTCCGACTTGCGCTTACAAGACATTAATTATTAGGGTCCCGTCAGTTCCGTGTCACAAATGTGAGTACGATTCTACGTCATATTAAAATTTTATACATCAATTTCCTGAAATGTATGTCATTTGTATTACAATATATCAAACACTATTATGATAAAAAAGTAAAATTCCGAATATATAAAAAATATTTATTATTAGCGAAGTTCGTACTGACATTTTTTTCTGAATTTAACGATTTTTTTTCTTCTGTGTGTTTCTAAATGTTTCTTTTATATAGCGATGTCCTGACGATTACGAACACAAAATAAGAATTATTTAATTGGTGGATTCAATTTTAGCCACAATATTGCAAATATCTAATATCGTGAACAAAAGTTCTATATTTCGAATAAAATATAACAATTAAAACAAAATCTTAATACAGTTTAATTTTTATAGGCTGTATTTTAAGGCATAAAATATAATTATCTGTACAATAAATTAGTTGCTTTTTAAATCTTTATTAAAATTTGAGAAAAAAAAATCAAGTTAAATGTTAACTAAAATTTTGACGTCATTTTTTTTATTTGCTTTAAACCATTTTCACCACATATTATAAAACAAAGTCTCTTCCCGCTGTCTGTCTGTATGTATATATGCTTAGGTCTTTAAAAGTACGCAACGGATTTTGATGCGGTTTTCTTCAGTAAATAGAGTGATTCCAGAAGAAGGTTTATATGTATAATACATGCATAATATAGTAGAGGAACACTGATAGTTTTAAAGTTTTCTAATGTGATGTCGTAAATAAACACATTTTTTGCGCTTAGATTGCAAATATTTATTTTATATTTAGTATCAGCATTGCCGGAGCGGGTCGCTAGTTATCAATAATTGTAGTATTTATTTATCATTTTATGTATCAACCCTAATTAATTATGGCTAAAATGTATAAAAACTGACAGTTTACTAATATCCTAATAAGTGTAGAAGCCAAAAGGCACAAAATTTGGCGAAAATTATAGTACACAGTAATCTATGTAAATTTTTAAATAGCTTAATTTTTAAATAGTTTATTATTTTTTAGAATAGTGCTATAAAAATACAAATAAAAAAAAAAACAAGTAAATACAGTATGAAACTCTAAATACGCTAGTTTGACTGACACCCTAATGTAGATGAATAATAAAAGTTGTTAGCAAACGAAACAAGAAATATAAGTTCCAATTTCTTTTACCTTTTTACCCTTCCTTTACCGATGTATTGAAAAAGATTAAAAAGAATAAATATTTAAAAAATAAAAATGATTACAACGATTTTTCTGAACTAATTCTTTCTTGTAATAATATTCTAGAGTTCTAGACAATCATAGGTAATAACTGAGGTAAGGCACTGCAGGAAATATCCTGAGCAAAATCTGGTGCAGTCCGAGTCTGACTGGGGAACTACCCTCGACCTTACAGAAGATCACAGCCAAATAACACTTTTTTTAAGCAGAGTTGTGTTCCTGTTGGAAGGTGACCAGAGCTCCTTGGGGTTACCCCCAACAGGTTGGCAACGCGCTTGCGATACTTCTAGTGTTGCAAACGTCTAGAAGCTACGGTGATCTCTTATCATCAGGTGAGCCGTACGCTTGTTTGCCGACCTAGTTGTATAAAAAAAGTGCGATGTTACAGGCTGATTAAAAAAATACTAAAGGAGACCGCCAAAAGTCCATACACTTCTGGGCTAAATACAGCTTGGCTCGTTACAGCAATGATCCTTGTGTTATTAAATCGGTTAATGTATCACATTTTAGCATCTCAAAGATTTTTTCAAAATTCTATCGGGAATAGGAGAAAAAAGAATTTTGGTTTACATAGGTTAGGTTAGTTTAGTACTTGATGGAACGGTAAAAATGACAAGTTTTTTCCACAGAAATGTATTTAATACCAAAATGAACAGCTGATCATTAGAGATCATTATTTATGTGATTGTGATAAAAAACTTATTTAGTATGGGTAGGTAGGTAGAATGTACTATAGCTAAACCGCTATAAACTTACCCTCCCGAAAAACGAATGCAAAGAGTACATAAACCATAAAGTAAAAATGTCATGTAATGACATTTGACAATTTATATAGGTTAGGGATTACGCATGACAATCTGAAATCGATTAATCAAAGAATCGACTTCTTGAACCAAAAAAAATTAATCGATATAGGAGGTAGTACTGAATCGATCGAGTGGATCGATATTTAGCCCAACAAAATCATGATTCGATTTGTTCTGTTGTGATAACAATAATACAATTACCAAGTTAAATGTACTCAAACACAGTGTTAATTACTCGAAAACTCACAAGATAGCTGTATGCTCAGTTTCCATTGCTTCTCTTTAATAGACAAAAAATCAATTATTTATTATTATTAGCAATTGATTTAATTATTATTATATTAGCAATTGGTTTAATATTTAAAAATTCAATTTATAATATCGAACAGATTTCGATTCAAATCGATTTAAGTATCGATTTTTTTTCAAAAAGAATCGTCATCCCAACTAACTTAGACTATGACATAGAGTAAAGACATAGCATGACCACAGAGTACACACCAGTAAAACGTGACCATTGTGATTTTTATGGCTTATTTATTAAATATGTTTTTAGCACATTACCATAGAAAATTGTTAGTATTTAATCTGATATATAATCAGAAAAAAATCTACTATTTTTTGGTGTATACTGGTTGTCTGTAATGATTTAGCCCAATTTTGGCGATCTCCTTTGCTGCATAAACTTTTCAAAAATGTGCCATGTCTTTTGTTTTTTAACTCTAGTTCCAATCTGTTCTAATAGAATAAATATACTTGGTGTGTTTAAACCTCGTTGATTTAATCAATAGCACTCTTGTCGAACAATGTTAGGTCTAGAAGCTTAATTTAGGAACTTCCAACTTCGATAACTAAGTCGAAGTAAGTTTTAAAACAAAGTTTAAACTCCGTTTAATAAATGCTAGGAACTAAGGAAATAAAATTTTATCATAATAAAGCTTGTAAACTGAAAGAGTCATTTGAAATATCGGATTTGTCGAAATTATCGGTATAAAATTCCTATGAAATCATTTTTCAACCTTCACCAAAATATAACTTGTGCATTTTATGGTCTATCTTCTCTTTGTCTCAATTATTTCTTTAAATATGATTTATAATGAATCTTTTAGATGAATGACTAATTAACATAGTAATACTAAAAAATGTTTTTATTGCTCTGTAGTATGAAAAAAATACGATCACTGAGTACGAAGACAACAGCGAATAACATTTAATTTATAGGACAGTATAGTTTTCATGTCGGTATTTTTTTGTTACTGTGTTATTGGAGCAGCCCGACTGGGGTGGTACCTCGACCTTACAGAAGACCACAGCTAAATAATACTGTTTTCAAGCAGTATTGTGTTCCTGTTGGTGAGTAAGGTGACCAGAGCTCCTGGGGGGGGGATTAGGGTCGGCAACGCGCTTGCGATGCTTCTGGTGTTGCAGGCGTCTATAGGCTACGGTCTTACCATCAGGTGAGCCGTACGCTTGTTTGCCAACCTAGTTACATAAAAAAAAAAGTTAATTTATAGTTATAATTTGTTTATTAAATGACGGTATATACATAATTATATCGACGCTTGAAAGGCAATAATTCCTAAGCGACATGTTGGCAACTTTACACTAGAGCATTTTAAAGTTTTTTTTTTTGAAAAAAAAAATCATTAAAAATCGCCTATTAGTCATAGCTACTCGATTCTAACGAATTTTAAATCCAATTTGATAGCTTTATAAACTGGTATTTAAAGATTATTCATTTTCTCAATATTTTAAGAAATAGTGTCGGTTAGTAAAATTTTAATCAAAATCACAAACAGGTAAAAATTACCAAAATTTTATCATAAACTATGTAAAATTAACTAAGCCCCAGTTTTTCATAATGGTGTTTCAAGCAAAATGACGCATCCAGAAGTAACAGATGTTTGATCTATAGGTAAAATGATCGAAACAAAAATCAAAAAACTTTTCTGTCAGGCAATTTTAACCATAGTACAAATTAAATAAGGTAAGTGTAGGGCTTTTTAGTACAAGTAACTAAGAATTTTATAGGTTTTAGTACACAACATTAAAAACTTTTGGATAAAGGTTTTCGATGGATAATTTTATCGTCTTCATCAATACCTAAACAGCCGTTGTAGTGATCTACATCATCTACAATCACTCAATACTGAGTAAGGACCTCCATCTGACAAGGGACGAATTAGAGCATACTCCGCCACACTGTCGTATTGCAGGTTGGTGGAGTTTTTAGGCCTGTGACTAATCTAACAAGTTAACAAAGGTTAATGGACGTCTATGTAAGCCTCTAACACATGAATGTTGCAGTTAAATCTCTCAAAGAAAAAAATTTCTGTCAAAAACTATTGTTACAAATAAATTAAAATTGGAATGGGTTTCTGGTTACTTACCTTACTATTCATTATGTAGTCAAAACAAAAAATCATCCACGTCAAGTATGTGTTTCTGATCAGTTTTTTTTACAAAATTTTCTTTTTAGGCAGGTAAATATTAACTACTTTACGTTTTTAAAAACAATTGCATTTAGGTAAAAAATTACTAAGCGACAATGAGTCCATAATTAAGGTGTGTTAAAAAGTCTTAAACTACGTGAGAGAAAAAAAAATAATCAGGCAAAATTTCTTAAGCAATGTTTTATACCCTAGGTATGCAAGGCAGAAAATACTTTATGTTTAAATGCATTATTTCGAGTTTAGGCAAAAATTACTAAGTGTAAACTGTAAAAATAGAATACATACTAAGTGAAACTTAATGATAAATCGGTAAAATTATTGTCGCTTGGACGCCGAAAACTGTGAAAATGTGTTTTTTTTAAGTTACCAAGCGACAACAAACTTCGTCCTAGCGCCATGAGAGTAAGAGCAATCGACGCAGAATTTTTTTCTGATTTCAACGGTATATATAACTCAATATCGCCCAAAATGTCGCTTGGTCATTATTGCCTTTCAAGCGTCGATATGCTTTTTCCATATTTCGATAGCTTGCTTTTGTTGTCTTAATCTTTGTCTGATCAACACTGTCTCATTATATGGGTTAAATTGTTTTAAATAATTCAACAGGAAATGAAATCATTTAATTCAGATCACTGAAAACTAAAATGATAAAAAGCTGAAATATGAACAAATGAAAAGGGATATTAAAAGACGAAGACGTAAAATAAAAAGAAATTGAACTTTCAAACTTATATCGTCTAAAAGAGCATAAATGCTGAATATCAAAGTGTGAAGTAATATTTCAAGCATATCTCAAAAGATCTGCTGATATAAAAGTAATTCCGTCGCTTAAGAGTTGCGACTGGCAGGATTGATGGATGGGAGTGCCACCGACAAATTCACTCCCCGAAATACGAAAATCGAGACATTTCGACGGTAATGTTATCACAACCAGTAGCTGTTTTGAGATTAAATTAAAGCGCTGCAAATTATTTAAATAACACTGTAACATTAATATTGCTTATCGTGGCATTGAATAAATAATTTTCTTTTTCTTAATTTAATTTTCATATTCAATTTCTGTTTATGTAGAACTTTTAACGGTTTAATTTATTTAAATCTCGAGTTGATCACAAACAAAAGACTGGCCCAAGATTATTTTTTATGTGTGATTTTTTTTTAATATTCCGCAATGACGAAGTATAATTTTTTCCTCTTTGTTTCAATTATTCTATCATAAACTTGTAAACTCGTGTCACATAATCATACGAATTAAATGTTAAGATTTTATAGATAAGTTTAAAATTATACATCGTTCATTATAAATAATTACCTACTATATTCATACTTAAATGTTGTTCTTATGCATAAAATGACTGTATATTGTACCACATTCCAATTACATTAGAAATGTATTTTCAAGGTTGTGTTATTATTTTTCTTATTATTTTAGTTACTTTAGGTAGTTTAACTTTGACCTCTCTTTAATGTCATCGATACTTTTTAATTTCAAAGATTTCATTATTACTAATAATATTTCATTATTCTTAGCTGTAGGACAAACTACCTGAGAATTAATTGTTTTCTTTTATTTATACAAACAGACAAACTATTGTTTTGGCGACAATTTTTAATCGCTATAATAGCGTGTATTGGAGAATTTACCGTGCACCGCAAGCCAATAGCACTTATAAAGACTTTTGAATGCTTAACACAGTCAGTATTATAGCGGACCGGGAATTTCCCCCAATATTTATCAACATGTTACCCAAACCGCCAGCGAAGCACTGCATTCCACTGCAAATAACAGATAAGCACGTACCGTGGCCACAGTGAACCGTGCCTCACGAAATAAATGCGTGATTTATGATTTTAGTGCATAAAACCCATACTCAGCTACAGATAGTTATGGTAACTAGTAAAATTTCACACAGGATAACATACCATATTTCATACGAATAAATGTTAAAATTGCATATCTAACGTATTGGGTTTCTTTCACTCTGTGACATTGTACGTACAATTTACGCCCATGAATCGAAGAATTCATATCCGGGTTGAGTTGAGACCTTTATAACTTTTAGTGATAATGCAAGCGAAATTAACTGTTCCTGAGATTTCGGTCAATAAAGGGCAATATGTAGTGTAATAATCATAACTTACAGACGCTCAATTCGTTTGCAAATTTGAATCCTGTAATAAATGTGTTCTTGTTTTATCTTGAAAACAGGTTTAGTACGTATAACGTTTTTATTTGTGCGTGTAATCTGTGTACTAGGGCATCGAGCCCGGGTTTACCCGGACCGAAAAAACCCGGGTTTTCCCGGGTTTTGAGGATTACAAAAAACCCGGGTTTGATTTTTAAAACTCGGGTTTTTCGGGTTTTTTTAATATACTTTTGTTTTTGTTATTTATTAAGTTTAAGCCAACGAATGCAATAATAAGTAAATGGAATAAAAACACGCTTTGATAAATTATTATTTATTACGTAAAAAGTAGCTTTGTTGCTAGGTTCCTACCATTAAAACAAGCCATGCAAGTTAAATGGAACGCGCGCGTCCATCTCAGGACATGAATGGGTAAATTGTATGCAAAAGTGTTGATTGAAAGGGTTGTGAATGAAACAGACGAAAGAGTATGGGATGCACAATTGCACAAGCGGGATTTAGAAAGGGATTTGGATGTACGGATCAGGTCTTTTCTTTGCGGTGCATAGCCGAAAAATGTTTGGCTAAAAATAAGAAGGTCTATTGCGCGTTCGTAGATCTAGAAAAAGCCTATGATAGTTAGTTCAGCCTATTGCAGTCCACTGCTGGACATAGGCCTCCCCAAGTTCGTGGCAGACATCTCGGTTTTCCTTAATCCTCATCCAGCCTACACCGGCAATCTTACGTAGATCGTCGGTCCAGCGGTAATAGAGTGGAATGAATTGTGGTCAGCACTGTCCGAGTACGGTGTGAGCAGTACCCTCATACGAGCACTGAAATCTCTTTATAAAAATTCTAGTGCTTGTGTAAGGATAAACGGGGCGTACAATGAATGGCTTAATATCGAAAAAGATGTTAGACATGGATGTGTAGCGTCACCGTGGCTACTTAATCTCGCGATCACGATGCAGCCTTTAATATCCCACTGTTGGGCATAGGCCTCTTCCCTATGTAGGAGAAGGATCGGAGCTTAATCCACCACGCTGCTCCAATGCGGGTTGGCGGATATTCCCTACTATGAGTAATGATCGCTATCAGATGTACATGATAACAACCGGGACCGACGGCTTAACGTGCTCTCCGAGGCACGGTGGGGAGACCCACAAGGACTGCACAAACACCCAGACCACGGCAAACATCTGTATGGCCAATACAAATGTTGTCATGTGCGGGAATCGAACCCGCAACCGCCCGCGCAACAGTCAATCGCAATCCAGTGCTGTAACCGCTGCGCCAACGCGGCGTCCTTATCTACTTAATCTATTAATGGACAATTGCTTGACAGATTTAAAAGAGAATGAAAGTGGGTTGAGAATGAATGAGTTACTCGTCAAATATCTTCTCTATGCTGATGACCAAGTATTAATTGCGTCTTCGGCCAAGGAGTTGCAGGAAATTATAGTAACTGCTGTGAGTGGAGCTATTGTTAAAAAGGGAATGAAGATGAACATCGTCATCTTTGCGGAGACGTTGGATTAGCTAGGCCAAATGCTGACCGGCCTAAACGAGTCCTCCCGACGAGTTGGTCTCTGTATGAACTTGGACAAGACGAATGTTATGTTTAACAACCAAGTCATACCGAGACCGGTATCGGTTGACGGTATCATTCTCGAGGTTGTTCAGGATTATGTCTACCTTGGCCACACCATTCAACTGGGCCGAAACAACTTCGAGAAGGAAGCTGATAGGAGGATTCGGTTGGGCTGGGTGGCGTTTGGCAGGCTTCGTCGAGTCATCACTTCGAAGATTCCGCAATGCTTGAAGACAAAAGTCTTCGAGCAATGCGTCCTGCCTGTGTTGACATACGGAGCCGAGACGTGGACACTGACGAAGGGACTGGTCCACAAGTTTAAAGTCGCTCAACGTGCTATGGAACGGGCTATGCTTGGGGTTTCTCTCAAGGACAGAATAAGAAATGAGACTATCCGTGAGAGAACGAAAGTAACCGACATAGCCCACAGAATCAGCAAGTTGAAGTGGCAGTGGGCTGGTCATCTGTGTCGCAGGACCGATGGCCGTTGGAGCAGACGTGTCCTGAGAGTTTAGTGGAGACCGCGTCTTGGAAAATGCAGTGTGGGACGTCCTCCGGCCTGTTGGACCGACGATCTACGTAAGATTGCCGGTATAGGCTGTATGAGGATTGCGGAAAACCGGGATGTCTGGCGCGAACTTGGGGAGGCCTATGTCCAGCAATGGACTGCAATAGGCTGAACTGACTGACTGACTGAAGATGAATGTAAAGAAGACGAAAGTGAAGGTGTTTGAAAGACATGAGACAGTGACAGACTGCAATGTCGTGATTGGAGATGAACAAATTGAACAGGTGAATGAGTTTGTGTATCTGGGTTCAAAGTTTACAAGAGATGGAAAGTGTGAGAGTTATATTGAAAGAAGAATGAATGCAGGAATCATGATGAATGGAGCTTTGCACTCCTTTATGAGCAGTCGGAAGGTGTCTAATAAGGCTCGTTTGGCTGTGCATAGGGGTGTGTTGGTTCCGACACTCATGTATGGCAGTGAAATTTGGGTATGGCAGACTAAACATGAAAGTAGAATAAATGCAGTTGAGATGAGAGCGTTAAGAAATATGATAGGAGTTAAACTGAGTGACAGGATAAGAAACAGTGAGATAATGAAACGTTGTGGTCTGAAAGAAGATGTAGTAACAAAAATTGAGAAAGTTATGCTGAGATGGTTTGGCCATGTCGAGAGAATGAATGAAGAACGATTGACGAAAAAAGTGTATAAGGCGAGACATAGGCTGACGTTTCAAGACCTCAGAGACGTCTTCAAAAAAGGCCAGGTCAAGAGTACCCTAAACCGAAGAGCATGTATGAAAGGAATAATAAAAATTGACGAAGCGAAACAAATATGCAAGGATCATAGCAAGTGGAAAGAAGTGGTCTCTGTCTACCCCTATGGGAAAGAGGTGTGATTGTATTTATGTATGTAAAACTGTTTTTGTAATTTGTAAAGTACTGTTTCATTTATTTAAATTATTCCTCATCCTTTATATTTTGCACTCTTTGTAGGAAATCGATATATAAACGCAGATTAGTGTATTTTAAAAAAATACAATAAAAAGATCGAAATGCTCGAAAAACCCGGTCTACCCGGGTTTTGATTACTCTTAGACCCGAAAACCCGGGTTTTCAAAATTGAACCGAGTTTCGATGCCTTACTGTGTACGTAAAAATCAATTGTTGTGCTTTACTCGTAGACTCTCAACGCCTTTGTTTTACTTGCATTAATATAGGATGATTAAAAAATCAAGATTATTAAAATAATTGATTGAATTATTTACACAAAAAAGTAGTATCTCACTTCAATAAGTTATTGTAAAGCATGAACAATACTTTTAATTGCATTTCATTATTTGTTAATAAACGTTTATAAATAACAATAATAAATAAATATTTACACAATACATTATACACACACGGTCGTCTGTTCCTAAAGTAAGCAACTTAATGCTTGTGTTATAGGTAACAGGCAACAGCTGACTGGTATAGCTACATAATTTTTTTTCGATAAACATACTTATAAATAATACATAAAATAACAATAAATATATATATTACACCCAAACTAGGGGTGGGAATCGAACCCACAACCCCCGGAGCAAAAAGCAGGGTCACTACAAACTGCGCCAGCGGGTTAGTCAAAGGGTATAACAACCGGTTTTTTTATTAATAAAATTAATATTCTGTTAATAAATATCAACATTATTGCACTAAATACTTAATAAGATAAACACAGCAAAACACGAACGGGGCTAGTTCTGTAAACACCGACAAAGCATCCATCAAAGCGGCTTAATGGCTTATCAAAATCAATTAGAAACTCGAAGCGTTTGTTATTAATTACACATCTCCGTACTTCAAATATTAGTATAACACAATTAAAATAATTCTCTAATTATTATAGCAGTTTTTATATGTACAATAAACACTAATACCACAAAGAGCTAATATTTATTAAATATTATAATCGATACACTTTAAAACTACTGAACAAATTTTGATAAATCTTTTATCATTTGATAGCAAGATTATTCGAAGAAAACCTATTATCAAAGCCATAAGCTATAAATTAGCTATATTAAACAACAACGTTCTAAATATATATTGAAATGCGTTGGACATCAAAGAAGGTAACAGTGCGAGGGTTTTAAAAGATAAGCTTACACTAAATTACCCGGAAAACTATTATTGTAACATAACGTATAGGTAATAAATACATACGACAACAATCTTTTGCATTATTTAGTTAAGTATTTTGATTTTACTATGTAAAATGTTACGTTTTTATACAGTTCAGCCTATCGCAGTCCTCCCCAAGTTCGTTAGGCATCCCGCTTTTCCGCAATCCTCATACAGCTTTTACAGAAATTTTTACGTAGATCGTCGGTCCAGCGAGCGGGGGAGCCACACTACGTTTGCTTACACGCAGTCTCCACTCCAGGACACGTCTTTTTTTACGTGGGGAAAAAACCACCACGTGTGAGCCGTCGTCCGCCTAGGTAGGGCGAGATGGGGTCGCGCTAGCAGTCGCCATCTCGCCCCGGCGGTAGGCCCGGATGTTGGAACGTCCGGGCCCCGTCACAAAGTTAGGGTGGCCTCGCTCACAACAAGGCCACCCCGCAGACCTGACTCCAGGACGCGCATGCTACAGCGGCTATCGGTCTTGCGACACAGGTGACTAGCCCACTGCCGCCTCAACTTGATATGTTTGTGGGCTATGTCGATTACTTTCGTTTTCTCGGGAATATTCTCATCTCTTATTAGAGATATTACTATTTGAGAGAGACCCCAAGCATAACCCGTTCGATTGCACGTTGAGCGACTTTAAACTTGTGGACTAGTCCCATCATCAGTGTCCACGTCTCTGCACCTTATATTAAAACAGGCTGGACGCATTGCTCGAAGACGTATGTATTTAATATGTATTTTTCTTTTGAATTATTAATACTCGTACATACTAAGGTACTTTAAGATTGAGTTTCTTTCATTATTTTTTACTTTTTAAAGGGAACTCAGGTTATTGTGTCGGGTGTTTTTTTAATTTCTAATTTAATTTTTATTATATAGGTGATAAGATCACCTATATAATAAAAATTATATGTATTCTCACTGATTTTAGTTACTGTGGATTATAATGTTTTAGATATAATTTTCAAGTCATACATTTGAGGTACAAGATTAAGGTATCAGATTTAAAAAAAGAAATATTATGTTAAGAGTAATTCACTTCTAAAGAATACGAAATACCTGAATCTCTAATGTTATGTTAAATATTAAAATTTTAAACATTAATAAAGGCTTATCTGAATTTAAAATGCTTCTAATTGACACTGTAACAATATAGTAATAAATCGTTTTGCATCAATTGACCGGTCAAGAGTAACGCCTTAAGGTTAAAACCTTTTAAGTACTTTACAAATAAAGGCATGCAGATGCACTTGCATGTAACGAAATTATTTTGAATGTGAATTTATTGACGGTTAGTTAAGTATACATTTATTATGACGCGGAATTATTTGTTTATTTTTTTTATTGTTATTTTAAAATCCTTCTTTGTGGCAATAAGAAAGCTTTTGTTATGAAATATATTTTAGAGAATACTTTGTCATGTTATAATAAAAATTTATATTTCATAATCTGTAAACACTATTATTAAGATATATAGTCTGGCTAACGAAAGATGAGACTCGATTTTTTTGCATACTTTTTAAATGACAACACTGTGGGTTCCCACCATCGGGTATATTACCTCTTTAATTGGGAAATAACTAGCGGAAACCTACTAAGATTTAAATATACTTTATTTAATTATCCTACGGGTGTTATTCTTATTATTTTAGACTGCAGATTGACAGTCCTGTGACTTCTTAGTAAAGCTAGGACGTGGTCCGACGCTAATAATTTTTTTTCATCTTTATAAAATGAACTCGTGAATATGCACATGCAGACATAATACATATTTACACTACACATATACATAAACAAAATTTTACATACATACAATTATATAATACCTATAAAATAAAATTTATATGATGCATAAATCATACTAATAATGTAAAACTGAAGAGTTTATTTCTTTGAACGCGCTAATCTCTAGATCTACTGGTTCAAATTAATTTATCTATGCAAAAATATATTATGTGCTTTGTTTACATAATTATCTTATATTTGTCTAGTCTACAAAAAAGACGTTAAATTTTAGCAGTATTTATTAATCACAGGGGTCATTTGACAAAAAACTAATCAGAGAGGAGAGATTCTTCAGAGTCGCTGGAGTCACTGCTGTTTACTGCATTAATTATGAAAGCTTCTAAATTATTCTCATAGTTGGAGAGTACATATTGTTGTAACATCGAAATCGATTAATCGAACAATCGATTGTTTTCTTTCGATTGTCGATATTTAATAATTATTATTTAATTATTAAATACATAATAATAATTAAGATATAATTAACTCTATATTTAATAAATATTTTAATAAATTATGGATGTAAGTTGATTTTTCTGAGAGATAAACTTTTTAATGTAATATAATGTATTTTAATGTAATATAAATTGTAATGTTTGCGTACGATAGCGCGATAAATAAATATTGTATTCTACCACATAAATGATAGTACTTTTATATTGATAATAAAAGCAATTCGTTCAAAATTATTCCCTAACTATTCCAAAAAATCAAAAATGCACAACGTTAATAATCAAGTTTTCACTTCTGCCGGCACTCCCGGAGTGCAACCCGTTTTTTTTAAAGTATTACTGGCCAACATTAATCTTGTTATAAACATTGATAAATTTCGGCGATTTTAACAGAGATTGGGAAGAGTTCGAATCAGAGTATGGTAATACTTTAAAAGTCACAAATAAACAAGATGGCGCGTCTCTGAAGTTGCCAAGGTGTGGTTTTTTTTTAATTTGCCGCGTTTTTTCAGTCTCATCTTTCGTTAGCCAGACTGTAGAATAAATGATTATTATAATATTTTAGAAAAATATTCGAATATTAGATTGAGTCTAGAAATGCATTACTTTTTGTATTTTTCTTCATTTTGAGTGTGTTAGACATTTTTGTAAGCACTTATGACTTTATATTCACAGATCTTTTAACCGATTTCCAAAAAAGCAGCAGGTTCTCAATTCGATTGTTTTTTTTATGTATGTTAGCTTAGAACTTTTTGACTGGGTGGACCGATTTCGATGATTTTTTTTAATTGAAAGGTAGTGAATGTCATGTGGTCCCGTTTAAATTTATTTGAGATCTGACAAGTACTTTTTGAGTTATATCTAGTAAAGCGTATTTACTAGACTAGATTTTCGTCGATCCACGTTATATTTTACCTTATAAAATTTCAGATACAGATTGTGATGATTCGATTGTGTAGATACTTATACTTATAAATCATATTTATGAATAAAACTAAAGACAGACAACTGTGACATCCTGAAAATGTACAGATGTCTGTTAAGAAAGGGAGTGGAGCAAGCAGCTTCACTGTGGGTTGACGTGTGTACTCGTACATACATATGTATTAGAATATCTCTCGACATATGTAGCTTTTCGCATAATGTTTTACACAGCCAAACACGAGAATCGTTTGAGCACTTTAGTATGAGAAGTGGCATGCATTTTTAATTCTTTACCATTGATTTGGATCTCTGCTTTCTTTTTATTAAGTCATCGGAATTCTAACCGGTATTTTTAATTATTTAACCCAACTAGAATAATAATCCAGTAGATAAAATGTACGAGTACATATACTTGACAGTTTACATTAAAAATTTATTGTAGCTATTCACGAGGTTAAACTAGATTGAGATTTATGTTTTTAAATATGCCCTTTAACCAGTGAATGTAACTAGTGAAATGATACAAAATTGTTGAGGCTTCAAAACTACGCTAGCACTGTTTAAGCACAATAAACTTGTATTTTATTTTTTTACTTCGCCATTGATGGGGATTAAAAACGTCTAGTGGGAACTTGAATGTATCTGAAGAAATTTTGAGATAGGCACGTATATATTGTACTTTCTGTGAAGTTGTACTAGAGTAGAGTAACTTTACCAATAAAGCTCCGAATGTTCTTATCAAAGAGAAAAGGTCTGTGGTAGGTTTAAATATCTCAAAAAGAGTTTAATTCCATTCTTGTACAAGGTTGTAGATAGTCCTATTATCAGCAATCTCAGAATTCACTAGAGAGTCTTATTTAGAAGTTAAAAGGAGAATTTTATAAAATCAAAAAGAGCTTTATTCAAATAGGCTCCAAGGGCACTTTCAAATCGTCAATTTTCAAATTACAATTTTAAATTGATTATTAATTTTGTAAAAATATAAATAAAGAAACCCCTTACAATCTATGGCCCCAGTAGGAATTCCTCCTGTGTCGGGGGTCCGGAAAAACGCACAATATACGTAATAACGCCAAGATGACGGCAATTGTATGACCAATACAAATGTAATATAATTATGTATTAATGTAGCTACTTACTCATAAGTGGAGAAATCACTTACTAACACTACTCGTAGATAACCAAGATAAATATTATTTATTTATTCATGCAGGTAGCAGTTGTTTTTGCAGATAGAATGAGCTAATGCATATTTATTATATCTACACTTTATATTACAGTGGGTTAGATAGAACAGTTTTTCTTTCAAAATATTATCTATGTAATTAAAACCGGTACAATGTATTATGTTATAATTAAAATGTAAACGCCTTATCTTCAACTCGTTCTTAAAAATAATATGGTTAGTATAAAAAATGTATTATAAATATTAGATGATTAAATTGAACTAAACCAAATTTACTAATTACGTAGTATAGATTAATCAATAAAAACAAAAGTTTTAGTAATTAGCTTTTCGAAATTCGTCCTCGTGTCAAATATTTTTGAAGACAAATCTCGCGAAACGGCAAATTTTAAAAATAAGGTTAAAACGTATAAGGTCAGTACAAAATTAGAGATACAAGCTTAATTATCTTGAATGTATTAACAATTAATATTTCTGTCAGATTTCTGGTCAAGTAAATAAAATAATGTTTTATATTAATTTAATAAAGATTTTATGCATATGTAGTTAATAGTTAATTTTCAAGGAGCTAAATAAATCATATTTCTGGCATTTTAATTCTTAAATTTTAAAATATGTTCACATTTTAAATGTTATATTGTCAGATTAAGTTAATACATTTAGTTATAATGTACACTCATATAACAGGTTCAAATCTTTACATGAAGATAACTTTATTTATTTTTGGTGGGTACTCTACAACCAACACTGCATATTTTTGATTGTATGTTGTTTTGTTGAGTATAACGTTAATTAAGCAGACATAATTTGCGGTAAAGCACGAGTTAAAAAACTGTACACTTTTTCAGCATGTTTCTCGTGGGAGAGGGGACAGAAGTCTAATAGTATAAAAGTTATTAACAATAAGATAACTAACTATCCGCCATTGCGGAACTTGTGCCATGCGGGTCCATTGGAGCAGGCAGCGTGGTGGATTTTAAGCTCTGATACTTCTCCTTCATGGGGAAAGAGGGCTATGCCCAGCAGTAGATATTACAGGCTGAAGCGTAACTTATTGTTGCATTTAATTTTTTTGTATGTCAAAAGAAAGAAACGCTCTTTATAGGCTAGTAAAAATAGACGTTTTTTTTGGTCAACCTCGCACTAAATTTCCGATCCAATTTTAGTTTTTTATTAGGTTATGGGTCACTTGCTGACCATAAAAACATAAAATGCTGACAGATCCAGGTGGAGCTTCGATCGCAATCTTAAAGAAAAGTTTTTGGCCGATATCTCGAAAACTATCAACTTTATGGCAAAAGTTATTTAAACCTTTTTTGTAGACAATAAAATTTTGCATCTTTTATTACCTGTAAACTTTTTTGTAAAACTTACCGTTTACGATTTATAGCCCATCTAATGAACCCGTTTTTCATTTTTGGCAAATAACTCTTCAAATATTGGATTAATCAATAAAATTTATCTATCCATTTTTTCCACTCCCACTTTCCACTTAAAAAGTATGGACATTAGAAAAAAAGTTTTAAACAAAAGTTGTAGAGAATAAAGTGATCTTAAAATATGGATAGATGCGTTTTATTGAATAATCCAATATTTGAAGAGTTATTGGCCAAAAATGAAAAACGGGTTCATTAAATGGGCCATAAATCTTAAACGGTAAGTTTTACAAAAAAGTTTACAGGAAATAAAAGATGCGAAATTTTACTGTCTACAAAAAAGATTTGAATAGCTTATGCCCTAAAGTTGATAGTTTTCGAGATATCGGCCAAAAACTTTTCTTTAAGATTGCGATCGAAGCTCCACCTGGATCTGTCAGCATTTTATGTTTTTATGGTCAGTAAGTGACCCTTAACCTAATAAAAAACTAAAATTGGATCGGAAATTTAGTGCGAGGTTAAATGCTTTATTGACTGGCCTATTAGTCAGTTAGTCAAGAAGCAACAGACATTATAATCCACAGTACTAGGACCAAATAACTTCTAAGCTGAAATAATTTTTTTACTTCATTTCATTTTAAATTGTATTAATTCCATGGCTATGCATTATTTAGTACAATTATTATTGATATATCAAACAATAATCTTAATAATAAAAATGAATGTTGCTAAGCGCATAACTGGAGAATGGCTCAACTATTTGGCTAATTTTTTTTATAAGTTCGTTAAATCCCACGGAAGGTTTTTATACTAAAAAAAAAAAAAAAAACAAAAAAAAAACATAACAGACAGAACGAAGTCTGTCATAGTCTGTTCATAAATTCAACACATAGTCAGTTTTCATTAGTTGTGCGTAATATTTGTGAATATGTCGTGTATTAAATAATTAATTTAATAATATTAATAATAAATAATTAATACCCCGCAAAATGAAAATAAAAAAACCTGGTAAATGTCCCGTATTTTAATAATATTTCTGTTTTTTAAGCAGTAGGTATATCTATTGAAAGGGTTTCGACATTCGTATTCACGAAGAGATAAGATCTCTAATCTTTGCCACATGGTCTACACCATACACCAGAAAATACTTTTTTATCTTTAGTGTTTTTCAAATTGTCGTATTCTTACAGAAGTTATAGTTCTGTACTGTGTAATAGTGTGTTCTGTGTATTATGGATTTTAAAAGTTACTCAAGCACATTAGAATAATGCAATGGGTTATGGGGTCTTGTACCTTGTGAAGTACTTTAACCATACTTGAGTCCTTTATATTGTGTCGAACGTCTAGGGCAGCTGATCAAATTAGTAAAAAAATGGATTGTCAGAAAAATTCAAACGCGTCAGATTATTATGCCGTACAGACCCTTCATCTTAATTTTCTCTTCGTACTAACCCATAATCTGACAATTACGAGAAAAAAATCCCTAATCTGACAGTTAAAACAAATTACCTAATTTTTTTTAGAAAAAAAAAGAAGTGCTACAAAACTTAATCTTTTTGAAAATGCAAAAATAAGTATTATAAAAATACAATACAAATGCGACAGCATATTTCTCATTTTTTATCCCATGGTGGTGACACCCACCACGCAAACCAGCAGATTAATATTTTTTCGATATCGGGAACACGTAGGGCGTACCTATAAAATACTATTAAGATCTCACTCGCTCGAGTACCAATTACACTGATTTGTGAGTGATTCTTTTACACTTTTGATAACTTGTACACACTCTTCCTACAGCTGCAAGGCATGCGTGATATAACCTTTTCTTCTTTTTAACATCTAATCTTCACAATCCAATAGGTCCCCACGACGCTCGAGTAAATCCCTACTTAGCTTTTTGGCCTCCAATACCAAAATCCCGTATCGATTATCATGAAAATGTGTAATATCTATTATACGTATGTAAAATTCTCCGTATGTATGTATTTTAAAACTAAAAATTTTCCATAAAATCTTCAACAAAAAACTTTCTTTTGGGCTCTGCAATCGATTTAGTTTAATTTTTTTAATACGGGTATTAATTTATCTCCGTTGTTAGTGTATAAAATATTATTCTCAAAGTATTTGAAATAACGAACAATAGTATACCTAATATAATCCTTTTGATGGATAAATTTTCATTTATTTGCCTTTTGTTTATTATTTATAACATCTTTTAGGACATGTGCGACGTAGGTTTTTTAATATAAACATCGCCTTTTATGGAAAACTCTTTTATTTTTATGCGAACAATATGATTTAATGTAATTCAAATCCGGGTCAGTATCTCAATCTTTTATGTAAATGGGTCATTTAATTTAAATTATTGGCAACGTAATTTGTTAGTGTGATTCAGGATCCGTTTTAACTGTCTCTACGAGTATTACAATACTTTCTTCTCTTCATTTTATAAATAGACTTTCACTCCACATTGTATTTATATGGCAAAGAAATTACCACATAATCCATGCATAATAATTTGAATGTGTTCATGTTTAGCTCAATGTCATAAGTAATAATACACGTCTTCTAATATATCCTTATAATTTCTTCTTTATTAAAATATTTGATGCTATTGTAGAATATTTGCTTTCTGGGTGAGACAAGAATAAAAACGGCGGAAGTCTTAATTACTATGTCAGATTTATCATAAATTTTTTATTTACTTTCTACGTTTCTCACATATTAGTTATCTCGATTGATTTAAATTTGAAACATATTTTATATAGCAGTAGTCTCGCGATGGAACATAAAAGTGGGCTATTTCTTAAAATTTTTATATTACGCCATCGGTTTTGCTCGTAAACTTAGTCGAGAAGTTAAAAAATGCACTCTTAATAAAGTATATTTTTAATCCCTAAGTACTAGTACATTTCAAACGTTTCACACGAAAGTAAATACTTTAAAACAGTCTTCTAGAAACTAATCATTTAATTATATTAAACGTATTGAATCCATTAAGATTATTTGTATCTCCTCTTTGTTCGTTGGTTATTCGTGTAGGTGTTTTTTTTTAAATATCCTGAATAACATTTTAATACGTAAAAATAACTAATTCACTGAACTCACGGTAAAAACCTACGTATTGTAGCAGAAACTTAGAATCTACGTCATACACGAGAATCATTCATACTCCTTGTCGTAATATAATAAAGTATTAAATGTACACACACATAATTGAATATGTCAATAAAGATTTTCTTCCTCATTCGTATTACGTATACGTAAACGTTTATGACGAATCTTTTCAATTAAACACCTTTAAACTGTTATAATGTAGGTACATAATTATAATATGATGACCATTGTGGTTCAGTGGTGGCAAAAATCCTATTATTGCAGTCATTGGTTTATGTCCCAGTAGGTAGGAGCGAATATTTCTTTATCATATCGTTTATTATAACTACATAGTATAAAACAAATCCCCCTTCGCAAAAGTCGCTTCCAGCTGTCTGTATGCTTAGATCCAGTGGCGGATTTACAAATATGCCGCCAGTAGGCTATTCAATTTTTGCCGCCCCTACCAAGCTCTAAAACTCGATACCCTGGCTATATCCTAGTACAGTCTAAAACAGCCAAGCGACTATTTCGGCTGACCTTGTGGGCATGGCCTTGGCTATTCATTTTCTGGATCTATATTATAACGTTTAAAAAAAATTGCCGCTCCCTAGTATTTGCCGCCCTAGGCTCCAGCCTACTCAGCCTACTGTTTAAATACGCCACTGCTTAGATCATTAAAATTACGCAACGGATTATGATGCGGTTTTCTTTAGTAATAAGAGTGATTCCAGAGGAAGGTTTATATATATAATACATGCATAATATAGTAGAGTAACACTGATAGTTTTAGATGTTTCTAACGTGATGAAGTACCTACCTCACAGAAGATAATTACAAAATAATACTGCTCTAAAGTAGTGTTGCGTTTCTGTGGTGAGTAAGGTAGCCAGATTTTCTGGGGAGAATCAGGGATAGGGTCAGCAAAGCGCTTGCGATGCTTCTGGTATTGCAGGCGATTATACGCTACAGTAACCATTTACCATCTGGTAGACCGTACGCTTGTTTACCAACCTGCCCCCCAAGACTAGTGGCATAAAAGCTAAACGAATAGAATAGAATTCTCAAATGGGAATGACTCTAGCTTATCCGATATATGTCGAAAGGTATATAAAGGTATAAGTATTATAGGACCTGTATAAAAATAAATTTGTCTAAACGAGTAGGTACCATCGTTGACCTGAAACTTAAGATTTTCATGTTCTTGTGTTTGTAATCATTATTAATTATAAAATCATAAAACTATTTTGGTTCCCACATGAAATTAAAAATGTTTAAAACGTAACATTGTTAGTTTAATTAGCAAGTCATAGAATTTTTTATCTTTTCTTCTCTAATGAAGTATCACTTAATTATAAACTTCGTAGAAGTTGCGTCATTATGCGACCTTACATTATGCCAGAAAAAAAATACCAATAAATCTTATCATAAAGGTTTCATATGTGTTGATGAGATGATTAAAGATAAACAAAAAAACAATACGATACATTTTTAAGACAAGGGCCACCGACTTAATTCCTTAAATAAACAGTCGATCTGATTTCGTTAGGAAAAACACCGATAATTTATTAGGAATTTATTATAATTATTTGCCCACAACCAAAGGTGCTTCCTTGAGCAGCTGATATATGAAACAACATTTGAAAAGGCGCCGAATTTAAATCACATTATTATTAGCTGTCCTAATGAACTTACTGCGCAATCGATAGAAATACAAATAAAAATAATAAACATAAAATTATTCAAGGGAAGTAAAAATAATAAACATAAAAAATGTTATAGACGTTTGTTAATATTTACAAAACACGTTAAACTCTCAAAAGTTTGTTTTGTTGACCGAGTGCCATGAATTTCGCCACGAACTTAGTAACTTAGGGTCAAAAAAACTTTCTTTCTGCAAAAGAGTAGTTTCTACGGCAAACATACACAAATAATAATGTACCTACATTATTAATATTTATATTGCAATGCAAAAAATAACATTTTGAATAGTATACGTCTCAAGCACACATATAAATGAAAATAAATAAATATAACCATAAGACATACTTAAAGATGAACAAGTCGTATCGAATAATCGTTTTATATATTTTATATGGTAATGAATAAAATTATGAATGTAAATAGTAAGAGTGGCAGCTACTCTTAACGTAAATAGTCTCATAAAAATATTCCTTTAGTTTCTTAACAAATATTTTATTAAAGTGAAACTTTTTTATGCACATGAGGGGTAAAATTTGAGCGACCGGTAACGCGGCAGCGTCATTACGTTCAGTACTTGGATGGGTGACCGCCTGGGAACACCGCGTGAGGTTCGCTCATTTTTTTTTTTCAATTAGTTTTTTTTTAATTAGTTTGCCAAAGAAGTTTCACTTCTGACATGACGTGTCTTTGTATGCACGCAATTTTTTTATTTATGCTTTTTTTTTTTGTTTAATGCCGGTGTCCCTCAGGGATCAGTTCTCTCTGCAACCCTCTTCTTGCTCTACATTAATGACCTCCTCAGGCGCTGTATCTTTGGGTACGCGGATGACAGCACTGTTACAGAGAGATACATATCCGGTCCCTGTGCTGGTGGGGCCGAAACTCTTGAGCTTAGAGAGGCTCTGGTCAATCGCATAAATTTGGCTTTGAAAGAGGTATCCGATTGAGGTGACGTTAACCTAGTCAAATTTAATGCTTCCAAAACGCAAGCGTGTCTTTTTAAAGCTAAACAGAGTCCATTCTCACTAGCTCCGAATTTCCGAGGTGTATCTGTACCGATCACCGACAGTATTGATACTCTAGGCATAAATGTCGCGTCCAATTTGAACTTCGGACAATGCATAGAATCAAAGGCAAAAACTGCTGGTAAGGAACTTGGTATCCTCAATAAAGTCAGGCAGTACTTTACACCGGAACAGCTTCTTACTCTGTACCAAGCACAAGTTCGATCATGCATGGAGTACTGCTGCCATTTATGGGATGGCTCTGACAAGTACCAGCATGCTGCTTTGGATTCTGTGGATCGACGCGCCAGAAGACTCATCGGTGACGAATCGCTGGTTAACTCTAGACTTCAAAGTCTGGAGCATCGGCGCAAGGTTGCTTGTTTGTCGGTATTTTACAGGATATATTTCAGAGAGTGTGCTCAAGAACTATACAATTTAGTTCCGCCATCACCTTTTTACCACCGAACCGCAAGGCACCGCACAAATCTGCACCGCTACGTAGTTGAAATCCCACGAACTCATACCAAGCTTTGTTTCCTCGTTTCTAGTACGCACCGCAAAAATTTGGACTGCCCTTCCGGCTTCCATTTTTCCAACATAATTTGGGTATCTTTAAATCAAGAGTGAAAACAAGATAAAGAAAGTTAAAAACTAAAACCCAACTACGAGACAAAAAATTGAGTATATCACTATATAACCTACCCTTTAGAGGGTGCCACATTTAATATGATGTGACACCATTCAATGACAACTATGATGCTTCTAATGATACCTCTTTTGTCTAAAAATAACAAGTAAATTGGGAGATATAAGGGAACAGATGAACATACATACATAGACTGCTAAAATTATGACCCTCCTTAAAAATATAAATAAAATCGATAGTGTTATGCAAATTAGTTATTTTTAAGTCCCTATATTAATTACCCCAACTGTTGCTTAGTTGCAAAAAGGTAATTAATTTTAACAAAAAAGACTTTATATACAAACTAGCTGTGCTCGCGACTTCGTCCGCGTGGAATTAAAAAAAAGTTATTTTTCACTTCACAGAGTTACAAAATAAATAAATGTCTAAAATAAAAGTAGCCTATTATCCTTATTACATCTAGCTAGTGAAAGTCCCGCAAAATCAGTTTATTCGTTTTTGAGATTAGCCGGAACAAACAGACTTACAGACGGACAAAAATTTTAAAAAATGATATTTTGGCATATGTACCGTGTATACATCCATATGCATTGAGTAAAATGCGGTTATTTTAATATTACAAACAGACACTCTAATTTTATTCATTTGTATAGATAAATATTTTAAGAAAATGATGGGACTTACATAAAAAAGTGATGGACCATTCCTGATAGCAAAGGCTTTAAAGTCTTGTGGTTGTGGTCAAAGCCGTGAGAAAAGCCAGTAATTATATTAATTAAACAAAACTAATAGGCCAACCCTTCTCCTTTGTATAAAAAAATCATCTGATCAGGTGTGAGATGTTTAAAGATTCATTACACGATTGTACATCTTATAGAAGGATATAGGATAAAATGTATAGAAGGATATTATAGGATAAAATGTATTAGGAACCTACAAAACAATATTTTTAAATTTTATGAAGATGAAAAATTATTTATTATCTGTTGATTTATTTATGTTATTGTTCAGAATAATGTGTTTGTTCCTTTAAATGTTCTGCTTGTAGAACTACAGTATTTTATTTCATAATCATAATATGAAATGAAATACGTTTTATGTAAGAGTAGCATTTTACTAACTAAAGATAAATTACAAAATATATGGGAGTATTGCTAATAAACGACACCATAAAAATATCTTGATTCGTCAACAGAGCAGCAATATTCTAGATTCTTTGAGATAGATTTAGAATTACATTTTCGCATTTATAAAATAATCAAAAATAAATGCTTACCTAAGTTTCATAAAATTTTGTAATATTTGTGAGAACATAATACATAAAATGAACTAAAGTGATTTAGGTATATATAACACAATTATTAAAAATTTAATTTTAATAGATCTTTTATGACCGTGATAGGAATATTAGTAATTAAGACCTGTCATAATAACACTCTTATCCTACGTATAAGTTGTAATTAGGCGAGACTCAATTCACCAAAGAAAGTTGCCACTAACATAACAGATTATTAAGATTTAAATAAAAGTGGTTTTAAATAGATAATTGTGGGCTGGTTCAATAAATCTAATATTAGCTAAGTCTGTTAATTAAGTTCAAAGATTAAACGCGATGATAAAATTTTATGTGTATTTTATCGTTATTAAAACATTCCTTTTAATGTGTTAACATTCAAATTTTTAAAAAGAAATTGTATAAACAATATTTCATTTAATTGTCTTATATATAAATAACTTTTTGTGTTTCTTAATATAGTAACTTTTTTAAAGAATGGATACATCTTAACGTAGATTTTTTTCAGATTTTAGTTTATCTGTCTTTAAAAAAAATTGTTTAATCCATTAAAAAGTATAAGATCTAGATTGAAAACAGTATGACAGGCAAGTGCCTTATATTATAGTATTAGATAAAATACTTAAATAAACACACGTCCGTACATTATGGAGTTATTTACATATCGTCTAAATCACCATAAACTTTATATATAAATTCTTTAAAACAAAAATCAATCATATTAATTTAACCACGATGGCTGGAAGGAAGTTTATTTATTTATTAATAAATATTATAAGTCTTTTCCGTACTGGTTTTTATAAAAACGCATTTTTGTCCAGAAAATCTGCGATATTTTGGCAGTAATATCGCGCCCACACATACATACATTAACTTGGTTTTGATTCAACTGCTCCAGTTTTGTTTTTGTACTTATAAACGACTTCAAAAAGGAGTAGGCTTTCTTATGTATGTTAACTCAGAATTTTTGACTGGGTGGACCGATATATAATATTATGATTTTTTAAATCGAAAGGTGGTGCGTCGTGTGGTAAATTGAAGTGAGATCTGACAACTATACCTATTTATTTTGAGCTATCGCTAAAAAATTGTATTTACTTGACTATTTTTTCGTCGATCTACGTATAACTCTTTACTGGGTAAACCGATTTCTATAATTCTTGTTTTAGTCGACGGCTGATACTGGCCTTGGCTTTCCATTGAAATTCGATTGACATCTGTTGACTTCTTTTTGAGTAATCTTTGATAATGCGTATTTTACTTGATTATTTTTTCATCTACTTACGTTGTATTACTTGTCAATCTGATTGAAGTCGGTATTATTTGGTTTAGGAGCAAACACAATTATAAAGAGATATATTATCCACTGTTGCCCGTTGGCACAGTTTCTAGTGGCACTGATTACTGGTTCGATTCCCACCTGAGCTTGTGTGTGATACTTGTTATTATATATTTATATATGTAAAATTTCTATGTATATGTATCAAAAAATATTAAGCTATAACAGTCAGCTGTTACCTCTAACACAAGCATTAAATAGCTCACAATAGGAACAGACAACCGCGTGTATACTTATGTAATGTAAAAATAAAATAAATAAAAATAAATTATGTAAATGTCAAAAATGTAATAGATTTAAATGGCAATAAATGGGTTAAGATTATTATATAAATATAATTCTAGTCTTCTTAATAACACGATTATAATATTTTCGAATGAATAGATTAATTCGATATGTCACAATAACTAATAACATAAGTAAATAGCTACATAAATGTCCTTCACAATATCTTTTGTGTTAAGTATTGATACCGATCAGATTTATAGGTATTGTTACTCTCCTAAGTCGTAGTGAGAGTTTTTATAGCCTATGAAACTCCCAGTGATAAGGTAAAGAATAATTTCTTTCTTTTATTAATAGATATGATCATTTCATTTCTGGCACGGGCTATTTCGGCAGCTCGACGACTAACGCGCCTATTCTGCCTGGGTGGCCGGCTGAGGACACTACTTCTGCCAGCCCAGTAATATTATAATATAAATAATATAGATATGATATAAAAATAATTATTAGTTTTCAAATAGCAACAGTAGCTTATGAACAACGACAATCAATTTTAGAAATAGTTTTAATTTTCAGACTGAACTTTAAGTCAAGAATCTATGTACGAAAAATAAAGAAATAAATAAATGTCTTATAAATATCTTAATACGTCATTGATTAACGTAAACATGTCTCGAACGTGTGAAAAAGTATCTTTAGATAAGATATATACAGATATACCTAAGTTTTGACAACTAACACAGTATTGTGCAATATGACATGTTCATGAACAATTTTTGAGTACCTGTAACAAAATTGCATATTTTACCAGTTTTTTTTTTTTGTTATTCATAAATGATATATTATTTTTATACCAAAAATGTCATATACTTCTAATAAACATACGAAAGTCATAAACAATTATTTCTCCAACTACTCCATTAAAACATTTGTTTTCATATTGTATTTATAAATCTATTATGATTATACACACTCCATTAAGTTGTTATAACTCCATGTAAAACTAAGGTCATCGGATCTGCACGGCCTTGCGCGGTCGCCGACCAAAGATGACACCACAATCTGCGGTATTTCGGATTCCTCGCCTCTTAATCGTCTAAATTATTAATCATGCTTATCTCAAAATAATATATAACTTATTTGTACAGCAAATAAAGTACAATTTTAAATGTGATCGTTTTTTTTTTGTTTGTATTCGAATATTCCACTGGAATTCGCATATTTTATAACATTTTAAATTGGAGCAAAACATGGCGTCTTCGAAATAAAATAATTTATGTTCAAAACATAATAATCTTTGATCCGTCTGATTTGGTAATGATGACAACAAATAGTTTTATTTATTTGAATAAATAATATACGTAATTTATATTTTTGATCAAAAGTTTTTACGTAGGTATATATTTTTCCACTCGAATATCATAATTTTATTATTATGGTTTAATATGACAATTCCTAACGGAACTGTCAATACGGACGATACTTTTAAAAGTATTGATGTCAGAAGTAACAGATGCGTTAAGTCATGGCATACCCATAATTATTGATTATCTTAATATTTTTGCTTTTTTTTTGACCCACAGTATGTGATTGATATCTTTATTTTTTGAATGCTCACTATTAATTCAACTACCTACATAGATTAAACTGATAGCTGTTTTTAATTATTTTTACCGTTATAGTTTATTGTAATATTTGGTCAATAATTACATATTATTAGTAATAAATGTCTATGGCGATGATTTATGTTAATTTTTTAAACCATGTACTACTGCTCAAATCTAAATCTTTATTAAGCGTTGTTACACCTTTATCGGAGTTCTTAATTCCATATTATATCTTTTTAATGTTTTATAATATTAAAATTAAGATTTATATGGGACTCGTTAAAATGCTTTAAATTTTTTTTTAATAATAAAAGTTATTGCAAATCCTTAAAATCGCAATTTACATGTATAAAAAATAATGAGTGAGGTTATAGTTACAAAAAATTGAAAGTAAACCATTTTTTATTTATTTAAAAATATTGAAAAAAAACAAGATGAAGCAAACATTTCTTAGGTGTATTCGATTTTTTTTAAACGCTTCAGCCTGAAATATCCCACTACTGGGTAAAGGCCTTTTTCCTCATGTAGGAAAAGGATCAGAGGTTACTCTACCACGCTGCTCCAATGCGGGTTGCCCCGCTTGGATATTCCCTGCTATGAGTAACGATCGCTATCAGGTGTATATGATAACAACCGGGACCGACTGCACGGTGGGGAGACCCACAAGGACTGCACAAACACCCAGACCACGGCAAACATCTGTATCTGTATGGCCAATACAAATGCTTGTCATGTGCGGGGATCGAACCCGCAACCGCCAGCGAAAACAGCCACAAACCAGTGCTGTGACCGTTGCACCAACTCGTCGTCGATTTTTTTTAACTTGGTATAAAATATTTTAGATAAGAGTTTTACTGTGCTTACATAAAATGTAAACTAATTAATGTAAGTAATTATACAAAAAAAAACTATTTTACGTAACTTGCAAAGTCACGCATTCGGTAGTCACGGAACTGTACAGCTTTCGTGATCTAATATGAAGTTATTTTTATAATAATTATAACACCCTCGATTGTTATCTTTTCATGAATTATTTAACATTTATAAATGTAAGATTATAATTTTTTTTAACTATTTCTCCTAAAACATCTCGCATTATTAAGTATTTTTTTAGTGATTTTAACTATTTTTATTTGAAAAAATAATTTTTTAAATTTAAAAAAATTACGTGCAACATTTTAAACGAATAGCCTGACGTGGCACATTCAACACTCTCCAATCCATCAAGCGATTGGAGAGACAAAGAGATTGCATTAAACAGTTGTCTTCGAAAAAGGGATTCGGATAGCTGGTTATCAATACCGTTATTTAAGGTCAATTTAAAGGACCTTTGATTCTGTCCATCTACTTGTACAGTCGTGAAAAATGTCCACCATAATATACGTTCATATCTTTGTTCAGTTATTTGCATGCGTAATGGCAATTACGTTCCTGGCGTAATCACGTTGAATAATTGTAAAGGTTTTATCAGCTTATATATTTTCAGCTTGTTATTTTGATTCATTAGTTCCAAAGAGTATTTAAATCAGTTCGAACACTACCATTATGAAACACAGGCGGCTCGTTCTAAGGAGCGACGGAGCGCTGAACTCCCACTTTAAAAATAGGATTTAAAATTACACAGGTAATTTTAGCTCCTATATGTCTTTATATTAAATGCTATACTATACTACATTAAATTATTTCTATTCTACTATACCTTTACAATAGTTTATTATTATATTACGTACATTTGGTATTAAATTGTTCGAGTGGTGCGTTAGGTGATCTTGAACAAAGCGTATAGTACTAGCGAAAGAGACAGGACGAGTTTAGTAATGAGTGCGAAAGAGACAGGACATCGTAAAATTCGTAAAGGCCGATGAATGAGATTAGGTTGGTCTTGATCAACGATCACGTTTCAGTGTTGCCAGCAAAAGGGATATTTTGTAAATAGCGGGAAAGTTTTAGGTGATAAATTTTTTAGGGTATTATTTTAACATAATATATTTTAATATAAAAAACTAATAAAAATTACTCAAATATAAATAATAAAATATAAGATTTAATATGATAAAGAAATATTTTATTTTTAAATTTATTGATACACGCAAAAAAATATATATTTTCTAATATGATATAAATGCTTACATAATATCAATAATTGTATAAAATATAATGTACATAAAGAAAGTTTAAAAAAAGAAACAAAAGAATTTATTTTCTATTTAAAAACCCTTTGAAAAATAAAAGATTTAGGGAAAAGTTTTTTCAACAGTTGGTAGCACTGTTTTCGACGTTGTCGTTCATATACAAACGTCAAACGTGTTAAGTTTTGTTTACTTCGTGATTTCTATTTTTTATTAGCAGTTTTTCTTTTAAATAAGTAATAAAAATAATTTGTGCGTGACATTTTGAGTTAAAAATGGTAAAGTTAAAAATAAAATACAGTGTAACTTTTATTAAAAAGTGTGATCAGGAGCCATCGTGGCCTGAAATAGTACCTACTTACTCAAAAATGTCGTATTAAAAATAAGTCTTTTACGCGTGTTTTTAAATCTGAACATTATTTCAAAACACCTTGGTTGTGTGGATGTGAAGAAAGCAATATAGTCTTTTGTTTGGAGGTGGCGCCGGCATTGGCGGTGAAAATGCATGGACTGATACCGGAGTTATTGATTTAGCCCATCTCACAATGAAAGTAAAATTAATTAATTCTTCCATAATTAATTCCATATCTGATTTTCACAAGAAAATAATAGATGTCTTCGCTCGTAAAAAAGACCGACGGATAGATTTTCTTTATAAAAAAAAATAAAAAATAAATGGTAAGTTCTATTATTTATTTTTTTATTGAACCCCCAACAAAAAATGTGACGAGCCGCCTCTGTTATGAATGTATAATATTTTGAACGTTACTATATCGGAATGACAAAAAAATGTTTCTTTTAATGAAAGCAACAAACTTTATTTAAAATAGCGGTCATTTTTATTTTGTTTGGTTTTAATTAAACAACTCGACAATTTGAATTTATGACTACATGGACGTTTACATTTTGAGTTTAACTTCACTTATTAATTTTGGTTTTGCAACATTTTAAGCACTTGAACGCTATTGAGTACAGAATTAATTTCAACTTCTTTTGATTTAATAATTTTCTAAAAATGTTTCAATGTGATATAATGAGCATTTATTTTATAAAATACAGATAAATATAGGTATCTAAATAATTCTAATAATTCTAACGTATATTTTTATCTCGTTAAAATTGATAATAATAAAATATAAAAAATCCCGGATTAATAACAACACAATCATTTACAAAGACTATACGGAAATCGTCCTCGATTGTGCTTCACCGCAAATAAAGACGTCGCGTCGAATGTTTTCCTTGAAGTTGATACATATTTAATAACGATTATCGCTCGGCGCCGTTCTCGATAACCAAATCGTTTAAACTGGAATCTGAAAGAATGCTCGGAATCTGGCTATTAAATATTTCGCAGATGTCGCAGGCTTCGTCGCGGTGGCGTCTGCGCAGGCGCCGGCGCGGGCGGTACGAACATAAAATAATATCCTCGTATTCTTGCACCCTGTTCAAGAAGTAAATATCACACGATTTATGTAGATGAGGTATTTCGGTGACACACTTTAATATATTCCACTGTGTTGATTCTATATAGTTTAAATTAACACATATTATACTTGTCAAATATCTTGATATTTTAAAAATCAACGTGTTTTAGTACGAGTCTGTGGTTTTGATATTAATTAATTTACGAGTATATATGTTTATCTGATTTATTGGAATTTTTGTGCCATTTAGTAATTAAGATGTTATAAAGAAAAACAAAATTAAATATTTGACATAATTTTAATTATATTGTGATAGATATTTATTATTCTTTGTACCTATATATACTTTTTTTGCAATATATTTTTATTTACATATTTTTATTTATAAGCAAGGGCAAGACCATTGCTGACGTTTAAATCTTCCGTTCTTTAATAAATAAAGGTATAACCCAACACAAAAAGGCTTAGCTCTCGTTAAACGCCATAGCATAAAAAATATCGGACGTTAATGTCCGGCTTTTTATTTATATCCATTAAACTGTTATACAGTTTTTTCCTCACACGTGATTACGTTTTTAAATATGCTCTTTGAAACGAAACGAAAAATCTGTACTGCAAATCCGATTTTAAGTTAATATTTATATCGTACATACAAATATATTTTATATATTTTACAATTGTTGTATATTTAAAAGTATCTAATTCGTACTATTATCATCAATTAATGTATATGAGCCATACAAGAATTATCTTGATGTTGTGATGATCAGATGTATCAGATGTTTGCCGTGGTCTGGTCGTTTGTGCAGCCCTTGTGGGTCTCCCCACCGTGTCTCGGAGAGCACGTTAAGCCGTCGGTCCCCATTGCTATCGTGTACACCTGATAGCGATCGTTACTCACATTAGGGAATATATCCGCCGACCTGCATTGGAGCAGCGTGGTGGATTAAGCTCTGATCCTTCTCCAGCATGGAGAAAGAGGCCTTTGCCCATTAGTGGTATATTACAGGCTGAATTTGTTTTTTTGTTTTTTTTTTTATAGGTAGTATACAGCATATTACCTATACAAACAGGTACATTTCTAGCTTAAAAAAATAAGTCATTTGAGTAAACTTTGATACGTACAAACAATTCTATACCGTGGGATTTTAATATATTATGAAAATTGTATTCAACATTACTTAGCTATGTAAAAACACAAGTTTATAACAATACGATGAATTTCAATGTACTTATCGACATAAAACATGAATCACGATTAGACATTCTATAATAAATCAATTAATTTTATAATAGGCCGGATGGTATGAGATTCTAACGAGAGGTCGTCGATTGTATTAGTAGAAATTGCTTGACTGACAGCATTGATAAATCACAACGATGATATAGGAAGAATAAAAAACAAATCTTTTCAAAACATCGGCCTCGATCGGTCTGATTCTGAGTTTCTGACGGGATGATGATGTTTAAAAAACCTTATTTGTGTTTTTGCTTGTACGGAATTTTCATGTCTATATCAAAACAATATAGAAACGCTATTATTGAGACGTTAAACAGAATTGTATGAAAATGTTGCTTCTCGTTGATCACTATCAATATTCAACCATAACATGGGAAATATATGGTTTAAAATGTTATAATTTAATATAGCGTTTATTTAAATTATTTCTTATTGATTTGATACTGAAATTTTTGAGTTATATGTATCTTCTGTACGAAATTTTTTTATCAATAAATTTTTATTTCGGTTGGAATTTATCGATCAATAAATAACTCTTCCACTTTACGTTATACATACAAAACTGTAAGAGAACGAACATTTGTGTTCTTTAAAAGGCTTTTACATTGATTTTTAAGGACAATTAAATTGATACCGGTTGATAATAATCATCTATCTTATTGGGACATGTTTGGAATTTTACCTTCTTTCACAATAAGATCGAGTGGAATGAAGAGTCAACATAAAAAGGATGGACGTATACGAAATGTCATGGTTGGTGGGCGAGACGGTGCCAAAACATTATGTCGAGTATGAACGCATGAAGGTCAAATTCCAGGCCGCTGTTACTCTAAAACACCTACAATGTTAGGCAAATGTGATTCGCTTAACCCTTCGTGTAATTTTTTTATTTTTGCATTTTTATCCTCGTACACGTTTCCTGTAGCAGTGCCTAGGCACGTAAATAAATAAAATTTTCAACGTTAAAATTTTTTTGAAATTAGTTTCCTAAAACTAAATCAAGTTCAATACAAGCAAACACTTTTATCATTATCATTATTGTTTTATATTTCTTTATTTTTATAATGGAAGACAAGTTGGCGCATTGACCCACAGCAACGGGTTATACTATCGTTCTTTTGTGTCTTCTCCATCACACATGACATTTGCAAAATTATTTGTATCTATCTACCTGACACAGTTAAAAGCTATACAACTAACAACTGAATTGAACTATCGCTCGTGGATTTAATTCCTCTTGATCAGCGGAGCATCATCTTTATTCTGCCGTATTCGTGTCATTTTTGAAACGGTACTTTGAATAAAGCATTTAGCTGATAATCAACAGAACATCATGAATGATTTTGTATTGGAATTTTTTACCGTCAATTTTCCAATATTTTTAATAGTTAATCTGCTATTTGGGACCAAATACAACAAATCAAAAACCACGAAAATCGGTCCAGCCTTTCTGGAGTTATAATAGTGTTCGAACAAAACCGATTTTGTTTTATAGATTACTAGCCAACCTGTGCCACTTCGTTGTGTATTAATTAATTATTATTTTTATGATGCAAATATATAGTAAAGTTTTCATCTCGCTCGTATTTTTCCGACTTGATTTACATATACTATTATTTTTCACTGAATTTTTTGTTCAATAACAATAAAATATAGTCTATATCACTCCTTAATAGTGTAGCTTTCTGTAGGTGAAAGAATTTTCATGATCGGATCAGTATTTGCGAAGATTACCCTCTACAAACAAAGTTAAAAACTTTACCTCTTTATAATATGTTTTATAGATTACTAGCTGCTGTGCCCGCGACTTCGTCCGCGTGGAATTTAACAAAAAAGTTACTGTTCAGTTCGCAGTTATAAAAAAAATAGAAATTAAAAGTAGCCTAACTTACACCCTATTACATTAGCTATATGCCAGTGAAAGTCCCGTCAAAATCGGTCCAGCCGTTTCAGAGATTAGCCAGAATAAACAGACAGACAGACATACCGACAAAAATTGTAAAAAATGTTATTTTGGTATAATTATTATGTTCCGTTTATAGATCCATATGCATTTAGTAAAAAGTGGTTATTTTAATATTAAAAACAGACACTCCAATTTTATTTATTACTATAGATTATTAAATTTATCTATAACAAAATTAAACATTTAAAAAAGTTTGAACATTTTTTTTTTGTTAATGTATATGTAAATGAAAAAAAAATAACTATTTTTGAGCTTATTGAGCTACAGTCTAAATGATGATACGGAAAATCTCACCTGCACTTAAAACTTTGCTAACGTAATCCTTTATACATCACTGTAAATAACTTGCACTGTCAGATATACATTAGACACAAAATTATACTCACACAAAAACACATACACATAATCACACGCGCACGTACTCTCACTTGACTGAAATATCAAATCAAATTACATAAAACTTAAAAAGCATCTTATTATAGTTTCTTTAATGATTATGTAAAATAAATTAGTAGAAGAAACGAATATAATAGTAATACATCATAAAAAGTATATAAAATGAAATATATAACTCGTACTAGCTGACCTGGCGAACTTCGTACCGCTTTATTTTTTTTTCTTCAATATAATAATTACCTATATCAAAATAAAATATAGCCTATCTTTCAAGTTGGCTCAAACTGCACACGGTGTGCAAATTTCATTAAAATCGGTTAAGTGGTTTAGGAGTCCATTGAGGACAAATATAATTATTAAGATAATTACCTACTTATATCATGGATTATTCAAGTAGCTATACTTATTGTCATTATCTAGGTATTGGCGCTCCATGCCTTAACACAGGTTTTTCTAGTATGGCAGCAGAGGCAACTTAAACATAATTACTGTGAAATTGCTTTGTAAGTACATCTAAGTACAAATGTAAAACTTTTTTTGGAAAAATGTTATTATAATTATATTATTATTAATAAAATATATAACTGATATCTGTGACACGTTTGTAGCACAGAGCCTTCACAGCTATCTAATACTAGCTTCTGCTCGCGACTTCGTCCGCGTGTAATAGGAACAATTCCATACATGAATTTCCCGAAACTTTGACTGTTTATGCAGCGCACGCAGCGGAAGCTCTCAAAAGGAAAAAAAGTCCCCCGATTTTGAAACATTCTTTATTGGTACACCTTTCCTATTGGTCTTAGCGTGGTGATATATAGCCTATAGCCTTCCTCAATAAATGGGCTATCTAACACTGAAAGAATTTTTCTAATCAGACCAGTTTATCCTGAGATTAGCGCGTTCAAACAAACATACAAACAAACAAACAAACCCTTCAGCTTTATAATATTAATATTTTAATTATAGATTAGCGGTGTTCAATACTATATTTTCTTTATCTATCCATTAACAATCTTAATTCGTATCATGAAACGGAAGATCATTTAAATCATAATCTACGATTATATTGAATGTCACATGAGCGTTAAAATAACACGCCTTTAAGGCTATCTAAAAGTGTCATTCAATGTCTAATAACTTTAATGTACAGCTTGTAATGTGATAGAAACCGCGCAGTAAGACGAAGAGATAATAATTATATGTGTTGAAATTAAGAAAATATTGAAAATTTATGTATAGTAAATTTCGTTACTAGCAAATGTTAAAATAACTTTAAAACGCAAGTGTAATTAATGATAAAAGTATATTCATAACTTTGTTTTGAACAAAAGATAACGTCTACTAATTTAGTTAGAGCTTCGTTCTGGTTGTATAATGTGTTTTAGTTAATTATACAAAACTAACAACTCCGGCCAGTCTATATTAGGATATAAGGATATGATATTTTATGCTGTTTATAAAGCTTAATTTTCGTCATTCCAAAGTAATTAAGTATGTTAAGTAGAAGAGTTTTTTGTGTATTTGTTTTTATACACCTATCTCTAAATCTACGAGATTTATTTTAAATATTCGTTTTGTATGGCTATAATACGTCGCGTTGTGAAAGTGTTTATGGTAAACACACAAAGTTCTTTTAAAATAGTTTATCTTCTAATCATCTAATGTATTCAAAATTTGTTTCCCTTGTATCGAATATTGTTTCTACTAATGTTTTAGTGTTCTTGTTGACTTTTTCAGCTTTGAGGGACTCGTGACCACGATAATGGATGTGTTCTAAGAATATAGTTTTTTATAATTTTATAAAGTATTTTACAAAATTTATTTAAGTTATTTCAATCGATTAGATATAAACGTTGTGACATTCTTATGAATAGCTAATGTTGCAGTTTCGGAATAAAATTAGGTAGCTTTATGTTTTTAATCCATTAGGAATTCACAGTTTCAACATTAGAAAGTTGTTTGTCGGATATTAAAGACCATAATAAAATCAATTTAATGTCAAAAATAATAAAGTGATAAAAATCGAAAATGATTAAGGATATTTAAGTTTAATATTGATGTGAAATATATATATTTAGAACTAGCATTTGTCCGCGGCATCGCTCGCGTATAAAATTGAAAATATTTACAATGAGGGGTTAAAGTATTCTATAATCACTATAATATTACAATAATTTTGGAACTCTTTGTATATCACGTTTATGTTTCACCTTCCGTGCGCTAGAACTGAACTAGACTGATCGCAAAGCTCGCTATCGATCACGCTTCATGGAACAGTCGTGCGTAAACAGTTTTCTTAGATCTTCTAAAGCTATTTTTAGGTAATTTCAGTAAAACGAACTAATCTCCTACTTTACACATACAGAATTTTCCCAAAAGCTGGAATACTTACTTATTTTATTTTATTTACTAGCTTCTGCGCGCGACTTCGTCGGCGTGGACTCCGCTCCTATTGGTCTTAGCGTGATGACACATACCCTATAGCCTTCCTCGACAAATGGGCTATCTGACACTGAAAGAATTTTTTAAATCGGCCTAGTAGTTCCAGAGATTACCGCGTTCAAACAAACAAACAAACAAACAAACTTTTCAGCTTTATATATTAGTATAGATTTATACTTTATTGTACATCACAACTACAAATATCAAATATCTACAACAAAGATTCCGGCACTAAGGATACCATTTTTGCCATCAGAACTTTAATGGAGGCGTACAAGGACAAAAGGATTTTTGCATCCAAGAAGGCCTTTAATTGTGTGCCGCGTCAATGATATATCTGTTAATGTGGGCGTTACGATTGAAACGCGTGCCTGAAACCTATTATGTACTAGTATATTGACATAAACAGGGACATGTATCGCAAATCACAATTTTGCTTCCGTGGTTAGAACCTCTGTTGGTGAAACCTGTTCCTTCCTGATAACTATCAGATTTTAGTCTATTCTTCCCCTACCCTACTAAACTTTATTAAATCCAATGTTTTTTAGTAAAACGTAGTATTAAAATATACGAAGTTTTAAAAATGCACCCATTAAACCAGCTGTATCCTACGGTTTTATTCGCTATCTTTAATTATTTATACTTCCATTGAAATTTCTAGTGAAAAAAAAAAGACTTCGGTATATTTTAAATTTAAACGAGCAACAAACATTAATCCTTAGCAGTTTCCAATTCTAATACGTTGCCTATAATAAGTTAGGTAGGTATTTCAAAAATATAAAAAGTTTATTTAAAAAAAAATAATTAATAGTAAACTAATAGTGGAGTGCCCTAAAACTAATAGTGAGCAGCCCGACTGGGGTAGTACCTCGACCTTACAGAAGACCACAGCTAAATAATACTGTTTTCAAGCGGTATTGTGTTCCTGTTGGTAAGTAAGGTGACCAGAGCTCTTCGGGGGGGGGGGGGGGGGGATTGGGGATAGGGTCGGCAACGCGCTTGCGATGCTTCTGGTGTTGCAGACGTCTATAGGCTACGGTCTTACCATCAGGTGAGCCGTACGCTTGTTTGCCAACCTAGTTACATAAAAAAAAAAAAAGTGCCCGGGGGTTTTGACCTAGGATTTCTCCGGGGTGAATGAGTTTAAAACATATAATTAACGGAATTTTGTTTTTTATACTCTAAATTGCAACTTTTACCATTATTATAGTGCAATTATTTTTTTCCATTTTTAACTGTTTATAGAAACACATATTTTGTAAATTATTTTATTTTTTTATTTACATTTAGTAAAAACGTGCAGAGTAATTTGTGATAAAGTTTATGACTTATTGTAATAATCAATTTTACCACTTTAAAATCAAATATACAAGTTTTAAATAGGTAGAGATTTTTATTTATGTTATTCACACAGTCATTCATCATTCGATACCATCCTCCTCCCTGAAAAATCCGAGGTTTTAACTTTTTTAACGCTCTAAGCACTCCACTATAAATTCAACTAAAACTTCGACCTAGATCGAACCCTGATATTCGCTACTGGATATTTTAACATAATTTTGCTTACATGATTTTGGGTTAACAGCGCTATTAAATATTTTATAATACAATAAAATGTTTTAAACTTCCTGCTTTATAATATGTGTAGGTATTTCATAAATTAGTAAATGGTGTAGTTTGTTTACTAATTCTTGAATATATTAGTTTATCCAAAACTATCGACGACAGCGTCACACTATTCTGAAATTTACTTAAATTTATTTTAATTTAATTCGCTTTTCAGTTTACCCTTCCTATCAAAAGTAAGAGAATATTTATCAAAATTTTGTAGGTCGCTTTGATTATTTGATAAAAAAGAAGTTAAACCTAACATTAGTCGTAAGTTAACCTAACATTAGTCGTTTGTATGTATATTTATGTATCCATTGCAAAACCAAAGTCCGTCTGGTCCGAGCTCTCGTGTTCTCGATATTCTTGTATGGCTTGGTGTCTAAGAAGTCGCGATTGCAGCAAGATCAATTCCTTTGAAATGTGGTGTTGGCGAAGACTACTCCGAATCCCTTGGACTGCCATGCGGACGAATGAGTCTATTTTACAAGAGCTCAACATCACCAAGAGGCTCTCAACGATCTGCGTGGAGCGGACCCTTACCTTCTTCGGGCACATTAAGTGGTTACCCAAGCATAGTCTCGAGAAGCTTATACCTACTACTAGGTCAAGTTGAAGGGAAACGCGCCAAAGGGAGGAAAAACCAGCAAGATGGTCTGATGTCATCAAGAATGCAGTGAGAGGCAGCTTGCACCGTGCAAAACATGCTGCTTACGATCGCCTTCAATGGAGACATGTCATTCGTAGTCGCGATCCTCATCATTGAAGGAACGAGGAAGAAGAAGAATGTTTATAATGTGGTGGCCGTAGTGTTAGACTAGCTCAAGTATTGTAGTACTTTACAAACTGACATAAAATAATCGTGAAGATCTACTTATGTTTTATATGCTGAGTAGGATAATGAGCTCCTTAATTAACTTTCTTATTTTTTTTTCATTGAAAGCTTTGGTGGAGGTATATAATTAGTTAACTCAATTGCTATACAATATCAAAATGCCTGCTTATCAGCTGATTATTATTAAAAATATATTCACATAGTAAGCTATGAAACAATATAATAAATATTTTAACGATTACAACGTAACTGTTCCAATATTGAAAGCAATAAAATAAACCCTACAATAAAATTAACAACTACAAAATGCGGTAAATGTTTTATATTTTACTTAATTTGTTGCTTTTATAGCTAATTAATTTTCTTAAACTTACAATAAGTAATCGATTTATTGGTCACAATTACAACTAAAATATATAACCGCGAACATTTTTAATTTCCATAATCATTTACATTGCTCGGTCAGGGCATACCTACCTGTAGAGTGTAATGCCTTACTATAATTACCCTTATAAATAAAAGTCAATTTTATACGAATCTTTGGTCGTATTTGGTGGTAGGAGATCAATTACTAATAACAAAATTATATTTATTCACATTAAATCATTTACTTGGATAATTACTTGTATAATTATTTTAATTTTATGTTTAGTATAAATTACAAAATGTAACCCAGTGTGTGTGTGCATTTTTAATTTATATTTGTTTAACACATAATTAGTTTTTTGAGATGATCAATTCATTGCCTTTGATGAACTAATACTGGTATAAAGAATTATAGTAGGATTATTTATACACGATATTTACAAATAAACCATTCAAGTTTTATAGACATAACCTTACAGGAACTCATTGACAACCTAATAATTAAATTATACGTTTACCAAAATTTTAACCAAATAAATTAAAAGGAAATAATAAAAAATGTGTTTTAAGGAATTTAATTATGTATCCACTTTTCATACATCCGAGTAGGGATATGCAAAATTGTTAAATTTAGTCATAGTAGATCATAATGAATACGGAAACAATAACAGAAACTAAATATTTCAAAGTTTGTTACCTAAAATGGAAAATCCTGCTAACAATCGTATAATCAGTGTACAAATTACTGTGAGCCTTTAATAACCGACCATTTTTATCAAAGGTCGTAGAAATAATGAATCACGGATAAACTCTATTGTCATCATTCGTTTTTAAGAGAACTAAGGTTTTAAGAATATCGTCAGCTACTGACTAGTTTGCTAATAACACTAACTTAAATAAACTAAGCAAGAACTAATTATAATGATGCCATTAATCCACTTAATATAATTAAATAACTGAATAAATTATTAACAACTAGTGGACCCGGCAGATGTTGTCCTGCCCGGAAAACAGCTACCAAATTTGATTGCTTACATATTGATAGCAGCTCCACCTACCAGGTCCAATTGAGATAAAACTACCCTATCTCCCGAGTTGGATCAAATTATAGATGCTTACGAAATGTGATAAAAATTGGTTCAGTAGTTTCGGAGTTACATACCGATAGCAGCGCCACCTACCGGGTCCAATTGAGATAAAAACTACCCTGTCTCCCAAATTAGACCAAATTACAGATGCTTACAAAATTTGATACAAATTGGTTCAGTGGTTTCGGAGTTACATACAGATAGCAGCGCCACCTACCGGGTCCAATTAAGATAAAATGTATTCTATGTCTGTTTCCTGGTTCTAAGCTACCTCCCTACCAATTTTTAGCCAAATCAGTTCAGCCGTTCTTGAGTTATAAATAGTGTAACTAACACGATTACACGAATTTCTTTTATTTATACCTATAGATATAGATAGAAGTGGCGACATTTTATTAAAACCTGATAACAATAAATTGATATTGCATGTATTAACTGTTATATTGTCAATAATATGTAATTAAATTAAATCGCACCCCAAAGCTTACTTTGGGTCCAGTAGCAATGACATCAATGCCAATAGTGTATCCTACTAGCCTGAAAGCTTTCGAATCACGCCACGAACTGTGTAGCATTTTTTCCACAATAATAGGCCCCCCTTAATCGAAATAGAGTTTAGGTATTGACGAGCTATATAGGATTAAAATGTAATCGTTAAAATTGGTGATGAATGTGTTACATATATAGGTACCTATGCAGTTTATCCATATTAGATAAAAATAAATTGAAGAACCGATTTAAGTCTTCATATAGCTATCGCTCCCATAAACTCAGAGTCACCTTAGATCAGGATTAGAGTTCACAAGAGGTCACAAGCACTGGCTTAATCTTCAAATCTTAATTCTACTTATGTTTCCAATACTTGACTTATAATTACTACTGTTATAGCGCAGACAACAAAACACTCAATTTAAGCAATTTCACATGATGGTATAATATCCACATCGATATCGTAAAATCTCATTATAACATCGCACGCATGCGCGCAGCTGCGCTCTCATTGGTTAAATTTTAATGGCGGCAAAATCACTGTGACAATACACGTACACGTGAATTTAATTTAATAAATTAAAAGTTAAAAATGGATAGCGACGATGATATTTGTACGCCTCCGGATATTTTAGAATTGGCAACAAAATTAACTCACAATCTTTTGCCAGAAAAATCTAGAAAATTATATGAAATGAATAAAATTCAAGTCTCAAATACGATCTTGAACAGTATAGAAAACAAGGCGAATGAAGTAATTATAAATATTCCGACTCCGTCTACGAGCTCTACTGCTTGCCCCGCGACCGCTACAGCTGCTGGATCAATAATTAACATTAACTTTCAAAATTGTACCATCCAAAATTTGAACAATTATTATAAATAAACTATTGTCAGCTTTTACTCTTGTTGTTTGATTAATTGCATTAGTGAAGATAAAGTAGTGTATGCAACTGCATATAACACGGGTATTAAAACACTCGTTACTATTATGAAACTCGCTGCGCTCGTTTCATAAACTCACACTCGTGTTTTAATACCCTTCATTATAATTATGACAGTTGCATAAACTACTATTTTATAATCTTAGTTTTTAAATTATTGAATGCCTGATGATGATAGTAAATTACTACAGTAGCAGCCATTTTTACATGTTAAAAAATAAAGTTGTTGTTTTGTAATTTATTTTTGCGGCCTTAAATCCTTAAAAAAATATTATCATGTACATAATTCATCCGCCAACCCGCATTGGAGCAGCGTGGTGGATTAAACTCTGATCCTTCTCCTACATGGAAATGAGGAATATAATGGAAAGAGGTATATATATGTATAACCACTAGATTAACGAAAATAAATATGAAAATGGTACTTATACAAAACTACATTACCTATACTTATAAAATTAATAACGGCCACCCGCGACTTCGTACGCGTGGAGTTAGTTATTCGCACATAATTTTTAAATATGAGTCGGTCCGCACGGTTCACGCTAAAATACTTTTTATTGTTATAATAAAAATCCCTCCTTATAATAGAAAGTATCTACTTGTTTTCAATAATTCTTATACTTAAATACCATTTTAAGTCCATCTACTTTCATGCAAACTTCTGAACCCCGTTTTACCCGTACATGGAGTTTCGTAAAATCCGTTCTTAGCGGATGTCTACACCCTATAAGAAACCTACCTGCCAATTTTCAAGTTTGTAGGTGTTATAGTTTCTGAGTTCTCGTGATGAGTGAGTCAGTGACCTTTCTTTTTTATATACAATAGATTCAAAATTCATCACATCAGCCTATCGCAGTCATATGCCACATAGGCAGGACATAAGCCTCCCCAAGTTCGCGCCAGACATCCCTGTTTTCCGCAATCCTCATCAAGCCTACACCGGCAATCTTACGTAGATCGTCGGTCCAACGGGCCGGAGGACGTCCCACACTGCGTTTGCCAAGACGCGGTCTCCACTCCAGGACACGTCTGCTCCAACGGCCATCGGCCCTGCGACACAAGTGACCAGCCCACTGCCAGTTAAACTTGCTAATCTGTGGGCTATGTCGATTACTTTCGTTCTCTCGCGGATAGCCTCATTTCTTATTCTATCTTTGAGAGAAACCCCAAGCATAGCCCGTTCCATTGCACGTTGAGCGACTTACAACTTATGGACCAATCCCTTCGTAAGTGTCCACGTCTCGGTTCCTTATGTTAACACAGGCAGGACGAATTGTTCGAAGACTTTTGTTTTCAAGCATTGCGGAATCTTCGAAGTGAAGACTCGACGAAGCGAGCCCAACCGAATCCTCCTATCAGCCTCCTTCTCGAAGTTGTTGTGGCCTAGATGGATGGAATGGCCTAGATAATAAAGGTAAGATTCAAAATTATCTTCTTCTTCTTCTTCTTCTTCGTGTGCTTCATTACTGAAGGTCGTGCTTGTCCTGAAATGCCTTCACCGATGTGTCGACTAGCCTTCTCCACACCACTCTGTCCTCTGCTTGTCTCAGGGCAGTTGGAATACTGAGTCCCGTTATATTTTGGATTTGGTCGGACCAGCGGGTAGGTGATCGACCTCGCATTCTTTTGCCCTCGACCTTCCCTACTATAATATATAGTTTATCCAGATTATCTGGTTGTCTCCGGGCGATGTGACCAAAATAACTTAAGACTCGTCGGTAGCATATAGTGGATAGTCTGGTAGTAATCTTCAGTTGGTCGAGAATAGACTTGTTGGTTCGTTTTGCTGTCCACGGTATACGCAACATTCTTCTGTAACACCACATTTCGAAAGCTTCGATCTTCTTTCGGTCAGCTGCACGGATCGACCATGATTCGGAACCGTACAAAAATATTGAGAATACCAAAGCTCGTACGAGTCTGGTCTTGGTGGTATTCGACACTTTCCTGTTTTGCCAGATTCTCGTTAACTTACTCATAGCTGCTTTGGCCATCTGTGTTCGTCTCCGAATTTCTTTGTCACAGCCTCCCTGATTGCTTATAAGCGTTCCCAGGTACACAAACTCATTTACAAACTCCAGCTCCGTGAGTTCTCCGGTCCGTACAAAAGTTCCAGCTCGGTCTACTACCATGACTTTAGTCTTCATTTTATTAACGGAGAGACCGACCATCTCACTTGCGCGCTCGACTCTTCTAAGCAGTTCAGCCATCTCCTGTTCTGAGGAAGCCAATAGCGTTGTGTCATCGGCGTATCGGAGGTTACTGATTTTGTTGCCTCCAACGGAAATGCCTCCATCCCACTCTTCTAGCGCTGTCCTCATGATATACTCGCCGTAGATGTTAAAGAGGAGAGGGGATATGATGCATCCCTGTCGTACTCCTTTTTGTGGTTTGAAAGGAGCGGATAACACGTCATTCACTCTTACCATTGACTTCCCGTTCTCATAAAGAGCTGCGATCAATGCTATCAAATGCTCAGGAACACCCATTTCTAGGAGGACTCTCCACAGACAATCCCACCTCACGCAGTCAAACGCCTTGGAGTAGTCAACAAAACACATAATTATCGGAACATTAAATTCCCGGCTCTTCTCTATGAGTTGTCTAATGTTGACAATTTGCTCTCGAGTCCCGCGGCCCTTGACAAAGCCAGCTTGTTCATCAGGTATTTGCCGCTGCAGGTAAGGTTGTAAGCGTCCCTTAATTATGTGAAGCATGATCTTGCTACCATGTGATATGAGGGCCACTGTTCGGTAATTTTCGCATGTCTTTGTCGAGCCTTTCTTGTGCAGTGGTATCAAAAGAGACTCCGTCCAGTCCTTAGGCCATTTTCCCAAGCTCCAGATCTGATTACACAGGTCCTTCAAGATCTTGACACCTGTGTCTCCTAGGTTTTTTAGTTCTTCAGCGAATATACCGTCTCTTCCGGCTGATTTATTAGTTTTAATTTTTCTAAGAGCTTCTCTGACTTCAGATTCCAGTATTTCAGGCTCTAGGGTTTCACTCATACTCAATGGCCCAGAAGATCTCCTGTCGTCATCGTACAGACTTTGGCAATATAACCTCCATCTCTCCGTAACCTGGTCAATCTCCGTCAGTAATGAACCCTCACTATCTTGGATCGCCCAGGTTTTGGGTCTAAACTCTTTTGTGATGCTTTTCACTCGTAGAAACAGATCCCTGGTGTGCAGAGTCTTAGCATGGGCCTCAACATCTTCACATATTGAGTTCAGATATTGGTTGTAGTCTCTACGGCATAAGCGTTGAACCTTCGCTGACATGGTGCTATACTGCACTTTCTGAAAATCCCTTCTGGTTAGGAGGCTCTTTCTTTCATTAATCGCCTTCCACGTTTCTTCCGATATCCACGCCTTTTTTGGACTACAATAGTTTTGCTGTTGGATTTCTTTTCGTGTATCGAGAATAATGTCCTTTATTGTCGTCCACTTTGTATCTATGTCGAAGCTGTTACTCAACATTAAATGTGTGGCCTTGCCTTTAAAGACGTTTTTGAAGGTATTAAGTGATTCCGGAGAAGGCCGACCATGATGTTTGACTAAGGACCTCAAGCATTTCCTGAGCTTTACCTTCATGACTGCCACCAATAATTTATGATCGCTTCCGCAGTCTGCTCCGGGGTACGTCTTTGTATTAATGATACTGGACCTCCATCGCTTTGCTATAGCAATATAATCTATTTGGTTTCTGGCACGGTCACCTGGCATAACCCAGGTATATAGCCGCCGTGGGTGGTTCTGGAAACATGTATTCATGATGGACAGAGAGTTTTCCGCGCAGAATTGCAGCCACATCTCTCCTCTGTCATTTCTATCTCCGAGACCATATTTCCCAACAAAATTATATGTCAATAAAAATGTACAACAGTAGAATGGAGAATCTTGTTATATTTTTATTTAAAAATTCACTATAGCTTTATCTATTTACAAATATATGGCCTAATTAATATTTAATATTTATTAATTTTTAATATTTAATTAGGCCATATATTTGTAAATAGATAAAGTTAATGAATTTAATTAATATTTCTTATGAATGGAATATTACAACGGAAGGCATTTAATGTTACGCAATTTCTTAACAAGATGTCAACTCGTTGTCCGGAAGTAAGGTAAAGGAATCTGAATCGTTATATTTTTATAATTAGTTGATAATACTGATTGTTATCCTTATAGCAAAATTTATTAATAATATATACAAAATATGCTAAAATAACTGTTTCACAATAATTAAATAAATAAATTTAAAAGAACCTTGCTGAAAGGATCATTCTTGGTTATTAAACCGATTGGTTATTGAAAAATTTAGTTAATAAAAATAAGATATATTCATTAGAATTCATATAATGTAAATATTATTATAATAGAGCAATCGACATCTAGGACATTTAATGTATTTATAGATAGTCAGATGTTTTAGGTAGATTGAAAAATTCAATATTTAAATTTCGTCTTAATCATTGCACTTGTGTAGAGCTTCTTATAAACTTTAAAGGTATGTTTCGTCGTTAGTCCGAACTAGACATGATCTTCACACATCTGCTTAATGGATAAAAATAAAAATTAAACAATTCTTCTTTATTATGTTAAAGATAAATCGCGAAAGGTTTGGCTGGAAAATTCCTAGCCTGGCTATATTATATTCACCAACGTCATTAAAACCAGATTTTCAACCATCGTATTTTCAATGAAACAGCGCTCATTTTGATGTAAGACTTATTTATTAAACATGTGGGTGAAAGTAATTAGTATCAATATATATTAATATATATAATATAATATACCTGTATTGTTTATATTTGCCAACCCAGTAGTAAATGTCAGGAAAATAATAGACAACAAAATAGTTTGCACTTTCTACAGACTTCTTACTATTGGTAGATAATTTAAAAAAAATTTCAACGACGCGTTGCATTGGCGCAGCGGTCACAGCACTGTCTGTTGCGATAGACATTTGTATTGGCCATATAGATGTTTGTCGTTGTCTGGACGTTTATGCATGTGTATTGTGTGTGTTTTTGTGTATGTGTAATCCTACTGGGGCCGTTGAGTGTAAAGCGTTTATTTTTTTATTTTGAATTAACCCTCGACATGCCTGGTAGGGTCTGTCAGACCCAGACAACCATGGAAATCGTTGTTGTTCACTTATATTTGAATTTTGCGCGCTACCTCTCTCAGTAGCTGGCTTTTATGAACTTATCTACATCTCCGTCCGCTTTCTTCAGTCCAAAGCGTACTGTCGACTAAAAAACACGTCTGTAAAGTGCGTGCGGGTCTCTCAGACCCCACCAGGCATACGGCGTGACTTTTTTATGTAAGTATTATTTTATTTATTTTCTTTTTTTATTGATATTTGTGTGCTAAAACTTATTTATTTATGCATGTGTTCACGAGAGAATTTATAACGTAAGTATTATTATCTTGACTTTCTTAATGTGTGTGCTAAAAGTTATTTATATAGTTTTAGATACAAAATGGAAGGGCAACTGTGCGACGTGGATATATCTAATATACTGCTAGAAGAGAATGAGGAGGATGATATTATATTTAATTCTAGTAAGGGTGGCGTAGACAATGTCGATAAGCTTTTTCGATCTTATGATGTATCGTGAAACTCAAGAAGATGGCCAATGACATTGTTCTCTTGGATGCTCAATACTGCTGGAATCAATGCCAAGATTATCAAAATGTCTAATTCTTTGGAAAATAAGAGTAATCGCAAGTTTGATAAAAAGTTGGCTCGACTTGAACTCATTGAACCACATTTGAAATAATGAAAAGATAACCGTCGCATTTCTGTTGATCCTCGCAAAATAATAGCTGACAGTATTGGTGAACAAGATAGCCCACCAATGAAAAAATCCACGCCTGGATTAAAACGGAGATGCCAGGTTTGTCCATTCAAAAAAGCTCGCAAATCAGTGAGATTTGTGTGACATGCAAAAGCCACATTTGCCTGGATCATTCAATTTTTCAATACGCAAAATGCTTCGAAACCAAATCCCAAGAAAATGTTACTACAAGTGAAGAATGCTGATTATTTTATAATTATGTATAAGCGTATGTTAGTGCCTTACGCGGTGTGCCTTCCGATTTGTGATCTCTTATATTTTTATACAAATAACATAATACCAAAAATTGAAGGACTATTTTTGTTAAAAAATGTGTATCGTTTAATTAAACACATTTAAATAAAGATAATTCGATTATTATCTTACTTTTTATTATTTTATATTGCTTATCCACTAAAAAGGAATTAGGAATCAAAAATAAATAAATAAAAATATATAGAAAATGTAATAAAAATATCCAATTTAAAATCTGGGTCTGAGGGACCCACCAGGCATAGTATGTAACTTTTTACCACCAGGCATGCCGAGGGTTAAATATAGCCGGGCCAGAATTTTTTCAGCCAATCCTTTCACATTTTTTTTTGTAATACATCAAAATAAATATAAAATTATTTTCATCGACTAAGCCGATGGGTGAAGTTCATCTCTTAAGTGATTGCATAATGCGAATCATACTACACATCTCAAAACAATAGAATTACATTATTTTTTAAAAGCGATGTATATTAATAGTTTTTTACCGATACATTGATAAAACGAATTTAAGAAACCTCAAACAATGTTTACGACACTTATCCGTATCTGTATTTAAGCGACCTGTGTTTAAGCTCCGTTGTATAAAATTTCTACGTAGGTGTTTTTGAGGTAAACATTTTTTTGATATATTAAATATCTCTGATGAGATTTAAAAAAAAACAGTTTCCTTTGTGAATTAAATTTAGGCTATTGTTTTCAACCGCTTTCTTTAATGTGAATTAGTTTACTGGTAATTAATTATTGAAAGTACATATTGGTCGTGGGACTACGGCAGACAATAATATAGCCACCCTTCCTCCTGTAGATGTCCTAAGGTGCGACTAAGCGATAAAAAGTTTCCTCTACCAACTTGGAAACGTGGAAAATACCGGATGGTGGGATAACAATTTAATGGCTGGCTTGTAAATTGCACAGATCGGAGATGAGTAACAGCGTCTTCGGTACGACAAAGTCCTACAGTCATCAACCAGCGTGGTGACTATGTTCATCACCCCCAATGACTACGACTTGTATAATTGTTCAATCGCTTTGATTACTTTGATATCGCGAATACGTCATTTTTAAGTTCGTAGATAGATATCGCTACGGTGCTTAGAATCATCGGATCACATACGGTGCTAGTACATAGACAGGGACTAGTCCACAAATTTAAAGTCACTCAACGTGCTATGGAGCAAGCTATGTTTCATAACCGACATAGCCTGTAGAATAAGCAAGTTGAAATGGCAGTGGACTGGTCACCTCTATCGCAGGACTTGCAGCAATGGAGCAGACGTGTCCGGGAGAGGAGAGATGCGGAGATAAATAGTCTTTATAGAAGTGTACGCAGAATACCAATAACGAAAAATAACCCTTGGAATTAGTAACTGACTGCAGCGTCAGTAAATTGGTAAAGCTTTCAATAATCTGAGGGTTATCTGGTATCATAAATTAAAGATTTTTAGCTAATGTAGTAACTTAATAAAAATCTATGTGTTATGTTTTAACCTTAATCGAACTTTCCTATTTAAATGACAGCGTAGTAAAATAAAATAAAAACTTTAATGTTAGGTGTTATAATTAATTAAACAGTCATCCGCAACGGGAGCACATTTATTTAAAATTTACAGTTAATTAGTTGCCAAATAAATGAGCAAACCCAAGATTTAATTTAAAGACTCAATATATAATTTAAACAATAAATAACATTTTGATTACTGTGAGGCAGTTTAGTAATAATAAGTGATCATTGAGAATGTATTAAAGCGATCTTTGTTCAAAAATCTGTTTACTCATTGTCGTTTCGATCCTTTTTCGTATGTCCAGATTAATATTTCATTACTTGGTATGAGTAACGATATTTACGTGCATTGCCAAGGTTTAGTTGACATTAAAATATGCAGTATCGTATAAAAATGTCAAAAGAAATTTAACAAAGGATAATGTTTATTAAAGTTGATATACATGTTACATTTTTAAAAATAAATTTGACATCATAATTATGTTTCTTAAAAATTAAAGTTCAGTTTTTGTCATCTGTATAAAATGATAAATGTCTAATAAACATACTTATATTTTTGTACGAAGCTGGTGAATATCTTTTAATAATACGAGTATTATATAATATGGTGCTAATTAGCTCATACAACATAGCAATAGCGGTAGGTAGTAAAATGACATAATCGTTTTAATTAATACAACTTCAAATTAGTGTATAAGTACACTTTTATAAGATCAATTTTATATTTTATAAGTGTTACCTCAGAACTTCTAACTGGGTGGACCGATTTCGATGATTACTTTTTTAATCGAAAGGTGGTGCTTCTCACATGGTCCCTTCCAAATTTAATTAAGATCAAACGAGTACTTTTTGGGTTATCTCAAATAATGCGTACTTGCTTGACTATTTTTCGTCGACCGTCGCACAGAGGAGTATTTACGCTAAAAACCTGGCCAAAAGTAAAAAATGCAAAGTATTATAAAATTCAGTGCAACCATCTCTTTCTAGTAGCTGGATAAATTGTTTTTGATATCCCGTTACTTTCGCATTTTTTTGTTTACCCTGAACGGCATACAAGAAGTCGGAACTCAGTCGTCGCCGTCGGTCGTCGTCTGTGTTTTATTAAGGCTCGCATTTTGACACAAATTACACGTGGTGTTTTAATATGTTTAATATGCAATTTGTGTAAAAAAAATTTTTGTATGGAAGGTGAAAGTATGTTCTTTAATAATAATGTTACATTTAATCTGTAGACACATTGATCCTTTTTTATTTAATTATTGATAAAAAAAAAAATACTCTACTTTTTTGATAAATTTAAGTAAACAATAGTGTTTTTGTAGGTGTTCCGGGTACTTCCGAGTAGTTAACTGTTACATAAAATAAAGTAGAGACCTTCATAAAGGGATTAACAAAAGAAAATGTTCCGCTTTTTTCCGCCATTTTGTTTACCAGACATTTGAAGGAATTTAGTAATAAATTAAAAGTAAAATAATTTCTGCTCAATTGGGTGAAGATATCTGCTTCAAAATTGAGTTGCAAGATTTCACCCGAACAAACATACATAGATACAATATACATACATACATTGCAAGTTAAGAAGAAAAAAATTGACAACGATGAAGATGATAAAAACGACGATGAATTAGACTAATTTGTTTCAAAATTAAGCACTTTTTTATAAATTATGATCATGATGATGATTATGACCATTTTAATATTTTAAACGAATAAACATATTAAAAATTACTCTAAGTGTTTATTTATTTTATATTCACATGATATTTAAAAAAAAATAATTTTGGCCAGGTTTTTAGTGTAAATACTCCTCTGTGCGTCGCGTCGTTGTATTAGGTTATAACCTTATAACTTTTTTGGTAGCATGGGCGAATATATTAAAAAATAGGTTTTTAAATGTGCTAAACCACGTAGGCAACTTATTAATGAAAAAAATTTTACATAAAGATATTTGACAAAAAAAAATATATCAAATTGTAGAAATACTCGTAATAATCAAAGCAAATGAATAAAGAAGCTCATTTCTGTATATAAAACTTTACCCTGTTTTCATAGAAGTAGTGAGCAGTAAAAGAAGTAAATATTTACATATAATATTTTGTAAAGTAGGTAGTCGAAATAACATTAATTAAATATGCATTATTAGGGCCTATGCAAACCGCGTTTTTTAAACGCGATACAGACGCGATGCAAACGCACGTGTGACGCGATATAAACGCGATGCAAACGCGCGTATGTCGCGATACAAACGCGCCGTCGACGCGCGTTTGAATCGATACAAACGCCAACAAACTGCTCTGTAGGATAAAAACGCGCCGTCGACGCGCGTGTCACGCGACACAGACGCGATGCAAACGCGCGTATGTCGCGATACAAACGCACTGTCGACGCGCGTTTTAGAAACGCGCGTCGACGGCGCGTTTAAAAAACGCGGTTTGCATAGGACCTTAGTGATAACTAAAAAAGTACCTACTCGTCAGATCTCGATAAAATTTAAATAATATCACATGACAAGTACTAGCTTTTTATTAAAAAAAAATATTAAATCGGTAGACCCATTAAAAATGTATGAGGTAACACACACAAAATAATTGTGTTTGCTCGCAAACGAAAAAAAACCGACTTCAATTACATCGACAAGTAATACAACGTAATAAGACGAAAAAATAGTCAAGTAAATACGCGCTATTAAAGATTACACAAAAAGTTGTAATCAGTTTTCGATCTAATTTAAACAAGACTACAAGACAAGTATTAGCTTTCGATTAAAGTAAGAATCATCGAAATCGGTACACCGAGTAAAAAGTTATGCGTTATAATAAGTATAACGTAGGTCGACGAAAAAGTAGTCACGTAAATACGCATTATTAGATATAACTCTAAAAGTACTTGTCAGATCTCAATTAAATTTAAATGGGACCACATGACACACTACACCTTTCAATTAAAACAAAATTTATCGAAATCGGTCCACCCAGTCAAAAGTTCTGAGCTAACATACATTAAAAAAAAAACATACGTGTCGAATTGAGAACCTCCTCCTTTTTTGGAAGTCGGTTAAAAATACGATCGATTGAAACCTATACCTACGACCGCTGGTACCAGTTGCTTTGGTCACTGCAACAACGTCTCACTATCAACATTCAGTAAGATTTATCTGTATGGTGTTTTTGAAGTGAAACTTCTTTAGGCGCATTAGGTAACGCAGCAGCATCAGGGACGGCCAGTACTTGGATGGGAGACCACCTGGGAACACCGCGTGACGTTGGCTTTTTGTTTTTGTTTCAATTACTTTTTTTGTATTTTAAATTCTTTTTTTTCAAGTTTTTTTGAATTAACTTTTTTGGATTGGTTTGGCAAAGAAGTTTCACTTCTGACATGTGTACTTTGTACGCACGTAATTTTTTTTTTAGAAATAAAATATTTTATGTTTTTCTCAAACGTCCGTTTGAATGACCTTTACAACATTATTTTGCTTATAAGGGGTCATCTCTCTCTTGTAATGTCTTCTAAGAACTATAATATTCGTAATTTGAGTCACAAAATGCAATGAATACAACAAGGAAAATATAATAATATTTTACCCAGCATTGTCGCCAACACGGATATCATGTTAGCGTCATAATATGATTTTTTATAGCCTAACATGCGATCGAAGCCGTAATATTTTTGTTTAGTTTTATAAATTGCAACAAATATATAACAATTCTAAAATTATTATCTTAAGTATAATAGTTGTTCATTAATTTTTATTTGATGGCTTTCTATAACTCAAAAATAGCAGTAAATGATTTCGCTGCATGGTCATAGTCTTTAACAGTAAACAATACGTGACAGTTATTGATTGATTAATTGATTCCATCTGTAATATCCCACTTCTTCTCCTACATGGAGATGGAGGCCTATACCTACTCAGCATCAAGGTCGAGCTTAATCCGCCACATTTCTCCGCTGAGGTTTGGCAAATACACTTTCAAAACAATTATTATATTGATAATTAACATGTTATTTAAATCGACTTTATTGTGTTGAGGTAGGCGACAGATTCGTACGGGGCCCGGACGTTCAGACGCCACATTTCTCCGCTGAGGTTTGGCAAATACACTTTCAAAACAATTATTATATTGATAATTAAAATGTTATTTAAATCGACTTTATTGTGTTGAGGTAGGCGACAGATTCGTACGGGGCCCGGACGTTCAGACGTCCGGGCTTACCGCCCGCCGGCCGGGGCGAGGTTTCGACTGCTAGCGCGACCCCATCTCGCTCCACCCAGGCGGACGACGGCTCACACGTGGTGGATTTTAGTCAGTGTAGGAGTCTGATATAACCCTCTGGTGCCCCCGCGCCGGAGGGTATCCATGATGGATTTTCCCAACGTAAAAAAAGAGGCGACACATTCGTACGATGTACGCAATTATTTTAAAATATTTAAATTATCTATACTAATATAATAAAGCTGAAGAGTTTGTTTGTTTGATTGTTTAATTGTTTGTTTGTTTGTTTGTTTGTTTGTTTGTTTGAACGCGCTAATCTCAGGATCTACTGGTCCGATTTGAAAAATTCTTTCAGCGTTAGATAGCCCATTTATCGAGGAAGGCTATAGGCTATATATCATCACGCTAAGACCAATGGGAGCGGAGTCCACGCCGACGAAGTCGCGCGCAGAAGCTAGTATTAAATATGCTGTGTGGTTACAGGAGTAAAGAATATAAACACCCCTTCTCTTCCCGTGGGTGTCGTAAGAGGCGACTAAGGGATAACTCAGATCCACTACCACCTTGGAACTTAATAAGTCGACCGATGGCGGGATAACCATCCAACTGCTAGCTAACAAATAAACAGGCTGACCGAAGATGAACAGCAGCGTCCTCGATGCGACAAATCCAGCTCTGCGGTCACCAACCCGCGTGCCCAGCGTGGTGAGTATGGGCAACACACATAAGTTCACGCCATTTTCGGCATGAACTTGTGGAGGCCTATGTCCAGCTGTAGACTGAGAATGCTGAAGTGATGATGATGATGATGAAGTTCTAAATAAAAATTATGTCGTGTCATAGGACACCAGGTAGGAACGAAGTTCCTTCGGATAGTATACAAGCAACGCAATTTGGAAAAAATAAAATTAATTAAAAAAAATCAATCATCATCATTATTATCATCTTGATTTTTTTTTGTTCATTAGTTTTTATTTAAGTATGTACTTAAAAGTATTTCGGAAATTTTAGAAAATAACAAATAACGTAAATTAATATAAATCAAACAAAAAAATAAATACAGTCGTGTGTTCCGTTATATATTTTTCTTACGGTTTTAGTCTCACATTTTTTCAGTTCGGTCGCCCAGCAAAATCCCTATATTTTCCAAGCCTGTCGTAAGGAACTTCGTTCTAATAAATTCATACTATTATTACAAAACTAAATTATATTTAAGTTGAGGTACGCTGATTTAATTATCTACCATAACTATAGTGACTACGATGACTCATAAGATCAGGGCAGTGGCCAGGTACCATGACATGACTGTGGGTCACCATTCATATGGTCATTTAATAAATAAATTACTAATTTTTCGAGTATTTTTGGTTTTAATTAATTTAGTCAACATAATGTAAAATAAAATGTCTTAAATCTTAGTTTAAAAAATTTAGCGTTATTAAATATTATTCTGGTTTAACATGTCAAAATATCTAGTTATTAATAGATGACAAGATTTTTTAGTAACTACAAGTTTTTCGATATCTACTCTAATTTTAATAACAAGAATGTTAATGTATATAAACTTTAAAAAACATTTTAGGCAAAATAATATTTTCTATTAGTTTTTAATTGACCACATTAGTATGTAAATTTATAGGTACTTTAAACTATTTTCTATTTTAGTTAAAAATATTGAAGTGATCGAAACTAAAATCGCGCTAAAGTAAAAAAAAATAATTTTTACTAATGTGTTCCGATTAATAGTTAAGTTACATTCGTAATGGTTTTTAAAAATGTATAAAATATTTTTCAAACGTGATAAGACAGAGAAGTAGAATAGGTAAGAATAGAAAAAGTATGTCTAAGGGTGGATTTAGACCAAACGAACAAAGAGCTAGAGCTAGAGCAAGAGCATTCTTTCTTGATTTTTATGTGTAAACGAACACTCGTATTCATATATATAACAACGTAAGAATGCTCTACGCCTGTTTACACTAAAAGAATTTGATAAGAATTTGATATAGTGGGGATAGAATGAGCATTCGCTCGTCTGATGTAAATCGACCTAATAATAATAATAATAGTAATATATGTTTTGAATCAAATGTTTACAGACAAATTAAAAACTAATAATTTATTATTATATTTTCACAATGATTACAAAGAGGTACCTACTACAAAGTCGAATTTTTACTAAGTATGTCTTAAAATCGAATTTGGTGAGATAAGTGAAAACTATAAACAAATAAATTATATGTATATATTATAAACACATTGTCTTAATTATAAGTAACGATTACATCACTATAATACTGGATTGTGTCCGGGTATTTTGACAGGACCGTTGAATGAAACGATAAAGAAAACGGGACCGAAGCGAATCACATTTTTCTTTTTCCTTTTAAAATTATAATCGTTCACTCTGTAACGTTATATTTCTTTACGAATTCCGAAAAATATTTTATCGCATATGTTTATCTTTTTACCTCAAAATATAAAAATATCAACCAAGTGTGGGCATGACATCTATGTGTAAAGGGTCATATTCAAACAGCCCTAACTCTCGAGTTATGCAATTAAGAACAAAAATTTTAATGTCAATTTGTAATTAATATTCTTAAATATTAGGACAGTATTAAAAATTTAGTATCAATGTGCTAGTTTTTGAATTATGTTAAGAAAAAAAAACAGTCAATTTTTTTAATCATCTAGTCACTTAAATTAGGATTGTAAATTTTTTAAAGATATTTTGTGATAACTTTCGTTAATGTTTATTTTTATTTGATAGATACTATTTTTACCTTTTAAATAACATTTTTTTACATCTGTAGGACCTTTCTGTCCAGAGAAGTCTGCATCTTTTGGCAGAGATATACGAGAACAAAACAAAATTATAATGGCGGCCATTCCGACAAGAGGGGGCTAGACCCCCTTATATGGGTGTTTTTGTTGATAAAATTAGGTATATTTTGTAACCTTAAATTATCGCTAGCTTGGGACCGGACACCTGTATATACATAATACCTATGTACACATGGACATGTAAGTGTGTCACACAGTATTGATAACGTAATAATAAGTACTGGTGAAAGTATCAGAATATCAAGTATCATAACATAATGTTATGGATTCACCTTTGCATCTCAGGCAGATCCAATTTCATTTGACACCGATATAGACTCCTCCAAGACTCCTGAGGGAATCTCTGACTTACGTAGATACATCAGAGTCGACGTAACTGTCACGTCCTATTGGTAACTTATCATTTTAAAACTTTCTATGAATTGGTATATACATGAAATTAAGTTTTAAAACGCTTAAATATCTGACCTGCTGGCCTGAAGTGCCAATGTTATGAAAACCGTTCGCGGATAAGCAATAAAATACTAGATGTTTAAAAAAAAAAACAATTACGAACCCGTGGATGTTGTATGATAAATAAAAATATATTTTTTTTGCAAATATGTAATTTTTAATGATCAAATTTAAGACTTATTAATTTTGAATACACACCAATAGTATATAAATAATTTAAAATAATAATAATAAAAAAACAACTAAGTACTAAGCCAAATTCATTCCTCAAATAAAATTATTTTACCATACCACATCCACACATACTATATACATCCAGAAGTGTAATAGGCGTGTGTCATATTATATGACATTATTATTGACTACATATTGAAAAGTCGCAAAATTTAAAAATAGTGAAATCAGTAGTTATAATGAAAAATAATTATGTTTGCTCGCAAACGAAAAAAAAACCGACTTCAATTTACATTGTCGAAAAAAAGTCAATAAAATACGTATTATTAGGAATAACTCAAAAAGTGCTCGCCAAATCTCGAACAAATTCAAATTTTAATGGTACAGGTACCGCTTTTGATTAAAAAAGGACCACAGAAATCGGTACAACCAGTAAAAATTTATTAACAAATTACATTTGAACTGAGAACTTCCTCTTTTTGTTTGAAGTCGTTTAAAACCACGTAAATGAAAATGTTATATGACGCCTACGTAGACGTTGTACGTAGCCTTACACAAACATATCGACTAAAGTTTAGATTTTTATCAAATTCATAAACAAGATGTTATTCAAAAGATACATTTTAATTACATAATTTTATGAATGAGTCCAATTAGAACAAGCGATAAGCAGTTATGAGTAAACATCGTAGATATTATCGAAAATATTTTAAATGGAATTTTAGATAAAATAATTATGGGAACTACTTAAAATGTACGACTTTAATATTACTATTTAATATATATTAAAAACAAAAACAACTGATAAGAATATTACGACGATGATAATATGATGTTTAATTTAACAATATTCTACTGAAAAAAATTTGAAACTGATAGGTATGCTCATATAGAGTCGAATAGTTATTTCATAATATCAATAACATAGTAAATAACTCTTTTAAAGATATATGCGCATACGAACTACGAAGTTTCCGAAAAACATGTAATATTATATATACGTTTATCCGAAATTTAACAATTCCACTAAATTGTGCATTTTATACTATACTAGCAACCCGCCCTGGCTTCGCACGCGCACGGGTGCAATACTGATACTAAATATAAAATAAAACAAATATGATATATGCGCAAAAAATGTGTTTATTTACGACATCACATTAGAAACCTCTAAAACTATCAGTGTTACTCTTCGATATTATGCATGTATTATACATATACCTTCCTTTAGAACAACTCTATTTACTAAAGAAAACCGCATCAAAATCCGTTGCGTAGTTTTAAAGATCTAAGCATGCAGACAGTGGGAAGTGACTTTGTATTATACTATGTAGTGATTTAGTAGAACTGTTTAATTAAACATCCAGTAAAATAATCACAATACATGTGGCCGCTTGTGCGTAATTCAGGGTCAAACGCAAAACAAAATATGAAAACTTATCCTGAAACATATTATTAATTAATAATTATCCTTACAAATATCCACAGTGGTTACTGTAGGAATCACTAACGATTCGTGTTATAGTAATCATCGCTAATAAAAATTAATTTAGTGTATTAATATCAATTTAAAACAGTTAACCGAACTAATGAATGATCCGAAAGAAACCTTTTAATATACCGCTAGAGGTTAATGCGTCATGCAATCAAGTACACGGGATACTTATCTATATGCGAAATTAAGATCTATTCATCTTATCGAATGTCCTAAATCAATCAATAATGTTTGTGAGCTATTCGCAAAAAGTAAAACGGTAATGTCGAGGGAACTGGCCATAGGTTCTAGGTAACGGTTCATTGTGATCTGTGAATAGCTTTAGGTAAATACTGTTGATCGTTCTTGATCTTAAATTTTGATAATAACATTGAAGTTCCTCTTAACCTATCTATGAAGAATTAGTTTAATAGGTATGATGTTTCTTCGGCAGTTACGTGATAATAAACTAGAAAGAATTGTTGAGATAACTACGATTGCAAGGATGATTTGATAATTATGATTATGATAGGTATATCTTATACTATTAAACGAGCAATTCTTGTATATATATATATATATATATTTTTTCTGAATCTCGGAATCGGCTCCAACGATTTTCGTGAAATTTAGTATGCAGGGGATTTCGGAGGCGAAAAATTGATCTAGCTAGGATTCATTTAAAAAAAATGTCGTTTTATCCCTGTTTTTAAGCAATGAAAAAATATCATTAGAATACGAAGCTTAATTTCACTACGCGTCAACATAGCTTTAATGTGGTAATTAGGAAATCGGCGGGTGTCAAATCGTGTTGACCCGGGTTCGAATCTCAGTCTCCAGATAAATTTTTTTTCTTTTTTTTTTTAATTTCACTCGTGATTTATTATTTAAATAAAATTAAAATATAAAAATACCGAGAAAAAAAAAACAAAAAATAAAATGAAAATACCGAGCAAGGCTCGGTCACCCAGGTACTGAATATATTATGATAGGTAATGAAACTACTAGCGTTAGTAAATGTGTAAGTACATAAAACGTTTTAAAACTTATAATGATATAAAATGTGTTTAGATGATTTATCTTTACATTAAATGTATTTATTTAAAAAAAAAAAAATTGGTTGTCTGTAAAGTTGATTTACGGACGATAGTTTAATGTGACAACGTCAAAACAAAACATCTTCTCGGACGCATAGGCCAATCGAGTAAAAAAGAGATAGATCCGGCGCAAGCGTACAATGAGCGTAACGCTACAATGAGTCATCCTTTTTCGTGCATGTCGTCGGCGTTCATTGATTTATTAGACGTTGTCACGTCAAAAACTAGATAACCGGGTGACTTCGCATCACCGACAAATATTTATGAAAAATATGAACAAAAAACTTTCTGAACACACCTATAACTAAGTATTTGACAACCAAGTGACAATAGTTTTTGACAAAAGAGATCAAATGATTCACAGCTAGAAACATTTTGTATTGTAAAATTAAATTGTCGATTTTAGTATTTTCCGTTACTAATTACTAACGTTTCTCATCATTTAAACTTTCCCTGAACTTCCATAAATATTTCAAGATCAAAATAAGCCAAATCAGTTCAGCCATTCTCGAGTTTTAGCGATACAAACGAAGAGCAATCGATTATTATATATATATATTACTAGCCTACCCGTGCCCACTTCTTGGGTGTTAATTATTTTTGTGATGCAAATATATTATAGTAAAGTTTTCATCTGAAAATAACTGAGGTAGGGCACAGCAGGAAATTTCCTGCTCAAAATATGGAGCAGCCCGACTGGGGAAGTACCTCGACCTTACAGAAGACCACAGCTAAATAATACTGTTTTCAAGCAGTATTGTGTTCCTGTTGGTGAGTAAGGTGACCAGAGCTCCTGGGGGGATTGGGGATAGGGTCGGCAACGCGCTTGCGACGCTTCTGGTGTTGCAGGCGTCTATAGGCTACGGTAGTCACTTACCATCAGGTGAGCCGTACGCTTGTTTGTCGACTTAGTAACATAAAAAAAAAAAAAAAAAAAAATCTCACTCGCTTTCTCAGACTTTATTTACATATAGGTACAATTATTTTTCACTGAATTTTTTGTTCAATAACAATAAAATATAGCCTATATCACTTCTGAATCGTGTAGCTTTCTGTTACTGAAAGAATTTTTGTGATCGTATCAGTATTTGCGAAGATTACCCCCTACAAACAAACAAAGTTAGAAACTTTACCTCTTTATAAAATTGTTTATTTATTTATTTATACTTTATTGTACATCACAACTACAAATATCATTTACAGACTGTGAAGTACAATGGGCGGACTTATGGCTATTTAGCCATTTCTTCCAGACAACCCAAAAATTAGTATAGTTAGTATGTAATGTTTATACTAACCGCACCTATTACAATAGACTCTAGAATAAAAATTAATGTAACTAAATACGCGTTTCGAGAAATCCACTCATCCACGGCACGTCGAAACGTCTTTACCAGGATTATATATAACAGTAATATTCAATGTTTATCGCCGTGACCGTCGACCGGCGCCAAGGATCTGCGTCACATCGAATAGCCACCGAGATATGGAAACTACCGAGAAATTCAAAATATTTACCTTACAGTGGAATTTTGTGACAAATAAAACAATTCACCGAATTTTCAATTTATATAATAACGTATCCAAAATGATTCATTAAAATACCTAATGAATTAAAATCAGTTCAAAACGATTTCCTTTTGAGACAATTTATTCATAGAATGATAACAGAATTTGTTTATTGAGAACAAAGTTTTTTTTTCCATAAACATAATTATTTGTTATCAACTTTTTTTAATAAACTGTTTGTTATATATTTAATTCTTAAAATTATTAAAAATGAAAATTATACAAAAATAAAAGGTACAAATTCGAATATACATATACGTATGTGTAATATATAAATTAAAAATTGAATACTTAAATATTAATGCTACAAAAATGATGCCTTACTGTTTTTCCTATGCCTTATCAATATAACAAATGACTTACATCAAATTCTAACTGTTTACAAAATTAATTTGTACGCTGCATAACATATGAAAACTATTTTTGTTATAAAATATATACACTTATTAATAACATTAAAAGAAAACATCTAATTGAATTTTTATTTATAATAGTTTTACATCACATAGTATTTAAATATTAAAATGTAGGAAATAAGTATTTATTAATTATTTATATTTAACATCTTATGTAATCAATTACTTAGGATGATAAATTAAATTTAGCATTTATTATTAAGTACCTGGTTGACCGAGCCTAGCTCGGTATATCTTTTTTTTGTTTGTTTTTTTCTCTGTATTTTTATATTTTACTTATAGTTAAATAAAAAATTAGGAATCAAATTAGAAAAAAAAGAAAAAATAATAGATTGGAGACGGATTTGAACCATGGTCTCACCGGTTGATTCGGCGACCGATGTTCCACCGAGCCATTAAAACTTATTTGGCATTTGCGAAATTAACTTTCCTATTCTAACGATATTTTATCCATGTTTTTCATCGCCTAAAAACAGGGGTAAAACGACATTTTTTTTAAATGAATCCTAGCTAGATCAATTTTTCGCCCCCGAAATACCCTGCATACTAAATTTCACGAAAATCGTTGGAGCCGATTCCGAGATTCAGAAAATATATATATATATACAAGAATTGCTCGTTTAACAATTTATATAATAACGTATCCAAAATGATTCATTAAAATACCTAATGAATTAAAATCAGTTCAAAACGATTTCCTTTTGAGACAATTTATTCATAGAATGATAACAGAATTTGTTTATTGAGAACAAAGTTTTTTTTTCCATAAACATAATTATTTGTTATCAACTTTTTTTAATAAACTGTTTGTTATATATTTAATTCTTAAAATTATTAAAAATGAAAATTATACAAAAATAAAAGGTACAAATTCGAATATACATATACGTATGTGTAATATATAAATTAAAAATTGAATACTTAAATATTAATGCTACAAAAATGATGCCTTACTGTTTTTCCTATGCCTTATCAATATAACAAATGACTTACATCAAATTCTAACTGTTTACAAAATTAATTTGTACGCTGCATAACATATGAAAACTATTTTTGTTATAAAATATATACACTTATTAATAACATTAAAAGAAAACATCTAATTGAATTTTTATTTATAATAGTTTTACATCACATAGTATTTAAATATTAAAATGTAGGAAATAAGTATTTATTAATTATTTATATTTAACATCTTATGTAATCAATTACTTAGGATGATAAATTAAATTTAGCATTTATTATTAAGTACCTGGTTGACCGAGCCTAGCTCGGTATATCTTTTTTTTGTTTGTTTTTTTCTCTGTATTTTTATATTTTACTTATAGTTAAATAAAAAATTAGGAATCAAATTAGAAAAAAAAGAAAAAATAATAGATTGGAGACGGATTTGAACCATGGTCTCACCGGTTGATTCGGCGACCGATGTTCCACCGAGCCATTAAAACTTATTTGGCATTTGCGAAATTAACTTTCCTATTCTAACGATATTTTATCCATGTTTTTCATCGCCTAAAAACAGGGGTAAAACGACATTTTTTTTAAATGAATCCTAGCTAGATCAATTTTTCGCCCCCGAAATACCCTGCATACTAAATTTCACGAAAATCGTTGGAGCCGATTCCGAGATTCAGAAAATATATATATATATACAAGAATTGCTCGTTTAATAGTATAGGATAAAAAACCAAATACAATTATTTAAAAACTTTTACTCGATATCTGATTACTCGATATGATACGTTAACTCTACATTTAAAAGAACAAATCCTTAAATTGATATGAATACCTATTCTATAATGAAACATAATTTAAGATAATATTACATTAAATATTACACATCTAATATTTGTTTAAAATTAGACATTGAAATATTTTGGTAGCTCGATAAAATTTTATTCAAAAGCTTTTAATAATATAACAAACTGCTAAGTACGAGTCGGAATTTCGTATAAGGATTCCATAATAATATTTAATATATTCTTTATAATTGTCAAAAAATACTTTTTTTTGTGGATACGTTTAAAATAACTTCATGAAATTTTTGCCATTTTAGCGCAGATACTGTTATAATGCACTTATGTGAAAATTTGATGACTAAAAATTAAAATTTTATAGATAAAGAATTTTGACGAACTGACGTACAGACTAACCAAGACTTTGTAAGTTTGGCTTTGATATTTGTCCGTAGTTCCGGTTCCGGGACTTTTCGCAAACAGAACCCTAAAAGCATTCGCATACGTAGATAATTGAATTCATCAAACATTTATCATACAATTTCTTTAGATATATTAGCGTTCAGAAATATTCACAAACATAAGTGCTAAATAACTCACCGGGCAAAACCAATCATTAGGAAATTGTCACACATCCTCTTTTCATACGGATTTCGGAATAATCAATAATGTGAAATTTTACAAGGTCGTGCTAGATTCGTATGATCCTTCTTTTATCACCATTGTAAAAGGTGTTATTTTTCACAGACCTTACCAAAGAAAAGATATTTAAATTTGTACAATAAAATTTCTCCGCGTTTATGTTTAAAAGCTATAGATCCCGTTGTGGATGCTCTACGTTTATAAAATACTAGTAAATAAAGTAATAATCCACACTAAAATTGAGGGCATTATTATTGATAATAGGTATTATATTTTGATGACATTACTATAAACATAAATATTTAAAATTGTCTATTGATTTATTTATTAATTAAATTGGGACTAAGATTATAGAGTAGTGTTTTTTTTTTGTAGTTAAACCAAAATATCCCAAGGACCAGGATCACTGTCATCTAATCTTGTGCATAACAATTACATCACATTCAAATGAACTTACAGAACTGCTAACTACATATCTTCTATATATTAATACGTCAAGCAAAAACTGTATCTACCCCTTTTTACGACAATTGCGTGGACAGAGGAGTATGAAATTTCGTACACTTATAGATTATATAGAGTGAGGTGATAGTTATATGAAGTGCAGAATACTAATATTTTTTTCAAAAACTATGCATAAAAATATAATATTAAATTAAAAAAAAACATTACACACACTACCATGTATTTGACACACACACGCATATTACTCTTTTGTTAATTGTCAAAGTCTGTAGTCAAATTGAAAATTATGAAAAAAGGTTTTCATTATTATTTCATTTTGGTTTTCTTTAATTTAGATTTTTAATTATGGCCGAAGTTCGACCTCTGGACGACCACTACTATTAATACAAGTTTAGCCTCGTAAAACTAAATTATACGCATGCCTTAACAGTTATTATTTAAAAAAAAATTGCGTGCGTACAAAGTACACAATACATGTCAGAAGTGAAACTTCTTTGGCAAACTAGTTAAAAAAACTAATTAAAAAAAACTAGTTAAAAAAACTAATAACAAAACGATTTTAAAATACAAAAAAAAAACTAATAAAAAAAAATCCAAACACTCGCGGTGTTTCCAGGCGGTCACCCATCCAAGTACTGACCGTCCCTGACGCTGCCACGTTATCGGTTGCTCAAATTTTACCCCTCATGCGCCTAAAGAAGTTTCACTTCAATAACTCATGTCCTCAAATAAAAAAATAAAAACGAAATTAGAAAATCATAAAATTGCCTTAGATTAGAATCGATAGGATATATGATCGAGTAACCCAATAAAGTAAATTCGATCAACAATGGCACGCAGAGGTAAGGAAAGACAGTGACTGCGTATGTGTGCGTGCGCATATGACGCAGATAAAACGAGCGTGTGTTCTGGTTCCCGCAAAGAGATGAGCTGATGTAGCCAATGTATAAAAGCGAAGCGTTGATTTCGAAATCAACATAGTGTTTTGGAATTCTCTAAGGAACATACACAAGTTTGACCGTGAATAGATTTCCGCATAGTGATCGCAAAGGTTGCAGTGCAGTGATTGATCTGTAACGTTTATAGTGATTTTTTTTCGGGAAATTTATTGTGCAAACAGGATGAACTCTTTTGTGGTAATTTCCTTTTTTTTCATTCTATGGTTCATTCTTTTTTTAAATAATTTTTAATAACTTACTCGTATTTTATTTTTATTGTTTTTATATATTTCGTTAGTGTAATAATTGAATTACAAACGCATTCAGTGACTGTTTAGTAAAAATGTCAAAGTACTGTATTCTTAATTAGTTACAAAATTGTAATGTTATTCTTACAGTTCGCTGTCGTATTCTGCGTGTGTGCAGCTGCCGGTTCACCTATTGAAGATGGCAGATGGAATCCCTATAAATATGGCGACACTGGCAAGTAAGTAAATGTCACTTGTTTATTAATGTTAACTCTTTGTATAATCATTAGAATATGCATTTAATTTATGTTATTTCCACGTTTGACCAGTCAATATATGATGTATGTGTTATAATTATGTATAAGAAAATATAATGTAATATCAAAATAAATGTAATATGCTTATTTCAATTTGTTACTTGATATATGTAACGAGTTCAAGGACGAAAATCACATATCATGAAGAAGCTTTAAGTGCTAATGTTTTTATAAATTTTCAAATATGATACTAAAGTTTTGAAACATGCTACTGCTTAATATTAACACGCAACAGGTCAAGTAATGTTATTAGAATAATCTATTTAAAGTTTTGTTTATTCAAGTTAGTCAGTCATATAAAATGTTTACCTACTATAATTTCATAAATTTTCGCAAACAGACAGAATATTAAAAATTATAATAAAATATATTTACACCTAAGTTAAACACTAGAAGTATAATAGAGTAAAGAATAAAATAACATCAAAATCATTTATTGTTTCAGGTATATACCATCAGACGAAGGCAAATATATACACATACCAAACCCGTACATACATATAGACAACCCCTACGACGGTGGCTATGGACCATACGCACACGATTATGAGCCCTATGTCGAGGCGGCTTCACAGGATGTATACAAGCTAGTCCTAAAACCACCTCAAGAGTTCAACCCATTCTACAAAGAAGGTTATTACAAGAACAATGGCATCAAGATCATCAAGCAGAAACACAATTATGAAGAGGACAAATACGATTTTCTGTAAGTATTGTTTTATTAGACTGAAATACAAAATATATTTAGCCTAGTTTTTTCCAACTCTTTAACCAAAATCAAAAGATTATTGGTGTTGGTGACAAACTGACAGTTTATTACAATAGTAAAGATAGAATATATAAAAAGTTAAAAAATAGACTAATATCAGTAATAGATCAGTATTAGCAAAGTGAAAATCTAAAAAAAAAAAACCTAAAAACTTTATTCCAACAAAAATATTACCTAACGAAGTGCAAGAGTCTATCAAAACTAGATGATGGATTTTGCAATAAAAAAAAAACTACATCACAATAATAACATTATAAATCTGACTAACAGTTTTTAATGATATTATATTAACATACAAATTACATAAAAATTCAAAGTTATAAATATCATACCGCCTGAACAATATCGACCTTGCATAGTTGAATATCTGACATATCATTCAAATAACATAATATAAGATAGTGACGATCGACCGCTATGCTAATTCATCTGCTCGGAATTTTGACTCAAGATATTTTTTTTATTGTAAAATAGGAGCTAGTGACGTTTAAAAATATGAATTGTCACCAAGGACGGATGACTAAGCAACTTCCTGATCAAACTACGTCATTACACATCGCGACTTTCGTCCTAATTTAAAATAGTAACTTACTAAGAACTACGTTAGTAAAATACACTAGCAATATTATAAACAATATAAAGCGATAACTTTTTATTTATTAGTCATTCGTTCCGGCCGTACCTACGTATAAAAAATGACCTTGACCACGATAAATTTTTGATACTGACACATTGACAAATCGTGGTCAGAGTTCAATCAATTTATATTCATTTGCGACACACATAACACATAACTTATTCTACTATGTTGCATTCGACTGACACATTTAAAATTACAATTAAAAATAAAATTGCGTTGTTAAATACAATAAACTATTCAGAATATTAAAAAAAAAAAATATTAATTTTTGTTACAGTTTCGAAACTGAAAACAAGATTCGTGCAAAGGAGAATGCTGTATTGAAGAATCCAAACTCAATCGACGAGGGAATTGCATCACAGGGATTCTACGAATACATCGGCCCCGATGGATTCATGTACAGAGTAGACTACACCGCTGACGAGAACGGCTTCCGCCCAAAAGTGAGGAGGTTAGAGACCCCTTACTCCGGTAAATGGGTGCTTGAAAAGGTCAACTAGATAAATTTACTCTCCTCGGACCAAAAACGAAACAATTCCTAACAATTTCCTCATAAAAATCAGTATTTTCTAATAAGTAGACGATACCGATAAATCGAATAATTTTATGCATTGAATTATTTAATGTGTAAGTCACGATGAGTAAGTCTGTCACGAATGTGACATTTTAACACAATTTACCAATTATTTTCGAAAAATTATTCGGTTAATATTGTTAACATAAATAATATCAAAACAGTAAATTACCGCCATTGTAATTATTAAAATGCTAACTTGTACAAAGACGAACAAAGACAATTAAGTCCTCATCAAATGTAATATGTCTGCCTAGAATTATATCTTAATTTATGTTTTAGCTCTAAGTATTTAGATAAATGAAATTAAGAACATTATTTATAAATTGTGATAATAAATTTATATTTCTATATATATTTTTTTTTGTTTATTCCGATAGATAAAAAGATGACATTAAAAATGTCAAGGCACTTTTCTAGATTAAAATATTATACTAATGCCTATCCTAAATAGCAAGGCAAACATTTTAAAATAATTGGTGACCTTTCAACTTAGACTTTATAATATTATCCTAAAAATACATGAACATACTATTGATATCAAGAAAATATAGCAATTATAATATGCGTTGAAAATAAACAAGTGTCAAGCGGAGAGCAAAGGAAGTTGTAAAGTCATGCGTGTTAGGTCACTGGCAAGAAATTTGGTGAAATTGTTTTGGCTCAAGCTTGCAGAGGCTTTTATGGAGGCAGAGGACGTTGACCGAGAGCACTGCCAAGTAGCCGGCGCCGCTGTGGCCGACGCAATGCGATCTCAACCGGGTGCTGCACTGCGTAGCGCCTTTTCTCTTACTCGCTTATTTCTTTGCCCAAATGACTTACTGTTACGATACATCCCATTGCCAAATAGGTCAGCTATTATCTCATCGTAGTTCCTTGAACTTTTTATGGCACTACATGGAAATGGAAGATGTAAATTAAGGTATTACACTCAACCGTCCTGACTGACAATTTTATTGGTTCGAACCATCGAACACTAATATGAGAGGATTTTAAAATGGTCATAAAAGTTAAAAGTTAATGTGTTAGTCAGCTTTAATTCGATTATAAGGCTAAACGTATGTAATTTAAAATGCAAATCGGTCTCGATTGTATCTTAAGCGTAAGGTAAGAATTTTTTTATCCCTTTAATTACACAAATGTTATTTGTCTCTTTTATCTGTGCTTTATTTTAGAGGCATACATTTCTAATTTCAAAATATGTAATATTTTTATTGAATTAAATAGAATTTCATAATAAACAACAAGATTGTTATTTTATACACGTTAACAAAGTTTCACAAAATTTAAACCGTTTGTTTTCATAAAGATGAAGGCAATAACTAGCTTAGCACAAAGCTTGGCAGAAAACGATTTAGTGGTAGCGAATGGCAGGAAGAAGGGCGGACGTCGGTGCCTGTTGGCTTAATTGGCTCCCGACCAACTTTCCAAAAAGAACCTTCTGTGGGTACGTGACGCGGTTAAACAGGAAAAGATAGAGAGAACTACATAATTATCGATAATGTTTTTTTTATTGGCCAATACGATACTAAAAACTTTTTTGCGAATATGTTTCTTTCCCACGTATTAATTTGGTAGTTAGTTTACTAACTTTTTCAACTTTTCTCTCTCGTTTTTAAAGGTCTGTTACTTTTCCTAGTTGTATACAATGTAGCTGTAACTTACTTTTATGCTCGAAACATAACGTGACTCGATCACTTTATTCATACGTTTTGAAACCGTTTTATTATGTTTAAACATATATATACTTATCTAAAAAATAAGTAATTAGCCTAAGACTTAAGCGTATTTCTCCATGTAGGAGAAGTGTTGAAGCCTAATCCACCACGCTGCTCCACTCGTGGTTGGAGATATATTCTTAAAATGAGTATCGATAATAGTGATTGTTCTGCCAGGTATGTACCTACGAATGATAACACGCAGGATCGACACCTTAACATGCTCTCCGATGGACAGACGTCTAGAATGAAAATAAATATTTTGTTCAAATACAAATTCACAAATTCTCACTATTTTCAATTTTTTATTGTATATAAAAAAAAAATTGTAGTTCCAGAAAAATCATCACTTTTTGTAAAAATCACCAGTTTTTGGTCAAGTACAAATATTATTATAAACAAAGTATGAATATTTTTTTAACTTTAATGGCGTGATCTTGTTAATTATGTATATACTCGTAAGAAAGGCTCTACGAAGCGAAAAATTTTTAGGACAATGTTTAAAAAAAATTTTTTTTCATTTACAATTGAGACGTAATTTCGAGAATATTTTGTTTGTTAACAATCGTTTAACTTGTTGAAAACTTAAGTTTAAGTAAAATTTCCAACGGAATGAAATATTTATAGTGTTTAGAATACACCATAATTTTTTCAAATTTAAAAAAAAATATTCAAAACTTGTCGACTGGTCTTAACGAAATATAATTATGACACATAAACGCGTGTTAAAATGGGCTTCGCAGCTCTCGTACGCTGAAACTATTGATTTTACAAAAAAAAAAAAAAAAAACGTTACTACATAAATTGTAGCAAATTTTCTGTAGTTTAATTTATTACATATACGAGTAGTTATTCTCAAAAAACTGTATTTCCAATATGGCGGCGCGAGCGGCAAAGATACGAGGTGGCAAAGTGAAAATTCGAAAAGAGCACGTCGAAATCTATAAAATCACTAATTTTCAAAACTACCGGAAAACTTTCCAGGTAAAACTACCAAATGACTGGACTCTTAGTTCTTTAATTATTTGACAACGGGTTACTATAGTGGCACCAAAAACTAGCGCTTGCATCTAAATCGCCTTAGAAATGACTATTAAACTGTGTAGGAAAATCATTGAGCCCAGTTGTGGCACATATGTTTCAGTTTAATTAAAAACAAGTAAATAATGCAAAAATAAGTATTTAAAATTGACAATATTTTAAGAAATTACTGCATCTTATCGTCTTCTACTCAGCTTATTCAGTCCATCTTAGTTTAGATTTTGTGTATTAGGTATATTTACTAACTGGACGACCGGGCTTAGCTCTGTTTTTTTTTTTTTTTTTTTTTGGTAAATATATCACTCTATATGATATAAAAGCTTGTCGCGAGATTTGCTTGTAAACAAGTAAATTAAATAAATTGATGTGATTGATTTTAACTATTAAAATTTTCAAACTAAGGAAATACGAGAGAGAACTCATATCTCGCGATGAGCTTTTCTATCATATAGATTATGTGTACCTAATGACTTTATAAGTAGATAGTAAAAGTTTTAAAGTAAAAATTTATTTTTTTCGTTTTAGCGCATTCAAATAAAAGCTTGTTTTTTAAAAAGGTTTTTTACTTTTAATTTAATTTGATGTATTTTTAAAAAAATTTTAGCATTCTGCACTTTCTCTATGTAAACTATAAGTGTGTCCTCGCAATTTTCGTAAAAATGGGGTACAAAGTTTTTGCTTCACCGTATTATAAATTATAATAATTATATAGATACACTATACTGTCACTAACTTACTGTTATCACCTATTTGTTTGAATTTAAAGTTATTAGGTTTGAACTTGGTATAATCCGGTTGGGGGTTCGATTCCCAATTGACGAGTATATGTCTCTTTCCTCCTTGCTTTAGACAGTATGGTTGTTATCTTAAAAAATCTTCTGAAAATAGTTTTTCTATTTATTCTATGAAGAGGAAGCATTTACCCTGAAACTCTTAAATGTCTTCAAATGTTAGATTTTGGGGAGGCCTTTACCCTGAAACTCTTGAATGTCTTCAAATGTTAGATTTTGAGGAGGCCTTTACCCTGAAACTCTTGAATGTCTTCAAATGTTAGATTTTGAGGAGACCTTTACCCTGAAACTCTTGAATGTCTTCAAATGTCAGATTTTGAGGAGGCCTTTACCCTGAAACTCTTGAATGTCTTCAAATGTTTGATTTTGAGGAGACCTTCACCCTGAAACTCTTGAATGTCTTCAAATGTTAGATTTTGAGGAGACCTTTACCCTGAAACTCTTGAATGTCTTCAAATGTTAGATTTTGAGGAGACCTTTACCCTGAAACTCTTGAATGTCTTCAAATGTTAGATTTTGAGGAGGCCTTTACCCTGAAACCCTTGAATGTCTTCAAATGTTAGATTTTGAGGAGACCTTTACCCTGAAACTCTTGAATGTCTTCAAATGTTAGATTTTGAGGAGGCCTTTACCCTGAAACTCTTGAATGTCTTCAAATGTTAGATTTTGAGGAGACCTTTACCCTGAAACCCTTGAATGTCTTCAAATGTTAGATTTTGAGGAGACCTTTACCCTGAAACTCTTGAATGTCTTCAAATGTTAGATTTTGAGGAGGCCTTTACCCTGAAACCCTTGAATGTCTTCAAATGTTAGATTTTGAGGAGACCTTTACCCTGAAACTCTTGAATGTCTTCAAAATATGTTAGATTTTGAGGAGACCTTTACCCTGAAACTCTTGAATGTCTTCAAATGTTAGATTTTGTACGTCTACAGTTTCATTTTTTAATTTCTAAGTCAGTATACTTTATAGCAAAAAAAGAAAATTTCAAAAATCTATAATTATTCCAACGAGACATAAAGTAATAACGTAATTATATTACGTTTTCTAGCCTTAACTACCTGGTTTTCTTCAATCTTTACTTTTATAATTGTTCTCAGATCGTTTTTAGGTTTATGTAAGCTCACAAATTCAAAAACTTCGTATACTTTTTGTTAGACAAAGACCTAATGTAATGATCCTAATAAAAAATAAACTAGTAGACTAAAAAAAGTACATTGTTTGTTTTATAAAGTGGAAATGAACTTTATACGAAGCCCATAGTATAAAATAAAAAACCGGACAAGTGCGAGTCGAACTCGCGCAATGAGGTTTTGTTCCGTACAAAAATTATTAAAAATATTTTTATTAAAATGATGAAACTAAAAATTTAATTAATGCTTTTCGCAATTATTCCTTTATCTGTACCTACTATAAGACGTTGCTTCGTATCAAATTTCAAGATTCTAAGTTCACGGGAAGTACCCCGTAGGTTTTGATTCTCTTGCGTCTTGAGAGACAGACGGACAACAAAGTGATCCTATAAGGGTTCCGTTTTTTTCCTTTTGAGGTACGGAACCCTAAAAACGAGATATTAATAGCTTGAAAATTTTAAAAGAATATCTAAATAAATTATTTCTGTATTCAAACGAATAAATCAGAACAAGGTCTTATTTACGCCAGTGCAAATTGACCATTGAAAAACAATTCTTTCAGCTCAACCACATTGAAATAACATAAAAGTTTGCCTGCGAGTCTGGACCGATTCCAAATAAGGTAACTGTCGCCGACATCCGCCGGGGGCAAGTATTCGCAAAACATAATATGTACGTTTACACGTATTCTAGATTTTATTTCTTCTTATTAAGGATCAAAATGCTTTGTTTGAGAATACAAAATATTAGGTGCGAGCAACTGCTCGCTTCCGGAGTCACTGGCTACTCTTGAGTTTTATAGGTAATGGATTGAATTTGTAAGTGATTATTACACAGCTTTTTGAGGTATTGATAGCTTAAATTGGAGTATTCCCATAACAATTTAATTAATTAATAATACATTAAGTTTTGAAATTGTTAATTTTTTGATTCATGATCATCCGTTTTCAGTGACAGATTAACTTTGGTAAATGTGTACTGTATTTATATACTGGTATTTGAAATCGAGGTGAGATATTCGAGCCTTTGGGCATATCGTGAACTTAGGAAACGCTGGCAGTAGGTTTAATAATCCTCTTACTCTTGAGCTAGATAAAGTCTTTATAAAACTGTTTATGATTCAGATTTTATTTGGCATATATTATTTTTGTTTATATTTATTATTTGTCACATAGAAAAAAAATTGGGTGTGTACAAAGTACACATGTCAGAAGTGAAACTTCTTTGGCAAACTAATTTAAAATTATTTACATAGATTTACATACTTGTAAATGCCGTTCCCTGTCGTTTTTCCGTTGCATCCGGTTTGAAATCACAACGATTCTAAAGAAGTTTCACTTCACAAAACACATAAAATAATTTCAAAGTATCTTAACAACTAACTAACAATTAAGTAAAATTATTTTTTAATGAATGTAATGTACTTATAAAATATTATTAAGTAACTTTATACGAATTGAATTGAATGCGAAAATTTATATAATATACCAAAAATTGACCTTCAAATGTTCATACGAAAGAGATAAGTTATTACGTATTATTCGAACAAACATATATGGAACATAGCAAGGATTCGGCCTACGCGAGAAGTTTTAGTTTACTTCGAAAAATACCTATATGTTTTTGTTACATACATGCGCTCGCTATGAATCAGAGACTGCGTGTAGCATTAATTTTTTACTTTTGGTCATATGAACGACAGTCTTGCACAAAAATCTCAAACGAAGCGATTTATCTTATTAACTAGAAACCAAATCGAGAAAAGACGACATTCCACACCATTTTGCAATATAACAAAGCTATTTCGATATATTTACGATGAGAAAATATTAATATGGGATTAAAAAAATACTTTTCTTAATGAAAATATTTCAAAGAACTCTACAACTTACATAATTAATTTTAGTTGTGTTTATAAACATACCATTTCGAATTAGGACCGAATCCACAAGGTATAACATAATGTACAAAAACACACAAATACATCTTATAGTAGGTACCCGGCCATAAATAATGCACATTATTTGTAGTGCCTGGGATCTTACACTATTGATCTGTCATGCGAAATACTGACTGTCCGATACATCACATAGGTAATGTGCATCAGATAAAACGCTCTACGAAGTCGAAATTAGCCGATTGTTTCCTTCCAAAAGGTCGATGTACCTACGTTATTTATGGCCGGGGAGGTACTGTACGTGGGACATGATTTTGATAAATTCTATTTCACTGTAAATATCGTACATAAAAGATCTATAAAATTAAATGTAACAAATACTTTTACATTTTTAGACGAGTGTCGCTGTGAAAAAAAAACCTTCCCCAAAAACTACAATCGTAAAGCTTATCTAACGTCTCCGTCTTGAGGGTAACGTATGCAAAAAAATGCAAACAGGAAAATTTAATGATACGTGAAATATACCAGCTAGCAGTAAAAGTGTAGCTCCGGGGATTACCCTTAATATTTTCTAGCGAATTGTTATTAGTAAAATATAAAAAACCATTTAGAACTGTAAAATTGCTAGAACAATGTAGCTAACAGGTGAAATAATAAACGGAATTCTTGTTATGTAACGTATCGGAGAGAAATTTATTGATATAAGTCAAGCTTACAGTTTGAACCGATGATTTCTTCTTGAAATTCGCCAATTTATAGGAGCACCTGTCAAAAATATAAACAATTCCTTAACTTACGGGGATTAAACCTTGATAGATATGATAGTTGAAAACTAAACGAAAGTTTTGAGACTAAAATAGCGAATGATGCAATTGTACTAAATAAAAAGTGGGATTATTGTGGAAATAATGCCCACAATATTAATGTACTACTTAAATATTATTATTTAATTTGTTGCTAGGTCATTATTACTCTAAACTATTGATTCGAACAAGATAATTGCGATTACTTTTGTTTATGTACGGAAAAATGAAAGACGAATGTCAAGCTTACATTGAAAGAGATAAAATCAATATACCTTTTACTCAATTCTTAGTACATCGCATAACACTATGCAGTTTTATATTTTTATTTTTATTATCCTCTAATAAGTAATTAGCCATATGCTAATAAAATAAATATAAAATATTTATTATAATTATTTACTATAAAAATTTATTCAAAGGGAATGAAAGTAAACCCTTGTACGTAATGGAAAAACTCTCCCGAATCCACTTGACCTACCATTCACTAAGACTTCTAGACCAGACTGAAATAGGATCTATTTAAATATTTATTGCAGCAACAGAATACTTATAATTAATAGACACAAAACACAGTCAGTAAAAGAGCCACTTTTGTCGGACACGCCTGTTGGACGAGTGTCACTTCAGTATTTAATTAAACGAAAACGAAAAAAGAAACTGAGAAGGTAGGGTAATTTGTCAAAATTAATTAAAAAGAAAACGAAAGGAACTGACGAATTACAGTTACTCTAACAAGATGACGGGATCTGAAGTATTCGCTAAGTTGCCAACGTTTGTTTTCGGACTAATTACATTGCTTGATGAGACACTGACGAGTTGTACTGAACAATGAAGTATCTAAATTCCGTTAATAAGTTTCAATGAATTTGACTTGAACTATTATTATTATTACTTTAAATAAATGTTACAGAAGTGTAAATGATTATTACCAATGGTAACTAATTTTCATTACTTTATTTGGTACTAATAGTTTAACAAAAAGTAATTTCGTAACTCACAATATACGATCACGATCACGACGATTCAGCCTGTAATAACCCACTGTTGGACATAGGCCTCTTCCCCATGTAGGAGAAGGATCGGAGCTTAATCCACCACGCTGCTCCAATGCGGGTTGGTGGATATATTCCCTACTATGAGTAACGATCGCTATCAGGTGTACATGATAACAACCGGGACCGACGGCTTAACGTGCTCTCCGAGGCACGGTGGGGAGACCCACAAGGACTGCACAAACACCCAGACCACGGCAAATATCTGTATGTCCAATACAAAAGTTGCCGTGCCACAATATAGATTATAGAATAATTCAATTTTTTTAAAGTGATGAGTGAAGCACACTTGAAAAGAAAATTTTAATTATTTTGTGTTTAATATTATATTATGTATGTAGCTCATATTGACAATGGCACTAGCGCATCTTTTCCCTGTTCGGTGTGTGGTAGAGTCTGCCGCTCCCGTATCGGCTTGTACAGCCATCAGAAAAAATGCTCTTCAGGCACTGTTTAAATCGTCTGTAAAAGACGTAAAGGCCTATGATGAGATCATATTAAAACCCGCTAAAAGTAAAATTATAAATGACCCCGCAGATATTAAAATATAAAACACAATTAAACGATGGTTAACAATATAATTATTTTTATTACGTGAAAAATAAGGTCGTGGGCATTTTAATGAAAATCAGACTTAAATATTTGTTTAGACTTTGATCAATCTATGAGTTGGGTCCCAGTATCCGGGAGCGGTTTGTTCATACAAAAGAACGAATTGCCTGTTCTGATTGAATTATGTCTCCCCTTTCCGCTCTAGATGGGCCTTGGCTTTTGCGGGATATTTATGTTAAACTAGTCAAGATAAAATGCTTCTATTATCTTACCTCAATTGAAATATATTTTTGTTGTACATTAAGTTACATTAGTAATCTGTACTAATAATCTAAAGCTGAAGAGTCTATTTTTTTGTTTTATTTAAACGCATCGATCTCGAGATCAACTGGTTCGAATTAAAAAAATAAAGATTTGTTTTGGATAGTTCATTTAACTAGGAAGGCTTAATGCTACATAATATTTTAGTAGATGTTTCCCTTTAATTTGCGCGGGTCCCGTCCGGGAACCGTGTTGTTTGAAGAAATATGATAAATTATTTTTTAACAATTCTAAATACAGACTTTATATTTAACAGTTGTAATAAATAGAAGTGTATTATTATTTTTGCACGCTTAAACTTATATTAAAGTAGATATAAGTATAATAGCTGCTGCTGTGTGGCTACGGCACTAAAGAATGTAGCCACCCCCTCTCTTCCCGTGGGTGTCGTAAGAGGCGACTAAGGGATAACACAGTTCCACTACCACCTTGGAACTTAAAAACCGACGGATGGCGGGATAACCATCCATGCTGACTTTGAAATACACAGGCCAAAGACGGGCAGTAGCGTCTTCGGTGCGACAAAGCCAGCCCTGCGGTCACCAACCCGCCTGCCCAGCGTGGTGACTATGGGCAAAACACATGAGTTCGCGTCATAATGTCGGGCGCGAACTTGTGGAGGCCTATGTCCAACAGTGGACTGTGATAGGCTGTAGTGGAGTGGTGGGAAGTATAATAGATAGGTAATTAGGTATATAATATAATACCTACTTTTTATTTCTCCGTACTTTAACACCATACATTCGAATGTCTAATTTTTATTTTAAATAATCTAAACTGTTTGAAAATCATATTTGTTCTTGTTTTGTTCGTTTTTAAATGCAATCAATCATTTCTAACTTTAAATATTTTATTTAATATAATTTAATCAAGAGATTCCTTTTATTTGACGTAATGATTTTTTTTCTTTAATTTGTATCATAAAACCGCGAATCCTGCAGTAAATCGTTGGTCACGGATGGAGAAGAATGTAGGTGCTGAACATTTTTAGTATCTTGGTCAAAACCCACGAGAACAAAAACATAAGGCGAGACAGTAAATAATTTCGGATATTGAAATGTTTCGTCGTTAGAATCGTGATCAAAGTAATATAATTGCCATAAAACATATCAATAGCCAATTATTTTTATTGCGAACTATTTTTCGTTTATTTTACAAGGCGATCGTGCTAACTGATTTTACGCTAAATTCTTAATACCTAAAACAAATACACTTAATATTGATACAGCTAACACGTAAACACTCGTAATTTATGTCCGGGTTATATTAATTAACCTGACCTAATCTATTTTTTAATTTTTAACATTGTAGATCTTTGTGACAAAAAGTAATGATAGAATTTAGGTTTTTTTTTTCTTACAAAAAATCTACATTTAAAACCCTTCAACGCTTCGAAACGCACTAATGTAATTATTGCTTTGGAAAGAGTGGATTTGGAAGGGTCGTCATTGTAAATAGAAATCGGGGTTACTCAAAGGCTTTTCATAGACAAAAACTGAAAAAAAAATCTTAATAAAAAAGTAGAAAGGAACTCGTCAGCAATGTGTCGACCCCGAACCAATTGAATTTCAAAGCTGACAAGCGTCTACCGCAAAATTTATTCAAAGAATAAATCTGAAAATTTGTAGATCTAAAGGCATAAAAGCAAAGTGGTGCCGACGCGTCGACACAAAGGAATTTCTAAATTTCACGGCTTCCGCATCTACTGTTTGTGTTTATATGAGAGGGCGGGGTAAGAAATGACAAACGACTGTGGGGAAATGACGAAAACTGCAGGAGTTACAGTGAAGACAAGGAGCCAATGTCACACGTCGACGCTGCAGGGGTCGTCCTGTACACTGGCACTGGAACTACGAAAGATTTAGTACATCTTGAAACCTTAAGATGTTCTGAATTGTTTCCCACTGCATTCACTTACATCTTTATCTTAGAAAACCTAAAAAGTTTGGAGCACAAAACAAAATATACAGTAGACAATTTTTATAAAAGTAAGTTTAATAAAGTAAAAATACTATTATCGTTATTAATAATTCCTCCCTATACATATTTTAAATTACACTTCATCCTGTAGTGTGCTATTCCACTGCGGGGCATAGGCCTCTTTCCCCATATAGGAGAAGGATTAATCCACCACGTTACTCCAATGTGGATTAGCGGATATATTCTCTACTATTAGTAACGATCGCTATCAGATGTATATTATAACAACCGGGACCGACAGCTTAACGTGCTCTCCGAGGCACGGGGGGCGGGGGGGTTGGGGAGACCCACAAAGACTCCCAACCAGACCGCAAATAAATATTTGTATAAACACAAATATCCACTCTGAGTGGGAATCGAACCCGCGACCGTCGGTGTTTAGGCGCCGCCGACACCGTCACACGCACTATTACAGCAGAGCGGTCGTCATGGTCATCATATTTAATTAAAACCACTCTTTTATTTGTATTTGGAATCATTGATGTAGCTATTTCAATATGAGCTTATATTCAAATTTGATGGAGGACATTTTAATTCAACTGCGGTAAAGCCTAAAATAAGAGTTATTTATTTTACAAGTAAAACAAAAGCTTCGTAACATTTTAAGTATATTTATTTTGTAGATAACATTTTACTTGATTTTGTGAAACGAGCTTAAGTACACACGGCGAAGCTCCTATGGCAGCAGCCAGTAAGTATTACCTAGGCTACGTCCTTGTTTACAACTATACAACATATTGTACTTATTGTGCTATCTTTTGAAGATTCTACTGTCAGCAAAAGTTTTATATTCATAAATTCAAATTCAAATTCAAAATATTTTATTCAGCATAAAATTATTACCATTTCTTACTGAACGTCATGAGTCTACTACCAGTTCGGAAAGAAAAAGCCTCTGACCTGAGAAGAACTGGCGAAAGAAACTCAGCGGGACTAATATAATTTTTTAATCATGTTTTTTTTCCAAAGAAGATTGAAATTTACAATAATTTCATAGGTTGAAATAGCCTGGAGGCGATCACATCATTCCCAAGGCGTACTGTCTTCTATAAAATCGTTAATCGAATAATATCCTTTAGTACACAAACGTTCTTTTACAATTTTTTTAAATTTCGCAATAGAAGCTTTTTGAACGTTTTCTGGGAGCCTGTTGTATAAGCGTATACATTGTCCATAGAAAGAATTACTGACTCGGCGTAAGCGAGTTACAGGCATTACAAGTTTGTGTTTGTTCCTAGTATTAATGCTATGCATGTCGCAATTCCTGCGAAATTCGTGTATATTTTTATGAACATACATAACATTTTCGTACACATATTGAGAAGCAACAGTCAATATTTTTATTTCTTTAAACTTATCTCTTAATGATACTCTAGGGCCTAAACTATAAATTGCACGAATAGCTCTTTTCTGCAGGACAAAAATAGTATTAACGGTAGCTGCATTTCCCCATAATAAGATTCCATAGGACATGATACTATGAAAATAACTAAAATATACTACGCAAGCTGTATCTACGTCCGTAATAAGTCTAATTCTTTTTACCGCGAACGCTGCAGAGCTGAGCCTATTCGCTAACCCCTCAATATGAAGATCCCACTGCAATTTCGAATCTATAGTAATCCCTAGAAATTTAGTGGATTTTACTGGTTTTAACATTTCCCCTCCTAATTCTACACCATTATCAACAAGTTTAACATTAGGTGTAGTGAATTTTATTAATTTTGTCTTTTTGTTATTTAATAATAAATTATTTGAATCGAACCAATAGACAACCTTTGAGAGAGCATCGTTTACATCGTCGTACATAAGTAAATTACGTTTCACCTTAAAAATAAGTGAAGTGTCATCAGCAAACAATACTATCTCATGCTTGTCCTGTACAAAAAATGGCAAATCATTTATGTAAATAAGGAAGAGAAATGGACCAAGAATAGAGCCTTGTGGAACCCCCATACCTAGAGGAGCCCCAGGAGATCTCTTACCATTTACATCAACCCTCTGTATTCTATTACTCAAATAGGAATTCAGGAGGTTGAGTGCCTTATTTCTAATCCCATAATGATGCAGTTTCCTGATCAACGTCTCGTGATGCACACAATCAAAGGCCTTGGATAAGTCACAGAATATTCCAAGAGCATCCTGCGACCTCTCCCATGCCTCAAAAATATTTTTAATTAGCTCAACACTAGCATCTGCTGTGGAGCGACCTTTTGTAAAACCAAACTGTTTATTATGTAGTAGATTGTGTGCATTAAAATGCGATAACATTTGCTCGAGTATGATTTTTTCAAAAATTTTACTAAAGGTTGGGAGTACTGAAATTGGTCTAAAATTATTTGGGTCTAATGTACTGCCCGATTTAAAAATAGGAATTACTTTACTGTGTTTCATTAAATCAGGAAACACACCATGTTCTATACAGCTATTAAATATAGTAGCTAGATGAGGTGCAACAACATCAATTATTGAACTAACGACTTTTACAGATAAACCCCATAGGTCAGCTGTTTTCTTGACGTCCAGTCTTCTGAAGGCTACTGTTATATCTTTGGGGTTTACAGGTTTAAATGTAAATATTACATTACATTCTTTTACGTTTTCTTTTAGCAGAGATTCGGCAATGCCTGGAGACGAATTAAGTGATTGCGTTGTTGAAAATGGAATGTCAGTGAAAAATTTTTCAAACTCAGATGCAACTTCTCGGTCTGAGGTAACAAAATTATCATTGATATTTAACTTAAAATCGAAGCTGCGATCTGCGACTCTTCCACTTTCACAAGCAATGATGTTCCATGTCATTTTAATTTTATTATGAGCATTTCTAATTTTGTCTTTAATATACAAGGATTTTGCCATGGAACATACTCTTCTAAACATTTTTGAGTAGGCACTTACAAAAGAAGCAAATGATACACTATGATTATAGGCTTTTTCACTGTACAATTCATAAAGCCTTTGCCTGCTCTTGTATATGCCAGGAGTTGCCCATTCACCAAATGTCAAGAGACCCCCATAGTGAGAAGGATTAGAACTTCAAACACAACGTGGAATTAAAATGATACATGTTTTACAATTTAATCCGATCCATAATACAATTTAAAGATCGACAAACTAAATTATCATAAAAAAAATTCAATACAATATATATTATGTATCTTACATACAGATAAATAAAATTTGAGTAGTTGAGTGACTATCTGTTCGTAATATTAAAGTAACCGCTTTTCACTAAATGCATATACACGGTAGGTACATATACCAAAACAACATTTTTTACAATTTTTGGCTGTCTGTCTGTCCGTTTGTTTCAGCTAATCTCTGAAACGGCTGGACTGATTTTGACGGGTCTTTCACTGGCAGATAGGTAGCTGATGTAATAGGGAGTAACTTAGGCTACTTTTATTTTAGAAATTTATTTATTTTGTAACTTTTCGAACTGAAAAATAATATTTAACGTTATTTATTTTGTGACTCTGAGAACTAAACAATAATATTTTTTTTAAATTCCATGCTGACGCACTCGCGGGCACAGCTAGTTTCTTATAAATATATAGGCGATGCATTGGCGCAACGGTCACAGTACTGGTTTGTGGCTGTTGCGGGTTCGATCCCCGCTCATGAGAAACATTTGTGTTGGAAAATGGTAACAATCATGCGGATATTATATTTTGCCTCTATTTATAGAAAGGCGCTAAATTACTTTTATTGATTACTTACTTCTATAGATCCATAAAACTATTCTATAATATTTTTAAACAATAACAATTACTTCATTAAAACGGTGTCACAAACTGAAATATGACATTACTACATGTTTTTAGTAATTTCAAGATATTGTTAATAAATAATAAATTATTTATTTAATTACATTAAGATTAGTTTTTCTTTTGTTGACAATCCTACATTTGCATACACATAAGCAGAAGAAGTACCTACTAATAACTAGCTACAGGTATATTCTATTGTTCTCAAATGTGAACGCCTATCATTTCACAAAGGGCAAAGTATTATTCCCTCGGATAAAGTTCATCGTAGTGCTCTAGGGCCAAGTTTTACTTACACTTGTACTGAAACGAATATTTAGTCATACTCACAATTGTATTCTACAATTATATTTGTTATAAAGTAATATTATTTCACTAAAAATAATTTTATTCTCTCAACCAAGGTTAACACTAATTTAACAGGTTCACTGTCCACAGACGACATACGGTTTGTAGAGATCGAGACTTCCATAACAGTCCACAGACCGTAATATGTGGTCTGTTCGCCCGTATTAATAAGACATTTAATACTGTGGACACATCATAAGGATTATAAAAAGTGCTGGGACATAGGGAAATACTCGGTATGAAATAAAAGGTGTCAACACAGAGACATAATTTTTTTTTTCGAGCTTTTATTGTTTCATTACTTAGAAGTTAGTTAGCTAATCAATGGGTAAGTAAGAAATAAAAATATGAGAAATGAATAGAAAATCTATACTAATATAATAAAGCTGAAGAGTTTGTTTGTTTGTTTGAACGCGCTAATCTCAGGATCTACTCGTTCGATTTGAAAAATTCTTTCAGTGTTAGATAGCCCATTTATCGAGGAAGGCTATAGGCTATGTATCATCACGCTAAGACCAATAGGAGCGGAGTCCACGCCGACGAAGTCGCGCGCAGAAGCTAGTTTTATTATAAACTAGAAGCTAGTTTTATTATAAACTAGAAGCTAGTTTTATTATAAACTAGCTTTTTGTAGTATTTTTGTAGTGACCCTGCTTTCTGCTCCGGGGGTTGTGGGTTCGATTCCCACTCCGAATCTGGGTGTAATATACATATTCATTTATATATTTATATATGTATTATTTATAAGTATGTTTATCGAAAAAAAAAATATGTAGCTATGTACCAGTCGGCTGTTACCTATAAGTCCTATAACACAAGCATTAAGTTGCTTACTTTAGGAACAGACGACCGTGTGTGTATTGTGTAGATATTTATTTATTTATTTATTTATACTTTATTGTACACCACAACTACACTTTAAACATTAAACACTTTTAAAGACATTTACAGACTGTGAAGTACAATGGGCGGACTTATGGCTATTTAGCCATTTCTTCGAGACAACCCATGTTTATTTATTTACTAGCTTCTGCGCGCGACTTCGTCGGCGTGGACTCCGCTCCTATTGGTCTTAGCGTGATGATACATAGCCTATAGCCTTCCTCGATAAATGGGCTATCTAACAGTGAAAGAATTTTTCAAATCGGCCCAGTAGTTTCAGAGATTACCGCGTTCAAACAAACAAACAAACAAACAAACTCTTTAGCTTTATATATTAGTACTAGCTTCTGCGCGCGACTTCGTCGGCGTGGACTCCGCTCCTATTGGTCTTAGCGTGATGATACATAGCCTATAGCCTTCCTCGATAAATGGGCTATCTAACACTTTATATATATATTTATACTTTATATATTAGTATAGATATAGATTTATTTATTTATAACACCTTGGTACAATGATTATAGCAATAGGCTTTTGGTCCCAATTTCGATGTTTAATATATACCTACGAGTACCGACGTTTGTCTGGTTGATTTGAGTATTATATTGTTAGTTAATGGTTTAGTTTTTGTCTACCAAATATTGTTTCAAACTGAGCACTCATTAGGGTTTAAGGAGTAAAATAATGATTCAAATTATAATGAAATAATCGTGTTTTTGTGTTAAATTATAGTGTTTTAAAATACAATCACTTACATAAAATATACAAATATAAATCATATTAGATACAAAGATTTTATTTATGGACATATTATAATCAAATCCCTCTTTAGTGATGAGGTCACGTACAAAGGTGGCCGCTTTTGGATATCATTTCGTGAGAAATTATACGCAGTCTAATTCAAAAACGAATTAAAACCCTCATTAATAGCTTTACAACTAAGGCTTGAATAAGGTACCTACACATCCGGAAGTTCTGTAACTAACTCTTTTCTGTACTTTGAACTCCGTAAGAAAAATCGTATCAGGACATTAAGCTTTTATAAAAGAGATTTGTTTTGTTGCGTTATAAAAATTAAAAAAAAAAACAGCTGGTTAGTAATAATTTTTGATTAAAAAATTATTACTAACCAGCTTTAAAAGTTGATTTTTTTTTCTATTTTTTTTTTCTTATAGTTAGTTAATACTTTATATAGGTAATTTAATAGTAATTATTCTCCTACAAATTGCGTGGTACGTTATCCCGGTTCTATGCTCACTGCTGCTCTATCCCCTGCTATCTCTGTTAGCTACCACAATCGAGAGTTTTCGTAGAGGAATTTTTTTTTGGTCTCATCAAGATGAAGCTACTCCCGGAAAATTAGCTTGATACTAATTAGGTGAAAGTTTAATCTGAAAAAAAAATGCGTGCGAACAAAATACACATGTCAGAAGTGAAACTTCTTTGGCAAACTTATTTAAAACAAAAACGAATAAAAAAACGAATTTAAAATAAAAAGAAAACGAATTGAAAAAAATACAAAAAGCCAACGACATGCGGTGTTTCCAGGCAGTCACCCATCCAAGTACTGACCGTCCCTGACGCTGCCACGTTAACGGTCGCTCAAATTTTACCCCTCATGTGCCTAAAGAAGTTTCACTCCAATAATTCCGCAAGTATTAAAAGATAATAATTGCGGGATTCAATAAAATCTTCTTTTAATAATATTTACTTAAAAATATTTTTAATTTCGTTAATGCCTATGTACAAAAGATTTAATAAGGATACAAGTTTACCTTAGATTCCTATGTTTGTTGATTACGTTGGCTCGTAGTGTAATCTTTGTTAGCTCGCCGTCGGCGCTTGAGTTTCAATAAATCAGTAGAGATGACACTGAGAGCGTTAAGCATTCGGTTTCTCAATGGGTGGTCGGCGCAGGCGCCCTGCGTTGTACAAGAAATAAAATCAAAGAGTGAACAGAAATATTCTCGACGAAATTGATTAGACTATTTGTAAATGTAAATAAACTGTTATTGTTTTATGAACAGATTATTTTGAATGTTTCTCGTTTTCTTTGTTTGGATTTATGTCATTACCTACCGTAAGATTTTGTTTTCAACGTTGGTAAGACTTGTTCTATTTTAAACCTATTGAAAAAAAAAAACTGAAACCGTATATACTCGTAGTAAACTAATAATTTAATGTTTAATGTGCAACACAATTATACTGTTGGACGAATTAAGGTTGTCAATTACCAGCGAGTAAAGATGATTGTGTTAATTAGTACAAGTAGTTAATGACAAATTAACCGTCGGCACCTGTTGATTGCTATTAGACTTTCTACTTTAAAAAAAATTTGTGTGTATCGATTAAGAAACTATTGCAATTATGTAGGTAGGTACCTGTACACTACTACTTCAACATTCTAAACTACTGGGCTTGTATATATTTTTTTCTTGTTTGTTTTTAAGTCGCCAGGTTTTTGTTTTATTATAAATATTTTTAATAATTAATCACTCGAAGCTCGATTTTAAGGTTTTGAAATTCCTTAATCCCTTTCAATATTTGAATATTTTAATCTTATAAAAACATAAATGTATCATTTATTAACTTTCTCCATAAATGTTATTACTTTTTTGTCTATTTAAAGAAGTTAAAATATATATTTAAAACATTTAATTACCAACAGATGAGTACCTAAGTAAGAATGTTAATTTTAAATACAAATAAGAAATGTAAAACAAAGCTGCTACAGTGGCGGAAAATCCAGAAATAATAGAATCAACTTAATTTCAACAAAATTTTCTGTACCTAAATTTTACGCTTTCGTCTGGTTGGTGCTCATCTAGTGTAAAGGAAATTCTTACAGCTTCATCCCAGTGCATATTTTTAATTTATTTCTTCGAATTAAAATTCTGCGCTCAGTGATTACATAAGACAGTCCAAACCTAACAATTCTTATTGTTACAATGTAGAAATTTTATAGGAAATGTCCAACTATTCTAAATGTTTAACCTTACATTTGCAGATACCTGTACAAATATATCTAACAAATGTTTGCATAAGTAAAAAATATGTACACTAGAATAAAAAGCTAATTAAATCGAGAGTCTGTGGAAAAATTCGATTAACAAGAAGGAACAAAAGTTGGAAAACAATACGAAATAAATTTACTAAGCATCGAGGGTAAACGAAGCAAAAATAAACAGAATGCGTCGGAAGCGGAAGAATTTTTTTGCAGGTGAGCAGCAAACAGGGAAACGGCAACTTAAAACAATTTACGACGGTGCTACTCGAAAGTGTTAAGTGAATTTGAAAATGTAAGGTAAAACGGAGCGTCAAGTGGAACGTTCAAATTGAGTCAAACAAACGAAACACATCGACATGATTATATCTTACAGAGTTTAAGAGCAATTTTTCTCTTAGAGCCATACAAATGAGACACCATTAGATGGAGTGAGAGCGCTTAATCTATTTCTGACGAGTTCAGTGACGCGGACAAAGACAAATCGACATTAGCCTACCACACGGCGCGAAGGCGTTCCACTTTTGTTTCAATTCCACTTTTATTTGCGGATTAACTTGTTATATTAGTCATTGTGGCCCGATGAGGCTCCAGGCTGATATCACAAGCCTTATGAATGACTCAATTATTTTGCCGACGCAACACGAATCCATCTAGGGGCTTTAGTGGTGTATGCTTGTCGGGAGTGAACTGATTATTTGCATATCGTTGAATACCGTCGCTTTATTCACAATTTTATTTGAACTATTTGATAGCTAGGGTTTTCTCTTTTATCTGTATGGTATGTATGGCTACACTTTATGTATTTTTGTTTTTTTTTTCTCATGTAACTAGATCGGCAAACAAGCGTACGGCTCACTTGCATGCAGCTGCTAATGGTAAGCGATTACCGTAGCTTATAGACGTCTGCAATACCAGTAGCATCGCAAGCGCGTTGCCGACCCCATCCCCAGTTCCGCCCAGGAGCCATCTCCAATTCCCCCCAGGAGCTCTGGTCACCTTACTAACAGGAACACACCACTATTTGAAAACAGTGTTATTTAGCTGTGATCTTCTGTAAGGTCGACCTACTACCCCAGTCGGCCTGCGCCATATTTTGAGCAGAAAATTTCCTGCTGTGCCCTACCTCGGTTCAGTTGTTTATGTATATTTTTTTTAAAGCTAAACTCTTAAATATGGTAAAAAAAAACCTCTACATAGAAAAATTAATATCAAAGAATATGTTTTTACATAATGATGGCCATAAGAATTTCACACTATCATTCTAAACCCTGGTGAAAAGAAATATTATATTTATATAAATTTTCAGTTACATATATTTTTCTAACCGAAATTAAATTTTTCGAGAATGCAACACACAACGAAATGCTTAAATAAATAAAACGAAATTTAAATTTTATGAGACATAGCCACGAAACAATTTAAAGACACACTAATTTGATGGTTAACCCATACCGGCTACATTAGCTCGTTCCAAAATAACACGCGGTGACTATGTCTGTTCTCATTAAATTCGATTGTGTTTTGTTAAGCGTAAATAACGCAAAAGCTTTGCAACATCGTAAATTGATTCTTAAAACTTTAGGCATAAAGTTAAAACATGAGTGACTCCGAATATGATACAAGCGGTTTCTAAATAGCAATGGGTGAGAATAAATAAAGGAATACAGAGTATATTTCAGAAAAGACAAGTTGAAAAATGTCGAATGTGTCATCTGTCAGTTGGTCTTTAGAGCGATATGTTGTTCAGGAAGTTAGGATTAGTGGTTTAGCTCTCGTACATCTATACAGAGCAGCTGTCTTTTGGAGAAAAAATGGGCATAATATGAGGTTGATATAGTTTCGGATTTAAATGTTGTTTATTTTTTTCTTAAATTAAACAAATTTATATTTGTCATAAAATATTGTTCATCTTTGTCTTGATTGATTTTTAAAAGGAGTTTACTAGTCATAAAATCATTGAAAAGAATGGTTTATTAGATCCAAGACGTTTTTTAGTTGCATGACTGTTTTTTTTTTTTTTTGTAATTCAGATATGAGTAATACGTTAAGTTTAGAAATATTATGTACTAAATAATAGTTAGATTGATTATTAATTAGAAATTTTTATTTTATCAATTCCTATATAATTAAAGTAAGTATTCCTATATAATACTTACTTAGTTCACAGTCTCCCTGTGCATAAATGTTTGTGTAGGTACATATTTATGGTTCAAATTTTAATACTTCTTCTTCTTCTTTTATTTTTGGCATACGATCGCCATTTGCGACATTCTGCTAGTGTCAAGTATAAATTAATATAAAAATAAAATTAAAAAGTGCACTTGAAATTTTAATTTTGGACTATTTTGTTGTTCGAAAAATATACATAAATATGTGGAGTTAGAACAATTAAGGATTTAAATAATATATATAAAAGATATAAACTTCTGATTCACGAGGACATTATAATATATATACCTAGTTATAGATAAATTAAATTTTAATGTTGTTAGCGTTAATAAATTTTTCAAGGGTAGAAACCACCTTAGGATCTTTAAAGAAGTGTAAAAGCGAAGTGAAATTAATAGGAAGTGGGATATTAAGTTGGGATAAATTATCAAGGAGGCAAAAAGAATTATTAATTGGACAAGAGAGGAAGATATGGTCGAGATTTCCTTCATCTAATCCACATTCACAGAGAGAGGAATCTTTTATTCTGAGTTTATGAAGAAAAACAGGGGAACAGCAGTGTTAGTAGAATATTTTTTATTCATCTAGCCCAGTTCAAATACATATATATTTTTTAATATTGTTTTAGTAATATTATTTAATTCGTTTATTTTTATTTATATAAGAAGAATTTACCTAAATAGGAATCGAATTTAATTTTTTATACTTTATTTTTGGTTATAAGAAGTAAACTACGTTGCTCCAGATCGTACGTACCAAACTACCAAATAATGTAATTGATTTATATCTACGGTTCGTTACACCCATTTTGCTAGCGATGCGTATAACTATAATTACATATATGTATAAATAAAATACGATCGTAACTATTTATTCTTTGTGTGTGAGACAATTTGTATGAAATTAGCCATCCGATGTTTATTTATATTTTTATGCAAGTGAAGGTTTTTGTACACCACTTCAACTTCTCTAAGTTTTCTCGTTTGTAGCAAAAATTGTACGTGTTTTGATTTACTTTATAATGCATTTTTAATAACTTCTCACAAAATATTACATTATAAAATAAGTCATATTTTAAATTATTAACTACTTACAAAAAAAAGAGTGTGCTTTAGATTTAGACCACAAAACTGAAGTAAAACTTCTTTGGCTCCATCTAACATACCAGCTTATTCCCCACGTCAAGCGTTAGTAAAGAAGCTTTACTTCAATAAAGAAAAAAAAAACGAGGTAATTTAGTATAAATAAATAAAGGTCCTTTAGTTTAAAATGATATTAGTAGAATGAGGAATATGATACAGATTACATGAAATATATAGATTCATCCAACACATAAGCGCCTGTGGTTTGCACGCGGTTGAATATTGTAATTATGATTGAATAATTTCGGCATTAAACCAGAATCTGATTGAAGGCAATTATAGCACGCAAAAAGGCAATATCACTCACACACCTTTACTGATGAATAATCGATATATCGGATAAAATAGTAACTCAAATTAACATGAATTGGTTATTACGATTATATTTAACCGTATTTGAGTTCAGGTTTCATATTATGTTATAACAATCGAGTCACAGTAGTAGATCAATGGTTGAACAAGAACTGGTTAACAACTGTCATCAGCAATTGAAACAATCCACAACAACAATTTGTACAAAAGGTAAATGTTTCAGGGTCGAACAGTATCTGTTAACTGTACACATAAAATTTCAAGTTATATTTATAAATATGCCAGATGGAATGATGAATTTTCAATTTATTTTTCAGAAAAGCCTTCACAAACACATAAGTCACAGAAGCAAGAAAATTTAATTATTATTACGTAATCCCAAAAAAATAGTATTCGAGGATAAGTTTTCATTACACAAAATTCAACGTTCGAAAATTAAATAAGACGTTGTAAAACAAAGTACGTGGCAGAGGAAAAGAGAAAGCCAAGACTAAGTCCTATCAAGCCTGTCTGTGTCAGTGGTCGAAGTTCAGGATTTCAGCTATTTATTGCGATCCCACAGGATCCGAGAATTTACGCGTTGAAAGATAAAAGATCTCGTTTTCTCAATAAGGCCAATTTTATACGGACGTTGGCTAAAAAAATCGCAATGGTAATGGGGCTTATTAATTTAATATGCGAGTAGATAGATAGAAATAAAATCTTAACTATTAAAAAACACTTTTTACTTATTTCTAAAGTATAATAGTTCTTTAACGGTTTTGTTCTATTTTCATCTACTCAGAGTATGAGTATATATGCAATAAAACCACAGTCTAAGTGTCATGAATTGAAAAATAAAATATATTTTAAAATTAAAAATAAAACTTTTTTATTTCTTCATAACAATGAAAAAAAAATTAAATAATTTTTTGTGACTGCTAAAAACAGTATCTAAACTAAATCAATGTTTTAACGCAAGTGTCAACAGCCGTTCGGTGGACCACTAACCTCATAGATAAAACTTTCTTGGCTCTAACGTCAAAAGCGAATAGTCTACTAATATAAACTAAACGGGATATATACCTATTTCACGAGGATTTTACTTATTTAAAGATAAAATAGTTAATATTGTAAGATCACTACCACATTTTGTAAAATGTTCTAAAATTATTATTAGTTTGCTTTGTATAAACACTACACTATTAAACTTATGATAACTACGTTATAGATATAACCTGTCGTGTTTTCTGTAAAAGCGTTTCTTTTCATTTAAAATGTTTTGCGCATCCAAAGGTGTAGACTGTAGAGGAACATTATTATAAACACTGTTCTTTTTCCATCCTTAGAAATGTACACATAACATGTATCATTCTAATGTGTACGTGGCTATGGGGCTCATGATATAAAAAACATATTTTTTAAACATTTTTATTTATTCTTAACATATTGCAGATGATACGACTACTATTTTATTTTATACACATAATTTATTTACATTTGATACTATTACATTTGACAGGTCTTTTTTCAGTAAACTAAAGGACGAAATATGAAGCTAGCAGGTTTGTTAATAATGAATTTGTAGCATGTTTGTTACAACAAACAAAAAAATATATCCCTATTTTTCCTTAAAATTATGATTCAAATGTGAATTGTTCGAACAAATGCTAATTTTCTACACACTCACTGTTGTTCAAATTACCCAATCTAAAACAAAGGCAAAGTATGCATAATGGTACATAAATAAAAAGCAAAAACCGGCGTTACGGGTAAGAATGTTATGATTTCATTATTATAGGGGTTGTAATAATTAAATGAAAATCCACAATGTTTGCACGGCATACAAAGCGGTATAGAGCGGGCTAATAAATTGCCGTTGCGCCACGCACGCGTATGTCTGTTGCCGCTTTCCCGAACAATAGTGAAAACAAAATGCAACATCATTGATAGGGATAGCACAACGTCAAGTTACGAACAGTACCGAGTTCCTGACCCTCGGTCAACAATGAATTTGTGATATTATCTGTATTTATAATAAAATTGTAACCGACCGACGTCTGTACGTAAGAGTCGTTTAGGTAAAACGAATTATAGGGGTATTTACGAGAGCATTAGAAAACAATAATAACACATCCAGACAGACATTATTTTAAAAAATATTTATTTTCACTTTGACAAAATAAAAAAAGTTCTGCTCGAAAATTAATACGGCTAGAGCGGTTGTGATCGGAATTATCAAACTTTATTTTGTAAGTTTCTGTACGTATCTTAGTATACAAGTATCTGTAATGAGAGTAAAATAAAGGCACAAATATATATAGGCAACGCAGATAAAGACGCTATTAAAGCTAGTAAATAATATTTTTTTTAGAGTTTAGCCCTATCTTAAATTTCATTTTAAGCTACCTAATGATTTTTAAAAATCAAAATTAACCTATATGAAGTCGTTGTTTTACTATAGTATGTCAGTAAAACTATCTTATTCTCTACTATTTTGTTATCATACTGAAATGTACATGTTTATAAAGTAACGCATGAAACAATAATTCATTTTATATTTACGATGTATAATATAAAATAAACAAGACACATAATAAACATAAAGAACTGCGGTCTGGGGCTATTATTGTATTTCGCTTCATACTTCAAAGGGTAGACTTTTGTTTGTAATCACAAATTACGTGCTCGAGACAAAAGGATTACACAGCTTAGCGGTATGCATTTGAAACGATACTATACTATGGGGTGTGGTGAGAAAGACCCCAACATATATAAAATTATAACATCCTGGTCATGTGGACCAATTTGTAACACTATCATGGTTGTGGCGTTACAAGCTAATATTAAGCTTAAGAGGACATAAAATGTCTTTGGCCTTATAATTGTGATCGTCTAGTATAATGAAGGACTCTACGTTGTGTTTGATTTTTGTTTCAGAGTAACTTCAGTTCTTTTATGGTATGCCGAAGGAAAGACATAGTATATGTTATTAGAAGCCTTGATTTCTATATAAACTCTAACTAACATCCTACCTAGCCATTAATTTAAAATAACATCTCTGCACAATGACATTAAATTACTGAAATTAATTTATCCTAAAATTTAATTGAAAGATATTTACACTTACCAGTGATATAAATACTATAGATAACTAACTTCTGGAATACTATTAAAAGGAAAGAAAGATATTAAGCTTTATAACACCTTATTAGTAAATTAATTAGGAATTAATAAAATTTAGTAAATTAGAACCGTTAAGAATAAATAGTAATAGACTTATTTATTTAGAAATAACTATCACCTACTGTTTAACTAAATATCTGACGTCTCCTTAAGAATGTGTAAATTATAATTGCTAATATTTTTAGTGAATCTAGATAGCTAAAATAGAAATAAAATTAAATAATTATATATAGGATATTCTATAATGACATTGATTAATTGAATAGTGTCTAAGTTTCTTTTACATGTATTTTTAGTTCAAACCTGATATAATAGATAGATTCTAATAACTCTAAACAAACGAAATAAATAAAAATATATAAGTAATTGAAATAATGATTAAATACATATTATATAGTTATTAATTATCTTGAAATAATTTATTCAGTTAATAAATTATCTCAGATAATTGTGAAAAATAATGTGTAGTGTTTGTTTGTATGTGTTAATCTGTTAGGATAGGGTTTATAGGTATTAAGGAATTAAAAGGTCGGGTTCAATTGAACCCGAGGGTCGCAACCTCCTTTCCCCTCCGACCCTAACCGATCCACACCGTGCTGAAGGCTCTAAATTAAATTAGGCACAACGTTGGTGCTATCAAATCAAAAGAAGGTAGTAGGTAGGAAATGAGAGTACCCAAATTTCTACAGTAAGTTAGACGGAAATATATCCTGTCTAACAAATGCTTGTCTCATACCGCTGCAGCACAATCATGCAATGACTGTATTTGAGTAATCCCTTGGGACGTCATATAGACATAACCAGTGAATTACTAGAGTTGATGTAATTACCAAGCTGTAATCAGACATGGTATTAAGATGTGTTCCACGTGAACAAAAGGAGATCGTGTCTACTGATCTTTTCATTGTGTGCTTACTAGCCCATACGGGAACTTCGGTCACACAACTACTTTGAAATTCGATCACGAAACCTACTACTTTTGCCACAATTGGATTGTGTAGTGTAAGTTCCCATAGGAAAGACCTACTGAGTTACGAGTCTATAGTCAGCTATATTGTCAAGCCTCGCCACCATTGTGAGATGGGTCGTCAGCGACTGGCGACTGGCGACAACGCAACCTTTCGAGTGTCCTATAAGGAAATTTAGAATAATTAAAGGTATAAGACCAACATGTAGAGTAGGTGTATTGTGTAGGTTTGTCTTTGCATGACTCACAGCATTCACATGAAACAGCATTCATTAACCAGAATAGGTTGTTCAATTGAAACATTGAACCAGTAATTAAGTTGTTAAACATTTGAATATTTCAGGCTCTCTCAGGAATTGATTGGATTTATTCAGGACATGGAAGTGTCAAGAGATAAATAAAACAACTAAATATAACATATTTCATTTACTCAATCAGAATCTCTGAGAGTATCTCACTTTCACAATGAAAAGAGAATGTATATTTAATAGGTTTTATGATCCATCAATGTTTGTATGTTTGAAAAACACAAGAGGGCTTGATTAAGGCTTGGCTTAAATCTCAGTAAATCCGCATTTAGGACTTAACAGAGACCGTCCACAAAAATTAGCAATAAATTAATTGGAAAAGTGAATATGTTTCTCTATTAGTCTAAATAGAACTGCATACCACTGTCCAAATATAAATTACTAACCTTTGTTGCAGTTCAAACAACTACCATACACTAGGTGTTTGGTGGAGTTTGTCCAATGTCTCTCATCAAAGATGAGGAACTCTTATCAAAGATAAGGAAACGTACGTATAGTATTTACCAAGAACATAGTTCAGATAGGCAAATACAACCGCAGAGGTTGGTAGGAAGTACACGCAACTTTCTCTACTAGATAGGCCAAGGTTAGGATCTACCTAGCATAGATGACGCGATGAACTGTGGCTTAGACAGGCCAAGCCTTATAGGGAAACCTATAATAAAACACTGGCGAATACAAACATTTATGGATTCACCTTAACATAGTTTATATAGTTCAATGAAAGTCATCGTGAAAATGCGACACTCCAGTTTACCAGATACCTCATTTTGACACTCATTTAAGAACATAAATTCTTAGATCAATGTTCAAAACTACAATAATTTGTGTAATGTCAAGGTTCAGTGTATAATTACCTCATCTTAGAATGTATTCAAGAGCTAAAAGTATCCTTGAACACATTCCAGACTACAAACCACCTGTGTTACCTCGTTCCAACATAATTTAAAAACTACAAGTTCTTAAACTAATGTTTGAACTACAAAAATTTGTGTAATGTTTAAATGAAGCCAAATATACATATATATATATATATATATACATATACATACATACATATACATTCATTAGAAGCATATTTATATGTAGAGAATATTCAATAAGATACGACAACTAATCATCAGTTAGTTTATAGGTCATATTATAGAAATATCCACTACTCTATCTACTTCCAAAGTGAAACTTCATTAAACAACACAGTAGAAGTTCATTTCATTATTCAAATACACCCTAACGAAATTCTATTTAACCCTTAATATCTAATATGATAGTTTTAACCAAAGATTCATTCAATTTATATATGTACTTTAAAGTCAAACGAATATAATTTAGTTTCATTCTATCAACATCATATTGTGATTATTTACTTAAGCTAGATTTCCTTTTATCAGTTAATTTCAATATAATTATGGTCATAAGGCTTATTTCATAATAATTTCATTCAATATTCAATCAATAATTAATAGTATTAATGTAGACACGTAATAACTTCATTAACCAACACAGTAAAGTTTCATTTCATTATTCAAATCCACCCTAACGAAATTCTATTTAACCCTTACTATAACCGTATCTAATATGATAGTTTTAACCAAAAATCATTCAATATATAATTTAAAGTTAAACGAATGTAATTTTGTTTCATTATATCAACATCATATTGTGTTCATTTACTTAAGCTAGGTTTCATTTAATCAGTTAAATTCAATATAATTATGGTCATAAGGCTTATTTCATAATAATTTCATTCAATATTCAATCAATAATTAATAGTATTAATGTAGACACGTAATAACTTCATTAACCAACACAGTAAAGTTTCATTTCATTATTCAAATACACCCTAACGAAATTCTATTTAACCCTTAATATCTAATATGATAGTTTTAACCAAAGATTCATTCAATTTATATATGTACTTTAAAGTCAAACGAATATAATTTAGTTTCATTCTATCAACATCATATTGTGATTATTTACTTAAGCTAGATTTCCTTTTATCAGTTAAATTCAATATAATTATGGTCATAAGGCTTATTTCATAATAATTTCATTCAATATTCAATCAATAATTAATAGTATTAATGTAGACACGTAATAACTTCATTAACCAACACAGTAAAGTTTCATTTCATTATTCAAATCCACCCTAACGAAATTCTATTTAACCCTTACTATAACCGTATCTAATATGATAGTTTTAACCAAAAATCATTCAATATATAATTTAAAGTTAAACGAATGTAATTTTGTTTCATTATATCAACATCATATTGTGTTCATTTACTTAAGCTAGGTTTCATTTAATCAGTTAAATTCAATATAATTATGGTCATAAGGCTTATTTCATAATAATTTCATTCAATATTCAATCAATAATTAATAGTATTAATGTAGACACGTAATAACTTCATTAACCAACACAGTAAAGTTTCATTTCATTATTCAAATCCACCCTAACGAAATTAAATTTAACCCTTACTATAACCGTATCTAATATGATAGTTTTAACCAAAAATCATTCAATATATAATTTAAAGTTAAACGAATGTAATTTTGTTTCATTATATCAACATCATATTGTGTTCATTTACTTAAGCTAGGTTTCATTTAATCAGTTAAATTCAATATAATTATGGTCATAAGGCTTATTTCATAATAATTTCATTCAATATTCAATCAATAATTAATAGTATCAATGTAACCTTTCCATAATAATTTCATTCAGTAATTAATCAATAATTAATAATATCAATGTAAACCTTTTCATAATAATTTCATTCGGTAATTAATCAATAATTAATAGTATCAATGTAAACCTTTTCATAATAATTTCATTCAAAAATTAATCAATAATTAATAGTTTCGATGTAAACCTAACTAATAATTCATTAGATATCTTTTATTAAAAATCTCCGTAAAAGTTATAAAAATTAGTAACAGAACCACAACATGCAGAAAAACACACATGCAAATAAATAAAAATTAATGCATTCGAACCAATCAGGAGCGCTTCATCACAGGTCTTTCACTGAATTTATTTAGCGGATTACAATTAAGATTTTTTATAATAAAGAATTGCACTTAATATTAATCAGTAAAATTAAATTAAAACTATTTCGCGGACTAAACTGAAGCTACATAGCCACTCGGCCAGCTTACGCTAATGAAATCTCTGAACCAGATCTAAAAAATACTTTTTAGGTATTTCTATCTTTAATCTAAGTCAGAAGTTCCATAGCTTCGCCGGCCAAGAGGCCGCGGCGGCCGCGGAGGCCCTCTACCTCAATACTCTCTTCCAATTCAAAATCGAATCCTGACTGTCCCTTGACTAACTCCCGAATTCTCTATATAAACAGCCTCAGCGTCTCTTTTACCCCCACCCTTACACGTTCACCAACGCGCTCTGCAGTGATACCATACACACGGCAATTCCCGTGTTATAAGGGAATTTGGATATCTTCGGTTCATTGCCGTGTTCAAAGATACGGCAATCCGATGTGTAATTGTTTTTTTTCCTAATAATTTAATCGATAGTTTATAAGTCATTATAGTGCAACACAACCAAGGAATAAAATTATTACTTCCTCAATAAATTGAGCTTTACTGGCTGTAAGCACTTTTATCCGATCCAAAGGAAATTGCGTAAATCAATTAAACAAAACACAACAAAAGATAAACAATATAAGGAAAAACCCAATATACATTGAATAAAGTCGAAGAAAAAAATGTTAGATACGATAAATTTGTATGACGGTTGTGAAGAATAATGTATTATTCAACCGATTTCAAAAGGGAAATTATTTAACCGATTATTGTCATTTTTAACCTTACGTGTTAATGTAAAGTAAATACACGTCAATTTTGTAGTTTTTATTCCGAAACACGGTAATTTAAAATCCTGTGATGGCAACTCTGGCCGATTTTTTTGTTGTGACTTCCACAAAAAACTGTCCCACGGCTAGTTTTGAACCCTTAGGGCCGAGTTCCACTGTTTAATAAAGCTATGCTTTGCTTAATCGAATTTATAATTCGATTCTAATCTTGGCTTTCGTTTAATTATTATTACGAATCATTTGTACGGGAATACAGCAAAGTGCTGTTTTAAGACTTTTTTTTTTCAGGCAATTTTCTTTTAAAATTTCTCTCCGCAACAACCATCCCCATACCTCAAGGAATCATGAAAAAGAGATACACTACTATAACCTCGAGTATCAGAAAATATCATAGGACAACTTGACAAGATTTGTTTTTAATAGGTTAGACCGTTAGAAGCACTAGACAAAACGTGTTTACACCACTAAACGCCAAAAATCGGTCGTTTAGAATTGAAACTCAGTTATTCTCTAACTGCGTCCAGTTTATGTTGGTGAAATGCAATTTCCAGCTCTAACTCCGTTAAACGCGTAAACCGAGTTTTCATCGAACTAATCGCGATTATTTCAATCAGTGGAAACTGGCCCTTAGAACGTTCCACCGCATCTGTCAACATCACAAATTCAAGCTTGTCTCGAATATAAAATTTATCACCCAATATTTTAAAACGATAAGTAAACTGTTCTGAGTTCCCAACTAATAAATTTCTATTCAAGTACAACTTAAAATTTGAGTCCCTAATGGATTTGAACCATTTTCGTTCATTGAGTTGACTGTTTTATGTTTACGTGTCAACTCACATTTCAATTTATGCGTTTGTTATCTCAAGCATAACCAAAATTTATAGACTAATAATTTAGAACTGAATTGTGTTTATGTGTCACGTTACACATTGAACAAAAAAATACGTTTTGACCAAAAAGCAACCCGGCTGCAGTCGTATGTATGTGAAAGCAAATAAAGTATTAGAGAACAATGCTTGGCAACTGAGTGAATAATTTTAGACCGGAATACCATCGCCCGTCTGATACATGGTGCAAGAAAGTAAATTAATTGAGGAAGCGATATGAACGATTTTATTTAGAATGCGAGCGTAGTAAAAGGAATTCGAAGTTTTGATGTCATTCTTTGTAAGTAGTAATAAAGTAGTTTAAAGGAACGTTCTTTAAACTTATGTAACAGTATTTAAAAATCTGTCAATTTGATAACCATTGTTTTGTTTTCACTTAATAATAAAAACTAGTGGTTGTGCAGAGGTCGAAATTCGACCTAATTAAAATTTAAATAAAAGAAACCAAAAAAAAAATATATTTAATTTTTCAATTTGACTACAGACTGACAATCAACAAAAGACGCATATCGATATATCGTGTGTGTGTGTGTGTCAAATACATGGTAGCTATATAATTTATTAGCATTCTGCACTCATACTCTATATAAACTATAAGTGTACGAAATTTCATACTCCTCCGTCCGCGCAATTTACGTAAAAAGGGGTACAAAGTTTTTGCTTCACGTATTAATATATACTTAGACATAGAAGATATTTAAAAAAACGTTCTGCTACTTTATATAAAGTTGAAGGTACGTATGAAATAACGAAAAAAAAAAAGTATCTGTCAGAATATACTTTTATTATATTTAGCCTTAGCGTTTCCAGTTAAATATATATTTTTACTCCAGGATTGTGCAGTATCTTTACCGCCCCCTAGGGAAATAACACACTGTCACCCAGAATATACTGTCCCACGCTACAATTAGAGGTCGCCAGAAATTGCGTAATTAGAATTCGCTAATCGATCTTGCACACAGTCATGAATACTTCTTTGTAACCGCGCTGCTTCCTAATTTGAGATAAATACCACATTATTATTTCTAGAAAAAAAATATTAATATTGGTAATCTTATCGTCTACTCTAATTAATAATTTATGTTATTTAGACTTATTTTTACTTTAGACGATTAGCCTAAAACAAAAGTGAATTATTTTTATATTGTTTATAAAAACGTACCACTTTCAAGACGTTTAATAAAAACTGATTTAGTAATTTTAAAATTCGAAATTTTAATATATTTGCTCAAATATTACAATTGTTTCGATAAAATAGATTACGTCATTATTGTAAGATAAATAAAAAAGAAATAAGACTTTCAACCATCCCAATTTTACGATACTTTAACCCAATTTTCTGTTCCTCTAACGGAAGCATAGTCCAAATTCGCATTGGCCGGCCTCCATTTTTTTTGTCAACACGTTTACCCTGACCGCAGTTAGATGATCACGGGGAAGAGTAATGATCGTAAATGGCAGGAAATTACTGAGGCACCTTATCGTCCGATTCAATAAGACCAATGGACGAATAGACGAGGGAGAGAATAATGAAAGTGCAACTAAAGCTGCTATTCGCTTTATGTCCCTTTAGTGCGCTAGTCAATAGAAGTAATTGCCGTTTATTCGAATATTTCCACGTGGGTACGTTTCTGACACTATTTCTCTTAATCCGTCGATAAAGAAATAAAAATTTGAACACAACGATTTCGCATACTCTTTTTTGAAATTTTCTTTTAAGTTTATATTGATGATTTAATTAATATTTTCATGGCATTGCATGGACATCTTTTTTTCTTTCTTGTCACTAAGATTTATTAAAAATAGGATAGTTCAGTTAGGGGTTTTCCTGATCCTGGTGGAAACCAAACATGTGGGCTAAAAATCTGACTGGAAGGCGTACATTAGTGATAATCATCTAGTTCAATATGAGGTGCTGTTCGGGCATTACTACTTTAACTTATTTAGATTACCTTGTTTGAATATTATATACGAATATGTTGCTTAACGCAAATATAAATTAATTTTATATATAATATTATATATTGAGTTTACTCGTTGAGATAGCAAGTATGCTTTAATTTTGGACAGTCATGTCTTTGCAGTAGGTATATTACTTGTAAAAGTGTGAACTGCACCTATATCTTTAAGAATAATAAAATACTTTTTCAATAAGCAGTAACGGCAATCATGCGTACTTCTTATGATAAATAAATTATAATAAATTATAATAAAACATTATTCTCCCTCAAAGAAACCTATATTTACTAACCTCATTAAAAATTATGGTAGCGCAGCAGGATAACACAAATTTAAGCGTGCGAATTTCACCTCGAACTTGTTAACCAATGCTTTTACAAACTTAAAAACTACATTACTTTGCTAACTAAGTTACTAACTTACTTAACACAGACGTCTCTATAGTTAAAAGTGTATTATGAGAAACTTTGTTAGACAAAGCTTAGTACAGGTATATTAAATGTTAAAGCACTTAACAAAACAGAGTAATCGTTTGCAATAATAACGTTATAATTAACGTGTTTGTATTAAGCCCGTATAATGCCTGTAAATGTTTAGAAATGGGGTCACTTTATATTATTTATCGTTATTATATATGCATATTATAATATAAAGGAACTTCTCATTAGTAATTTAGAACCTTTGAGTCTTAGAACGCTTCAGCCTGTAATATCCCACTGATGGCCTCTTTCCCCATTTAGGAGAAGGATCAGAGCTTAATCCACCTCGCTGCTATAAAGCGGGTTGGCGGATAGTTTTCCTACTACGAGTAACGATCGCTATTAGGTACATGATAATAACCGGGACTGGCAGCTTAACATGCTATTCGAGGCACAGTGGGGAGACTCGCAAGAACTAACAGCATGACCGAAAAATCTACTCTGAGCGGGAATCGAACCCGTGACATGACACGGTCCAGCACCATTACAAAAACAAACAAAAAAACTTAAAACTTATTCATACCTAGACCGGTATCGGTCGATGGTACCCTTTTCGAAGTTGTTCAGGATTAGGTCTACTTAGGCTATACCATTTGACTAGGCTGAAACCAATTCGAGAAGAAAGCTTATAAGTGGATTCGATTGTGCTCTGTGAGTCTTCACTTCGAAAATTCCGCAATGACAAAAGTCTTCAAGGAATGCGTCCTGCCTGCTTTAACATACGGTGCCGAGACGTGGACACTGATGAGGGGACTAGTCTAGAAGCTTAAAGTCGCTCAACGTGTAATGGAACGGGCTATGCTGGCGATTTTCTCAAAGGTAGGATTAGAAATGAGACTATCCACGAGAAAAGTAACCGACATATCCTTCAGAATTAGCAAGTGGAAGTGGCAGTGGGCTGGTCGCCTGTGTCACAGGACCGATGGCCGCTGGAGCAGATATGTCCTGGAGTGGAGACCGACTGTTGACAAACGCTGTGTGAAACGCCCTCCGGCCCACTGGACTGACGAACTACGTAAGATTGTCAATGGCGGCTGGATAAGGATTGCGGAAAATCAGGATGTTTGGCGCGAACTTGTGGTGGCCTATATCTAGCAGTGGACTGCGATACGCTGAAGTGATGAGTATCACAATTGGAGACGGCAATAGCCGCGAGGAAAGCCAACATTTTCACAAATTTTTAATTTACTTCATGTTACAAATTTATCGTTTCTTATGCAATTACTACTAACTAAATTATATTTGTGAAATAATTATACTTCTAAATCCTTAAACTGAGGCAGACAGGGCAGATTGCAAATGGTTGCATGCCACATAACCATTAATACATTACACCTGTAGGACTCGCATAAAAGTCGATATATAGATGGCGGTAACGAATTTAACCTTCAATAAAACGTGCGCGGCATAAGTTACGCCAAGTCTTAAGAGAGCATGTGTTGGTAAAAAGCTTGAAGAAATTGTGGGCGCGGGTCTCACAATTTTCCGATCACTCTCGCACTCGACACAACACTTAGCTTTTCCTTTTTCGACAATTTCACAAGAATTTTACATTCATCTTGTACGATATTACAAATCGTTTCACGCTCTTTTCTTTCAAAATAGCATTCGAGTTTCTGTTTAATGTACTTAGTATTAAATGTGTAAGGATTCATTTAACAGTATTTATACGTAAATATATATTTAACAAAAGAAATTTCAATTATAATATCAATAGAACATTTTTTTTAAATAAATTTTCAAGAGCAATTTAGTATTAAGTACAACAGTTATTTATATAATTTTATAAACAATGTTTCTCGGTCATTATACCGAAACTTTATATCATATAATGATTGCTGCCAATATCAGTCGTATAATTTCGTAGAACGGTAGAATGTAAATTTAGAGTAAATAATAAATATACCTATATAATTATATAAATTAATGCTTAAAATTATTGTTAGTGCTGTGTTATATAAATATCAATTAATGCTCGTTATTTGACTATAATTTTATATTTTGAGTGTTAACCAAATTTAATGGTAGATTTATTTGTTTCAATAATACTTATCGTACACATTACATTACCCTAAGTGGTCTAAGACTACCTAACAAATAAACAGTAACATAATAAAGAGATCAGTATAACAAACGTACTTTTTTAATAAACGTTGTCATCTAGTATGAAAGTAATACCATCACTAACAAGCATGTGTAAGAACTAACTGCTACCAAAGGAGCGTCGGTTGATTAGGTCGGGGCTGAAATGACGGTGTTCGCTATAAAGATTTTTGGGTAAACGTAATATCATGTCGTTACGGTAATAGAACGGTCATAGCGCCCTGTCGCTACTCCTACAGTTTTTGTTTCACTCTGCACCATGAAAATTGATGGTGTTGAGTTTTGTAACATTAGACGAAATATTTCGGTGTCGAATTCATTTATTTTTAAAATATATTTCAACATTATTTTATATTAACTAATTCATTAGATTTTAATTCTAATAACTAAAGTCAAGTACATCAAATATTTAGATTAGTTTTACAAAAAAGTAGTCAAAATACGCTTGAATAAATTATTATTAGATATCTTGTCATTATTTGACTTCTTTTGAAATGTAAAATCAAAGGAGTTAGTGTATAAATCTTGTTATTTTCAGAGCTTAATTTCAGAGAAGTAAATACCTTTGTCAAAACATTTCATTCTGCAGGTTGTTTAAATACAACAGGGTTGGTATTTTGCGTTCCAAATAATACAGATTCGTTAAGACGACAGTCTAATGAAGTTTTGGATACTTAGACTCTCTGCGTTACGATAAATCTTAATAACTTAAATAGTTAATTTTGTTAGGATAAATTATTTATTGAATGATTGCAACTACTTTTTTATTTTTTATCGAAGAAAAGCTCAGATATTTCACACTTACGGAAAGTGTTGAATATAGACGTTACTCATTGAATTTTCAGAACTATCTTCAATGTATATATAAATATAATATACTGATATCAATTTGTTAGTGAGTTGGATAATTAAGATTTCGTAACCTGAGTGTATATTTATGAAGATGGAAAAAATTCTTATTGAAAAAAAAATTAGATTAAACTATTAAAACATCCCTTTGCAATGCTTACCTAATATCCATTATGTTTACGTTGTTTCTTATAACTTATTCATGAAATGACATTTCTGTATTTTAAAACAATATCATAAATTATTTCAAGAAAACCTTTAGCCTTATGAGAAGTAAATGTAATGTAATGTGTATTAAAACAAAAGAAACAACAACATAAATATTGTAATATTATTTTAAAACGTATTTATATCTGTTAGTATAACACGTTCACATTATAATTTATACACTTCTTTAAGATCTACAATTTTATCACAAAAATCTTTAGTTTCAACTGTAACAATTTTTCCGGTATCTTCCGTAAAAGCGTCGAAAAAGAAAAAAAAGTAAATTGGCGGTCCAATTTTCTCTGAAACAACGTTGACACAACTATATAAAATATAACGTCTAACATGATTGTTATAGTGTGTCTTTATGTAACGTTTTTATTAAACTTATACAAAAATAAGTTTTACATTCAACAATTTATAACTATAACTAAAACCATTAAAAAAAGAGTAAAAAAGTTGTAAAAATGTAACTCTTTATATAAATGTAACTATTTCTATATACGGAGTAATGTAAACAAAGCTTTTATATGAAAACATTTTTTCACGCGTATTGGTTTCCCTAACTTCCTCGGTTCTTTGGTGTCTCCCTTGACTACCCAGAATCTACTTAAGAACTTATCTTATTGGTAGATCTAAATTGAATCCGGGGAGTATTTACTCCATAAAATACTCCAATGCAAGTAAAGTATCGAATCGTACTATAACTGCTGATGCAGATCGTAATAAAAGATAGAAATGTGCGGCATATATTTCTAAGTATATTTAAGTATAAAAAAAGAAAAAAATGTTACTTTGGTTTTTTTGTAACTGATGAGTAAGCTCCTATATACTAGTGTTCACAGTTTCCCTGTTCAGTTTTCAGTAATAAAGCTGCTTTGAACATTATGAATTTTTACTTTACACTACAAAAAAAGTTAATAGCAATACTATAATGATTTCATCCTAAGTCGATGAAATTCATTGATTCTTGTTAATCTAACGAAAATATTCCTGTTATATTACTAAACATTTACGAAAAATAGAAATATTTCATTGAAAGCGTTACCAGAAGCGAAGTCCAACGCAAAACTGAGTGGTGTCCGCCCCCGATCATTTGTTACAGTCAGCGAGTAAGATGAAAGCAGAAATACAAAACGTGGCGCTTCACGACTCACTAGCCACTGCATCGATAGTTTGGGTACACTGAGAGAATTATTACTATGCCGTTATTATTTAATTGTTTGTAATTATGTTGGATGAGAGCGTTTCGTTTTGTAAGAGCTTAATGATCAAAAAAAGGCAAATTCCATGAGCAGCAAGAGTATCAGATATAGCCTAAGCCATTTCATTTCCTGTTTGTAAATGCTATCTACGTATATTTGTAAATAATAATATAAGTCACTAGCATAATGGCAGGAATTTATTTTAGATTATATAATTATTGTATTTTAGGTGAGTATTTCTGTGGTTGATTGTCTTAATTTCATAATTTAATCTGACTCCAAAAATTGGTTTAGTGTCAATACAGTGCAAGAAAACTTGTTTATAAAGAAAATTTATAGACTATTAAACAATAAAATAGCATAGATCTGGAATATTAACATGAAATGGAACTGCTCAAATCGCTTAGACCAAAACGCTGAAATAAAATTAGATAAGAAAAAATAAAATGTTTTATTTATTTATTGTGTAACTAAAAATGATTGTAATGATTATTCCTATAATCTCAGTAATCCAAAATATCTGATTTAAGCTATGAAAAAAAAAAAACAATGTAATAAAAATTCTTCATTACGCGGTTTTGCTGTGTCTGTCTTCGCGACTTTATCGCGATGTCGTATCTATATCCGTTCCATTATTGTCTGGATAAAACTTTGATTTGATTCCGAACTTGTGTGGTTATAACAAAAGACTTTATTTGATACTTTGTCGCACAAACTTGTCAAAGAACTCATGAAGTAACTTTTTAATAACTTTAACTCGGCTATAGAAATTTTTTTATATACTTTTTTTTTATAAAGGAAGCGTTCAAATTTACAGATTTTAGTTTGTAATATTGTCAATACGACGACTCATTGGCGCAACGGTCACAGCACTGGTTTTTGGCTGTGGCGCTAGCGGTTGCGGGTTCGATCCCCACACATGACAAACATTTGTCTTGACCATACAGATGTTTGCCGTGGTCTGGGTGTTTGTGCAGTCCTTTTCCCCAGTCGTCTCCCCACCGTGCCCCCATTAAGCTCTGATCCTTCTCCTATATGGGGAAAGAGGCCTATACCCAGCAGTGGGATATTACAAGCTGAAGCGATTGTCAATAATATGTTTACGAATGTTGTATTATGATTTTATTATACTAAAATTGCTTATGAATATTCTAAAAAGATCATTAAACAAAACTTAGTAATACAAAACAATTTTTAGTAACGTTGTTAGGGGCGAAAGAATCATTTGTGGGAAGGGTAAACACTTTTTTATTAAATACATTTCGATAGGTGCGTCGCCATGCCGTTACGTCACGTCCCCTAGGAAATAAGTTGACATAACCCAAAGAAAAACTGCTTCACCGCCTCTCTTACTCTTTATATATTTTATTGTTTTTGCGTTATCCTTCTTATTATGAATCTTATAATTTATTTTGCCTTAGAAATTCATATGACATCAATCTTTTGTACATCTAACAAAATTTTGTAATATCGGCTCTATATAAAAGACCAAATAAAAAATAATCGTGCAGGTTAATCGAGTGCAATAAATAATTAAAATTTACTGAATCGTTAAGTGTTAAATTTTTAAAAGTTTATTACTTTTCGAAAGTTTATACCCTCTAAAAATTGATTGTATTATAACCAGAAGTATTCCATTGGTAAATATTAACATACATATGTTTGTTAAGTTGGCCTCCTTATCTTACGGGTCCTCCTCCTCGATATCTCTAAAGTTAGGTAAAGTACCTTCATTTGTACCAAGACTAGTAATAGCTAACATTGCAGTCTTTGTTACCATAGACATTATACAAATATTTAGTTACTTAGATTACAATAATTTACTCCGACTTATTAGTTTGGTGTAAATATCAGTAACACGTCAGACCTAAATGAGAACTTGTCAAATTCTGTTTTAATTTATTAAATAAAAGTATACATTTAAGATAATTGGGGAGGCCTATGTCCAGCAGTGGACTGCAATAGGCTGAAGTGAAGTGAAAGAAATAAGAAAAAATATATTTATTCATTTCCAGAAACACTGCATCTATCATTTAAATGCAGGGACGGTAAAATGTGAGGAAATATTTTAGTGTGCTTAAAAGTGCGCAAATCAATTTGTAAATCCTATTGATAGACTTGCCACACCCTTTCATCTTCCGGAGGGAAACGTGAGGATGTCAGTTTGATAAACCGTTTTTAGTATTTTATGAAACATGAATAGCTATAAAACCATTAACTTATTAGTATACTCGTAGTATAAGTTATTATACGGTCACCATGTTACGTAATAAAAACAATACATAACTGTTTGGACTGTTTGAACATAAAGAGTCGGTATTTGTGGCTGTCTCAAGCTTCTCTTTTTTTTTAATGTTACTAAGTCGACAAACAAGCGTACGGCTCCCTGATGGTAAGTGACTACCGTAGCCTATAGACGCCTGCAACACCTGAAGCATCGCAAGCGCGTTGCCGACCCTATCCCCAATCCCCCCAGGAGCTCTGGTCACCTTACTCACCAACAGGAACAATCAATACAATAGTTTCATTGGGGTACTTTTTGATCCCCAACCGTAGCTGCAGGTTAAAAACAAACAATAAAAGAAGAACTCCTTTTCGAACTACTAAAAACTTTTATCTTAAAATGAAATTCAGACCTTATCTGTTCAGTTAGCGTCAAAGTACAAAATATAAGACTTATTCTTATACTTCTCTCAAGTTAAACAATTTAGCTCTTTGAAAAGCAATTTACTTATTAACAATTAAAATAAGGCACATTGTGTATACTTTTGAGACTATATAAAAATTAGATTACGTTAAACTAATAACAGAGCACTGATGAAATTATAATATAAGAATATTCCACTGGCTTCACCAATTTACATAAATCAAGCTAGTTTACATAATTCGGTTGTTCTGTTTTAATAAAAACAGCTGAGAAATAAATTCATTCATTCATAACACGGAGCCACTAGTCACTCTCACAAAGAATTTGAGGTTATTTTTCTCATTTCAAATTCTCAGTAGACGACTAGAATCGTAAAAAGCGGATTATACTCGGTGCTCGCGTGGCGGATAGAAATCGTGAGGCAATATGCTTGCTTTATTTACTCGTAGCCACTAAGCTGCATATAATGAAAACGCACTGTCGTGTCGGGACGTCAGGTGTCAAGTAAAAATTGTAACATTGTATGGTGATGTTTTGATAGTTTTATCTTGAAAATGTTTATTTTTTATTTTATTTATACGTTTATACTTTTTGTATAGTAATACGAAATGAAAAAATAAAGGAAAATATCCTTAGTTAAATCGTATTTTATTTTAATGATTTATTTTTGAAGTTATACTTCTTTTGGCGCGTTAGAGAAAAATGATGAGAGTAAATTTTTACGATGCGCGCACACACAGTCACAAAAAACCGACACCCTGAATTTAGCTAGTCAACGAAGAAGAAGTTACCAACGTGAAGTTAGCTAGCCAATGAAGTATAACAGCTGTCAAAGATTTTCATTGTAATATGAAACTTTGAATAGTTACGGGTTCTGTAAATAGCTTACTATAGACGGCGCCACCGTCGCTTAGAACCGAATATAAAATCATCATATCAAAAATTTAGATCTATCGGGTACATCGTTCCATAGCTTAATTGGCTAGAGCACTGAAACGGTCTGTCGGAGGTGCGAGTTCGATCTCCGCTGGAACGGTCGATATTTGATATGATATTAAAAAATATTATTAGGAATAGTTCAAAAACTACTCATTAGATATCGTTTGTCTGTATTATGCATCAACATACATAGATTTATATTGACGTACAACAAAAAGAACAATAAAGGATATAGATAAAGGGCAGCCTTAAACAGCGATCAGCTAATATAGCTACTACCAAAATACACTATGCTTCAAAATGCCACTATGACTTGACGTCATATTCCTTCTCTGAATGTAAAACAAAAAATTATTTGTTTTACTACCTACTTCAATTATATCGACAAGTAATACAACGTACCTAAGTAGACGAAAAAAATTAACAAACGCACCAGTCGTCACTACAATTTTCGAGGGTTCCCCTCGATTTCTCCGAGATTCCATCTTCAGAAGAATCTGAGGGTAGTACCATGATAAGGAAACTAGAAAGTTTCCTTATCATGTTACCACCCTTGGGATATCTCCTTTCCAACAAAGAAAGAATTATCAAAATCGGTTCATAAACGAAGAAGTTATCCCCGAACATAACGTTAACTACTAAATACGACTGAACTGTTTGATAAAGACATTTATTTTGACGGAAATTAATTAACGAACGTTCGTTAGCAATTGTTTGAACAAGATGTAATCTCTTTGAATATAACTCCACTAAAGCATATAAATTTATATTAATAATACAAATTAATTGTAACCGCTTATATTTCATGAATTTATGTCTTTAGATTCGTACATAGTAATAGAGTAAATAAAACTAAAATTAGAAGTTAGATATAGTAGAACACAATTTTGGAACGCGTTAAAATTCGTTCTAAAGTTTGTGTGCACAGTCAGAAATAGAGGCTTAAACAATATTTCAAAATAAAAGTAGTTTCTTATCCTGGTAATAGGGTGCTTATTACTCCTTGTAAGCTACTAAATCAATACATATTATAAAACAAAGTCGCTTCCCGCTGTCTGTCTGTCCACGTGTATGCTTAGATCTTTAAAACTACGCAACGGATTTTGATGCGGTTTTTTTTAATAGATGGATTGATTCACAAGGAAGGTTTTTATGTATAATACTTGCATAATATAGTAGAGGAACACTGATAGGTTTAGCAACCGTGCTAAGCCGGGGCGGGTCGCTAGTAATATATATTAATAACATACAAAATACTATTTCTATAGTATAGTAGTATTTAAAAATAATATAAATGAATAAGATTTATTTATAATAATTGTCCGTGTTTCCAATTCCAGCGAAACGTAATTCCGCGTTGTCTTGCTACATTATTGTTTAGCTATGAAATTTGTTAAGCAATTTAATGATAAAGTTAAACACGTATGTTAATTATTTGAAGTAATGAAACGTGCAAACATCTAACACATTGATTGTAGCTATAGAAATACAAATACTGCTTTATTACAAACTTGATATAACTTACATCAATAACACGTAGGTACTTGGGAACGTGGTTTATTTAGCGCCTTTATTTTGTGTTCTTTTGTTGACAGTTACAGTAAAACATACTAATTTTACAATATATTTTCTATGACAGTTGATATAAAAATAGATTTAAACAAAAACCTGTAAAAACTTACTTTAACTTTTTATATTATTTCATGAGACTCATAAACAGTTTACTACAAATAGGTATAAAAATATAACTTTCATATCACGTAATGGTTAAAGCCGGTCAAGGCTACGGAGAAAAGGTTGTATGCTAAATATGATAATTAAGTGTAATATTATTCAAGTACCAAACATGTCCCGGCGCTCTACTCAGAAGTCTAACGCGGTTGCTTACCCATACTCGTCTTGTCACCCGTCACGCGATCTCTCCCTAGTTCGGGTACTTATCCTGAAGGTTTTCCCGCTTCCCATTCAAATCCACCCCCTAACATATTTCCTAATTGAATTAAAAGATATAGCAATTCAATTTAGTGATATTAAAAACTTGTGATTTCTGCTGATAACTCTCTCTATATGTTTACCTTTTGGAGGGCTTTCGTATTTGGCGTGTAAATGAAAAATGAAAAAAAAATTCAGATTCAGCTGATATAAAGGTGTGATTTAATGGTGAATCGAGTTCATCTTTTGAAACAATTTTTATTTTTTATCGGTGTATAATAAAATTGAGTAAAATTAATTTGTATACAATAAATAATAATTTTACATCATAATTATATTGATACATAAGTAATCTCACTATTCATCCAAAGTACACAAATATATTAATAGATATTAATTACTAAAACTACAACTTCGAATGACACAGATTGTTTGGTTAATACAAAAATTGCTATTAAAAGAAAAATCTTGTTCTTGTGATTTAAGTCTTACTGTTTTCCATAATAATATAACATGGTAAACCACAAAAAAATCAACACATAAACAAAGCTTAGAATGACTTGCAATACAAATATACAAGACAGTAAATCGCTTGTTCTTATTCCAACAATACGGCTTGGAGGCAACTATTTCAAAAGATCGGCTCATATCACTTGCAATAAAAAATGTTTTATGTTAGTGGCTAATAAATGACATCAGCAAATTCAGTAAGACAATATGAGAGGCGCTCTATGCATCCGTTTCCTTTTATTTCCACCCCTAGCAATCATTGTTTCGACTGAGAATAGGGGCGCCAAGCCGACGCTTTTGGCAGACGCTTCTGATAATATCCTCTTGTTTTTGTTAACATTCGCCTCTGTTTATACCGTAAATGTATTCCTAATTGGATTGGGTCATCTAAACAACGATAAAAGCTACTATTACGTAGCATAACATAATCGGTGGGCAAACTTTTCATGTATCTCCGTTCGTTTCACTTTGCAATGTTTCAAATCTTTCCATTGTTTGAATTTCCCTTTGTGAGCACACGCGAGATTGGTTTTACTCTTTTACGCCATCGAAGTTATTGTTTTAAGGCCACACGTCATTACTCAAAGTCATATATCTAGCTAACGCCAGCACTCACTGCTTTGGGGTGGACGTAAGTGTTTTCCGTTCAATCGATTTTCCTTTTGATCGGTAGAAATATGCGTCAGAGTAAAATAAATGATGTTTTTTTTTTGTTTGTATTAAAATTAAGGTAAAAATTTTCAGATGTCTGTACCCAAAGTTACGAGATCTACTTCTAGGGTTGCAATTGCTAAAACCTACCTACTAACTAGGTTACTCTTTAATTTTGTATATGATTTTGTGACTGTTTTCGAAACATATAATACAATTATGTAAAAGATCAAAGATTGTCCTTAAAGAAGATATATGTTTTTTTTTTGGTATTTTTAGATGTTTAAAGAATTATGTAGTGGTCAAATATTATTAGGTAGACTGAATAATTCGCATAGGTACACCCACACACTTATAGTCGTAACAAAGTTTCGTTAACGTAGTCTCGGATTAGATTTCCACTCTAAATTAATTATTGTATTAATATAAATATTTATTTTTGGTCATGTCGTTGATTTTAAGATACGGATCCGAAAAAAAATCGTTGCTTCTAGCAAGAAAAATATCCATCAATCCAAAGCGAAGCAGCATAGTGGTTAAAGGGTCAACTCTCCTCGTACAGAGAAGAGGCCGTTGCTTAGAAGTGGGACATTTATATCCTGTTTTAATTCGATTTAGTACCTACGTACTATCGCAATACATATAAAATACTAGCTTCTGCGCGCGACTTCGTCCCCGTGGAATAGGACCAATTCTGTCATACATGATTTGTGCGAAACTTTAACCATTTACGCAGCGGAAGCTCTTAAAAGGAAAAAAACCCCAATTTTGAAACATTCTTCATTGGTGCTACGCTCCTATTGGTCTTAGCGTTATGATATACAGCCTTATAGCCTTCCTAGATAAATGGGCTATCTAATACTGAAAGAATTTTTCAAATCGTACCAGTAGATCCTGAGATTAGCGCGTTTAAACAAACAAACAAACAATCAAACAAACTCTTCAGCTTTATTATATTAGTATAGATTTTCATATAACTCTTCTTTCATATTCAAGAAATGAATTCGTGATATTTTCGTTACCGAAACTCATCTCACACGCCGAAAAAATCTTAAAAAGAAATATTCCCGATTTCATCCCCGATGTTTGCTCATGGTGGTTAAGCTGCATCTAATGAAATCCCCTGTCAGGATATTCTTGCACCGAAATGTACTGCGTTTGAAACGTCTTGAAACAAAGTTGTAGTTTCTTAGCATGTTTATTGAAATAAAATCGTTAAGTGCGTAACTACTACGGAAAACGCACAAATAGATATTATACAATCATATATATATATATATATATATATATATATATTATGTGTATGTATATGTATGACGTATATTTTCATACTTTTTTCTGATTGATTGGTCAACAAATAACGAAAAACGTGTATATATATATGTATATAAAAATTTCGTGTCACGATGTATGTTCCAGATAAACTCCGAAACTACTGAACTAATTTTTATCAATTTTTGTAAGCATCTGTAATTTGGTCCAACTTGGGAAATAAGGTAGTTTTTATCTCAATTGGACCCGGTAGGTGGCGCTGCTATCGTATATAAATCGTATTACGTTAAAGAGATACAAAATGAATGTGCTTTAGACCACGCGATTGAAGTAAAACTTTCTATCGTCACTACCTTGTATCTCCCTCTCAACTACCGTTTGCCTCACCCGATCACACTTTTCGTAACGCCCTCGTCACGCATTCACCAGCTTACTACCCAAGTCAAGCGTGCGTAAAGAAGTTTTACCTCAAAAAAAAAAACCCGCAATCAATCAATTACAACAAACATTTAGTTTTCTAATAGATTAATGAGTTTGTGACTACTATTTCATAAAATTATAAAGCTTTCAAGTATCAAATATATCATGAATCTCTTGACAGAGACACGTGGACTTAATATATATTTCTATCGTACAGTCGTTTGGTCTTAGCTTGTTGCAGGGGGTTATTCCGATCACGAACGTGTGAATCTCGTTTATTAAAAACAAATCTGTAATAATATTTAGATGCGGTTGTTCGGAAATTAGATACGATGGAATATTTTTAGTAACTAAAAAACATTTAAGTTCAGATTTATTATACCTACAGCTACAACACCTTTGTATATATTTTTAGTTCAATCTAAATTGTTTTAAATATAGTATTTCTATGTCGTTTTAATTTCGCTTTATTTAGATTCTTATGATGTTTAAAAAGCTATGTCTTCAAAGTTATTTCTTCGTATTACTTGATTAATATTATAGAGTTGAGTACAATTATGTTTAGTAAAAAAGGAGTAAATAATAGAACTTGCAACACAAAAGTATTTTTAAATCGATTTAGTTATTTCACGTGTTTAATGCGAAAGCGTATTTAGAAGTTAGGTACAGACGATACCAAATAATAAGAGAAACGTACATAATCTTCTTTTAATATATAGTAGTAATACAGATATAAAACTTCTAAATTATTACTAAGTTTTTAATACATATTTTAATATACTTAAAATAAAAAAATTATATTCACTACAAAAATCATCAACAAGTAGATATATAGGAACTCGTATTATTATATTACAGAACTATGTTTATATTTATATATCTTTATAACCCCTAAAACTGAACAATGGGACGTTTCAAGCTAGTGGACATCTAACGCTTGACCAATTTTCTTTTGTGATTGCCTCCGATTGCCGAACGCCCGGGAAAGGTTTTGATTGAGCTACTTTTCGGAAATGCATTGATTTTATTCAATTCAATGAACATTAGAGGGGAGAAATTTTAAGATTTGTATAGTCATGTGTGATGATATATAATTTTTTTCTTTTTGTTAAGAAGTTTCTTTTTTATAATCTTTAGATTAGATGATTTTTACGACCCCCTTTTCGTTTCTATATTGTATACAGACAGATAAGCTTTACTGGTAAACTAAGCTGACGATACAAAAATAATCTGCTGAATTAAAATATTAAGTCACAAGAATAACGCAATCAAGAAACAAACAACTTAATTAATAGTATAGATATCTAATATAAAGTTAAAAGGTACAAAAACGGGCATATTTTACAACATAATAACTTTATTTCGATATTACGTGACTTAACAGTACCTATTTCACTTTAACCCCTTTAATTAAGCTTATAATACACTAACACAAAGAAAACTAGCAACGAGCTAAGGAAGTCTAATTTTCCAGTATCGTAAGCGTATTGTTGTATATTTATTTCCCGCGGCATTGTTCTTATATCCACGAATTAAGCGCGCGATACTCCAAATGATTTATATAACGTTCATCCCCGTTTATTTACGACCTGTTCCGTGGAATAATTACAGGGAAATACAAACGTTTGTAAATGTAAAAAGGATTATTCTATAATGATTGTGGTCGCTAATTGTACAGAGAATATACGCCTACGAAACGGAAATGAGTATCTTAATGTGGGTGCCGTGTAACGTGTTTAGATATCAATCATTTAATCTTAAGATTTATACCTGTGAAAAAAATTATAAGAAAAATGACTATGATGGTAAGAAAAATAGGTATAGTTTTATACCATATTTATTTATATTATTACTTGATTGTGCTAATGATTTTAGCACCGTTATAATAAACGATTATATTAAATTATTAATGTTAAGTACAGTATGTGAAACTACCTATCTGATGCTATCAATTATTTGTGCCTGATCGTTAAATGAATATTAAAAATAATAAAAATGTTCCTATTATTCTAGTCAACAAGTTCAAAAACGTGTTAAATATAATTCGGAATGATGTCTACAAATATGTTTTTAAGGGTTTATTAACACATAAAAATTGCGATTGTTATGAAAAAAAAGAAGGTATTTAGTTTTTATATAATAATTTCTAACATAATGAAAATGAAGGAATTTAAAAAAAGATCCTGAAAGAAGAGTAAATTTCCAAAAAAAAGTCTCAATTCCCAGAACTCTATCTCTATTATTTATAATTTATTTAAACGCTGAAAGTAGTACTCCGCGAGGTCGTTACGCCATAGGCGTGCCGTCTAAAAAGCCGGTATATCACCTAAAATAAAAAAAAATTATAGCTCTCCTAATTTAGATACTTAATTAAGTTATGCAATAAAAATTTATTAAAGTTTATTATTTTGTTAATTATAATTTTTTAAACTACTTAACAAAAAATTAAATTTCTAAAAAATGTTACGAAAAATATTTTTTTAGTGATATCTTATTATTGCTGTTTTTGCATCTAATATAGGTATTAATGACATTCATACATATATACATACATACATATATTTCAAGTATAATAAAAGTAAAAATAAGGATAATTCTATAGCAAAAAACGCTTTTATATTTATAATTTATTAAAAAACTTAAATTAATCTGGCTGTATAACATCACGCTGAGACTAATAAAATTAAAAATAAAGCAAAAACGGGTTAAATTCATTTCTTTTGACGGCATAACGTACCTATGATATAATTTATGAAAATGTCTACGCCAATGAAATCGCGGGCAGCAGTTACTTCATTCTATACAAAGAATACATTTAATTGAATTTTATCATAGCCTGTTTGAAAACAGTATAAAAAAACTAAACATGAAATACCTCTCCAAAATTAGATATGAATAATTAATATCCCATCAACCTATGCACATAAGCTGACCCCGACTTTGTTTTATAAAACAAACAATCCCTCGAACAAAAACATTAGAATACGTAACCCAAACATTTCAGCTCATGTTTTCGAGAAAAAAAATCCTTTAGCCGTATTCAGCAGAGTGACGATAACCATTGTTGCCGCGATCAGAGCCTATTCATGGCTGGCTAGGCAAACGGGTCTCGAAAACATTGAAATTAGACCATTGTGAGTTTGTTCTCATCCATCGAGTTTTCGCGATAACTGTTTTATAATGGATCAATAGATATTCCCAAAATAAGTTTAAAAATAGGTATGATACTATTAAAAAGTGCTGTAAACATATTATTTGACTTATGATTATTTATGAGTATGTATTACACACTATTCAGTACTATACTTATGCAACTTATAATAGTCACAATGTGGGTAGAGCCATGACCGCGAAAGACCCTTTCTCCTTTTAGGTAGGTATGTACAATGAAAAAATATTTTTGATAGACAATTCTATATTATATATAAAGAAAGATTCGAAGAGTTCTGAATTTATAAAGTTGCATGATAACTTATTTATAAATTTACCAGGTTTTATGTGAAGCAAAGGCACATCACCTAGACACTGACAATTTTGTATATTTATACACGGCTGAGGTAAGATTTAGTTTTTATATCAGGTCGAAATATGTGAGAACACCGCTATGTCTTCATCTTCTTGCTCTGAATTATTTTCATACCGACTATATTCGCATTGTATAAGTCTTCAACTTTGAAAATATATTAAAAATAATATGACACCAATCACCGGATTAAAAATATCCATCTTCGCCTAAAAGGTCTGTTGGTGATGAATACCGCACAAACAGTGGTCAGCCATGCAAACTAGCAAAGCGTTGCACGTTCCTCGAAAGGTACTAAAAGCGGCGTGGCACAAAATGAAAACGACACCCTAAATTTTTTAATTTATGTACTACGTGGTAAAATTCACCAGGTAGCGCTCCTATCGTGTTAATCTTATTTTTGACATTATCATGTTAATATTATTTATGTTTTTTTCATATTTCGTGTAACGTGAAAGTGTTTAGTAGAATGAAAAAGAAAATCAAAAAGTTGTTTTTAGACATTATTCTTTTTTATGAATAAAACGAGAGATTTCAATATCTTTTTAATTTTCTTGCTCCTACAAGATGTGCAGACAAATCGGACGTCTTTAGTACAGAGAATGAGTATCTACATACCTACACATAGTAGTACATTCTTAACGACCTCTACAATAATTTTTACCGATATTCAAAGCATATAATTGTTAATATCGAGTGTTGTATTTTATCCGATATGAGAAATAAGTATTCAATCAGAGTTCTATTTTCAAAAACACACACCAGTTTCTTTCACTTGAGTTTGAAACTTTGAAATTCTTCAGTATCAGCCATCACTGTCTTCACTAAGAAATTAAACTTTTAATTCAAGCTAAAATATGTATTAACTCAAAAACGTCAGTGTGATTCCATATTTCCAAATTACTTATATTGGTTATAAGATCTCTGAATAGCCATCTCATTTAACAAATTTATCCGCGCAAATTATTTCAAAAGTTACGCGATATACAACCATAACTGCAAGAGCAAGGCAATTTTAACGTCTTCGGTAGTGAAACTTTTATTATGATTAAACTGCTCTTTACGGCTATAGACGTAAACAACTGATTGATGCAATACATTTATTATTTATCTCTTGAAACTTTCAATTTGAAAGGAATTCTTGCAGTTTGCAATTCATAGCGGGCGTGGAGTGCATAAGCTCTCCAACTGGAGGCGGATTTGTAATCGTATTTACATTATAAATTTGTTCCTACATCTAATGGGCTCCTGAAACCACGGGTAAATATGTAAAAACCTTTCGGATAAATTACATCGTTATAATGGAACGTAACGAAAATAATTTAAATTGCTGTAATAATGTAATAATGTTAATAATTTTCTGTGTTATTTATCAGGTACGGTGATAAGTAGTACGGTGGTAAGGTGATTCTTGAAATAATAAAGAAGTATTTTTATATTAAAACTTCACAGTACTTCCATTTATAAATAAAGAATTTTAAATTAATTTCTGACAGAATTTGAATGGCTTACTTACTAAGTACGAGTAGTTTTAGCTACCGGTACGCTAATATAAATATTACATAAGTGTTCTAAAGTTTTCACACATGTACACCTAACATCACTGACCTATGCTTATTTAAAATTCATATGTACCGGAGAGGAACGCTATATCATAGTGGTATAACCGAGTTCCGTGCCATTCGCATAACTGAGGATGTTGTCCCAAGGTAGACTGCGGTCGAGGCCAGACCCACAAACGTTTTACGGAATATCGCGACTTTAACACACTAAAATTAATCCGATTTTCCTATATGATATGCATAGTTACTAACAATATAATTTGTTAAAAATACAGACATAATTAGGTATGTGCGCGTAGCGTAACTCTTTGCTAAAGTCAAAATTATTAAATTTGTTTTTTTTTTTGTAATTTTCAGCAGTGTTTTTTATTCTTAAATAAAAAGTTTAAAAATAAAGTTTCCAAATCTCCATAAAATCAGTACACACCTACACACTTATTTACATTTTCTCACGTTTTTATATGCCAGAAAATACAAGAGCTGATGTAAATTTTAACACATTCCAAATTTTAAACCGCAAGACTAATTTAAAGATTTTTTTAATATTAATTTTACGTTAAACAGATATCTTATGTTACTTCAAATATACAAACAATATGCGTACGAGAAATCGTACGAAACTATGTGTTCTGAATCCCTTATCGTGGTGTTATCCTTAGAATGCAGGATTGCGCATCCCGTAATTAATATTGTTACGCTTAAAGACGGTCTTTGTAATCCCTAGATATTACTAAGGTCAAAGGAGGATGGATTAATAAAGGGAGTTTTGAAACATTTAGCTACCCAAAACTACCAATAAGAGTTCCTATACAACGGAGTTTATTGCTTAAACATAATTATAGTACTATTACTTTCCATCATCGCTATCAAAATAACAAAATAATAAGCGTATAATAATATGCATGTACTTAGTGTTTTTGAAAATTATGCAAGTACTGTCCCTTGACGCAAAAAAAAAGCTATGAAAAAAAATTGAAACTACATCCAATTCACAAGTGTTTTTAGTCAAGGAGTAGTAGATCATTAATGCACCCTTCGCACGACCCTCACATTCAGATAAGTAAGTAAAACAACTTTATTTGATGTCGGGTCCGTGGACGAAAACATGACACCGGGGGAATGACGATGCACCAGGAAAGCCGATTCATTATTAAAGAAATGATGAGTCATATTTCTAATACCAAGCCAAGACAGACTATTCTACTACATCTGATAAAACAGTGTACGGAACAAGAAGCTTGATTAGATTTAGATTAGCATCGTTGAGTTTTTAGTGGTAAATTCACAAAGTACATTGTAAGGTAACTTGCCAATATAAATTGGGAGGAGTTCTGTAGAATGTGCTGTACATCCACAAAACATTCATTGAGGAACGTACCGGATTACTTTATCGCCATTTAATTTTTTAAGAGGAATGAGGCATTTGTATACCACATAGAACAAAAGCTTATATTTTTACTTACTAATTACAGTGATTGATTCATAATTATTGACATCGATAATTTGATGTATTATAGTAGTAGTGCCTGTGCCGTGTGAGCGCCTAGATACCGGCGGTTGCGGGTTTGATTTCTGCTCGGAAATCTATATAAATATTTTTCTTTCCGGTCTGGGTGTATGTCTTGTAGATTTCGCCATCGTGCCTGGTTATCGTCACAGACACCTCATAGTAGTGAATATATCCGCCGGTTCGCGGTGGAGCAATTTGGTGGATGCTCCGATTCTTTTTCACTTCCACTGTTAACGCTAATTCAAATTATTAATCTAAGAAATAATTTTCATTGAAAGTAAAATTTTTGAAGTTCAATCCGGAATCAGCATTATCTTCAAAATCTACTCAAATGCTTTAAATATATTTTAAAACGTACATCTAAGAGATTGAAATGACCTACTCTTCTTTGATAAAAAGTACACTATAATTTAAATCAATAAATTGATGCCTTCTTATGATAATATGCATGGTGCATTAATATGTGCATCAATCTTCAATTATTATATATTTATTTTTTCTAGTGTGTTTCTACAATTATTTTAAAATTCTATTTTAAAGTATACTATGCTGTTTTTTTTTCACATATGTTTTAGACAGCATTACATTTTCAAAGGCTTTGACCGCGCACTGTTCCCAACTCTTAGCGTAATGGAACTCCTCCAGTGCACCGCAAATGTATATCTTGATAGCCTATTCTCTTATGGAACTAGAAGCGTCGCATACAGACAATTGTTCTTAAACGTCAGTCAGTCATTTAAAACGTCCCACTTTATACACAAAGCAAGTTTTATGAATGCACCCCATCATGTTGCTGTAATATCATCTGTGGTCATTTAAATATACCTTTCTTCTAAAAAATAAAAAAATCTGAAATGAAATAATATGAAAACACAAAAAGTACATTACTGATGATGATTTAATCCTTTCGTGAATTAATTTAGGGCTGGCACTAAAAATCAATTGTTTTCGTTTCGGCTTGAACTTAGTGGCAAAAGAAAATATTAAACGATACTAGAACTGAAAGTATGACGGATATATAAATACGTGTCGATTAAAACAACTTAATAAAAGAATAGGCCTTTTTGTAGTAGTGAAATAGACCATTGCATTTTTAAACTAATCTTGATATTCCTATGAAATTAAAACCATTAAAATTATCAAAGCTAAAGTGTTTAACATTACGTCCTCTCTAAACAGTAATCTTAGTTAATTCATTGTATTCAAGGAATCTATTACGACTGCAATCTCTATAGAGAATAGACTAATCTGCAGATATTCACGTTTTAAACCAATTACTACTCTGCAAATCTCGAATCTCAACTAAATGAATGCGAATATTCACACTCGTCCAAGAGGTAAGAGAGCACAGAATAGTGCCCCTGAGGAACATTATGAATAGGTATAAACGAGCAATCTGGATTAACAAAGTTGGAACTGCTTTGGTTTATTCGAAAGTCTCGTGGTCGTGAAATATTTATTCTTTAAATTTTAAAATGCGCTTGCACTACAACTATAATTTAAAATGTTAAATAGTTGGCTAATCATTTTCGTCTTTCTTCCTACAGTGAAATTTACTTTTATGACAAACATTTTTGCTAGCTCTGAAAAATATAGCAAACTTTTACTGTCGATAGATTCTTTTCATCGAGTTATTGTTTCATATAACGAAATGTACTCTAGTTAACTAATTATTACCGTAACCCTTTTAATCAGGTAATCCATAGTCTTTTCTATTTTTAAAATAGGAACATTATAATACGCGAATTAAAATTTTATATTGTTTAAATTCGTTTGCGGTTGTTTAATTTAAATATTTAGTTTAGTATGAAGGAATAATCTTCGTTCGAATTACCAAAAGTAAATATTTTTCCGTAATTAAAGTCGGTGCAAGTATGTCAAGTGGTGTTTTAATGACCCGCCGGTAGGGGGCTTGAGCTGCGCAGATGTGCCGGCAAATCCGCAGTAAGCTCAGACTTAGTTTGTGTAGCTCGCTCTGTAATCGCCACGCTTTTGCTCTTGAATTATTGACCATCTTTATATATAATTATTGAAGCCAAAATCTTTTAATGAAAATGTAAATTAAAAGCAGAGAATTTTTTTAAACAAATAAATGTTTTTTTATCTTATACTTAAATGTAACCTATAAGTAAAAAAAAATCACGATTACATACGATTTTAATTGCCCTATGTGCTATACTACCTACCTACTTTAATAACTTTCTATAGACTAGACTATTAACCTAACTTACGTATATTTTTGACAAAAATAATAGAAATCTTCAAATCAATTATAAAATAATATTTAGGTATTGGGGAGGCCTATGTCCAGAAGTGGACTGCGATAGGCTAAAGTGATGATGATGAGTGACGATGTATGTATGTATAGTATTTTTTTTATCTGTTTGTTTTTGGATCAATGACCGCAAAAACTAGTCCATGAAATTGAATGTGGTTTTCACAATTGCGTTCTGGGAGGTCGTTGGGTTACATATAACGTACTAAATGATTTTAAATTAAAATCGTACAACATATTCCACATTAAAATTTAAAAATTATATTAGTAAAATATTATATAATTTAATAACAACTTAAAATATTGTTTTTCAATAATAATTAGTTCACCTGATAGCGATCGTTACTCATAGTTGGGAATATCGGCCAACCCGTATTTGAGAAGTGTTGTGGATTAAGATCTGATCCTTGTCCTACGTGCGGAAAGACTCCTATGCGCAGCAGTGGTATATTACAGGAGGAAGCGTAGGTTTATCATAATCATAATATTTTTGTTTTGTAATAAATATATGTGCCGATAATGCATATATAAATAAATATCTATTACACCCGGATACAGGGTGAGAACCGAACCCGCAACCCTGGAGCAAGTTAAGCTGCGCTAACATTTTGGTCCGTCCAAGTTCTTTGTAGTAATCAGAACAGCACAGTGTTAAGGCAACTTTACTTACTCTTATTGTGTTAACGTTCAGTTTCCTACTACTAGTTTAAGCTTTTGCTTGATTCGATTTAACATAGATAATTATAGTTCTAGCAGGCTGTCAAGGTCATAGACACTTTGTTTGAAAAGAAATCCTTTACGAGATACGAAATATGCTTGGTAATTTTGTAATTTTAACAAGACACAACACACCTTACCGTTTGTTTAAATCGTAATGGAATTGATATTGAACCTCCTTTGCATTATAAAAAAATAACTAAATTAAATATTTGACTAGCCCGTTGGCACAGTTTGTAGTGACCCGACTTTCTGCTCCGCGGATTGCGGGTTCGATTCCCGCCTGAGATTGGGTGTAATATTTGTACTTATATTGTATAATTTCTCTGTATATTAATCAAAAAAATATTAAGCTATAGTAGTGGTTACCTATAACACAAGTATGAAGTTGCTTACCGTAGAAACAGACGACCGTATGTGTGTATGTTATAGATATTTATTTATTATTTATTTATTTATATATACCTATGCATTAATTTTTAATACATAGATCCGGAGTAAAAGTGAGTTGGTTGATTTTCAAACGCTAATTTGGTGAACAAAAAATAAATTTTAAATTTATTTTTTTATTTATTTAAATGTTATATCTACAAACAAGAGAACATAGAAAGATAAAGAAACAAATATCTGTATATAATGTAGTTAAAATGTAGTTCCAGGGCGTAGTTCATTCCCTTGTGTTTATATCAGCTTAATACCCAAGCGATCAGTATTCGTTACAAGCAATAACTCGGAGAATTTCAATATTGTAATTCAACACCTGACACTTCGCAACTATACGGTTTGTTGTATGAAACATAAATATCCTTAGATATATTTGGAAACTATAAACATATTATATATATAAAATACTATAGGCAGGAATACTATATAGGTATTAGACCCAAAAACAAAAAATATTCAAGTTTACTTGATTAATTAAACTTATTTCTAAGGACAAAAGTAAGTGTATGTATGTATATATGTATTTTTACATGTAAGTGTGTATGTAGTTAATTATACATGTATTTTATAGAACTAACTTTCAATGTATATATTACAGAATATGCTTATTTTTTATTTATTATTATGAACCTTTTTGTTCGATTTTTTTTTTACTTTATCAATCTTGCTGTGCCCCGCGGTAACATCGTTTCTCACCAGCTTAAGTTAAAATGATTTATAAATTTGTTTTTAAAGTGCAATAAACAATATATATTTATTGATATTGGTCGATCTTATTCAAAAGTTGTTGGCACAAAATAGTTGTGAATATAGCAAGCAAGAAATGATGAGGAATATAGGATCGAAGTTAATCGTGTCCTTGTAGAATTTTTGTTCTTTTAATTATTAAAATATATTAAACTTTGTATAAAACAAAATATTTGAAATTTAAAATAATATTTTAAGGAACATATTGTTAGCGTTCATTTTTATTTTCCATATCTACTTCAATACTCAAGTGTTTTCACAATATAAAAAATTGAAAAAACAAATTGCATTTGTAACAATATAAAGAGCTATTGATATTTGTTTATGGAAAAGGAAAAAAGTGAATGCATTAGTTATCCAATTCTAAGGTATCCCTCATATAGAAAGAATCGTCCGTCCTCTTTCATGAATATTTGAATAGCTTTTACGGTACAAAGTGGCGAGATATACTATAAAACTAAGTACGTTCCTGTATTGGATATTTAGTATCTCTTCAAATATTTTTATTTTTATTGCATATTGATATGTACGATCTGAAGTCAATTGAATGTTCTATGTTTATTTATTTATTTCATAGAACACAAAAAAAAACAATATTTACGGCATTTTCGTTAAAATGTTTGCGTTTATTTAAAATATTGTGCCATCTCTTATATAAAAGCATTTAGCAAATTATCATTATAAAATACAACTTGCAAATAAAGCACTGAACGTAAGAGGCAATTCTAAATCCATTAATTTGTTTTATTTTATGTTAAAATCTACAAAATTAATTTAATTTAAAATTTTGTCTACTCGTACCTTTACCGAATAATAGAAGTCAGTTCAATTGAATATTTTATTATTGTTACGTCCTTTTGTATGTTTTTATCAATCGACTTCACAATAAATTTGATTGTTAGTTATTTATTTCATATTCAAAATCAATAGAAAAATTATATTAAAATTTGAATTCGCAATGAATAAAGCGATAGCAACGATAGGAAGTTAATTTTTCATATTTTGATCTGGTTTCATTCATACTGGCATTCGTATAAAATAAATAATTTCTTTACTACTTGTCATGTACTATAGTTAGATATTTCTAGTCTGTTTTCTGCTCAAAACTGTTATGAGTTATGACCTTAATTCGCGGTGCGAGTCTAATATATGTTACTATACCTATATCTATTTATTACTTATAAATATGTAACATCTAAAATATTTACGCCTGTAGGCTGTTGACTAAAATACAGAATTAAGCCTTTTTTATAAAGACTAGGACGGAAAACGAGCGAACGGCTCACCTAATGGTAAGCAAGTGATCGCAGGCCGCAGCTTATAGACGCCTACAACACCAGAAGCATCGAAAGCGCGTTGCCGACCTTACTCCCAATGTCCCCAGGAGCTCTGGTCACCTTACTCACCACAGGACCACAACGCTGCTTTTTAGCAGTATTATTTAGCTGTAATCTTCTTTAACCCTAGATAACTAAACATATTTCGTTGTTACTTTGTAACTAAACATTCGACTGACAGACTAACAAATAAAACTACAAATATTTGTTTTATTTATTACATTTTTGAAAAAAATCAATATAGCACGGATGAGTTATTATTATATAACTAGCTGTGCCCGCGACTTCGTCCGCGTGGAATTTAACAAAAAAGTTATTTAGTTTATTTAGTTTTTTATTCGTTTTTGCATTTTTATTTCAGTTATTATGTAAAAGATTTCCTAAAACTTTTACCACAGATACTGTTACAGGTGAGGATGGTTATCCATTTTACAGACGTTGTTTACCTGAACAAGGTGGTATAAAGGCCTCTACTGACAGCGCCCGATCCGTTCCGACGATACGATCTAAGGATGGCGATCTGAACCTTTGTTTTTGCTCTATGATGTGAACGCATGCGTTTTCTGTAACGTATGGCCGCCCAAGTACGCCTTCTCACTGCCTGCGATCTATCGCACGCGTTCTAGTGATCGCACGCCGATCAGTTGCGATCTGTCTCCGGAGGCAGAGAACGCATGATCGGCGGTGCGTTACGTTAAAAAATGGCGGATAATTTTACAAAAACATTAATTGACGCCGAGAGTTCGCCACATACATTTCTTTTTTTATTAATTATATGGACCAAAATCTTTCTTTTTCGATTCAACAATAAAGCTAGTAAAATTACTTCTTCTTCTTTTCGTTCTTCATCAGAACTTCCGTCATCTGTACTCATATTAATTTCCTCGACCCTTTTTATATGTTGAAGTTGGGTGTGCGCGACTGTTTCGAATACAATCTTTAACTGGAATATATAGTTTTATGTATTGCAGAACGGATCGTCGCCCGTATCGCAGTCAGTATAAAGAGCATTAAGATCCAATACCACTATCCGTTCTGAAGGATGGAATGGTCCGGGAGCCAGGTAAAAAATCGGTCAATCATTTCCTTCCAATCGAAACTTCGTAACATGAATAAGGGATTTTGTTTTTATGAATATTCGTCTTTGTCAGCTGCGAGTCCGCGGGTGGGGTGGGCAGTGGCAGCCTTCCAAACATAGAGAAAAAAAATGTTTAGTCATTTCCTCCAACCTTAAAATTTATCGGATTATAGTTTACCTAATATCTTGAAGAAAAAATAATGTTAGCTGACCGTAACATGGTGGTTTATACGTCAGCTGGCTGGCTTATTCGTGTTACGAAGTTTCATTTCGTTGTCACGGGCTCCCGGGCTAGAACGTATCGTCGGAACGGATCGGCTGCTGTCAGTAGAGGCCTTAACAACGACAATCCGATCACGAACTAACGCTATAGATGTCGACAATTTCTGGATTGTTCCATTTTCACCGATACTGTCGCGCACTTTTAAAGCACATATCAACGTTGAACTCTGTAACACTATTAAGTCAATAAAGTACATTTGTAAATATGTCAATAAACGTTCAGACTTGGCGGTATTTGGTGTACAAAATGCTAACGATTAAGTAATTTCTTTTGATGTATTTTATGAAGTAATTTTCATTCCTCCCAGAACTACTCTCATTTGACCTAGACATGGGCATCCGTAATCTACAATTTGTAAGACGACTTTCCATAGGTATCCTGTTGAGATTCCGTTTCACGTCACAATCTTGGGATTTTGGCCTCCTGCTTTATTTAGGCATAACTATAGTCATCACAATTTAATAAGCATTTTTTGACATTTGTCATGGCGATGTAAATATTGAAGTAACTATGGTTATTACTTATTATAATTATAACTATGGTTACGGTTAGTCGTATGCGACTTGGTACTCGATACTTACGATAAATCGATTCAAGTTTGTATGAGTATTTGATGGATTTGACTATGTAATGTAAAGTGCATTGGATTAAAATTTTGATTAAAAATTCAACTTAAACTTAAACATTGTAGGTACCTACTTTGAAATAATCAATTTGTCTTTCTTTTATTTTTTATATTGTTTTCTAATGCTTACGCGAATTTCAATAATTAAAATGAACGAATTTTATCATGGTTTATGAGGTTCTGGACATGAGGAAATGGTCCTTCCTTGACCATGGTTGCTGTAAAGTATCCGAAACGTCGGGCATGCAAAAAAACCTAATAAACCACGATAAAAATGAAGTAAAAGCAAAAGTGATTGAATCGTCATTCAATCATTTTCATAGGATGATGAGCCAAAATCGTCAGTTGAGCTATCGTCACCTGTAAATATAATTATTTCATTTTCAATTACAGTATAAATATTGACGTCTCTGTCATAATCTTCCTTTATTATTTTCGAGTTTTTTCTACCACTTTTGTCCAGTCGTCTTTCATCTAACATCCCTCCGCTGCATATGCGTTACGTACGCGCGTGGACGTTAAGTCACGGACCACCAATTCAAAATTTTATTTACGCCTTTGAGCGCCATACAACCTGTACAGATCAGTCAATCAATCATTCAATCAATTGATTGATTGATCTTTCTTTTCAGTAGAGATAACTACACAATATTTAATTACTATTTAAATCGAATGAAGCTGGTGAAATTAAGTAATTAATTAGTTTAAAAACTTTAGTATTAAAAAAAGACATACTCCGTCCTATCGTTTATTATTATCTTTGTGACGGCTCACGCCTATATATTAGTTTTTTTTTTCGGAATAACGTACTAAAAAATTGTCCAGTAATGTCTTACTTTATTGACGACGAAACAATCACAGACTATGAAACAGTTCTTGCAATACGATAAATTGATCATAATTATGATAAAAATAATTATACGTCATGTAATTATTGTTAATTCTATAAATTTAATGAAAAAAGGAAATTAAAATATATAGTATCTATGACTCCAAGATTGATTATTTGCAAGGAATTAAGTCGAAATCTTGGAGTTTAATTTTAAACCAAGATTAAAAAGCTATAACTCTGTTCATTCATTTATTTATTTTTTGACGGCTGTCCTAAAATGTAACTATGCACGCGTTAGTGAAATTAAACTTTCAAATGCATGGTTAATAAAGTCTAAATCAAGTTTAAATCAAGAGCTATGAGCAAATTTATATACTTGGAAAATCACATACCTAACTACTAATTTATTTAACAAACTAACTGATAAACGAATAATTAATATTTTTAAACTAAAAATATTTCATTAAATCGATTTTAAGTTCTTCTTAAATAAAATCGATTATTATTTCAAATCGAATTAATAACCTGTGAGGCAATCACTAATTTCGAAATGTCTGGAACTGTCAAAAAGACAATAAACGATTAGACGGAGTGTACGGACGTAACCTAAAGTTGTGACGGAACGTAAATTTTTTCGAGACGTTTCGTAATAATTATGAATTAAAATAAATAAATTTCTAATATCAAAGTAGCCTAGGTTACGCGCAATTACATCAGCTATCTAACAGTGAAAGTCCCGTCTAAATAGGTCCAGCCGTTTCAGAAATTAGCCGGAACAAACAGACAGACAGACAGACAGACAGACAAAAATTGTAAAAAATGTTATTTCGGTATTTGTTTCGTGTATAGATCCATATGCATTTAGTAAAAAGTGGTTACTTTAATATTAAAAACAGACACTCCAATTTTATTTATATGTATAGATGTATAGATAAGTTTAAAACAAATAAACATGTCTTTTGACTACTCCTTATAGTCATCACAGGTCGGTACCGTGTGCAGCCCGCAAATGGCTTTCTTACACATGTAGCACGAGTATTTGGTCATTCTGCGTTTTTTATATGTGCAAAATCCTCAAATTTATCGCTTGTTTATCTGTTTTTGAGTTGAACTAGATGAAACTTCATCAATTTTTAAAATATCTTTCATGGTTGCTTTAATATCCCTTCTTAAAGTTAATGTACCGTAGCGTTCGTGCAGCAAGGTTCAGTAAGGCCATCAGCTAGATTTTTTTATGAGAGCTCTACGCTTCAAGGGCTTTTGACCTAGCTTAACCGTTTTAAGCACACAAATGACATATACGTTGACCATGATCAAATTTAAAATGTTATAAAATACTGCTTGAGGCCACCTGTTAGTCTTACGATTAGCACTCATACCCGAACATATTTAATCGATGGTATCGACGGCACCTTTGGTACTGTTATAGGAATGAATTATTTCTGGTTTACTTGTCACGCCATTAATATTAAGTTGATCGTGAGCAGTGCACAGAACATGTACCATCTTGTTAGACTTAGGTTTGAATGACACTAGAGTTTTTTCAGCACTAAAAGTGCAAAAGCATAGAAGTGCCAACATGCCTATCTTTTCAGTTTTTCATTTCTAATGGAATCTTCTTCTTATTATTGCGAACAGTACCAACAGTAATCAATTTATTGAGATCACGTAGCAGTTCCGAAGCTAGAGGAACAGAAGTAAACCAATTATCCATAGTAATGTTTCTATTACTTCCATATAAAGGTTCACACAAATGCTTCACAAAGTACGTTCCAAGAGGCAAATTTATTATTATTATACAAACAACAAACAATATTGTATAACGTTTGATCTATACAAGCATTACAAAACAATAAAAATATTTTTTTTAAATAAAACCGTGGATTTTTTTTCACACGGTGTTACTAAACATTCGTCTGTGGGTCGAATAATTCGCAATATCTCAGGAACTGTTATAGGTGCAACCACGTCGCTTCCGCATGCGACACTAATTAACCAATCAGGAAGGTACTCACGAAGGCAGCGTAGTGACGCGTCGGGAACATACCTGAACACCGAATGCGGAGGGGGTCTGTCGACTGTGAGACGAATGATTAGTTATCTAGGGTTAAGATCGAGGTACTTCCCTAGTCGGGCTGCTTCAGAGTTTGTGCAAGATGTTTCCTGTTGTAACCTACCTCAGGTAATATATTCATTTTAATTCCACTTAAGAATACCTTTATGGACACAGCTGAGCTAAATAATTCTTTACCTTTTGTTGTACTTGGAATAAGATATCAAACGTTTATATCAAAAGTTTTATTTTTATATGCTAAGTAAAACTAGACAAAGTAATATGAGCTAAACAACTCGCTTTACGATCGACCGAACGAAATATGAGGGTCGTGTTGACATTATTTATGCGCAGCGATAAAATTTATTACACGCAAATTTTATATATTAGTTTTATGTTAACTGTTACATTGAATTATGTTTTGGGAATGGAGTTTGTATGTAAGTGCAATTGTAATAGACTATTTTATTTATTTTGAGACAAAAAAATACCAGGATGAGAGAGACAGAGAGGAGGGGGGTACAATTTAATGTACACCATTTACAAACGAATTAACCCAAATTACTAAAATCATCTACTAAATAAGAATTTTCTCCAAAGTACACATACGTTATATTACTGTTCGTTCCTATATAGAGTAAAGGTTTTTTTTTTTTTGTTATCAAATAACTAATTATACTCAACAATGATTTTTGAGCTATATTATTCAGAAGATATAGATGGCTGTTAAAAGTTACCCAAAGAATAATTAATTATAAGTGATAATCAATAGAAAAAATAACAAAATAAAAACTGCGAAAGCCATACCTCTGTAATAAGTTAAAATTTGAGAACTAATAATGTGAAGAATACGAATCACAAAATAGTAATGAGCATTTGAGTGTTAAATTATTTTTTTGGATATTTAACAAAAAAGTAGGGCTTGATGTTACTTTCAACTAAGAAGTTGCGCAATTTACGATGAACGGAACTCACAAGGCGGTGTCATGTTTGACATTCACAACTTTCTGGACACACTGTGTGCTCTAAATTTAGAGTTTTTTTAATAAACGCCTCACACTCAACATCCCCCTAAGATTGATTTACAAACACCTATATGGCCAATACAAATGTATGTTATGTGCGGGTGTCAAACGTCTAGAACAGTCACAATACAGCACTATGACCGTTACGCTAACGCGTCTTTAATATAATCGAATTTCTGCACCAAGTGGTACAAAATTGCAAGAGGAACCATTTGGTTGATGGTGATTCACGGGATAACCCGTGTCATTGACCGTGTTGGAATTACAATTTTGTTTTTAGGATAAGGAAAAAGGAGATCCCTTATTTCTTACTCTTTCACTCCGTTGAGTGACATATCCGTGTAATGAGCACTTTTTTATAAATTGATTGTACAGAAATAAAATCTGTTTGAGACTTCTCGGTCAGTTTTCGCAAGAATTTAGTTTGCTATAGGAACCAGTTTATTGGTAAATTTGTTTCGATCACTTGAAGAACTTCTACGTTATTTGCGGACAAAACAACAAACCGCAGCCATTAGCTTCGTTCCATCGAACACCTTTCGAGTATTTCTATATTTATAAGTACAGTACGCATAATTAATTAAAAGTTCAGCATCAGCTTCTTATTTAATATAGCTTTATGTAGAACTTGATTAAAATAATTATAAACTATAACATTATAAAGTATGAAATATGAATGCTGTAACAAAAAGCACGGAAAACCTCTCTTAAAACACTCTAACTAAAATTTAACGCGCTTTAACTTAAAGATAATTACAACCACAAAAGCGAACAAAATAAATAAACGAAATAATAATCTCATTACAAAGCAAGGGCGATATAAAGCAAATTGTACGTCAGAAAAGTATAGATATACGGTACAATACAAAACAGTAGCATTATGTTCGGTGAGATAAATACGGCAGCGCTAGGGGGCACCCGTGACAAACGATATGCGGGCGCGACGCCTTTCAGAATGTCAAGTTCCTTATCTGTGGAATGAAGCAAAGACGCGAATTACACCCGCGGCGGTGCGAGCGTAATTCATACGTAGCAAGGATATTTACACTTGTGTTAAAGTCTTATGACGTAGACTCAGCACATGGACAGCTTGATTACGTCATTGGTGTCGTAGTGATTACAGAATCGTCATAAAGTAATTAAAACTACTTTTCTACATAGCATAACTCAGAAAATTGATTTAATTACTCATTGTCATTTTCGAAGACAGTGTAGAGATATATTATATCAAAAAAGTGTGTGTGTGTCAGCTTCGACGTACGACTGGAGTTTATTTCTTCAGATGAACTAAGTATGCACAAAAAAGACTTTATAGTCTAAGAAAAAGATTAATACCATATCAAATGGTAAATAAATGAATCAAATAAATTAATGACATTATTAGAAAACGTCGTAACCGATACCGTCGTAACCATAGTGGCCGGTAACGCCGTAAACGTCGTAGCAGATGGATGGCGCACAAAAACGTAACAAGGTCATTCGTTCAGTAGATTTTACTCCTCATATTTTTTTCATACCGCCTCATTACCGCCGCATTTCATGCCTTATATGAAAATCGATTCTTAAGGAGTAAACTCCAAAAAAATATATAAACTAAATTACATAAAACTTAAGTAAGTATAAGTAGAAGTAGGAGTAAGCCAAGAAACAAAAAGATAAAAGCTTTTATCTCTTAAGCTTACCTATATTTTTGTAAGACAGAGGTGCTAACCTGAGGTAGTCTCAAACAAGCTGTAATTCAAGCTGCGCGCAGAGCTAAGAAAATTCTAAAAAAAGTTGTTGAACTTTTAACTTTGTATTGACAAAGAAAATATGTATTATAAGTAATGCAAATTATAAATAGGTACTTAAAATTTGTAAATTTAATATTTAACAACTTAATACGTTCTAATTAAGTAGTTTTAATAATGGAATCAATGTTAATCTGTACAGTCTGTAGTGGTATAATATTTTATCTTTTCGTAATCATTTTTAGTATGTGATAGTTCACATACTTAAAATGATTAGAGAGACTAGAAAATATACTACAAATAACTAAAATTGAAAATTGTAATAACTAACTATAGATATTTCTGGACAACATTTTTTTTTACATGTCTAAAAAATACTCTTTGTCTTTCAAAGTCTGTTATTTGAGATAAACTAGCTTTTAAAACTCCGTAGCATAAAAAAATATATACATGCATGTGCATGGTTCTTGCATTACGTTACTTTGAGCTTGGAACATTTAAAATTATATCTCAGAAAGTTTTAGAAAAGAACAACATTTTATAAACAAAAATATTGAATCTGTTTTTAGACCCTACTTACTGAGTTGTCCCGTCGTCACGACAAGAGTTATTTCACATCATCAGTTCCGCCGGATCCACCCGGCTCCTTTGCTCAATCCTGATAAACGGTTAACGTCGCTGTTAATCTCCAACTAGCATTTATTGCATCAAGCGCTTTCACTATGTCTTCAAGAATAATGCTCTCAATTACAACAAAAGATAATCTTTAATTTAATCAAGTTAAAACGAAACTTGTGATTCTTGTACAAAATAATTCAGATTTAAATTACCAATTTGAATCAAAACACTGCTAAAAAGCTACAAAAGCTACTTTAATAAAGATTTCTATTAATGATTCATTGGCTTGCGTATCTATAATGTTAGAGTTTTATGAAATTAATAGAGTAATTATAGTCATCTTATAACAAACTAGCAGCCCGCCCCGGCTTCGCACGGGTAATTATCAAAAATTTCAAAATTAAAAATTACAATACACACACATAACACACCCTTCTATTTGCATCAGGTTACTAAAAACAGAAAATTATAAAGACAGTTTGAATATTTTTATTTTAATGAACTTTTATTTTTATTTTAATGATTTTTTTATTATTAAATTTATTCGACGACTGCTTGAATAAGTCTCTAAAATCATAAATTACGTTACTTATACAAAGGACATCTTTCTCTTTGTAAATTAAATGTAAATGTACCTAGTTGGTTAAACTTGCTATTTAATTATACGGCTGTCCCTTTAAATTAACTAGTTTCATCGTTACATCATTCTTGTTTTTAAGGGTGAGGCCAGACGAGCGTAATTTAGTGAGTTGTGAGTCGCGTGATTTCGGTTGCATTCGGTTTCAAACAAAAGGCCAGTTCATGCCATAGCCCAGTAGCCGGGTATTTTTTTTTAATATGTTCAGGGGTGTCCCCTGAATGTAAATCCAAGTTGGCGAGGCGGTGCTGGGCCTGCATCAGCCGCCATCTTGGAAAACGCGTTTTATCGAATATCTCGCGAACCGCGCATCGTACTGCTTATATTCTACAGTTGGCGCCATTTTTCAGAAATTTTCTTTGCGAGTTTATTTTATTAAATTGATTCATTTTTTCGCAACGGTATTAAAAATAGTCGTTCAGTACACGTGCGGAACCGTCATTGCAACTTGTTCCGACTGTCAACCTGTCAACCTGCCAATTTGTCGGAACTCTTTGCAATGACAGCCTTTCCGCACTTGCAATAAAATATACTATTGCTAGCAAAACTCACAACTCACAAAATTACGCTCGTCTGGCCTCACCATAAGAAGACTAGGGCCAATTTAAGAAAAAAATGTTATATTTTGCTTAACAAATTTTAAACTATTTTTCTACAAAAAATTCAACGTTGTATGCCAAAAAAGTAACTTGAAATTTTCATTAACATTATCAACAAAATAAAATAACATTTCAGTAATACCTGAACAAATTGTACAACGTGTAAAATTTGGTACGTCGCCCACTTGCCAACATGGACTTTTATATCTGTTTTGATGAAAGAAAAAGTAAATATCGCTTCATCTGTTGCTAGCTACGACTCAGCAGAGAAATAGGTACACTAAACAACTAAAAATTTTTTTGATGGATTTAAGAACGATATCATTTAAATAAAATACTTCTTAGATCACTTATTCAATTATAAATAAACTAACACGTTCATTTCCGTAACTATACACTACTGTACAAATACGAGTAACAAGTGAGTTTTTTATGTAATCACAAAAAGAGTAATTCTGGTACTGACTGGTGGTAATAATAATTATTAAAAAGCATAATAACAGCTACCAGAACTGCAAGAATGAGGTCTATAATAAAGTTATGACTCTTTAAAGCTCTCATTACAAACCGGCATTAATAATAGTCAAAGAGAAAATTCCATGCACTGGGATTAAGATTTTTGTTTATAAAACATTTCGTTTACTTTATTTAGGATTTAAAAACCTTCAAAGCCCATAATTTAAGTTCTTATAACAATTACGTTGGCTTATTCCGATTTTAGCATTCGTATATTCCAACGCGCTTACAAGAATACAATTTTAGAGCTATTCTTTATTTATTAACTTTTTTTTTTCATATTTTACATGATTTTGTATTCTATTATGAAGACAATTTTTTGTGCCAAAATCTTATATAGATTTTTATTTATTATTTTCCTAGTCTTAGTTAGCAATAATAATTTTGTTACAATTTTTATAAACCTTGTCAAGATTGGAAGAGCGTTATGTATAAAATGTCGGCCAGGAAGGGATAGATACTGACGAAGGGTATGTCAAAAACAGTCAGATTTATAAACGAATTATGTAAGCAACGATAATTTAATCCAATAAGTTTTTTTGACAATATGCAGATATATGAGTAGCTTAGTAATTTATAAAAATAAAATGATATCCTATAACCATTTCAACTTATATGTTGAAATGATTATGCAGGAAATGAAGATAAAACAATGTACATATATACTAGAAAATAAATAAATAAAATAGGAATAATTTCTGGTAGCGAAATTTAATCAAATCAAGGTCATGTATTAATGAAAATTAACATTTTAGGTGTAGGTTGCATGTCTTGAACCTTTTATAAAAATGAGAGTAATAAACATTCAAAGCTCAGCAGTAGCAAAACAATGTTGGATTATACTCCATCCCTTTCCATCCTCTCAATATGATGAGGATTTTAGTCGCTACTAGGACATGTACAGGATACTATTACATTTCACCAGCTTACTTGAAGTAAGTTCCGCGAAAGTTTAACGCAATATAAGAAACTACTATCGTTAGGAATAAGAACACAGCTGCAATACAAATTATTCTTATTTAAACTCGTATGGAGACTCGAATGAGAATTTTCCACTCCATTCTCTTTACAGCAAGCCATCAATCTAAGCGAATTGTGCGCCCGCATATTGAACACTTTAAACCGGCAATCTAAAACCCTAACCAATTTGGCGTGAAAGCGGAGGGAAGACGCGTCCATAGTAGATACGGCAAATGACTTCGGTGAAAGAACAACAGACAGCTTGACAAACGATATGCAGGTGTCACGCTCCTTATTATCAGTGTGACACAGCTTGATCTTACAGTGTAATAAATTTGGTGATTTGAACGATGGCAATATAATAGCTTTTTGTAAAGTACATCTCTTACACTATAAATGTACAATACAGTAAACAAAACTATGCTTTTATTTTAATAAAATCTAATGGTTTTTGTACCTGCGCTTACATATATTATATTATTATAATAAATTGTATTATGACTTTAGGGTCCTAGCGACGTTATAAAACTTAATTCGTATAATTAAGATAATAATTAGAAATTAATTATAATTTCATTAAAATTTTATTGATTTACAAAATATTTATGTATGTTTATTCTGGATTCTGGATTATATTAAATTAATTAAATTACATACTATATACCTTTTCAAAACATTTTACTTGTTTGTTTTTATATAATATTTTCATTACTTCAAAACAAACAAAAATATTAAGTGGATGTAGCTGAAAGCTGAAACTAGTCACTAAGTAAACTAAAACAGTCCAAATGAACCAAACCAAATGAACAAACGTCAATATATTAAAAAATTACGAATTGTTGCTTCCGACTCATTCCTTTATTATTTTTATAGAAATAAAATTTTCTCTCAGAAAGGAAACATCTTGAAAACAAATAAAATGCTTTTAGTACAATCTAACATATTTAAAGACCGCTGTTAATTTTATAAATTTGATAGTTTTGCTATAACATAATAATATACATTACGCGATATTTAATTACTTCAATCTATATATATATATACATAAATCAATTGCTGTTCGTTAGTCTCGCTAAAACTCGATAATGTCTGGGCCAATTTGGCTAATTATCATCTTGAAATGTTTGTGAAAGTTCTGGGAAGGATAAATAATATGTAACGGAAAATACTAAAAAAGACGATTTCATTTTCCAATAAAAAAATGTTCCTAGCGGGGAAATTTAATGTCTTTTGTCAAAAACGTTGTCAATTGGTTGTCAAATATTTATAGGTGCGTTCAGAAAGTGTTATATACGTAGGTGATACGAAGTTCACCGGGCCATCTAGTCTATAATAAATTTGCAAAGATGTGTAGGTATAAACACATCATTATACGGAACTAATTAAGTAAATTGGATCCAACGTTACAACACTAAGATTATTTGTATGGAAGCCGCATAACTTTTTGCACTTACGAAACCAAAATGTATCCCAATGTCTGTTCGCTATTACAAACCCGAATTTCTTTCTGATATTTCTCAGAAATAAATGAATATAATGTTACAGTGTTATTGCGCCTGGAGCAGAAAGCCGTCTAGATTATCGAGTTAGAGTGCAGATTACTTCGGGGAAAGCGACAAAGTGCGTAGAATTACTCGAGCAGACCTGATAATACCTAAATTATCTCCTAATGCGCACTATAAAGGCTGTGAAAGATAGATATAAATATATTTATATCAATATATTATATCTATTGGTACAAACTGTTTAATTATTCATCTCATTATTGAAGTTCTCAGGCGTTCCTTTGTGAGCGTACACGAAGTGCGCAGCCGATAGCCTAGTTTAGTGCAACTTCAGTGCTCCGGAAGTTTTAGAGTATATGTCGCTCCAAGTTAATACTTTACAATTGTTTGTCGTAGATAATGTTAGTTTGAATTGTTGAGGTCTTCGCGATCGGTTTTGTGTTCAACTAGAGATTTTGTTTGAGGTTTTGTATTCTATGTAGCATTAAAACAATGCATAAAGAGATTTATTTGTTTTATAAGCAATTAATTTATATTGTTTTAAAAATATCTGACTATTGGTTCTAATATAATGCCTTGTGTATTTATAATTTTAAATAGTATTATAAATAAATTATAGCTGCAGTGTTTTTTTGATTCATTCGAATTGTAGTATGCCTGTGCTGCACTTACAAACAGAGTAACCTTCTATCTGTAATTATCCTAAGTGTTGTGGGCCCGACAACAGTTTCTTACGAATTGCAACACTTTTGTAAGCTCTTTTACAATTTCTTAAAATAAATAGATGAAAAATAATTATTTCAAATGCTAATTAAAAAGAGTATTTAAAATTTTTTTTCAAAACGTGTTTGTCAAAACTTGGACTCATTTATCCCATTAAATTGAAATAAAAATTATGAAAATACTCGTACAACGATTATTTATGGTCATGCTATATAAATTTAGTATATTTATTTATTGATTGGCTTAAAACTAATTTAATAAAACAAATGACGTCTTCTGTCGCTTCCTGTTTTAACAAGTTATTTTTGATTTACCATAAATCAACTTTTAACATGCAGGTTTACATAAATAATTAAATAGATTAAGTTATTAGTTAAGTTAGGTAGCTTAATCGACCTAGTGTATTTTTATTTATTTTATCATGAGAGCCAATGTAACCTTGTTGATAGAATATGTCTGTACTTTGTGACGGGCAGTCTCCTTAAAATCCGAGCTAATACCGCAAAGTTAAAAATACCAAATATGTTATCAAATTTACAAAAATAGAAGCCCAGATTTGTATCAGGGGCATGTATTTTAGGTACACGTAGGTGGAGCTCTTTGGCAGATTCAGATACCATCCTTTTTTATTAGGTAAAAAAGTTTTTATCTAGTATCTAGGCTAGCCAGCATTTAATTCTGTTAACAATAGGGGACACACAAATATCAACTTAAAATATAAGAATCTACTTAATTTCCAGCATAAAAGTTTTGTTTTAAAATAGTTGTAAATTTTTATATTCCAAAAGTCGTAGCATTTTATTTAAATGATGATTGCTATTAAAATATGAAAATAGCTGCATACGCCTGCACAATGTTTTCATTATCAAAAATGGGAAAATGATTTCGGGACTGGGCGTTATTAAGTCAGGTTATTATTTCACGTACGACTGAAACAACAGTTTAACAGATATCAAATGGGCACTCTTGTTCAGAGGCTCTTTGTTTGGCTCTATTATATTCTGCAAACCGTATACTAAAAGCATGAAATAATTATTATCGCACATTCAGTTGCCAAGCTTTTACTTGGTGATACCTTTTTGTGTTTGTAGATATGTATGAGGTGTAAATGCGTTATAATAGGTTACTTTTGGGTGTTGTTTTATTATATTGTCAGCGTTGCGTGTTCTGTTACTAAACAGTAAATGGGCTTTTTTACAAATGTACTGTCAAGTATGTTTCTTATTTAAGACATTTTTCCATTAAAGTAATGAGTGCAGTGTTCAAATGAATTAGGTAGTAGCAGTTGTTTTCTTTTCTTGAATGAATCGAGAAAGTTTTGCAGTATTTTTAAGCGGATTGGAAATCTTTATCTATATTGAAGAGTGGATGTATCATGTAATTTTACCAGTCTTTGTAAAGTAATAACTTTTTCTTTTGTTATAGAGTTTTGCACTTAAATAAATACAATCTTATTGTTAGTTTCGAGTTTTTTCGTCTATCATCCAATGACTAACCATACAATATAATTTTATTACGTATTGATATAATTTAATTGTATAATTTAACAAGTTAAGAAAAATATATTATATAAAAATGTATTATACTGTATTAATACAATTATAAATCACATCTGTGTATCAAAATAAGGGCAAAAATTCTGATATATCTCTTCAGTCGGTTCCACAGGTATAAAAGATGAAGCCAATCACAAACTAAATTTGACTGGACTGCTCGCTAGCCACCCATTTTTATTTAAAAAATAATAAAAACAAAAACGATTTTACCGCTATGGTAGTCACATACATTTAAAAAACTAACCTTTTAACTGATGTAGGGCAGGAAATTTTCCGCTCAAAATATGGAGCAGTCCGACTGGAGTAGTACCCCGACCTTACAGAAGATCACAGCTAAATAATACTGTGTTCAAGCAGTGTTGTGTTCCTGTTGGTGAGTAAGGTGACCAGAGCTCCTAGGGGGAATTGGGGGTAGGGTCGACAACGCGCTTGCTTTGCTATGGTAATCACTTCCTATCAGTTGAGCCGTATGCTTGTTTGCCGCCGCTTGTTATATAAAAAAAAAAAAACCTAACCACGAAATTATTATTGTGTTTCTATGTGAAATATCGAGGACAATCAGGGAATGTATTCATAATGCGTGGTACCATGAACAAAATATTTAAAATATAAGGGACACTATTGTAAAATGAAATACTAATTACCATATAAAGCACATTAGCCTTAACTCGCCATTAAGAAATGAAAGTCATAAACATTTTGTTGTACATGGACGCTATCAGGAAATGGGTATGTTATCCTTTTCGTTCGAGGTATGAGCACAAATCGCACTGGATAAGAAATTATATTGCTATAAAATAAACATAGTAATTAAATTATCCATTGAACAATTAAAATATAATTTCTTGAATTGACTAAAGGTACAACAGTAAAACAAAAAGTCAAAATTATACAGACTTAGTAGTACAAAGTAAATAAACCAGTTTTAAGTTACATCGACTTTTGGTTTGAACAATTTTAAAAGAAAATAGACGTAATGTTTAGAGAATAAGCATTCGAAATAAGACAGGTGTACATTAATCCGTAAAAGAGCGAGCCGTATACACTCTAACCTTAGTATAACGTTTACGTAAATATTTACTCAAGTGTAAGACAGTTACAAGTCTACTCGTTTACTTGATCTACTGTGGATTATTTTCAAATGTTTTATCTCTTCTTGTTGAATAATAATAACTTAATAAGTAATATATGTAGGTAGGTATAGGTAAAAGAATACGTTGATGATAATATGTTGATAAATACAATATCTTCTGAGATAAAAAATATAATGGACACTTTGACTTTTTATGTTGTAACTTTACTTTAACTGTAATATGATAAATTTTTGACATCGACTTCGACATCACTTATTTTATTAAAATATCCTGCGGGAGAGTCAGATACGATGTTGCCATCTACATTATTATGTAGCCATATAATTGCAGATCATATATAATATCCAGAAAGTCACGTTATTGTTCCACAATGAATATTAACATCCGAGTAACGCGTCGCAATAGTCGCGGAGATAAATTTATCCGCTTGTCGGAAAATGGTCCATTTTTCACAGCACCTAACGCTAGGTGTCACATGCGCGGAGCGAAGATGCCGTTACTTACGGTCTACGTGAGTGGAATACACGTGGAACACTGAATTAGGTTCACTCGGTATTCTTTCAGGGAATATTGCTATTTACTGTTTCATTATGTTTCGGTCATAACCAATCTTTTGTTTTTTGCTGCTTGGCAGGATCACTCGAGTTCGTGAGAGTGCAGTATGAGTGTAATCTTCTACGTAGATAAAAATGAATCGCCACCGTTCGAAACTCAATTAATACAAAAATGGGCTGACCAATGCGAATATGTATTGGTTTATTATTAAAAACAGCAATATTGTAAATTCTTAAGATAATTTCAAAAAATATGTAAAGTAATTATTGTTTTGATTTTTTTTTGTATCAATCATGTATTAAATTTGGTCGTTTGGGGTTTGGTTTAATGGGGTGGTGCAAGGTTGTCTGGAAGAGATCGCTACTAAGCGATAAGACCGCCTTTGTACATTACAATTTCTATGTGTAAATATCTGTTTTTTTGTATATCTTTCTGAGTGGTGTGCAATAAAGTATATTCTATCTATCTATCTAAATTTATTAAGCGAACAAAAAGATTAAAGTAATATTCAAATCGATAAAGGCCTTTTGTAAAATTTAGCGAGACTAACTAGTCTTTTTCATCACTATGCCGACGATATTTGAATTTATAAAGAATAGTTTCTCAAGTACCTACGCTTGTCATTTTATGTTTTTAACTGATTTTAAAAAAAGGAGGAGGTTCTCAATTCGACTGTATTTTTTTTAATGTAGGTATGTCAGAACTTTTTAATGGGTGGACCGATTTCGATGATTTTTTTCAAGTCGAATCTAAGAAATCTAATCGAAAGGTAGTGCGTGCCATTTGGTCCCATTTAAATTTATTTGAGATCTAACAAGTAGTTTTTGAGTTTTATCTAATAATGCGTTTTTACTTAACAATTTTTTTGTCGACCTACGTTGTATTATACCACATAGCTTTTTACTGGGTTTACCGATTTTGATGATTTTTAATTTAATCGAAAGCTGATGTTTATCATCTGGTTACTTTTAAATTTCATCGAGATCTAATTACAACTTTTTGAGAGTAATCTTCGATAACGCGTATTTACTTGTCGATGTAATTGAAGTCGTTTTTTTTTTTCGTTTGCGAGCAAACACAATTATTTAAAGCTATCTTTTGTTATACTATTTTTTCATATCTGTTCTAATTTATTTTAGATTTAGTTGTTCTAACTTCCTTTAAAATATCATTGTAGATTACCATTTTTATTATAGCTACAGTGAGTGGTGATGAAAAATTAACTAAGCATTTTATAACAGTCGTACTCGTAGTTTATTGGAATTATTACTAATCCTGATATTACATAACTAGCTGACCCCGCAAACGTTGTTTTGCCATTTATGTTATTAACCCCCGCAACCCCCTCTTGTGGGTGGAATTTTGTAAAATTCGTTCTTAGCTGACCTCTACTTGGCGAAAGGAATGTTCCTACCAAATTTCAAGTCTCTAGGCCTTATGGTTCCAGAGATATCGTGATGAGTCAATGGGTGGAAATCTCTTTTATATACATAAATATAAATATAGAAGATAATCAATCGCAAACGAGTGACAACTATTTAATATTTAATAAATTATTTAAAAAATGTATTTTGTTTTTCGAATGCTTTATCATTATTTAATTCTTAAAAAATGGGCTCGTGGAAAATTTTAAAGCGATGACAAAGGCAATGTACTGAAAATGTCAGGCGACCGCAACGCCAAACCAATTAAGCGTATCTCTGGCTATAATTCTCTGTACTAGGGTTGGGAACAATGGTGGAAAATAGTACAAAAATCGCATAGGAACCAGACGACAGTAATTCGATTGTCGCCGGTCAGAATTGATCTATGTTACGTAGATTAACGTGAAATCTGATATTTGGCGGGGTGGCCAATTTCCTTACTGTGATAATGGATAGGGAGGGAGTCCGGTTCTAATTAAATATCAACATAATTAAGGATGCACGAATGTGAGTCGTAATACGAGTACATGTCACTTCAACTAATAATATTTATGTATATACTTTTTTGGCTTTTAAATTTAGCCAGTACAATCAAAATTAACGATATCCGTTATACGAACAAAATATTTAATCAAATTCCATTTTTAATTATTATTCGTTTGTTTATTATTCGCATATTTTGTTGAATGAAATCAAATTATGCCATAAAATTTAATTACGTCAATATAATTTTATGCGTATGAAACTGACAGCCATGTTTTTGATATTTACGAAACTACGATTATGGTCGTGCATCATTGTCCCAATCGTTCGAAGCGTGCATGTAAGTGGTCATGACAACCCAACATGATGCCGGGAAGTCCCCTGACGCGTGCAAATTGAGTTCTCGGCTTCAGCACCACAATGATTCCTATCGACGGCCGGACAGATGCCTTTATGAAATTAACTAAATATAAATCAAACGTAAATAACTTATGTAGTTATTTTAGATTTGGTGCCTATTTATTGTTTTTATTTATTTTTAATACAGTTTATTTATTTAGTTTGTCCTAAAAAGTTTAACAAAAGTCGTGTGATATTTGAGTTCTACGATTGTAGCTGCTATTCTGTCTTCGTTAGGTTGTTTTTTAATATAACTGATATTATTCATTAAATTTTATGTGTTTAACTACTGCCAAAACAGTACAGATGATTCCGCAATCGAAATGTCGTATGAAGAAGATACAGATGGAGAGAAGAGATCGATCAGTGCAATCGATGTTCAACGTCCATAGAATTTTGATGACCGTATTAATCAGGGATTGTTTTATTGTGAATCCTTAACGTAGAAACGAATATTGAAATATTATACATATAAACATTTATTTAACGATAACATTATTTGACTCGTAAGGGGCGCATTGTGTTAGAACAATAAGAATATACATTCAAAATTTAATTTTATTCGGTTAATTTTTTCCGTAACGTTATTAGTTAATCGGTATATTAAACCAGATTATAAAATTAATTGATTTTTAATTAAATTTTATAATTTTTTTTTAATTAGTAATTCCTTTTTCCCTTTAATTCATATACTACATTAACTTCTTAAGACATTGAAAAATATCATTTCAACCTAATTGAACAATTCAACAATCATGCAATTCGAGATTTTTCAGAGCCTCATACACTTATACAAATGTTGCCGTATAGTAACAAAGGATGATTGCAGTTTATAACAATCCAGCTCTTTTTCTTTGTTCCTTTGTAAAGGCTCAACAGCTAGACCGATTTTGACAAATGAAATGTCAAGAGTTTCTTATTCTGCCGTATGCCGCTGGCGAGATAATCTTGCGGCCGTTTCACGTTCAGTATTTTGACATAAAAATCAGCTGATGGCAACAATACAGCGGAGTTATTCGAAACGAAATGAGCCAAAAGGCGGTTGTATTCGTCGCTCGCAGTGTTTTCAATCAATCGAAAAATAAATTTGAAAGTATTTGAAGTATTCAAAATTGTGTTAAGAAATATTCCTTATTACATTAGTATGAATAAATATTTACAAACTCCAATGGAACTTTCGACGAAGCTAATGACTTCGAGAAATTTAATGACTCGACTGACTGAAGTTTATTTTGTGGTGTTAAGTAATTTTGTAACTATTTGGAGAATCGGGAAAACTTGACGGAATTGAATTTTAAGTGACATTCGCTTAATGAACGTCTAGTTAAAATGAGTCCGCTAAAGCGATAGGCAAGCGACGTAGGTCAACAGTTCGACCGAGTTCGTAAGTCGAACTTCGAAGGCATTCCTTCGATCTAATTAATAATTTGACTGCTAGAGTTCTGAAATTACTATTAAATGAAGCTCGTTTTTTTTTATTTGAAAAAATCGGTTGTTACCCTTTCCGTGGAGCGATCATAATTTAGCCAGACTAAGCTCTCGTGATATTGAGTAAATAAAAAAAAAATCACAGACCTTTGTTAGCTCTCGGGTGTAAATCCTTCTTATATTTTGTGTGCTTGAATTTAAAATTCATATAAATCTATATGTATGTTAAAGGACTATTCCTTCATATGAAATTTTAGGTTATCATAAATTTGTATTATAATTTTATCTGTGACTTCAATAAATGGAAGGAAACACGCAAAGTGACGAAACACCTTGTCACGAAGCATACCTTATTATTTTCTCCTGCGTGGGTAGTTGAAGGAAATATATATTTGCTAGTTGGATTTACACTAAAAAGCTGACAGCACTAGATCAGACATCTCAGAATACAATTTAGCAGACATTGTATTCTAAGATGAGATTTAGGGATATAAATTCTACGTTATTCGAGCATATAATAAAAAGTTAACGGACTTTCTTTCCGTTACGGACTTAACTTGAATTAATTTGTACTCTATTAAGAAACAATGTTAGTTTTATTTGTTATTGTTTTCTGGTACGTCGCAAGTATGTATTAGAATTTCAAACTGGTTAAAAGTACATACATATTTTAAGACCGTTAGGTGTGTCGCTACTTATTGATATTTTATCACAAATAACTTACATTTCCTTAAGTAGACGCTCCTCACATTTTTTATTTTCGTTTAAAATAGAAGAAAAATCAATTATTGTTATTAATATCATAGACGCTAAAGTAATATTAATGCGATTGTGTTCCGTTTAAATAGAAATTATTTAAAAGTATCGAAGAAGTCTTACAAAGTAAATGAAAAAACAAAAGTCAATCAAATTTAAATACCTACTCCTTTAAAAATCGAGACAAAACGTTATTACGGTATAAGACGAAAAAAAAAACCATTTTCTGTAAGATCAATTTCTAAAAATAAACTCTTTGTAGATACAGGCGAATACTAGTAATAGTAGCTTTTGAATTTCGGAACTGTTAATAGTTTAAACAGGAGTTTCGAGAAATAATCTTGTTAGGTAACAACCTGCGGGAGAAGGGCTCTCGACGAAGTTAGGGCACTTCCCTTTACTTGAAGCAAGTTTAGCGCCCAACACCTCGCTATATTGGAAGCATGATGGTATTATTATGCGGCGTAGACAGCTAACAACTCAGGATTGCTTGTGTAATAAAGCTTCAGTCGGATGCAGCAATGCAGTATAGAGCGCATTGTGCACACATATTTAGGTAGTCGACATTTGAGCCGGAATAATAAAAGAAAGGCAGGTAATACTTAGATTTCATTAAAAATTACTATCATTGTTTATTTATTTTTACAGTCCATACTACAGTATATTTTTTTACCATTTTAGTACACTCAACTACTGAGCAGCAAAGTGGTACGAGTAGGTACAGTATTGTTAGAATCATCAGTTGTACTATAGCTACAATAAATACGAATGTTTTTTATATTCCGATTTTTTTTATATGATTAGTAAAAATCACAATTAATATTCTACTTCATTTTAGATTAACTCGTATTTCATAATAACGTTACGATAAATTGTAGAAAAAGATATTTAAGGCCACGTATAGTGTGACGTAAATACTAATTAAATACAGAGTAGCTTTACGCGTATAACGTAGGTACAAAGTAACTTGTATAAGTATACGACTACGCACTTACGTGGATTCACTACCATTAATGCACCCTATAACTTCTATGATGTATAACGTGAACTTTTGTAGCCCAAATATTCCTTAATTAGGAGGCTAGTTATATACGGCTACTTTAATAAAAAATATATGATTCCAAATATTCTAGTAAAACTTATGCTGCTTTATGAAATCATTATATACAATACAGAATCCAATTTCTGTTTGTGAAAAAAATACTAGTAGTATCAATTAAAACGAATCAAAAAAGAGCTTTGGGTTGACGTCACTCAAACTGGTTGTTATAACATATTTTAGAGCTGTAAAAGTTTTCAATTGGCATAAAGTTGCGCGTGCCGAGCGTCTGATGAAATTATTACCATGTTGCGGCTCCCGACTACTCTGTCAGAGTTGTATGTAATATTTATTTACAAATAGTCATATGTGTGTTTGGCACATTGTTGAAAATGCAACCTTATCGCAATAATTTTCTAGACCCTAAAATCGCGAGTCGTTAAAAGCTATCTCCTTCAAGCCTTTTGATTTTCCGCACGTTAAAGCTCGCGTGCCGTCGCTGAGTTGACAAGAATGATTACCAACTGACTATGTGTGGGAACTTCTTAATAAGTCTTCACAACATTTGCATTGGCGTCGCTATATTAGTCTTCCACTCTTGAAATATATACCAACTTTAGATTTAGTTGCAATGTGTCTAATAAACTCTAATAAACTGCATAGTAAATTAGTAAATAAGGATTTCATTTATATGCATGATGGCAGTTGTATATATTTTTAATAATTATTATTAAAACTGCAATATTACAGAAACAATACCGGTTTTCGCGGCTACAATTAAGATTTTAATATTCAGCGTTGACTTGGAACAATCAACATAACTGCATACTAAACTGTAATTTGTACTACTGGTTTAACAATAACATTCAATTGTTAGAAATAAACAAAAACAGTTTTCATTTTCCCGTGTGGAGCACAACCGTGGCATTTCTCGGGCAAGCAATGGGTCATCAGTCAAGCGGAGTGAATGCCACTCGACTGCGCCGACACAAAGGGATTGTGGCCCTCAATGCACTTTTACTTTATGAATTTATAGTTCACCACGTTTCGTTTTCTGCTCTCATTTGTCATGCTACTGTCACAATGTTAAGAGATTTGAACTCGAATCGGCATTGCATTATTTTCACGTCACGGTCACAGAGCATTTATTGCAGGTGACTGAAGCCGTTCTACTGAAATTTGTTTTGTATTCGAGGTCGCTACGTGGAACGACTTTGACATGAACTAACTTTATTTTATATGATAAATCTCAATTTATCATATAAAATAAAGTTATTTTTAATATCATTTACAAGAATTATATTTATATCCGTATTGATAAAAATAGGAATAAAATAAAATCAAAATCAAAACTTGCCTTATACAAGTACTAGCTTCTGCGCGCGACTTCGTCGGCGTGGACTCCGCTTCTATTGGTCTTAGCGTGATGACACATAGCCTATAGCCTTCCTCGATAAATGGGCTATCTAACACTGAAATAACTTTTCAAATCGGCCCAGTAGTTCCAGAGATTACCGCGTTCAAACAAACAAACAAACAAACTCTTCAGCTTTATATATTAGATAGAATAGATAGATAGATAGAATATACTTTATTGCACACCACTCAGAAAGATATACAAAACAACAGATATTTACACATAGAAATTGTAATGTACAAAGGCGGTCTTATCGCTTAGTAGCGATCTCTTCCAGACAACCTTTAGTATAGATTTTCTCTTCCAGACAACATTAGTATAGATTTTGGAAATTTTGACAAGTATTTTGCAAATTAAAAATACAAGAGTGTATTCGTTTTAAATAATTTAATCATACTTAATGTGATCGACCGCCGACTCAGAATATAGATTTTACAGAGAAGAATCGGCAAGAAATTACGCAATCTACGACTCAACTTTATTTAAATATTTTCACAAGACGTAATCTCCTTAAAATTTTAATACATGTTAAAAATTTGTTCACAGGTAACTAAACAAAGATTAGAGTTTATAAGTTTATATATTTTTAGTTACTTAACCTCCCATTACGACTGTAGAAATAAAAATATATTTTATTAGTTTTCTAATGTGCTACACTTTCTCAAGACTGCACCGTAACCGCTGTAGGAGACTTCAGATGGAGGTGAAATTTTACCCCGGTCATCAGTCAGATGGAGTGGAGCTCCGACAAAGAGACAGTGAAATTCATTTCATGACTGGTGTGTGTTGATAAGCTTAGTGCTTTATGTGGAGCTAGCTCACTTTTAAAACGAATGCCATTCTTTCACCGTCTAAGACCGTAATCAGTACTTAACGAGTTGAGTAAATTATGAAGGTATTTAAGATCTTGTGATATCTGCACAATTTGATGTTACAGAGGGAGTTTTCCTACGTACTTTTTCATTATAGTCGGGTTTAGATGGACCTCGAAACGAGTTCCAAAAAATTATAAATTACCAGTCACGGGCATATTATTTTGGTATTTTCATCAACGTTTATTTGTATTAATGTTCAAATTGTATCATTAGTTGACATAGAATTTATGACAATAGATTTACTATTAACGTTTGAAGATATTTGTTGCTTCTTAGTTTCTTTGTCTTTTAACGTGGTTACCAGGGTCCTATAAACAATAGTAGACCTTATATATTTGCATCAGTCCATCCGTCCGTTTGTCTGCCCGCAGGTTAACTTAACAATAGAAAGCCGATATTTTACATAATTATGTATACAAACCAATGGGCTAAAAGTCTTATTAAAATAGTACGCACATGTATTTTTTTAAATCCTAATATTACACTTCATAATATAGATATGTATATTATATATACATAATTACATATACACGTTTCTAATGATTACATAACGTACTGTTATTTATTAAAGTTGAAACATATGTTAAATTATAAATAGGTATGTATAGTTATGTTAAATGTCGTTGAATTGTTTTAAATAATAATGGATGAGGAAATTCTAATAATTGTTATTACAGAGAGTCCCGATGGCATTCCATTCTAAAGTGAATGTTCCAATTATTATAGCTAATGTGCCGAGAGGATGAAATCGCGTTGTTCTCGCTAAACATTCGGGAACCTTCTTCATAATCTCCGATTTCTAAAGTAATGGTGTAATTTGTCTTACGAGAACGTAAATAAAAGAATTATTCATTCTATCATTAAATAGTAATTATAAAAATTACTTAAAAAAATTATTTCTTTTATTCTTATCTATTCTGTGTCTACAAGTAAAGGCTAGCCCGATAAAATTTATAGTATTTTTCACGACGAAAGGTAAAACGAAACCCCTTAATTTTCATGATAAAATCTAATCGTTTTTACCGTGTGAATGTTTGGAGAGAAAAGAGCGTTTTACAATTTGTTTTACAAGACTACAGATTACAGGTTTACCAGTATAGCAAGACGTGATTCGCGGCTTTACTGGTTTTCTATACTTCAAAGATTACTTGATTTTTTTTTGCAACAATCAATTTTTGATATTGTTATTGCAACAATCGTGTGAGAAGTTGCTCACCTCAGCTTTAATATTTTTATTGATACTGTCAATATTGACATCAAAAAATTAACAAAGCGGTTTTTATATTTAAAAGTATTGGAAGTGTTACTACATTCACATTTATGGATAATTTTTGGTTACTTCTATTATTTTGTAATAAATTGAAGTCGAACCACGAGGGATTAAAATTAATTGACAATAATAGGCACTAATTTTTCGCATTTAATAGAATTTTAAATATTATTACATTATACGTTATTAAGATCTCATTTCAAAACTAATCTTACAGTAGTAATAGATAAACTGTGTGGAATCATCAATAAAACAACCTTTCTTTTAATTATTAACAACTAAATATTTACCCAAAGTTTGTTGAGGTTAATGTTACATTAATAAACATAAAAGTTTTAGGGGTTAATGTTATACGAATATTCTGTAAAATATCTTGTTTTTATTTTATTTTGACTGTTTTAATATGATTATCTTATTCTGTCCAGTCATGGTATCCCTATAAAAGCCCTAAGAACCATAACACTGATGTATAAGCAGAAAATTTCAAGGTGTTTGCGACCCTACGCTGCATGAATAAGAGCGATAATAATCTTCTTGTTAGTATTTAAAAAAACACAGAAGACGCGTACACCATCCATGCTTCGATGTAATAACACGAGGCGAGTGGACTTTGAACGAAAACTGGGATATCAGTTCGGATTACTGAAATCTCTTTGAAAAATCGTCGAGACGAAAAACAGAATATGTTAACTGCAAATTACAGACACGTACAAAGAATTTGTTAGGAAAAGAACATTAGGAATTTATAATTTCTTTGAGCACAGTTATAACTTATACTACGACGAAATCAGCTGTAATATAAGTTTTAAACGTCTTAAATGTATGTGTAATGGCACTTGTGTAACTAAAATACAATTCAATGACATGATAATAAAAAGACTACAACATCCAAATTGAATTTCAAAACAGTTTTATCAACATTATTCAGCGAGTACACAAATTACTTACTATAAAAATTTCACGATACAACAGACTATAGCATTAATGCACGTGTCGAAAAATGAAATTGATTTTGCCCTCGCATTCGACTGCGTGCCGTATCAGCCAGGCTGAAGTGGTTGGGGAGGCAGCGCTAATAACTAGCGGGGAAGAGCCAGAGATGTTTATTTAATGGCGTACCCATAGACACTCTAATGGGGACTCGCACCACAGTGCGTATCTTCCATCGACAATGTTGAAATTATTACAGAAAAGCGCCCTAAAAATCACTATACGCAGTTCATAAAATTATATTCGGTATTCAATTTAGAGAGGTCGTGTGAATGTTTTATCACGATGTTTCCTAATGTACATATCATACAAGAGTTTTTGAGTGAATTAGATATACATACTTGATATCTTACTATTAATTTGTCCTAATGTTGCACAACTGAAATGTATTACTTTAACGCGTGGGCGCAGTGGTCACAGCAACTAGCTGACGGACGCGGGTGGAGTACCTATGCTATTATAACCTGAGTTTGTAATTTTGTTGTGACTGTTTACGAACCTCGACACTGGATCTTGATCCTACTTCTATAGTCTTTTAAAAACTTATTTATTTGTAGGTATCTTACATTAATCATAATTTTAATGATTGATATGTTAAATTTTAAATGTACACACACATGTACAAAATATCCTGTGTGACTGATTACATTATACTTTATCATATTCTCTGATTAAAACATACATATTATATGTATATTAAAGTGAGGTTAAGGATCTTAGAAATCAAGGGCAAAGAGATTATTCGCATTCGACGCTCTTAAAATAATAATAATTACTTATTGTAAACGAAAATTCTATAAACACGTACATTTTGAGCCTGTGCGTTAAGAAGCTATCCTAACTAGTATTAAGGTAACGTCCATTAACCCTAAAGAAGAAAGAATAAAGTTAACGTAAAATTATTTAAATTAAAGACATTCATAAATTACAATTCAAAAACATTAATATAATATGTTATCTTAGTCTAAAATATTATTGTGGTGAGGCCTGGAGCCGGCCCCCCTCTCGTTGTCAAGGCGAGGGGCCGCGGGTACGTGGCGGCGGTTCGGGGAGAGGTGGCTTTCATCGGAGTCTACTTCTCCCCGAACAGTGACCTGGCGGCTCTGGAACGGTTTCTCGACGTTCTGGGGCCGCTGGTGGGGCAGCTAGCTCCCCTCCAGGTGTTTGTAGCCGGTGACCTCAACGCCAAGTCCACGGCCTGGGGCAACCCGGTTACGAACCCTAAAGGGAGGGAGGTGGAGGAGTGGGCGCTAGCTACCGGACTGTGCCTGCTCAATGTGGGGGCAGTCCAGACGTGCGTGCGTTGGTCGGGAGGTTCCGTGGTGGACGTCACGTTCGCCACGCCGGCCATCGCGCGCAGAGTGGAAGGCTGGAGGGTGGAAACGGAGGTGGAGACTCTCTCGGACCATCGATACATAAGGTTCGAGGTGTCTCCAGCTCACGTCCGTCCGGCGTCGTCGTCGTCGTCAACGTCGTCCAGGGGGCATACCCGGTTTCCGCGTTGGGCACTCTCCAAGCTTGACCGGGAACTGGCAGAGGAGGCCGCAATTGTTGGCCGCTGGAGTCTCCCGCCGCTGTCGGAGTTTGGGGTGGATGAGGTGGCTAGCCGGCTCTGCGACGCATTCACTGCTGTCTGCAGAGCGGCCATGCCGCCCGCGAAGCGTTCATCCCCGCGGCCGGCGCTTTACTGGTGGTCGGCTGAGATAGCCGGTCTTCGGGCCGCCTGCAACGGGGCCAGGAGACAATATACCCGGAGTAGGCGGAGACGCCCCCAGGACGTGGACAGGGACGACAGGCTGCGCAGGATCTACGTGGAGAAAACGAAGATCCTGCGGGAGGCCATATACCGAGCCAAGGAGGAGGCCTGGTTGGAGTTAGTTGGGGGTCTGGAGAGTGACCCCTGGGGTCGACCGTATATTTGGGCGCGGAACAGGCTCCGCGCTCAGTCGGCCCCTATCAGCGAAACGCTTCAGCCGGACCAACTGGGGAGGATCGTTGAGGAACTCTTCCCCGACGAACCCGAGGGCTTCATGCCCCCCAAGATGGCTCGGCAGACGCCGGACGAGGAGGGCGGTGCTCCGCCACCCGTCACAGAGACTGAAATGGAGGCAGCTCTGTTCCGCCTTCAGAGTAAGAAGAGGGCGCCGGGTCCGGACGGGGTGCACGGGAGGGTACTCGCGATCGCTCTCAGGCACCTCGGCGACAGCCTCCGGGAGCTGTTTGACCGCTGCCTGCGGTCTGGCCAGTTTCCGGGGGCCTGGAAGGAGGGTCGGCTCTGCCTACTTCCCAAGGCAGGACGGACCCCGGACTCGGCTTCGGCGGTGCGACCGGTGGTGCTGCTGAGCGAAGCTGGGAAGGCCTTGGAGAGAGTGGTAGCCTCCCGGCTCGTTCGGCACCTTGATGGGGGCTCGGGACCTGGACTCTCAGAGTCCCAATTCGGGTTCCGAGCACGCCGGTCGACCATCGATGCCCTCAAACGCCTAAGGGCAGTGACGGGTGAGGCGGAACACAGGAGGGAGGTGGTTGTCGCGGTGTCCCTGGACATCGCGAACGCCTTCAATAGCCTCCCGCACGCAGTGATACGGGAGGCACTGAAATACTTTGGAGTGCCCCCGTATCTAAGGAGGCTCTTGGAGGCGTACCTGTCCGATCGGAGGGTAGGCTACGAGAACCGGTCGGGGTCCGTGGAATGGCGGCAAGTCGGCTGCGGTGTCCCGCAGGGATCGGTTCTGGGACCGATCCTGTGGGACATCGGGTACGACTGGGTCCTGCGAGGACGTCTCCTCCCCGGGATGGGTGTCATCTGCTACGCGGATGACACCCTCGTGTACTCCCGGGGACGTGACTTCAATGAGGCGGCGCGGCTGGCCGAGGTCGGACTCGACCTCGTAATCAGCCGCATAAAGAGTTTAGGGCTTCGTGTCAGAATTGACAAGACCGAAGCCCTCCTATTCCGCGGGACCGGACGCAAGGGACCCCCACCGGGGGCTACCCTGCAGATCGGAGAGGGGAGGGTCAGGATGAGCCCCCAAATCAAATATCTGGGGCTCATCCTCGATGGAGGGTGGACCTTTGGCCCACACTTCGCCATGGTGGGACCGAAGGTCGTGAAGGTGGCGAGTGCACTGGGCAGACTCCTCCCGAACCTCGGAGGACCCAGCGCCGCCTGCAGGCAGCTGTACTCCGGTGTCTGCCGGAGTATGGCAACGTACGGTGCCCCGGTTTGGGCGGATCGCCTCACTGCGAGAAATAAGGCCGCGCTGCGCTCTGCGCAGAGGACCATCGCGGTGAGGGTGATTCGGGGGTACCGTACGGTATCGTGGGCTGCAGCTACTGCTCTAGCCGGCGACCCCCCGTGGGAACTCGTGGCGGAGGTTCTTGCCGAGACCTACTCATACGTCTCGGGTAGGAGGGCTCTTGGTGAGAACCCCACGTTGGACGGGATCCTACGGGTGCGCCGGATAGGGCAGGAAGCGTTAATGCAGAGGTGGGGGGAGGACCTGGCACAGGAGCCGTATGGCACACGCGTTACGGCTGCCCTGCGCCCGGTCCTTGAGCGGTGGATGCGTCGAAAACGCAAGCCCCTCACCTTCCGTCTGACGCAGGTTCTTACCGGGCACGGTTGCTTTGGTGACTACCTGTGTCGGACGGCCCAAAGGGAGCCGACGACTGAATGTCACGATTGTGGTGCGGTGGTGGACTCTGCCCAGCATACCCTCGAGGTGTGCCCGAGATGGGCGGCGCTGCGTCGCGATCTGACGACAGTCCTCGGAGGGGACTTGTCACTCCCGAGCGTCATCACCGCGATGCTCGGCAACGACGAGTCCTGGAAGGCGATGGTCTCCTTCTGCGAGACAGTTATGTCCCAGAAGGAGGCTGACGAGCGGGTGAGAGAGGAGGCCGCCGACGTGGCTTCCACCCGCGGGCGACGAATGGGGGTGCGTAGGAGGCGCTACTTAATGCGCTTCCAGTAACGCCCCTGTGCCCGTGTCGGGCCGGGATGGGCACCCGGGCCTGCTAGACACGGCGTCGTCGGGACTGTTCAGAGGTGAGCCGGACAGTCCCCATGGAGGAGAAGTCTGGCCTTTTCGCCGAGGCCAGCCTGTCGCTGGAGGGATCCTGTTGCCTGCAGATCCGGGACCCTCCAATTAAAGCGGCTGAAGGCTCCCGCAGGGGGTTTAGTGCGGTAGTAGCACCCCCAAGTGCTGAGTCCGACATACGGTCTAGGACTGCCTACCCGGGCGTCCTGGATATCACCCGTAAATGGGTTACCCTGCGATATCAAAAAAAAAAAAAAAAAAAAAAAAAAGTCTAAAATATTATTATTAAATTACATTTTTGAAGTAAAATAAACGATGTATCAATTTATCATATTATCTCTAAATCGGGGAGCGATGTGACGTGAAATCCTAATAGACTTTAACTTTTATCTGCATTATAAAAGGATATGTGTGCTTCAATCCAGACAGGACTCTACATACGGGGATTGTCAGGTAATACCCCTAAATCAAGCTAATGTGACATTTCAACGTCGGCCCGCCTATTACTACACGAATAATCGCAAGGCGTATGGCCGGATTATCATTTGAATGTGCCCTGAGACGATTGTTAGATTCCGTGACAGTTGTATAATGAAAGTGAGTTACCCCGAAGTAAAGTATAAAGAAAAATGTACCGATGTTTTGATTCGTAAGAAAATTATGTATTTCGAGATTGATGTTGTCATTTGAATCGTTTGCGAATATAATATTTTAAAATATGAATATCTATTAAATTTTTCAGACTCTATAGGGTAGGTTTTAATATAAACTAGTTTTTTTTTCGAGGTTCGTAAACAGTAACAACAAAATTACAAACTCAGGTTATGATAGCACACTCAAATTTCATAGCCACAATTTCATTCAAGTAATGCTGTATAAAATTCTACACATAATAGTTTAATCATCTTTTATATGTTTTGTGTAGAGAATGTAAACGAGTTTAGTTAAAGCGTAAGCCTAAAATTCACAAACATACAAACCTTTACATACAAAAACTTGCTTAAAACCAAATAAAAAATCATATCAAGAATTTCGATTCCGCGGAGTATAGATCCATAGCTTAACGGCTAGAGCACCGGACACGGATTGTAGGGAGGTGCGGGTTCGAATCCCGCTGGGTCGAAAATTTTGATATGATAATAAAAAACATTTTCGATTTTCCTCATGTGTGGGTAACACAAAAATAAAAATAATACGAATACAAACCTTTAAAATTTTCTAAAAGTAATTTAATTAAGTTATTTGAATAAAATATTATTCATCAAATACGTTTTAGCCTAGGGACAATAAATGAAAAATACAGCTTACACATAGAAATTAAATAGCCGAAATTCTTGGAAGTACAAAATAATTTTATATGCTATATAAAAGTAACTATCTAATGATTTTAATTATCATTATTTTGACCTATGAACTGTTTTCACTTTATTGTGACGTAATTACTTTTACGCAATATGAAAATTTTTAATAGACATTGGCTTATTTAAAGCTCTAACTAAGAGTTCTAGAATATTACGAAAATTATTAGCCTCAGAAAAAAAAACATGGGATCAATGATGATAAAAAAGAACTATTGGTTATATTTACGGACATTAATAATTTCTAGTCAACAGAAGATAATTTTCAATATAAGTCGATGCTACACAGTTTAAACAACGTTCATAAATTACAACACAGCGTAAAAATATTTATCAAGTCAACGATAAGTAATCGTTTCGAGGGACGAGGAGGTAAAAATCTCCCACTTTGTTAATCTCCGTAAAACAAGCTCGGGAATGATAAACCACGAACATTGTAATAATATCAATAGCGATTTTCTTTATCGCTTACGTGTTTATTTTTTAATATATTTTATTTATCGTTTAGAATAAAAAAATGAACTTTAGTTTTTTTTTTTTTACTAACAACTGCTCTGGTGTAGGGGTGTGAGTAGTCGTATAAAATACTGACGGTTTGCCGGTTCGATTCCCGCTCGGGATGAATATTTTTATTTGTACAAATATTCCTTTCCGGTTTGGATGTCTGTCCTTGTCTCCCCACCGTGCTTTGGAGAGCACGCTAAGCCGTCGGTCCCGGTTGTTATCATAAATACCTGCTAGCGATCGTTGCTTATATTAGGGAATCCGCTAATCCGCTAACCCGCAGTGGAGCAGCGTGGTGGATTAAGTTTCGATCCTTCTCCTACATGGAGAAAGAATTCTATGTCCAAAAGTGGGATTGAACAGGCTATGATCGTTACAATTTTTGCATTTTGCTGTACAATATTACGAGTATAATGAACCATACATTATAATATTCTAAATCACACTTGTATATCGCTGAGACGTTTATCTCGTAAAGAACAATATAATTATCTGTGTAATGTATAATCTACTACAACTGAAAGATATATGTTGCAGTATATACGCCTTCACAAAGCCTTTTTTCATTTCATTAAAATATTTATAATTAAATTGCACTCGTGGAAATTTTATAATCCAGTCTAAAATCTACATTTTTTTATTGAAACAGTAATTTTTTCTTGAACTAAATAATACTTACCTATACTAAAATTCTTACTTAAAATAAAAAAGTGTAAGTTGGAGTGCGGGTTAGTGAAATATTACACTAAATAAAAGTAAAATACTTAAAGTACTAATCTTCCTAAGTAGTACTAGTATTTTTATAAATTCCTTTGAAAAATATCAGAGATATAATAACTAAAACTGTACACTCTTCAAATTCGCCTTTACAAACTACGTGTATGATGTTGCAAATAGAATTTCATGTACACTGCGAAGCAAAAGCTCAGTGAATTTTATCTTCCGGATTGCAGAGAAATGAAAGTATCGAGAAAATGAGAATTGTACTGAAATTGATTTTACCAGTTGCCCAAGGCGTGCTCGCCATTACATATTTCATTTCACCGTCTATTCATCAACTAAATATAATACATGGTGCCTGTGTTTTAATCTTCCGTACTTAAAGGTTACCAACGAAACCCTATTACTAAGACTCCTCTGTCAAGATCAAAATGCATTTTGATATCATAAAAAAACAATTTCAACTATACCAGCTGTTTTTAAATTCCATAATTCTGTAGTATTGTATTTTATGCGGCGCTCGAGCAGCTTAAAAACGGGAGGGCCCCGGGGATTGCGGAGTTACGACTGAGATCCTTAAGGCCTTAGAGCGAACTGCCCTAAAAGCCTTGGCGAGACTCTTTAACGTCGTCATTCACCGGGGTACCACGCTGGAGGTTTGGTCCAGGAAGGGTTCATGTGGTCTTTCTTGAAGAATTACAGGCCGATCTCACTTCTAAACCATGTCTATAAGCTGTTGTCGAGTGTCGTAACGAATTGTCTCACCACAAGACTCGATAAATTTCAACCACGGGAGCAGGCTAGGTTCCGAAAAGGTTACAAGCACTGTAGAACACATCCTATAAATGTTTAGCAGATTATACAAAAGACTGAAGAGTAAAATTAGCCGCTGAGAAAGCCTCGGACTCTATCAATACCTGGGGTGACCTGGATTCTCTGTAGAAATGTCATATCGATGCCAGACTACCCAATAAAACCCAGCAGTGCCCTAGTCGTTATAGTGGGGCGCCACTCCTTCCCCAAGTCGTCTCACGAAACAAATATGGAATTACTTAGGTAATCGTAGGTTACATTGTTAGTGCTTGAAACTCGTTTGACATGCTAGAAACAGCTGCAAGACAACTGCAGCGTGCTACCGTCCACGATTTCATAACGAACACGAATAAGCTGACGCGATCCGCTTATTTACAAAGATCAAATAGATAAAAGGTACTGGGTAAATGTTTTTATAAAACTAGTACTAGAGCAACTCGGAACATTATTTATCGCGATGAAGAAAAGAAGCTGGATGGTCTCAAACTGAGATACGATATTTGCAAGTCTGGAAAAATTAAAACATTATCGACTGCGATCGATAACTACTAAATGATACATAATGATATATAATTATGTTCGGAATTTAGCTTTAAATTTTTTGTTGAACCTACTCATCATCATCATCATCAATATATATATATATATATATATATATATATACAGACATGCTATATAATATATATAGATAACATAGGTATATATAGAGATATGTATATATATAGATAGATAGGCTACATTTAATTCAAAATTGAAAAACATACTTTTAGTTCAAAATGCACCTATGAGTTTAAATAATAAAATGAATACCTACCGACAATATGAAGCCTGTAGAAAATGCAAACGTTGGATTTTCTATTATTTTCCTGGCATAACTACTGGGTTAGCACTACATTACATTAAACTTACATCAAAATGAGCGCTCGCTGTTTCATTGCTAATACGATGATATAGGGTTGACTGCTAAAAGTCTGGTTTGAAAGGCGGTTGCCAAATATATAGCTTGGTAAGGAATTTTCCATTAAATTTTTTTGCTATTTATCGTTTACTTACTAAAGAAGATAATTATTTAATTTTTATCCATTAAGCAGATGGGTGAAGAGCACGTCTAGTTCGTATCTTAGACTATATTGTTATAGACATCTATATAAACAATTGTAGTGAAATCAATTAAAAAAATATGTTATATTCTATATATATAAAAGAGTTACCCACCCATTGACTCATCACGATATCTCTGGAACCATAAGGCGTAGAAACTTGAATTTTGGTAGGAATATTCCTTTTGCCGAGTAGAGGTCAGCTAAGAACGGGTTTTACGATATTCCACCCCTTAGGGGGTTAAACGGGGGTTGGAATTTTGTATGAAAGTCCTATGTTTTTGAAGTAAGAGACTTGAAATTCAAAATGTATGCTCTATAGATGGTGTTGAGGTGTACTAATGATGTATTTTGAGAAATCAACCCCCTTTTGGGGTTAAAACAGGGGATGATAGTTTGTATTAAAGTCCAATGAAAAATACACGTACAAACTTGAAATTAGGCAAGTAGGTTCCTTATAGAGAGTAGACATCCGCTAAGAACCGGTTTTATGAATCTCCACCCCTAAGGGAGTAAAACGGGGGTTGGAAGTTTTGTATAAAATTCCTATGTTTTTGAAGTAAGTAAGAGACTTGAAATTCAAAATGTATGCTCTATAGATGGTGTTGAGGGGTACTAATAATGTATTTTTAGAAATCAATCCCCTTTGGGGGTTAAAACAGGGGTTGGTAGTTTGTATGAAAGTCCAATAAAAAATACACCTACAAACTTGAAATTAGGCAGGTAGGTTACTTATAGAGAGTAGACATCCGCTAAGAACGGGTTTTACGAAACTCCACCCCTAAGGGGGTAAAACGGGGGTTGGAAGTTTGTATGAAAGTCCTATGTTTTTGAAGTAAGAGACTTGAAATTTAAAATGTATGCTCTATAGATGATGTTGAGGTGTACTACTAATGTATATGGAGAAATCAACCTCCTTTTGGGGTTAAAGCAGAGGATGGTAGTTTGTGTGAAAGTCCAATAAAAATACACCTACAAACTTGAAATTTGGCCGATAGGTTCCTTAAAGGGAGTAAACATCCGCTTAGAACGGGTTTTACGAAACTCCACCCACAAGAAGGGGTTGCGGGGGCGTCAACAATGGAAAATTGAACCGTAAGGCGTAGAGACTTGAAATTTGGTAGAAATATTCCTTTGGCCGAGTAAAGGTCAGCTAAGAACGGATTCTACGAAATGTTACCTACAAGAGGGGGTTGCGGGGGCGTCAACAATGGAAAATTGAACCATAAGGCGTAGAGACTTGAAATTTGGTAGAAATATTCTTTTCGCCGAGAAGAGGTCAGCTAAAAATGAATTACGAAATTCCACCCACAAGAGAGGGCTTCGGAAGGTTAACAATAGAAAATTGAACCATAAGGCGTAGAGACTTGAAATGTGGTAGAAATATTCCTTTCGCCGAGTAAAGGCCAGCTAAGAACGAAAACTACTACTACGAAATGTTACCTACAAGAGGGGGTTGCGGGAACGTTAATAATGGAAAATTCCCGTTTTTAAACTATAGCTCCTATCGGCTCTAAATTTGGTAGGAATCTCCTTTATGTCATGTAAAAATGACCAATGAGCGGATTTTATAGTAACTCATCCCCAATAAGGATTGGCGGGGGTGGGCGTTAATAATGAAAATTTTAAATTTCCGTGGCTAATAGAAGATAACGCTTAGTAAAATAACAAGGTTTGCAGATGTGTGTTTAGATATTTAAAACTACGCAATAGATTTTGATGTGGGTTTTTTTTAATAGATAGAGTGATTCAAGAGGAATGTCTATATGTATTACCTATACATGCATAACATAGTAGATAAATACTGATAATTTTAGAGGTTTCTAACGTGATGTCATAAATAAACACATTTTTTGCGCTTTCATTGCAAACGCTGGCTGAACCCGGAGATAGATCAAAATAATGTACTACAGTATTGTACAACTTAAAAAGGTCTATAAAAAGTCCGCGATGGTATAAGCCTATCTCTTAGGGATAACCTACAATAACCATTTTTTATCTTTTACTTTTTACGAGAAATAATGGCTTATTTACGAAGCGATTTTAATCAATACAGCATTAATCCTTATGCAATTAAGTAAATTAAATACATTGTGCATTTAATATAGATCAATATGGATCTATACAGCATGTAATTTTAATAAATGTTTTCGAAGATATCACAGATTAAAAATGCAAGGACATGACGGTTGCAGTTGCACCGACCGGGAGCCGCGGCCGGCGCGACAATTTTTTCGAAATTGTATGTTCGTACTTTATAATTTTTTAACTTCATTTATAGTACGTACATTAGGTTGGATAGGATTAGACTAAAACCATAATTTATCAAGTCGAGAGTAGCCTCTCTAAAGAAAACATGTTTTATTGTCTAATGACAAAAAAGTTGTGAACGTTATATATAAAGACATTCTATAGTATATTTAGTATCGGCATGTCGCCCGTGCGAAGCCGGGGCGGGTCGCTAGTATGAATATAATTATACAATACAACAAATTTAATATTTAAAAAATTGCGTGCGTACGAAGTACACAGTAATGTCAGAAGTGAAACTTCTTTGGCAAACTAATAAAAAAACTAATTAAAAAAAAATTTAAAAAAGTAATAAAAAAAAAGAATTAGAAATACAAAAAGAAACAAAAAGCCGCGGTTTTCCCAGGCGGTCACCCATTCAAGTACTGACCATCCCTGATGCTGTCGCGTTACCGATCGCTCAAATTTTACCCCTCATGCGCCTAAAGAAGTTTCACTTCAAAAATAATGTTTGCCTGCCCCTATAAACATCGTGATACACAATTACACATAGAGTTGTAATCAATAGATGCTAAGATTTGTTTGACCTGCATCGTTGGCAAATATTAGACAACTTTCGCTGCTCCACCCGCTTTGACACCTATGGTTCCTTCAACTTCGTATTCATATTGTGATTTTTATAACCTTCGTTACTCTTTATATATTAGAATTTTAATCCGAACAAATTAAATTGTACGCCCACACTGTTGCGGTCAAGTGATTGCTATTTCATCCACAATTAATTTAAAGTACTTTTAATATTTTATTGTTTTCATTGCTTAAATTATTTTAATCATAAATTTTATGATAATAAAATTGATGGTTTTCGAATAATACAAAAACGTTTATATGCATACTTACAAGGCGTGTTTTGCTGATTCACTCGTCGTGAAACGTTTTCTAGTTAAATTTTTTTTATTAAATTTAATTAAAAAATTGAAGACTTAAAAACACATTTGAAGCTGAGTGGACGAATAAAACGCATTTTTGAACAAAATATATAGGCATATATACCAATATAATAAAACTGAAAAGTTTTTTTTTCTTTTTTTTTTTTTTTGTTTAAACGAGCTAATATCAGGAACTACTGGTACTAATTGGAGAAAAAAATTTTGTATAGTCAATTTCGCGAGGAGGGCTGGCTATATAATATTTTAGTACGTATTTCGCAAATTAACGCTGTTGAAATAGCAGGATGTACATTGTAAATATATACAGAGAAAGCGTAAATTAATTGAAGGAATTGGAAAAGCTTCTATATATGAGTATCACAGAGGATAAAAATAAAATCGTGTGTGTGCAAAACAAAAAAAACTTTTGCTTCCATTAGCTTTTATAAAAACCTGAAATCAATTTTGAATTAAGATACTACATCTGTACTATGTTAACTGACTTCAAAAACGGAGAAGGTTCTCAATTCGACTGTACGATTTTTTTTACATATGTGTGTTACCTCATAACATTTTACTGTGTGTACCGTTTATGATGATTATTTGTTTAAATATTCTGTAATAATACGTATTTAACTTTAATAAAAGGAATATAAAAATAATAATTTTACAAAATATAAAGGAAAGCAGGCCAAATCTTTGACTCGTATCAGCAGTCAATAATAAGAGTCAGTCTAAGGATACGACAAATTGGGTAAACTTACCTTTGCTGACTACTGTTTATTCTTATCACGACCAGAAAAGGTAACATTTTTAATTGAATATCCAGTAATAGTTTCAAAGACATAACCTGAACAAACTGCGGGATGCAAACAGCATTAGCTAAGTGTTAGTACGTATATTTATTTTATTTTATTATTATGTATTTAAAATCGTTAGATCATTTCTTATTTACTGACGATGAATGTGCTATGCAACAGTTTCATAATTGTGATATCGTATTCTTTAAAAATCTGCTATTACTTAAATATATAAATATATGTAACTATTGATTACTATATTTTATCTGTCAATGCTTTCTTTTATCAGATAATCTTGTAAAGGCAATATATGAAAAGATATAATATATTAAAGGTGGTTAAATAATAAAATTATGTATAAACCCGTTGATAAAAATATTATAATCGCATTACTAAGATTTATGAGAGTTTATACAGTTACCTACATTTTTAAAATATTTTGTCAATAATTAACAAATACGAGCAAGTTAAATCTTACTAATCTAGTTGTCTTCTGTACTTTTTTAACTCTAAAATTTCTAAAATAAAGACTAAATCCGATGTTTTATAATACAGTATCTTAACATTCATTGCTATTACATCACTATGGTTTAAATGATGCATTCCTTGAAAGCACTCATTTATATTTAATAAAAACAGAATATGTAGGTGAAAACAAACAGAACTGGGAACTGGCCAACTCGCCGAAGGCTATACAGAAGGATCTCTCATCCAGGGCGCACGTGCGGTGTTAAATTTATTCCGCAACAGTCTTGTAGTCAACCGTTCGCTTTTGAGTTCAGATGCAGCTTCCAGTCCCTGAACTCCGCGTACTAACTACAAGAACAACTGACCGGCATTTAAATAAACTACTTCAAAACGATCAATTTGAACTTAGAAAAAAAAACATCTATATAAGTACTTTACAGCATAAGATATAATATACATAGGATTCAATTCTAATAGTAAATAATAGAAATAGGTATTACAAAAATTATTTTTTTTTTTCATTAAAACTTTATACTCGTATTGTTTTCATGCAATTTCACTAATTTTTTATTAGGAGAAACGTATTTCGGAATATTACGTTTGCTCGCAAACAGACAAAACTGCCTTTAATTTACATCGACAAGTAATAAAACGTAGATAAAAGTATTCGTCAGATCTAGTACAAATTTAAAAGGGTAGGTACACACAACAAGTACCAACTTTCGATTAAAAAAACATACAGTCGAATTGAGAACCTCCTCCCTATTGAAATCGGTTAAAACATTAATTTTTTTTTATTACAATCTAATCTAATCCTGTGTAAGCTGTATATAAAATTAGCCATTGCAAGTATCGTTTCCGTGGTGTAGCGGTTATCACATCTGCCTAACACGCAGAAGGCCCCCGGTTCGATCCCGGGCGGAAACATAACTTTTGCAAAAGTATTTTTTAACAGGTCAAGTTCAGGTATAAAAAGAAAAAATCTATATAGGTATTTACGAAAAAAAATTGGGTGATCAGAAGTTTGACGGGTCAGCTAGTTATTATTTAATATAAAGTAGCGAAGACTGGTTTTGCTTTTTAATTTTCACGTTTTATTTAACAAAATAATTTGCACATATAAACGTGAAACATTAAATGACAATTAATTTTGTATGTACCTAAATGTTTGCTAGTCAAAATATTCCTGCTAAACTCTATGTCACATTGTATATTATTATCTTATAATTATTACTTATATTACATTTATAAACAGTAATATTTTTTATTTTCATATAAATGTAAAAAAACCATATTAGTATAAAATGTATAATACAAAAACAAATGCACAGATCATCATAAATTTATTGTACGGGCAATAAAAACATTTTACATAATATATACTGGTATCGAGTTCACAAAGCTAACACAAGAGACAGTTGCTTAAATCACTGCACTCGTATTCAATTTTATTTATAAAAATAGTATAGACAAATATCGAAACTCCAAAATCCTTTTATAGCCAACATACATTTAGATGGCTTCACAATATAATCATACTTTCTCGTTCACGTTGTATTACATTTATAACGAGGTTACTACAAACACATGAATTTATATTAGCTTTGGCATGACTGAAAAGCATTCAAAACGAACTTCAATTACTTCTGAATAGTGTTATAAGTTTAACGCACTGAGTTATGTGATTTCACGCGATAATTAGACAAGACAGATAGAATGTTAGTAATAAATATAGCGTAATTAAGCGTGATATATTGATAATTATGTGCATATCTATAAATCTTAATAATAACTAATATATTATCTTATAATACGTAGCTCTTTGAGTCATTTTGGATTATTAATTTCTTAGTCGCCAAGATATGTCACGTAATGATTTGGGAATAGAGTATTTTTATACGCTTGAATAAAAAAGAATGTTTCTCTTCAAGACTTAAAACACCGCCGATTATAACATTAAAATAAACTGAACCATACAGTATGGAACACAAATATGCAAGTTATATAATTTTGCAATTATTAAAATGTTCGCTAAAAGAATGATCATTACAAAGACAACCATCTAAGGTTGCAATTTTCTCAACGTTTGTGGCGTCTTTGTTTTTGAAAAACTACTGTGTGCATCTATGTTTATAATTATAACCTCAAATTATTGTACTTAATATAATAACCATGATTACAATCTATACTTAATATACAGGGTGGCCCGTTTACAGTGGTCCAAAAATTTTTTTCAGCTCGAGAGCATCATGAGTGATCATTTAAAACATACTTTAGTTAAGCGAAAAGTTATAGTTTAGAAATTATGATTTTTTTTCTAAATAATCCGAAGTTTCAATATTTTTGACATAAAACCAGTCTGTTATGAAAACTACTGAACCGAATTTAATGAAATTTTGTATAGGTATAGCGCAATAACCTAACTATCGCGCTATAGGCTCATTTAGTTTAAATAATTAGACTGCATTTTTTTATTTTAACTTTTTCTGTATTTTTTTTGAACTGTTCGGCAAAACATTGATTTTCGAAAAAATCCTGTGAAAAAAAAATGTACCGACGAGGTTTTGCTGGTACTGCTAAAAAGTACCTTAATATAGGATTATTCTTTACACAAAAAATCATAGTTGTCCTCCGATTGTAACATCTTCAAAAACAACATCATGTACATTAAAACATGAAAATCAAAAATTACGAAATTTACCATAGTTTTAATTTCAATCATTTGGAACGGCCAATTTTTGATTAAAGAATCATTCATTGCGATAAAAATCGTTACAAATCAGTATTCACATGGCTATAAAATGAATGAAATAAAATTTTAACCTGCCAGCCAAGAAAACTTTATTTTTTATGTCAATTTATTGAGTTTTTTTGTTGTTATTTAGTTTTTAAGTTTAAATCTTAATAAAAGGTTTAGAGAATTAATAAAAAAACATAAATAATTAACATATTATTTATTTTTCACAAAAGGTTTTCAAAATGCCGTCCGCCTTTCGCTAAACATAATCTACATCTGCGTAAAAAATTTCTTCGCAGCCTATTAAATGGCTGCCGGTTTTGTTTAATGGCTGTTATAGCCACATGAATTTTTCTTCTTAATTCTTGCTCCGATGTGCTCTCCCGTGCGTACACAATCTCCTTAAAATATCCCCAAATAAAAAAATCAACGGGGTTCAAGTCAGGTGAACGGGCTGGCCAGTGGATGGTGCCACCGCGACCGATCCACCTCTCCGGATACGCAACGTTTAAATGATTTCTTACCTGCTGAGCAAAGTGACAGGTAGCTCCGTCGTGTTGTAGCCACATGCGCTGCCTTAAATTGTCTGGCAGATGACTCAACAGGCCGGGTAATTCATTTTGAACTAAATTAAGGTAAATGTCAGCATTCAACCTTGACGGTAACTCGAACGGGCCCACAAACTCTCTGTTGATAATTCCACTCCACAAATTAACGCTATAGCGTTCCTGGAAATTCGACTCTCTCACTAAGTTGGGATTGGTCACTGCATAATAATGCGTGTTATGTGTATTAAATAATCCAACTCGCTCAAACCGACTTTCATCGGTCCACAAAACGTTATCAAAAAAATTTGGGTCCTCCCGATCTCTCTGCAACATTTCTCTACAGAATGCCATTCTTCTAGGATAATCTTCGGGTTTTAAGGCTTGTACTTTTTGATAATGGTAGGGATGAAGTCGGTTAGCTCGAATGGTTCTATGAATTCTAATCCTGGGTATACCCGTAAGTCTTGCCAGTTGTCTTTGACTTGTAGTTGGATCACGACGCAACTGCTCCAGGATAACATCTTCATCATCTCTGTTTACGAGTCCAGGTTCACGACCACGGAAGCCAGGGATAACTCCTTCTAGGAGAGAATTATGCAGCCTCACGAAAACGCGATGGTCCGGAAAGCGCTGCACAGCCGGGCCTGGCTGGCGTTCAGCAAATTGCCGATAAAGCCTGGCCGCTTCTCGCGCGACACCTTGTGCGACACCATAAAAATAATGCATCATCGCGTATTCACGCGGTGAGTAGGGTGCACGTCTGGAACGATTTCCATCCATTGTCAACAAAATGTCCAAATCACGAGCACAATCAATAAGTCCAATTCACGTAAGCCAAGTAGTCAGATGAGCGATCAGATACGAGTCAATAAACAAAGCCAAAACGTTAAAATACAACAAAGTCGAGAATAGTAGCAGTGATCGCGAGCGACAAACGACAACTGTAGAATTGTAGATCGTACGAACTTAATAACAATAGGGTAGCGTCTATCTCTTTTTAACAAACGCACGACATAATTAACGTTCTTTGTCGTCGAATACCGGCCCGCTTTACCTGCTTTTTTATGACCGTGTTTTGAATACTTGCGTGATGATTCACATAAGTATCACTAATGAATGGGTTTTAAAAACGAGTTACAAGATCATTTGGAGTTTAAATAATGTTATTTATGAAGAATTACAAACGGATAGGTTTAAATTAAAATTATGGTAAATTTCGTAATTTTTGATTTTCATGTGTTAATGTACATGATGTTGTTTTTGAAGATGTTACAATCTGAGGACAACTATGATTTTTTGTGTAAAGAATAATCCTATATTAAGGTACTTTTTAGCAGTACCAGCAAAACCTCGTCGGTACATTTTTTTTTCACAGGATTTTTTCGAAAATCAATGTTTTGCCGAACAGTTCAAAAAAAATACAGAAAAAGTTAAAATAAAAAAATGCAGTCTAATTATTTAAACGAAATGAGCCTATAGCGCGATAGTTAGGTTATTGCGCTATACCTATACAAAATTTCATTAAATTCGGTTCAGTAGTTTTCATAACAGACTGGTTTTATGTCAAAAATATTGAAACTTCGGATTATTTAGAAAAAAAATCATAATTTCTAAACTATAACTTTTCGCTTAACTAAAGTATGTTTTAAATGATCACTCATGATGCTCTCGAGCTGAAAAAAATTTTTGGACCACTGTAAACGGGCCACCCTGTATAAAGCTGAAGAGTTTTTTGTTTGGTTGTTTGTTTGTTTGTTTGAACGCGGTAATCTCTGGAACTACTGGGCCGATTTGAAAAATTATTTCAGTGTTAGATAGCCCATTTATCGAGGAAGGCTATAGGCTATGTGTCATCACGCTAAGACCAATAGGAGCGGAGTCCACGCCGACGAAGTCGCGCGCAGAAGCTAGTATGGAATAAAAAACATCAAAGTCGACCTTGTAATTCCGATTTTGAAATTTAAAAAATAATTGCAATTAATCTTTATCTATTATAATTATAACAACAATATACGCCATAAAATTATGTTTCATTTAATTGAAAAAAAAAACATAAAATAAAAAGAACATATAAAATGTTTTTGTCCTAATACCTAAAATTCTAGAATAATCAAATAATTAATTTTAAGAAAAAATAAACTTTAATTTAACTGCAGCAGACAATGAATAACTGACGGAGTAAAGATTTGCCAATTTCGTATATTTTCAGGCGGTTTTAAGCTATTCTTAAAGTTTTAAATCAAAAGCAACCTCCTGAATATTTAAAACTAGCTTCTGCGCGCGACTTCGTCGGCGTGGACTCCACTCCTATTGGTCTTAGCGTGATGATATATAGCCTATAGCCTTCCTCGATAAATGGGCTATCTAACACTGAAAGAATTTTTCAAATCGGACCAGTAGATCCTGAGATTAGCGCGTTCAAACAAACAAACAAACAAACAAACAAACAAACAAACAATCAAACAAACTCTTCAGCTTTATTATATTAGTATAGATGAAACTTCTTGAAATATTTTTTGTTAAAAACCCAATAGAGGTTTCGTTACCTATCTACAAATTTTTATAATAAAAATTAAATCTTTTAGTAAGCTTAGCAAGAAACTAAAATAAAAAATAAAATATGTACTGTTTATTATATTTTGAATCGGAATTTTCTAGCTAATTTACCTGGTAATGTAAGTTTAAGTTATTATAGAAATGTAATTATTTACAAATATCACGTAAAATATATGAAATTATATGTGAAGTTATTAAAATATGCATCTTAAATCTAATTACTAGAACTTTAAACTAGTTTATACCAAGAATATTTGTAGTAATAACTCATAAAGACTTTATAAATTAATCAACGAATATATAGGTACGTAAATCAATATTAACAAAGCTATTACGCATTGCTACGAAACTAAGTAGATATACTGTACGGCTTAATGAGCACCATTTGCTATAACAGATACATTAAACAGAATCTTGATTAGAATATGAGAATATCTGTACATGACTAATCCAGTCTAATGAGAATATGTCTAGCTGTTCACAGCCTAAGCACAATTCCCTTTACGAAGCGGTGATGTCTTTGATATTTATTTATTTACTAGCGACCCGCCCCGGCTTCGCACGGTTGCAAAAACTATCAGAGTTCCTCTACTATAGGTATTATGCATATAAACCTTCCTATGGAATCACTCTATTTACTAAAGAAAACAGCATTAAAATCCGTTGCGTAGTTTTTAAAATCTAAGCATACATAGGCACAGACAGACAGCGGAAAGCGACTTTGTTTTATACTATGTAATTGTAGATACGCACCTATATCAATACATAAGCGCCTTGTACACTAAGCTTTCACAAAAGACGTATTTAATTCTAATAGCCTTATCTACCAACCAATCATAAACCGTATAGGAGAAGACGATTTTGGATGCTAAGTAATTGTGTTTGCTCACAAACAAAAATACCGACTTCAATTACTTCGACAAGTAATAGAAAGTAGTTAGACGAAAAAATAGTCAAGTAAATACGCGTTATCAAAGATTACTCAAACAGTAGTCATCGGATCTCGATCAAATGGAATTACAATACAAATATCAGGTTTCGATTTAAACAAGAATCATCAAAATCGGTACATGCAGTAAAAAGTTATGCAGTACAATGTAGGTCAATGAAAAAATAATCAAGTTAGTACGCATTATTAGATATAGGGAATATTTAAAAAAAATTTAACAGTGCTTATTTTTATTCTTGGTAAGGTAGGTCCAATTATTACGTTAAAAATGACAGTAATGAAATGAAACTAAATAAAAATAAAAATTTAAATGATAAATAATGTGTATGTGAATATTATAAAAATTATACTAGTATTATAAAAAAAATGTTGATTTATATAAATTATAACGTGTTGAATTTTGACTCATATACATAGGTAAAGTCGTCATAAATGTAACAACTACGATGTTATTTTAATCCTGTTGTAATGTATTAAAATATAAGGGTGTAATATTTTACAGTAGACAATATACAGTAATAGTATAATACAGTATATAGTACTGTAAAGAAATCACCTAGCATAGACCCACTAGCTTGTATCGAAAAAAATATAATACAAAAATATACATATATATAAAACCATTAAAAGAATCTCAATTAAATTTAAGCTAATTTTGTCAAATGGGATGAGGTGAAAGTAAATCCTGATCAATTAGTGGTCGACATCCCTAGTTGTTGGTAACGCGTAAACACAAGTCGCTAACGAACCGTTGCCGCCCCTGCACAAATTTGCAATTTCGATTGGTGCTGTTTGCGTATATGTACCTGTATAATGCCTCCCTTATATGAGTTTCAAATATGCAAAAAAAGTAGTACGTTAACTCTGTATGGTGCTTTAGATATAGTCCATTTATATGTAACTTGAAACTTGATGCCCAAATTATATGAACAAGTTTATATCCGAATGTTGGTAATTTCTTATGAACTTTCGTTGTTTATAATTGGTAGATATGTCTATGTAGAGGGACCCTTTAACCTATGACCTTTTCATATCATAAAAGCAGAGTTTCTACTATCGCATTGTTGCGGTGTTACAAAATAAATTAATATTCTATATTATATTGTTAAGTCCCTTGATAAAACAATTTGATATGATATTATTTGTATAAATATATTCTATGTACTTATAAACAATTTGATTCCAGCTCTTTGATAAAATAGTAAAATCATGTTTATGTGATCTCTCGCATCTCTTTCCTCCCATAGGACTTTTGTCACAATGTTGATTTTACGACATGAATATAAAATTGAGTAAAGGTGCGCCATGCTTATACCGGGAATAGGTATATAGTCCATTTACTCCTTACGATCGTCGAATCGAATAGTGTAATGTACATAAAAAGTAACTTTACACATCAACACTTCAACACTTGGAGTAGTAAAGTTATCTGGAAAATATAAAACGATGATATACAGCAATTTCATTAGTACACATTTGCTTTTTGGATTTATATTGGAGTCATAAACTAAACTAAATAAAAGCAGAAAGTATCGCTAAGGCATCGTTTATGATGTAAGGATAATAAATTAAAAATTAATGTTTTGATATGAAACTTTACTATTTTATTTTAATGTAAAGAGTAACTTACTGGGATGATTACTAATTATAATCACTTATTCACGAAAATGGATTTGTCAAGTCATCGATATTTAGTATTCGAGCTATAGTAGAGCTAAAGCGAGAGCCATACAAAACGCGTGACTGACATAAAAATTAAAATAAAAAAGCGATGTTGTTAGTATACTTTGACAAAAGTTTAAGCAGATTTAAGACTTTAGAAAGTCTAGATGAAGAGTAGGTATATTCTGGGCATTAAAGTTGACATCGCTTCGCTATACTATAGTATCATCTGGTTATTGGACCACGCAAATGGTCTAAAATGTCGAGTTCTTAAAAATCATACATTGTCTAAAAATAAAAATAAATTTAAAGTTATAAAAAATTATACATTGTCAACCTGATGCAGGTGAGCTCTAAGCAGACATCAGTAATAAGTTGTGTATCAACATTTTACTTATTACTTAACTTTCACCTTGTTTTTTATTAAGCATAATTTATTATCATTTTAGCTCAGCATTTAGCATTTATCTCAGACATTAGTAGCTACAATTTATTATAACAGTGCCTCAAAGAAGTACTGTACACAAAAGAAGAATTGAATCTGATATCAGAAACAATGATTAAATAAAGTGCTTTCATAAAATTGGCAAGCTCGCTTTGAAAAACGTTAACCACTCAGTCGTTTTGCAAGTTTAACAATATTTCAGTTTCGACGTCATACGAACACATCGTTTCATTTTATTGCCCGATGGTCGGCGATCGTTTTATTTCCCATAACGCTATTCGTGTGTTCGAACGGTTTAATATAAAAGTTTCTTTTTTTATAATCCGTTCGAAATATACTATCGGTCGAAACTTTAAATTGATTTAAAAATGACAACTGAATTTTTCAAAAAATGTACCAGTGTTATAACGAAATAGTCTTTTAAATACTAATTTACAAAATATTACTAATATACATTACATTGTTTAATGCTTATTAAAATCGTGCTAATTGACCTTACATTACACTATAATATTAGCACGTAAGCCGCTATGTTATGTGCATAATTTTGAATAATAGAATGTTTATAAAATTCTTTAAAAAATTTTTTTTTAAATCTCGTGTTCTAAAATCTAGCGGTTCTAATACTAATGACACATACAGTTACATAACACAATACATACATAAGTAATGCATAAGTTGTGGTCTAACGTACGCCTGCCTTCTGGAACGTAAAAAGATTGTCGCAATTGGTTAATCAATTTCAAAGTTTTTTTTGTTTCCTTTGTTTTATTTTACATTGTCTATAATAGAACAAATTTATCACAACATAAACCGGCAACTCATAATGCCGTTGACCACAACTGACGACATCGTTGTTCTGCCACGAGTTGGTAGCGATACAGTTAATTAAAATCCAATATTGTCTAACCAAAATTGATTAGTAGCAACCACGCTCGCTCGAGTTTAATCTGCCTTCACGGGGAACAAAGCTTAGGGCACTTGTTAAACGAAGTGTTATTTGTAACAATATATAACGGTGTATCTGTAATGCGATAGCTAATTTATAACGGGTGCTTTGTGAACGTTGAAAGGGTTCGTAACTTCGTAGTTGCATTTAAGTTTCAGACAAATACACTTACGAATAAAATTGGTGCATTATTTGCGTGCATCTATTGTAGAAGGCGCTTCATGTTGATTGATAAGCTTATTTCAATTTTAAATTATAAAAAGAAAACATGCAGTTAAGAACATGTAGGTACATTAAAATAACTCACTTTACTTACTAAAAAACATAAAATAACTAAATAAGCCTTAGAAAAGTTTGAACAAATCACTAGGGTCTCATTAGCAACTGTTAAAATTAATCCCATATACCTAAATAATTTCACCCGTAAATTAGTTATGAGTGAAAATAACCGCAAAGGAAAATGTATGTATTTCAACTTATCTAACATTTTTAATCCAAGAGATTTATACAGAAATCAGAATCTCGGAAACGGATCCAACGATTTTCATGAAATTTAGTATGCAGGGGATTTCGGGGGCGATAAATAAATACGAAGGTAAATTTCGCAGTTGTCAATAAAGTTGTAATAGCTTAGATGGAAAATCTTCCGGTCGGGAGCGACAGAGAAGACCACGGTTCAAATCCCCATGTCTTCAGATCGATTATTTTTTTTCCTTTTTTTTTTCTAATTTCACTCGTGATTTTTTATTTAAATAACCAGTTCATACTTTTATTAATATGTCGGTAAAAATATTATTCATGTTTTATCAATATGTAATTCGTATTTAAATATGTTTTTAAAAAAACACGATTTACTAAAAAATACCGAGCTAAGCTCGGTCAACCAGGTACTTTATTAATAAAACCAAGCAATAAAAAAAGAATTCGAAGAAGGAAAATGTCAAATGTCAGTTTGATTATAATTAGTAGTCTTATGTCAAGAAGGCATACCTCATCATAAAAAATTTGTAGTAAATATGACAGCTAAACGACAATTTCAAATTTCCACCAAAATGGAACCAAATGGGAGTCTATTAAGAAACACGGTCCGTGTTTCTTAAGGAATATTAACTCCAAAGAAGGATAACAACTGATGACAACCAATAAGTCAAAATATTTTAAAATAATAAAAAATTAAGGTATTACACTGCACAAAATGAAGTAATAAAACCACTGATTCCATGTCGACTAGCATTCATTGAACATGCAACATTTTGTTTTGATATTCACGATAAATTAAATTTATATTATTTGAGTTGTCATTAAATCGACTAGACAAGAAAACTAATAAATATACAATTTGAAACCAAGTCGAATGTGCTGTTACGAATTTATATTATCAATTGACAACATTTTTTTTTTTTTTTTTTTATGTTACTAAGTCGACAAACAAGCGTACGGCTCACCTGATGGTAAGTGACTACCGTAGCCTATAGACGCGTGCAACACCAGAAGCGTCGCAAGCGCGTTGCCGACCCTATCCCCAATCCCCCCAGGAGCTCTGGTCACCTTACTCACCAACAGGAACACAATACTGCTTCAAAACAGTATTATTTAGCTGTGGTCTTCTGTAAGGTCGAGGTACTACCCCAGTCGGGCTGCGTAGTGGGGTGGAGGGAGATTTCCTGCTGTGCCCTACCTCAGTTACATACATACAACATAGAGCAATATCTGAAAGTTAGTGTTATTTCATGCAATATTTTATCGTGTCAGTGACAGTGTAATGCAATAGATGATTTGTAACAGCTGCCAGCGATAAGTTATTTATAACGTGTTTGGATATTAAGAAAGTATCGACGCGAACACAAACAAAGATCGTATAAATACTAATTTCATAATAACTAGCTTATGATTGCTTGTTATATATCTACTTTATACGTAGTATAGTACTATTTGTTAGTTGTTACATTGTTACATGTGTGACTAACTGTGTTATTGACAAAGTTCTCGATTATACATTTTGACTTTCGTCCCTACCACGGAAATTGTACTGAATTTAAGGAATAAAAGTATCCAGTGCCCTAGCCCCTAATAAAGACACAAATTGTGTTAAATTTTATTCAAATTAATTCAGTTGATGAGGCTTGTACATTTATAAACACAAAAACAAAAACTTAGTTTCGGTTAGTGTCGATAATAATTAATGAAAACCCTTACAGCACAAATAATTGTCTACACTAATTTATACTCGTAAATGCTCCCAGCATAATGCTATTTTTGTATCTTTACTCAAAGATAAATAATAACGAAACATGGCAAGCATTCATAATAATAGAAAATAAAATACAAATCAGAATAATTTTTGTAGGACTATAATAACATAAAGCCTTTCTATCTATATTTTAACCGGGTCAAAATATTTGATTAAATAAAAAGGGCTTTAGGTAGGGATCCATAGTACATATTTTTCACCTGATTAGTATCAAGCTAATTTTTTGGGAGTAGCTTCATTTTGTTGAGGCGAACAAAAAATTACTCTTCGAAAACTCTCGATTGTGGTAGATAATAGAGTTAGCAGGAGATAGAGCAGCAGTGAGCGTAGGACCGGTATAACGTACCACGCAATTTGTAGGACAATATTACCATAAAATTGTATAAATATGAACTAACTAAAAGAAAAAAAAATCAAGTTGATGACCTCGTAAGGTCATCAAAAATTGATTTTTTTTCTGATTTTTTTAGCTACTCCAAAAAAATTTGCTTGCTAATCAAGTGAAAAATATGTACTAGGGATCCCTACCTACTTTCTATATGCATGAACAGAAATAGTTTAAAACAAAAGCAAATCAACGTTACGACGAGCTTTTGGCGCAGTTTGTAGAGACTCAACTTTTTGTTCCAAGTTTGTGTGTAGTATATATCCTGTTGTCCCAAGTCTGTGTTTAGTATATAATTGTGTATAATTATAAATTGTGTATAAGTATATAGGGCGTTCGAATCCTAACTACGTTCCTTCAAATGGGGGTTCTGTGTGTGTCCGATCCTAGACCTTTTTTTAAATTTTACTTTGTCTTAATATACGAGCTACTCTGGCAAGGTACTTCTGCATAACCGTCCAATGAACGTATTAGCATGGCTATAATTTATAATAAAGAACATACGGGGAAAGTAATACTTTTAAATACGCAGTTTTTTAGTTGATAATAATTTTCATTTTAATCGCGTCTTTACTTGCTCACGAAAGGTATCATGCAGAACGAGTCTATCAAAGTCATCAAGGAACGTAGTTAGGAGTCTATAAATTAGGCGGCTGTTACATATTACAAAAGCATTTAGGTAGGGATCCCTAGTACATTTTCATGTCATCAACTTGATGGCCTCGTAAGGTCATCAAAAATTGATTTTTTTCTGATTTTTTTTTTCTTTTATTTAGTTAATATTTATTTAATTTAATAGTAACATTGTCCTACAAATTTCGTTGTACGTTATCCCGGTCCTACGCTCACTGCTGCTCTACCTCCTGCTAACTCTATTATCTACCACAATCGAGAGTTTTCGAAGAGGAACTTTTTGTTCGCCTCATCAAAATGAAGCTACTCACGGAAAATTAGCATGATACTGATCAGGTTAAAAAAATGTACTAGGGATCCCTACCTAATTAAGTTGTTTGTTAAAAATAGAAATTTATAAAATAATAATAATTTTAAAAGGGGCATGTGTGTGTTTCTTAATAATTTTTTTTTAAATAAAATGAAGATGATTCTTAGCCGACTCCCAAATTAAATTTCATTTGCACAGTAAATGATCGAGGAAATGTACATTTAACATTACAATTAAATAAGTTTTATCAGTTAATACCCACTATTCTTATACGACCACTTTGATGTAATGCTGAGTGTAGGCGACTAAACACCAGCGGTCGCGATTTCCTCTTGGAGTGGGTATTTGTGTTAATACAAATATTTATTTATCTCCGGTCTAGTTGTCTGTCCTTGGAAGTCTCCTACCGTGCTTCAGGGAGCACTTTAAGCTGTCGGTCCCGGTTGTTATCATAAACTCCTTATAGCATGCTGATGATCGTTGCTGTTGATCGTTGCTTATGGTGTGGATTAAATCCACTACCCGCAGTGGAGAAGCGTGGTGGATTAAGCTCAGTTCCTTCTCCTATATGGAGAAAGGGGCCTATTCCCAGCAGTAGGATGTTAGGATGAATTGTAAGCGTAATTCCTATGTACTCTGTATACTGTAGTGTATAGGAAATAATAACATCATAACATCAATAACATCAAGTTAGAGATACGAGTATCAAGTCATCTTAGTTTGCAGTGTAAATGTGCATCGAGCTTGTACAAGTGCAATTTACAAATATTTATAAAACTAAACATTGATTACATTAATTGATTTATTTTTATTTTCAAATATAATTAAACTAGCTTCTGCGCGCGACTCCGGCGGCGTGGACTCTGCTCCTATTGGTCTTAGCGTGCCGATACATAGCTTATAGCCTTCCTCGATAAATGGGCTATCTAACAGTGAAAGAATTTTTCAAATCGGCCCAGTAGTTCCAGAGATTACCGCGTTCAAACAAACAAACAAACAACCAAACAAACAAACTCTTCAGCTTTATATATTAGTATGGATTACTAAACGTTTTATATGACAAATATTTAATATCTGAAAAAATAATACGTATAGGTAAAATGTCAGCGATATAAAAGTTTATACGCATAAACATATTTAATTTAATTTCAAATCGGACAGAAACACAGTGAAGCCATTTCGCATGTTATTTAAATATTCAAAAAGCGATCGACATTACGGAATCCGGACTGAAATAATAACAAAATTCAATTTTCGATTCGTATTAATCTTTTGCCAACAGGAGGCCCGAAATTGGTTCTTTGATTTCTCTGCTGTTGAATCCGAGTTGCGTGCTGAACGCAAATTAATCCGGCAGACAATGCTGACCATGACACAGGTCTGTTTGTCGAGACTATAACAAATTATTCATACTCGGTGATCGAATGTAAACAGAATATGATTGGCTATTAGCATGCAGGTTGGTGGTTCTGGTACCCGAGGGACCGCGCACCCGGCCCAGGGATCATCTCCCCATATTATTAACAAGTCGCTACTAACCTCTAACTTTGTTCCTAACGTATTCCGAACTTAATTTAATTAATTACGGTCCCCTCTTACGAGTCCATTTCGCTAAATATTATTTCAAGGAGGGACTGCGAGATCAAAAGACGTATGAGTGTAACTCACGCCACGAAATATTTATCAAAAGAAAATAAAATCGGATTATGCGTTCATCTGGGTTATAAGAGGCGAGTATCGGTCGCATCTGACTGAATTTTATTGATCATTATCCATTATAAACGCTGACGTAAACTGGCCAGCGTTATATATTAGGTTATTAAAGGGTTTATTACCAAAAATAGTCTCCGCTGCGTACAGATACAGCACATATATTTAATCAATAAATCGTGATTAAAACATAATTTTAAATCCCCGACGCAAAAAGAGTATTGTAAATCCTAAACGAATTAAGTGATTATAATACCGTTTTTTTTTTTTGTATTAAAGCTTACGTGATCGAGATGGCTTTTTGCTACAATTTATGAAGATCGTTTCTGGCTTTTACAGGTTATCAGTACTTTTTAACCGACTTCCAAAAAAGGAGGAGGTTCTCAATTCGACACGTATGTTTTTTTTACTAGCTGTGGTAGGGATTTGATCCGCGTAATGGGTATTTACTTTCAAATATGGAGCTTGAAGGTAGGAAATAAAACCCTCAATTGCCTTTTAGAAAACCCATCATTTTAAAGGTAATTTTGTGCCGTCTTATAGTTTTTTTTCTTTTCAATATTTTTATGTACTTATCATTTTAGGTATCATAAAACTGTTAATTAATAAAATCCAGAAAACAAATTTGTTTTAACGAGACGAAGAGAAATCCACTAATTTTCATTCGAATCAGTTTTGTCAACTCGGGAATTTGTAATTATTCTGTAAATATATAAATTATTCAAAGTCGCTACATTCAAAAAACTTACACAACTGAATATATTTTTTTTATTTGTTTAAATATTAATGAAATAAATTAGTTAGTCAAACCTTAGTCATTTTTACCATTCGATGTAATTCGTTTAATGCGAGTCGGGTAGTTAACGAAGCAATACTGCACACATTTGCAATTTTGATTGGCTCTCGACAACCATCAACATCGACTGCAACCGTTAGGGGTCTGTGGAATTAACATTTAATCAGATCATACCTTTTGTGGAAATGTTCTATTATTGGAATTAAATACGTTTTGATTCATTTCAACTTACATTTTACAATTTTGATATGTAGTTTAAATACATCTCTCCTACATGGAGAAAGATGTATATGTCCAGCAGTGGAATGGCATACAGGCTGAATCCTTTAAAATAATTTTGTTGTCACCATAGCCTAATAAATAATGACAAAGATGTAGATTCAAGAAGAAAAACATTTTAAAATGTAGAATGAAGGCAAATCAAAGAAATACTATCAATTTATAAGTATTTTTAGAGAAATTAATGTTTGTAACAATTATTATATTATATAATAACTTTATTATATAATTATGATCTGACCTGAATATTAAAAACAATAAAGAAAAAAAATAAAGTTTAACAATACGTATGTTTCAGTTATTGCACCCCACTTACTATTCCAGAAAGGTATAGAAAAGTATTTTATTCGTTCTCGCAATAAAACGTTACATTTAAAAGGTATACAATAAAAATTTAACGTGGGCTAAACATTCAAGAACCGTTGGATTATATTATCAGATGTTTTTATTTATATTAAACATCAACAAGTTCACGCCTAAGAATAAAATAGCCACTTAATTTAAACATAATATTTGATAAGCTCAATGATTACTGCATTGATGCGTTTTAGTAACCCTCAAAATACGTCGCGGTCAATGTATTTAGATTATTCGATTTATTTTATGGCTCGTAAACAAAGTCAGTAACTTCTGTCACTCGTTCGAAGGTTTATGGTAAATAAGATTTTACGGTAACGATACGGTACCGTGGGGCATCACAACATCATCTTGTATTATGTTTTTAAATTCAAATAAAGTGCGTCTCCTATTTCATCTACTGTTATGATAATTTAACGAAAACCAATATTGACACGTTAGTTCTAAAAATCGTTATGGAATACGAAGTCAGATATTTTAACAATAATATACATAGATATGATTATTTTTTGCCTTCTATTTTTATAGTATAATATCTTAATAGTCTATACACGGCGATGTCATACTGTAACCATAATGTAAACTTTTTCCAAGTGCAAAATATTTTTATAAATATTTTTGAGTCAATGTGTTAACTTAGTCGCGGTTATTATTAATACGAATACGAGTACCAGTCAGGTTAAAATATAAATATATTTCTCCAGCACTGCTGAAGTAAACGGTATTCCAGGTATTTAAAATTTGTTATGACCTAGAATTCCAACTCGCAAGTTATTAAAAGATACTGCAAAAAGAGTGAAGAATATTTGCTTCGATTGCCATAATCAGCGCCCAGCCCTATATTATGTTCAACAGAAAAATAAAGAATTTAGTTAAGATATTTTAATAACCACATCTTCGTAATTCGAATTCTAATCGAGTTTTAAATTGCAGTCATTCTTGTCTACTGCGTTCGGATCGGACTCGAGCTGAACGCTTGAACTTTCGTCTCTCATCTACGGTTCTCGTTAGCTTCTCCTTAAAACTTCGTCGACGACTTCGACAGCAAGTTTTTTAACTCGCCTCCAACTCGATTCTCGTGATTAATTAATTTGATTGTATGTAAAGTTATTTGCGGTTGATCGCTAACAATGATGTCCATTATTTCATGATTTAGGTCGAGGGCTTGGGTCGTTTCTGCTCGGTCACCGCACGAAAGACTTGTTACATCCTATTACAATGTTCGCCTTTTATTTTTTCGAAAACCCCAATAAAATACAGTAAAAAACTTTCACTTAACCCTTTTTTGCTACTATGGTGACTTTTAATAAAGTTGATATTGTTTTTTATTCGATACTTATTCATATTTATTCCTTAATAGATAAAATAAAAAACAAAAAGTAATATCCAATAATTTTTATCCAACACTTTGACTAAAAAAATTTATTCTCTAAACACGCATAATCTTGTGACATTTTACCAGCCGTAAAATATAAGTATGGCATTCAATTTTCACGAGACAACTTGCGGCTTTCTTAGCACGCAATGTAATTTAATTAAGACACGATAAAACACCTTGACTGAGCGCGGTGGCACTTAAAAGACTTTAATTCACAACTCTTGATGAACTTCCCACGTGTGGATCGCTAATGGGTGAATTATTCATCAAATGACGTTATGATTGCGTTTGGAGATTTGCGGTTGTGCCTTCATTACTTTAAGTATAAAACCTTATTCCCTTGGATTCCAATTTAGTGTGTATTACGCTTATATTTTCAACAACTGAATTATAATAATTAATAACTTTCTTAATAAGGTTGCGAAGTATTATAGCAAAGTATTTCATTTACAAGAGTATATGTACTTTATAAGAACAAAAAATGTACCCCTTAAAATAAAGCGTAACTTATAAAAATATATGACTTCCTTGAGGATATTTTTATTCTTAAATTGAGCTCTACGTTTGGTTTGTTTGCGTATTTTATTAAAAGGCCTTTTCAACAACCCCTTTGCCTACCAAATATAAGCACCAGTGAAGGGGAGGCATTACTTCAGTTTAAAATGAGTATTTTAATTTATTTTTATTTGTTATTATGAAAAAGTTATAGCTATATTTTTACCTTGTTTATTGTTAGTGTAGTGGCTTATATTACTTACTGGTTTATAGAATTGTGAAAGACGAAAATCAATAAAAATTCGATCAAGTGTGACTTGAAATAATAAACAGTAAACTAGATTTTTTATCGAGCAAAACTAACAATAACATAACAGATACTATGGAAAATGGGATGATACAACATAGTGTGTATATGTCAATTTATGGGAACCACTTGAATTTATAACTTCATGACATTTTTATTTGTTTTTGTGGAATCCCAAATCATGCAACGCAATAGGCAATCTGTAAAAACTTCATTTTTTATGTTTAAACTTTTAAAGGAAACAGCGACTTACAGACAGAGAGGAGGAGGGAAGTCTGGACAGACAGCGGATTTAATTATTATTGATCTTTTTAAAGTGGGATGGTTCAGTGCTTAAAACATTTGGCTCATTTAACTAAAACTCTTTACATTTTGGTAATTTTTTCTAATTACAAAATGATTCACATAGATTATTCGCAACTTCGTTCATAAGTAGCAGAAGGCTTATGAGAAACGATCGATATTAATTACCAGGTATTACAACAATTACCGTAAATGTGCTTGAAATATGGAACACTCTAGCGAGCTCTAGAACTTTTACGCCCTAGGCAACAAAACACATTTAGTCGGTACAATTTTTGTAGGTACCTGTATAGTCTAGTCCAGGGGTGAGCCATCTTTTTTATCAATGAGCCAATTTAAATTTAATTTTTTTTTGCGGGCCGCACATAGGTCAACTCTTATTAATAATTTGCGAATCTTTATTTATAATAAATATTAGAATAAAAAAATATAAAATTGAAAAAAAAGTAAAGATTTCATATACAAATTTTGATGCAAGACAGAAAAAACAAGAAAAGAACAGAAAAACGAATTTACTTGAAATTTTTAATTGGAAATTTGGCACTGTTTTGCCGCATAAACATGTCTGCCGGCCGCGTGTTGCAACAAGTTCAAAAACACGCTAAATATAAAAAAAAATCCTAAAAATATGAGCCATAGCTCATTCCATCCGGAATGACGTCTAGAAAAATGGGTTGGAAAGTTTTGGTAGCACTCAAAAAATTGCAAAAGTTATTAAAAAATTAAGTTGCAAAACAAAGGAATTTCATTTGAATTGTGTTAATAATTACGAAACTATTAACTTAAACTAATTTTAATTTAACGCTGAGAAAAGGTCTCCGTAATTAAATAATAGAGATATAAATCCGGGAGTTAAGACTTTTGGAAATTTTCTCCTCTTTAAAGATATAGTTTTTAAATTACTTGAATATTGATAGTTTAAAATATGATTAGAAGTTAACAAATGCCATATTCAGGATGCCGTAAAATACCGCTATTGGCAATCTGTTTGTTTTGCAACTACATGTCATCGAGGGGCTCATCTGGTCGAAGGTTTTTTTAATTTATAAAATTAATATTATTTTCAGCTTTTCGCTATTTTCGTTGACCGCATCTTCGACATTGTCAGGATGGCAATACATAAATCATCTTTTCGGTTTATAAAGAAGAAGTATCAACTGACAATCGAAACAAAACATCGAAGATCCCACTGGACGTGATCGAAAATTCTTCATTTCAAAACAATTATAAATCATAAAAGTAACAAATCTACAAATCATACGTCAAAATGACGTGCAACTTGTGCACGAACTATCGCGACTCAGTTGTCCTGTAACAGCTCCCAGCATCAATTGAGTAGACTCGAAACCACTAAGCAATAACTTCACGACGTGTTAAGAAGAGACAGGCAATATTTTTCGACTACACGTCGAAACGACGTACATTTGTAGTCTAGGATTAATAACTTTTGCAATTTTTTGAGTGCTACAAAAACCGTTCTGACCCATTTTTCTAAACGTCATTCCGGATCGAATGAGCTATGGTTCATATTTTTAGGAGATTTATCTCTATTTAACACGTTTTTGAACTTATTGACTAGACTAATAATTTAATTGACACTTATAGCCTAGCTAACCCGGTGAACTTCGTGCCGCAATTTTTTTAGTGTACTTAACTATAATTTTTTAATGTTCTTATAAACGAATTTTGATGGAACATTAAAAAAATATCCAATTTAATTCAGTCATTCAAAAGTAAGATGATTAACTCTTATACATGTAGATAAAAAAAGTTGTAGAACTAACTAAGTATCTACATTCTTTGTTAATTGTATTCAAAAGTTATTACGCTACGGAAGTGAAACATAGGATGTAATTTTTTCAATAAAAGGAAGACGTCTGCCTTGTTTCCTATTTTACGTTGCCAGCGTTATTGCGGAATGGACTGTCATCCAGACTGATATATAAGAGACTACATACCACGAGACTTATGAATAAATTGAAAAAGCATTAATATTAAGACTAACACACACTACACACTACAAATTCAAACGACCCATTTTTTTTAATGAATAGACATTTTCTAGTTTCTGTTTAAAATCTATAGAGTACTCTTAATGATATATGTATATGTTGAAAACAAAACCAATTAATCAAATAATCCATAGAATTAATCACATATGCATAATTCATTAATTAATTAGTAAACCACTATGTCTATAGAAAACTCTATGTGTGCGAAATTCTTAAGTCTTTTATTTCACAATTAAATTTAAAATTACTTTTCAAATTTCTGCATAATATTGACGACAATATAAAAGTGTGTGATATATAAAACTATAATTCTTATGTTATAATATTATTTTAAAGCTATTTAAGAACTAAAGGCACGTGAGAGACGTTATAATATCCAAACTGTGCTAATTTATAAATGTAAGAGATTTTGTCAAACACACTTCAGTACATTTGCATGTATGAATGAGACATGAGCAAGGGTCGTTTGGCCGACCGCCAATGTAACTGCCAAATACAAGTACATTTTAATATCTTTTATTCAGTAAATTCAAACTTTTCTCAGCATAAATCTAGAGATACAGGGAACCCTCATGAAAATGTAATGAGGAAGAACTATTTATGGCTAATCCTTTCGAAATAAACTTCTGGTGCGATGTCCGTCTGAATTTCTACGCATAGCGGTTGTAAGAAAGTGTCTGTAAAATGTTTGTAGCGTAAAGCGATCGTAAACGAGTGGGAAAGAACGTTATTTAATTTGAAAGATAGAAAGAGAGAGTTGAAAGACAGACGAATGAGGTACGATAGAGTAGATTTTTGAATTGCAAATGGGGAAAATGAATCTGCCGCCGACTTGGTCGACTCCACCACCCGGAGCCCGGACTTCTTCCGTTTATAATCATCCTTAATAACGGGAGTGCTTTAATGAATTTATTTTACGATCAAAGCGAGCTAACTCGAGAAGTGAACGTATTAATTTCAAATTAAGAACGTATACGTTAATATTTTGTAATGTATATTGTATTGAAATAAAAGATAAAGTAATTCCGAAATAATAAAAATTTACATTTTGAATCGGAACAAATTCTTTTGTATACAAAATTTAATTTAATAAACAATTTTCAATAAAAAATGCACACGAGTTTCATAAAATTCAGACAACGACTGAAAATTCTTATGACAATAACTTTATTGAAACAGAAGCGTTAATTGAATAGAGATTTTTATAGAATTGATTGTTATTATTTTAACAACAGAATTAAATACGTCATATACATAATAAACATAACTTTTACTATATTACATAATTCATTTATGATAAAAAAAAGTTATATGTTGTTGTAATCATTATTATTACATTTGTTTATTATTATTCTAACATAAACAAGCATTTTAACAGATAAAAAGACAGTATTTAAACAGTTGTATCTTTTGCCTGTTTTGTTATCCTAATATCATTTGGGTATAGCAAATCGGGTAGTAATCGGGTTTGGGTATAGTATATCATTTGGGTATAGTTTTTTTAACTACGAAAATACACAACAACATAAATAAATAAATACAAAAATAAATGAAATTGTAAGAGGGTTTGAAAAGGTTATTGTTTTCAATTCAGAACATTCGAGAAGCATCACCTGTTGGCGCGGATCTCGTCACGGTAGACTGCACTCAGATGGTTAAAATTTAATTCCACTCGGAATATTCCGCCACAGATTGCATTCCTTGCAGGGGACGCTGATGAATACGAGTTACAAGGTATAGAGATTTCTCAAATTCTACATTCAACTAGTTAATGTGACGTAACTTTTATTTTAATGTACCTATTTGACGCATTTGTAGACTTTTATTACACTTATGACGCTGTAATTATGCAAGACAATATGATTGAAATCATAATAGTTTTTAAAAACGTAATTGTTTGAGTTTCTCATCGATTGTTTCACTAAAATCTGCACTCCAAATCTAAAACTAACTATTATTAATTCATTAAGAACTAATAATTTATAATTATACTTTGTGAATTGATAATTCAAAAGAGCTTTCAAAACTTACTAGATTAAAGGAATTTTTGATTTCTTATATATAAAATACAAAGTTATTGTATAATGTTTTTGTATCCTATTTCATTTTTCTTAGCTACTCAATAAAGTATAGTAAATAGTTTGATACCACATTTAAAACTTCAATTCTACTATAAATAACTTCCAACTTTTATATTACTGTAAATACGTATATATTTGCACTAAACCTACAGATAATAATTAAAAACTTAATTCTCAATTTTCAGTTGTGATTTTTGTTCAAGGCTTCATATCTAACTCTTTCTGTGATAAATATATCTCTCATGAACGTTTATTTAATACGAAAATAATTTTTTTTATTGTTTCGACCCTCTAATTAAATGAGCTTAGTGAGACCAATTCTTACTATAAATATCTGTACCATGGCGCAAAAAGTTATATTCCTTATACTATTCCTTATATAATATGATATAATCGAAAGGTGAAAAATAGAAAACCTAAGTAGTTCAAAAATCAAACTTAATAGGTACATGGAAAATCGCGCGGTATATCTAGCAATTTACTAAGTCATTAATCTTTAAAGGTTCAATTACAAGACTGTGACTTAAAAGCCTGTAAACTTTATGAATATAACTTGTCCATAAAACCTTAGAATCTAAATCTAAAATTGAACCTAATAGGTGCAGCCCACATTATGTATACCTAATTGTGCTGTTCATAAAATTTTAATGGACTCAATCATAGGTAGATTCTAACTACTCGAATATTTAATGTACTCGAATATTGTATATACTAATATTATAAAGCTGAAAAGTTTGTTTAATTGTTTAAATGCGCTAATCTCAGGAACTACCTTACTGATTTGAATTGAAAAATTATTTTTGTATGGGGTATATTTTAATTTTATCTAGGAAGGCAATTTTTTGCGTGTGAAAACGCGGGGCATAGGTAGTTAATAATAAAATGATGTGATGTATTCATATAACTTTAAATTTATTTCAGTAATAAATGTAATATTTAATCTAGAATTTAGTATTTTAATATTTGTTTCATAACAAACAATGCGCTTTTTCACTTTGAAACGAGTTGGGAGATTGTTTAAAACTAATCCTATATCTCAACAAATATCCCTAAAAATGAAACGCCAGTTTTGAACTATGAGACTGCTACAGGACATGAAATACCTGAAAGACAAACTGAAGGGTTGCTTACAATATGAAATAATTTATTACTACTTTGGTACATTGTTCTCATTAATCGGTTGATTAATATTTATAATCTTCTATATATATAAGAGATTTCCACCCATTGACTCATCACGATATCTCTGGAACCATAAGGCCTAGAGACTTGAAATTTGGTTAGGAATATTCCTTTCGCCAAGTAGAGGTCAGCTAAGAACGGATTTTACAAAATTCCACCCACAAGAGGGGGTTGCGGGGGTTAATAACATAAATGGCAAAACAAAGTTTGCGGGGTCAGCTAGTTATGAATATAAACTAAATACTGAATGAGATTTGTAACTGTTATGCCGCGTTTATATTCGAAAATTATCAGATATGTTGACCTTTACAGTTACCGCGGCTCTGGTCCTAATGTTTTGAAATAGACTATAGGGTATTTTATTTCTTTGATTCTGGTCGTAACATCCCACTGCTGGGCATAGGCCTCTTTTTCCATTTACGAGACGGGTCGGAGCTTAATCCATCACCCTGCTTCACTGCGGGTAGTTGGATATATCCTTTACTATAATATAGTAACAATCACTACGTCTATGATAACAACCGGGACCGACAACTTAACGTGTTCTCTGAGGCACGGTGGGAGACTCACAACACCCAGATCGGAAATAAATATTTGTAAAAATATAAATATCCACTCCGAGCGGGAATCGAACCTACGACACAACCGAGATAAACAATACAGAGAGCAGAGAAACAAACTGCATATTAAAGTTTAAAAAATAGTTTAGTATAGATAGAGTAGTATTAGTTTAAACAGAAGACTATGTAATAGTTTTAACTAAAATGTTATAAATAATTACGATTAAGTAATTATAGCAACAGTTAATTAAACCTAATTTGTGCCGTTCCGCGAATATTGAAAAGCTTTCCGTTAAGCCGCGTGTTTTGACGCGAGTCTCACTTCGATGAACACCAGCGGACGTGAATTTGTGACATTCTTTGCATACAAGCTGACACACAATTCCGACTTAACGAAGAAATAATTAAACCGGCTTTAAAAACATTTTTAAATTTAAATAAGCTGTTCATAGTAAACTGCGGTTATGAGAAAAGTAATAAGGAATTCTTGATGCGTCAGGGTTAAATTGAACGCGCATACGAGAGAGTAGTAAAATTTTATTCTTATTATAATTGAAGAATTTTATTTTATTATTTATTAGTTTTGAAATAAAATAATTATTCATCTTTAAAAAAAATTTCATTTCACATTAAAATTCAAAAACATCGTGAAAAATAAGATTCATGATATTTAACAACAAAAAGTTATTCAGTGTTATAATTGATAATAAAAAAAATCCAATATTGTTTGTTTTAAAAATAAAATTCATCTGTAACAAAAAATATAACACGATTTCAGTAAATATTAATGTTTAGGAACGTATTTATTATGTCAATATAGTAAAAAAAAAAAAGAGAAAACACAATAAAAACCTGTCAATTTTTGCTCTCGTAACATGGAAACAATATAATGAACTCACGGAACCTCTTATACTGAGTTACACAGACTTTACACTTTTCTTTCCGAGAATATTTAAATAGTAAAAAAACAATTTCCAGTTTCTATGTACTATTTCAACGTGAAAAAGTTACGAAAAAGTAATAAGACACAAATGAATGCCATACCATATCCACTCCCTCTGAATTTTGATAGACATATTACATAAATATCTAATATATAAACTATTTAATTATCTTTCGCGTATCTTTATATTTTTAAACTAGCTTCTGCGCGCGACTTCGTCGGCGTGGACTCCGCTCCTATTGGTCTTAGCGTGATGATACATAGCCTATAGCCTTCCTCGATAAATGGGCTATCTAACACTGAAAGAATTTTTCAAATCGGCCCAGTAGAACCAGAGATTACCGCGTTCAAACAAACAAACAAACAAACAAACAAACAAACAAACAAACTCTTCAGCTTTATATATTAGTATATAGATTGACAGCCGTTCTGGAGTAGTTGTGTAAAAAGTTGCCTTTAAAAAGACGATTGCGTATTTGATTCTAAAAATATTTGTGTCTGGTATCTTGGTAGGTATATGTGCCTGTGTGTCTTTACGTCGTGCCTAAAAGATGAGATAAAGCTACAGTTGTTTTTTTTTTTAATAAATACTTTAATATAATAATAGAGAAAATATCCGGTAGCCTGTATTAGAGCAACGTGGTATATTAAGCTCTAATACATTATATTCTGTATAGAGAGAAGGCTTGGGACTTCTGTATAGGGAATTCATTAATAGTTGTGAAATGCAGAAATGTACATGAAATAACTATTCAAATACGACCAGTTTATTCGTGCGCTTCAGCCTGTAATATCCCACTGCTGGGCATAGACTTCTTTCCCCATGTAAGATCAGAGCTTAATCCACCACGCTACTCCAATGCAAGTTGGCGGATATATTCCCTACTATGAGTAACGATCGCTATCAAGTGTACATGGTAACAACCGGGACCGACGGCTTAACGTGCTCTCCGAGGCACGGTGGGGAGACCCACAAGGACTTCACAAACACGCAGACTATGGCAAACATCTGTATGGCCAATACAAATGTTTGTCACTTGCGGGGATCGAACCCGCAACCGCCAGCGCAACAGCCACAAACCAGTGCTGTGACCGTTGCACCAACGCGTCGTCAAGTCCAGTTTATTCCAGTAAGTATATTAATTGTATAGATAAACATAACACAAATCACCCAAATAAACTTTTGAGATAACAAAATTCGGCGAATCTATTCTAATTAAGTCTATGTATAGTAGGAAAGTTCAATAATAACGTGCCACGAATATCGCGAACGGTATTTCAATGAACTGCGTGTTTGACGCGGTACTTATTCCGTGCCCGTAAATGCTCGGTTGATGTGAATTCATTCTAATGATTAAGCTGTTTTCTGTAAATAACGATGTACTTTTATTATGAGTTAGTCGTATTGGCATTGCAGGTTTGAAAGTAGCTCTATTTTATTTTTATGCTTTTACGCCCAATCGCTAGATGGTTTTTGAAGTAATTTAGTACTTAAATGGTCTTAAATTCTTTTTTTGTAACTAGGTCGGCAAACAAGCGTACGGCTCACCTGATGGTAAGCGATTACCGTAGCTTATAGACGCCTGCAACACCATAAGCATTGCAAGCGCGTTACCTAACCTATCCCCCACCCCCCCCCCCCCATTGAGCTTTGGTCACCTTACTCACTAACAGGAACACAATACTGCTTGAAAACAGTATTATTTAGCTGTGGTCTTCTATAAGGTCGAGGTACTACCCCAGTCGGGCTGCTCCATATTTTAAGCAGGCCTGCTGTGCCCTACCTCAGTTAAAAGTCAATTCATATTTCACAAGTCAATTTTTGTTAATAAAATTTTATGCAAACTAACTATCGTTTAACAACTAGTCGCTTAAATAACTTTTTGTACAAATTTCAAAATCAAGAGCATATAAAAATTTAATATAATATAACTACGAAAAAAAAATCAGTTACAAAAATATCGTTATTGAATTATAACAAAATATCCTACAAAAGGCATTCGCTTTGGTTTATATTCATGAACCAATAATACAACAAAATGAAGGAAGAGGCAAAAACGATGTAACAAAGGGACAACACTCGAAGGCTCTCGAGATGAGTGCATGCAAATTGATATCACTCCGCGATTGCGACAAAGTTGAGAGTCCTTGAGTGGATGCAGGGTATGCTTTATTGGATTTGACTACGGTCAAACAATCGATGAATGAATTGGAAAACTCGATCAGAATGATACAAAAATCTAGTAATATCTTTTTCACTAAAATTATGTACATAAACTGATATTCAAATTTTAAGGTAAGTGTATTTTCACTGTTTTAATCTTACTTATATTTTCATATTCATATGTCAAAAATTTAACTACAAAAATAATACATTAGAAATTATAATATAAAATAAAACAATACAAATTAAACTTAATAATGTTGTTAGTTTAGTAATATAGTAGGTGGAAAACAAATATTTTAAAGTAGAAATACTTTCAACTACTTCCTAATATATTAAATAACCTTGTACAAACGTGAACAAAAACGTAATTTAAATAAAACAGACGGAAAAACAACAAACTCTCAACACTGAAAGAATGGAGCCTCTTAAATATTCAGAGCACTACACTGACCGCTCAACAGCATAAAACTCTCTCTTGTGAGCGCACTATTATTGTTGTTTCCTGTTTCAAGTAATAAAACTATCATACTCATGCTTCTTTAAAATAGCATTAATAATTATATAGTAAATCTGATATTATAATTAAATTTATAAGGACCAGTTTCACTGTTTGTTCATATCTGACAGATCAAAGGTTCCGATAAGAGTTTTTCTTTTTCATTATCCAAATCACTTTACCTGTAAAACTTCATATTATTAAAACTCCTGATCAGTAACATAAAATTATGTACGAGAAAAAGTTTTTCAGGTTCGGTGTAGTTGCTTCTACAAAAATTAAAGAAAAATGTAAAAGAAGTCATTAAGTAACGTTAACGTATGTAAGTATACTACTGTGGGGCAAAGCCCTCATCTACGACTGAAGGTAAGGTTTGAAACATAATCTGTACTTAGTGTACTGTTCTGCTGTATATATCCCAAAATTTCTCCCAAGACGAACATATTTCTTTTTTTTTCTCTTCCATCCAGCAAAATGCAAATTTTTATACTTTAGAACTAAAAAAAATCAATGGTTACTATGAATATTAATTATCAACAATTTCGTTAAAATCGTGTTTTTATACCTTAAAAGATCTCAACGAATGTAAGCGAGATATAAATGTTCAAAAGTTAAAAAGAGTTTTCATATTAAGTATTATAATTAAAGTTAAAGTTGAAATTAAATTGTCAAACAATAAAATCATTAAACAAAACGCTACCTGTGTGTACTTGTCGATTTTGATATAAATTATAACTCTAAGTACGTAAACTACGTTTTGCCGTTAATTTATCGCAGCATAGGTTTATTCTACCGACATTTCGCACTTAATGAAAAGCTCGAGGCACCGCAAATTTTCACGTTGACTTATTATAATATAATGCTGATGGAATTTCGTTGTCGTGCCTGTTTCCGCTCTCAGCGCCAGCTAGCGGCCGACATGTGTAAAGTTTCAAATTAGCATATGGTTACATTATAGAGGCTTATAATTTGAAAGTCATTACGCAAGTACTGACAGAGTATTTTCTTTTAAAAATTGGGACCGCTATATTAAGAATACAAAAAAGGAAAGCTACAAAAAGAAAAAATATTTTTTATTAAAGTTTTAGCACTAAAAATTTGTCTTTCACATCATACCTGCCAATTACATCACTACGTATGTGTAACTGTAATTGTTTTAATGACTTCCTTACAGTCAATGATGACATACTTGCAGTTACAGAAAAATTACCGCACTATCCTATTTTATCAGCCTTAGCAAAACAATAAAAAAGTTTGTTGTTTTAATACACTTATGCCTAAGACCGTAATTCTCAAAAACGTTTTATAGATACTATATCTATTGTCTTAATATTACATTAGAATTCAATATCGTATTTTTTTTTATTTGCTTAAACTCGTTAACGACAAATACCGGCATCCATTACATCGACCGGTAATATAACATAGACGTAAAAATAGTCAAGTGAAGAGACAACTCAAAGTACTAGTCAGATCTCGATTAAATTTAAATTCATAGGCCTTTACGTCTATTACAGACGATTCAAACAGTGCCTGAAGAGCATTTTCTCTGATGGCTGTACAAGCCGATACGGGAGCGGCAGACTCTACCACACACCGAACAGGGAAAAGATGCGCTAGTGTCATAATTGTCGCTGTTTTGATGTTTTTTGATTCTCCTGTTCGATAAGAGAATAATTTTAAGAGATAAATTTAAATAGGACCACATGAAAAGGGCTACCTTTCGATTCAAAATAGTCATCGAAATCGGTCCATAGAGTAAAAAGTCATGAAATGGCACACATAAACAAAAAATACAATCGAATTTAAAACCTACTCCTTTTTGAAGTTTTAAGTTTTTCAACATTATGATTTTGAATAGCTATTGAGCTAAAGCATCTCCTACTAGTATTACATAGAAGAGTATTGCAGCCTAATCCATCGACTCTCAATTAATCTACTAACTATGTATCAGGCTCGCATATATTTTTTAAAGAATAATGGTCATTACAATACAAACGCCTTTTTTAAATACATATTCTATAGTACACTTAAACAACTTTACAGCTTAAAAGGAAAAATATACAAAAAAAGGGCAGTATATTGGAATTTATCGTAACGTTCAAAGAAGTACAATATCTACGGTATTTGCACAATTGTATATTTTAAAAAATAAATGAATAAAAACCTTAATTGGAACCTTCAAATTCAGAACGGTCCACCAATTTGTAAAATCAACTTATTCTGTTTTTATTCTACAATTTGATTCTAACAGTTTAGTAGAGTCAGCGTTTTAACACATCAAGATATGCAGACTAACTAGTGGAACTTTAACAGTAGAAAGGTAAGTAATGAACTAAAATTTTGGCTTAAGTTACTATCAAAATATTTAAAGGATTAAGTCGAATTAAATTATGTAACAGGAAAAAACTTATTATAACTTTTTATGTTGCATACCACAATGTTAAAGATAACTATCAGATACTTTGTCGACAACCAGTGAAATTGATCTTAGTACTGCTATAAAATTAGTATGGGTAGTGTAGATGAAAATCGATTTAACTTTGGAAGCAGTAGGTATGTTTAAATTTAAGGACTAACATTTCATTAAAGGTTTAATTCCAGAGGCACACTCTGCAAACGGCTTGAAACGACATCACGTAGGGCTTTAGGCTGTTGCCAATTACGTGAGACGGGAAAGTAAAATCAAGGTCGTTCCTTGACAGTTTAACCCTATCTTTGTCGTGAGTTTTACGTGAGAAGCATTAAATTGGGTTGTCTGGAAGAAATGGCTAATCAGCCATAAGTCCGCCCATTGTACTTCACTGTTAGTACTTATCTGTAAGCTTTGTTTGTTTATATTTGTGGTGTACAATAAAGTATAAAATAAATAAATAAATAAATAAAAGAAGTCTAAAAAGCTAAGTCATTTTTAATCGTTTCAATATTTAATTTTAATTTTTTGTTGAAAATTAATTTACTTTCATTTGTTAGTATAAGTCTAATCTAGTCTTAAAAAAATGTCAAATATGTTCGTAAAACTCTTCGTAAATATCGTTTAAATTTAATGAAGTTTTATTTTTAAACTTTCTATCTAAATTATTCAATCAAATGAACAAAGAGGCGTTTACAATATTTGTGTAAGGAACACTAAAACATTTAAAAAGCTGGGCCTGTCGGTTCAGTTTTTATAGTACGCCACTTGACATGAGAGCTTATCTATGTTGTCAATTTAAAAACGCCAGTTTTTATGCTTCTGAGTCTGCAAAATGATATTTAAAAATTTACCTGTATCGTCAAAAAATAAATGTAAAATGTATTAAGTTAAAAGCTTTTTTTTAAGTTTTTTATCCCATAATTGAGGCTTACTCCCCTTGAGAGGCAAAGGGTTTACTGACGTCAATTCAATTATATATTTCAGATTTCTTCCTTGACTTAGACAAAATTAAAAGTCCTTACATTTATTTTCCATCGTAAAGCCTTCATGAATTTTTCAGTAGCTTTAAGGAAATTTGCAAAAATTACCACTAAAACGATTTATCTAAAGGTGCTATTTTTCGAATAAAAATATTAAAGGTTTTCTGAATGTAATATTCATACATTTAATATTCAGACAGTGCTACAATTCAGTAGTATTAGACTTTTTGCTTACTGCGTTTAACTACTAGAAATGCAAAACAAATATCTGAAACAGTAACTCCATTTACAAATTAAAAACATGAACAGCGTGCAATACAGGCAATAAAGTTATTAACTTCAGTTACTAACAAAAAAACTTGCTGACGTCGAAAATGTTGCTAGAGGTTCGCCAAAAAGCATTAACGAAATAAATCGTGCATTGGCTTTGAAACGGTTTATTTTATAAAAGTCGTTTGGAATTATTTTTTTAGCTTATTTTTAAAATACTTTTGTGTACTCGTAACTGTTACAAAGTAATTAATTTTCTTCAACTAATACTGACTTTAAGAGTTAGCAACACAACATTTTGTTGGGGATGTAATTAATATTATTTCTAGAAAAGGTTATTTTTTATAGTTTTTATCCTGAAAATTACAGCATTGGAAAATATCTTTGACAATAATCCTGAAGTAAGAAGAATTATGTCGTTATATAATTCCAATATTATGTTTAAAAAAATAATTATCGTAAATAGTGTCAAATAACCGTACCTACTCAATACCTAAATAAGTTCCACATACCGAAATATTTTCCACGCGTAACAAAGAGAATAATTTTAGCCGTCAAAATATTCATTAAAATCTTTGGTAATACGCAAAATTGAACTTTGTTGGATATTGCTGTATTATGAAAAACGTAATAAGAAATCGTAATTTATTTCTTATTGAAACGAGAATAATAGACGTTCAGCCCTAAGACGTACAAAATTGTTCCCCGCAGTGTTACCACACCCCGCGGAATGATGATATTAACATTATAATCCAATTTGTGGCTTCAACTGAGGTGAAACTCATTAAGAAACTTTCTGCAATAGCACTTGACATTAGATCTATAAATTGCCTAATGTTTGTCTGTTTATTTTGGACAAACAAAAAAATTTACGCTGTTCTTAATATATTAACAGAATCACGAGAATGCTCTATTGTTTTTAACTCAATTCCAAAAAACAGGAGGATCTCAATTCAGTTGTATTTTTTTATGTAAGTTACCTCAGAACTTTTTACTGGATGGACCATGATAATTTTTTAAATCAAAAGGTGGATTTTGTCGTATGGTCCTATTTAAATTTAATCGAGATCTAACAAGTACTTTTCAAGTTATATCTAATAATGCGTACTTATTTAATTGACTATTTTCTCGTCAGCCTACGTTGTTTTATAATGAATGAATGAGGTATAGCTCATAACTTTTTACTTTGATGATTCTTATTTTAATCAAAAGGTGATGTTGTTTTGTAGTCTCATTTAAATTTGATCGAGATAATATTATGATGAATACTTTTTGAGTAACCTTTGATAAACCGTATTTACTTGACTATTTTTTCGTCTACCTACGTTGTATTACTTGTCGATGTGATTGAAATAAGTTTTTTTTCTTTTTCGTTTGAAAACACAATTATGTTAAATTAACTTTCAATAATAATTAACATGAAATTTTTCATAGTCATATTGTGAACTAATGTTTTATATACATTTATGAAAAACTATTTGCTCAGACTTGAGAACAAACTTCTAGATCTAGACTAATTATTATTTTCGTCAATCTATTGTAGGTACTTACGAATACGAATTGTCGTAATATAAATAAGGTAGTTTCTGGGTGTAATTTTTATACGAGGCAGAAGACATATAATTAAAATTATTGAAAATATTACAAATTGAAACTCAGAAGGAAACAACATTAAGGATTTATACAGTGTTTATGAGTAACAGCGCTGGTCTGTGGCTGTTGCGCGGGCGGTTGCGGGTTCGATCCCCGCACACGACAACATTTTTGTATTGGCCATACAGATGTTTGTCGTGGTGTGCCTCGGAAAGCACGTTAAGCCGTCGGACCCGGTTGTTATCATGTACACCTGATAGCGATCGAGGCTTATGTCCAACAGTGGGATATTACAGGCTGAAGCGCGTAAGCGAAAAAAAAAGAGTTTTTTTTGTAACCGTCCACAGTCGTCATATTCCTTCACAGCCAGAGATAACTTAAGGTCATCTGCAAACATTAAACAATTTGCATCTCTAACAACTTTGGGCAAATCGTTCATCATGATTATAAATTGCAGAGGACCGAGATTACTTCCCTGACTTACGCCAGACCATGTAAAGTACGGCTCCGATCTGTGTCCCGCGTATTCTACATACTGCTGCCTATCCCTCATATAACTGGCAAAAAAGTTAAGTAGATGCGGTGTGAAACCAACACCTGCTAACTTCTTTAGCAATACGTCATTATCGACTAGGTCAAATGCTTTTTTGTAGTCGAAGTAAGCAGCGTCAATCTGCTCTCCGCTATCCACCGTCGGCAGCAAGTGACCCATGTAGCTGAGCAAGTTACTTGTAGTGCTTCTCATTGGTTGAAACCCGTGTTGGGCATCTGAAAGTTGCGCTTTTACCTGCATAAAAATGATATTATGAATAGCGCACTCCAACACTTTAGCCGGTGACGATAGTACCGCAATGGGTCTGTACCCACTAACGTTGTCGTTGTCTATACCTTTCGGTATTGGTACGACACGAGTAGTTTTCCATCTCTCGGGAAACACAGCCGCGCTCAGACATTTATTGAAGATATGGAGTAACGGTTCAGCCAGCACAGATCCACAGTCTTTGAAGATGTACGCCGGAATGCCATCCGGACCTGCGGACCTCTTTGGCTTAAGTTTTTTAAGAGCATTCTGTACATCCCCTAACTGTAAATTCTCTAGGTGAACTCGCGCCATACCATTCTCGCCACCCGCTCCTTCTATCGCAGTATGAACGTTCAACTCAGGCCGTGTCGTACTATAAACCGAGTGAAAGTATTGAGCGAACTCTTTTACACATTGTTTATCAGACAACACTGCCCCGTCCTTTAATATCTTTTGTGTATTTCGACTACCTCTTCTGGACTTTACATAATTCCAGAAAGATTTTGGATCTTTTTGTAGCTGATTTTGAACCCTGTTACTATATTGCTCTTGTGCTAATTTTATTAACCGTTTTACTTTACTCCTACATAGAGCGAACGCTTCGTAATCATTTTTGGTTTTACTTGACTTATACTGTTTGTGGAGAATAGCCTTCCGGCGTATGTTGCGAATTATTTCAATCGTGTAAAACTCGGGGTAAATATACTTCGAGCTTACACGACATCGCTGTTTTCTAGGAACACAGTTATCTATTATTGAATTGATTGTTTCATAAAAATAATCTAAACTCATTTCTAGATCAAGGTTGTAAATATCAGTCCAATCTATTGTTGCTATTGACGCGTACAAAGATAAGAAATTAGCTTTGTTAAAATTCCAAGATGTGGGTATAGTACTCGATCCGTACTGGAATGAACCTGCAACCCGGCATGGCCATAGTTGCACTAACACCTCCAGTGGCGGATGGTACGCATCCACAGGTACGAGGTGCGCCCCTGCCTCGCGCACAATCACACTCTCTCCCTTTCTAAGCGTACTTAACACTAAATCTAAACACCGATCATTACAATTAACAATCGTGTTACACTGAGTAAATCCACAGTAAGATAAAAAGTATTCAAAATAATTACATACATTTATAGAACATGAATGCATATTGAAGTCACCAATCACGACAACATTACTATATTTACTACACAATTGTTCTATTATCCTAAACAGTAACATATAATCATCCCACAACTGTTCGGCGGAATGTAGACAACGCACAATAAAAATAAAAGTCTGTTATGCAAGTAAACCGTGGCATTGACCAGTTCAAAAATTTTGTCGTTGATGTTGACATCACTCGTGGTCGACACTTGCCGCAGCTCTAAGCGCGGTGTGGCCACGAGACACGTGCCTCCTTGTTTTCGCCCATCCGTGCGGTCGCAACGAATTATTGTGTATCCCGGCGGTACAAGTTCTGCGTCGTGAATTGATTCGTTACAGCCTGTTTCAGTAATAGCGAATAGATCTGCTCCTGAAGATGAGACGCCTACATAAAACTCTTCTAATTTCGTACGTAAACCTCTCACGTTTTGGTAGTAAATTTCAATAGGTGTGCTATTTATTACATGTTTATTTGGTTGTTCTACGAAACCAAACCCACTCACTAAATTCGATGTTTATAGCCCAATTATCCGATTGATATAAAGTGTCATAACTACTTTCAGGTACACCAATAATAAAGGAAGAATAATCCCTTTCCGTTTTATGTCTGATTCTTTCAACTGTGACTGGTACTTCCTGTCCACATATATTCTTCACGTATTTTTCTAAATTTTCAATTGTGGTTTCTTTATGGAGACGCCACACATGCAAAAATTTCTTCCGTTCAGTCCCCTTAATCTCAACTGCACTCGTGCTTCCACCTTTTTTAACCTCAGTATTAGGGTATCTGCTTTTCTTCTTTCTATTTACTGTTGTCCAGTTTCCTTCCTTTTGAGGTTCTATATCCTCATTTTCGATAATTTGCTCAGAATTATTTCTTCCTTGCTTTGGTTCGGGTATCTCCTTCACAGTTGTACTTTTTTCGGTAGTCGGTTTATTAGATGGTTTCGAGGCCACACTCACTTGTTTCGTTGGGAACTTATTTATTACTACCCGGTTTTGGTTTTGATTCGCTACTGCTGCAAATGATTGAATAGTTTCTTTTTGTAAATAAGCTTTTTCATTTTTATCAATTTTTGGACTTACCCCAACCGTGTTGCTCTCTAATTTTCCATCCTCCCGGACTATATTATCTACTTTCGCTTCCAATATTTGTACTTTATCTACTTTTTCTTGAAGTACCTTCATATCTTTTCTTAATTCTTTTAGTTCTGTCTCTGTATTTATAAATCTATACCGTAGTATTTCATATTCCTTAATCTGATTATCCATGAGAACTTTCATTTCTAAGCGAAGCTCCCGAATCGCTTCCATAATGCTGTCTTCTTTAGCAGCCTTGTATGACACATTTGGTTTTCTACTACCACGTTCAGTATTAACGTAATCCGTGGATGTTGCTGTTTTATCCATTTTCCCGTATCTTAGAATCGGTGTTTTCCAACTATCCCTATAGGTTTATATTCATGTATGACTGTGAAGGGTGACTTCCCTGATTTATTTTATATTGTTTTATTTCTCAAACACACTGTAATTTAGTTGAATTTTTCCAAATGGTTTATTATTTTATTAAAATAAATTTTCAAAATTTGACACACGTCTGTCATGAACTTTTTATTCATATGTAGTTAAAAATATATTATTAATGTTACAGTTGAATTCGACTTTAACTTTATTTACATGTACCAGTAGGTACCACATTTTATTTTTCAATTTCTGACTGTTAATATTTGTTATATAGATTAAGTACTTAAATAATTTACTTTAACGAAGCTTTAATGCATAAATACGCCAAATCCTTCCTTCCTACTAGCCCGTTTGAGCAGTTTGCAGTGACCCTGCTTTCTGCTCCGGGGGTTGTGGGTTCGATTCCCACCTCGAGTCTGGGTGTAATATATATTTATTTATATATGTATGTATGTTTATTGAAAAAAATATACATATGTAGCTATATCAGTCGGCTGTTACCTATAACACAAGCATTAAGTTGCTTACTTTAGGAACAGATGTCCGCGTGTGTGTGTTGTAGATATTTATTTATTTATTAATACCTCTTTTAACTGTTATATTTTTCTGTATTTCGAAAGTGACAGTTTTGAACAACAACCCAACAGGGAACATCTGTATAATCCATTTTTCAAATGCTTATATACGATTCGTTAATCCCTATGTACCCAACATGCGGCAAACCGTCAAACATTGACTTGTTCCGCTACCGCGCTTAATGAATCTCTTTCCCCACGAGGCAAGTCGATCATTGCCGCACTCGAACGTGCCTTCGGCGGGCCACGCTAACGTGCTAAAGTTTCTCGGTTTTTAAGTACGCGGTAAAGGAATGTTCGTGCTTTAGTCGTGAACAGTTGAAGTCTTCATACATCAACATTCTTGTATGCTGGTTATTTTTAACAGACAGTAATAGAAACTAGATCAATAATGTAAATAGTTGACCGAAGTGACGACTTAGAGCTAATTATTATTATTTCTAGTACCATAAATCATTCCATGTAAGGTGTGGCGGGATACTATAAACTAGCAATTTTGTAATAACTATTATATGACAAGATCAACTATTAGACAAAATTGTATTTAAATAGTATTTTCTTGTTTGAAAATAACAAATAATTTGGATTTACCGTTTTCACAACAAATAAAAATTTAGGTTAGATTGTTTTGCTTACTTTAAAATAAAAATTATGAGTAAAAAACCTTTTTAATAAACTAGTTTTTATATGAATGCGCTAAAACGAAAAAAATTTTTACTTTGAAACTTTTACTATCTACTATTCTACTTAAAGTCATTAGACATAATCTATATGAAGAAGTTGGAAAATTTTAATAGTTAAAATCAACCACATCAATTTATTTAATTTAGTTTACAAGCAAATCTCTTGTTAAGTTAATAAATTAAATTGTAGTATGTTAGTATATGACATAATAACATAATAGGTAGGGATCCCTAGTACATTTTTTTAACCTGATCAGTATCAGACTAATTTTCCGTGAGTAGCTTCATTTTGATGAGACGAACAAAAAGTTCCTCTTCGAAAACTCTCGATTGTGGTAGATAATAGAGTTAGCAGGAGGTAGAGCAGCAGTGAGCGTATAGGACCGGGATAACGTACCACGCAATTTGTAGGACAATGTTACTATTAAATTATATAAATATTAACTAAATAAAAGAAGAAAAAATCAGAAAAAAAAATCAATTTTTGATGACCTTACGAGGTCAAAAATTATTACTAACCAGCTGATTTTTTTTGCTTTTAGTTACTTAATATTTATATAATTTGATGGTAATATTTTCCTACAAATTGCGTGGTACGTTATCCCGGTCCTACGCTCACTGCTGCTCTACCTCCTGCTAACTCTATTATCTACCACAATCGAGAGTTTTCGAAGAAGAACTTTTTGTTCGTCTCATCAAAATGAAACTACTCACGGAAAATTAGCTTGATACTGATCAGGTTAAAAAAATGTACTAGGGATCCCTACCTATAATACTTTTAAGAGTGCGCATAATGCAAAATTACCATCTTCTATTTGTTTTGACATGAAAAGTTCCAGACCAAATCTTAAAATAAAAATATATGACAAACTACGTGATATTTGCAAGGGTTGACCTTTATCAAAAACATAAAATAAGGAAATTTCCTCGATAAAATATAATCACGAAGTAACCTCTAATTTTTATATTTTTTCTATTTATACTCGATATGATTATGACCATTAAGACAAAAATTTGATAATTAATTACATTTAAATATGAGTAAAGGCTATGCTTAGGCATTTAATGTAATTACTTTTAGTTTCGGAATTATATATAAAATAACATATTTGTCGTTTTTTTACATTCGTAATGCGCTCAAAACTATATCGTCTATCGCACTCTGACACGAGGCTTTGTGTATATTTTGTTTCATCGGGCGCGCGGGTGAAATCTGATTTTTCGCTCGCCTTATGCACGCTCTTAACAAGATAATTAAAATGAACTCAATCAACCTCTATTGAAGTTGTGAGTTAGAAGGTGTGTCCATTACTAAAAAAGGTTATAAAAATTAGCGTGTTAAGTTAATGAATATGAGTACTTTGCTATTACTCTAAAATTAGTAATCGGTAATGCCAGTTTGGTGGAGTCTCTTCACACTCTGGCTCACCGAAGAAAAGTTGCCAGTCTAACGGTCTTCTACAGGTTGTACTTTGGAGAGTGTGGCCTGGAGCTGCACGAGCTCATACCCCCATCTCCTTTCTTTCATCGGACTTTCAGACGTACCGCAGGCTTTCATCCCCACCTGGTTGATATACCCTTCATACGCGCAAAGCGCTCCACATCATCTTTTTTAATGCGCACAGCCAAGGAGTGGAATTCCCTGCCGGCGTCTGTATTTCCGAGTACATATAACACGAGTTTATTTAAAGCGCGAGTGAACAGGCTACTTCTGGGCGAGCGAGCTCCATCTTCGACCTCGTCTCTGCCCTGGAGCTAGACTGGGGTCAAGAGTAAGCCCATAATTTAAAAAAAAATATTCTATTCTCAGAGCATATATATTTAGATTATTACATTTTTCCTTACCAAGTAACAACACAAAATTTCTGTTTACACTTGAAACTGGTGAAGAAAATTCGCAGTAAATCTGTGAAAAAAAAACACGTTTTACTTGTAATTTTTTGGTAACTTAAAGTGGATTACAATGTTAATTTTATTGATGTGGAGGCCACCCTGGAGGATAGAGGGGCTGCTAACATTAGTATGCTGATGGTAAAAAAAGATAAATTCGTTTCTGGGGCGTTTAATTTATGCCATTTCTGTAAGAACAATGTTTAGCTATTTATACTAGTTACATTTGAGTTGCTGTGATTGTGTTCTATTAATTAAACTAGCTGCTGCCCGCGACGTCGTCTGCGTGCGTTCACTGCTCGTTCCCCGTAGGTGATAGCGTGATAATATGTAGCCTATGTTCTGACCCGACTTCTTAGTAATATTCGTGCCAAATTTAAAGTAAATCCATGCAGTACTTTTTGAGTTTATCCCGGACATACATTTGAAGAAATAAAGGTTCACTGCTCGTTCCCCGTAGGTGATAGCGTGATAATATATAGCCTATGTTCTGACCCGACTTCTTAACAATATTCGTGCCAAATTTGAAGTAAATCCATGCAGTACTTTTTGAGTTTATCCCGGACATACATACAGACAAACAGACAAACAGACAAACAGACAAAAATTCTAAAAACTATATTTTTGGCTTCGGTATCGATTGTAGATCACACCCCAAGTATTCTTTTAAAAAAATATTCAATGTACAGTTTTGACTTTTCTACCATTTTATTATATGTATAGATAATTACAGTTTATTAGAAAAATAAAATCGGTTTAAAAAAATATCATAAATTTTTATATAACAAGATGAATCTCGAGACACACGACGATATCACGTATTTTTTAAATCATCTTTAGTTGCTAAATTAATAGAAGTGTATGCATATCAGTTAATCCGTGGTAAATCAGCGTGGTGGATTAAACTAACAATTATTCTCTTTTTTTTATTTACGTGTTCTATCAGTGGTTACATTTAGATTCTATTCCAGAACCTTACAATCATAACATGTCTTATATAAAATTGCAGTGTGAAAACAAAAACAAGTATATTTATATAATATGTATTTCATCTGACACGTGCTCACTATGCTCTTGACTACTGCTTCCTGCAGCCACTGTGAAATTCTGAAAACAAAATCTCTTTTAATAACAACCTTCGGCATATTAATTTTATATAGGACTATACGTAATTTTATCAGATATTTTAGTTCTTATTTCTCCTATCTTATTGTTGTTAGACTGTTATCGCTATATTTTAAAGATTGTTACCTTTTTCGAAAAGAATTATAGTTCTTGTAGAAAGAGCAATAAACTGCTTACATCTATTAAATTGACATAAGTTTGATCTTGGCATAACTTTAATTTTAATATCATCACCTTTATAAAATGGTTCCTATTTCAATATCATAGGTACTAACATATTTATATAAAACAACTCCTGGCGGCTTTGAGTTAAATATAAAAGCATGTATCAAATACAACATACATTAAGTAAATGAGTTCCTTTTTAGCCTTTCATGTATATTAATAACATAATGGTCATACTAATCACAAAGTGCAGGGTAATATTAATTCATAATTAATGTTAAATTTATAATTTTGTTTTTATCTAATGTATAATTACGTATCTATGAAAACTTTCAACAACAAATAAGTGGTATGTTGCTGATTACGGTAGAGAAGTGGAAAAACGGCGTTACAAAATGTATTTTTTAATGCTTGTTATCGCGTGTGTGACGATGTATGTAATATGTATGTTAAAACGTATCGTCTGCTTCTAAGGTAGGCAACTTATTGTCTGTGTGAGTTTTTTTACCTGTAAGTAGGTTTAGACATTTAGGTAGCAGCCGTTTAATACCTACGTAGGTACACACGTAGGTATTAGTCGGTTAATTCGGTCGTCAAAAAAGTCGGTAATATTGCTGCTAATGCTATGCTACATAAATATTTTGTTTTAAACTTTTATGCTTTTAGAAACCAATTTAGGTAAAATTACTTTCTAGATACTTTTTTGAAAATTATTTTTATAATGTTTTTCTTTTTGTTTCGAAGCAGAAACAGCTATCAACAAATTCGTACTATATTTCGGCTCTCCCACTAGTATTGAAATTGTTTCCAATGCGATTCCCCTATCCTTTTATTGCAGACATACATTCTAAAAAGCGTCGAACTAACCAGGACTGTACAGTGAATCTTTTTAAAAACAATGAAATCCAGGCTTCTAGCAACATTAACATCGCGAACCAACTTAACGTCTGAAATCTTTGCTGATCCGATGTTGAAACATTAAACCACGCGCGCATTTTCTTTATACTTTAAAAATACTTGTTTAACGTATGAAAAAATATTTACTAAATCTTCACTTTTTGGTGTGTGTGTCTACTTTTGAAACAAATTTTCTTTCTGTTCGTAACAATATTGAGAATCGTGGAGAACCGTCTTCATAAAAGTGGCTTTGCCAAAACATAAACACATAAATATGTTACTAATAAACTCGATAGATAAACCGTCCGTGATTGAGAAGTCCCTATGGCCTTTTCACATTTATTACAACACCAACCAACTTGATGGTATTGTATTGTTTTATACGTTTACAATGTTACAAATAAGGTAGGAAGTGTAGTAAAATGTATCACACTAGTAACTTTAAGCCATTCAGGTTATAGGTACATATTGTTATTACACGTTGGTTTAAAGCCGTTATTACATTGCTAGGGCCTTTTTTAGTACTTGCGTGAGAATGACAGATGGTCTAAGATCCGAGAAGGTAAATCTTCCCTCATCTGTTAATTAGATGAAACAATTATTTATAGGCAGATTTCAATATTGTGAATTTATAGAAAAAACCTCTGCCACCCTACGCCTGCTACAATTGATAATACTTAATTAGTTAATCAGTATTTTTTTATGGTCTTTTCCCTCTCATGTTAATTACATGTAGTAAGCTAAAACCGGCAATATTTTATATTATATACCTTACTGTAGTAGGCACCCATCTCTATGATTGCTATACTTACCTGCAGCCAGGTCAGAAAAGGTAGATAAATGTAGATTATTACCCTCACATGTTAATTAAAAAATCCAAGTACAATAATAAACGGCGGCGAATTCTAAACATAATAATGTTTGGCTGCCGTATTAAAAGCTGATGCAGCCAAAGATAAATATGGTGTAAGATCCGAGATAGCTAAATATTCCCTCATCTGTTGATTAGATGAAACATTTTTTTATAGGCTGATTTCAATATTGTGAATTTATAAAAACAACCTCTGCCACCCTACGCCTGCTACAATTGATAATACTTAATTAGTTAATCAGTATTTTTTAATGATCTTTTCCCTCTCATGTTAATTACATGTAGTAAGCTAAAACCGTTAATATTTTACATTATATACCTGACTGTAGTAGGCACCCATCTCTATGATTGCTATACTTACCTGCAGCCTGGTCAGAAAAGGTAGATAAATGTAGATTATTACCCTCACATGTTAATTAAAAAATCCAAGTACAATAATAAACTGCGTCGAATTCTAAACATAATAATGGTTGGCTGCCGTATTAAAAGCTGGTGCAGCCAAAAATAAATGGTAAACAGATACAATTTACGATGACTATGGGAACTCATTGCGAAGAATGAGACCGAATAATACTAATTCCTTCAACGAAAAGAGACAGCGTAAAAATCATGCGCGCGCATCACAGGCTCATTTAAACATACTAGAAAATTCGAAAATTCGAAATTTCGAAAATTTAAGAAAAATGTATACTAGAATAGAAAGAGAGAAGATGAGAATTGGAGTAAGTATAAGAAAGATATAGACAAAAAAATTGCTCCAAATTATTAAGATTTTTTTTTAATTTACGGAATAATGTGCAATATTAAAAAATATATAATGCTTTTGAGTTACCCTTACCGTGAAATTTTCTTGATGATTCAATTATTAATTTTTTTTTATATAGTTCTTTAATTATAATTCTGATACGGTGAAATTAATTATTTTTTTTTAAAACAAACAAAATATTTGTTTTATTTATTCCTGCTGTGCCCTACCTCAGTTCCTGCTGTGCCCTACCTCAGTTGAAAAAAATGTACTAGGGATTTCGAAAATTTCGAAATTTCGAATTTTCTAGTATGTTTAAATGAGCCTGTGATGCGCGCGCATGAATTTTACGCTGTCTCTTTTCGTTGAAGGAATTAGTATTATTCTGTCTTACTCTTCGCAATGAGCTCCCATAGTCATCATAAATTTTTTCTTTTTACTATTTATCTTTGGCTGCATCAGCTTTTAATACGGCAGCCAAACATTATTATGTTTAGAATTCGCCGCCGTTTATTATTGTACTTGGATTTTTTAATTAACATGTGAGGGTAATAATCTACATTTATCTACCTTTTCTGACCAGGCTGCAGGTAAGTATAGCAATCATAGAGAGGGGTGCCTACTACAGTCAGGTATATAATGTAAAATATTGCCGGTTTTAGCTTACTACATGTAATTAACATGAGAGGGAAGAGATCATAAAAAAATACTGATTAACTAATTAAGTATTATCAATTGTAGCAGGCGTAGGGTGGCAGAGGTTTTTTTTATAAATTCACAATATTGAAATCTGCCTATAAAAAATTGTTTCATCTAATTAACAGATGAGGGAAG